>OZ024875.1:40517252-41943285 GCA_964017185.1 Rugalucina vietnamica
CTAAGTTCAGCTAATGTCATCTTATTGAAATAATTGGAGTTACTTCGGAACATAATTATAAAACTGTATCAATACACAAATTTGTATTTTATTTTATTTGGAGCGCTTGTATTATTATGAACTAGACATAATAAAATGATTGAAACATTTACAGAGCAATGAGGTGAAGAATTCGAATGCTATGGAACTAGAAGGTCTAAAACGTGGTTTAGAATTTCTGGAAGGCTACGACTTGACGATTGGTGAACTGATAACAGACAGACACATTCAAATCAAGAAGTATATGAAAGAGGAGCACACCGACAAGCAGCATTACTTCGACGTTTGGCATGTTGCAAAAGGTTTGTATTCCATAATTTCGGTACATGTAGAATTTGGTTTTCGTAGATTTCTTTGAATAAATCATTATGAAAATGCAGTAAAATATACATTGTAATATTTCCATTGTTTGCAGGTGTTTCGAAGAAATTGGAACAGGCTGCAAAAAAGAAAGAAGGCCAGACTATCAGACCTTGGATCAAATCTACCGTCAACCATATGTATTGGATTGCGGCAACATGCGGAACAGACGCAAGTATGAAAAAAGCAAAATGGCTGTCAATGGTTAACCACGTCAGTAACAAACATGATGGACACGGCGAATTGTTTCCAAAGTGTGAGCATGGGCCTATCGTAGAACCAAGGAAATGGATACAGTCAGGTGATTATAAGCTAAAATAATTCTATGCATGCAGTTCACCACAATGGCATCTAAATATGTTAACCTTAAAATTTTATTTTTTTAATATCCAAATGCAAAGTAACGCAAGATCGAATTTCACTAGGTAGAAGCACGCTATTATCCACGTTTTTGTCTTATATTGTAGGATCCAGGGCTTTCAAGGGCTTCAGAGGGGTTGTAGAGAGTCCATATCTACTACGGGATTTAGGCAAACTGTCTCCTGTGCACCAGACATACGGTTTAGAAGTGTACCATAATATCGTCAACCATTTTGCACCAAAGAGTACTCACTTTTTCTACGAATCCATGCTTGCTCGGTAAGTTGCATCTTATCAACTAATGTATTGTTCAAGCTTTGCTTTAATCGAAAAATAAAACGATATATAATTACAAGTATAGCTCGATTTTGACATCAGACGAGTCAAAAGATCAA
Organism: Rugalucina vietnamica; assembly: GCA_964017185.1. Taxonomy (NCBI): domain Eukaryota; kingdom Metazoa; phylum Mollusca; class Bivalvia; order Lucinida; family Lucinidae; genus Rugalucina; species Rugalucina vietnamica. The sequence continues at coordinate 40,518,407 of OZ024875.1, forward strand.
AGAATCTTCTTAAAAGCACGTGAAAGCATATTCGGATTGTAACAGTACAAATAATTACAATGCGTGCAGCCGAATTGAGGCATATCGTACTGATTTACCTTACACGTGCTATTTCATGGACTTGTAGATATTTTTAGCTCCTGCGGTCAAGATCGAGCTATACATGTTTAGCGTTACACGTACAATGAAAATTCATCCATTCGTTGGTAGGTTATATGCATCATGTGTATAGAACCAATACACTGAACATTAGTAAACGGTGGTCAGAAATGGGCACGAATACAGAGGCCATGGTAGTCAATTTCTAATTATTTGTTCTTTTGTTTCCCTTTTGAAGAGTGCATTTGGCGGCGCTGCATTTCAATGAAAACAGCACCAACAGACATGCTATGACGAAGACGGGACAACTGAAATACAGGGTCTGTTATCCTAAAGCAAAGAAAGGAGAGGAAGCGGTGGTCAAGCCACAAAAGGAGGGCCCTACTTATTGTAAGTTCTATTTGTTTTGTTGTGACAGTGTTGTCATTTATTGTATGCTATAGCTATAGCTTTCAATGTTTGTAATTTCTTTTATCTACCTACAGCAAATTTTATCTAATCATCTAGAGCTAAGGTTTTCCACGTTCGCGGTTTATCCATATACTATGAGATTTTTCAGACCGTCCGTTCCTGTCCGTTCCTTTTAAACGCATACACCCGATCCAGCTGCTGACACTGCAGTACTGACGACTATGATACACGTATTTTACAGGTTATGTAGACGAGCTGCTTGAGGTGGCAGTCAGGAGACGACAGACACTTGCGACCTACAAAAGCGCAAAAGAAGAGGCCAGGCGTGTGATAGGAGACGTACCCGATGCCGTATCAAGCAGCTTCAAACTGTTCAATAAAGATGATCTCATTCAAAGACACAAATCTCGCTTTGCCAAAAAGTAAACTTTGGCCGATGTGGCACACACAACGGACTTGGAATGAATAAAATTAGGAAGTCGAATGGATTGATTTATTTACTAAATTTTATAGCCCTAAAATGTACATGTGTAAATATTTTATAAAGGCACCGCGTCCCTGAACCCCTTGTACGTCTCTGAAGGAAATTCTTTTCTGATCTTCCAAACAACACAGGCAGGTAAAATCTTCCTCATGTTTTTTCCAAGGCGATGCCATATCCATCGGACGAAGCGTCTGTATGCGACGTGTCTGTATGTTCTGAAATAAAAACAAACAATCAAAGTTAATTTCATGGTTTTATAGCAGGTGTCAAGTGGTGAATAATTAATCGTTTAGAATAAAATTTGGTCAAGACTTAAATAACTTGCCTTTTGAGTAGATGTGCTAGGCTGAATAACTTGCCTTTGGAGTAGATGTGCCAGGCTGTGTTATTTTCACCAATATCATGAATATAGGGCAAGCCTAAATTTGACAATGTGATGTGAAAATTAAACAAGAAACTTACTCGTTCATGGGAACGTTGTCGTCTAGAGGTCCTTCATATTCAACATATTCATACAAAGAAACCTCTAATACATCTTTATTGAGACAATTGGCCACGAACCCCTCATGCAATGTTACACACTCGAGTGCTGCTCTCTTCTCGTCCATGATGTCGAATTCATGGCAGCATACACACTCTGGTGCTGTATCCATGACGTGGCATACTCCGCAATCGCACCTGAAACAATGTGAAAAGGATAGGTTGTCAAGCTCTTCGTCACGTATTAGCGAAAATTCCTCGGCGCCGACCTGCATATAAATGCTCTTTCTATCTATCTCTATATACATACTGCCACACGCCCTTGTGAACATTCTATTCTGGGCAAAATCGTTACCAGTCGTGCTCAAATATCTTCAAAACATTCTGACCAGAAATGGTAAAAAAAGGCAGATTTACCCTTTACGCAAGTCTTCATTGAAAGACGTTCGCTAATGTGTGGCGAGGCCTAATTATAGAGAAAAACAAATAATGATCTACCGCCATAGACAATCAAATGTAATGATGAACTCATAAGTTCGGGGTCATCTTTTGTCGGTTCAAGGTAATCCTTGGCCATTTAGTCTTAACATGGGTGTCAAACGTCTTAGTGATGACATTCCCCGATAACAAGTCTCATAACAGTAAAATGCATGACATTTTGGTTTATTTATCATGCGACGATCGACGGAAATGAAAATGCAGTAGGCGATAATGTTATAATTGTATTTCTTATTATACGCGAGATTATTGAAAACGTCGTACCATTCTGTATCGTGCAGTCGTTGTGTCGCAGGTCCTCGAGCCTGCATTTCTTCCTCCTCAGAGCTCGTCTCGTTTTCGCTACTTGCACCATTCTTGTCATCGGTTGGCTCAAACATGTAAGGCTGGATGTCGCACGTCGCGCTGGCATCGGGGATTTGGAATTCGTTAGAATCTTCCATAGCTGTACAAATGGGCATATACTAATTCATGGAGTCAAGAGTCTTGGAGCGGAGTGTATTGTTTTTAGTGTATTGTCTGGAGTCAAGGTCATGTCATTTAAGGTCAGAGGTTGACCTATGCTTGACTCCTGAACTAGAAACCAGACCTTGCCATTGAGGGTTATAGCCTGGTCAGTGTAGATATACATATGGCAAAAAATTAGGGAACACCTCTGCTGGTCTGAGGGCGAAATTGAAAACATGTACTTTATATATGTGGATACGCAGTTGTTCTACGAGCAAATCGCATAGTGCCAGTAGCTGGTACTCTGCCTTAAAAACTTTGACCAACCTTCATTATCTTTTTTCTGAAGGGCACGAGTGGTCGGTTTTAAAGCCACCTTTCCTTCTTTCGTACATGATAACAGGCTGGTAAATTTGTGTATCAGAAATTACTTTAGGATGTTTGAAGCATAATGGCCTGTCAGTGAACCTTCTTCCAATAGTTATCATTAAAGTGTGTTCCCTAGTGTCTGATAATGGGTTTTCGTCGATATTTTGAAACTGTTTTTATCTAGATGAAAAATTTTCTTGGTACAAATGACCATTTTATTTTGTTGCAAAGTGTGCAGTAAACATTTTGAAAATCGGTTGACAAATGAAAAAACGTTCTGGTCAAGAGAATTTTGATTAGGGATTTTCTGTACAAAAATCTCATGAAAGGGAGGTAAAAGTCTTAAATTCTTGGTGCTCAATATCACTAAATAATAAAATGACACAAACAACTTACCTGAGACAAAGTAAACATGTTCGAAAGTATCCATTTTCATGATCATGGATTATCTCCCTTGCCAATGCAAAATTCCTATTCACAACTAATTTTTCCCATGAAAACTTTATCTGCTGACCGATTTTCAATTTTATTTTTTTGCATGTCCTATCATGACAAACTCAGATCAAGAAGATTTTGACATGAAAATAACGTTCAAATCGTCATCAAAAAAAAAAAAAAAAAAAAAAAAAAAAAAAAAAAAAAAAAAAAAAAAATCATGACTTAATTCAGTTAAGAGATTTGGTCTCTCCTTAAAAAGCGATCTTAGTACATTGCAGATTTTATTGATTAACAGATGGAGGTTTACTAGTACAGTGCAAAATTAATTTGGTTATCAGTAATAGCAGTCACACATTAGCGTATAAGCCAAACGTGCGCCGGGCGTGTTGACAAAAATGTAAAATTCAACATACGTCAGGAGCACGTCGGAGATGTTAGAAACGTGTAACAAGTGCGTTTTGTACGCTCGGTGTACATTGATATACGTCGCTGTAGGTCGGAGCGCGCTAAACTCGCGGCGTTTTGGGCTCAAAAGATTTTAAAGCATACTTAACAATGTTCTCGAAGCTCGGTGTGTTTAGGGCATTATACGTTCTGAAAAAGTGCCACGTGCGCTGGGCGTGTTGACAAAAATGTAAAATTCAACATACGTCAGGAGCACATCGGAGATGTACAAACGTGTAACAAGCGCGTTTTGTACGCTCGGTGTACATTGATATACGTCGCTGTAGGTCGGTGCGCGCTAAACGCGCGGCGTTTTGGGCTCAAAAGAATTTTAAGCATATTTAACAATGTTCTCGAAGCTCGGTGTGTTTAAGGTGTGTTAGGTTCCGAATAAGTGCCACGAGCATGACAGATTCCGAGTTTACAAGATATAATTTCAGGAACGTGCCCAAAGCGTCTATGATACGCGCATTTAACGTTTGCTGCGAGCCTGTAGCGCGTGTTTATGGTGTCTGAGACGTAACACAAACATACTCCAAATTTTTCAGCGTTTTGAGATTTTTTCATACGTCCGACACACGCTTCAGTCACGCACTAATGAGTGACTTGCTAAAACGAGTTTAAGAAACAAACTCATTTTATACGTCCAAAATCTTCAGCGTGTTGAGATTTAGATTTTTTTAATACGCGTTTGGATTATATGCTTAAACCACTGTCTCACTGGAATGCGACAACTGGAGACTAGTTCGCAAATTGTTCGAGACTATTACGCGACAAAGATGAACAACATAAACACAACCTTCACGTTGCACTCTCATTGAATGGACATTTATAAGACAAATTCGCGAATTTCGGTCTAATTTTGAAAATACATCTTGCGTCTGTCGCTCGACAGTCGCGATACATTCGCGAGTGTCTCACGATTCCCACGAATGTAGCTTTATTTTCTTTTCCATTCGTACGTCAGTCGTGAGACATTAGTGCGAGTGTCGCATGACATTCGTACGAATGTTATGACATTCGTCCGAATGTCGCTTAGTTCTATTTTCTCGCCAGATAGTCGCGAGGTGTTCGCATGTTTTCTCAAGACTGTCACGCGACTGTCGTACGACAGTTGTATGAGTGTCGCGAAGATATCGCATTGTAAATTCTCCTAAAATTCGCTGCGACAGGTTTGCGACACTCGCACGACACACTGGGTTATGACTACTATGGCTTGTAGTTAAGACAGGAATTGAGAAAAGTTAACAAGTACAGGCATTTTGTGAGGAAAAGGGTTTGACACTTGAATAAGGGGTAATTTGGTGTGCTGAATCCAAAAACCAATGTTGGCAAGTTGAGAAATGACGTCTTCATGTCCTAATTTGCATATTTTCAAAATGGCCGCCAAAATATCTAGAATCTGTTATATTGATGAAACGTTTCATTTCTTTGTTATGGTCTGAGCCTTAAATCACTTAAAATATATTGTTAGATGATTGCTTGACTAGATTACATAAATTTAAATGCAAAGAATTTTTGCCCGCGAAGATAAACTCAATGGCACTATGAAAAAATGCATGGTTTCCATGGCGACTGATTCTTGACGAGGGGTGTACCTACAAAATTGATTATATCACCATTCGTCCTAGACCACAGAGCTTGGTCTCGTTTTTAAGCTTAGACATATCCCTTTTATCCTGTGGTAAGTAATGCAAATTATCTAATTTGCATATTCATGAATTTCAATGAAAACATTAAAACTGGTTTAAAATCCATAAATAAACAATTTTCAGACCCAATCCATCATTATGGCATTGTTATTGCAGTCTGGTAATATATCATTTGACGAATATATTGATGCCATGGACCTATTTGAAAATTTTATCTCTTTTGCATAATCATGAATAGTAAAATGTTGAATACTGGGGCGAAAACCAGGGGAAAACTATTGCCTTTGAAAGGTTTTTGGTATTTCTTGCATTTTAGGACAAATTTCATGGCTGCCAGTTTGGCCAAAGAGACCACTTATAGGCCGTGAAATACTGTCTTCAACAATGATCACATTTGCATGATGTAAAATCATATCGTTTCCGCGCCCATCCATTGTGTGATTCTAAAGAATGGGATGCACTTACAAAAATACCCATAGCCTACCAATAGCATGCTCTAGAATACTATAATTGATCTGATAGTTGTGCTTGGACATAACGATTTAATGGTAATCCTAATATTCAAATCATTGAATTTACATATTCATGAATATTAATGAATATCGTAAGAAATGGGAGGAAAATCATGGAAAAAATTTGGGGTGTACATATAAAATCACTTGTACCTGGGTTGTAAATAAACCTAGGACATTGAAAATTGTATCAAATAAATGCTAAAGTATCATACTATTCCTTTAGATTGTGATATAAGAAAAAATGATTTTCAATTTCATGTATATTAATGAAAACTTATGAATTTGGGAGAAAAAATGGAAAATGTCAAACAGATACACCTTCAAATACACTTGTATCTTGGCAATCAAAAGCCACAAAGTTCTGAAAATGGAATCAAATGGTTGCTAGGGCAATACGTATTATACTATCCTTACTGTATTAGATAAGTTATTTTCATGAATATTTATAAAATCTTTGGAATTGGGGTAAAATGCAGAAAAAAATTAGGAGGTATACATTCAAACACATGTATCTTGGCTACTGAAGGACCTAAAGAGCCGAAGTTGAGATCAAATGATTGCTATTACAATGTTCTATAACCATATGATCTGATATAAGGCTTCTAGATACTTTTGTTTTATGGATATTAATGAGATCTTTTAAATTAGAGAAATATCACCGAAAAGTAAAGGCAGTATACCAACGAAGTTTCTTATATCTCCACTGCTAATACCCTTAGAGGGATGAAAATGGTACCCATAGAATGTTAGGACAATGTAGTCTGATAGATAAACAGTATCTGATTAAAAACATGTAGTCTAATAGATAAACCATATCTTATTAAAAGCCATGAATGTTACGAAAAATTGTAAAAAATATACATAAAATGGAAGGTTGTGCTCAAACGAAATCGCTTGTACATGTATCTTGGTTGCTAACAAATATGCTTTATAAATCTGAACATAATATTATGGCAATAATAGATTGTACATATACTAGCAATAATTTGATGCCACTTTGAACTCTGTAAGTCTATTTGCAGTCCAGATATAAGCAATTTTATCGGTAACCCCCCTTCATTTTCCAGTCATTTTTCTCTTATTTATAAAGATCTTATTAACATTCATACAACAAATATGTCAGATAAAGCAAATAGCAGATTATATGGTTATAGAACAATGTCTAAGCAATCATTTGATACCAATTTCAGCTCTCTAGGTCTATCAGTAATCATGATATATGTGTTTTTACGTGTATACGGCCTTATGGTTTCAGCATTGTCACCCCAATTACTAAAGATGTTATTACTATTCATGAAAATAAAAATTAAATGACTTATAAATTGTAATATAGGATGGCGTAACATTGCCTTAACAACCATTTGATACATTATTCAGCGCTTTAGGGCTTTGAGTTGCCAAGATACAAGCCATTTCTTACGTTTACCCCTTTAATTTTTCCATTTCTTCTTTCCTGTTTTTAAAGATTTCATTAATATACATGAAATTACAAATCCGATTATTCTTATATCATATTTCAGAGAGATAGTACATTGCCACGGCATTCATTTGATATCTCTATCGGCATTCTAGGTTCATTAACAGCCTGGGTACAGGTGTTTTTGTATGTATACCCCCTATTTTTCCACGATTTTTCTCCCATTATGATTTTTATTAATATTCATGAATATAATTAAATTCAATGATTTCAGTATTAGTTATGAAGGTTAAATTGCTATGTCAATGCAATACTATCAGACCAATCATAGTAGTCTAAAGTATGCTTTTGGTGGTACATGGGTATTTTTGTGAGTTCATGCCATTCTATAGAATCACACTAGGGATGGTTGTTGAAAGAATGTGGTGTTTACATCATGCGAATGTGTGTTCATTGTTGAAGACAACTTTTTATGGCATTTAATTGGCCCATCTGACCAAACTGGCAGCCATGAAAATTTGTCCTAAAATGCAAGAAAGATCATATTATGCACCAAAAACCTTTCAATGGCAATAGTTTTTTCCCTTGATTTCGCCCCTATTTTTGACATTTAAATTAATATTCATGAATATGCTAATGAGATGAGTTTCATATTGACCGGTGACATCAATGTTTTTGTCATTTATGGTATTACTGGTGCAATAACAAGTTGTCATAATGATAGCTTCGGCCTGAAATTTGCTTACTTATGGATTTTAAAACCATTTTTGAGCCATTTTTTAATGATTTCATTAAAATTCATGAATATGCAAATTCGATAATTTGCATTACTTACCAGAGGATCAACAAGGTATATTTATGCTTTATAGTGAGACCAGGTGCAATGGTCTAGGACTTGTTACAGTGGAAATATGATCACTTTTGTAGGTACAAGTAGGAAAGCCCACACCCCAGCCCTCTCCGCACCCCAACCTCAGCTTTTTAACTTTTGAGATTTTCTTTTCAATGTAGACCTGCTAATCATTGTAAAATGTTATTTTTATTATTTTGTTACAGTTTGTAATCCTAAACATATACCAATTTGCAGCAATTGACGTTTTTCTTATTTTTGGCGGCCATCTTGGAAATATGCAAATTAGATGGTGAAGGAGCCATTTCTCAGCTTGCCAACATTGGTTTTTGGATTTAGCATACCCGAATACCCTTAAAAATGATCTCAAACCCTTTTCCTCACAAAATGCCTGTACCTTCATAACGAAGCGTCTTTTCTCATTTTCTGTCTTAACTATTGTCACGGATATCGTAATACAGAGTGAGTAAACCTAACAGGACGTAATAACCCTATTTAATTTGTTCATCCACTATCCAGTCGTTCGTTTCATGCTGATGTGGCTTTCCGAAAACCTTTCTGTGTCGTGTGTGTTGATAAGCAAAGGCATAAACTTATTTTAGGAAATATTATATAACAGCATATTGGATATTTGATCATACCTGGTTACTTCAGTAATTCATTCTGAATCTAGACAATGCAAAAAAAAAAAAAAAAAAAAAAAAAAAAAAAAAAAAAAAAAAAAAAAAAAAAAAAACATTATCAACAAGCTTCCAAAATAAAAATTGATCTTGTGAAAAGTGTTCCTTAACATTTTTCCATCTGTATACGTAAACTTTATGATTCTGTTGGCAAATAAATGATGTCAAAACAATTTCCAAATAATAGCCATTAATGGGCTCAGCACAGCTTCATGCCATAATAGTTCTCCCATTTTCAGCTACCATGTTTCCGCTATCTTCAATGATTTATCTATCAGGGCTGACTGATTTGTTTATACAAACATGCCAAACCAGAAAGGCATTTTATCATGGGCACTAATGATCATGGAATTGAAGCAAAGGACTCTCTCCCACAAATTAACTAAGTATAGGTATTTTCTATTATATAGACATGTCAAAAGAGTTGCTTCAAATGACAATCAGATGTGCATAGACTTACTGATTATCTAAGATGAGGACAAGAGCTCAGGCAGAGGCTTATGGTTAATTGAATCATCTGACTGTAGCAAACAGTCTGGAGTTCTAAAAAACCCTACCCTTGCTTAGTTGTGTCTAGCTATGTCCTCAGTCCAGACACTCGGACGCCTCATAGTGCTCTGGTGCCCAAGAGGACATGTAGCTCCATCTTGCAAAAATGAAGCTTATTGATGATGGATCATTGATGGGTCCAAGAATGTGATTTAATGTTACTTGTATCTACCCGTGTATATATACATGCACATACATGCTATAAATACAGGCAGAATTTAGCTGGATTGGTAGTGTGTCCAATTCACAATGAAGCGGACCCGCGATGGATTATCGCATCCTGCACATTTCTTTCATAAAATATGGGCCGTTAAATATTTCTACAGCCGCTGATTCAAGAAGATCAATCATGGTGAAAGAAATTTGCACAAAATACTGGTAACATGCCTCTGGACGGCTTGAACAGTGTGGCTGACATTGACTGTCTCGACATTAGCTTGGATTTCAACTGTAGATGTTAAGCACTTAAACGCAAACAAGCAAACAAAAAGAATAACGTTTAATAAATGTTTTATTTCTGTTGAAGATTTTTTTGATTTTTTTATTCTTCACTGTTTGCGTGTGTTCAGTGGAGGTACATCCTTGATACCACCGTTTTTATGCCCAACATCAAATTAATTGCCTTTCTAGAGTATTAAACTGTGCAAAGTGGTTCAATGGTCTGGCACATTTTTTACTGCTAAAATAGTATGCACAGTTTGAATTTCAATTCTTATATGTGCACAGTCTTCTCAACTAAGAACTTCACACTGCCAATGGTGAAAACAATTTCAGGAGCTGATTATCCTGCACAAACTGCATATTTGATCTGCAGCTTTGTTTTTCTTTATTCAACATACGAAATTTCAAGTGACAACTTTGGTACTGAATGGTAAACAGAAAGACAGGTTTTCTCACGAAGAAGCAGAGTCAATCAGGGCTCAATGAGTTTATCAATTATTCAGGTCAGTCATGGCATGCAAATATTATATAAGATGACCTTATGTGACCACTAGTAATGGGGGCAGTACTGCTAATTTAATGTCTTTAGTTATATAATAAAGATGCTTCAAAATTTCCAAGAAGGTCAAGTCCAAGTATGAGCTATACCGAAGAAAAATCTCAACATGTGTAGCTAATATGAGTTTTCTACATGCTGTTAGCAAGAATGCTGATCATGCGGTCACTTTATAGGTCTTTTTGACATATATTGTCTTGATAGGAACAGAGTATTTTTGTTTTAACATGTCCTCTCCTTAAATATATGGATCTCTTCTCCTTGCCCCAGTTGTTTATAGAGAACATAGTCAGTTTACCACAGGCAGTCAGGTTATGCATCAGCATGGAGCACTGAAGACAGGCCTAGCCGCATAAACTAAAACACTAAAGCTAGTTCCCTGTCAAGTATTCCAGCCGTATTGGGAGGGAACAATAGTTTCCTCAACTGTTTATCTATAGTACTTGTTTGGACTAGCTTGCTTTAGGGACAGTGTGGTTATAGGTTTAGAACCCCTGATTTTTCACTCTGAGGACCGATGCGCAACAAATCAAACACTGCAATTAGGAAGTAGAATGTCCTGGTTTTGTGCCTTAAAACTACATGTATATGTATCGCAGGTGATAATGATAACAATTAAAAACAAACCATTAAAAAGGTAAAAGTAGGAAATGACGCAATCAAAAAGAAAATTGAGGCGAGAAATAACTAAATTGACAATCAGGTACTTGTACTAAGGGAACATATCGTAAGCCGAGTGAGCAGCTGTTACCCATTAGGCGGCCACTCAGTTACACGCACGCAACTAAAATATGAAAATGCCATCACAGAACAGTCACATATTAGCGTATAACCCAAACGTTCACCGGGAGTAAGAGAAATCTCAACACGAGGAGATGAACTTTATAAGCCATAGGCTTTCATTCAAATCCTCTTATTCTGATATAGTATGTTACATATCGTATATGCATGTATACTGAATTTGAAATAAATACGTTAAAACCAATCTCAACACGCTGAAGGTTTTGGACGTATAAAAATCATGTTAATTTGTTTCTTAAACTCGTTTTATGACTGAGGCATGCGCCGGGCGTATAAAATCACAAAACGCTGAACAGTTTGTTGTATGTTTGTGTTACGTCCCAGGCACTCTAAGCACGTGCTACAGGCAGGCATCAAACGTTAAACGCGCTTGGGGCACATTACTAAAGCAATATCTCATTGAATCGGAACGCGCATGTAGCTGAGCTTACACTGGCATACCTAAAACGTGCGCCAAACACTTTCCAAGCATATTCAATGCACATGTAACGCACGTGAAACTTGTGCGAAACATATATGACACTGGCCCGAGACACGCCAAGCTTCTCGAAATTTTAAGTATGTTTAAAAAGTTTTGAGCCCAAACGCGCCTAGAACCGTCGCACCGACCTACAGCGACGTATATCAATTTACACTAAGGTACAAAACGTCAATCTAACGTGTCTCGGACGTGCTCCTGACGTGTTGAATTTTACATTTTTGTCAACACGCTGGTAGCACGTTTTGCTTATAAGCTAATGTATGACTGCTCATTAAGGTGCAAACAACACTAAAATCAACACCAAAAACACAAAACAATTAGAACCATGGTAGGGTCTACGGCACGTAGTCTCGTGGTCCATGTGACTCTATTTATTGGTGTACTGATTCATAGTCACATATCGGTAACCAATAATAAAATTATCACAGAAACGTGTAACGACGATGACGTTGACGGGTGACGTTATCCTGTCTCACGGCAGGTAGGCGTGGCACAGCGGGACATAATATATCAGTACATGTACCTGTCATCCTAACACGTAGTTTCAGTCGTGAAAATTTTGTCGAGCTTACACTGGCATACCTAAAACGTGCGCCAAACACTTTCCAAGCATATTCAATGCACATGTAACGCACGTGAAACTTGTGCGAAACATATATGACACTGACCCGAGACTTTCTAGAAATTTTAAGTATGTTTAAAAAGTTTTGAGCCCAAACGCGCCTAGAACCGGCGCACCGACCTACAGCGACGTATATCAACTTACACTAAGCGTACAAAACGTCAATCTAACGTGTCTCGGACGTGCTCCTGACGTGTTGAATTGTACATTTTTGTCAACACGCTGGTCGCACGTTTTGCTTATAAGCTAATGTATGACTGCTCATTAAGGTGCAAACAACACTAAAATCAACACCAAAAACACAAAACAATTAGAACCATGGTAGGGTCTACGGCACGTAGTCTCGTGGTCCATGTGACTCTATTTATTGGTGTACTGATTCTTAGCCAATAATAAAATTATTACAGAAACGTGTAACGACGATGACGTTGACGGGTGACGTTATCCTGTCTCACGGCAGGTAGGCGTGGCACAGCGGGACATAATATATCAGTACATGTACCTGTCATCCTAACACGTAGTTTCAGTCGTGAAAATTTTGTCGAGCTTATATCTTACAAACATGAAGCTATTTCATTTTTATTTAACATTGCTAAAGCTTGAATGATGTTTTCGTTATTTAGCATTTGCTTTGCACCATACACTGTCCTGGCATTTTTGGCAAACATGATTTGTTTTTCGATTGGCACAAGAGATTTAAAGAAGTCAATGACATCTGGACAGCGTGGTAAAACATGTACATGAATGCATTTCTAAAGCAGCGTGCAGCATTAGAGCTCACGACCACGGGGTCCTGGGTATGAATCACATTGAATGCGAACTTCTTTGTACATGTAAATGTGGCATTCATTCCGCAGAGCCTTTCAAAATCAACAATCCAACTGAAATACACTTGAAAAGTGTTAAAATAATTATCATCATCATCATCATTACCCCTCAGTCACCGTTTTCTTAATCCTGGAAGATGTTTGGCATTGTTATGCGCCTTTTCTGCAGTTGGCCTTAATCAGTGTCCCCCTTTCATATGGAAGAATATAAAACCCTTTTGCACTGTCATTTTTTTTATAAACGATAGCTTACATGGCTGTATCTTTTGCCTTGTGTGATATCGAAGATCATCTTCTACTTAGATGAACCTCTTTTGAATCAAATCATTAGAAAACCCGTTGATTTTGTCACGTATGCGAAAACGTATGCGAAAACGGGAACGCAGATCACCTGTGCAGTAACTGATCAACACCTCTGGTTTTGCTTCATAGACAGCACGTTCCCTCTTCTGGTCAATTTTGGCATTTAGAGCTTCCAGCCTATCTCTGTAACTGCACAGTCCAGTTTGTGTCGAAGATGGTTAGAAACTTTCTTGTGACCCAGCTTAATTCTTTCAGATCATCTCAAGGAAGATCTTAAGGGACCACAGACCAAATGCTTCTTAGGTAAACAATGTTCATGCTTGTTTTGATAGTAAACACTAAAGAACTGACACTCTGACCTCTGTGACAGACCCTTAATTAAGGCCGTGACACCTGGGAGTCCGTCCCGATAGTCCATCCCTATGTTTCTAGTATGCCCAGTTTATGCACATCAGAATTCACTACTGACACTGCCTCCCTTGGGACATCAGGTGGTTGGTTTCTAATTAAGCACTACATAGAAACATTACCTAACCTAACTGTTATTTTTTACCCTGTCCATTCACCAATGCAATTTTCAACTTGCAATGCGTTTCGCACTTTGCAGATTACTGTTCTGAAATAAAAGTACATATCATAGATGTGTATGATATGATCTTAAAAATTTGTTCTTTAAGCAAAAGGTGGGTTTTCACATGATGTGACATCAATAGAGATGTGACCTCTAAGTTCCCTGTATAGATAATGAGCTGACCAAAAATGGCAATGCTTGTTTATTTTCTTGATTTTCTTGGGGTGTCTGGCATTTTTAATGGGTGGCAGCTAAGTTCATGTTAAGGTTGAGATACTAAAAATCTCTGGAGTCACATAAAGGTCATCCTTTGACCTTAAATGGCTTGACCTTGACTCCAAACAATACACTTCAACAAAAACAATACACTCCACTCCAAGACTCCAGACTCCATGAATTAGTATATGCCGTACAAATGCGCGTTCTCTGCTCTTTCTTTGTTTACTTTCACTTTACACACAGACCTCGATGACGCGATAATACCACGTGACCAGTAAGCTGATTAATTTTCGGAAATCTCATGCTGCTGTAGCTCGCAGCAGAGATAATTGATTTTTACCTGTCTGTATCTTCTGTTTACAATGTGCTAAAAATATCGGAATTTCGGCAGTGGTTAGCGTTTTATTATTTTAATCGACTAGTGTATTGAAATGATGGATTTCTAGAATCCTTTAAGCAAATTCACTCAATTCTGCATTTTAACACTGCAAAAATACAGGAATGAGCCAGTGCATGAGAAAACCAACAACCTGCATATGCGAAAACAAAGGCGCAGATCAGCTTCGCGGTAACCGCGAAGCTGATCAGCGCCTTTGTTTTCGCTACACGGATAGTACAATTTCTCTTCTACTTAAATCCGAAATTTCAAGCTTCTAGCTATTTTCTGTGCTTGTACAGGCCGGTTTGTGTCGGACCTGGTCGGAACCCCAAATTGTTGATTTTCTCATGCACAGGCTCGAATTATATTGTGCCCCGACGGTTAGGTGTGGAATATAAGTGGCAGCATAGTTAAGAGTGAAACAATATTGAGTCATATTACATAACAATAATAGTCTGACTAGGAGTAGATGTGATTAAATGGTCATTAGTCCACTAATAAGGACTACATGTTGGCTTTTGTTGTTATAATTATTATATAGCTCCGCCATATACACTTGATAAAAATACCGTCGAATCAGTTTTAAAACTTGAATAAATTTCTTTTCAATGAAGATTTTGCTTTTAAATTTTGCACACTCTTCCCTGATGAACATATACTCACAACTTCTAAACTATCAAAAAATCATCATGTGACGAGGTCATGTAAGAAGATCGTGCACGTGCTGCTCGTGCTGATTTTTGATATTCATCGAATGCAATACGAAAGCTTGTTGTTCGTGAAGTAGAAAAAAAATCGCCCCTCTGTCGAAAAACCCGCTAGAGAACGGTCAGCTGAGCAGAGGGATACCTCGTTAACATAGATAAAATATATATGTATAAAAATAGTCCTGTAGCCCTTTGGGCTATTTGAGGTGGATCTAGATTTAAAGTACATATAAAATGTTTTTACACATTTGGAAAGGTGAGGTCTTCTACATTAAGAAGTCTGTGGATGACATCTTGTCACCATTGAGCAATATGAGAAATTCAAGATGGCGTCCAAGATGGCTGCCCATATACAGAAGAAAAAACAACAAAAACTATTTTCCTGGGAAATAATAATGTTTTGGCAGACTTTAAGACCTGAAATTACTTGCATTTAAAAGCTGAATTATTTGTACATTGAAATGAGTGCAAGAAAATATACAATGTAAGGACAGCATCAAAGATGACCACCAGAATAAAGGAAAAACGCAATATTTGAAAGCGGTGCCTTCGAAAATTAAGATTTTTTTAATCAAACAGTTTGATGGCAATTTGTTAACGTTTATGGATCCGGTGGATGACATCTTCTCACCAATGAGCAACTTAAGAAATTCAAAATTACATTCAAGCTGGCTGCCCGTATACTATGCAAATATTCATGTTTTAACATAATGGAACACCCAAAATCACAAGTACATTTAAATGTGAATTGTACATTGAAATCAGTGCATTAAATACGATGTAAAGAGTGCATCCATTAAAGTTTGGTTTGGTTTGTTAGCTTATTTGTTAGTTTTGTTTTGTTGTTTTACACCCCAGTCAACAGGTATTGCCATGTCGGGATGTTACCTTCTTTCGAAACATGTTTAAGGCTACAGCCACTAAAGGAAACAAATAAGGCTTATAAATATAGATGGTTTGACAAAAACAATTTTCTTGGGCAGGTTTGTTTTTTTTGTTTGCAAGTTTGTTTTGTTTTGTTGTTTTACACCCCAGTCATGACAGTCAACAGGTATTGTCATGTCGGGATGTTACCTTCTTCTGAAACATGTTTAAGACTACAACCACAAAAGGAAACAGCTAAGGCTTATAAATAATAGATGGTTTGACTAAACCACTTTTCTTTGGCAGGTTCAGACCAGTAATCTAGGTTATTAGTTTTGTCTGGAAACACAAGTAGCCCATCTATTTCTCTCAGTCTAAAATAATGGGGAATATTTTCCTTTTGTGCTATATGTATAATAAGGGTGATCAGGTGGGAATATGGGGCCCCCGCTCATTGGTTCCATGAGAAATAGACGTACTGCTTGTGTCTCCAGTCAAGCTTAAAAAACAACAACTGAATGACCGTCTGATGAATGGGTACAGATGGCCTGAGACTACCAGTAAAACCATCCATACTTTGAAAACGCCTCACTTGCTTTATTGATTCATACCATCAGAATACATGATATATGGGCAAAATAGTTTTAAATTGAGAAGTACGTCAGCCTGCTCAACCTCAATACTAAAGCCGAAATGTCAATGCTAGTTAACTTCATACAATATGATTTCAAACGTTACCCAAAATGAAACAAAAGCGAATTATGGTAGCGAAACGTATTCATCAGGTCTTACCATGATTTGTTGAAAGAATCAACAAAAGCCAAGCAAATTATGTTGGTTGGGTTTCATTTGCCTAAAAAGTACAAGTATTTTAGTAAAACGTATTAGAAATAATTACGTCACTAAACGTTTATTAAGAAAGCTTTATTTTTGCAATTATTATTTAAGAAATGAATTTCATTTTTCTGGTGTTCATGGAGCAATGAACCGCAGTGGGTCGCGTGCAAAGTGAATGAACCCCGAAGGGGTTCATGTAAGCTTTGCTAGCGACCCACCGCTTGAAAAATCACCAAGGCGGTCACATTTACCAGCAAACAGAGTATCTACACACAGTGTGTGTTCAAACAGCGTAACGGCGTCGACGTATACAACGTCCAATCAGATTGGCGAGATTCATGTTTTTTTTGACGTCAAGTTTGGATTACGTCACGTCGCGTGACACAATGTTGTTCATGGAAGTATGAACACAGATGAACATCTAATGATTCATCAAAGGAGGTTTTAGAAAAATGTAAATATTTAAGAAATGAATTTCATTTTTCTGGTGTTCATGGAGCTATGAACCGCAGTTGGTCGCGTGCAAAGAGAATGAACCCCGAAGGGGTTCATGTAAGCTTTGATAGCGACCCACTGCGGTTCATAGCTCCATGAACAACAGAAAAATTAAACTCATTGCTTATATTTACATTCATTTCTCTCTATCGCTTGTTGAAAAATCACCAAGGCGGTCACATTTACCAGCAAACAGAGAATCTACACACAGTGTGTGTTCAAACAGCGTAACGGCGTCGACGTTTACAACGTCCAATCAGACTGGCGAGATTCATGATTTTTGACGTCAAGTTTGGATTACGTCACGTCGCGTGACACAATGTTGTTCATGGAAGTATGAACACAGATGAACATCTAATAGTTCATCTAAGGAGGTTTTAGAAAAATGTAAATATATTGCGATATCTTCATTCTTTGGAGTTGCATTGTGATAATTTTTCTTATGCATCAAGCTGGCATAGGAATTCTTTATTTTCTGACCGACTGTCGGCGGTAGACCCATACTTTTCGGGGGTAGGTTTAATTTAAAGATCACGTTTTCTTTTCAGAAATGAATTTCATTTTTCTGGTGTTCATGGAGCTATGAACCGCAGTGGGTCGCGTGCAAAGTGAATGAACCCCGAAGGGGTTCATGTAAGCTTTGCTAGCGACCCACTGCGGTTCATAGCTCCATGAACAACAGAAAAATTAAACTCATTGCTTATATTTACATTCATTTCTCTCTATCGCTTGTTGAAAAATCACCAAGGCGGTCACATTTACCAGCAAACAGAGAATCTACACACAGTGTGTGTTCAAACAGCGGAACGGCGTCGATGTTTACAACGTCCAGTCAGATTCACACTGGTAAACGTAAACGCAGTGGCTAAGGCACGAACGTATTGGCTAAGGCAATTTCAACGCTATGGCTAAGAAAGAAAATGGCGGACAATGATACACATGTGCAGGTTTGTTGTTGTTTTACACTTTCATTTTCCGGTTATCAATGATGACAGCTACTGGCTTGGCGGCGCGGGACCCACAAATGAGTCACAAACCTACGTTCGATGGTCAGATGTCGCCAGCTGCAGCCAGTAAAAGTGTAACCTCGACAAAGTGGAGACAATGAACCACGAAATCTCATGATTTTTCACGAAATACTGTTTTTCTATGATATCGTACGTTGTCTTGTAGTTTATACACATGCAAATGATAAATCGGACGCATTTGAACACGATTCGTAAAAAAAATGAAATTGAAGGAGCCTCAGCGTGTCACAATACTTGAAGTTTCATTACAACGTTACTGGCTAAGGAACTGGAAACAACGTAGTGGCTAAGACCCCAGAGTTTCTCGGTGGGGAAAATGTTATAGTATGGTAGTAAGACTCGTAAGTGTCTTTCTCAAAGTAGGTTTTGAGGTCTAAATTATTGTTCAAACATGGTCTAGAGCTGCGTTAAACCATTTGAAGTTCGTTTGAGGTTACCCCCCCCCCCCCGAAAAATATCAAAAATTGTCAAAACGCATTAAGAATAGTCCCTTTTTCGACATTAAACACCCAAAACATATACGATGTTTTATGAGACCCCCAAAACATCTCCAAAAATCTCCCTGACCGAAAAAGAAAAATCGATTTTTACAGAAAACTCTCCCAAAATATTGACATTCAAATTTTGATCCCAACCCACAAAAAATGAAAATGAAAAGAAAATAGACCGAGCCTATGTACACAGAAAATGTCATGGTACCCCCCCCCCCCCACCCCCGGGACCTCGATCAACTATAATTAAAATGATTTTAAGTAAACTATATGTTTACGAATGTTTTATAGATACTCTTCTTACACCATCCTTTGGAACTCACCTTTTTCAATACCCCATTGTTCTGAAACACCAGAAGAAAAGTATTTTGTCGTCATCCTTTTACAATACAAGAGTCCCCAAAACGGCCAAAACTGCAAATCGGTTCACAAATAAAAAAAAATATCCCCAAAATAATTTTGAATAGGGTTTTTAGCACGTACAAGGTAGATAGTACAATTTTTTTTAATTGGATATATCTAGCAGATTTAGAGTTTTTGTTGAAGTGTTGTGCCCTCTATCAGGCATAGTTTACCGTTTGGCATTGATTTGCAGCATTTAAATGAAAAATTATTACTTTTATCCTTTTTTTAAAGGGTGCTCACACCACAGCGTATAGCGCCAACGTATGCCGACGTATGAGATATTTTGTCCATACGTTGGTGTACGTTGCATACGTTCGGCATAAGTTTTGCATAAGTTAGGGGTACGCTACAATACGCTGGCATACGTTGTCGTACGTCGTGTACGCCCAGAAATTTTGTACATGCACATTTCCAACGTATGCCGACGTACTGATAATACGTTACTCATAAGTTAGGCGTACGCAACGAATACGTTATGCATAAGTTCATGAACGTTACCTGTAAGTTACTCATACGTTCGCATACGTTGTCGTACGCCAAAGCTCACCTGGATTTTTGTTTAGCGTATGAGAAGCGTATGCATAACGCATTACCAACGTACGAGCAGCGTGCTCGGAACGTACGCAGCGTATGTTAAACGTGCGAAGAACGTACTCAGCGTGTGCACAACTTAGGCGTAGCGCATTGGTCAGCGTTCGGGATTTTATGTATAAAAATGGAAGGAATAGGGACTGTGTTCATGATTAAATAGCCACATGGAATCATCAAAATAATATACTCGGCCAACAACAAATTGCACAATAAATTGTATTCACTGTTGTATTATCGCTTGTCCAGAGAATATTTGTAAAAACTGGATGCCTTCAAAGCTCATATTCGAATCATCGACATATAAAGTATTGTAATGAACAGCCGAGACAAAGCCACAGCAAACCCCGTCGGTGGAAAAGCATGCTCAGCCACAAAGGGTGGTTTACTGCGCTATATACCCAACACTTACTTGATTCACAAAGTCTCGAGTTTGAAATTTGCATATTTCCATTGGAGGCTATCCCGTCACATTACTTCCCCCTCCGAGAAGACTCGCCCCGAGTCTTGGCCTGGAAACTACATGGGTAAGGCAACTCCGTTCTGGCAGTTGTTATTATCCCACCGCTGCCACCAAACGTAACGAACAGCCGAGACAAACCCACAGCAAATCCCGTCGGTGGAAAAGCATGCTCATCCACCATGGGTGGTTTACTGCGCTATAAACCCAACACTTACTCTATTCACAAAGTCTCGAGTTTGAAATTTGCATATTTCCAATATAAGTCATGATACGCCAGGGATTCGTTATGAATAAGCTACTCATACGTTAGACATACGTTCCGTGCGCTAAGCATACGCTTTGCATACGTTCAGAGAGAGCATTTTCCGGATTTTTAGCATAGAATGAACAGCGTATGACAACGTACAATAACGTACTGGGTGTTTTTTCATACGCTGCTCATACGTTGGCTAATACGTTGTGGTCTGAGCGGGCCTTAAGGAATGTTCTTGCACCCATTTTACAATGGAAAAATACCCTATTCAAAGCTACTTTTGGTCATAAAACTTTTATTTGTGGACCGATTTTCAAAATTTTTGCGACAAAATTTAGGACTCTTAGAATACAACGGGAGTGGAATCAAAATATTTTTATTTGGATGTTGCAGATCAAGCGGATATAAAATGTGGTTTCCACGGGATGGTGTACAGAAAGTAGTTTCAATTTATAGTATAGATATGTTTAATTGATTGCAGTCATGAGTAGAAAGAAGCCTCGTCTGTGGCTAAACAAGCCAAAAAGGAAACAGAAGCCTGTAGCCTCAGTACCTCACAACAGGACGCCCGCTAAAAGTGTGCAGAAATCCCCAGGATGTACACCAAGAAAATCCATAAAGCGGTTGCTCACACCAAAGTCTACACAGAAAAAATCGCGTAAAAAGAATAAAGTGTCCCCTACCAAAACACCTGCCCGAGGATTGGATGAGAATGTTTTATTCGACGAATTTGAAGAGGAAATATCACAGGAGGCGAAAACAGACAAGACCATTATAGACTCACTGTCGAAAGCTGGATATCTTTCTCTAATTTCATTCTTTTATCTTGTCAAGCAGAACAAATATCCCCTCAGAAACTTGGCTTTTCTTTTGTGGCTTGAAACAGTGCGCTGGTTTTCATGCATTACATTATCGGAGATGTGGTACTGGAATGAGACCAAAAAATTTTGGCGAGCAGGATATCCACTTTCTCATTAATGTGTTCACTGCTCTTAAAGGATCTCAGTTTTAATTTTTATTTTCCACGGAAAGTTTCTAACATTTATGTCTGGTCCAAAGTCTGAAGGGCAAATCGTTAGTACTCATGGTCATGGTACTCTGTCTAATTCCCAGGGATTAGGATAATTTTGTTGTTTAATTCCCCCTGTAACCCCCCCCCCCCCCCGAAGAAAAAAATGATAGGTGCATAGGTGCATAGATATGTTTTTTTTTTGTTTTTTTTTTTTTTAAATTCATTAACACAGCTCTAGACCATGTTTGAACAATAATTTAGACCTCAAAACCTACTTTGAGAAAGACACTTACGAGTCTTACTACCATACTATAACATTTTCCCCACCGAGAAACTCTGGGGTCTTAGCCACTACGTTGTTTCCAGTTCCTTAGCCAGTAGCGTTGTAATGAAACTTCAAGTATTGTGACACGCTGAGGCTCCTTCAATTTCATTTTTTTCACGAATCGTGTTCAAATGCGTCCGATTTATCATTTGCATGTGTATAAACTACAAGACAGTGTACGATATCATAGAAAAACAGTATTTCGTGAAAAATCATGAGATTTCGTGGTTCATTGTCTCCACTTTGTCGAGGTTACACTTTTACTGGCTGCAGCTGGCGACATCTGACCATCAAACGTAGGTTTGTGACTCATTTGTGGGTCCCGCGCCGCCAAGCCAGTAGCTGTCATCATTGATAACCGGAAAATGAAAGTGTAAAACAACAACAAACCTGCACATGTGTATCATTGTCCGCCATTTTCTTTCTTAGCCATAGCGTTGAAATTGCCTTAGCCAATACGTTCGTGCCTTAGCCACTGCGTTTACGTTTACCAGTGTGAGATTGGCGAGATTCATGTTTTTGACGTCAAGTTTGGATTACGTCACGTCGCGTGACACAATTTTGTTCATGGAAGTATGAACACAGATGAACATCTAATGGTTCATCTAAGGAGGTTTTAGAAAAATGTAAATATTTTTGGCTATACATTTCGCAGATTGTATATGTTGGGGCAGATATGGGATATAACCATTTAGGAATTTAAACATGCACGCTCTGATCATACTGTCATAGCGGAATTATTCTTTTACGGCTTTATTCGCAAGAATTTAGCTTTCCATAGAAATCAATGTAAACTGCAGATTTGTATGTGTAGTTGGTTTGGAGACGAAACATGACGTTTTAGATCCAAAATCGTTTATTCATGCTTCGCTTTCAAAAACTGAGTTCGGCGGAGTGCAAAAGCAAAACGGCAAACTCGTATTCAGTAAAAGTGAAGTTTTTTTTTTTAATACACGGCATATTGTATCCTCCATAGCACAAGGGCGAAAAGTATGAAAGGTATGGACCAAGGTATGAATTTATCAGTATCGCCAGATAAAAGGAAATTGGATTCTTTTTTCAAACATTTTCCAAGAGCCAAAAGTGTTTCCTAACTTTTTTCCATGTGTATATAAGGCAAATTAAAAAAGGTATGAAAGGTATGGACCAAGGTATGAATTTATCAGTATCGCCAGATAAAAGGAAATTGGATTCTTTTTTCAAACATTTTCCAAGAGCCAAAAGTGTTTCCTAACTTTTTTCCATGTGTATATAAGGCAAATAAAAAAAATAAATAAATTAAAACCTTCAAGGGGTGGGATTCGAAACATGTGCTAATGTAAACTGTTTGTTTCGTGGTTTGGTGAAGAAGCCACTCGACTATTGGGCCCCGAATACTATATGAAAGTTCTTGCAAGGGAGAATACTCAATATAATGTCTTTTTTTACTATTAAATGAATAACTGTGTCAAACCATGAGTTTTATAAATAGAATAGTAAATTATGATTAGAAGATAAGTTGGAGCCAGAATCATACAGTCTTCGATAAAGCAGCAGCTTAGTTCCATTGTTTCACTAAATAGACAATTACCACTTTTCCCATTTGAAATTCGCTTTATATCTAAAGCATTGAATATAAATTCCTTCTACTGCAAGCGATGCTAGAGCCAAGGAAGGTGAAAACTTAGGCTTAGCGTTCGCTACCATTTAATGGGCAGTGTTGACGAAGGGCTTGTGCATGACACAATCTTATGCATAAAGCCGGCGACTTGGGTTGGGGTGTTTCGGTGTTTCCCTTGGGGACTCCCTTGGGAACGCGGTATCATAGGGGATTCGGGGGACGTCCGTGTGGGAATCGGGGAATCTCGAGGATGGGGTCCTGGGGACTCGGGCAGTCCATCGGGGATTTGGGCGTGTCCGTGTGGTCTGGGGGTCTGGGGGGGTCCCTGGTGACTCGGGGGATCTCGGGGAAGGGGTCCCTGGCGAGTCAGGCTGTCCATGGGGCACTCGGGGGGGGGGGGTCCTTGAGGGTCCCTAGGTCTCGGGGAGGGGGATCTCGGAGGACTCAGTGGGGTTCCTGGGGACGGAATTTCGTTTCGATATCAGCATTGCAACCCGCAAAATGTTTTGTTTCAAAACTGCGCTTTTTAGTGCTAGTAAGAGCAAATGGAATGGGTGCGCACGCCAGATACAGAACATAAACAAACTGACGAACCCGGATCTTATAAAAAAAAAAAAAAAAAAAAAAAAAAAAAACAAGGTTTTAGACACTGACTTTTCACACAAAAATGACTTTCATATTCTACAGGTGATGCTCGCGAATTTCACTGTCATATCATTTCTTTCTATCTTTCTTTTTCAGACTTTCTGAATGAAGGACATGCTTACCAAAAGTTCTGACTATTTCGATAGAAATCACCGATTGCAATAAAACGAAATTAAAACTGCGATCCTTTACGAGCAGTGAACATATTAATGAGAAAGGGAATGGGCCATACCGCGGTTTCGGCTACTTAAGCCTCTTCATTGACACTATAATTTTGGCAATATGGAGCCAAAGAGAATTACTGTAATTTTGCAGCTCGATACAAAGACTAGTGAAATCCAAATGGGGCCAAATATATTAAAACGTTAATAGAAAATGAATCTAAACCCATAATAATTTTCTGATTTCTCAGAATACCCCCGTTGATCTCAAAGAACCAAAAGGAAAATATATTCTGCACTATGGATGATGTACAGGGAGACTTTTTACGGCCACCACACGGCACAACACCAGCTGCATTAATAAATTCAGCTTTTATTTGAAAATGGTGATTTTCAGCATGTAAAGAATTTGAAGACTTTCAGCCGGTTTGTTTTTGAAATATTAAACCAAGTCATGCTAGGTACATTGGGACTTTGGGTAAGTACGAGACCCCGGTATAACATTTAATGATATTTAAACTGATCAGAAAGTCATTCCTACCATTGAGTTTGTTAAATATGTGTAACATGTCACCATAGAATTCTGGTTCCGAAAGGGCCAACATTAAATTTGGAAACTTTGACATGACCGAAACTTAATAATCTATGTTTTGAGCAAAAATAAGAAAAGTATCATATTTTTTCTGCTGAAAATTTCTATTTTTACAACTTAACAAACTCTGTAATAGTAAATGGGCGTGTTTTCGTAATAAGAATCTTTACTGACCACAACCAATATTTGAAGTTCATACACCGTCTGTCAGTATCGTAATGAGAAGTCAACAAATCTTGCTTTGCAGCATATGGCCCTTTGTGAAATTACAATTTCATTGTAGGAAGTTTGTCTTGGCCTTCATCTACATTAACATTAGACTTAACAGGCAATTCTTTAAGTAGGCATTTACTACAGACATTTCATCAGAATATGTCTCTTGGTAAACCCTGATACGTCACATTACGCATTCATCAGAATATGTCTCTTGGTAAACCATGATAAGTCACATTACGCATTCATCAGAATATGTCTCTTGGTAAACCATAATACGTCACATTACGCATTCATCAGAATATGTCTCTTGGTAAACCATAATACGTCACATTACGCATTCATCAGAATATGTCTCTTGGTAAACCATGATACGCCACATGTCGCCATATTACGAAAACAGGCTCATGCAATATACAGAGATTTTTAAGTTGTAAAAATTGAAAATTTTCAGATGAATTATTTTGTTATTTTTCTTATTTTTGCTCAAAACATAGATTGTGGGTACACGTAAGAACCGCCTCGACGAGGCGGTTCTTACGAGTACCCACAATCTATGTTTTGAAGCAAAAATAAGAAAAATAGGTATACCCCTGCATACCCCAGGTTTACTACATAAAAGTGGGGTTTAAGAGGTATACATATCACGGACATGCTATCCTGATGCGGATTCTGTTTTAAGGTGTTTATGTATTGTAACCTACAAACGATATTAACCCTGTTTGCAGATTTGTCTGCTGGAGCCAAGACATACGGTTTATGCAATCCTTGGATACCTAAATAGGTGGGTAACGTACTAGTATTTTGAGAATAAAACTTAATATGTTTCAATGCAGATGCAATTTCCTCTTGTTGAAATTAATGTAGATAGCGAACCTATATTTTGGACCTATAGAAACTTAAAGTGCAGGAGCAATTGGCAGCAGTTCACATCCGTGACTTGTTGCATTCACTAAAAAGGAATAAAATAATCCAGTACTCTATAATACCAACTTAATATTCATCGGTGTTTCTGAAAACCGAGGTGGAAACACGGGTAAGAAGTGTTTTAAGTATTTATTATTAAAATGTCTGCCTCTGAATCCTAGAATTTTTTGCTGTAACGAGAATCTATTTTTCACAATAAATTGATTTTTATACCTGACTGCCTTCTGCTCGTTACCAATGATATTAATCCCCTGAAATACGTATTATATCTATCCTTTATCACTTCTTTCACTCGAATTTCATTCATAATAATGGGCCATGTGTGCAGCAAGAATGTTGGTTACATGCTACACGTGTAAATCCATGGCAACGGAATAGTTAACTGCCAGCTCACGTCAAAGCAGTTGTCATTTTTATTGATATCCTGATATTTTTTCTTTTTGTTATATAGATGATGTTTATGTGTTTTTGTTAATGTTTTAAGTGTTTTTTTATTGTTTCTGTCACACATTATATAATTTTAAATGATAATTTTGAATGATACAATTAATTTTCATTGAAAATTTTGAACATGCTTGTTCAGCACAAGGGAGATAACAAAAAGAATTCTAAGACCTGTTTACCAATAGTTGTTGTCTCTCATGTTTTATCCCTCACAGCACCCCACACGTTACATGCAATACACAAAAGTACATGTGTACGCAAGTTAAAATGTTCAAATTTCTAACATTCACAGGCATGACAACAACGAACTATAGTTTGCCTAGTATGTCTTTCACATTATTTTGTGGAGAAGGCGATAAGTTGGCATTAAAGCATTTTCTTTTTTTCTTCTTTTGTAAACTTTCATTTCGAACCCTTTATCCCGCCCTTTATTAACCAGTTTTAAAAACATATTTAGCAAGTGTATAGAATTGTATCTTATTTGTTTAGTTCTGCTGCTTTGTTTTGCCCACCGAGACACACTTAAGAACCACCTTTAGCCTTCAATTTCGACACCCTTATTATTCATTTCTGACCCTTGTTCTTTCAAACGAGGCTCAAACACTCAGAAACGAATGATTAATTAACGTATGGTCTTTAAGACAAGAAGTACATCGTTAACAAAATGACCAGTGAAGTGCTTTCAAGTTCATTTTACTCCTTCCTGATAGTTTATGATGATGAGTCTTGTTTACTGTATCCGTTTAGGCCCTGTCAAGTGGTCGAATGCACTACATGAACCGTGTCTTAGTCCATTTTCGTGATTACTCATTTTTCATAGTTGCACTTATAATTGTATGTAGGATAGTTCTAACTTCAGAACTACCCAAATAGCCCTTTTTCATGAGAAAATATAAACTCAAACTCAAAAGTCTTGCACCACCATGTGTGTTTTTTTTTTGGTAAACCACAGATTTATTTTGTGATTTTTTTTTCAATTTTTGTAAAAACTATTTGAAATTTTAGAATTAAAAAGGTGTTGTTGTTTTCTGATATCTGATACTGACATATTGTAGATCAAAATTAATGGTAGAAATGAAACTAATTATATTTTAAAATCATAACAGGGTGGTGCAATACTTTTGATTTTCAGTATACATTAATATTAGAAGAAATACACAAACGTTAAATGATGTTCTTCTTAGGTTACAGATGATTATCTATAAACGTCTTTCGGAGTTCAGAAACCCGATTGCGTTTGTTTGGTTTGATAAGTTCGCTTTTAATTGGTGAATAATGGTCCATGAGCTATTTAAGATGTCGGTACCACCTGACCTGAACAGATCCCCCGCACTTTTTGACAATTTTGGCATGTATAGAATTAGATAAAATCGGGGGGACCTTTCTAGGTGATAGCTTTATGGTTAAAATCTTTGAGTTTATTCTAGTATACCCCCTTCATTTGTTTGTGTTTTTTTTCTTATATCTTAAGTTTTCTTCAATTTTATGAACAAGATAGCCTGCTTGTTCATATGTCTTATTATATAACATGGCTATCAAATATTGTCATATCAATCATTTGATACCAATTTTAGCTCTCTAGGACTTTTGGCTGCTGAGATATAAACGTTTCTGTTGGTACACCCCCTCTATTTTTCTGTCATTTTTATCTAATATTTTAAGTTCTCATCAAATTTCAACACTAAGAACGCCTAGTTTTTCATAAATCTTATCCTATGATTATATTACAATACCATAGCAATTATTTGATACCAATTTCGGCTCTCTATAACTTTTGGTTGCCGAGTTATAAAGATTTTTTTGTGGTATACCCCTCCACTTTTTTTCTGTGATTTTTCTCTAATATTTATAGTTTTTAACAATATTCGAAAAAGTAAGTCAGGTTGTTTGTGTGTCTTACCATGTGGTTTTAGAACATTATCTTAGCAATGCGTTGATACCAATTTCAGCTTTCTAGAGCTGTTTGTCATTGAGATAGTAGCAGTTTTATTGGTATACCCCCTTCGTTTGCAAGTGATTTTTCTCTTATATCTTAAGTTCTTTTAAATATTTGAGAAACAAGAAAGTCAGCTTGTTTAAATACTTGTTGCATGGTTATAGAATATTGTCATAGCAATCATTTTATAACAATTTCAGCTCTGTAGAGCCTTTGGTAACTGAGATATTAGCAGTTTTATTGATATACCCCCTTCTTTGCCAGTGATTTTTCTCCTATATCTTAAGTTTTCTTTGAGCAGCAAAAACGTCAGCTTGCTATATACCTTTTACATGGTCATAGAATATTGTCATATCAATTATTTGATACCAATTTCAGCTCTCTAGGACTTTTTGTTGTTGAGATATATATGTTTCCTTTGGTATACCCCCTATATTTTTCTGTGATTTTTCATCTAATATTTTAATTTTTCATCAATATTCAAACACTAAGAAAGTCTAATTTTTAAATCTTATCTTATGATTATAGAACATTACCATAGCAATTATTTGATACCAATTTAAGCTCTCTGTATCTTTTGGTTGCTGACGTATTAAGTTTTTTGGTGGTATACCCCCTCCACTTTTCTGTGATTTTTCTCTAATATTTAAAGTTTTTATCAATATTCGAAAAAGGTAAGTCAGATTGTTTAAGTGACTTACCAAGTGGGTTTAAAGCATTATTTTAGCAATCATTTGATACCAATTTCAGCTTTCTAGGGCTTTTTGTCGATGAGATATTAGCAGTTTTATTGGTATACCCCCTTCGTTTGCCAGTGATTTTTCTCTTATATCTTAAGTTCTTTTAAATATTTGAGCAACAAAAAAGTGAGCTTGTTTATATACTTGTTACATGGTTATAGAATATTGTCAAAGCAATCATATTATAGCATTTTCAGTCTCTAGAAATTTTGGTTATTGAGATATATACGTTTCCCTTGGTATACCCCCTATATTTTTCTGAGATTTTTTTATCTTATATTTAAAGTTCTCATCACTATTGCATCAATGAGAAAGTCAAATTATTTATGTTGTATCACATGATTAAAGAAAGTTATTCTAGCAATCATTTGATACCAATTTAAGCTCTCTAGATCTTTTGGTCACTGAGATATTAGTAGTTTTCTTGGTATACCCCCTTCGTTTGCCAATGTTTTTTCTCCTATAGCTAAAGCTCTCTTAAATATTCGAGAAACAAAAAAAAAACAAAAAAAAAAACAACAAATTTTGTTTATATACCCTTTACATGAATATAGAATATTGTCATAGCAATCATTTGATTCCAATTTCAGATGTCTAGGACTTTTGGCTGTTGAGAAATATACAATTCCGTTGGTATACCCCTATATTTTTTTGAGATTTTTATCTAATATTTAAAGTTTTCATCTATATTCCAACAATGAGAAAGTCAAATTATTTATATTCTTTATCTTATGATTATAGAACATTATTCTAGCAATTATTTGATACCAATTTTAGCTCTCTTGAGCTTTTTGTCACTGATATATCAGCAGTTTTATTGGTATACCCCCTTCGTTTGCAAATGTTTTTTCTTCTATAGCTTAAGTTCTCTTAAATATTCGAGAAACAACAAAGACATTTTATTAATATACCCTTTACATGGTTATAGCAATCATTTGATACCAATTTCAGCTGTCTAGGACTTTTGGTTGCTGAGATATATACGTTTCCATTGGTATACCCCCTATATTTTTCTGAGATTTTTATCTAATATTTAAAGTTCTCATCTATATTCCAACAATGAGAAAGTCAAATTAATTATGTTTCTTATCTTATGATTATAGAACATATTTCTAACAATCATTTGATTCTAATTTTAGCTCTCTAGAGCTTTTGGTCACTGAGATATCAGCAGTTTTATTTGTATGCCCCCTTCGTTTGCCAGTGATTTTTCTCCTTTATCTGAAGTTCTCTTCAGTATTTGCGTTACAAGAGAGTCAGCTTATTGATATATTTAATGTATAATTATAGAATATTGTTATAGCAATTATTTGATACCAATTTCTGTTCTTTATGACTTTTGGTTCCTGAGAAATACACGCTTCCATAGGTATACCCCTCCATTTTATGTGCTTTTTCTCTAATATTTAAAGTTTCCTCAATATTTGAACAGCACAAAAGTCTGACTATTAATGTATCTTATTATGTGGTTTTAGGATGTCATCATAGCAATCATTTGTTACAAACTTCAGCTCTCTATGGCTTTTGGCTGCTGAGCTATAAACGTTTCTCTAGGTATACCCCCTACATTGGTCTATGATTTGTCTCTAAAATTGAAAGTTCTCATCAATATTTGAACACCAAGAAGGTCAAAATCATTCTGTATTTTTTCACATTAATATAGAACATTGTCATAACAATAATTTAATACAAATTTCAAATCTTTGGAGTTTTTGGTTGGTGAGATATCAGAATTTCGTTGATTTTTCCCCTTCGTTTATCTGTTATTTTTCTCTAATATCTGAAGTTCTTTTTAATATTTGATAGAGCATTAAGATAGCCAGCTTGTTTATATATCTTATTACATGGTTATAGAGAATTGTCATAGCAATCATTTGATACCAATTCAAGCTCTTTAGAGCTTTTGGTTGCTGAGATATAAACAACTGTGCTGGTATTCTCCATTTTCTGTGATTTTAGTCTAATACATAAAGTTTTCATTAATATTCGAACACCAGGAAGTCAGTTTGATAATAATATCTTATTACATAGTTATATAGCATTGCAAAAGCAATCATTTGATACCTATTTCTGCTTTCTAGGTCTATCAGTAGCCAAGATACATGTGGTAATATAGGTGTACCACCTTACTATCTGCGCTTATTAGGGGTGGTGTTGAACACTTTGTGATTTTAGGTGACACAAATGGGCATTAAAGTGATCCCCTGACCAAACTGGCACCCTTGAGCATTTGTTCTAAGGGTTCAAATTACATCCATTAACCCAAACCAAACCCTTCAAATGGCAATATAATTATTTTCCCTTTGTAAATCCTGATTTTTGTCATTTTCATTAATATTCATGAAAATACAAATGAGATGATTTTCATTTAGACCCATGACATCAACAAATTTGTCAAATAGAATAATTGATACAATAACAATGAGCCACAATGATAGTTTAGGCCTGAAATTAGTTTTTATGGGATAATTGATTTTTTTTTTTTTCATTTTAATGTTTAATGAAAATTCATGAATATGCAAGTGAGATAATTTCCATTACTTATCTTAGGATAAAAGGGATATGTCTTAGCTTTAAAATGAGACCAAGTTCAATGGTCTAGGATAAAAAACAATTGAGATATTTTCAATTTTCTATGTGTACCCCCATTATTGACACAAAAATTGAATATTTAGAGTAATTTAATAAAACATAGTGTAAAACGCAAACGCCTCGACTTTCAGATAGCAGAAAACAGGATTTGATAACTTTTTCAATGTACTTTTATAGAATAATAGTTTAGAAATTTCCCTTGGGGAGGAAAGGGGGATATGGATAGCTAGAAGACTATTCCCTACCGTTTTTTGTGTTAAAATGACGTTTTTTTTAAATTCTGGGGTATCGTAAATAACGTGTCGTTTCACCATTAAAGCTACCAGCAATGCAAGTCCCCCCGATTTTTTACAAGTCTACAAACATAGTCCTACATGAAAGTCATAAGGGGATTTGTTCAAGCCAGATGGTACCGACCCCCAAAATTTACGGTATTGGCTCATGGACCATACGTTTAATTGAGGTTGAATACTTTTATTCAAAGCATTAGTAGATAAACTCGCATATGAAAAGCATCGTGACCGTATCTTTGATCTTTTAAGCCATCATTTTTGCCTAGTTCTTCTGTAATCAGAATATACTAAAACAAAATATTTTTATAGATTACAAACATGTTATTAAAGTTTAAATGGCCAGCGCAATTTAACTTGCTACACGCACTAAGTATCAGATATTTCCCCACATTTTCTGAAGTTCAGATCTTCCGGCCTCTTATTATTTGAAATCACTGAACATCCAAATCACTGAACATCCAAGGCAACTTTTGTACACATAGATCTAAACTATTTTCGTGAAGATGTCGTGCCAAACAAATTGAAAACGAATGATATATACAAATTAAAAAGAGTCCATTAAATCAAAAATAAAAATCGGGTAACCTTTTAAAATTGAAGGTAAATATCTTTAGAAGCTAAGGCAGCGACAGTTTGATTTAATGGAGCTTGAAAAAGCCAAGACCTGAAAACACCTCCAAAAAATCGCTTATTTTCTAGATACTCATCTAGACTCATTGCGACCAACTAAGTGGTCGTCAGCCCTAATAGGCCAGTGACAATCGCCAGCACCTATAACCCTTTGACAAATAGGTATGTTGAAAAGTTCAATAATTTTTTTCAACATTATATTTTATGTTCTTATACAATGTCACTTCATACACGATAAATGCATCACTATATACATACTTTCGCCTCCATAATGCTCTGGCAACTGCAAGACCCAAAGCTCGTTCATAAACGATTAACACATCACCGACTCCTGTACGTTTGCTTTTATAAAAGCCGTAACTTGCTATACTGTGATGCTCGATGCGGATCGATAGCTTTATTGGTTGTGGCTGCTGTTGTTACACGCTTGAGTTGCTCTTAGTCA
Organism: Rugalucina vietnamica; assembly: GCA_964017185.1. Lineage (NCBI taxonomy): Eukaryota > Metazoa > Mollusca > Bivalvia > Lucinida > Lucinidae > Rugalucina > Rugalucina vietnamica. The sequence continues at coordinate 40,551,626 of OZ024875.1, forward strand.
TGACACTGCTGTCGATATAACAAAACATTACAAACAATCCTAATTGCTGCAGTGGAAGGATTGAGTGTATAAAAGCCAGCGCTGTTTTAAATTGCACTTAATCAATGTTTGGCGTATGCTACTACATCGAGTATATCGCCTTAATGACTAACCTAATCCACTTGAATACAGCGTATGTAGTGTAAAACATAATATAACAGAGAAACAGAGAAAACACCTGGCAAGCAGTTTTTATGCCAGGCAGAAAGAAGGAATTTACTATCAGACTGACAAAGTGAATTTATGGATTTTCATAGGAATTATATAAATAGTTGCTATATTGCAAAATGGTGAACATATCGACCGAGCTGATCTCAGGGACAGTCTATGCATTCATGCTTGGTAAGCATATATTTTCTCAAATATATTGACGTATTGCTTTATTTATGTTTTGTTGAATATAGTGTGTTTAAAATATTTTTAACATGGTCTATGAATCGTCGTTTTTGTTGATTTATTGATATCTGAGCCGCGTCATGAGAAACCCGGATTTATGCCTATGCGAAAACTAAGGCTCCGATATTTCCAGCCTCTAGCCATCTTCTTTGCCTGTACAGCTCGTTTTCTTTTGGGCCTGGTCGGCACCACTGAAGACCGGGTTTCTCGCGCCGCGGCTCATCTGTAGTCATGTTGTTTACATCATCAAGATATTCGACATAGTGTGGTATTGTCAGTTTTGTCTGATTCTGATTCTGGCAAGGTGTCCCAATATCCCACATGAATCCTTTCAGTCGTTTCTGTGGCAACCCATTTCCAGTCCATATCGTTTTATGTTTACAAAAGTATCTCGCGTCCCTTTGATTGTTTTTGCAATATCCCTAAATACGCTTCCAGAGCCTCAGTAATATGCATTCATATAAAAGTGGTTGGTCTATCAAGTTCTTGTTGTGGTAAGTTATAGATAATCAACTGATTTTTTCTTCAAGTGCTGTGTTTTGGAAATTAATTCATAGTTCTGCATGGAAGCATAAGCAGCACATCTATGTTTTAGGCCCAAATGTCGAATTTGTTTTATTTCATAGCATGCTCGCTAAGAAAGTCACCAAATAAAGTTCACGTTCAGCTGATTTAGATTGATGCTGGTTTCTCACAAATAAATTCAAGCGCGGTCGAGCAACGGGCATTGTTCCACTTCATCCTGCTGTAAGTCCAGTATTCTACACACATCTCTATGTCAGTGCCATCGGGTTGTCCTGGCCACCAGTTTGTGTAAGCTAGTTTTTCGCCGGTTTTCATCCACACCCAGTCTCTTCCAACTTTCATCCCATCTAACCATGGACCGTTTTGGGTTCCACCAGGCCCCATTTGGTTCACGAGGTTGATTAAGTAATTGTCTTTTTCTTCGGTATCAACTATGGCCAAAGTTCCCCCTAAAATTTAGAAAGCAAGAAAGCAATAATTCTGGTCGTATACGTAAATATTTTTGTATTGCCTAGTTTTTTTTATAGCACTATATACTAGTACCGTGCGTTTTTTTTTCGCACACACCTTTTAATCAAATATAATATTTCTCTCAGATAACAATGATTACCCATTTCGAACAGTTTCCATATTCAGCTGTTGTTATACACATTTCGGGTTTTCTTTCATAAAATAAGAAATGTTCGACAATAGTTACCTAATTCTTGGCATCTCGTTCGAGCACCGTACCAGCTTAGTTTTTCATTCCTAAAGCTATAGCATACCCCTTGGAATAAACTCCATTCTTCTGGACACTTTGATCTCGATGCGGAGCAAAAACATCCATCTCTCAGATCAGCTAGCTCTTTCTTAATGACCTGCAGCCTGGCATCCACTTCCTTGTTGAAGGCGCAAATACATCCAGTCCTCAGGCTGTTTATTTCAGTCTCAGTCTCTCTTAGCTTTTGATCAGTTTCTTCATTTATCTCCTGAATATCGTGACATAGATCCATACAGACCTCGTCATGCCTTTTATCTATAACTGTCCCAAAAACGTTTCCGATAAGAAAAATGATCAGAATCAATTCTAAAATTTGTTTCATTTTGCGTTCTTTGTGAAACAAGTCCTGAAGAAGCCCCGATAGTTGTCTCAAAATGCTGAGCGAGATATAGATATGCAAAATTTATAAGCAAAAACAGAAATGTGACACTAAGAAAATAATTTTGAATTATTATAATATGCCTTGTAAAATATGTTTATGTCTTCATTGAATGAAACGCATCATGTTTCCATAGAAAATGTGCAATTTCAACCCGGACATCTAAGTACTTTCAAGCAATAATATGAAACAGCCTAACTCACCGTCTTTGATACGCCGTTAAAATGCTTCATCTTTAATTTAAAGTAGGGCCGCTGAACGCACCAGGTCCAAAGGTTATAAAACTTTTTCGAGCTCAATTCAGCCGGGCATAAAATTAAGACTGCTCATAAATACTGAAAATTAAAGAAAATGGGAGAAAGTTCGTATTCAGAATACAAAATAAGTCAATTTGTCCTGATAATAAAAAAGTACAAGTAGGCAATGATCAGGAAATGGCACAATCAGAATGAAATTCCCATTCCAAACCCGAGGGGTGGGCAAAAAGACTAAATTGACACTAAAGTACTTATACCAAGAAAACATATCGTTAGCAGAGTGAGCAGCTATTTCACAATAGGCGGCCACTCAGTTACTTAGCTAAAATATGAAAACGTACATAAGGCTCAAACAGCAATAAAATTCGACTCCAAAACACGAAAATATTTAAACCACAACAGAAGTATCGCCTTGGAACGATAAGTAATATAAAATAACTGGGGGGCTTAAACCATAGTGCAGATTATATTTTCCCTTTAGTCCTTTGAGATCAGCGAGGGTATTCTGAGAAATCAGAAAAATATTTTCGGTTTAGAATCATTTTCTAACCAACGTTTATTATATTTGGCCGCATTCCTAACTAGTCAATGAATCATCAAGGACAAACGAATAAATCATGATAACCACCCTGATGAATTAAAAACGAGGACTCAACAGAGTCAGTAAGCTGTCCGACGATGGAGATCCCTGGACGCTGAATAACTTACTGAAACCCGGGGCAAAAGAAAAACTAAACAACCACAAGAACTCTGATATAAAAAGGTTAAACTTATTGCAAACAATCCTTGAGAATTTGAAAAATAAGAGCATTAAATAGATGTACGGGAAGACATTTTAGGGCCGCCGCATGGCACAACCACAAGAACTATAAAAACATATAAAAAGGTAAAAGCGGTCTTTGATATTGACGATAGGCTTTGCCTAGTGGCTACCTTGCTGGGAAGGATCTTGCCATCTTACTATTCATGCTTGCATTTATAGTTTTGTCAAGTCTTGTGTTGTCATCTCTTTCATGTCTGGTCTTTGAATTGGAATTTTGAATTTTATTGTATTAATTGTTGTCTATTCCTGCTTTGATGATTTTGTCACAGCAACATGCTGACTAACTGCATTCTCCATGAGATACGGTGACACTGTATATCTGCTGGGATCTTTGATGAGTATAATGCAATTGTAATGGTGACTGGCTCACTGTTGGTGAAACCTTGTGTGATAACTGGCAATATAATATGCTTTGAAAAATATGTTTACGTCAACGCATCATGTTTCCATAAAAAACGTGACACTAAGAAATTAATTTTGAATTATTATAATATGCTTTGTAAAATATGTTTACGTCTTCACTGAATGAAACGCATCATGTTTCCATAAAAAATGTGCAATTTCAACCCGGACATCTAAGTACTTTCAAGGAATAATATCAAACACAGGCTAACTCAACTCCCTTACTGTCATTGTGCGTCCTTTTAATATAAATAAAAAATAAAACTCAGATCCTTTAAGACCAGTGAACACATTAATGAGAAAGGGGATGGGCCATACCGCGGTTTCGACTATTAAAAGGTACAAATAGGCAAAGATCAGGAAAAGGCGCAATCAGAAAAAGATTCCCACTCCAAAAACCGAGGTGGGAAAAAACCAAACTAACAATCAGGTACTTATACCATAAAACATATCGTAAGCCGAATGAGAAGCTATTTTCCCAATAGGTGGTCACTCAGTTAACTTAACTTAACTAAAACTATGAAAACACACATCAGGCGCAAACAGCACAAAAAATAATAAAAAACCAAGACATATAACAAAAAGAACCACCATAGAAGTATCGCCTTGGAACGATCAGTAATACAAAGTTACTGGCGGGCTTAAACCGGTTTTACAGGCGCCTAACCTCACCCTCAGCTTCTGCAGTGGTTCATAACATTTAGTTAGTTCTTCGGTCCTCGTGGTGAATCTCTAACTAGTCAATGAATCATCAAAAACAAACATATAAATCAAGATAAACATCCTGATGAATCAAAACCCAGGACTCACAGATTGAGTAAGCTGCCCGACGATGGAGCTCCCTGGGCGCCGAAAACCCTACTAACTCCGGAGCAAAAGAAAAACACCAAGTATCTTCAGTGACCCTGTAGATTTGGCAACATGGAGCTAAAGAGAATTACTGAAATTTTGCAACTTTCAACAGGGTCGTCGATAGAAAGACTAGTGTTATGTAAATGGGACCAAATATATCAAACATTGGTTAGAAAATGAATCTTGACCGATAATAAGTTTCTGATTTCTCAGAATATCCTCGCTGATCTCAAAGGACCAAAGTAGGGTCGTCAAAAACTGTCTCGTATGTTGGAATGAAAAGTAAAACTTAAGTAAAAATTGTAGCTAAGGCCACATTTAAAATTATTTCTGTTTGCCCTCTCCCTACCCTATCTAGAAAAGTTGGGTAGGTAGGTAGGATGTTTTTTTTATGAACTACTGTATTATGCGTTATTTTTGGTCAAAGGAATTAGCTACAATTTTGTCAAAGCTACTCACAATTACAGTTGCATTTTATGTTTTGTAGTGCTTGAACATAAGAACAAAATATCCAATTGGTGAGGAGGGTCATGGTTTAAATGAAAACTCATTACTTTCTAGGGAAAACAATTTATCTTCTGACAGAAACATTTAAAAAAAATTGAAAGGGCAATAAAATTTTTTGAGTAGGCCCTATTTTAGATGAGTAGGTAGGGAGAGGGCAAACAAACAAATTTTTATTTTTGGCCTAATGGACTCGTTTTCGAATAGTGGGATTTGTCTCAGGCAGTCCATCAACAATATTAAGGATGTCTTCTCTTGGGGCTAATGTGGCTTCACTTCGTTTATCCTATGAAAGATATGGTAGAACAGTCACTATGAGAAGTTTTTCTTTGTGAAGTATTTTATTGACCCTTCCAATGCGAAGCTGCTTTGTGTATCTCCACCTTTCCCTTTTTTCATGTTTTATAAAGTCTTCTTATATAGTCCATACTATCAATATAATAAGTATGGACTATAAGTATGGACTATATAGCAATATAGTCCATACTATCTCCCTTTGAATGTTTTTACTGCTTCCAAAGGATCAAACCTTTATATTTTATTTGCTATTACTGCAGCTGGTGTTGTGCCGTGTGGCGGCCGTAAAAAGTCTCCCCGTACATCATCCATAGTGCAGATTATATTTTTATTTCGGTCCTTTGAGATCAGTAAAGATATTCAGAGTGTTCAAAACACTCACGTTTAGAAACATACTTCTAAGCATGTTTTTAATTAGTTGACCCAATTTAGGAATATGTCTTTGATTCAGACTCCTCGTGTAAATTCTCGAAATTGCAGAACAATTATAGTCTGGCGTTCGTTGCCGGTTTAAAAAGGGCTACTGACGAGGGTTCATTACCCGAAATTGCGCAATATAGTCCATACTATCTCCCTTTGAATGTTTTTACTGCTTCCAAAGGATCAAACCTTTATATTTTATTTTCTTCTGTGTTGTACATAAACGGTCTTTGTTTTGCGTTATCATTTGCTGAGTGGCTACCTTGCTGGGAAGGATCTTGCTTTTCATCCTTGCTATTATAGTTTTTCTCAAGTCTTGTGTTGTCATCTCTTTCATGTCTGGTGTTTAAATTTGAATTTTGATTTTTTTTGTATTAATTGTTGAACTGTCTATTCCTGCTTTGATGATTTTGTCACAGCAACATGCTGACTTCCTGCATTCTCAATGAGATACGGTGTTACGTAGTGTATATCTGCTGGGATCTTTGATGAGTATAATGTACTTGTAATGGTGACTGGCTCACTGTTGGTGAAACCTTGTGTGATAACTTGTAATATAATATGCTTTGAAAAATATGTTTACGTCAACGCATCATGTTTCCATAAAAATGTGACACTAAGAAAATAAATTTGAATTATTATAATATGCTTTGTAAAATATGTTTACGTCTTCACTGAATGAAACGCATCATGTGTGCAAGGATCTCGGAAGAATTAATAGGTTTCCCGCCCAAAGTTTGAGTATTTCTAGCGGCTTCTGTATTAATTTGTATACACTATCTGTTGCATTCTCTGTAAAATTTAACATTTGTAAGATGCAACAACATGGTGGGAACCTGTTGATGTTACATACCCTCAGCAAAAATCAGTGTCAAAGTGGGAGGGGGTCATATTTTTTCAAAAAAATATTTTGTCAGAAAACACATTTTTTGCCTAAGATAATCAAGAAAATACAACAATATGCTTATTGCAACCTACATTTTGGGCCAGAAATGATTTATGCATGAATAACGGGTGCATCATCTTTATCAGAATTATCACTATAAATAAGACTGTCCGTCACTTATGCAAATACCTGTACCTTAAAAATGCTATGCCAAATAAATTAAGCAACTTTTTCTCTGAACAGTGACTCCATACATTTTCAGACATTAGGGAAGTTCTTCTGACAATAACTTGCATGTATCAGTTAAGGGTAAAACCAATCGTTGTGTGATGCTGATGTGGTGTTGGATTTAAAGTCCACTGAGGCATATCTCAAATTAAACATAAACCATCAATAATTGATTAACTTACTTTGGACAGTATATTTATATGCATTGTAGTATGTACACTTTGTGTATACCTGTTAAAATAGGACAGATAGTCTGTTCATTCAGGTAGAACATACATATACAGTATATTTCCATAGCCTTGTTACATTACAAATAATGGAGCTGAGCCCATTTATCGGTTTTGGGGCTTTTTGAAAGCCTTCCCCCCCTTGCCCAAACATGGCATTTTGATATAATATGTCATTTACAAAAATACAGTTGTGTTCAAAATATTTTGATTGGGCAAGGGGGGGGGGGGACACAGACTTATATAAAAAAGTTTCCGATTTCCTATATGATCCTATATTAAATTCAAAGATTTTGTCCAATTTTTGAAGAAGTCACTTCTTGACTTACCCACATCATTACATGTCTAAATACAGCAGAAACTTATTTTTCGACTGCAATAAACTTCATTTAAGTGCCTGGAACTTGAGATTTTGAATTATTTCTTGGGCATTCTCACTAAAGAAATCTTCCGAGATCCTTTCAACCCGGACATCTAAGTACTTTCAAGGAATAATATCAAACACAGGCTAACTCAACTCCCTTACTGTCATTGTGCGTCCTCTTTAATTTAAATAAAACTGGGATCCTTTAAAGCCAGATGTACGTAATTGACCTCACGGTAGAAATTTTTTATTTTTTGCATGTGAGTGTATTTTGATGTCCTACATATGAAAATGAAAAGAAATCGATACCGTTCCGAGCTTGTTTTCGAGATATCGGCCTTCAAAATCGTCAAATTTGAGAGCGAAAATGCATTGACGTCAACGCTCCCTAAAACCCCCAAATCTCCCCAAATCCCCGAAAATAAATGACCATTCTCCCCAAATCTCTGAAAATAAATAGCCTTTCTCCCTGAATCCCCAAAAACCCTGGGAGGGCCTCATTAATTGTTGAACTGTCTATTCCTGATTTGATGGTTTTGTCACAGCAACATGCTGACTACCTGCATTGTTCTATAGATACGGTGATACTGTATATCTGCTGGAATCTTTGATGAGTATAATGCACTTGTAATGGTGACTGGCTCACTGTTGGTGAAACCTTGTGTGATAACTGGTACCGATTGTCACTAGGGGCTTCGTGGGACTTTTAAGCGTTTTGACATAGGACTTCTAGCTTTTTTCAGAATCAGAATGTGTGTTCGGGTAGATAGTGACTTTGCTTTATGATGACGGTGCCGGATGGATCCCTTGTTGTGAAGAGCTAGTTATCTTGCTCTTCGAGTGTGGTGTCGGAAAATGTTTTTTGATTTTTTGATGATGTATTTTCTTTTCCGCCTGGTTTTTCTGTTGGGACCTCGAATTTATCTGCATCTATTCCTGGTCCCTCTATTCTTATTGTTAAAGTCTATGGAGATGTAAAACCTGTAGAAACGGATTTCATAAAGGAATCGACTTGCTTTTTGAGATGTTATTTATATACTCTAAATGCAAAGCATTAGGAAAACTTGCCCATACAATATACAGAGATTTTTTCAGCCGTAAAAATTAGCATTTTTCTTAAAAAAGAATATATTTTTAATATATTTGCTCAAAGCATTGATTGTGGGTACACGTTAGAACCACCTCGTTCTAACCAGTACCCACAATCTATGTTTTGGATAAAAATTTAGAAAAAAAAAATAGATATACCCCTGTAAAGCCCAGTGTTTTACTATATAGCCGGGGGTATGAGTGGTATACAGTACATGGTAATGTTATCCTGTTTGGGTGTATTACGCCCTTCTTGTTCTTTGTTGGTTGATGTCCGTGTGTATTATGTGTAGTCATAATACATATAAACAGCTACAAAGCGGTTGTCTACCATTCAAACCCAATCTGTATATAATATGTGATTGATTTTGGGATTGTAACCCCCATTCAGCAGCTAATCATTTGGAGACGGTGTCTTGGTTTTAAGTCTCGTCAGAAGGACTGGAGAAACCAGGAATCCTACTCACGGAACCTATTCTAAAACACTACGATACGGATGCATTTGTTGCTTATGCTTTCGACTTACTTATTTGCAAGTATGTGAAATTGGGCGTTTCATAAAACCAGCAATGTAGCCTTTATATCATTTTACTATAGGCGTTTTCATTTTTCAATGTCAAAACTTTTCTAAAGCTTTTAGAAATTGTAAGGTGGACGGTTTGTAGGCACATAAAAACTTAATTGTAAAGAAATGTATCAAGTAAACACATCCCGTCTTATTTTGTCATTATACCGACAGAATGGATGGTTTTCTCACATCCGGGTTTTTACCAGATTATGATATTACGACCCTTGATTGAGATTATGTGCAGGGCTGCAAAATTCTACAAAGCAACTTTGTACCCATATACAATATCAGATCGCCATCTCAGCTGTGGGTAAAACGTAGGTTTTTCGTATTTTTTTAAATTAATTTGTTTTGTTATATTGCTGCTTTGAGTAACCTATTGCACAATGACCTACATCAGCTGCAAACAATGTCGATTTATGACATCAGAGATGTTATGAAGAATTAATAGTTGCCTTGGATGGGGCTGAAATATATTGTACGTAGCAGGCTTGGACAATGCATTAAACTAATGCCAATGTATTAGCAATGCATTAGCTATTTCTGAACTAATGCTAATGTCAATGCTAATATTAATTTTGGCATTAGAACAATGCTAATTCTAATGCATTACTTTTGCAAATTTTGCTAATGCATTAGCATTAGTTTTGGCATTAGCTATAAAACTTTTTTTTTCTATGATTTACATACTTTGTTTAAATTCATTAATTAGGATCCTTTTTACAAACTATTTCCAAAGGTGTGATAAATTGCCACTTTAGTACATTTATATTGTTACTTGTGAAGTTGTTTGTTTGCCTTTGGCTGTTACCTAGCAGTATTGTGTGTGTTACAAACAATGTCAGTTAATAATCTGCGGCTAATTGTGTCCTTTTATGAAGAGTTTTTGTCAGGTGAATACATCCATTGAGGCATGCTATTGAACAGCACCATTTCACAATAATTTTAAGATTATAACTGTACAACCATAAGATTTATTATATATTTTAGTATTGAAACTAGGTTTGAAGTTGAACAGTGATGGATTCATAATTTGATACATCAGTTCTTGATCTTATACTGAGTTGATCATCTTTATTATGAATATGTAAAATAACTTTGAAGCACCAGAATCGGTAATGTATGATAGTTGACTTTTAAATGTTCAATGAAGATACATATACAAACCATTATTGCACTGGTTCGATTCCCTATCGCAAAATAACATGAAATCTATTTCCAATGCTAATGCATTATTTTGTTAAATAATGCTAATGACAATGCATTGTTTTTAAAAACTAGCTAATGCCAATGCTAATGCCAATGCTCCAAATCAGTTTTAATGCTAATGACAATGCATTACTTTGCTAACTAATGCTGCCTAAGCCTGGTACGTAGTAGCTTCCATAACTGTACACTAAGCGAAATAAAGCAAAGTTAAAGCAACTGGTACCCCGTACCCCTTTTGTGGATTTACAAACATTCTAGCTGCAACTTCTGACATGAAAAACACAACTACCTAAATTACAAAAATAACCTTATTTATGAAAAGAATACATGTAGTATGAAATATTTCAATGTTGAGTATGAAGTGGGTGTTTATTTACATCATACAAGCAGAAAATGACAATTATTATGAAAAAGGTTTTAAAATTTATGGGTAATGTTTTATGTACATTGTATAAATTATAAAATATATATGTTGAAATGAATTATGCGTGTTGAAGAAATAGAGTATATCAGTACCTAACGCTGGCTCAAATAGAGTTAGGGTATATGCATGTCTCGGATCGACTCGTGTATTTTTGAAAAATCTTTTTGCGTCTTTTTTAGTTTTTGGGTATCAATCCTACCACCATCTTCATACTGTTGTTCTTCGTTTCCGGCATTCCATTAAGGTTTCAACCAGCTTTTGTGCTCCATTATCGACAAATGTATCGACAAATGCGTATCGACAAATGCGACAATAAAGCCATTATGTCATGCAAACGGATCATTTATCACATAAGTCATCATAAGAGTCTGCTTTATTCCACAATCATTGATTCTAAGTGAAATCTTATAAGTAGAAATGTACATACTAATAACAGAAAGCATTGTCTAAGAAGATTTATGGCTCTTAAACTCATACATTGTAAAGTTTCGGACATAGTCAAAAAGTAAGCTTACAAATGACGAAAGAACACAAGAGCAACGGGTGCAACTTCTGTTTTATGCATTTGATTCCATTGTTGTATAGGCAATGATTAAATTCATTGCGGAAGAGAATAACGGTGTATCATATGACACAAAATATGCCTAGGAAAGTATAGCAAAGTAATACAAAGGGGATTTTGCTAAGAATTTTGTGGTTTACAGTATAGAATTATTGCCTTCGCGTGAGGGTGACATGACTTCTTCACCCGAGGCAGGCAATATAATCTGTCGAGGGTGAACAAATCGTCATGTCACCCCCACGCGAGGGCATAAATTGTTTTGTTATATGACTGAAGGAATTCCTGTCTCCTTATTGGTTCATACAGTATTAATAAATCCTTATATTTCTCTGAAACCAGACCAAACTGATGAAAATCAGATCAGACCAGTTCCTGGAGGTTAATTATTTTGACATGTTTTCTGTATTAACCTCCAAAGTCTATATTACGCCCCTGAGTACCCAAAAATAGCACCAGCATTAAATCAACATGGGCTTCTTTGAAATTGACATGATTTGATGTATGTGTTTTATACCTGCCAGTTAGCTATAAATAGCCTGAACTCATTTCAGCTCATGAAATCTACATGCTTTGCAATAACACACTATTACAGGTAAACAAAGCACTAGATAATGAGGTGTATTTGGTGATAATTAAGGGATAATTTTGTTTATTTTTCATAAGAAACTATGTTGATGATACCCACTGGAATTGCCTCATCATGGTGATTCATAGGAGTACCCATAACTTATGTTTTATTAAACACTAAGAAAATTGTCTTTCAAGCATTATCAATTGTTCCTCATTGTCTAGCCTTCTTTAACATCTGATATGATTTTATTTGTTTATTTGTTATAAGATAAATGTTAAAACACTTGAAAAGTCATATAACAAAACAGTTATTGACTTCAATTTCGGAAGATATAAGGATTTATCTACCCTCAAAAGTGATATTCACCTCGGCCTCCGGCCTCGGTGAATATCACTTTTTTAGGTAGATAAATCCTTATATCTACCTCATTGAAGTCAATAATTGTATATTATTATACCTTATCCTATAGGCATACTACAGAGAAATCAGATAACGAAAATTAAATCATATTGTATAATTTTTGTTTACATCTGGTTAATCCACCCTTTTCAGACCAATCAATGAGCATCTCATTAAAATATATCTGTTTTCATGTCTACAGTACACTTGTACTATTCATAAGTGCCATGACACAACAAAGTCTATCTTTAGTATCTTCATTGTTTGTATCCATACAATGAAAACAAATACATATACTCAGTACTAACAGGAACCAAAGAATGACATGTCTTCTATGAACAGACCGAATACCATAAGTTTACAAACACGGAAACATTATGTTTTTACTGTATCAATCAAGACTATCCGTAAACAAAAAGTCGCAAGAATTTGTGTTGATGAATACTCTTTTTAATTAATGCCATCAAAAACTCTTATGATCACTTTGTTTATCTTTAAACGATACTATACTTAAGGAATAAAGAAACGCAACAAACACTTTGGGCCACTAAAAACATGCTTTGTAATGCAAGTCTGTGGTGTTACTTAGCTTATTATATGAAAGAGAAATATCTAAACGTAAAATTGCAACAGACTGAGCCACAATGTCGGTTACGTATGCTTAATGGCGTACGCATAACCACACTGACCTACTTTAGCACACCCTGTTACCATGATCAGTAAATGTCAAATTTGAAACCAAAACCAATATTTTGTTTCAAAAACCCCTATAAGTGATTGCAGATGGAACCATTGATCAGTTGGTAACATTTGATTATGTTATGGGATGTTTAACGTCACCAGCGTCAATCGAAAAAATGAGTCAAAAGCCAGTAAAATTTCCTTCGGCATGCGTTATATTCAATAAAATGATTATTTATGTAAACATTATGACCTTTGAACTTCAGACGTCAATAAGACGTCCATAATAACGTCAAAATCCAACATCATGCATTTTAATGACTCCCATTATGTTTTTCAAATTTCGGATTTCAAAATGATCAATTGCCAAACGTTTGATTACAGTTCGTAAATCGAGTGTTGACTCAACACATATAATCTGTTTCGCTTCTTTACATAACGTGACATTCTGTTAAACGAACGTCAAAACAAACGCTCCGATGAGCCATTTCGATGGTGCCTGTGACGTCACTGTTGATTAAAAAGAACGTCGTGTCGTATGTCGGTTCGATATACACCGTTTAGGTACAAATGACCAAAATCGAATAATTTAAATGACGTTAACAACTCATTCTTCTTTATTGTTAACTTCAGCATTCCGTTAACAAGATTTAACGCAACATGGAACGGCACCTAAGTATACAATGATGTTAGTCTTTGTTGCACATTATCAAGTCGACGTACGTAACCCACATGCAAAGAACTTGACATCTTCACCTTCGTCCCGACGTGTACGTAACAATTTGCGTTTTTCATAGTTTTTGACGTTTTGTCGTTAATTTTGTCAATAAAATGACGTTTTCTCATTTCATTACGTGCAAAAAGCAGTCAGTAGGTCATTTCATAAACGTTTTTTTTTATCAAAACATCAAATACATACGTAAAAACTGAAATGTAATGTGGTGCGTATTTTTATTCCTTAAGTATATTTTATATTACTGATCGTTCCAAGGCGATACGTCTGTTGTGGTTCTTATTGTTTTATGTCTTGGTGTTTAATGTTTTTGTGCTGTTGGCGCCTTATGTATGTTATCATATTTTAGTTAAGTTTAGGTAACTGAGTGGCCACCTATTAGGAAATAGCTGCTCATTCGGCTTACAAAATGTATTCATGGTCTAAGTACCTTATTGTTAGTTTGGTTTTTTTCCCGCCTCGGTTTTTGGAGTTGGATTTTTTTTCTGATTGCGCCTTTTCCTGATCGTTGCCTACTTGTACTTTTTTCCATCATTTTTGATTGCCTCTCGTTAATCAGAATTGAGCGTATGAGTCACTTAGACGAACTTTGACTGCTATAGTCAACAACATGAATAAGTGGCCAAAATGCTCAAAAAGAAGGTCAATCTGGCACACTTCAAAAATTATGTCAAAAGTAAAAAATCGGGCTTGGCTGTAAAAGATACGAGTAAATACTGCTTTCAGAACAATAATGCTGTCTAAAACACGGTTGTATACTGTCCATAAAATGTAACACACCTTACATTTTGACCTAAATTTTCAAAACTTTAAGAACGAATCAAAATTGAATTCGGGGGAGTAGCAAATTAAGGTAAATTGACGTCATAAACTGTAAGAAAGTTTCATACTGTCAAATTTTAAATTCTTGTCATTACATTGATTTTATCACCAATAGGAAGGTTTTTAATGGACCGGAAGTTCTGAAAACGACCAAAAATTTTAATTGAGGGTAACCTTTAAGAGAGTCACATTTATGTTAACTAACATTATTTAATCGAAATAGGGACATGATTTACCGAAAGTGAGACCAAAATTGCCAATTTCAAAGAGCATGTAAATTTACATAAAACTTATTTTTAAAAATCACAGCAAAATTTTTCTCATAATGAAATTCAATTAATTCTGTGATTTTATGATTTGCTGGACAACAATGATCATACTCAGGGAAAAATTGTTTTAATTATTCTTCCAATTGTGTTTTTTATTTGAAAAAAAAAAATATAGATTTTACAAGTTTTCACCTTAAAATTGTCCCCACTTTCACATCACAACGAAACTCAATTGTGAAACTCTGATATGAAAAATCCTTAGATTTACTTAGATTTTTAAAATAATTTGAACTTACACGAAAAAATAAAAATGAAAAATTTGCGTTTCTTTTTGTACTGAGTATAGATAAGCTGCACTGTTGTCACAAAGCTCATCTCAATCTTTATTTTGTAATACAAAAGTCATGTTACTGCTAGTTTATTTGCACTGCTGAGTGCTGATCACATTATAGATTCACAAAATAGATTTACAGAGGCTCTTTTTTCATGATATGGCTTATAAATTGATATTGAAATTTTTGAAACAGCTGTGTCACAACAAAATGTTTCTTAAAGAACAGTACAATTTATACAGTCACAGTAAGACAAAGTCACTGATCAACTGTACAGTTGTAATAAACTGATCTGGATCTTCAGCTTAAAGGATAAAACAGATAATCATCTGATTTTGGCTGCAAGTGCAGGATTGTTCATGCTGATCACATTAAAGATTTACACTTTTTCATGTTGTGGCTTGTTACACTGTACTCATTGCCATAGGAAATGTCAAAATCAAACAGAGCTGTGTCACAACAAAACTTGTCTTATGAACAGTACTATTTGTACTAAAAAAGAAAAAGAAAAAGACACTGATCAACTGCACAATTGTATCAGAAAGCTGACCAGGACCTTATACAGCTAATAGGATAAATCAGATAATCAACTGATTTTGACATGAAGTGCAATGTTTTGTTAATTATACTACACTTTCAGTGACCCTGCATCAAACCATCACTCGCCGCGATGCGGCTCGTGAGGTTATGACGAAAGGTCATTAAAAGTGTGGTATAATTTACAAAACACTGCACTTCATGCAAAAATCAGTTGATTATATATAACGAACCACTTTTGAAACAAATTAATGATATGTCCCATGACAAACGCATATCACTACAAATGCAACGGCATCCTTTGGCAAATATAACGCTAGAGGGTAATATGATCATGCGACATGACAGAATAAAACCCTCCACGTCCACTGTAAACAAACGCATGTAATTGCAAGTGCAGCAATCAAGTGGACCAAACAAAACACTCAGCCAATGAATATAATATGTGCCATTGAGGTATTATAAAAGAAAAAATAATAACGGACAAGTTTGCATGCCTCGAGACAAATATATACATGACCCTGCTGCCTCGAAACAATTTTCACAAGCGCTTGTCACGCGTTTTGGTGTCTTTAATTTTAAGATATTTCGTACTCACTTCGTTGTCAAGATCATTTTTTCGTATAAATCGACGTCACCAGGCCTTTCGTCTTTCTAAATAATTGAGCCGCATCGTGAGAATACCGGATTTTTGCCTATGCGAAAACAAAGGCGCAGATCAGCTTCGCAGTAACTGCGAAGCTGATCAGCGCCTTTATTTTCGCTACACGGATAGTATAATTTCTCTTCTCCTTAAATCCGAAATTTCAAGCTTCTAGCTTGCTTCTGTGACTGTACAGGTCGGTTTGTGTCAGACCTGGTCAGAAATCCCGAAGACCGGTTTTCTCGCGTCGCGGCTCTAATGATAGTGTTAAGATCGTCTTGTTCATCCAACAAGATCATCACATTCTACTGGCATTCATCAAAAAGCCAAATGAATATGGATGATTGTTTATTTGTTTGATTTTAGATAAAGGACTCATTGTGATGCACAAACTTCGCGAAATCGACAGAACCTAAACTTTTTGTCACGCATCAAACTTTCTTATGTTCAAGTTCGGTATCATATTCATCCATTACCTCATGCGTATATTCTCAGACTGATATGGCATTGTTTCCCCGACATTTATTTCATTCATCAAACGTATGCACAAATATTAATCTAATCTACAGTTTTCTTGAAAGGTATGCCACGACTCTGGAAATGATTATATTACGCACCTGGTAAATAAGTTAAAAGGTCACACGATGATTTTTCTCTGTGTGTGAAAGAACAAGAACATATCGTGCCCGGATAATCAGAGCATGGCAAATATCTATCTTTTGCTTTAGCTTTCAATCAAGATTTTTGATAACGCGTACATTATGGAATTGGCCAATTTATTTGAAAACGTATTTATGTCATTTTCGAACATGTTAAATATAATTGCAGTTAAACACTTTCGATTGTATTTTTGCAAAGCATGTACATGGGACACATGCATTCATAAATCCCATGATTGGTAGACATTATACCGGATGTGTAGACTTCTGTCTCTGTGTTGATCGATACGGCGTTAATTAATAAGATTTTGTTGAGAAAAGGTTCATTACGTAAAATCAAAGTTGAAAATCATAGGTGGCTTTTATTTCTTCTTCATTTTTGAAGGCATATCGTAAGATCATACACATCCGGATGGAAAATATAGGGTTCATTTGTCAGGTTCTGATTGCATATCAATTTCAAATCGCAGTAGATAGCTTCAAACAAAAATGAAAACAGCAGAGCCTAATACAATGTACTAATATGAATAGTAGAAAAAATTAAGTATGCATTGATAGCACTAATCAAATACAATACAAATAATTTTTTTTAATCAAGCATTTTCCTTTTTCTGTAGTTTGAGGGTATAAAGATGATCTATTTTATACCATGTTAAATAGATCCAAAGATATACCACTTAAACATCGTTACAAATCATTTCACTTGAATGCATGGAAAGTCTCAAGTTATTAGAATATAGAATATTACTTCTTATGTAAATCATTCATTTATAATCATCAAATTATGGATTGATAAGTTGCACAATAAAAGAAACACCCACAAGAAGCATAACAGGGCGTTCTGCAATTTCTTCCACCGTTTCATTGAAATGAATTGAATAAAGCTAAAGCTGATTTATTTATTTTTTTTTTGACGTTTTAATTACTGTCAGTTGTGACCCCTTCCTTATAATCTGACTAAATCACCAGATGCTTACTGAGTGCATGTACTTCGCTCGATTGAACGTGTGGTCAGGTTTTCTCACTATCATCTCCTTTCTAGTTCATCTAGCACCAACATCGTGTCTTGAAAACATGATTCCCCCCCCCCATTCAATTAGTTTTATGTACTGTGATTTCGTCGGCATCTTTAATATCTTTTAATAAAAGCGTACGAGCGGCAGACACTGTCTTGAACGACCAATCCTAAAACATCTAATGCGGTTGGAACAAATGTATGTTGTTGGTTTTTGTTTGTTTTTTTTTTTTTTTTTTTTTTTCGGAAATATTAACATGTATGTTCATCCCATCTTTGCTGCTATTTCGATTGATAATCAAGCTACGAATATTTTCTTTTACCTTGAACATGTAGAGGGAATTCCTCTTTTATTACATTTATACTATCTTCTATAACTTTGATATGAGCTTTATTGCTTGTAACCTTACTTGCGCATGAAATAGTACAAAGAATCCCACATAAAATGTTAATATATAAGTAGAATCATCTCTTCTATTTGTTATTTCCTTGAAACAGTTTTTCCTGGAAGATGAAACAGAACACCTTGATAATTATATAATTTTCAATAGATGCCAAAATAGCATGTGGGATTTTAATAGCATAATCTGACATGCCGAGTCTGGTTATGCGGAGGTAAATAAACAACCGCAGAGAAGCCACTATGCAGTGAAATCCTAAAATGGCACTGAGCTCCGGGGTAAGCATTTTTGTACAAAGCAAAACTTAATCGTTAACACTGTTTGCAATATGTGTATTTTAATCCTAATTCTAGCAAACAAATTAAAAACATTTATGCTTCTGTAAAGATTTAACAACAAAGAACAGTGAACATTGGTGTTTGCTAAAATTAGCTTGTAGTGAGTTATGCCGTGTGTTATTGTCATTTTACCTGACACCAATTCGCATCTATTTGATTCATTTCTGTTGCACTTGATTTCCGGAGATCATTTGGTTGGGTTGACCCAGCACTGGGATTATGTTTAGGCATCGTAATTAGTCATGAAGGTGGATTTTAACCCTTTTAACCTATATTTACGGGTGCACAATAAGCATCATCCTTCCTTTTTAATTTCCTTTCGTGATCAAGTTGTATGACAAATAATTCTTTGGACTGATATGATACCGGATTAATTGCAAGGCCTTTACTTATTTTTCCACCTTCAGATTATTATTTGACCTAATAATGACCCATTTTGCGTGACCTGTATCTTTAAGGCATCAGTTTGGAAGATGTGTAAGATAGGTGAAGATATAGGATCAAGCGCTGTCAATCTGTTCTGATGGAATCATGTGTTAAGTGACATGGTCCCATGTTTCAATATAGATATCCTACGGTAAGCTGATACACAGGGCAAAACAACTTTTGCGTTTGGCATGCAATGTCGCCCAGATAACTCGTGTATATGGTGTCACATCATACTATAATTTGAGCAACGTTTGTCTGTTTGTTTGTTTGTTTGTTCCCCTACTCCTCCCAGGTCCTTGGGCCGATCTTCACCAAACTTGGAGGGAAGGTGGAGGGCGACCCCGGATATTAGCTTGAGGGGTTCATTTTTTGAAATGTCAAGGTCATCAAGGTCAAAGGTCAAATTTATGTTTCTTTTTCTGTTTGTTCCCCTACTTCTCCCAGGTCCTTGGGCCGATCTTCACCAAACTTGGTGGGACGTTTGAGGGCTGCCCCAGATATTAGCTCGAGGGGTTCATTTTTCCAAAGGTCAAGATCGTCGAGGTCAAAGGTCAAATTTCTGTATCTCGGCAGTCCTTGGTCCGATTTGCATGAAACTTGGTGAGTGTATACAGGGCGGCCCCGGATATTAGCTCGATGCGTTAATTATTTAAAAGGTCAAGGTCATCGAGGTCAAAGGTCAAATTTCTGTATCTCAGCAGTCCTTGGTCCGATTTGCATGAAACTTGCTGAGTGTATACAGGTTGATCCCTGATTAAGATTTATGGGTCCAATTGGGTCAAAGGTCATGGAAGTCAGAGGTCAAATTTATGGTTTTTTTTCTGTTGGTCATGCTTTTTTTCTGTTTGTTCCCCTACTTCTCCCAGGTCCTTGGGCCGATCTTCACCAAACTTACGGATATTAGCTCGAGGGATTCATTTACTAAAGGTCAAGGTCATCGAGGTCAAAGGTCAAATTTCTTTATCTCAGCAGACCTTGGTCCGATTTACATAAAACTTGGTGAGTGTATACAGGTTGATCCCTGATTAAGATTGATGGGTCCAATTTGGTCAAAGGTCATCGAGGTCAAAGGTCAAATTTATGTTTTTTTCTGTTTGTTCCTCCCAGGTCCTTGGGCCAATCTTCACCAAACTTGGTGGGAAGGTTGAGGTAGGCCCCGGATTTTAGCTCGAGGGGTTCATTTTTTAAAGGTCAAGGTCATTGAGGTCAAAGGTCAAATTTCTGTAACGCGGCAGTCTTTGATCTGATTTGCATGAAACTTGGTGAGTGTATACGGGTTGATCCCTGATTAAGATTTATGGGTCCAATTGGGTCAAAGGTCAAATTTATGTTGTTTTTCTGTTTGTTCCTCCCAGGTCCTTGAGCCGATCTTCACCAAACTTGGAGGGAAGGTGGAGGGCGGCCCCGGATATTAGCTTGAGGGGTTCATTTTTTGAAAGGTCAGGGTCATCGAGGTCAAAGGTCAAATTTGTCATTTTTTTCTCTTTTCCTCTGTGTATGTCTTATTTGAGATTGTGTGTGTGTATGTGTGTGTTATATTTGTCTTCATCGCCGCAATCATCTTACTGCTACGTCGTGACGGGTAAAATTTACTAGTTCTTAAAATTCAACGAGACTATGATCCGTATCTCAATCGCAACCGGAGACAGACCATAGGAGACCGGTTTTTATGCAGCCAATAATATCCATGAAATTAAGACTTCCCACACATCACATTTATGCAACAAGTACGTGTATATACATGTGTAAAATGGATTCACATGGCTTTACTTTTATCCTCAAAGGTACATGTACCTACAAAGCCTTTAAAAGTTTCCGGAGTAAATGAAAAACCTAAGTCGAGGCATGGTACTGTCTTTCTCTTGGCACTTTCACGATAATAGAATCACCCATTCTTGAAAAATAAAAATAATTATGTCTTACATTGTATTAAAGTGTCTATCAGCGAAGGACAAAACGATTGATTCCAACAGACTTGCGGAAAATTTAAATGATAATAAGTTGGCACCCCTAAAACACAAGAACGTTGTCACGGGCTTTTGTCTCTCAAGGAAGGAAAAATCTTTATGACTAAGTCTTCTATTTGTTCAATGCTAAATTCTAGAAAATTTGAATATCATGGCTCAAAGAAAAAGTATCAAATTATGACACGATAGCATGGCACGCAGCTGTGACAACAATCATGTATAACATCGAGAACGTACATACGATATTTCGGGACACCATCTGTCTCTTCATCTGTGTATTTAGTCAAAGTGCTCCATACTGGAGCTAGCAATGACTTGTAAATGCTGAATGGTTTGGTCTCTTAGGTTTAGGGCGTTTAGACCGTATTATGACACCTATATACCATGTTAAACATACGAGTGTCAAAATTCGCTTCAAATCGCTTTTCATTATTCAGAGTATTCAAACTTTTTTTCTAACCATTCTTTTTTGATTCCAAAATACAACACAAGACATTTGAAAACAAAATAAATATAGGGTAGTGTGCATTTTTTCAAGCTACAGGCCTCTGAATGAGACCTCTGAGCACCATGTTTTAAATTTGGTAAAATCAATTTAATTTATAATTCTTTGAAACATACCTGTCTTGAACAAAAATACACCAAGAATGCTTTCAAAAGTCATAATATTTACGTAGCGCAGACAATTTTGGACCAAAAGCATAGAAAAATTTGCAACTTGGAGTGGATGACAAAATTTTACGATTCCTTTTCTAACCCTACCCCCATACTTGAAAAGTCGGAAAAATCAATATTTTGAAATGTACCAATCCCATATTTGTTGATTCAAACTTTTTCTTGTATTTTCACACAACATAGAACTTGGTAATATTGTTCGAATAAAAGAAAGAAATATATAGGGTAGTGAGCATATAAGAGAGAACCAACAACTTGAAAATCGCCATTTTCGGCCTTTTTTCGTCTGTTTTGTTTCTAAAAGCCCATTTCATAAAACCACCTTAAATTTTAAAACCAGCACGCCAAGGACACAAAGAATGACTTAGAAGACCATGTACACATACACTGTTGCTAAAATAAACATCGAACTAGTGCAATTAATTTTAAGATGTGTAACATTGAAGTTTAATCTACCCTACCCCCTAAATTTTACTGACAACAAAAATTTTCTGAAATGTTGCAGAAAATGGGGTGAAAAAATGAAGTTTCTAAGATTGACAATTTTCATGGCTTATTTGATGCATATTATCAATATGTATCCAAATATAAAATATTAGGAAAATATCTGCAACCGTTTACGAGATATTCAAGAAAAGAAAAACCGGAAGTTCCGAAATGTCAAATGTTAGCAGCGAACATCCTTAAATGATATATCCTACAGAATCAATATATTGACAACTATTGTAAATGGCGTTTATATGCTCTTAGGTTTTTAAATTGGTATTATATTGATTGCATTAAAAGACATGGGAGACATTTTGATAAAGACATTTTGGATGCGATATTTGCTTTGAACGTCAGCAATGGGTCTTTAAACATATAAATCCGTGGTAAACTAGATCACTTACATATTGTAAACTCAAATAGTTCGGGTCGGAACACATAAATATATTTATAAGAATCTTAAACTTAATATACAAGTACATAATTTCAATGTTCTCTACGTGTACTCAACTGTTACATACGTTACTTTTCTATAATATTCTATACAAAAGCTCCATAGGGTCACTGAGGAGGCTTAAGTAGCCAAGCATCCCCTTTCTCAATAATATGTTAACTGCTCTTAAAGGATCTCAATTTTATTTTTAGTTGAAGAGGACTGTGTATAGAACTTTAGACTGGGAAAGTCCTAAAAATGGGAAAAGGTACAAGTAGGCAAAGATCAGGAAAAGGCGCAATCAGAGAAAGAATGTTGTCAACATCTTCTGAACAATTCATTTATACATATATGACTTACTGGATCAGATTTTACGGGAAAAAGGGTTTGTCTCCCATGAGTGTCTTTTTGTTACCTATCTGATTCAATCATTTAAATTTTGATATGCTTAACCCACCATGTCACTTTCTTTTTTGAGTGGTATTGTCTGAAATGTATATCCAAACAGCAGATGATGATGAATAAAAAGATACAATGTCTAAATATGACATCATCCATAGTATGTACATTGAGAGCCATGTTCTAAACGTTGTTATAATTATCTGACCCAATTTAGGCATGTGTCTTAAATTTAGACTTCCTTTGTGTAAATTTTTGAACTTGCAGTGTATTTATCTGGCTATCGTATACAATTTATAAAGGGTCACTAATGAGGGTTCATTACCTGAAATTGCGCAGTATAGCCCATTACTTCACCCCTTTGAGGGTGTTTACTGTTTCCAATATTTTATTCATTGCCAGAAATTGTATAATGTACCCACACTTCTCCTTTTAATTGTTTATGCCACTTCCAAAGAATATAAAGTAAAGGGGTCAAGGTACCGAAATTGTAATCCTAGCTCGTAAAAATCCATAATAACATTGACAAATACGAGATATGTAGCCATACAGGCATGGATCCCCCAATAACAGGAGGTGTGATCAGGTGTTTGCGAAGGGTGAGCATTACCTGGCCATTATAATGCACCCGCCATGTCCTTATGACTGCTTACAAAGCCGAGAAAATTAATATCTGGTAAGAAACGAATGTCCAGTAATTGAAGCCTTATTAATTGTTGCCAATTGGCATAAGGTCAGTCACAAGTTTAGACGCAGCCACGCTGTAGGGATCAACAAGGTCATGGTGTCTCCCATAGAACTTTTAAGAGTTGACACAAAGGTACAACTAGGCAAAGATCAGGAAAAGGCGCAATCAGAAAGAGATTCCCACTCCAAAAACCGAGGTGGGAAAAAACCAAACTAACAATCAGGCACTTATACCATGAAACATATCGTAAGCCGAATGAGCAGCTATTTTCCCAATAGGTGGCCACTCAGTTACCTTAACTTTATTCAAAATATGAAAACATACATAAGGCGCCAACAGCACAAAAAAATTTAAACACCAAGACATAAAACAAAAAGAACCACCACAGAAGTATCGCCTTGGAACGATCAGTAACACAAAGTTACTGGCGGGCTTAAACCGGTTTTACAGGATCCTAACCTCACCCTTAGCTTCTGCAGTGGTTCATAACATTTAGTAAGTTCTTCGGTCCTCGTGGTGAATCTCTAACTAGTAAATGAATCATCAAGAACAAACAAATAAATCATGATAAACATCCTGATGAATCAAAAACAAGGACTCACAGATTGAGTAAGCTGCCCGACGATGGAGATCCCTGGGCGCCGAATAACCTACTAACTCCGGAGCAAAAGAAAAACACCAGTTGGACCCCGGTGGGCCAAGCAACAGCCAAGAAGCTCCGGCCCCAACCAACTAAAATGAATAGCTTTAAGTCGGTGCCATCATAGAGTCTGACGCCCGACCCACCGGCGTGCAATTAAAGAAGGCAGCATAGTTATCAACCATGATTGGGTTAAAAACTAAGCATGCAGACTGTCGCATAACATTGAAGTCATAACCTATACGTCTGTAACGTGTTATGATTTTTCTGAAATGAAAAGAAAAATCATTAATTCCTATAAGTTTCTTAAATTTGTAAACTAAGTCACCATAAAATTCAGGTTCCGAAAGGCCCTCACTTAAAAGCGTCTTTAACCCAACATTATATTTGGAAATCAATTCATAGTGTCTACGATAAAATTTAGAAAAGGTTTTTCGAAGTTTATGATACCGATAGCCCTGTTGGAGAAGTTTTGCCGTTAAACATTTATTTCGAGCGTTGAAGTCTGTAACATGATTGCAGACTCTAGCAAACCTAATAAGTTGCGAAATGTAAACAACATAAGAAGCACGACGAGGAACGTCACCATCCAAAAAAGGAAAATTTACTATATCAAAATCAAAGTCATCGCGCTTATCATAAATTTTAGCAGAAACAAATCCATTTGCAACAGAAAGATGTAGATCTAAAAAGGGGGCTTCGGTATCTGAGATATTGGCTTTGTTCAACTGAAGTTCAGGTGGATAAATTTGATTGACCATACCTTCAAAATAAGGGTTGTCAATGTTCAAAAGGTCATCGAGGTACCTAGATGTGGAATTAAAACCCTCGATAACATCAGCTTGATTATCATGGTTAAGAGAATCCATGAAATCTCTTTCGTAGCAGTATAAAAATAAATCAGCTTCGAGAGGTGCGCAATTTGTACCCATCGGAATTCCAACAATTTGTCTGTATAACTTGGTCCCAAATCTAATATAAATATTATCAAGGAGATAGGACAAGGCGTCGCACACATTCTGACATGACCAAAGTGTATACCGACTTTGGTCAGGGGAAGTGAAAAAAGCCTTTCTGTCATTACATGCTAAATAAAGTGAACCATAGTTTTTTAATGCCCTTTTGAAGGTCCACTCTATCAAATCCAGAAGTTTTTCTTTTATTAGATTATGTGGTAATGTTGTATACAGAGTAGAAAAATCATACGTGGGCAAGCTTGTCGCACGGAACCCTCCACACTTCAATTTACTAAGCACCTCACCAGAATTTTTTATTGACCAAAACCAATTTTTATTTGAAGTTTCATACACTGTCTCACAGTATCTTATAACATGAGATTTGATAGCAGTAAGACAGGAAGTTAATAATTTAGAAAGTTCAGTGGTAGTAGAAGAGCTAGAATTTGCAATAAATCTAGCTTTGTATGGTCTTTTGTAACCAGCTTAGGTAACCAATACATCGTAGGAAGTTTGTCTTGGCCTTCATTGACACAAACAGAAAACTTAACAGGTAAATCGTTTAAGTGGGCATTAACTACAGACACTTCATCAGTATCTGTCTCCAGATAAGCCATGGTACCATCAAGCTCCTGTTTTAAGGTGTTAACGTAGTGAAGCCTACAAACGACAACAACATTGTTTGCGGCTTTGTCTGCCGGAACCGAGACATACTTTCTATGAAATTCTTGGATACCCTGCTTCAAATGCCTAAATGACGATTTGGGTTTAGGAGGTAAAAGATTAGTATTTTGTGAATAAAACTTAATACGTTTATCCACGATAGTGAAGATACTTCTTTTCCATTCTTTAAGAGCATTATCCTCAACACCCTCTCGTTTACACCATCGATTACCGAAATCAATTAATGCAGATGCAGTCTTCTCTCTACATTTGTCGAAATTAATGTAGGAAGGGAATCTATATTTCGGACCTTTAGAAACAATTTTGCGAATTCTAGAATCCGAAATTATTTTTAAATTTCCAGTAACTATATGTCCGGCTGGTTGATAAACATATTTTGAATCTTTACAATCTCAAGACTTGGGAGTATTAGCATGGATATCATGATCAGAAACAAGTTTATTGAAATGAAAAATAGTATTTCTGAGTGGTTTTATTGTATGTAATCTCTCCGGCGCATGAAATGTACAAAGAATCCGACATAAAAGCATTACGAATAAAAGTAGAATCATTTCTTCTATTTGCTATTTCCTTGCAATAGTTTTTCCTGGAAGATGAAACAAAGTGCCCTGCAGAACACCTTGATAATTATATAATTTTCAATAGATGCCAAAACAACATGTGGGATTTTAATAGCATAATTCGACATGCTGAGTATGGTTGCGTTGGAATAAATAAACTTCCGCAAAGAAGCCAATTTGCAGAGAAATCGTAAAAGGCACTGAGCATTTTAATAAAGCAAAGAATAAACGTCATATGTGTCCCTCGATCCTAATCCTAGCATAAAAGTCAAAAACCTACTGTATGCTTCCGTAAAGATTATTAGAACTTTAGTACAGTGAACGTTGGTGTTTTGCTAAATTTTGTTTGTCGAGAGTTATTGTAAGTTTTAACTGATACCATTTCGCATCTGCACGATTCATTACTATTGCACTTGAAATTTGGAGATCATTTAGTTGGGTTGACTCTACACTGGGTTTATGTTAAGGCATCGTTATTAGTCATTAAGAGGGGATTTTAACCCTTAATATTATTTACAGATGCACAATAAGTTTCCTCCTGCCCTTCTCATTGAGCCTTCGCATGAGAAAACAACAATTTGCATTTGTGAAAACAAAGGCACTTATCAGCTGTGCAGTTATTGCATAGCTGATAATGCCTTTGTTTTCGCTATACGGCTAGTATAACTCCTCCTCTACTCCAAAGTTCAAGATTCTAGCTATTTTCTATAGCTGTACAGGCCGATTTATGTCATTCCTGGTCGGAAAACCAGATTGTTGTTTTTCTTATGTTATTAATTTCCTTTCGTGATCAAGTAGTATGATGTATTCTTTGGAATGATATGATACCGGAATAATTGCGAGCCCTTAACTTATCTTTCCACCTTCATATTATTATTTGACCCAAGTAACTACTCATTTTGCGTGGCATATGTCGTTAGGACATCAGTTTGGAAGATATGTAAGATAGGTGAAGATATTGGATCAGTTCTGATGGAATCATGTGTTAAGTGACATGGCCGCATGTTTCAATATAGATACCCTACGGTAAGCTGATACACAGGACAAAGCAACTTTTGCGTTTGACATGCAATGTCGCCCAGATAACTCGTGTATATGGTGTCACATCCTTAAAAATCGAAATTCAACGAGGCTATAATACGTCTCTCAATCGCAACCAGAGACAGATCAGAGGAGACCGGTTTTTTATGCAGCCAATAATATCCATCGAAATTAAGACTTACCCAGGCACCACATTTCATGCTACAAGTACATGCATGTGTAATATAGACTCACATGGCTTTTCAAAAGTTTCCGGAGTAACAGGAAAACCTAAGTCGAGGCATGGCACTGACTTTATCTTGGTATTTTCACAATAGTAGAATTCCCCATTCTTAGAAATGAAAATAATTAAGTCTTACATTGTATTAAGGTATCTATTAGCCTTTCATCTGCAACAAAGGACAAAACGATTGATTCCAACAGACTTGCGGAAAATTTAAATGATAATAAGTTGGCACCCCTTAAACACAAGAACGTTGTCACGGGCTTTTGTCTCTCAAGGAAGGAAAAATCTTTATGACTAAGTCTTCTATTTGTTCAATGCTAAATTCTAGAAAATTTGAATATCATGGCTCAAAGAAAAAGTATCAAATTATGACACGATAGCATGGCACGCAGCTGTGACAACAGTCATTTGAGCCGCCTCGTGGGAAAACCAACAATGTGGTTTTCGAACAGGTCTGACACAAACCGGCCTGTACAGCTACAGAAGCAGGCTAGAAGCTTGAAATTTTGGAGTTAAGTAGAGGAGGAATTGTACTATCCGAGTAGTGAAAACAAAGGCGCTGATCAGCTTCGCGGTTACCGCGAAGCTGATCTGCGCCTTTGTTTTCGCCTATGCAGATTGTTGGTTTTCCCATGGGGCGGCTCATTTATAGCATCAAGAAAGCGTGCGTTAGATCTTTCGGCACACCATCTGTCTCTTCATCTGTGTATTTAGTCACGGTGCTTCATACTGGAGCTAGCAATGATGAAAATGCATTTCTTGTTATGCTGAATTATTTGGTCTCTTAGGTTTAGGGCGTTTAGACCGTATTATGACACCTATATACCATGTTAAACATACGAGTGTCAACATTCGCTTCAAATCGCTTTTCATTATTCAGAGTTCTGTGACGTTTCGTGTTTTACGTCATAAACTGCCTCACTATTTTAAATAATCGGAACTCCGAGTCCGGTATTTTAAGTATTATATCGACTTTGTTTTAGCCTTCGTGCTTGTAGCTAGTTATTCTGCTCTTCGAGTGTGTCGTCGGAAAAATGTTTTGTTGTGTTTTATGTATTTTCTTTCCCAGCTGGTGTCTATGTTGGTACTTTAAATTTAATTGCATCGATTCCTGATCCCTCTATTCTTACTTTCAATAAAACAAAATGAATGAATATATTTAAGATAAATAAGAAATGAAAACAGAATACAAATATTTTGTTTTATCTGGACAGAGACCAGTAATTGTAACATTGCAAGCGATTGGCCCAAAGTGTGGGCAGATCTAACGCGGTAAATTTAAAATGTAACGCAACCTACGATTGGTCATAAATACGTATCTATCAACCGTCTTTTGTCACATGATAGTATAACATTTCTTGAATATTTCGCCTTATTGTGTGATTTAATCAGCTGTTGTTTGCCATACAATGGCCAAATGCGGATATAGTGATTTTTGAATAATCATTTTTTCATTGTTGAGCGATTTTTGGGTGTCCCTAAACAGCGTAAAATACCATCTTTGGATGCTGGCTAAGACCCTATTTTTTGGCGCACTTGTACATGGCCTGGGGCGATCTCTCTTCTGCTGAACTTTGTGGGGGTCCACTATGAGTTGTGAAGCATATCAATGAGTCTCGTTTTGGGGCAAATTACAATGGGATTCTATGGGAACGATAATTATAGGTCTCTGTCCATCTTTGGCTTTCGTTTCAGTGTTTCATCAAGGCATATAGAGAGTATATGCTATTAGACATTCCCATTTTTGAAACATATATTCTAATATATCGGGCCGGAAATAAGCAACAACTGTTCTTTCAGTGCATTGATTAAGGGTGTTGCTGCAATGCAGCTGCATATTTGTAACTTCAAGAGCGAGTGTCCTTGAAAACCAGTCCCACCTATTTTGTCCTTTTCCCAGAGTTTATGAACTGTATGTGTCACTAGTTCAAACGCATAATAATCGCCATAAAACGGAATCCACCCCAATCAGCATTGACCTGTGCGCCGCAAAACCTTATCAACTTTATTCCATCACTGATACAAGTATATCTTCCTTTTTCTCAGACATGATTGTGCAAAACGTATAGTAGGACAATACCATTTGTTACGAAAAATTAAACTTTCTTTTAAACGAACGGGAACAGCCTTAACGTATCCGTACGGCTATAACTGCGTAAAACCTTTTTCTTTTCTTTTTTGTCACATGAGCACAAATAAATAAAAATGTAAAAATAAAGCGTGAGTTTTTGAAATGCAGCAACTCACAGAATTCTGACAGGCATATGTTTATTCAAATGATCATACATTTTGTTTGGTCGTTTTCAATTTACTTAACTATGATAAAAAATATATCAGTGTAATTGTGGATTCCTTTCCTATACATGTAACTTCGATTTCGGCATTATAGTTACCACGCATAGTGTAATATTTTCATTACGAAAACATGCCCATGCAACCTAGAGATTTTTAGCTGTAAAAATTGAAAATTTTCAGCTGAAAATTTTTGGTATTTTTCTTATTTTTGCTCAAAACATAGATTGTGGATACACGTTAGAATCGCCTCGCCGAGGCGGTTCTAACGAGTACCCACAATCTATGTTTTGGAGCAAAAATAAGAAAAATAGGTATACCCCTGCATACCCCAGTTTTACTATATAAAAGTGGGGTTTAAGGGGGTATTCATTTTACGGACTTGTTTTCCTGATGTGAAATTGTTTCTCCGTCTATTCGACCGAATCACGTGGCCAGACAGGCGGTTAAATCCGTTTACTCTAGTTGTCTAGTTGGTACGAAAAAGTAAATCCCCAAGTATGTTTAAAACGCAGCTTGATATTAACCTAATCTACTATTTTTACCTGAGAGGTATGCCACGACCCTGGAAATGATTATCATACACACCTGGCAAAAAGTTAAAAGGTCACATAATGTTTTTTCTCAATGGGTAAAAGAACAAGAGCATATCGAGTTTGGATCATCAGAGCATGGCAAAGATCTTCTTTTTGCTTAGGCTATCAATCAAGTATTTTGATAACGCGTATATTATGGAATTGGCCAATTATTTGAAAACGTGTTTATGTCGTTTTTGAACAATATAAACTGAAATGTAAACTGAACCCTTAAGCAGCAGCTACACACTTTCGATTTTTTTTCAGCACGGGATACATTCATTCATAAACCATTGATAGGCATTGCGGTTGCGTAGACTCCTGTTTCTGTATTGTTCGAAAATGGCTCAAATCACATTTTGTTGTGAACACGTCAAAATTGTTACTTCACAGTTGAAAATCATTGATCGAGGTTATTTCTTCTTCATTTTGAAGGCATATCTTAATTCATTTGTCAGGTTCTGATTGCATAGCAATTACAAATCGCAGTAGATAGCTTCAGTCGAAAATGAGAGCAACAGTGCATAATTAAACTTAGCGCAGCCGATAATAAGAGCAGTTAAAATAAGTATTTTTCTGTAGTTTTGATCTGTTTCATCCCGTGTTTTAAGACTTAAACTAAAGAGAAAAATAGCATCGTAACAAATTGCTGCATTTGTTGTCGTGGAAACTTTAAAAATAGTTCTGAATTTTGTCTACATATTTCTCTATATTTGAAATCATTTGATTATAACCTGTTCAATTTCAGGGAAAAGGCCAAGAATAGACTTGAAGTTATTGAAGTCGGCAGACTCTAAGCATTTGGAAAAGATGCCCGATAAGCTATACAATAACCTTTCGCGGTCGGCGACTGTTAGCTCCTTCATTGTAGTCTGACTTAACCAACATAGCATATCTGGAGCAGGCCAATTCTTATTTACTGAGTGCATTTACTTTGCTCGGACTTAACATGTGGTCAGGTTGTATCCCTGCTATTTCCGTTTCTTTCAAGTTCATCTAGCACCAACCGAAATCGTGTCTTCAAACCATGCTCGTTTGTTTTGTGTACTCCTGCGTTTTTGCCGAAACATCGTGGTGTGAGCAAATCTCGTTCATTGTTGATAAACAATGCAAAATATATTGTCTAAAGCATATTGTCACCCTAAAGGAACCACTTTGGTAATACACAAGCTGCGACTTAGAGCTATTTCCTAGCAACCCTAAAACATCTCAAGTGGTTGAAATAATGGTTGGCTATTCGCGCATAGTTAGTGCTATTTCTATTGATAATCTAGCTCCGATAATTTCTGTAGCCTTTTATAACATTTATACTATCGTCTATCACTTTGATATGAGCAGCTTTATTGTATGTAATCTCTCCGGCGCATGAAATGTACAAAGAATCCGACATGAAAGCATTACGAATAAAACTAGAATCATTTCTTCTATTTGCTATTTCCTTGAAATAGTTTTTCCTGGAAGATGAAGCCCTGCAGAACACCTTGATAATTATATAATTTTCAATAGATGCCAAAACAACACGTGGGATTTTAATAGCATAATCCGACTTGCTGAGTCTGGTTGCGTTGTGATAAATAAACAACCACAAAGAAGCCAGTTTGCAGAGAAATCGTAAAAGGCACTGAGCATTTTAATAAAGCAAAGAATAAACGTCATATGTGTCCCTTAATCCTAGCATAAAAGTCAAAAACCTACTATATGCTTCTGTAAAGATTCTAAGAACTTTAGTACAGTGGACGTTGGTGTTTTGCTAAATTTTGTTTGTCGAGAGTTATTGTCAGTTTTACCTGATACCATTTCGCATCTGCACGATTCATTACTATTGCACTTGAAATTTGGAGATCATTTAGTTGGGTTGACTCTACACTCGGTTTATGTTAAGGCATGGTTATTAGTCATTAAGAGGGGATTTTAACCCTTTATATTATTCACAGATGCACAATAAGTTTCCTCCTGCCTTCCTAATTGAGCCTTCGCATGAGAAAGCAAACAATTTGCATTTGTGAAAACAAAGGCACTTATCAGCTGTGCAGTTATTGCATAGCTGATAATGCCTTTGTTTTCGCTATACGGCTAGTATAACTCCTGCTCTACTCCAAAGTTCAAGATTCTAGCTATTTTCTATAGCTGTACAGGCCGATTTATGTGATACCTGGTCGGAAAACCAGATTGTTGTTTTTCTTATGTGCAGTCTCAATTTCCTTTCGTGATCAAGTAGTATGATATATTCTTTGGACTGATATGATACCGGAATAATTGCGAGCCCTTAACTTATCTTTCCACCTTCATATTATTATTTGACCCAAGTAACTACTCATTTTGCGTGGCATATGTCGTTAGGACATCAGTTTGGAAGATATGTAAGATAGGTGAAGATATTGGATCAGTTCTGATGGAATCAAGTATTAAATGACATTGCCCCGTGTTTCAATATAGACACTCTACGGTAAGCTGATACACAGGACAAAGCAACTCTTGCGTTTGACATGCAATGTCGCCCAGTTGACTCGTGTATATGGTGTCACATCCTTAAAAATCGAAATTCAACGAGGCTATGATACGTCTCTCAATCGCAACCAGAGACAAATGCTTAGAGGAGACCGGTTTTTATGCAGCCAATAATATCCATCGAAATTAAGACTTAACCAGGCACCACATTTCATGCTACAAGTACATGCATGTGTAATATAGACTCACATGGCTCTTCAAAAGTTTCCGGAGTAACAGGAAAACCTAAGTCGAGGCATGGCACTGACTTTATCTTGGTACTTTCACAATAGTAGAATTTCCAATTCTTAAAAAATAAAATAATTAAGTCTTACATTATATTAAGGTATCTATTAGCCTTTCATCTGCAATAAAGGACAAATCAGTTAAGATTTTCTATCTCTTGCAATAGACTTGCGGATAATTTAAATAACCCGTAAAACACAAGAACGTTGTCACGGGCTTTTGTCTGTCAAGGAAGGAAAAAATCTCTATGACTAAGTCTTCTATTTGTTCAATGCTAAATTCTAGAAAATTTGAATATCATGGCTCAAAGAAAAAGTATCAAATTATGACACGATAGCATGGCACGCAGCTGTGACAACAGTCATTTGAGCCGCCTCGTGGGAAAACCAACAATGTAGTTTTCGAACAGGTCTGACACAAACCGGCCTGTACAGCTACAGAAGCAGGCTAGAAGCTTGAAATTTTGGAGTTAAGTAGAGGAGGAATTGTACTATCCGAGTAGCGAAAACAAAGGCGCTGATCAGCTTCGCGGTTACTGCGAAGCTGATCTGCGCCTTTGTTTTCGCCTATGCAGATTGTTGGTTTTCCCATGGGGCGGCTCATTTATAGCATCAAGAAAGCGTGCGTTACATACTTCGGCACACCATCTGTCTCTTCATCTATGTATATAGTCACGGAGCTCCATACAGGAGCTAGCAATGACTTGTAAATGCTGAATTGTTTGGTCTCTTAGGTTTAGGGCGTTTAGACCGTATTATGACACCTATATACCATGTGAAACATACGGGTGTCAACATTCGCTTCAAATCGCTTTTCATTATTCAGAGTTCTGTGACGTTTCGTGTTTTACGTCATAAACTGCCTCACTATTTTAAATAATCGGAACTCCGAGTCCGGTATTTTAAGTATTATATCGACTAGGTTTTAGCCTTCATTCTTGTAGCTAGTTATTCTGCTCTTCGAGTGTGTCGTCGGAAAAATGTTTTGTTGTGTTTTATGTATTTTCTTTCCCAGTTGGTGTCTATGTTGGTACTTTAAATTTAATTGCATCGATTCCTGATCCCTCTATTCTTACTTTCAATAAAACAAAATGGATGGATATATTTAAGATAAATAAGAAATGAAAACAGAATACAAATATTTTGTTTTATCTGGACAGAGACCAATAATTGTAACATTGCAAGCGATTGGCCCAAAGTGTGGGCAGATCTAACGCGGTAAATTTAAAATGTAACTCAACCTACGATTGGTCATAAATACGTATCTATCAACCGTCTTTTGTCACATGATAGTATAACATTTCTTGAATATTTCGCTATATTGAATTTGTGTGATTTAATCAGCTGCTGTTTGCCATACAATGGCCAAATTCGGATATAATGATTTTTGAATAATCATTTTTTCATTGTTGAGCGATTTTTGGGTGTCCCTAAACAGCGTATAATACCATCTTTTGATGCTGGCTAAGACCCTATTTTTTGGTGCACTTGTACATGGCCTTGGGCGATCTCTCGTCTGCTGAACTTTGTGGGGGTCCACTATGAGTTGTGAAGCATATGAATGAGTCTCGTCTTGGGGCAAATTACAATGGGAGTCTATGGGAACGATAATTATAGGTCTCTGTCCATCTTTGGCTTTCGTTTCAGTGTTTCATCAAGGCATATAGAGAGTATATGCTATTAGACATTCCCATTTTTGAAACATATATTCTATTCTAACACACCTCGCCTATATAGCCAATGGTAAAAAACGTGTTATATTGTGCAACAATTTCACTGGGCGAATGAGCGTGACGTTACTTTGCGGCATTTGTGACGTCAGCTATCCCACAAAGCAGCGTTAGACGGTGAAACGTCGTTTTAGCGCACAACAAACGTAATAAGTGTGTGTAAATACCAGCATTACAGTCAAATATTTAGCGGGATTTTTGCAATGCAATGGCGGAAAGCTGAACGATATCGACGGTTTCAGCAACATTTATTCCGTTTATTGTGTGTTAGAATTCAAGTGCTTGAATTGTTGAGTAATAATTCACTGTTTGTCGGTCAGTTGTAAGAAGATAAATCACTCGCGCTACGCGCTCGTGATTTGATCTTCTTTACAACTGACCTCCAAACAGTGAATTATTACTCAACAATTCACTGCTAGAGCTGATCTATTTCTTATATATATCGGGTCGGAAATAAGCAACAACTGTTCTTTCAGTGCATTGATTAAGGGTGTTGCTTCAATGCAGCTGCACATTTGTAGCTTCAAGAGCGAGTGTCCTTGAAAACCAGTCCCACCTATTTTGTCCTTATCCCAGAGGTTATGTACTGTATGTGTCACTAGCTCAAACGCATAATAATCGCCATAAAACGGAATCCACCCCAATCAGCATTGACCTCTGCGCCGCAAAACCTTATCAACTTTATTCCATCACTGATACAAGTATATCTTCCTTTTTCTCAGACATGATTGTGCAAAACGTATAGTAGGACAATACCATTTGTTACGAAAAATTAAACTTTCTTTAAAACGAACGGGAACAGCCTTAACGTGTCCGCACGGCTAACTGCGTAAAACCTTTTTCTTTTCTTTTTTGTCACATGAGCACAAATAAATAAAAATGTAAAAATAACTTCTTCATGTGATATTTAATGTGGTGCTAATAAATCGTGAGTTTTTGAAATGCAGCAGCTCACAGAATTCCGACAGGCATATGTTTATTCATATGATCATACATTTTGTTTGGTCGTTTTCAATTTACTGAACTATGATAAAAATATATCAGTGTAATTGTGGATTCCATTTCTATACATGTAACTTCGATTTCGTCATTATAGTTACCACGTATAGTGAAATATTTTTGAAATTGTTTCTCCGTCTATTCGATCGAATCACGTGGCCAGACAGGCGGGTAAAATCTGTTTACCCATGTCTAGTTGCAGGCGGGTAAAATCCGTTTACCCATGTCTAGTTGCAGGCGGGTAAAATCCGTTTACCCATGTCTAGTTGCAGGCGGGTAAAATCCGTTAACCCATGTCCAGTTGGTACGACAAAGTAAATTAAATTCCCTAGTATGTTCTCCATCAATACATTTTAAAAAACGCAGCTTAATATTAACATTATCTACAGTTTTCTTGAGAGGTATGCCACGACCCTGGAAGTTATTATCTTACACACCTGGCAAAAAGTTAAAAGGTCACATAATGCTTTTTCTCAATGGGTGAAAGAACAAGAGCATATCGGGTTTGGATTATCAGAGCATGGCAAAGATCTATCTTCAATCAAATATTCTGATAACGCGAATTTTATGCCATTGGCCAACTATTTGAAAACGTGTTTATGTCGTTTTTGAACAATATAAACTGAAATGTAAACTGAACTGTTTAGCAGCAGCTACACACTTTCGATTTTTTTTTCAGCACTGAATACATTCATTCATAAACCATTGATCAATAGGCATTGCGATTGCGTAGACTCCTGTTTCTGTATTGTTCGAAAATGGCTCAAATCACATTTTGTTGTGAACAGGTCAAAATTGTTACTTCACAGTTGAAAATCATTGATCGAGTCATTTTGAAGGCATATCTTAAATCATTTGTCAGGTTCTGATTGCATAGCAATTACAAATCGCGGTAGATAGCTTCAGTCGAAAATGAGAGCAACAGAGCATAATTAAACTTAGCGCAGCCGATAATAAGAGCAGTTAAAATAAGTATTTTTCAGTAGTTTTGACGATGTGCCGTTGATCTGTTTCATCCCGTGTTTTAAGACTTAAACTAAAAAAAAAAAGATAGCATCATAACAAATTGCTCCATTAACTTTAAAATTAGTTCTGAATTTCGTCTACATATTTCTCTATATTCGAAATCATTTGATTATAACCTGTTCAATTTCAGGGAAAAGGCCAAGAATAGACATGAAGTTATTGAAGTCGGCAGACTCTAAGCATTTGGAAAAGATGCCCGATAAGCTATACAATAACCTTTCGCGGTCGGCGACTGTTAGCTCCTTCATTGTAGTCTGACTTAACCAACATAGCATATCTGGCTAAATTACCATTAGCAGGCCAATTCTTATTTACTGAATGCATTTACTTTGCTCGGAATTAACATGTGGTCAGGTTGTATCCCTGCTATTTCCTTTTCTTTCAAGTTCATCTAGAACCAACCGAAATCGTGTCTTCAAACCATGCTTGTTTGTTTTGTGTACTCCTGCGTTTTTGCCGAAACATCGTGGTGTGAGCAAATCTCGTTCATTGTTGATAAACAATGCAAAATATATTGTCTAAAGCATATTGTCACCCTAAAGGAACCACTTTGGTAATACACAAGCTGCGGCTTAAAGGTATTTCCTAGCAACCCTAAAACATCTCAAGTGGTTGAAATAATGGTTGGCTATTCGTTGCATATTTAGTGCTATTTCTATTGCGAATTTCTGTAGCCTTCAAGAATTCCTCTTTTATAACATTTGAGCCACCTCGTGGGAAAACCAACAATGTGGTTTCCGAACAGGTCCGACACAAACCAACCTGTACAGCCACAGAAAAGAGCTAGAAGCTTGAAATTTCGGATTTAAGTAGAAGAGGAATTGTACTATCCGAGTAGTGAAAACAAAGGCGCTGATCAGCTTCGCGGTTACCGCGAAGCTGATCTGCATCTTTGTTTTCGCCTATGCAGATTGTTGGTTTTCCCATGAGGCGGCTCATTTATACTATCGTCTATCACTTTGATATGAGCAGCTTTATTGTATGTAATCTCTCCGGCGCATGAAATGTACAAAGAATCCGACATAAAAGCATTACGAATAAAAGTAGAATCATTTCTTCTATTTGCTTTTTCCTTGAAATAGTTTTACTGGAAGATGAAACAAAATGCGATTGCAGAACACCTTGATAATTTTATAATTTTCAATAGATGCCAAAACAACATTTTAATAGCATAATCCGACATGCTGAGTCTGGTTGAGTTGGAATAAATAAACAACCGCAAAGAAACCAGTTTGCAGAGAGATCGTAAAATGCACTGCGCATTTTTATAAAGCAAAGAATAAACGTCATATGTGTCCCTTGATCCTAATCCTAGCATAAAAGTTAAAAACCTCCTATATGCTTCTGTAAAGATTCTAAGTACTTTAGTACAGTGAATGTTGGTGTTTTGCTAAATTTGGTTTGTCGGGAGTTATTGTCAGTTTTACCTGATACCATTTCGCATCTGCACGTTTCATTACCATTGCACTTGAAATTTGGAGAGCATTCTGTATTGGGTTTATGTTTAGGCATCGTCATTAGTCATTACAGGGTGATATATTTACGGATACACAATAAACATCATCCTTACTTTCTAATTTCCTTTCGTGATCAAGTACTATGATAAATTCTTTGCAATGATATGATACCGTATTAATTGCGAGGCCTTTACTTATTTTTCCACCTTGAGATTATTATTTGACACAAGTAACTACTCCTTTTGCGTGACATGTGTCATTAAGGCGATATGTAAGATAGGTGAAGATATTGGATCAAGCGATTTCAATCTGTTCCGATGGAATCATGTGTTAAGTGACATGGCCCCATATTTCAATATAGATACCCTACTGTAAGCTGATATACAGAGCAAAACAACTTTTGCGTTTGGCATGCAATGTCGCCCAGATGACTCGTGTATATGTTGTCACATCCTTACAATTCAAAATTCAACGAGACTATGACCCGTATCTCAATCGCAACAGGAGACAGACCAGAGGAGACCGGTTTTTCTGTTTGCGCCTTTTCCTGATCTTTGCCTACTTGTTCCCTTTTATGCAGCCAATAATATCCATGAAATTATCACATTTATGCAACAAGTACGTGTATATACATGTACATGTGTAAAATGGATTCACATGGCTTTACTTTTATAATCAAAGGTTTATGTACCTACAAAGCCTTTAAAAGTTTCCAGAGTAAAAGAAAAACCTAAGTCGAGGCATGGTACTGTCTTTCTCTTGGCATTTTCACGATAATAGAAATACCCATTCTTGAAAAATAAAAATAATTGTGTCTTACATTGTATTAAAGTGTCTATCCAGCCTTTCATCTGCAATAAAGGACACAACAATTGAGATTGTCTTCTTTCTGCACAAATAATTGCGGAAAATTTAAAGGATTATAGCTTGACACCCTTAAAACACCAGAATGGTGTCACGGTCATCTGTCTCTCAAGGAAGGAAAAATCTCTAAGACTAAGACTTCTATTTGTTCAATGCTAAATTATCGAAAATTTGAATATCATGACTCAAAGAAAAAGTATCAAATTATGGCACGCAGCTGTGACAACGGTGATTTATAGCCTCGAGAAAGCGTCCATCTGTCTCTCCATCTGTGTATATAGTCACGGTACTCCATACAGGAGCTAGCAATGATGAAAATGCATTTCTTGTAAATGTTGAATTGTTTGATGCTCTTAGGTTTAGAGCTATGTTTATATACATGTTAAACATACGAGTGGCAATACTCGCTTCAAATCGCTTTTCATTATTCACAGTTCTGTGACGTTTCGTGTTTTACGTCATAAACTGCCTCACTATTTTAAATAATCGGAACTCCGAGTCCGGTATTTTAAGTATTATATCGACTTGGTTGTAGCCTTCATTCTTGTAGCTAGTCATTCTGCTCTTCGAGTGTGTCGTCGGAAAAATGTTTTGTTGTGTTTTATGTATTGTCTTTCCCAGCTGGTGTCTATGTTGGTACTTTAAATTTAATTGCATCGATTTCTGATCCCTCTATTCTTACTTTCAATAAAACAAAATGAATGAATTTATTTAAGATAAATAAGAAATGAAAACAGAATACAAATATTTTGTTTTATCTGGACAGAGACCAGTTATTGTAACATTGCAAGCGATTGGCCCAAAGTGTGGGCAGATCTAACGCTGTAAATTTAAGATGTAACGCAACCTACGATTGGTCATAAATACGTATCTATCAACCGTCTTTTGTCACATGATAGTATAACATTTCTTGAATATTTCGCTATATTGTGTGATTTAATCAGCTGCTGTTTGCCATACAATTGCCAAATGCGGACATAGTGATTTTTGGATAATCATTTTTTTCATAGTTGAGCGATTTTTGGGTGTCCCTAAACAACGTAAAATACCATCTTTGGATGCTGGCTAAGACCCTATTTTGGTGCACTTGTACATGGCCTGGGGCGATCTCTCGTCTGCTGAACTTTGTGGGGGTCCACTATGAGTTGTGAAGCATATGAATGAGTCTCGTTTTGGGGCAAATTACAATGGGAGTCTATGGGAACGATAATTATAGGTCTCTGTCCATCTTTGGCTTTCGTTTCAGTGTTTCATCAAGGCATATAGAGAGTATATGCTATTAGACATTCTCATTTTTGAAACATATATTCTAATATATCGGGCCGGAAATAAGCAACAACTGTTCTTTCAGTGCATTGATTAAGGGTGTTGCTGCAATGCAGCTGCATATTTGTAACTTCAAGAGCGAGTGTCCTCGAAAACCAGTCCCACCTATTTTGTCATTTTCCCAGAGTTTATGTACTGTATGTGTCACTAGCTCAAACGCATAATAATCGCCATAAAACGGAATCCACCACAATCAGCATTGACCTCTGCGCCGCTAAACCTTATAAACTTTATTCCATTACTGATACAAGTACATCTTCCTTTTTCTCAGACATGATTGTGCAAAACGTATAGTAGGACAATACCATTTGTTACGAAAAATTGAACTTTCTTTAAAACGAACGGGAACAGCCTTAACGTGTCCGCACGGCTAACTGCGTAAAACCCTTTTTTTTTGTCACAT
Source organism: Rugalucina vietnamica (assembly GCA_964017185.1). Lineage (NCBI taxonomy): Eukaryota > Metazoa > Mollusca > Bivalvia > Lucinida > Lucinidae > Rugalucina > Rugalucina vietnamica. Next base: position 40,592,825 of record OZ024875.1, read on the forward strand.
GAGCACAAATAAATAAAAATGTAAAAATAACTTCTTCATGTGATATTTAATGTGGTGCTAATAAATCGTGAGTTTTTGAAATGCAGCAACTCACAGAATTCTGACAGGCATATGTTTATTCATATGATCATACATTTTGTTTGGTCGTTTTCAATTTACTGAACTATGATAAACATATATCAGTGTAATTGTGGATTCCTTTCCTATACATGTAACCTCGATTTCGTCATTATAGTTACCACGTATAGTGTAATATTTTTGAAATTGTTTCTCCGTCTATTCGATCGAATCACGTGGCCAGACAGGAGGGTCAAATCCGTTAACCCATGTCCAGTTGGTACGAAAAAGTAAATTAAATTCCCTAGTATGTTCTCCATCAATACATTTTAAAAAACGCAGCTTGATATTAACATTATCTACAGTTTTCTTGAGAGGTATGCCACGACCCTGGAAGTTATTATCTTACACACCTGGCAAAAAGTTAAAAGGTCACATAATGTTTTTTTCTCAATGGGTGAAAGAACAAGAGCATATCGAGTTTGGATCATCAGAGCATGGCATAGATCTTCTTTTTGCTTAAGCTTTCAATCAAGTATTTTGATAACGCGTATATTATGGAATTGGCCAATTATTTGAAAACGTGTTTATGTCGTTTCTGAACAATATAAACTGAAATGTAAACTGAACTGTTTAGCAGCAGCTACACACTTTCGATTCTTTTTTCAGCACGGGATACATTCATTCATAAACCATTGATAGGCATTGCGGTTGCGTAGTCTCCTGTTTCTGTATCGTTCGAAAATGGCTCAAATCACATTTTGTTGTGAACAGGTCAAAATTGTTACTTCACAGTTGAAAATCATTGATCGAGTTTATTTCTTCTTCATTTTGAAGGCATATCTTAATTCATTTGTCAGGTTCTGATTGCATAGCAATTACAAATCGCAGTAGATAGCTTCAGTCGAAAATGAGAGCAACAGAGCATATTTAAACTTAGCGCAGCCGATAATAAGAGCAGTTAAAATAAATATTTTTCTGTAGTTTTGACGATGTGCCGTCGATCTGTTTCATCCCGTGTTTTAAGACTTAAACTAAAAAAAATAGCATCGTAACAAATTGCTCCATTTGTTGTCGCGGAAACTTTAAAATTAGTTCTGAATTTTGTCTACATATTCGAAATCATTTGATTATAACCTGTTCAATTTCAGGGAAAAGGCCAAGAATAGACTTGAAGTTATTGAAGTCGGCAGACTCTAAGCATTTGGAAAAGATGCCCAATAAGCTATACAATAACCTTTCGCGGTCGGCGACTGTTAGCTCCTTCATTGTAGTCTGACTTAACCAACAAAGCTTATCTGGAGCAGGCCAATTCTTATTTACTGAGTGCATTTACTTTGCTCGGACTTAACATGTGGTCAGGTTGTATCCCTGCTATTTCCTTTTCTTTCAAGTTCATCTAGCACCAACCGAAATCGTGTCTTCAAACCATGCTTGTTTGTTTTGTGTACTCCTGCGTTTTTGCCGAAACATCGTGGTGTGTGCAAATCTCGTTTCATTGTTGATAAACAATGCAAAATATATTATCTAAAGCATATTGTCACCCTAAGGGAATCACTTTGATAATACACAGGTATTTCATAGAACCCTAAAACATCGTATGTGGTTGAAATAATGGTTTGCTAGTTGTGCATGTTTTAACCACACATTTAGTGCTATTTCAATTGATAATCTAGCTCCGATGTTTTCTGTAGCCTTCAAGAATTCCTCCTTTTTATCATTTATACTATCTTCTATCACTTTGATATGAGCTTTATAGCAAGTAATCTTTCTGGTGCATGAAAAGTACGAAGAATCCGACATAAAAGCATTACGAATAAAAGTAGAATCATTTCTTCTATTTGTTATTTCCTTGAAATAGATTTTTCTGGAAGATGAAACAAAATGCCCTGCAGAACACCTTGATAATTATATAATTTTCAATAGATGCGAAAACAGCATGTGTGATTATGTTTATAGCATAATCTGACATGCTGAGTCTGGTTGCGTTGGAATAAATAAAAAACCGCGAAGAAGCCAGTTTGCAGAGAAATCGTAAAAGGCACTGAGCATTTTAATAAAGCAAAGAATAAACTTAAATGTGTCCCTTGATCCTAATCCTAGCATAAAACTACTATATGCTTCTGTAAAGATTCTAAGAACTTTAGTACAGTGAACGTTGATGTTTTGCTAAATTAGGTTTGTTGTGAGTTATTGTCAGTTTTACCTGATACCATTTCGCATCTGCACGATTCATTACTATTGCAATTGAAGTTTGATTATCATTTAGTTGGGTTTACTCTACACTGGGTTTATGTTTAGGCATCGTTATTAGTCATTACAGGATGATTTTAACCCTTTATATATTTACGGATGCACAATAAACATCAGCCTTACTTTCTAATTTCCTTTCGTGATCAAGTACTATGACAAATTCTTTGCAATGATATGATACTGGATTAATTGTGAGGCCTTTACTTATTTTTCCACCTTGAGATTATAATTTTACACAAGTAACTACTCCTTTTGCGTGACATGTGTCATTAAGGCATCAGTTTGGAAGATATGTAAGATAGGTGAAGATATAGGATCAAACGATGTCAATCTGTTCCGATGGAATCTTGTGTTAAGTGACATGACCCCATGTTTCAATATAGATACCCTACGGTAAGCTGATACAACAGGACAAATCAACTTTTGCATTTGGCATGCAATGTCGCCCAGATAACTCGTGTATATGGTGTCACATCCTTAAAATTCGAAATTCAACGAGACTATGATCCACCAGAGACAGATCACAGGAGACCGGTTTTTATGCAACCATTAATATCCATCATTAAGACTTCCCACACACCACACTTATGCTACAAGTACATGTAGTAAAAAATGAATTCACATGGCTTTACTTTTATCCTCAAAGGTACATGTACCTACAAAGCCTTTAAAAGTTTCCGGAGTAAATGAAAAACCTAAGTCGAGGCATGGTACTGTCTTTCTCGTGGCACTTTCACGATAATAGAATCACCCATTCTTGAAAAATAAAAATAATTATGTCTTACATTGTATTAAAGTGTCTATCAGCCTTTCATCTGCAATAAAGGACAAAACGATTGATTCCAACAGACTTGCGGAAAATTCAAATGATAATAAGTTGGCACCCCTAAAACACAATAACGTTGTCACGGGCTTTTGTCTCTCAAGGAAGGAAAAAATCTTTATGACTAAGTCTTCTATTTGTTCAATGCTAAATTCTAGAAAATCATGACTCAAAGAAAAAGTATCAAATTATGACACGATAGCATGGCACGCAGCTGTGACAACAGTCATGTATAACCTCGAGAACGTGCATACGATATTTCGGCACACCATCTGTCTCTTCATCTGTGTATTTAGTCAAGGTGCTCCATACTGGAGCTAGCAATGACTTGTAAATGCTGAATTGTTTGGTCTCTTAGGTTTAGGGCGTTTAGACCGTATTATGAACCCTATATACCATGTTAAACATACGAGTGTCAACATTCGCTTCAAATCGCTTTTCATTATTCAGAGTTCTGTGACGTTTCGTGTTTTACGTCATAAACTGCCTCACTATTTTAAATAATCGGAACTCCGAGTCCGGTATTTTAAGTATTATATCGACTTGGTTGTAGCCTTCATTCTTGTAGCTAGTCATTCTGCTCTTCGAGTGTGTCGTCGAAAAAATGTTTTGTTGTGTTTTATGTATTTTCTTTCCCAGCTGGTGTCTATGTTGGTACTTTAAATTTAATTGCTTCGATTCCTGATCCCTCTATTCTTACTTTCAATAAAACAAAATGAATGAATATATTTAAGATAAATAAGAAATGAAAAGAGACCAGTAATTGTAACATTGCAAGCGATTGGCCCAAAGTGTGGGCAGATCTATCGCGTTAAATTTAAAATGTAACGCAACCTACGATTGGTCATAAATACGTATCTGTCAACCGTCTTTTGTCACATGATAGTATAACATTTCTTGAATATTTCGCTATATTGTGTGATTTAATCAGCTGCTGTTTGCCATACAACAGCGTAAAATACCATCTTTGGATGCTGGCTAAGACCCTATTTTTTGGTGCACTTGTACATGGCGATCTCTCGTCTGCTGAACTTTGTGGGGGTCCACTATGAGTTGTGAAGCATATGAATGAGTCTCGTTTTGGGGCAAATTACAATGGGAGTCTATGGGAACGATAATTATAGGTCTCTATCCATCTTTGGCTTTCGTTTCAGTGTTTCATCAAGGCATATAGAGAGTATATGCTATTAGACATTCCCATTTTTGAAACATATATTCTAATATATCGGGCCGGAAATAAGCAACAACTGTTCTTTCAGTGCATTGATTAAGGGTGTTGCTGCAATCATGATGCAGCTGCATATTTGTAACTTCAAGAGCGAGTGTCCTTGAAAACCAGTCCCACCTATTTTGTCCATGTACTGTATGTTTCACTAGCTCAAACGCATAATAATCGCCATAAAACGGAATCCACCCCAATCAGCATTGACCTCTGCGCCGCAAAACCTTATAAACTTTATTCCATCACTGATACAAGTATATCTTCCTTTTTCTCAGACATGATTGTGCAAAACGTATAGTAGGACAATACCATTTGTTACGAAAAGTTCAACTTTCTTTAAAACGAACGGGAACAGCCTTAACGTGTCCGCACGGCTAACTGCGTAAAACCCTTTTCTTTTCTTTTTTGTCACATGAGCACAAATAAAATGTAAAAATAACTTCTTCATGTGATATTTAATGTGGTGCTAATAAAGCGTGAGTTTTTGAAATGCAGCAATTCACAGATTTATTCATATGATCATAAATTTTGTTTGGTCGTTTTCAATTTACTGAACTATGATGAAAGTATCAGTGTAATTGTGGATTCCTTTCCTATACATGTAACTATGATTTCGGCATTATAGGTACCGGGCGGCCCCCGTGGACGAGTGGTTAAGAGCGCTGTTTCTTAATCACTCGATCATCTCACCGCTGTGACTGGTGTGGAGTCAAGCTAAGTTCTGCTTGCGGGTGTATCAGGTGGTTTTTCTCGGGGTTCTCCCGTTTGCGCCCCACCTACTGATTGGCCCGTCTCATATGAGATGAAATAATCTTGAAAGGGACGTAAAACTGAATTAAAATATATATTTTATATTTTATATATATAGGTACCACGCATAGTGTAATATTTTTGAAATTGTTTCTCCGTCTATTCGATCGAATCACGTGGCCAGATCGGTTTACCCAATGTGTAGTTGGTACGAAAAAGTAAACTAAATTCCCTAGTATGTTCTTCATCAAGACATTTTAAAACGCAGCTTGATATTTACATTATCTACAATGTTCTTGAGGGCATATGGTAAAACATGGTATGGTACGATGGTATGGTATGGCGGTTTAGTATGAAAATCCACACCATACCACATACCATACCATCATACCATACCAAATTTTTTATTAACCCGTACTCCAGACATTAAGCACTTCTATAGAAACAATAAAACAAGTTTTCAAGTACTTTGAAAAAAATTGTTTCTATACTTATGGAAAAAAGATATGCAACTATTAATTTTTATTCAGTTTTACAATCCCTAAACAAGATTCTTGTCACGTGGTATGAGACGGGCCAATGAGTAGCTGAGGTGAAAACTAGATTACCCACAGACTAAGCACCTGGCACACCAGCAAGCAGAACTTGGCTGGCTTCACATGTGCCCTGTGCGGGGCTCGTAGCCACACTGGACACAGTGGTGAGATGATTGAATGATTAAGAGCTATTATGAAATCAGCATCCATAACCAATTGGCTACAGTGTCGCCTATATAATTTGTAAGGTGCTTTGACTGCTTAGACAGCTAGCTTACCTTCACTTGTTCCACTTTTGTGAGATGTAAAAATGCAGAATGACGAAAAATAAGCAGATAACGTCTTTTATAGTGTTCGGAAATCTGCCATTTATATGCCATATATCAGACCAATGGTATCATATTAAAATGTTTTGGTACCCTAAATTGATATGTACTTCAAATTCAAGAGCTTTCAAAACCAAGCATTTTGATATAAATTTGATGAAATTCGGTGGTCTAATAAGAAAGTTATGGGTAATTAAGTATGAAATATGGACGGCCGACATTTTGTTTTCTAGTTGAGGTTAAAAATTAGGATAAAATCAAAATTAAAGGCTTCCTTTAACAAAGAATATGTGCCAATTCGAGTAACAATATTGCCTGTTGCTAGAAATAAACAGCTATCAAAGTTTGATACGAAAATATTCATGAAAAATCATTTAAATTGATTTTTTCAGTTTTAATTTAGACTCTATGCATTACCAAAAGTAGACTCCTGGCGGCCATATTGAATATTTTCAAATTGCTCTTATTGCTCTATTTCTCAGGCGATTTTGAAAAATCTTTCTCCAGAATGTATAACTAGCTGACCCCAATGCTTGAATTTATTATAATTGATTTCAGTGGTTATTTTGATTTTAATAAAAATATGAAAACTAACCGAATAAACAAAATGGCGCGCCCATAAAATCATTTTTTGCATGTTAAATTGCCCATAACTTTCTTATTTTCCAGCCGATTTTCATCAACTTTATATCAAAATTCATGGTTTTGAAAGCTCTTCAATTTGAAGTACATATTATGCCACGACCCTGGAAGTTATTATCTTACACACCTGGCAAAAAGTTAAAAGGTCACATAATGCTTTTTCTCAATGGGTGAAAGAACAAGAGCATAACAGGTTTAGATCATCAGAGCATGGCAAAGACTTATCTTTTTGCTTAAGCTTTCAATCAATTATTCCGATAACGCGAATTTTATGCTATTGGCCAAGTTATCTGAAAACGTATTTTCGGAATTTTCGAGCATGAGAGCAATAAACTGAACAGTTTGATCTGCACTGACACACGTTTTGATTTGGTTTTCAACATATGTCAGAGCCATTCTTAAACCAGAAAAGATAAATGAATTGATTTCCTTTTTCTGTAATTTGACGGTGTTTAGATGCACTGTTTTTCCTTTGTTTTATAAGTAAAAGTAGGCAACAATGAGGAACTGGCGCAATCAGAAAGAAATTCCCACTCCAAAAACCGAGGTGGGAAAAACTTAATCAATAATTAGGTACTTATACTAAAAACATATCGTAAGCCAAGTGAGCAGCTATTTCCCAATAGGCGGTCATTCAGTTACCCAAACTTAACTAAACATATAAAAACGCACATAAGGCGCCAACAACACAAAAATTCAACACCAAAACATGAAACAATAAGAACCACCACAGAAGTATCGCATTGGAATGATCAGTAATATAATTTTACTGGTGGGCTTAAACTACTTTTACATGGTCATAACCTCACCCTCAGCTTCTGCGGTGGTTCACAACATTTAGTTAGTTGTTCGGACCTCATGGTCAATCTCTTACTAGTCAGTCATCAAGGACAAACAAATAAATCGTGATAACCACCATGATGGTGGACAAACGAGGACTCACAGATCCAGCATCAGGAAAACATGCCCATGCAATGAATACCCCCTTATACCCCACTTTTATATATATAAAAAACGGGGGTTTGCAGGGGTATTCCTATTTTCTTATTTTTGCTCCAAAACATAGATTGTGGGTACTCGTTAGAACCGCCTCGGCGAGGCGGTTCTAACGTGTACCAACAATCTATGTTTTGAGCAAATATAAGAAAAATATCAAAACATTTCTGCTGAAAATTTTCAATTTTTACAATTTAAGAAAAATCTATATTTAACATGTGTGTGTTTTCGTAATGGTAAGCTACCCAAAGATGGAGATCCCTGGACTCCCAATAACTTACTGAAAATCCAGAGCAAAAAAAAAAAAAAAAAAAAAAAAAAAAAAACACCAGTCGAACCCCAGTGGGCTAAGACGTTTCAAATATTAGTATTATTAAATTTGGCATCTTTACAGATCGTTTCACCTGTAGGTCTGGAAACTTATATTAGTTCTGAATTTATATATTTTGTCTATATATTTCTCCGTGTTATAAAACCATTCATTATACTTTTCACCAAATTCAAGATTTTAATAAAAGTTAAGTTGCAAAATGAATGCACACCCATCAGCATAACAGCGCGAATTGCATTTTTGCAAGTACACCCGATCCGCTTCGTAAAAATGAATGGGATAAAAAGCGCCAGTAAACTTATTTTGCGTGTTGACTGTTACCTCCATCCGCGCAATAAGTCTCGCTAAACCACCTGCAGGTGCAGGTCATTTAGTGCAGTTACTTTGCTCGATTAAACTTGTGGTCAGGTTTTATCAAAGTTCATTTGCCTTTCTTTCTAGTTCACCTAGCACCGACATCGTGTCTTGAAAACCTGCTTTTCAAGGTTTTGATTGTTTAGTTTACTCCTGCATATTTTGTCCAAGCATCGCGGCGTGCATTTGCCAGAACATTGTAATTTACAGTATATTCTGGGCGACACTGTTATTATAAAATCAGCTGTTTTGCGTACAGGTACAGCAAATGTACATGAACTGAGCATATTGAGATACAATGCAAAATACGACTGTTTTGACGATAAAGTATGACAACTAATCCAAGATTGTGGTTGGAATAACGGTTGCCGTTTGCATGATTTATTTTCGGCATTATTACATGTATTTTCATCCCACCTCAACTGCTATTCGATTGATTATCTAGCTCTGATTTTGTTCTTTACCTTGAACATGTTGAAAGAATTCCTCGTTTATTACATTTATACTATCTTCTCTCACTTTGATAGGGGATTTATTGCATGTAGCCTTAAATACGAATGAAAAAAGTACAAAAAATCCCACATAAAAGTATTACAAATAGAAGCAGAATCATTTTTTTCTATTTGTTATTTCCTTGATATATTTTTTCCTTGAAGATGAAACAAAATGCCTCACAGAACACCTTGATAATTATGTAATTTTCAATAGATGTCAAAAATAACATGTGGGATTTTAATAGCATAATCTGACATGCTGAGTCTGGTTACTTTGGAATAAACAGCAACATACTCGGAGAAGCCAGTATACAGAGCAAGCCGTTAACTGGCATTTGGCACCGGGAATGTTTAAGCATTTTTGTATTATAGCAAATCTTGGTCGTTCACGATTGTCTGTAAACAACCGGCCTCATATGTGCCCATTGATCCTATTCCTGGCAAAAAATTAAAGACCAGTATGCTTTATATTTTTGTAATGATTGTAAGGGCTATGGTTGTCGGTCTTGGTTTGCCGTCGTTAGCTATTGTCATTTTTCTCCCGACTCCAATTCGTATCTGCACGATTCATTACTGTTGCACTAGAATCCTTGAAGTGCACTGTGGAATATTTAGGCATCGCTATTATTCATCATGGGAGGTTTAACCCTTTATTTGTTTACACTTCGAAAACTCGCCCATGTAATAATATACAGCGATTTTCGCACTTTCAGAAATAATGAGCATTTCAATGGAAAAATTTTGATTATTGATATACATTTGTTAAAAACGCTGATTGTTGGCACACGTTAGAACCGCCTCGGCGAGTACCCACAGTCTATGTTTTGGATCAAAAATAAGGAAAAATAGGACTGGTATACCCCTTCACGGTTTAAGGGGGTATACAATTCACGGAAATGTTATCCTGATGTTTCAACTTTCCTTTCATGACAAAGTCTCTGGTATGACATGATACCGGATTAATAGCGAGGCTCTGTTCTTATATTTCCAACTTAAGATTATCATTTGACACAAATAACAATACTTTTTCCGTGAATAAATAACAATACTTTTTACATGCATGTCTCTCAGATTAGGTACCAGTATACAGATACAAAAGGATAAATGAAGATATTTGGATCAAATGATGTCATCCCCTTGAATGTTTTCACTTCTTCCAAAGGGTTTTACCATTATATTTTACCCGTTCATCTGTCGGTTTTGATGGAATCATGTGTTTTAAAAGAGGTTCCTATTTCTAAACTAAAGATACCTCATGGTAAGCTGATAAGCACAGGGCAAATCAAACATTGCGATTGGGCGGCCCCCGTGGCCGAGTGGTTAAGGTCGCTGACTTCAGTGCTCTAAATCATTCGATCATCTCACCGCTGTGGGTTCGCGCCTCGCTCGGGGCACGAGTCACATGTGGGACAAGCCAAGTTCTGCTTGCGGGTGTGTCAGGTGGTTTTTCCCCGGGTACTCCGGTTTTTGCCCCCCCCCCCCCCTGCCGATTGATTCGTCTCGATATGAGTGAAAAAGCTTGAAAGGGACGTAAAACTGAATAAAAAAACAAACATTGCGATTGACATGCAGACCCGGTAATTCATACATCTTAATAATAATAATAATAATAATAATAATAATGATAATAATAATAATAATAATAATAATAAAGAATTCAGCAAACAGGGACAGATCTGACGCGACTGTGCTTGTTTGTAGTCAGTAGTGCCCATGAAATTATAACAAAAATTCTTAAAAGTGTGACGGAACGTGAAAGAAAAAAATATCTTTCGGACTTGCAGCAACTGAGTCTTACACTGTTTTTCTCTTGGTACTATCCATTCTTAAAAATACAATAGCTGTGTGGCTAAATACAATTTAAAATAACGAGTAGTTGATTATGTCCAGCCTCTTACTTAACACGCATTGTGTAAAAAGTAAGTAGGGACAGCATGGCTGCAATAAAGGACACATAATTGAGATTTCCTTCCTCTTGCTATAGACTTGCGGAAAATCTAAATGATAATAACTTGACACCCTTAAAAACACAAGAACGGTGTCACCGACATGTTTCTCTCAAGGACATCAGGATAATTTTTCATTTTCGCAGCTACAACCTATGGAAACGGTGTATTAGAAAAACGGTGAATCAACGGGGGTTAATCGGAAAAATGTGAACCATCGGGCGAGGTGTCGGTGACACATCGGGATTTGATTTACAATGGAGACACGGTACGTAGTTTTAATTTTCTTTTTGTTTTGTTCCGACATGGCTGGGTGACGTTGTATGTCAAAATTCTGTTTGCTGCAGGAGCTGTAGAAATCATTATTGTTCTTTATTATGTAAACAGTTTGTAAATAAATATTCCAAGAAACGCGTGATTGTGCGCCCCATTTTAGAGGGCATGCCTTTCAAGGTCACGAAAACACATTTTCGTTTGATTTTCTAGTAAAAGAAATGGACTAAGAAGGTCACGTTGGTATTTGCAAATGAATAATAGTATACTGGAAAATTCCCACAAAAAATAAAATCTCGCCAAGCATTGCAAAGGGATTTAATGCTAGGTGCATTTACATAATGTGAGGCATCGGGCAAGTTGTGTGAGACAACGGGGCTAATTTTGTGAGTCATCGGGCAATCAAAACTTATTGCATTAATTTCCGATTATAAACACTCTAGAGCTATTTTTGATCAAGGTAATTTCATATTCCGTGTCATCTTCGACCCGGTAATTTCATATTCCGCATCATCTTCGACCCTTTCTTGTTGGGAAATTAAAGTGCTAGACCGACAAGTGTAAAACGCTAGCGTTCACCTGAATCATTGCCAGTGCCAGACGCACTTGTGTGAAAATCGTTCCCAAACGGATTACCGTTTGTTGTTTAAAATATGTACATGTATATATATTCATTTTAAACTCAACAACTGTAGTAATTTTATAAAGTCCAGTAATATTTTGAGCAATTACATAGCGTCATCACCAAATTGCAATTTTAGTTCCGATGAGCCGTCCGTTCTCACTACGTCCTTACTACGTCCTAAAAAATTAAGGACGTAGTGAGGACGTGGTACGGTCTTGTAGGACGTGGTAGGAACGTAGTAAGGACGTAGCGAGGTCTTGATGGACGCGGAGGTCTTGGTCAAATTTTGAACATGCTCAAAAGAAACGTGGCGAGGACGGGGTGGAATTAGAACGCAGTAAGGACGTAGTAAGGACGTGGTAAGGACGTAGTAGGAACTTGTAGGACGTAGAAAGAACGTGGTACAAACGTAGTGCGGTCTTCGTGGACGCGATGCAAATTTGTTGCAGACCATCAAGACCTCGCTACGCTTCTACTACGTCTTCTCTACGTCCTCGCTACGTCCATCAAGTTCTCGACAAGACCATACCACGCTTCTTGTACGTCCTTACCGCGTCGTAGAAGACTGCACTGCGTTCTTATCACGTCCTAGCGGTTCCTAACACGTCCTTAGTAGGTTCTTATCACGTTCACCCCAGGTTCGAACTACGTCCTCCACGTTTTATTAATTTTGTTTCAATTGTCCCGTACCCTCAAGCAATTGCTTTCGCTTTTATTTAAATCATATCGAAATCGAAAACATGAACAGAGATGTACTCTTGCAACTTGCTCTCCTTCAATGACATCATGCCTTACTTGGTGCACAGGCTGCACTTGTGCTATTTCACAGAAGGAGAAATAGAAGGACAAGATCTTGTTGGCTTCAGCATGGGCATTACGACCGACTGCTAGCGGTGTTGAGGATAATATTTACGACTGATTAATATACCGTATTCGTTCTAATTAGCGCACAGTGCGCTTAACTTTTCAAAATATCTTAAAGTTCGGGTAACAAAATATCGTTCCAATAAGCGCACACCACGAATGTAAACAACCTATAGACTGATGAAATAACCTTGTTTAAATGGTCAATGGTGATGTCATACAAGTGTTCCAATCGTCGCGAAATATTGTTTGATCATTTGAAGATAAGTTTTAATGTGGTATGAATGTGTAAAATTGTCAATAAAATGCCAATATGCTAGTCGAGCAGTGTGCGCTTATGCGCATGTTTTTCAGAAACGACCAGGGTGTGCGCTTATTGGAGCATGTGCGCTAATTAGAACGAATACGGTATTTACAGTTAGAACGTGCTGGAAACGTAGTTCGCGCGTGGTATGAACTGCTTGGTCTTTGTGAGGACGTAGCAAGGACGTAGTAGAAACGGGATGAACTTGGTGAGCGCGTATTGAGGACGTAGTGGAAACGTGAAGGACGTAGTGCGGACGTTATAAGGACGTGGCGGGGACTTAGTAAGGACGTAGTGGGAACTTAGAAATCCGAAATTGTTTCATTTTGACCCCGTCCTCGCCACGTTCTGGAATTTTTAGAACGTGGTAAGGACGTGGTGAGAACGTGGTCCAGTGTAGACGTAACATAAGTGAGAGTTACAGTTATACGCAAGCACATGACGTAGATACGTATGCGCATTACTGTAACTCGTGCTGTTTGGCCTTGTTACTCGAGTTACTTTTTGCGATCTCGCCACGGCGAGAGCGCATATATAATTGAACAGGGCTGGAATCTTGTTGTAAATCGACCACACTTCCGGTCGTACTTGATTGGACAAGGCAGCTTCGATTGGGTCACACTAAATAGCGCATGCCGGCTCGGGTATGAAAGCTCACGTTGAATTGAGCTGTCAGAGTCTTTTCGGTCTGTGGTTATCGCCGTGAATTTATACGTGGTCATACAGTGAAATTAGTGCTGAGAGATCGCAAGCGTTTTGGAAACGCTTATACTTGTGTTACTCGGATAGTCATGTCGAAAATCCTCATTTTTCCCATGAGAAAATAAATGTCCAGTCGTGTGAACTGAGCAACAAAAGGAGACCGAACCTAAAGTTAACATCAATTAATACCGTCAGGTATGCATTGTCCCGGTATATTGTAAAGCTAATCAAACTTGGAAACCTGTCGAAATGTCATGTTTTAAGAATCAGTTATTATTATTGATATTGTTATTATTACTATTATTATTATTATTATTATTATTATTATTATTATTATTATTGATTAAGTTTTACGTGCCTTAAAAGCCAATTATTTCACTCATTAACAAATCAGTACGTGGGGCGAAAATAGGAGTACTCCAGGAAAAAGCACCTGACACACCTGCAAGCAGAACTTGACTTGTCCCACATGTGACCCGTGCGGGGCTCGAACCCTACACGGCGCTCGTGGGGATCGAACCCAGGACCTCTCGCTCCAGAGTGACAGTCCGACGCTCTACCGCTTCAGCTACCGCGCTCTACTAGCGGGGGCTGTGACTGGTATCTTTGTCCCTAGATCTCACAAGAAACGTTAAGCAATCATCTGGCACCTCAGCGGTAGACATCAGAGGGGACATTTCAGGCCCTGATAATTTTAGGAAAGAAGCTATCCCAATAGATACTGTTCCATGTTATTTCCAAAGATTGGACCTGCGTTTACTGTTATAATTTTCCCAGTCTTCAAATCGGCAACGGAAGAAATTTAAGAATTGGAGACAGTATCTTTTCCAATTATTTCTTACACGTTTTCATTTGCTTCAGCTTCATTTAACCAGCGAAAAAAAACTATATGACGGACGCTGCGGACGAGGAACGTCCGAGTTCTCATCACTGCCGGTGATTAACGTGTGTTTATAGCATCCGTAATTGGGATAGATATGATCCCACTCAAACTAAAAGTTAAAAAAACAACAATCATGTACTGTCTAGAATGAAGAAAATAAAGTTTTATTCCATCAAAATTTGGTTGCTCCCCGGCGACACACACAACTTGCCCGGAGACTCACCAAATAATCAATCACCCGGCTGAATCTCGATTTTCCCAGTCTTTTTTACAAATTTTCTGAAGGTTGATAAGCAGGAGCTTACTTTTCTATATTCACCAATCTGAATTAAGGTTGTTTACATTCGTAATTCGATGTAAGCACAAAAAATAAACAAAAAATACAACCGAAAGTCAACTGAAATGTTTGAGTAGTAAAATGGGGCGCACTGTGGCGATTAAACAAAATACATTTTCAACAATTTTAGGGTTTCCGGGGCTGCATCAAAGACCCTTACAGCTCCTGCAAGTGTTCGATTTGTTTTTATTTACTGCAGTATTTTTAGCTTTCGCTTCAAAATAGAAGTAAACAAACAACATACCTTTTATCTAGTGCAAATCCCGATGTGTCACCGACACCTCGCCCGATGGTTCACATTTTTCCGATTAACCCCCGTTGATTCACCGTTTTTCTAATACACCGTTTCCATAGGTTGAGCTATAAAAATCTCTGTATTTTGCATGTTTTTTTTTTCTTCTATTAATGATCAAAAACGACATTACGATACGCAGCTGTGACAACTTCTTCATAGCCTCGAGAAACAATGTCTTCGATATTTCGGGACGCCATCGGTCTGTTCATCGGCGTGTTTATTAAAAGTCTCGATGCTATATAGACGAATGCTAGCTATGATGGAAACGCCTTTCTTGCTCTTAGATTTAGACCGTATGTCACCTACAGTGTTCGGCAATCAACATGAGAGTGACGTCACAGATTTACCGTTAGAAATATGAATGAAATGAATACATTTGACCAATAGGAACAGATACACCATTCAGATTTCTAACAGTAAATCTTATACGTCACTCTCATGTTTATGCCCGAGACCTGTAGCATGTTAAACTATATATATGTCAGCATTCGGTAGAATAGTGCGCTTTTAAATTGCTTTTTATCATTCACAGGTAATTCTGCACATGACGTTTCATGTTTTTAATGTGTTATTTGTATATACTGTCTCGGTATTGCAAGTATTGTATCGAAGCGGATATAACCTTGAAAAAAGAGTAAAATCACGTACATTAATAAAAAGATAAGATAAGAAATAAATAAGAAATGAAAAAAATACGGACATTTTTTACATAAGCCTTTTGAATCAGTGTTTCATTCAAGCATTAAGAAAGTACATGTGGATAGACACGCCCCTTTTTGGAATGTGTATTCCAATATTTTGGGCCGGAAATAAACACCAACTGTTCTTTTAATGTTAAAACAATGCATAGTTTAAGGGTGTCGCTGCAATGCAGCTGCATAATTGAGAATTCAATATTGTAAACAAGTTTCTTTGAAACCCAGTATCACCCATTTAGCCTTGTTTCAAGGCCTTATTACATGCATGCGTCACTTGCTCAAACACATAAAAATCGTCGCAAAACGGTTTCCACCCAAATCAGCGTTGACACCTGCGTCGCAAAACCTTGTAAACAGCTTTATTCCTATTCTGATAAAAGTATATCCTTTATATTGGACGTGATTTTCCCTGTTTGTTATTGGAGTTTCAAACGAAAAATGAAACATTCTATAAAAGAGAGCGAACAGCCTTTTTACATGACCATATGGCTAACCGTATAGTCGGTTCAAAAGCTCAGTAGACATTATGTTCATTGATATGTATATTGCCTTGCATTGTTTTGTCTTGTCTTGTTTTTACCGCGAAATGCTTTTCTCATTGCAGTGATATCAGTAGTAAAAGCCCACTGCCCACATAATGCCGCCGACAAAGTAAAACAATGCACAGCTGATGTTCTCCCCAAGCTGCATCAAGACCCGAGTGATCAGGGACCAAGGAGCTACACAGAACATATCCAAGTTGCAAGAGAAACTTGTCGGTAAGGAGCTATCTGTACCAGCCATAAGTACGTGTCATCTCTAGCTTGCCCAGGCTTTGCAAATAACAGCATAATACTCTACATAAGAAAAAATGATTGCAGACTAAGATTAGAGTCACTTCTGTAGACGTAAAAGCCATCATAACGAAACTGAGCTCGGCGACAAGCCAACATTTAGCATACATTTGTAAACGTAACAATACACTTATATGAGCCGCCTCATGGGAAAACCAACAATCTGCATAGGCGAAAACAAAGGCGCAGATCAGCTTCGCGGTAACCGCGAAGCTGATCAGCGCCTTTGTTTTCGCTACTCGGATAGTACAATTCCTCCTCCACTTAACTCCAAAATTTCAAGGTTCTATAGCCTGCTTCTGTGACTGTACAGCCTGATTTATGTCGGACCTGGTCGGAAACCACAATGTTAGTTTTCCCACGAGACGGCTCATATGTCTTTCAGTCGCGTTTGATAATATCGACTGTGCAAATATGCAATGTAATTTTAGATTTGCAGATAATCCAGTGTGGCATTTTCAAAGCATATAGACGACTGAAATAACCATGTAAAATATCAATGGTGATGTCATATAGCTGCTCCAATCGTCGAGAAATATTGTTTGGTCGTTTAAAGATACATATTAATTTTGTATTATTGTGCAAAATTGGTATAAAATACCAATATACTTGTCGAGCAGTGTACGCTTATCTGCATTTTAGAAACGAATAGGGTGTGCGCTTATTGGAGCATGTGCGTTAAGTAGAACGAATACGGTACATGGAAGGATGTTTGTCACACTAACCCTTATTTTTGAACCTGCAAACTAAGGCACAATGGCTTTCTAGTTAATAATTTTGTTCAAGTTAGTTTATACCTAGAGTATTTTTATAGTATTTTACCAGCCAAGAAACCATGGAAGTACATGTATTATTCCAAATTTTTACAAAGCTTCACGTTTTCTAAGATCGAGACCTACCACGACCGGGACCGTGGTTCGGTCGTGGTTCGTCCTAGAGCAAAAGTAGTAGTCTGAAACATGAGCTTTGTCTGGCATGACTGAAAACATTATAGAGACATTTATCCCTAGGTCGAACAATCAACCTGGCCTTCGTACAACAAATCTTTTAGGCAAATAAAAGCACACATTTTTACTTTTACAACTGATAACATGCAATGAGATACAAGCCTCTGCTTATCCGTTTGTGCACTACACAAGATTAGACGCATTCAGAAAACTGTTTCCTGTGAGTTGGAAATAATGGATACGTTAATTAATCGTTCCCATCGTACCGGCTTCTATGATATCAAACCACAAATTACACTATCCTAGTGCTGGAACATTCCGGGCCCTGTGTTCTGTGATCTTGAGTGATGAATCTCATTATGAAAACTTGCCCATGCAATACACAGAGAATTTTTGAACTTCAAAAATTGAAAATTTTCAGCTGAAAAATTTTGATATTTTCCTTATTTATGCTCAAAACATAGATTGTGGGTACACGAGGCGGTTCTAACGAGTACCCACAATCTATGTTTTTGAGCAAAAATAAGAAAAATAGGTATACCCCGGCACACCCCAGTTTTTGCTGTACAAAAGTGGGGTATAAGGGGGTATTCATTGCACGGACATGTTTTCCTGATGTTATGTTTCAGAAACGACCGTTTACGGGAAGCTGCGGACTGTATACAAGATATCATGGATAAATGTCGTGGGACCACAGACCAGGAACAAATGCTACAACAACTTATTGACAAAGATAAACTTTTAGATACTGTCGACTATTTTTGTAGAAATTTTAGAGGTAAGTATGAAACCACGAGCAAACAACGCTAAAAAAAGATAACTTTTAAATACTGTTGACTATTTTTGTAGAAATTTTAGAGGTAAGTTTGAGACCACGAGCAAAATAACGCCACAACATCTTATTGACAAAGATAAACTTTTAGATACTGTTGCCTATTTTTTGTAGCAATTTTAGAGGTAAGTATGAGACTACGAGCAAATAACGCCACAACAACTTATTGACAAGGATACTTTTTAGATACTGTTAATTATTTCTGTAGAAATTTTAGGGGTATGTTTTAGAAAACTTGTAAAAGAATGTAGTCATGAAATGTCTATGGTGTTTCGATTAATGAAGAGTGAAAATGCAATATGACTATGTGCTTGCAAATGATTATTTAATTAACAAGGTACAGTAGATTACTTCTGTAGAAATGGGGTGAGTATCGGATTATGAGCAAATTTAGTAACAGTCAACTTATTGACAAAGATAAACTATTAGATACTGCAGACTATTTTGTAAACACAATCAGACCAGGTGCACATGGTACAACTTATTGACAAAGAAAAACTTTTGGATGTTTTTGATTACTTCTGCAGTAATTTTACGGGTGAGTATCTAATGAGGAACAAATGCTATGTACAGTAATTTGAGCCACCGCGTGGAAAAAACAACAATGTGGTTTCCGACCAGGTCCGACATAAACCGGCCTGTACAGCTACAGAAGCAGGCTAGAAGCTTGAAATTTTGGAGTTAAGTAGAGGAGGAACTGTACTATCCGAGTAGCGAAAACACAGGCGCTGATCAGCTTTGCAGTTACTGTGAAGCTGATCTGCGCCTTTGTTTTCGCCTAGGCAGATTGTTGGTTTTCCCATGTGGCGGCTCATTTATTGACAAAGATAAAGTTTTAGAGACTGTACATGTAGATTAGTTCTGTAGAAAAAGGGGTAAGTGTAACTCGGCAATAGTATATGCGTTGTGAATAACCACATTAATACCATCCGAGTATATGGGCATAGAATAGATTTAAGAACGATAAACATTGAACGTTATAAGATAATTAAACGAGAAATAGTTAGAAGAGCAACCATCGACATCGAATTGGCCGTTGACATCATTCCAATCAACTGTCTTTCTCTCATGTACAATTTTTGTGATCCAAGCAGCCACCCAGTCAGTATTTTAACGAGAATAAATGTATTGCAAAAAACAGAAGCTATGATAATTCATTGGCTAGTTAGAGATTCACCACGACGACCGAACAGTTGTGAACCACTGCAGAAGCTGAGGGTAAGGTTATGGCCCTGTAAAACCCAGTAATTTTATATAACCGATCGTTCCAAGGCGATACTTCTGTTGTGGTTCTATTTGTTCTATGTTTTGGAGTCGAATTTGTGTGCTGTTTGAACCTTCTGTACGTTTTCATATTTTAGTTAAGTTCGGGTAACTGAGTGGCCGCCTATTGGGAAATGGCTGTTCATTCGGCGTACGATACGTTTTCTTGGTATAAGTACCTAATTGTCAATTTAGTTTTTTCCCATCTCGGTTTTTGGAGAGGGGGTTTCTTTCTGATTGTGCCTTTTCCTGATCATTGCCTACTGGAACCTTATTCACCAGTAGACCGCATTATATCCACAAATATACTGTGTTATGTAGAGGCTAGGTTATTGACGTCAATCCTATAAACTGACCATTAATTTGCATACCCAACTGCAAACTGCCAGAAATTTTACCCATGCAGGCGGGGTTTTTCATCCAAGCTATGAATTGCAGTACGTCTCTCTTATCCAAAGGTCATTGAAACAAATCGTTTATTATTTCAGTATATGAAACCAACGCCAAGTGTATAAGCCTTCATCACGAGGAGGTATCACAGTGCAGTGACGAGGCCCAGCAGAGTTTTATCACCAAGGTCAATGCAGGAGCTACTATGGATGTACTTATTCTAGGCTCATGCAGGTAAGTGAGATTTCACTAATAGCCACATGCATTACGAAAATATGCCCATGCAATATACAGAAATTTTATAAGTTGTAAAAAATGAAAATTTCACCAGAAAAATTTTGAAATTTTTAATATTTTTGTTCAAAACATACATTGTGGGTACACGTTAGAACCGCCTCGGTGAGGCGGTTCTAACGAGTACCCACAATGTATGTTTTTGATCAAAAATAAGAAAATTAGGTATACCCCTGCAAACCCCATTTTTTTTCTATATTAAAGTGGGGTTCAAGGGAGTATACATTACATGGACATGTTTTCCTGATGTATGTGGCAAATTTTAACGTTACAAAATTAATAAGGTCTGGTCTAAATAATAATTTCGTTATTATTATAGGGATAACAATAAATGGAATGTGACTGTGAATAATCCCATGTTAAATGTGTAAGGGTTTCAAATTTTTGCATAAACTGACAAATAAAGGCCTCTCAAAAATAACATTTCCCTGCTTTTTGTTTTGAAAAAAAAAATTCTTAATTGCCGTCTGTCTCTCTTTTTCAGATTTCACGCAGCAGCGCGCACGTGCCTTACAGATACAGTTGAGGTTCACTGTGGAAATGACGCGGCTGATTTTGTTTACACCTTTTTGACTGGGTTAATGCCGCCATATTGTGATTCAATTAATCCTGAATACCGGCCTGTTGGTTCTGATACAACAAGACGGTGGAACCAGCGCAACCATGAGAAACATAACGGCGCAGGCGCAGTTAAACAGTCTCTGGTTTTATTGTCGCTTATGTTATATTTCATTGCAAAGATGTTTGGATAGATAAAAATGTGAAATATCTCATGAAGAATATGAGTCAATCCAGAACGTTTATATAGTCGGCGGTTGTGGCTCCAAATGTCAGAAACAAGACCTGTCGATTAAAGGTCGTCAGCAACCGAATAGGTTTCTCCTTGGATATTGATCCACATTCATCGACTGAAAAGGGTTTTGGTTTGTCGCATATTACCTTGTCTATATATTTATAGTATGGGGTTATTACTAGCAACTTACAACTATCTGTGATTTCAGACGACTTCAAAATGAGCCTTCGCATGAGAAAACCAACAATCAGGGTTTCTGATCAGCTCGACACAAACCGGCCTGTATGGCCACAGAGCAGGCTAGAAGCTTGAAATTAAGATGGATTATACTATCTGTGTAGCGAAAACAAAGGCGCTGAACAGCTTCGCGGTTACTCCCCGCGAAGCTGGTCTGCGCCTTTGTTTTCGCATATGCAAATTGTTGGTTTTCTGATAAGGCGGCTCAAATTATATATATGTGGTATGTTATATGCAATGAGAGGTTGTCATATTGTGGATATGTACAGTGTACATACATGTATATCAAGGTGTCTTGAAAATTCAATTAGCCTGTGGATGATCGCTGGAAGTCGTATAGAAGCAACCAATCTTTGATGATTACAAGCGTGCATCAAAATAGTATGAGCATTACGGGTGGGCCGAAAATGTGCCCCCACCCCAACCCATTTGAACCTTGAGAAATAGATGGGCGGCTTCTGGCTCAAAGCAAAACTTATTTAACTACTGATTGTTCATCTACGTACTGAATAACCGCTCAGGTCTGAGCCTGGCCAGGTTCTGGTGTCATGACATCCTTGTGCTGGATAGAAGTCCCATAAAATAGAGGTGGCAGCCCCCGTGGCCGAGTGGTTAAGGTCGCTGACTTCTGTGCTCTTGATCATTCGATCATCTCACCGATGTGGGTTCGCGCCTCGCTCGGGGCACGAGTCACATATGGGACAAGCCAAGTTCTGCTTGCGGGTGTGTCAGGTGGTTTTTCCCTGGGTACTCCGGTTTTCGCCCCACCTACCGATTGATCAGTCTCGATATGAGTGAAAAAGCTTGAAAGGGACGTAAAACTGAATCAAAAAAAAAAAAAAAAAAAAAAAAAAAAAAAAAAAATAGAGGTAACGTCCCGACATAACCAAAGCTGTTGACTGGGACGTAAACCAAAAATCCAAATAAACAAAATCTTTCATATACCGTGGCCAATCTGCAATCTTAGTAACAAGACCAAATGGAATCTGTGCAAACGCAAGATGCGAGTTGTCAGCACTTTGCTGACGATCAGCCAGAGAACAAGAGTCATGTAGTTAATTTGGATTTCAATTTTTCTGGGGACAGGGAAACAAATGACGTTTAAGGTCGCATTCATTCTTGGTAAGAAACACAAGTATGTTCAGTCCCGGCAGTGTAATATTTTACGTGTGTCATAATTAAAGATCTAAAAAATACTTGTAGCTGTGTATCCATTAACTTGCCACATCTTTTTTGGTAGGTTGGTATACATTTTATGTTTTAGTCGGAAACATACCAAAATGTTTGTATATGGACATAATGTTCATTTTTAAAACAAAATATTTTGAAGCTTTAATTTTCTTTCAGTTTTGACTTTTCAGCCAAGTCTGTACTGAAACATTGCTCTTGTAATCTCAAATATGTTTTGCACATTTTTGTACCTTTTTTTGAATTAGGAGACTGTATTATACACTATGAATACTTTCAATGTTGTCAGTATAACAACATTAGGAAAAGTATTCCCCCTTGAACCTAAAATTTATGAAGTAAAACTGGGGTGAGAAGGGTTAGAATGTTTTTCTTATTTTTTATCCAAAACATAGATTGTGGGTACTTGTTAGAACCACATCAATCTATGTTTTGATTAGAAATAAGAAAATATCAACATTTTTCAATAGAAAATTTCTAACTTTTCAGCTGAAAAACACTTTATTTTGCATGGACATGTTTTACATGTAGTCATCTTCCTCAGCAGGAGTCTTTCTGGTCTTTTTGCTAACATTTGGTTTCTTCTTCTAATTTGTTTTATTATTAATGCTCAGTCTCGTTACATGTACTCGTACTTGTCATTTTTATTGTTTTGTGTTTTGTAGATATTAAGTTTCTTTAAAATCCTTATTTGCAAATATTGATTTCGGTCTTAAAATTGTTTAAAATGATGTAAATACAATTTACAAATACCACACTGATCTTTATTGTTTTCGTACAACTTTAAAGGATAACCGGAAAAGTACAATCATCAAATTAAATGCGAGAGTCTAGAAGTTTTATCATATCGAAGGCGTCCTTTTCATTTATCAGCTTTGATTTGATTCCAGTTATCATCAAAGGGGGCATACACAAAACTGACTCTTTTTTTAAGAAGCAAAGTTCTTTATTTGTGCATAACAAAAGAAACAAACATAATTTTACGAATATATACATGTACAAGCATCTACGCAAATATTGCGCGTCTACTTAACCACATATCCCTGGTCTTTTTCTTTTGCGAGAAAAACAAACAGTGTAACCGGATGAGGCAAACGCACTATCTTCTCTGGGGCTTCAATATACTACATTCACAAGGAACACATCGAAAACGAAATTAATATGAAAAATGTATCCTGATGCTGGTAAACTTGAAGTAGACCCATCTACACGATAAAACTAGAAAATGCCTATTGTGATTTAGTGTATGCTTAACTCTTAATGTTTGGAGCATCAACAACACACAAACACAAATCAATGTATTCAGTTGGTTTGGTTTCTTTCTACACTGCATGAATATCTGTCCTAAACTCCAAGAAAATGGACACAATTAACTGTATTGTCATTCATTAACGTGATTAAAGGCAGAGCTGCCCATATCACATTCTCACGCTTTGTCCGTAGAACACTTTTTACATTCATAATAGTCAGAATAGACTTTCAGCCCCATATTGGCAAGCTCCATTTCTTTTTAATTCACAAGGTGCTGCAACAATACCATTTTGATTGAATAAAAAAAAAAACACTTCCAAATTGTGTCAATGACTCGATTCAAGCTATCGCCATAACTCATCCGTTCTGATTTGTATTGTGTATGTGCTTTGGCTATGCATACTCTCAAGAAAAGTGAGCAAAATTGTAATAATTGAGCCGCATCGTGAGAAAACCGGATTTTTGCCTAGGCGAAAACAAAGACGCAGATCAGCTTCGCGGTAACCGCGAAGCTGATCAGCGCCTTTGTTTTCGCTACACGGATAGTATATTTCCTCTTCTTCTTAAATCCGAAATTTCAAGCTTCTAGCCTGCTTCTGGGCTTGTACAGCCCGGTTTGTGTCGGACCTGGTCGGAAATCCCGAAGACCGGTTTTCTCGCGTCGCGGCTCGTATAGCACTCAATAGATATTGTCTTTAGAAAAACTGGAACCACTCAAGCTAGAATCCTCTTTACTACTCATCATCAGACTGGTCCTTCTGTTTTCAAACTTCTTCAATCTGTAAACAATGGAAACACAATTGCTTACTATCTATCGTTATTGTCATAACTCCTATAATTATTCATACAAGGATTACTCGTTCAAATCAAATCAGAAAGATAATCTAGTCTTAAAAGAATTATGATGTTAAAACTTTGGGTATTTTGTATTGATTTTTCTACAGCCAGTCATATTTGTAATATTAGACTTCAAAACGCTCATGAAAATAAATGATACTCAACTGAACAAATTGTCAACTCCATGTGTTATATCGCGTAAAATCATGACCTGAGGTTTTGCCGTCCAATACCTTTGAAGTTTTTCAGCCTTGTATCTATCTAGAATCTTCATGTATCCTTTCGACATCTGTTTTGAGTTGCTATTGTTGGTCGGGAACATCATTTCCTCCATGGTTCGCTTTCTAGTCCAGTATGAGGAGGCCTTACTTAGATTGCTGCCAAGTGGATTCATGTCTCGCTGTACCTGTAACATAAAAGTTCGTCTTAATTTCATCCAGTGGCATCGAACTGTAGATTGGCCATATCTTAGTGGAAATTATTATAGTCTGCTGTGACATTTAATTTAATGTTATCAGCCAATAGAATAAAAATATGATAAGTACTCAAACATCGTACATGCCCCTTAATCATCAATTGTTTGGGAAACTGGGGTCAATCTGTTATACGGATATTGTGCTCCAGCAAATTGTCAAAAATAAATGGAAGCATTTTAAACATTCTATTTGATCATTTAAATAATACAAAATGAACATCAGCTTGAAAAAGAAGAAAAACAACAACAAAGTCACTAATGCCAGCACTCACCGAAGCAGGTCTGTTTCGAGGAGGTCTTGAATATTTCTGGTTGGACTCATCCAGTGGATTTAAGCAGATGTTGTCATGCATGGAGAGGAACAAGGGTATATAGCACATGTAGTCCAGAAATGATATCTGAAAAATATTAACGAGAGTTATTGTTTTAGCTAACGTTGCAGTAATACAAAGAAAAATCTAACGCATGTTCAGTAGTATGACCAGTGGTTCCTACATGACACATGTTTCAAGAACTGAACTACATAATTTTTAAACAAACAAGAAATAAGAGTTAGCTCCTTTGGAAGCAGTGAAAACATTCAAAAGGAGATATTGCGATATTTTGGGTATTGCGATATTTTGGGTAATGAACCTTTACAAACCAGCAACGAAAGCCAGACAAATGTCTTGCAATTTCGATAATTTACAAAGGGCAGTCTTAAAGAAGACACATTCCTAAACGGGGCCAATATAAAACATTGTTTAAAATATACTGAACTTCCTAAACGTATATGTTTTGAATACTCTGACTATTCCCACTGAAAGGTAAAATATAATCTATTAAACATTGTTTAAAATATACTGAACTTCCTAAACGTATATGTTTTGAATACTCTGACTATTCCCACTGAAAGGTAAAATATAATCTACACTATGATGTACAAAGTCTTTTATCCAGTCACAAAACAGTGACATTAAAGGTATATTTGTGATCAAAAAACTTTCTCCATGTAAAAGAAGTATAATGCTAAAATGGCCTAAACCACTTACATCTCCCCAGTCATTTGGTTCCATCTTCTCCATGATGTATTGTTGTTGTTTCCAGTTCAACCCTCCAGCAATAAGTTCAATCTTTAATGATTCTGATGTGATAAAGTTGGACGAACGGTCTGACTCGGTATTGTGATAAAACATTGCTTTATACAGGTCGAGCTTTCTCTCTATGTCTGCAAGGTTGCAGATTTCAAGTAGTCGTTGACTGAGGGAACTGAAAGTAGAAAAGTATTGTATATTAAGCTAATTGGGGGTAATCTTTCTGAAAAGGTGTTTCAATGTCGCCGAGGCTTGACGGATAAAGAAATGTATGCTTATTAAGGCATACAAGTGAACCGACTCATATATTAACCATTTTCTGTAGTGTTGCAAGCTTTGATTAGCTGAACTGTCCGCAGGATTACATCTACCCATCATGACACTTTGAGGATGAAACAAGGCTTCATTCTATTAGACATACATATAATCGAGAAAAGTGTTTTGGCAAAATGAATAGTCCAATGACAAGATTGAAATACTTTTGACTATATAACTTGATATGTAAGTGTGATATTATGGTATCAAACATCAACCCTATATCTGTTTATCACACTTTTTATACACTAAATAGCATTGATACTCACTCCATTGTTGTAACTCTCTCACAAAGTGCTGTAACCACTGCAAACATCCGAAATGTAATGAGGGATGCTTCATCAATGCGAAGAACCTGAAGAAGGGAACAAAATAAGTAAATTCAATGACAAAACGTTCAATATTAACTGAACTTTTACAATGTCTGATTTATGCAAATTATTTTCATGTGGAACTTTCATGTGAAGAATTATTTTCTTCAAACTTAATACTGCATTTGATACAGCTTGCAACTGCCAAAAAAAGGCACCAGGATAAAAGTGAAATGTTTGTGCTCAAGGAAAACAAAATGACAAACAGATATCTTATTTTAATAGTTTCTCTAGCTTTTGCAATAGTGACACCTACTCTCATTACATAGTCAAGTTGTTTGTGTGACATTTGCTGAACTGATGGAACACCGTCTAGAGCAACTCTGGCTTCCTGTTAAAACAATGAGCACATAAATTAAACATATGTTTTGCTCTTTTTAAGCAAGGGGTTGGACCACAAGTTTTACCAACATTAATTATGAAAACAATCATAAATTATAGAAACAATCAAGGCATTTACTTTTGTTTTATAGTAAACATTGCCCGTTTTGTTCAAATGGAAACATCATGAATTATTTTATATTGCAATTTCCAGTGACAAAGCATATTTAACAAAAATAGTTTTTAATGTAGGAAGCAAATTTCGACAACATATGCTTTTAAAAATCTTTTACAAATAGTTGATAGCAAACGCTTGAATAAAACATAGCCCGCATCCAAAACGCAATCGACAAACGTATGCAGGAATAGAAATGTTCTTTCACATCAATCGAATGCGATTATGTACTTCCCATAAAAAGCTGTATAGTTTTTTGTTTTTCAAATTAAAGCAGAATTATCGACAATGAATGCTTAGCTAAATGTGACAATAAATACATAAGTTTTTTTTATTGTCCCACATTGGTTTTCGGGGTTGGTCTTTGGTTCTGATTGCACCAATTGCTGATAAAAGCTTACTTTTCCCATTCAAAAGACAAACAACACCAATAAACACAATAATCAACAATAATAAACATACCCCGCTATTTATAACGGTATCTAAGTCACTGTCCTCTACAGTAAAGGCTCTGGCATATGTCTCTATTCTTCCAGGATCAACCAGTCGGTAATGTGAAAGGAAATCTATATCAGCGTCTGAAACAAATCCTAAATCTCAAATCCCAACTCCATTGAAAAATAATCAAATGTAGACTAGTATCTATGAAGTCATCCTGATCCTTAACTATTCCATATTCACTATGATACTATTTCACTCTTGTTCGAATTTTCGGCCCTTCGCCTTCAATAGGAAAACAAAAATTTAATTCTCCAACTAAGTGACATCTATATTGAATTTCATAGGCATTGTATATGTAGTCAGGGGTGACATCACGTCACGTTATTCCATTTTCAATTGGCAGCAAAAAACATTAATATCAAAGTTAAGCTTTAGATAATGGGTAAATGCAATGTTGAATGCGGTAAAGACCACTGAGAGCAGTTCATACATACCTACTGGAATAAAGTGCGAAGATGTTAGCAGTGAGTACAAGTTTTCGCAAATGACGACATGAGAGATTATTCTCCATGTTAAAATTGTATTGTTTATAATATAATATTCGATAATAACCATTTTATCTAATATTAAGTCTAAGTAAAAATAAATGATAATGTACCCCTTTCATCAAGGTCTTTAGCAAACTTGTCAGGTCCCAGTTTGCTCATAGCAATAATCTTCTCCATGTGTCTTCTCAAAGCAGAGCCACCTCTTCTCATAATGATGTTCACACGTTTTAAACCTTTCACTGAAAATTCAATTCCAAAGTTGTAAGTCAACCATCGTGCTTCAAAATCATATAGTTTAAAATATTTGTTACATGCTATTTGAGATGGATTAAAACATGAAGTATACCTATTTGTACATGTTATACTCAAATGTAAGTAAAAATTTAAAACGAAAAGGGTTAGCTCAAGATACATATAATCTACAATATTAGTAGAGTATGGAAATGTTTTGGATGCTCAAACTACATGGAGCTATATGATATAAGATATACAGGTTTATAAATACTCATTTCCTGATCACTGCCTACTTTTACCTTCATTTTCATTTTTGTTTTACCGGAAAATCATTTACTTTTTCTGAAATTGCAAACAAAAACTCACGTGTGTCAATATCAAGATCAGGATCATCTGCTAGTTCAGAATCACTGATATCGCCATACTCGTTGACATGTTTGGTGCCAATTATCTTGCCACCTTCTGTGATGACAACATCACTGCCAAACATTTTCTGTAATATAATTACATTTAAGTTATGGACTAAAGTGTGTCTAATTGAAGTAAATGCACTTCCATTCAAATAATTATTTGTCATAATTGGTCAATTGTTTTAAGATAGATGTAAGCTTAACCAGTTGCCTGTTATGAATTTTCAAGAAAAATCTGCTCTCTCGGCGTACCATTCGATATTTCTTTTTATTCTACCTATATGCCGTTTTAGATAATGGTGGGTTTTGTTTTAACTATTTCAAATCTGGATCGTATATATATATATATATATATATATATATATATATATATATATATATATATATATATATATATATATATTTTTTTTTTTTTTTTTTTTTTTTAAATGGGTGTATAATACTTTATTTTCCTATTTGTAACTCGTAGTGTTGGTACACTCCTGAACACTTAACTCAAAACTTCTTCAATTTCTTCATCTTCGTGTATATATGGAAAATTTACGTTATCTACATTGTGTATGTTAAATAATGTTCAATCTCACCTTCAGTTTCTTTGCAATTTCGACCGCCGAGAGTGTGGGGTCAATACCAAGAGCCTTCAATTCTGCATCAGTTATGTTATTCAGATCAATTTTCTTTTTCTTCAGAATCAGTTTACCGTCTTTGCCAATCTCAAAGATGGCCTTTGCCTTTTCCTCATCTAGAAAATTAAATGGAAATCACTCAAAGTAAAAGTGATTATGTGTCAAATACGGACGAGTGCAATAGAAAGAGTGACATTTAACACCAAGATCAAATAATTCATAATAAAACTGCGGTACTCATCTTATGGCTGATATTTGAACAGTTCATTACGAAAACTTGGCCATGAGATTTTATTTTTCAGAAGAAAAATTAGAAAATTTCATTTAAGATTTTTTGATCTTTTAATATGCTCGCTCGAAACATACATTGTGATTACACGTTAGAACCGCATCGCCGAGGTGCTTCTAAGGAATACCCACAATTTTGTTATTTTTGGATCAAAAATAACAAAATTAGATATACCCATGCTAACCCCAGTTTCGCTATATAAAAGCGGAGGCTAAGGGCTATACATTTCATGGACAAATTTCCTGATGGTTTACATATCCTTTGATTTTGTAACGCAAACAGGTTGGGTGAAACAGCGACATGGTCCCCTGCCTCATCTTAAATATCAATATCATCAATGCATAAAAGTGAACGTTTTTTTTAATTTATGAATGTCATCCTGGAACTATATACTTACTAGCCATTTTCGAAAGTAAAGATAAAAAATAAAGTACGTGTTTCGTATGTAATTATAATGCAAACGTAGAACAGATGAAGATTAACCCATAGATTACATCTAGGCAGTTTATAATAGAGAATCGAAAGCCCAAGTTTACCTTCTTTACGCCTTTTCTCCTCTTCTTCTATTCTTTTTCTTTCAATAGCAAACTCTGAGAAGGAAACAACAAGGAATTAGAATACCTGTACAAATAACCAGAATATTATTTGCGTCTTCTGAAAACTTATCCCTCTTGAAATTTACACAAGACGAAAACTTGTGTTAACAAAGAGAAAAGTGTATGCACCAAAGATACGAAATCCTAAACTTTGTCAAAACAGCGAGTAACGATCAGTAAGTGGTCGAGAACACAAAGAGCATGGCTTTTAAATTAACCGACTTTGAAAATATTATAAATATTACGAAATACATACCTGATTGGTCATCCTCACTGGTGTCTCCGAACTGAAATTCAATACAAAGGCGATGAAAATATGACCTTATGATTCAATGATCGCCGCGTTTCAAAAGATCATCATCTGTATTATTGCAATTTAAAGGTTTGAATTTACACTTTTTATATCTATTGTTATGTGGTTTCATTTGTGTTTTACCATGCTGTTACAAACAGTTCAGAACTAAATGTTTTATGTTGATCAACCTCCATTCAAATACCTTGTATGATCTGCTGGTTTTCGTCCCATCAAGCGTACTTGTATCATCTGAAAATAAAGCATAAACAAGTCTCCAAAGTTTATCTTAAATTACCTATTATGAAGGTATCTACATAGGTAGAGTGGATATCTAAGCTTGGAAAATGTGTTATTGATAATTCATCATCTAAGTCTTGGTAATATAGCCTTCATTTTCGGTGACCAGTGACTGCTTTTTCTTCCATATTAACATATTAAAGTTCTAAAGGTGGATGGATAATAACGTTTTTTGCAAGAAATATTTTACCTTTGTCGTCCAGAATCCTGCCTTGGGGAATAGTTGGCAGAGGTTTAAGCATTGTTGTTTCTCTGTGTAACTTCGGTGGGATTCCCTCACCTCCATCGCCACCTTAAATAAATTGATGAAGTTTTGTTTTAAAACAATGCAAAAAGAAATCAGCTTCTGAAAATGTTTAAGTGATACTTTTAGCACAAACATTGTTACCTGCATGTATGTACTAATGTTTTTTTTCAGTGTGCTAGGCTCCTCGTCACATGATGATAGGCTGTTAACCTCTATTCGAATGGTTTAGTAATTTAAAAGTAGGCAGAACTGAGCCGCTCATAAAATAGACACTGCAAACATTGCCAGAGGATGCTGAAATATTTTAAAGGATTGATATATGCCTTACCATCTACACTCTTTTTTCTACGTTTATTGCTGTCGACATCCTTTTTCTTTGCCCAACTGAAAACAATGGCCGAGAATCATGTTTTAACTATACATTCATGATGAGAGGGAATATGTCTTTATAACAACTTTATTTTAAATATTAAGTCTTCGAAGCTAACATTAAACAATGTTTGAAAATGTTTTGATAAATATTCTGCATAAGTTGTATTAGAAAAACGTGAATTTAAGCGAAAATGTTGTATAACAAACTCAAAGGGTCACTGACGAGGCTTAAATAGCCGAAACGGCGGTCTGGCCCATCCCTTTACCAATTAAAATGTTCACTGCTCTTAAAGGGCCTGAGTTTTAATTTTATTAGTATTGCTTAAATAATTTTGAATGGTAAAGGTATGTGTTTTGTTGTTGAATTACTTACTCAGTATGCCCTGGACCAAGCTCCCTGTTATCGATGGTTTTGTCAAAGCCAAGGTCACGCGGTGGTCCCTTATCGTAAGTCACCATAGATTTTGGGCGGCGTCCGCCTTGGCTGTGTACAGATGCGTTACTTGATTTTCGTTTTCTAAATGGATCATCAACCTTCAGTTGATCTTTAAAAGAGTCGGTCGTTTTCTCCCGTTCTCGATCAGCAGCCGCCAATGCTTCTGCTGCAGCAGGATTCTTAGCCCTGAAAAACATATTATGCATCTTTTATTGTTGCTAACATAGCCCTGTCTCTATATCTTCATAAAATAAAGAAAATAGAAACAACTAACTAATCCAAGCTTTGGTTACTTTACTGATGAAGTTCGAGTAAATGTTGACATCAATTGCATTACGAGTTTGCAAGAACCCCATAGTTCCTTTCATACTGATAAAGCATAAGAACGGATGCTGCTCCTTTACCTATACTTTCCCTAACACATTTTATATTTAGTCAGGTAGATAGAAGAGTTATATCAGAAATAATCTGCAATTAACTTACGCCATCTTTTTCTTCATTATTTCATCATATTTATCACCATATTTCTCTCTTCTCCGTTTTTCACGCTCCTTTCTTTTCTTCTCTTTCTGTGCTAGATACTGACGTCTCTGTGCTGGATTAAGCTTACTCAGGTCGACGTCATCTTCTGTAGTGGCGTCACTGAAGTCTGATGGAATTCTGGCGTCTTCTTCTAAGATCTTTTGTTCCAAGTTCTCGGCAGGCTCGCCTTTGATCAAAATGGACAATATCGAATGTTAGAAATGTCAAATGAAAAGAAAATTCTAGACATTAACAATTGAAAACATAAGTTGCACAACACGTCAAACAAAAATAAAATCAAATCTTTGATTCATCTCTAAAACCTTTCTTTGTTTCTTTTGGTTTTTCTATTAAACTTGCTAGAATAAGACATCCGTTTCAGTTAATATGATAATAAAATCGTCAAGCTAGTTTTCATTTTCGTACTGAAAGCTTTCAATTTACCGTTGGAGGTGTGCTATTTGTTAAGGAGTGTTACCATACCCGGCCATTCTTGTTGATTAGCTACTAAAGGTTCTCCCTCTTCCCGCAAGTTTGTAAGACTGTCAGTGGTTGTCTCTCGAAGAAGCTCCCCATTTCTTTTCATCTGAAGACTTGAAAGGCCCTTCTCTCTGAAAAAGTAATAAATTTAGCACCAGTCCAACTACTCACATATTCATGTTTTATTCTGCCGTGGCATGGCGTTAACACACTTCTTAACATTAGGTATTAATACTGATAATGCCAATACTTTGTTTAAACGGGGGACATCTGTGTAAAATGCAAACCGATTGTGACTTTAAAATCTGATATTTTCAGAATACATAACGGTGTTGAACAAACTTTTGACAGGTTGGCCGTGAATAATTTGAATGTCGATTACTTTAAGCTTCGTTATGACTTTTGTTCTGATTGCGCCATTTCTTGAATGTTGCTTACATTTAGAAGATAAATATGCGAGTCCGTCTGTTTTACATAATTGGACAATACCATATGCAGAAAACCATCATTGTCGATCTTTTATAACCATTCTTTAGTTTACATTACCAGACTTGGGGGAATTCGAGAAAATCATCTATATATAGATGACTTTCAAAACGCTTTCTGTTAGATTGGATGAATGTGATTGATGCAGTGTGTCAATAAGTGATAATTTGGGTCATGAGACAAATGATTCCTGTGTTACGTGAATTTTCGTTTTATTTAAAAATAAAGTAAAGTTTAATATACATGTATGTGAAGGTGGAGATTAATGAACATATTTTGCGTTCAGTTTGTTACTGATAGAATGACTTAATATGGTGGAAACATTTAGTAATCGTGACAGTAGTTTGTGAAATTACAAAATACTAGACAAAACTTGAAGTGATCAAGCTTGACAATATGGATACATACCCACCAACAGATCCTGCAAAAATGTTACAATCGTGGAATAATTTCATTATCCATTATTATTCATAGACCATATACAATCGACACGAAGTGCATATGTGTTATTATATTAAAATGCTATACATGTGTGTTATTACTAGTATATTAAAATACTATATACAAATGAATTATATTACGTTTTCTTATGAGACTGTTCTGTTATAATAGATCATATTCGTGGTTTTAAGCAGAACCACTCTCCAAAGCAGTATTGCAATCGTTTAAGATACGCACCTTTCGTGACTATGTCCGAACCTTTCTTCTTCACCGCTGGTTTTGGATCACCATAACCAATAATATTACCATCTGCATCGCGTATACGTTTCTTCTGTAGCTTGTACTTCGTGCCACCCTCACTTATTTCACTATAAGTACTGACATCAGATTCCAACTCATACTCTGATTCATCACCCGAGTCATCACCTGCCTTTCTACCATCTTCTCCGAAACCCTCATCACCAGAACCAGCGTTGCTTCTATACGATTCACTCCTACTGTAAGTACCGTCCTCGTGACGTTTTCGACGTCGAACGTGTCGAGTTCCGCCGGCACTGACGACACTGTAGTAGCTGTGGTCGCTGTCGTCACCGTGTTCACGATCTCGTCGACGTCGCCGTCGTCTAGCTTCGCCATCTTCGTCTTGACTGCTGTGATATGATTCTTCAGCACTGAAATTAGAAAGTTCAGAAACGCATGGTGTCTTCGGAATTTCGGAATGAATAAAAATAAACTGAGATTCTTTAAGAGCAGTGAAGAAACTCGTATTAATGAGAAAGGTAATGTTTTATGGACCTCTTTTACAAAACGGACACGACACAGAAAGGAACATTGTAATGCAATTATATCGGTCTGAAAGTCATTAAGATGTATGCATTTCTCTAACATGCTGAATAAATTTTTGTCACTTTTTATCCTTCGTTTTAAATACATTTTGACACACTGAGTATGCAAAAACTGAAACCGATATCATTAAATACTTTCGTATGGTGACGTACATGTATTTTCAATACTTTATATTTTATGGTTACGCTTTAGTTTATATACGTTCCCAGCTTTTGTTACAAACCTATATGTTCCATCCTCATGTTTCTTACGTCTCATCACGTGACGTGTACCACCAGCACTAACCACGCTACGGTAGCTATATTCACTATCGCTATCCGAGTTTCTCTTCCCAGCCTTATACTTCGCCTTCTGTTCTTTTGTCATCTTTTTAACCTTCTCTTTTTCTATAGCTTTCTTCAGTGCAGCAGCTTTGCTTATTGCTTTACCAGCTTTCTTCAATGCACCCTTTCCCCTGAAAATGTCAGCGGTCAGTTTTTGTTTTACATTATATTATTAAATCTAACTTTAGATTGACAAAATTAATTGCCTCAACATGACCTTGCAATATCCTGTTTATAGGCTGAGTAAACGGAACAGTGATCGAAAAATCGCCTTTGACTCGTCATTTTACTTTTTCGAATCAGAAAATGGGGTTAAAGGTAATTACCAAGCTGTCTTTTGTAGGTTATCACTCAGATGACCCATTGCTCTTTTTGTGCCAGTCTTTGTTTTATTTTGGTTGCTTCACGCATTGGTGATTGGGGGTAGAAACGTGGCTTTTCTTGCGTTGCTTCCTGGTCATTTTTTACTTTAATTATAGTTTACTTGATAAAAATACCAAAATTACAAAATCTGAACCTACTATATATATTTTACAAATTTTACACGGATAATATGGAGGTAATCAGAAAGAAATTCCCACTCAAAAAACCGAGGTGGGAAAATGAATTGACAATTAGGTACTTATCAGCAAACATCCTAAGCCGAGTGAGCAGCTATTTCCCAATACGCGACCACTCAGTTACCCGAACTTAACTAAAACTATGAAGCCTACATAAGGTTCAAATAGCACAAAAAATCGACTCCAAACCATAAAACAAATAGAACACAGCAGAAGCATCGCCATGGAACGATCAGTAATATAAAATTACTGGCGGGCTTAAATCGATTTTATAGGGCCCTAATATCACTAGAAGACAATGATGAACGTATGCGCATCTGTACTTGTAATCGTCAGGATCAATTGGTGGTTATGTGCTGAGTTAGTATTATATATTGACACAAGCTGTTTACGAAAGCAAACGTATGCAGTCGTATTTGGAGACGTGCCCTCATTAGTAACAGGACTTCTTTCGAACACAGTGTGTGCGAACCTGTAATATATGTGACTTAATACCGTTAATACCGTTGATACCGTGACTTAACATAATTCTGGAAGGTGTTTACGGAGGGGCTGTTAGAAACAGCATTTGAAGAAACGATATTTCTAAAAGAAACGTTCTTTGTATTAATAATTTGGATAGGGTAACAACGTATCTATGAGTGAAGGTGCAAGTGGATATACAAAATACATGTAATGTGTGATTAGCAAACCATAAAGTCACAAAAATTTCTAATTAAGACAAAACGTCTGCTTTAAATGTCAGAATTAAAAATAAAGATAGCTAATTTCATGTTTCTTTTGAAGTTCACTAACGTTAGTTTTGACATTGAACTATACATGTAATTCAACAGCCAATTCTTCAGTCGAAAAGCCGGAAAGTATGAAACAGTCGACACAGAAATGTGTAAGGGTTCAAGGGCACCATTTGCAGATTGCTGACTTGTGCAGATATCATGTCTTAATCAGCAGGTAAGTACTTACTTTCGTTTTCCACCCGGTCCTTCTGAAAGACGGTTGAAATAAATTGTGAGTTTTATTGTGACATTCATAGACTCCAGACAGAGAATGGACGTCCTTGTTGGTCCGTTGGTTCGGGCTATTTGTTCCTATTACTTCCTTTTTGGGGAGACTGGCTTGGGTCGTTTTAGGTGGAGGGTTCTTTTAAAGCTAACACCAACTAGACATGCATTTAACAACAAACTTTATTTATAAAATTCAATATACACATAATTGCCCAAAACGTGTTCATACTAATCGCACAACAATACACATGAAAATGTTTTGGCTTACTCGGTTTGTTAAAACTTGAGCCGCCTCGTGGGAAAACCAACAATGGGGTTTCCGACCAGGTCCGACACAAACCGAGCTGTACAAGCACAGAAGCAAGCTAGAAGCTTGAAATTTCGGATTTAAGTAGAAGAGGAATTGCACTATCCGTGTAGCGAAAACAAAGGCGCTGATCAGCTTCGCGGTTACCGCGAAGCTGATCTGCGCCTTTGTTTTCGCCTTTGCAGATTGTTGGTTTTCCCATGGGGCGGCTCACTTGTTTGTGCAAAGACAAAGCATAGTAACCGGTGGCAGCGATCAAATTACATACCTGTACAATAAATAGATGCAAAATATACAGGCAAACACATATAAGAAACTTATAGATGGCACTACTATAAAAACGCTTTCATTGCTCCTAATTCAAAATCAGTCGTAACCTGCCAAGTTTTGTATTGGCTAAACAGCAGAATAAAGGCATTGTGAGCCCATGGTTTCACCAATTACGTCTGGACATTACCATTTTCATATAAATTATGACAGGACTATCCCATGTAAATGTTATCCTTCTGTGTGTTTGTTTTGTTTTCTTGTTACTCCCATCAATCAATTTCTGATTATTCTTGGGAGGTGTACATTGTACACTCAGGTGTATTTGCAGGATGAGCCTATATACATAAGAACAGAAAGTTCAAGTAGGCAAAGATCTATGTACTGTAGGGATCTTTAACCTACACAGGGAATGACTGTCCCTTCACAGGGTGCCTCCAGTTAACTTTCCTATCCGAAGGACGGAGCACTGTGTTCATGTCATCTTTGCAAATGACACGAAGGTAAGCATGATCGAAGACCGATTTTTCCTCGCCGCCGGCGGGGATCGAACTTGGGACTTCTAGCACCAGAGGCCCGTGCGCTAACCACTGAGCTACCGCGCTTCCATAAGCATTAATTGCTCATTTAAGCATTAAAGGGATATATATCTGACCTAATTTATTTCAGATTCTGCTCGTTGTGATTACAATCGGGTAGTAAAACTTGTATGAGATGTTTGCTTTTTAGTAATTAAGTTCATCCTTGCAAATTAAGAATAATGATTTATTTTCAACATTTATAGACTTGTTCTTCGTGGTGTTGTTACTTTATGATAGCAATGTGTCCTGAAATAAGTTGGAGCAATCCCCATAACGACCATGCTAACGGATGGCTACGTTGACTTTATCAAAACGTTCTCATCCTCCCTAGTGTTGATATACTACATGTATTCATATAAGCATAAGACGCACTAAGCAGTGGTTCACTATAAAAATCAAATAAATAAACAGACTAAAAGACGAACGTAACATAGAGCTGTATTATACAAAAAGCCATTGCTCAGTCTCAACAAGGTCATTACACGAATAATACTGATAAAGGCGGATATGACGTATTATATCGCCATGTTAATCAAACGATGTTTTTCGATTGTGAGTAGCTGCTGATGCTGATTTTGCTGATTGTAGCTTAACTCTAAATTAGAAAAAGGTTTTTCCTCCTCTTTTCAAATCGCTGCATCACTGATAAAAATTTCATGCACTCTGTTCCAGAAGATTCGGATAGCATCGGGAAACGAATACCCCCTCATACCCCAGTTTTATATAGTTAAACCGGTATTTGCAGGAGTATACCTGTTTCTCTTATTTTTCCAAAACATAGATTGTGGGTACTCGTTAGAACCGCATCAGCGAGGCAGTTCTCGCTTGTATCCACAATTTTTGGGCAAAAATATGAAAATTATCAAAGTTCTTCCGATGAAATTTTCAATTTTTACAGCTGAATATTGCATGGGCGTGTTTTTGTAATGGGGTTAGTTTGTTACCAGTCTCGATGGTAAAAAGAGGATATCTTTCTCATGTGCAATCTCCCCATTACGAAAACTTGATCATGCAATATTAAGAGATTTTGTCATCTGTAAAAATTGAAAAATTAACTTGGAAAAAAAATATTTTTAATATTTTTGCCTGAAACATTGATTGTTTGTACACGTTAGAACCACCTTGCTGAGGTTTTTCTAACGTGTACCTATTATGTATGTTTTAGAACAAAAATACGAAAAATAGGTATAGCCCTGCAAACTCCAGTTTTGAAGTAAAAAAGTGGGATTTGCGGGGGAATACTTTTCATGGACAAGTTTTCCTGTTGGACGGTAAAAGATACTATCTTTCTTATGTGCAATCTCTATAGATGCTATTACAACGTCTAACGATGGCTGCTGCAAAGCCCAACCTGTGTTTGATATGCATAATGTGCGCCCTTCCTTTTGTATTCTAACGATATCCCTAATATGATATAAATATTAAATGACATGATCAGTATGGATTTCAAACAGTTTGCGTAGATTTCATGGGTGTGTGTTCCACTAGTTCTTTGTTGGATCCAAATCAATCCCAAATCATAGGCGGAGGACTAGAAGAGACTTTGGGCTCAGGCTTTTCTTCTATCAACTTCGGTAACCTGCAAAATATAACATACCTCACACAATATTTTGAGCCGCCACATGGGAAAACCAACAATCTGCATAGGCGAAAACAAAGGCGTAGATCAGCTTCGCAGTAACTGCGAAGCTGATCAGCGCCTTTGTTTTCGCTACTCGGATAGTAGAGTTCCTCTTCTACTTAATTCCGAAATTTCAAGCTTCTAGCTCTTTTCTGTGACTGTACAGGTCGGTTCGTGTCAGACCTGGTCGGAAACCACATTGTTGGTTTTCCCACGAGGCGGCTCATTTTAAATCGAATGGTGTAGGAAATGACTTGCATATTTTGGTTCATCAATTCAATTAATTTAAGTTTCAGCTCAATCTTTAATCTGGTAATGTCAAAAGAGATAGAGGGGCAAAAAATCTTTCAGTAATGATGGGAAAAGAAAAATTTGCATGTTTAATAACGAAAACGGCCACCGTTTGCAAATTATTCGATGTTTGTTTCTCAATTATATCTAAACTGCATTATGTCACAACTTACGTTGCCACTTTGCGCAGCAGCTTGACTTTCTCTTCTTTTAAATCTTTCGGATCAACCTTTCCATCCAACAGATCCTTTGCCTGTTCTCTTAACTGGAAAACTGATTCTCTTCTCAGTGGATAACCGAAAGGATTCATATCTCTTTGCCTATGGCCACCAGAAGGCTTGCGTAGCATATGGTCATATTTATCGTCAGACATGTCTAAGGGATTGTCTACAATGTTTTCATGCATGGAGAGGAATAGTGGTACATAGCACAGATAGTCCAAGAATGATATCTGAAATATACAAACGTGAAGAAAAATATAGGTCATCATAACATATAAAGTTATGTATTATCTGTAAGCTAAAAGGATACATTTTGCTTCCCGGTATTCACAACATTATTCATCATATTTGTGGAACGTAAACTATCTCCGGACAGATTATAGTTAAGCAAAGTTATTTCTCTTTGGCTCCATGTTGCCAAATCTAAAGGGTCACTGAGACTTTAATAGTCGAAACCGCGGTATGGCCCATCCCCTTTCTCATAAATATGTTCACTGCTCTTAAAGGATCTCAGTTTTATTTTTTTATTGTTATTATTATTTTATCATTATCGTTATCATTATTCTATAATCGAAAATCTCACTCTCTCCTTTCCAAAAAAAACAGACTACAGTATCATACCTCAAAGAAAGCATTTGGCTGTAATCTTTCCATTATGTAATCTTGTTGCTTCCAGTTTAATCCACCTGCTATAAGTTCAATTCTAAGTGACTCAGCTTTAATAAAATTAGCGTCTCTATCAGATTCCGCATTACAATAGAACATGGCACGGTACAGGTCCATCTTTCTTTGAATATCCAGCAGGTCACATATTTCTAGCAAGTATTTACTAATTGGACTGCAAGAGAACGGATGAAAACTCAATTTAAGTATTCTTAGATAATGAACAAAGTCAGTTTCGTCTCATTTCATGACATGATAAAACGATATATGTAGTGAAGTTAACTTCCAAATAGTCTAAAATGTAACAAAACCAAAAGCATTTTGAGGAGAAAGTTAAAATTGCTTGAACCATCTGAGTTTGAAGCAAAATCAGTAATTCCAGCATGCGAGCATTTCACATACATGTACACGTCAAAAACCATGAATCCAAAAGGACAGTAGGCAAAAATGGGGTACTTTAAAACGTGACCAAAGCTATAAAAGTGTTTTGGTAATCTGACCTCTGTATTGATTTTAATACATAAATCCACGGTGACAAATTGAATACGTACTCCATTTGCGTAACTCTTTCACAAAGTGCAGATATTACAGCAAACATCCGGAAAGTGATCTGGGATGCGTCATCTATTTTTAGCACCTATAAATACAAACAAAATGATTTTGTTTTCTTGACTCCTCAATATATAGCGAAGGTGACAACTGGCTTATACATATCGTTTACATACATGTATGCATTGCCACAATTGTAACGGATACAATTTTGCGAAGCTTATACAGACAAAATTGATTTAAATCCCCCAGTAACTTAATATTACTGATCATTCCAAGGCGATACTTCTGCTGTGGTTCCATTTGTTTTATGTTTTGGAGTCGAATTTCGTGCTGTTTGAATCTTATGCACGTTTTCATAATTTCATTTAAATTCGGGTAACAGAGTGGCCGCCTATTGGGAAATAGCTGCTCACTCGGCTTACGATATGTTTTCTAAGTATAAGTACCTAATTGTCAATTTAGTTTTTTCCCACCTCGGTTTTTGGAGTGGGAATTTCTTCCTGATTGAGCCTTTTCCTGATCATTGCCTACTCGTACTTTTTTACTTCTTATACTGTAACATAGCCAATGTTGGAAAAACATTAAAAAGTATGACTGAAATGTTACCTGAAACACATAGTCAAACTGCTTCTTTGTCATCTGTTGTACACTTGGTACGCCTTCCAATGCTTGCTTTGTCTCCTAATTATTAAGAAATGTGAAATTAAATAACATACGTACACGGACAAAATAATGCTGACTGTCCACTTACATTTTATCGAAACTTTCTTTAAATATAAAAACAGCGTAGAAAATCAGTCCACACTGATGAATCGTATTTTCTGATAAATCGTATTTTTTTGGTAAATCGTATTTTCTGATAAATCGTATTTTCTGATAAATCGCTGATAAATCGTATTTTCTGATAAATCGTATTTTCTGATAAATCGTATTTTCTGATAAATCGTTTTTTTTTTTTTACTGATAAATCATATTTTCTGATAAATCGTATTTTCTGACAAATCGTATTTTCTGATTGGAAAGTTGAGATACTGGTCAATTAAGAAAGGTTGTATGTTTCGTCAACGTGTAATCTATTCGGTATTTTTATGAAATTATTAGCTAGTAGCAGAGTTTGCCTCCCCAAACAGAGTATTCCTTCCAGCTACTTAGTCCAAGTCTTTATCGAAGTTATTATAGCGTGTTTCATGCTTGACAAAAACTTTTGATGTGCTTGTGTTTTTATTTCACTTTTAATTTGTAGTTTAGTTTAAACATATTTTATTGCCATTTTTAAGCAATGGGGTTGGGCTACAAGTTC
The DNA here is from genome assembly GCA_964017185.1 of Rugalucina vietnamica. Taxonomy (NCBI): domain Eukaryota; kingdom Metazoa; phylum Mollusca; class Bivalvia; order Lucinida; family Lucinidae; genus Rugalucina; species Rugalucina vietnamica. The sequence continues at coordinate 40,635,387 of OZ024875.1, forward strand.
TTACAACATTAATTACAGCCCGCCCCCTAAAATTTGTACTTGTCAACAACATCAGGAAAACATGTCCGTGCAATGAATACCCCCCTGAACCCCACTTTTATATAGCAAAACTGTGGTATGCAGGGGTATACCTATTTTTCTTATTTTTGCTCCAAAACAGATTGTGGGTACTCGTTAGAAGCGCCTCGGCGAGGCGGTTCTAACGTGTACCCACGATCTATGTTTTGAGCAAAAATAAGAAAAATATCAAAAATTTTCCACTGAAAATGTTCAATTTTTACAGGTGAAAAAATCTCTGTATATTGCATGGGCAAGTTTTGAGCCGCTGCATGGGAAAACCAACAATCTGCATAGGCGAAAACAAAGGCGCAGACCAGCTTCGCAGTAACTGCGAAGCTGATCAGCGCCTTTGCTTTCGCTACATGGATAGTACAATTTCTCTACTTTCTAAACCCAAAATGTTCAGCCTCTAACAATTTTCTGTGAGTGCACAGCCCGGTTTATGTCGGACCTCGTCGGAACCCCAAACTGTTGGTGTTCTCATGCACAGGCTCAATTATAATGAACAGACTGACTGTCATCACCTACCGTTGCTGTTATGACAGTATCAAAGTCGTCGTCCTCTACTACAAAGGCTCTGGCGTATGATTCTATTTTGCCTGGGTCGACTAGTTTATAATGGGTTAGGAAATCTATGTCTCCATCTAAAGGCAAATGTACATACACAAATATAATAAATACAGTGGCGTCTGAACTAAAGTTGGCACTTTCTGTGCACATGGTGTGTAACCCAGGTGATCACCGGGGCTTAACTAGTATTTTTCTTTTGATCCGTGTTTATTCAGCCCCCATGGATCTCCATTGACGGGCAGCTAACCGAATCTGTGAGTCCTCGTTTTTCATTCATCATGGTGATTATCATGATTTATTTATTTGTCCTTGATGATTCATTGACTAGTAAAAGATTCACCAAGTGGACCGAATAACAAACCAAATGCTGTGAACCACTGCAGAAAATGAGGGTGAGGTTAGGACCCTGAAAAATCGATTTAAGCCCCACCCCCAGTAATTTTATATTACTGATCGTTCTAAGGCGACACTTCTGTTGTGGTTCCATTTGTTATATGTTTTGGAGTAGACTATTTGTGCTGTTTGAACCTTATGTACGATTTCATATTTTTATTGAAGTTCAGGTAACTGAGTGGCCGTCTACTTGGAAATAGCTGCTCACTCGGCTTACGATATGTTTTCTAAGTATAAGTACCTAATTGTCAATTTAGTTTTCCCACCTTGGTTTTTGGAGTGGGAATTTCTTTCTGTTGCGCCTTTTCCTGGTCATTACATACTTGTACCTTTCTATCTCTTATATTTTACAAGTGAAATCCTTTTCATTTTTTCGCGCAGTGATATTAGAAATATATTGACTTCACACATGTATGAAACTTACGAACTGGATAAATGCATTTGTCTGTACAGTGATAAAATGATAATTATTAATATATAGAAATTATCATTATCGTTTGTGTCCAATGGAGCTTCGTCTACCGCCGAGTACTCTGGGTATGTTATGGTTTTATTTTTTATTGTGGATTTCTTACCCTGGATCTTATTCCAATTACCAATGTTTGTAATATTTTCTGATCTGATATTGTGATGCAACTACTGAATGGAAAACTGCTTCTTAAGGGGTTTCGATAGTAATAGATAAGGCAACTGTAATGAGCTCAAAAGCAAGAGTTAGCGTTATTTGGTTCTTGTAAAATTTGTATGATTTAATATAGACTACATATATTGTGACGAAAATCATATGGTAGAAGAAATTTGCATATCCCATCAATAGAAGAAGTAAAAAGAATGGGAAAATGAAAATGCATCGAAATTGCTTGCTTTGTTCTTTTTAATTAAAAAATTATTAATAATTGTGCAGATGTTTTAAATTCTAAAACTAGAAGGCCTCATCTGACTCAAATCCAGCCGGTATTAAAAGGGAAATAATATTTTTTTTTACATTTAAGTTAAGTTTCTTTTTTAAATAATGTTACTAAAGCATACTAATTGTCGGGACTATATGATCGCGATGTACGACAAGTGGTGGTTTGGGCCTTGTATCTCGTCTAATATCTTATCAGAATTTAATAATTTTGGTATCATCAAATTGGCAATTTTCGAATCTAAACATGCATACATCACAAACTTTAAAAATTAATCTTGAAAGTTTAATTATGCACCGGAATATGCATTTTTGTAAGGGGTGGGTGTGAGAAAATGCTTAGCGTGAAAAGACCTATCAATTTAAATATTATCTTATTTGATAATCATTCCCCTTTTCAAAAATCAGTATTTTGTTATTCTAAGTATATTCTCGGAGATGTACTAGACAAATATGTTCAAAAGTTTGAAAAAATATTTTCTGCAAAAAATTGTATTTTTGCCCTAGAATGCATATATTCATTTTTACTTTTCAATTTTGTTATTTGGCAAGTAGTTTATGAATACATTTACAGTTTAAAACACATTCCGTTGACATATTTTAGACCTATTCTGTGAAAAATGAAATTGAATATATTTCAAAAACTTTATTTTTTGTCATTTTTGAAAATCGATATTTTTTTTTAAAGCATGGATACCCCTACAGCTATTTTGCTTTTTGAGTAGCATTCTACCTATATTTTAAGCTGTCTAAATACTATACGTTTATTTATCAACAAAAAATGGTATCGAGACACCTTAAATGTACAACATAGTAAGTACATATGCCGGTATAGCATCAAAAGGCAAAGGTACCTCGTTCATCCAGATCCTTTGCATAATCATCTTGTAATTTGCATTGGTCCAGAATTCTTCTCAGGTGTTCCTGTAGCATTTTCCCTCCTCTTTTCCAGGCCACATTAACCTTCTTAATCCCTTTCACTGAAAATAATACATTATTACTCTACAAACATTTAAAATATTCAAACCAGATGCAATCACTTATAAATCAATGATACCACATTCGTTACATTTACCACTCATGTTCCATTATGCACATACTGCAGTCATTCCAGAAGTGTATATATTTCCATGCATACTCAATTTTCGGTATATGACACCCTAAACATGATAAAACCACTTGCTTTTTTGCTGGTTGGAAAAGGCGTAAATGATCACATTCCCGGTTTTATACTTCATGTCAGTCTTTGAATAAGCCTGCAACGCGCGTCAAATACAACAATTACGGTATGCAATTATGTAGATGATGACTGAAATAGTACATATAATTAAATTGTTGTCCAACGGGTCAAGTGACCAACGCGATGATCAAATTAATGAGCCGCCATTGATAACTAGATAGTTAGCTGTAAATATAACTTTCATCAATGGTTCATAACGCCATCTATTAGATAATACAAGTATATTCAAATGCTATTCATACTTCTTATGAGTATCTGAAAATTCAATATTGGAGAAACGCGGACTCAGGTTGATTTAAGTGCAACATACGAGAATAAACATCAGTATTCCTGAGGCAACTGAATTAAATGAAAGTAGATAGATAATGGGGTTACAAAGCAAACATTGAACAATAATCAGGAACTGTCATAAGCATCAACAAATACAGAAACCGCGATAGGGAAACAACAAACATGGCTAAGGAAAGTAACAGTGAGAGCAAATGGTAAATTGAGAGACAACTAGTATCCAAGGGTGTGTTCTCAGCTACTTTAAGCGAACTTAATGAAATATGTGTGCACGTAATAGATAACGATTCCTAGCCTAAAGAAAGACTTCGTTCAATAGAGACTAATCAAATACAAAACAAGACTGCTCAAGAAAAGTGGTTTAGTCAAATCACACATACGTACATGTATAAGCTTAAGTATTCTAAATTGGTGAGTATATTAAGAAATAATATTTCGCATGACATGACATCCCAATGCTTGGTAGATGTGCCATGAACTGACGGCAACGCACCGACATGAACAAACAAAAACCTGGGCCCAGTTGTTCAAAACTAACGACGTCGTTAGTTAACGTTTCGTTAAAATTTCAAACATTAATATTACAAATACACTGTTATTTTTTGTTGAAAAAATGTGAGAATCCTTTGCACTGCAAAGGATTCTCACATTTTTTCAACAAAAAATAACAGTGTACTTGTTACTTTAGCTGATATTTGCTTAACAAATTTATGTCTTAACGATATCGTTAAGCTAACGATGCTTTGAACAACTGGGTCCTGGAAGTTAACTCACATGTTGTGACGTCGAGATCGCTGTCATCAGCGAGCTCATCTGTATCAACATCACTGCCATAGTCACTAGCTCGCCTTGTTGGTATCTTTCTACCCTTTTCGTGTATTGCAATATCGTCACCAAACTTTTCCTACAAGATGATTGGAGTATTTGTGAAAAACGAAAGCGTTTCTAAAATAAAGTTTTGAATTCAGTGGGTTACAAAATTTTAAAACATACATCTTGATAAAAACGTATTTCGTTGTTTTCGCTACATAGATAGTACAATCCCTTCGTAAATCTGAAATTTCAAGCTTCTAGCATTTTCGAGACTGTACAGGTCGGGTCGTGTCGGACCAGGTCGGAAATCTTGAAATCTCACGTCGTGGTTTATATGCCAATTTTACCTTTAGAAGTTTTGCTATTTCTTTCTTCGATAGAGATGGATCAATTCCTAATTTTCGGAGGTCATCATCAGTGAGTTTGCTCAGGTCTATCTTCTTTTTGCCAGCTCGTAGTCTAATTTTACCATCAGCACCGACTTCGAATGGTTCGTCGTCAGAATCATCTAAAATGATTTCCAAGGTATAAAAATGTTTATCAGCTTTATATAAGACTGACCATAGTACCTTAATTACACAAAACGGCAGTTTATTTGCCCATTACCATAGTACCTTAATTACACAAAACGGCAGTTCATGTGCCTATGCATACCATTTTCGGATCTTCCTTTTAATATTGATACTTTATTACGAAAACCTGCCAATGCAATATACACATATTTTTTCACATGTAAAAACTGAAAATTTCATTGGAAAAAAATTGGTATTTTTGATAGTTTTGCTCAAAACATAGATATCTATGTTTTGATTAAGAAGTAAGGAAAATAGGCGAACCCCTCTAAACCCTAGTTTTACAGTATAAAAGTGGGGTATGAGGGAGTATACACTGCATGGACATGTTATCCTGATGTTATGTCATTTAAAAAGGTACAAGTAGGCAATGATCAGGAAAAGGCGCAATCAGAAAGAAATTCCCACTCCAAAAACCTAAGTCCGAGGTAGATTAGGTACTTATACGTAGAAAACATAATGTAAGCAGAGTGAGCAGCTATTTCCCAATAGGTGGCCACTCTGTTACCCGAACTTAACTAAACTATGAAAACATACACAAGGCTCAAACAGTACTAAAATTCGTCTCCAGAACATAAAACTTGAATGTTATGCGACAGTCTGTATGCTTAGTTTTTAACCCAATCACGGCTGATAACTATGCTGCCTTCTTTAATTGCACGCCGGTGGGTCGGGCGTCAGACTCTATGATGGCCCCGACTTAAAGCTATTCATTTTAGTTGGTTGGGGCCGGAGCTTCTTGTCTGTTGCTTGGCCCACCGGGGTCCAACTTATGTTTTTCTTTTGCTCCGGAGTTAGTAAGTTATTCGGCGCCCAGGGATCTCCATCGTCGGGCAGCTTACTCAATCTGTGAGTCCTGGTTTTTGATTCATCAGGATGTTTATCATGATTTATTTGTTTGTTCTTGATGATTCATTGACTAGTTAGAGATTCACCACGAGGACCGAAGAACTAACTAAATGTTATGAACCACTGCAGAAGCTGAGGGTGAGGTTATGGCCATGTAAAATCGATTTAAACCCGCCAGTAACTTTGTGTTACTGATCGTTCCTAGTCGATACTTCTGTGGTGGTTCTTTTTGTTTTATGTCTTGGTGTTTAAAATATTTTTGTGCTGTTGGCGCCTTATGTATATTTTCATATTTTTAGTAAAGTTAAGGTAACTGAGTGGCCACCTATTGGGAAAATAGCTGCTCATTCGGCTTACGAAATGTTTTCATGGTATAAGTACCTGATTGTTAGTTTTGTTTTTTTCCCACCTCGGTTTTTGGAGTGGGAATCTTTATCTGATTGCGCCTTTTCCTGATCTTTGCCTACTTGTACCTCTTAATAGAGCCACAGCATAAGTATCGCCTTGGGACGATCAGTAATATAAAACTATAATTTTTAAGGCAAAAATGACACACTGACAAATTATCTGAGGTGTTACCTAAGCCTTTCTTTCCATCTTTTCTTGATTTAACCACACGAACATTTCCGTCTTCATCTGAAAGGATCAAATTTTATTGTACATAAAATTTTCAAAAATGAGTTCATTGAGTAAAGTAAGTATATATGTTGCGAAACAGTATGTAGTTGATAGTTTCAACAACTTCATTTCAAAAGAAAAACAATATATGTGATACGACAAATCTTCTAACACGTGGGATACAGAATTTGTTACAAGAATAGAATGTTCACTAACAATCGCATTAAACGTTCCTTATTAAAACATTGTGTATAAAATATAACAACAGAGAATCACAACCGACAACGATGATCCTACCGATATCTTCCATGCTCATCTAAAGCTATCATTGTAATGTTGCCCTGAACAAAAAATACACCTTAAATTCATTACAATTTCAGCAATTTTAAAAATAGAATCTGACTTTTTACATCACATAATATGAGCCACATCGTGGGAAAACCAACAATGTGGTTTCCGAACAGGTCCGACACAAACCGACCTGTACAAGCACAGAAAAGAGCTAGAAGCTTGAAATTTCCGATTTAAGTAGAAGATGAATTGTACTATCCGAGTAGCGAAAACAAAGGCGCTGATCAGCTTCGCGGTTACCGCGAAGCTGATCTGCGCCTTTGTTTTCGCCTATGCAGATTGTTGGTTTTGCCATGAGGCGGATCATATTGTTGCTAAATGCGGTGGCTTACCGTATTCATATTCATATTCGGAGCCGCTCTCACCATCCTAGAAAAAAAAACAGGATTGTTTTAAAAATATAAATCAATGAAATGTTAATATATTTCTTTCAGAGCATACGTCTCTGTGCTCGCATTTGACAAATGTCCTTTTGTAGTACTTGTAAAATTTCGTTCTGGCACCCTTTGAGCATTACATTTATTTGTCATTAATTCAGTTATAGTGATGAACGCATTTAGATCTGATCATTAAATTCTAATCTTTGTGCTTACCAATATTGTTGTTTCGCATGGAGAGTCATGCCTTTTTAGATACGTAGATAAACATACCTTTCCTCCTTTCTTTTTCTTTTTTATAACTCGACCTTGGTCATCATATTCCTGGAGAAGAAGAGAATTGTTTGAAAAAATACTGAAATCGAGGTTTAAGATGCACTGTGAAATAAATGGTTTAGGAAGTACATGAACGACAGAAACAAAAATGAATAATTGTAAGATGAATTAACAAAATATAAGCATGGAAAAACAAACACTCTGCATAGACGAAAACAAAGGCGCAGATCAGCTTCGCAGTTACACTGCGAAGCTGATCAACGCCTTTGTTTTCGCTGCACAATCCTTCTTTTTTTTAAATCCGAGATTTCAAGCTTCTAGCCTGCTTCTGTGACTGTACAGGCCGGTTTGTGTAAGGCCTGGTCGGAACCCAAATTGTTGGTTTTCCCACGCACAGGCTCATATGAAATAGACGAGTCTGAGTGCAGCATAAGTTTCAAGTGTTTCTATTTATCATTGCGTATTATTATAAATGTATCACTTACATATTCATATTCGTCAGGACCCTCTTCCCCAGGTCTTGTCGCTTTCTTTTTCTTTATCTTCTTTCCTGTAATTGGATCATACTCACCTGAAACGAACAAGAAGATACCATGTGAGAGTGCGCCTACGGTTAACAGTAAAACTGAAAAGATCAGTCTGATTGATTCGAGTTGAAACCTTATGAAAAAGTTTAAACATCAAATTAAAACCCTAAATATCTTTGTAACCACATACATGTATATGTTTTTCTAAGCTTTGTACACACTGTTACTTTTTGTATCAGTGTCTCGAGTTGCTATGTTTAGTTGATAACTAGTTAAGATGTACTTTGTATATGTAGGTAGCTGAAAGATCATTTAAATTTTTTCCGTTAAACCTCTTGAAGTGTAGAGTATCATTTGCTCATTTTCCTTATATAACCATGGTTTCGGGAGGCGTGGTTCTGTTTTCTGGTAGCACAAAGCCCCGGTCATTGCTCACTTTTACTTTATGCATTGGATTATAATATCATTTTAAGCATGTTGGGATTAAACGGGTTTGATTAATGGTACATCTAGCAAAACTATAAAGCACACATCAAACTACTGCAGTATCTAAAGCTTAATGTTAAACTAGCCGATCGTTAGGACAGTTAGGTGTAAGTAGCGTTACATGATGTACCATGAGCCGCGAGAAAACCAGTCTTCGGGTTTTCCAACCAGGTCTATATACAGCTGGTCTGTGCAGCCACAGAGGATGGCTAGAAACTTGAAATGAAGAGGAATTGTACTATTCAAGTAGCGAAAACAAAGGCGCTGATCGGCTTCGCAGTTACTGCGAAACTGATGTGCGCCTTTGTTTTCGCCTGGGCAAAAATGCGGTTTTCTCATGGCGCGGCTGTCATGGAAGCTTATATAAAAAAAATTAATGTCAAATATAACAAAGTGTCACAATTTTATCATGAAAAGGTACAAGTAGGCAAAGATCAGGAAAAGGCGCAATCAGAAAAAGATTCCCACTCCAAAAACCGAGGTGGGAAAAAAACCAAACTAACAATCAGGTACTTTATACCATGAAACATATCGTAAGCCGAATGAGCAGCTATTTTCCCAATAGGTGGCCACTCAGTTACCTTAACTTAACTAAAAATATGAAAACATACATAAGGCGCCAACAGCACAAAAAATTTTAAACACCAAGACATAAAACAAAAAGAACCACCACAGAAGTATCGACTTGGAACGATCAGTAACACAAAGTTACTGGCGGGCTTAAAACGGTTTTACAGGTACCTAACCTCACCCTCAGCTTCTGCAGTGGTTCTTAACATTTAGTTAGTTATTTGGTCCTTGTGGTGAATCTCTAACTAGTCAATGAATCATCAAGAACAAACAAATAAATCATGATAAACATCCCGATGAATCAAAACCCAGGACTCACAGATTGAGTAAGCTGCCCGACGATGGAGATCCCTGGGCGCCGAATTACCTACTAACTCCGGAGCAAAGGAAAAACATAAGTTGGACCCCGGTGGGCCAATCAACAGACAAGAGGCTCCGGCCCCAACCAACTAAAATGAATAGTTTTAAGTCGGGGCCATCATAGAGTCTGACGCCCGACCCACCGGCGTGCAATTAAAGAAGGCAGCATAGTTATCAACCATGACTGGGTTAAAAACTAAGCATGCAGACTGTCGCATAACATTCTAGTTATAACCTATACGTCTGTAACGTGTTATGATTTTTTTGAACTGAAAAGAAAAATCGTTAATTCCTTTAAGTTTCTTGAATTTGTAAACCAAGTCACCATAGAATTCAGGTTCCAAAAGGCCCTCACTTAAAAAGGTACAAGTAGGCAAAGATCAGGAAAAGGCGCAATCAGAAAAAGATTCCCACTCCAAAAACCGAGGTGGGAAAAAACCTAACTAACAATCAGGTACTTATACCATGAAACATATCGTAAGCCGAATGAGCAGCTATTTTCCCAATAGGTGGCCACTCAGTTACCTTAACTTAACTAAAAATATGAAAACATACATAAGGCGCCAACAGCACAAAAAAATTTAAACACCAAGACATAAAACAAAAAGAACCACCACAGAAGCGTCTTTTACCCAACATTATATTTGGAAATCAATTCATAGTGTCTACGATAAAATTTAGAAAAGGTTTTTCGAAGTTTATGATACCGATAGCCCTGTTGGAGAAGTTTTGCCGTTAAACATTTATTTCGAGCGTTGAAGTCTGTAACATGATTGCAGACTCTAGCAAACCTAATAAGTTGCGAAATGTATACACCATAAGAAGCACGACGAGGAAAGTCACAAAATCTATCCGACATCTTTCTACAAAATGTAAAACAACGATCTTGGAATTAGTGTACATCGGTATTCAGACTGGTGATCATGTGATGACTATAAAACTTAAAATTATTGTGCGCTGGTGGAAATCAGAAAATATACTTTACCCCTTTCTGATTATGCTTAGTTTGTCGCTAAGCTTCTCATCTTGATCAATGACCGTAAACAACAGCCGCATGAAAAGTTCCAAAACTACCAGCGTATGACACAGATTTGCCACAAAATTGCGCGTGAAGATCTCTAAAGTTAACGAATTCGTTTACTTGCCGTTTATGGTTAAATGATGGCAACAATTGGATCAATATACTTCAGGCATAAGCTGCAGATGCCAGTATGAAATAATTTTTAACTAACGTGTATGTACCCAACCATATTGCAATGATCCTTATCATTATGATTTAAATTGTCGTGTTTTAGATTGGTTAAAAGTTTTCATAGAAGAACTATCAAACAACCGCAGAACTATTTCTATAATGCAGACCTTTTCATGTTCAAGCACTAGAAGCTTCGTTAATGAAAACGCGCGATGCTGATTGCATAAAACCACCGAAGCAACCAGGAATGTGAAGCTAACCATCTCTCATAATACTATATTAAGTCTGCAAGGTTTTTGTTTCATATATGCATATGGTTGAGTTGCTGCAAATGTTAGAAAAATGTCTAAGCAGTTAAGACAATAATATGAAGCATGAGGCTACACTAAATTAATCTTGATAATAAGCAGTGTAATACATTAATGTTCTAATACATTGATGTTCAATGTTTATAAAACTATTAAAAGACCTGTACTACAGAAATGTAAAAAGGTATACTTAAAAAGGTACAAGTAGGCAAAGATCAGGAAAAGGCGCAATCAGAAAAAGATTCCCACTCCAAAAACCGAGGTGGGAAAAAACCAAACTAACAGTCAGGTACTTATACCATGAAACATATCGTAAGCCGAATGAGCAGCTATTTTCCCAATAGGTGGCCACTCAGTTACCTTAACTTAACTAAAAATATGAAAACATACATAAGGCGCCAACAGCACAAAAAGTTTTTCCAAACACCAAGACATAAAACAAAAAGAAGGTTTTAAGGTTATGACATTTCACAAAAGACAAGCATTGTTATTTGAATCTAGCTAACGAAAAACAGCAATAATTCAACTACGCCTGGTGAATAAGCAACTAAGGTACAGCAAAATCTATCATATAAAATAAAATCTTACTTTCATCGCTTTCATCATCTGCCTCGTTTCCATCTTTACCCTTCTTTCCTTTTCCTTTTTGTCGTTTACCCTGTTTCCTGAATAAAATATGGACAAAAATGAAACAGGCTATGGCAATGTATAGGCCCAATACAACGATTTCGCTCAATGATATACATTTTTTCATATGTAGTATGGAATATTTCTCCCTATTTGGAACATGTGCTGAACACTTTGAAAGTCGACATACACGGAACCCGTGTAAACTGTATTGGAATACCAATGTTAAATCTACTAGGAGTCACGCTGAACTGGCAAGTGATGGACAGTACACAATATGATTATTCGCATGTCATGTACATAGTCTGAGGATCTTACACGAGTGGTCTTATTAAACGAGCCTTTGGCGAGTTCAATAAATTTCGCATGAAATGACCACGAGTGTAAGATTCGTTTTATCATATGACTTTTAAAATAGGATTTTATCGCCTTCGAAGTGGACATAGTTTCAATGAAAATTTACATTGTTGTTACGGACGTCGTCAATGACGTTACGTATTCCCGCAAAAGTGTTAATACACGTGTGGTCATGCGATTTTTATGACATGACACTATCCACTGGAAAAGAGCGACGTCATATGATAAATAATATTAAAACATATCGTACTCGAGTTCACTAATCCTGACAGGATTTCCATCAGAATCAACTGTCCAATCACTGGAGGGACTGATGAGACCTTTCTCTCGCAGTTCCTGAAGCTTCTTTTGTTTCTTGGCTCTGAAACAAGGAAAAATGAGCCGCCTCGTGGGAAAACGAACAATGTGGTTTTTGAACAGGTCCGACACAAACTGAGCTGCACGAGCACAGAAAAGTGCTAGATGCTTGACATTTTGGATATAGGTAGAAGAGGGACTGTACTATCCGATTAGAGAAAACAAAGGCGCTGATCAGCTTCGCGGTTACCGCGAAGCTGATCTGCGCCTTTGTTTTCGCATATTATGCAGATTTTTGGTCTTCTCATGAGGCGGCTCAAATATGTATGCTTCTTTGTAATTGTAAATCTCTTGTTTACTTTGTAAACCTGTGAATTTCAGATAAACTGGTTAACTTGACTGATTTCATCAAGTTGAACACTTTTCTAGCGTTTCGGTCCTTATTTGTGACGATTGGACTTTCCTATCACTATCATCTATTAGGCCTGGTTTCCACGGACAATTTTTCTTTGACAAAGTAGGTTTGTCGCAGAAAAAATGCTCGTGTAAACTCAATTTTGTGGCGAAGTTTCATTGTCAAATATCTGTGACAAAGGTGAGCGAACTAAGTAATATAAGTTATCTTTGCTGTGTGTGAACGCAAACTCATTGCTTAAGTTTCTGTGAAAGAAGCACTGTCCGTGGAAACCAGGCCTAAGTGGCACCAGAGGTGAATTATTTTATTTATCTATTCTTTGACGAAATTCCGCTGAGCAATGCGTTCTACAGCTTAACATCAAGGGCTATTCTGCTTGCCAGTCTTCCGAAGGGCGTACAATAGAATATTGTGGGTACCTGCAGCCTGACAATACTATGATGTTTAGAGAAACTGTATACTTACTCCTTTTTCTCTGACTTCCTTACAGGTTCGCCAGTATCAGAGTCAATGGACCAGTCACTAGATGGACTGATCAGTCCCTTTTCTCTCAGCTCTTGTAATTTCTTCATCTTTTTCAGTCTGTAGCAAAATAATTATGAATTCAAGACTGTAGCTTACAGGGTGTGTAACAAAAATATATAATTCGGCAAATAGATCACTGCGATACCTCGTGAATACGTTATTGGGTATGGTATACCTTTGACTTAGGTAAAAGCTAAAGGTATACAGTTAAAAGATTCAACGCACATGTTTTTCCGTTAGAAAATAAGAATGAAATACGAGTTTGTCTAATTCACTGGATTGGACAAAATACAGGTATAGCTGATTTCTAACGGTAAATATGTGACAGCGGTCCAGGCTGACTGAGTTCGGCTTTTCTATAATCTCCCTACTTGAACAGATGGTCTAGCCGACCACGCCCAAATATGAATATTAAAGTTGCCGCCTATACAATAACCTATCATGTACATTGCGGAATTTCTTTACATTGAACAGTTAGAGAGACAAGTCTGTTATAAAACATTTGAGCCGCATCGTTAGAAACCCGGAGTTTTGCCAATGCGAAAACAAAGGCGCAGATCAGCTTCGCAGTAACTGCGAAGCTGATCAGCGCCTTTGTTTTCGCTACACGGATAGTACAATTTCTTTTCTTCCTAAATCCAAAATTTCAAGCTTCTAGCCATCTTCTGTATCTGCACAGGCCGGTTTGTATCAGACCTGGTGGGAAACCCCGAAGACCGGTTTTCATTACCCGAAATTGTACAATATGGTTCATTACCCGAAATTGTACAATATAGCCCATCTTCTAGCTTTGTATTTTTTACTGCTTCCAAAGGATCTAACAATTATTTTTATTTGCTATTACTGCAGCTGGTGTTGTGCCGTGTGGCGGCCCTAAAAAGTCTCCCCGTACATCATCCATAGTGCAGATTATATTTTTCTTTTGATCCTTTGGGATAAGTGAATATATATGAAGCATTTCGAATATTTGTATGTTAAGAATCATCTTCTTAACAGTATTTTGATTATTTGGCCCCTTTGGGAATACGAGTCTTTGATTTAGACTACACAGATGTAAATTCTTGAAATTGCAGCAAAATGTCTGGCTTTCGTTGCCAGTTTTGTAAAGGGTCACTGATGAAGGTTCATTACCCGAAATTGTACAATATGGCCCATCTTCTAGCTTTGTATTTTTTACTGCTTCCAAAGGATCTAACAATTATTTTTATTTGCTATTACTGCAGCTGGTGTTGTGCCGTGTGGCGGCCCTAAAAAGTCTACCCGTACATCATCCATAGTGCAGATTATATTTTTCTTTTGATCCTTTGGGATCAGTGAATATATATGAAGCATTTCAAATATTTGTATGTTAAGAATCATCTTCTTAACAGTATTTTGATTATTTGGCCCCTTTGGGAATACGAGTCTTTGATTTAGACTACACAGATGTAAATTCTTGAAATTGCAGCAAAATGTCTGGCTTTCGTTGCCAGTTTTGTAAAGGGTCACTGATGAAGGTTCATTACCCGAAATTGTACAATATGGCCCATCTTCTAGCTTTGTATTTTTACTGCTTCCAAAGGATCTAACAATTATTTTTATTTGCTATTACTGCAGCTGGTGTTGTGCCGTGTGGCGGCCCTAAAAAGTCTCCCCGTACATCATCCATAGTGCAGATTATATTTTTCTTTTGATCCTTTGGGATCAGTGAATATATATGAAGCATTTCAAATATTTGTATGTTAAGAATCATCTACTTAACAGTATTTTGATTATTTGGCCCCTTTGGGAATACGAGTCTTTGATTTAGACTACACAGATGTAAATTCTTGACATTGCAGCAAAATGTCTGGCTTTCGTTGCCAGTTTTGTAAAGGGTCACTGATGAAGGTTCATTACCCGAAATTGTACAATATGGCCCATCTTCTAGCTTTGTATTTTTACTGCTTCCAAAGGATCTAACAATTAGTTTTATTTGCTATTACTGCAGCTGGTGTTGTGCCGTGTGGCGGCCCTAAAAAGTCTCCCCGTACATCATCCATAGTGCAGATTATATTTTTGTTTTGATCCTTTGGGATCAGTGAATATATATGAGGCATTTCAAATATTTGTATGTTAAGAATCATCTTCTTAACAGTATTTTGATTATTTGGCCCCTTTGAGAATACGAGTCTTTGATTTAGACTACACAGATGTAAATTCTTGAAATTGCAGCAAAATGTCTGGCTTTCGTTGCCAGTTTTGTAAAGGGTCACTGATGAAGGTTCATTACCCGAAATTGTACAATATGGCCCATCTTCTAGCTTTGTATTTTTTACTGCTTCCAAAGGATCTAACAATTATTTTTATTTCTCACGTCGCGGCTCATTTTAGCAGCAAACAACAGAAGGTTTTATCAGACTTCTCTGAAGCGCAGTTGATCAAAACAAAACTATTGTTCTTTGCATAATGAATCGACTTTGACTTCTTTTTAAAATATACCACAGGAATAAATAATATGAATGGATAATTTAAACCATAAGTGTTTCTAATTAAGAACTAGCAAAACGTTTCTCTACGACAAAACTAAGACTATATCACAAATATTAATTGTTCGCAAATAATGGGCGAAAAATATTCTCGTGAGCCCTGCTTCAGATGATATACCCCCTTTCACTCGAGTTTGCCGTTACACAAGAAGACCATGTGTTCTGAAGATCTGAGTTTCTTTTCATGTTGTCCACAAAGACATCTAGATTGATTGATTTGCTAATTTGAATGACAGTTTCAAACTAAATGACCTGTTAAAAATCTGCTGATTTGAGTGACAGTTTCAAACAAAATGACCTCGCTTTGTGGAATTTTGGTCATGTAGATGCCAAAATTGATAAAATTCTGCATTTGACCCTATCCTACTTCAAATGTGTGTTCTTAATACGCATTGTATATGTTGTGTAAAGAATGTTGAAATAAAATTGTGCTTTAACCAAACAAGTACAATCTTTTTATCAGAAGAGGTCACATTATTATCTAAAATATTGCTGAATAGATTTTAAGAACACCTGGCACCTGGGACACTGTTTCAGTTCTAAAATGGAATTAAAAGTTACCTGATTTACACAAAACCTTGATTGACCTTAAAGCTGAAACGGCAGACTCGAGTGAAAGGGGGTGAAAAACGAATCGGTGAAACCCCAATAAAGTATGATCTGGGGTTTCAGAGTCTACTGATACTCTTTGTAGTGTTGAGTTGTTAAACTCAAATTAAAAGGACATACAATACGAAAACTTGACAATACGAAAGCTCTAAATTTTGAAAAAGTTCACTCGAAAAAGTTTAATATTTTTAATGATTTTGATCAAAACATTGATTGTGGGTACACGTTAGATCCGCCTCGGCGAAGTGATTCTAACGAATACCCACAATCTATGTTTTGGATCAAAAATAAGAGAAATACATGTAGGTATACCCCTGTAGATCACAGTTTTACTATGTAAAAGTGGGCTTTACATGACCATATATTTCACGGACATGTTTTCATAATGAATACTCCTTAAATTGAGCCGCGACGCGAGAAAACCGGTCTTCGGGATTTCCGACCAGCTCCAACATAAACCGGCCTGTACAGTCACAGAAGCAGGCTAGAAGCTTGAAATTTCGGATAGAAGAAGAAGAGGAAATATACTATCCGTGTAGCGAAAACAAAGGCGCTGATCAGCTTCGCAGTTACTGCGAAGCTGATCTGCGTCTTTGTTTTCGCATAGGCAATAATCCCGTTTTCTCACGATGCGGCTCAATTAGAAAAGGGTTTGTCAAATTCATGTTTTACGATCTGGCCTATTGAACTGGTATAATGACTTTGAAAGAAATCTACGAACTCTTTCTGCTTTTCCACCATGAGGTCATATTTATCCCCGTATTTTTCTCGTCTCCTTTTCTCCCTCTCCGCCTTCCGCTTTGCACGCTCTTCTAGATATTGTTTCTTTTGTTCCTCAGTCATGTTTGATAGGTCGATTAGATCAGAATCTGTAGAGGCGTCACTGAAATCGCCGACTTCCGCAAATTTTCCGCCCTTGATTTTGGAAATTGCTTCTTTGGCTTTCTTTTCAGCATTGGCCTTGGCAATTTTGTCAGCTTTGGTTAGTTTTTTCTTCATTACCATCAATTTTCCTCCTTTACCGTCTGACATTTCAATGTAAACGCTTTGAATAGAAGAAGCAAATGAATTCTAGCATTTCTACTACTTGACACTACAATTAACTACAAACCAGCTAGTACACACTGTCAATAAGACATTTCATCATCAGTCTAAAAATATGGGCAATTTTAACTACTTCTCCAGCTGGAAAGGAGAAAATAATCGCAAAGAAATTCAACGTATTTGCGCTTCAGTCAAACATAATTTGCTAAATGTATGTTTTGATGCTCTGTGTCATTCAAATTTGAAGTTCATGATTGTGTTATGAAGGACAAGACTTAGTGTAATGCAGAAAAAGTATTTTCGCTAAATACGCTAAATATTCGGCTTACAAATTTTGAAATAACTAAATTGGAGTTGTTCTAAATCTAGCTAGCTATAAAGAGCAATTCACACATATACTTAAAAGGTACAATCGTGATAATATTTACATTTACCTTTCATCATCTGAAGAAAAGTGTTCCTGGGCTTTTTCATATCCGATCACTTTTCCCTGGGCGTCTCTTATTTTCCTTCTCTTCATAATTCTTCTCGTCCCACCTTCACTTTCATCACTATAATAACTATGATCACTGTCACTATCATGCTCTTTAGCTTTCTTTTTTCCTTTCCTAAGTGCGTCCTTGGCAGCTTTTTCTTTTGCGGCCTTTTCTTTCGCTTTCTTTTTGTCTGCAAGTCTACCACCTTCTTTGTAACTATCATCACTGTGATACGATTCACTGTCACTATAAGTTCCGTCAGCTCTTTTACGTCTACGTTTCACATGTCTTGTACCGCCTTCACTAATTACACTATAATAACTATGTGCACTATTTTGATGTTCCCTCTCCCGTCGGCGCCGCCGTCGTCGGGCTTTCCCCTCCTCGTCCTGATCACTATGATAAGACTCAGGTTCACTGTAAGTTCCATCCTCGCGTTTACGCATCCTCATCACATGTCTAGTCCCGCCAGCACTAACATGACTTCTGTAACTGTATTCACTATCACTATCCTCATTTCTACCTCCTTCTTTACGTCGGCGTCGTTCCTCCGGCGTCTCTTCATCTTCGTCGAATAGTCCACCCCCACCTTTCTTTCCTTTCTTCCCCTTCTGCATTGATGCGATACCACTGTCTACATCCGACTCTTGTTGCCCAATTTTTCTGCAAAGGAATTTACATAATGTTATATAGGATACTTGTTTTGGGAGTGAGAATTTCTTTTTGACTGCGCCTTTTCCTGATCATTGCCCACTTGAAGTACCTTTTTATTACTAATTTCAAAACATCATGCTTACACGTGCATGAAAGCTAGACCTCTGTAAATGACAATTAGTATCGCTTTTCAAGGGTAACTGTACTTAGATAATGTCAAATATGGATGTAAAGTTTAGAAATTTGCCTCTGATAAATGGGAAACTTTTTTGTGTGGGGGTCGATAGGAAAGTTATTTTCATGTCAAAGTCTTGATTTTAGTTTCTCCTTATAGGACATGCAAAAATCTTGAAAAGCTACAGTTTTTATGGCAAAAATGAATTTTGAATAGGGATTTTGCATTGGCAAGGGAGATAATCCATGATCATGAAAATGGGTACTTTTGGAAATTAACTTGTTCATGTTCATTTGTGTCATTTTATAACAACGCTGTGCAATCATAATGAAATACCAAGAATTTTAAAGTTTTGCGGGTAAATATTTACCTCCCTTTCATGAGATATTTTTACAGAAAATCCCTATTCAAAACTGTTTTTGATCAGATTTTTTTTTTCATTTGTCAACCGATTTTCATTTTTTTTGCTGCACATTGTGCAACAAACTAAATGCTCAATAGTGCCACGATCACAGTCATCTAGATTTAAACAGTTGCAAAATATCTGCGAAAAAACATTGTCAGACACTAGTAAACACACTTTAGTATCAGTATTTCTCTGAAACATGACTTGAGTGTGCTATCTTTTTAGAATCATCTCGATCCTCGATGTGTTGAGTATCCAATTATCAAAAATAAGCTTAGCAGTGAGACTCAAATCTCAAATTTTCAATACAGGCATGCAACTTACTTTTTATACTTTTTCCCCGTCAATGGATCTACAACCACTTCGTATATAGCACCATCCTTCCCGACAATTCTTTGACCAGCTTTGGCTGAAAAAAATAGAAGAAAAAAAAAACGTATTATGGTATCTACAGCGACAGCTACAAAATATGCTGTCAGAATAACAGTATACTCCCATTACACCCCACTTCTATACTAACCCAAACTTCCAACGCAACAAGAAGTATGGCTGAATTTTATAGAAACAAGCTTTCAAGACAAACTAAACTGATAGCATTTAGTTAAGAATCACCATCAAACATTTAAAACCGTTATTTTTTCCTACGGGTTAGGGATCACTGAGCTCCGCTCTGATTAATCAAAACGCTATTTCCACATTTCCTGGGTACTCTTGGCGTTTTGATGACCATGTCGTTGCATTTTACAATTCTGTGACATCTGTCCATTCTGGAAAACATTTTTGCATGGGAATATACCGCCGCAATATCTCATAGGATAATTCTGAACTCAAAAGCGAATTTTCCGTTTTTGTGTTTCTCACATAAACGCATATTCATTCAATGTAAATTAAATATCAAAGAAAATGGCTAAAACAATGATATCCATTCATTTCAAGGTCAGAAACTGTCATGTTGTATTGATAGAAATGTTACCAAGCTCAGCTCCCAAGATCGTACCGATTTTGCTGTTAATCCCTTCCAATAAAATTTGCTGAGATCCAATTTTCGCCTACCATTAATCGATTGCATAACATTTCATGATTACTGCTATACTCTCTGGGTAAGTATATAATAGTGAAACATACACAGGATATACAGGGCTAAAATGTTTACAATGTTTTATTCTATTTTTGTCTAAAACATAAATGGTGAGTTCTTGTTTGAACCGCCTCGTTTAGGTGAATGGCATCATGTAAACTTCGGCGACTTCGATCATAGACCATAATTATCCTCTTGCTCTATGGTGTTTTGGGCGCTTCCGTCAGCTAAAGGTTCATCGAATGTTGCCTGGTATATACGGCGGGCGCATGGTCAGCAGTCTTCTTTTTTAGTTTCAATTATCAAGTTCAAAACATAGCCAAACATTTGATCGTACGTAGTTTTAACACTAGCTGCCATACTTGTTCAGGCGAAACCAAAGCAGAAGGCTTCGCTGAACCCTTTAATTTATATGACTTCAAATAAAGTTTGATTTTGACCTGGTTTGTGAATGACAGCACTTTAGACAGATGAGACTGAGTTCAATCTGTATTTAGTCGAACCATTGAGACTATGGCTTCTGATCGAAGTCACTCATTATCCCATCAAATTACCGAGGTATTGGTATATTAAGAAAGTGAAAGTGAAAATACGCGTACATACAGTATGTTTTTAGATTATATTAAATTTAAGAAAAACTTACCGAATTCAATCTCCGGATCATCATCGTCATAAACTGTCGATGCTTTCTCCCAATCTTCTATCTTTTCGCCCTTCTCCAAGTTCATAAATTTCTTAAGAAATTCCGGGTCACCCCCGGCAGCTTGGAACTGTTCATATTCATCCTCTGTCAACATAACTGTCTTTTCAATTAATCTGCCACTCTTCGTACGGACTAGAGTTTTAATAACTTTCATTGGTTTTCCTTCAGCTTTTTCCCAACCTTCTACGACACCATCCTCTTCGTTTATATATTTACCAAGAATTTCATTCATGTCACCTCCGCCTGCCATAAGTTTATCATAATCAGCAGCGGAGACCATGATTGTCTTTTCAATAATTCTTCCACTCTTAGTTCGCACCTTTGTTTTAATAGCCTTCATAGGCTCTGTGGAGTCCCAACCTTCTATTGTTTGCCCGTCCTCTAGCGGTATATATTTCTTCAGAATTTCGGCAGGATCTTTTCCTTCTTTTATCATTTTATCATAATCTTCCTGAGAAATCATGATTGTCTTCTCGATCAATCTGCCACTCTTTGTTCGCACCATTGTTTTGATCGTTTTCATTTTAGCTTCCTCCCATCCTTCGATTGTTTCTCCTTCTTTAGCATACTTCTTAAGAATATCCTTAGCGTCAACTTTACCCGTTGTAATTGCTTCGTACTCATCCTTAGAAACATATACAACTTTCTCTATGAGCCGTCCACTTTTTGTTCTAACCAGAGTTTTTATAGCCTTAACTTCCTCTTTATCCCATGATTCTAAACCTTCAGCCTCCTCTTTGGTTAGGTATTTATTTAAAATGTCTTGAGCACCTTTTCCACTCTTGAAAGCTTCATAGTCCTCTTCATTCATGAAAACTATACGTTCCACAAGGCGACCACTCTTTGTTCGAATGTAGGTCTTGATAGGTATAACCTCTGTAATTGAAGACAACAGTACTACACTTGAAGGTGGCTTCTATCGAAAACTCAGATATTTCTGATATGTCAAAAACAATAGATACCGAAATGCTAGAAATAACCCCTCTCAGCTACAATTACTGTAAAGTTGTAAAATCCAAAACCGTAAGAAGATATCATTCATTTTGCATTATGACTTTTTGTAAATATCGCGGTAGCAGACCTCCGAATTAATTGCATCAACTTCTGATAATTGCTTATACATATTTTTTTCTTTCAAAAATTAGTTAGAACACTTACTGCTTTCTTTAATGGCTTCCAGTCGCTTCTTTAGCAATTCTTCTTTCTGACGCTGAAATATGATTTAAAAATGGAAATATAATAATATCTAACTCTTCATTTTAACCTATATTTTCAATAAAGAATTGTGTCATTGAAGTATTCGGGCACTCAGAATGTTATTTTATACATTTTAAGAATTTCCTCAAAAGCTAATATCGTCTTTCTTATTCCTCAAACGAAATTCTTAAGACAAGTCTGAAACAAAATGTATCATCAATTGACATGATTATCAAATTGCAAGTATTTGAAAAGCTAACAGCATGGAAGCATATCACGCTGTTCACTTCAAGCAATAAACATTAAAGCGCTTACCCGAAGTTCTAGCTCTTCCAGGAGACATCGAACATACCAGTAACCATGACGATAGCCTCCGCCCACACGGATATACTTGTGCTGGAAACATAGTGATCGTTATTGCTTCTATTGAAATCTATTATTAGAATCTTTCGTTTGTGTTAAAGATCTCGGACGCAGGTTTTCCGTTATGCATATGAATGAAATGAATGCATTTGACCAATAGGAACAGGCGTGCCATTCATATTTATAACGGTAAATCTGTGACGAAAGTCAACTACGATCGTCCGGGAACTATACAGGACATATCTCATGTTTTATTGTTCGTAGAAATGTTGAGTACACAATGTTTTAAATCGTGGGAATAGTTGTCCGCGAATTTCTATTTCTATGTTTTAGATCATTTTTACTTTGTTTCCCACCAGGGTATAGTCTGATTTTTTTCAATGTGCAGGGCGGAGCCTGTCAATTTTTGATTGACAATGACAAAGTTGACCATTACATTTAAAAATAGGTAGTTCTCACTTGGACTGTTACTTTGACCCACTCGTTATTGTTGAACCAATCAGTGTCAAAATTAAACCTCATGCACTGAAAATGATGGGTAAACACATACTGTCATAGAAATAAAATATTCTGTACTACATGACTGTATTTATGTATGACCATATTGAAAATTCCCTTAGTAAATGCCTGGTAAACATTCTTGTTGTATGACTCTCTGTTTTTCGTTTCAAGTTTAAAACTTTAATTCTGATACAATTAAATATCAAATGATGCAGGCTTACTTTAAATTACTAATTTACTAATGAAGGCAGCAGAAAAAAGTGCAATAACTACAGTACGGATCTGTAAAGTGCTACTGACAGCTCAGTAAAGTTAGCAGCGAATCTGTTGCAGCAGCAGCAAAAAAAAAAAAAAAAAAAAAAAAAAAAAAAAAAAAAAAAAAAAAAAAAAAAAAACAGTCAAGTTAGCTGCAGCGAAACTTTTTGCCACCTATTGAATATGGTTCATACAGACAAGGCTCCAGAGTAGCATCGTCTATCTTGAAGCTTACACTGATGAGCAAATCACTAAGGTGAGCTACGGCACAATTCGGTCTCTCGTTTTCATTTAAGTCTGTCTATGAGCACTATAAGATGATGAATGTCATCACAAACAAGACGTTTTTTATCCCACCTATTAACCAGTCTATGGACACTTTTACTATTGGCAGGGAACTTTTGTCCTTAAGCTATGTTATTGATGGGATAGAAAATTCTTGTTTGCAGCATAAGTATTCGCGTCCCATAGCACTAACAGCCAGACGAAACTGTAAAAAATCAGCAACATTTTCCGTAAAGTTGGTAATATGAGGAATAGAAAAGTTATGTTGCAGCATTCATCATCATTTTCTACATAGCGATCACAGCCAGACGAAAAAGAAAAAAAAATAATAAGAATAAAATAATAAAAAAAATGGTGACAAACATTTCCACTTACATGGAACTTTTTTCGTAGGTGACGTCGAAAAGATGTGATTGTGGCAAAAAAATGTCATTTTCTTACGTGTTATCACCTAGATTAAAGCCAAAACATTCTGCGACAAAAATGTTTGCTGCAAGCGAAATTGCTGCTTGCTTGACTGTTTTTCGCTGTAGCTGATCAATTTCGCTGCAGCAAAATTTCCGCTAACTTGACTGTATTTTGCTGCTGCAAATTTAATTCTAACGCTGCAAGCAAAATCGTCGTTAACTTGACTGCTTTTGCTGTAGCAAAATTGCTGCTACATGTAACATGATCGATTTTGCTGCAGTAAAATTGCTGCTAACTTGACCGTTTTTGATGCAGCAAATTTGCTGCTAATTTGACCGAGCTGACCTTGTAGGAAAAATAAGTCAAATCAGCTGGTTCTCCGAATGGTTTCATTTTTTCGAATGGTACTTTATTGACCTTCTACTGCGGTCATGTACCATCAGTAAAGCAAAGAGTTGTTTACAAAAATAGAGACATTGGCTAACTTGATAGAAATACATGTATTTGAGTGTAGCAGTATGGTTATATTTTAGAAACAAAATGTTTATGTTCTTGTGTGTCTACCATACACTTCACCTATTTTGAAATCATTCAGGTGAAACACAGGTATAGCACAAAGACAACAAGCATAGTCATCTTTACCTCAATTATACATTGTCAGCTCTGGGACCCTATCTCAACAATGAAATCATCCAAGGCTGGGCTTAGCTAAGCCCTGCCCTGCACATTGAAAAAAATCCAAGTATATATATCATAGTAGGATTGGACTATGCTTCTGATTGCCACTTTTTAGAGTTTAACAGGTCACGCTTCATCAATATACAATACTTGTGATTATGTCAATATGAGTGGTTTTATACTTTTAACCATGGTGTATATTTATTGTATTATACAATTCGACAAATAGGTCACTGTATGGGCGTTACCTCATGAATACGTTATTAGGTATAGTCTACCTTTGACTTAGGTAAAGGCTAAAGGTATACAGTTGAAAGATTCAACTCACATGTTTTCTGTTGGAAAATAAGAATGAAATACGAGTTTGACTAATTCACTGGATTGTACAAAATCTGATTTTTAACGGTAAATATGTGACAGTGGTCCAGGCTGACTGAGTTCGACTTTTCTATACTCTCCCTACTTCAACGGATGGACTAGTCAACCACGCCCAGATATAAATATATTAAAGTTGCCGCCTATACAGAAACCTATTTGCCTAATTATACTAATGTTATTATGTATGAAAATGAGTCTGTCCGTCTGTCTGTCTATTGATCACAGAAAATACGTTTTAACCAGAGATGGACTTATCACCACTTTGTGTCAAATGTTTGCACCATAAGTGGTTGGGAAGAAAAGAAGGAAGTGAAAAAAGCAAATTAATTGTATTCAAAATATTTGATTTATTAAAACGATGTTGAACAAGTTATCATTAAGGTGTCTTATTCAGGAAGAGCTTATAAATTTATGAGTTTTATAAATGGGTTTTAGCAAAACAAATCGACGAGTTCAATTACTTGAACGTGTTTTTCGTATGATGATAGCCAAGTTTATAGATTGATTTACGGGTAACGTGCAAATATTGCAGATAGGCATTATTACCTAACAAATGTCACTGTTTGATAGAACTCGTACAATTATGGTTCAAGAGAAAAGTAAGAACCGTTGATGTTTGGATCAGATGTCCATATAAGCAAAGTGCGGACTGGCATCATAGCATTTACTTTTCGTGAAGAAAACGATGCATATCATTATATAACATTCATACTCCAAGTGTCTCTTTGCAATCTATTTGTAGTAATTTCTCAATCATGTCTATGTAATAAATTGTCGAAAAAATCTCCATCACTTCCAAATAAATCTATATTTGTATTGTAAAGTTTAAAATGACAATATGTACCTACCGATTCGCATTTCTTGTGTGGAATCTTCAGCAAGCATTTTAAACATTCTTCTGACGTGGACTGTAAAAATGGATTGATTACATGAATGAATCAAATTAAAGCAACAAAAACATGTATGTATTTAGAACAATCAAAATGAAACGAATGAGTAATAATAAAATCAGAAACATACTATGCAACATTAAAGCTCACCACAAAGCATTAAAAATAGCCTATTCGCCGAAAACAAAATTGAGTTGAATGTACTATTTGATCAAATAGTTTAGATTCTTATAAACATTTATACTGGTCAAAATAAGTTAGGGATCACACTTTTAAGGATGCATTTTTGGGCCAATCGATAATTAATCAACTTTTTATTTATGTGATGGATTAGCAGTTTTATCACACTTTCATATGCCACCAATTTTTAAATTGTACATCATCTGACTTAAGCACAGCTGTTCTTTAAACCACACTACCAAGGGGACCCAACTGTTAATCGTGATCATTGATGCGACGTGGAATGTTAATGCATGCTAATATGAAGTTTCGTATGCGTCGGCGATATTGTTACGAATGCGACGTTCCACATCCTCTACCCTTGAACGGTAAGTATCACATGTTTTGCACTCGCGAAAATAAACAAAGCCGAGTTTACACAATCGGCGTCCACTATGATCTGCAAAATTCTTCTATGTTCCCACTTGAAGTCAATTGGAATACTTACGGCACTTGGGTTTTTCAGCTAATGGTTTATAAAGTTGACCTGTAGATACAATTTTGCCACGGAAACTCATTACATTCTTTAATTCCTTTTGTTTAGTTTTGTCTTGGTCGTAAACTAAAAAGCATAACACAGTCCTGTGGGTGTCTTTATTGAAATTTGTATCCAAACGGCTTCGTAAATGCACATTTATCTACTGAGCGTGAAAAACAGTAAGATAAGCATCTGTTGTATGCATCGAAGACGTTGTTAAAATTTTATATGCGACACAGAAATGCATCGTGGAAGAATGAGACCGACGATTCAGTAAAATAAAATAGCGAATGTTGCGATATGGAGACAGTGATGCATATTCTTCCATAAAGATTTTAAGATACATGTTAAAGGGGTCAACCATGGTTTTGATATTGTAGTTTACTTGCAGAGGCTGGAGAAAGTTGTTTGAGCCCGAGGCCGAAGGTTCAAAGTGCTCCCGAAGACTCTTCGAATGAAAATGCAATGAAATGAGTTGATCGCTGTTCTTGTATAACACACCATTCCAATGGAAAATTGCCTCGCAACCGCACCTAAAACCTTTAATTCTGTTGTTTCTTCCCCTGCTTATCAGAAATGCATGGAGCCACCCATATTCAATGATCAAAAATTATTTGGTTTAGCCTTAGATTCATTTAATGTAAGGTAACATATAAGCTCTGTCACTGATATATCCGAAAAATGATTTGCTGTTTCGAGGCAAGAATAAATCAGTTGTGTCACTCGAATATTGACAAAGCTGAATCAGATACCCCACTCTGTGACCTCATTCAAAATAAAAGTGGCATATGCTTTGAAGCTCCCTCAACGAAGTTCATGTAGTCCAAGGAAAAACGCCATGCAATATTTCGCTTGATAAAGGCACTCGTTATGCTTCTGCATGTACGTAAATAACTTTTGAAAGAGCACAACAAAATGCTAATTCTTCCATGACTCATTCTAATAATACGTACCTTCGTCCTCGATGCATACAAAAGATGTTTATCTTACTGTTTTTCACGCTCAGTAAATTAATGTGCATTTACAAAGCCGTTTGGATACAAATTTCAATAAAGACACCCACAGCACTGTGTTATACCTCTTAGTTTACGACCAAGACAAAGAAAAACAAAAGGAATTTAAGAATGTAATGAGTTTCCGTGGCAAAATTGTATCTTCATGTCAACTTTATGAACCATTAGCTGAAAAACACAAGTGCCGTAAGTATTCCAATTGACTTCAAGTGGGAACATAGAAGAATTTTGCAGATCATAGTGGACGCCGATTTTGCAAACTCGACTCTGTTTATTTTCACGAGAGCAAAACATGTGCCTACTTACGGTCCAAGAGCAGAGGGTGTGGAACGTCGCATTCGTAACGATCTCGCCGACGCATACGAAACTTCATAATAGCATGCATTAACATTCCAAGTCGCAACAATAATCACGATTAACAGTTGCCCTAAAAACCAAAGTGATAAAAAGTCCATAAAAACCGATTCCACCCAAAACATCGATTTTGCCAATTCATGAAAATTTCGCGAATTTGCATGATAGTCATCAATATTCATCATTTCTAAGGTCAGCCAGCTAAAAAGATTGGAATTACTAGCCATTCTAAAATTTTTACATGAATAAACTTACACACCATCAATTCTCTATGGAAATTTCATACCACTTTCATTTTAAGGGTAGTCTGACTTAAAGCCTGATCTTGTTGAAGGCAAAGACTATTGTTTCGATCTTTAAGTGTTCAAAGCTTACAAAATGAATAACCTTGATGATAGAAACGTTTCATTTTACCAGAAGTTCGAAATCTTGTAGATATTGCACGTTAAAAGTTTGATCCCTAACTTTATTTGTCCAGTATACCATAAAATGCACATATGTTCTTAAAACGAGTAGCTCTCTCGAAAAATTACATTTTTCATCATAAACACATATAGCTGAAGCGTTACCTTTGGCAAGAATGGCGAGTTGGCACATAGGTGTGTTCTCAGGTCTGGGGTACTTCTGTATTTGGCAGAGTAGTTCGTGTGGATGTCGGAGGCTGCCCGACTCTGGAAGAAAAATGTTAATTGATGAGTACATGTACGACATGTTGAAATTTGTCATTAAAAATCAATATTTTTTTTTTCAATTTCGCTCAAACATAGTTTGTGGGTGGAAGTACAACGAGGTCTAACGAGTACTCACAATCTACGTTTTAAACTAGAAATACGGAAAATGTATACCCCTGTACACCCCAGTTGTCTATGGTAAAGTGGGATGTAAGGTAGTATTCACGGACATGTTTATTCTGATATGATTCATGACATAACAATATATACAATCAGATTTATTAGCGGCATCTCCATAGTTTGTTTTTTTTGTTCTTTTAAGGTTTGTATCAAAACATTATTTTTTCTCTGACCACTTTTGCCAGTTAAAAACCCATCACTGACGAGGCTTTAATAGCCAAAGCTATGTCACCTGCTTCATCTTTGAGGATTGCAGTTTCATTTTCTGTAAGTGTTTATCGAATTGACTACGAAGCGCATGACCGATACCAACAGAGTATATTAAACAAGAAATAAAGAAGAAAACTTGTCAATCAACTAATACTGGATACTTGAAAAAGAAACACCAAGATTATTCGTTTTATAAATATTTTACCGTAAAATTATATTCAGGTTGGGGATACATTTCCGATAAGGAATGTCTTATTATACAAAACAATAGGGATTTAATCAATGCTTATAAACGCTTGGCTTCCTTCCACATGCAATTTTAAATGACAACTTTATATTAAATATAAATGGAACAGAGATTTCTGGTTTTGCCGATGATGATATTCCTAGATCATTCAGGATAAATAAATGAATAAATAAATAAATAAATAAATAAATAGCCATCCTATATACGCTGAATGAAAGCTAGAGAAAGCATTCCATTATGATTATGGCTGAAAATTCTAAATACTACAATGTTATCAAATAAGCCACGGCACTGATTAAAGGGGAGATACCCAGTAACAGAATGTTTTCCGAAGAACTTCTATGAATCTAACGGGTATGAAGTGGGACGAACATATCAGAACAGAAGCACCAGGCAAAAATGGTTTAGGTGAAACAAAAAAAATATCAATACAAATATACGGGAAACGACATGCAATAACATGAGTCAGTTACCAGGTTATTTTTCGAACTGTATTTTACTGACAAACTGCTCGAGAGTGCCTCTGCTAAGGTTTTACCTATATGGGGAAAGATATTTGGGATTTAAAACAACATAATGTGTTCGATTTAATATTGCAAATTTTGATAATAAAACTTCATGGTGCGTATAAACATTGAGCGAAATAAAGCTCAGCATGCCACACATATAGATAGAGAAACATGTATACTGTCTGTGTTTATCAAATACCAAATGAGAAAACACATCTACAAAAAGATAAAATATAACGTAAGACAACAATATTTATAATGCAAATGTCCAAACACGCAAACATTTACCCTATCCATATTAAACATATAAGTTGCAGCTTCTTCCAAGAACCGTTTATCGACAGTTCTGTCACCCCACCCGGGCTCAGAAAGAGCCGCGCCTGCCACAATATCCATTTGATATTTTTCCAGCCTACAACTAGGAAACTCTGTACGAGGACGAAATATTTCTGTCATTGCATCAATGTCCAAGTGGTCCGCCGCAGGAATGGCCGACCTCGGTCGTCTGATAGTTCTAAACTTTCGTCTGATTGGTGGACGTGACGGCGGTGGCGCGGGCTCACGTGGTCCAAATATTTCCGGTGGTGGCGGTAGAGTCTTTGGTTTCAATGGTTCTTTCTCAATTTTTATCTTTACCGTGTCTTTAAGGGGTTGTAGACTATTGTTTGGAAGGTCTTTTGTCTCATCGTTTGTAACAAGATCACTGAGTCGAGCAGACGACTTTGCTCTCTTCTTAGATAGCTCAGGTATGTTGAATGGTCCTTCGATTGGCGCCACGTCCCATTTTCGTCTGTCCCATTCTCGTGGTATAGCTATTTCCGACATAGGTCTCTCCCGTGCGCTCCGCTTCATTCTATATTCTTGAAAAGGTACGTCTGGTGGTTGCACGTGCATTGTTCGTCTGCTGACGTCTGCCGTTTCCCCCCGAGGTAGCAACTGGAGCTTTTCTTGCCTTAGTCTCCGGTTCTCGCGTCTAGCGTTTATCGCATCTGACATTTCTGATATTGTTTTAGCTTTACTTTTCCTATCCGGTCTGGAAATCTTCGGCGGCGGATTTTTGTTGCCGTGTGCCATCCCGGGCCAACGCGGTGGCTGCACGATATCTGGCAAGGCATCCGACGAGAAATTCTTTTGAAGGACAACTGTCAACGACATTTTCAGTTTATCTAGAAACGATTTGATAGTTCATCTAATAATCCTTTGAACACATTGATATCACTTGTTTGGTCTGTGCTTTGCCATCTTTCCGAAGTGTAATTAACAATGTCGATGTGTTTAGGAGAGTCACGATGCGCGTGCGTCTATGGCAATCCAATGCACGCCCCCTAAAGAATTTCAATGACGTGCTTCCCCTTCTGCATGAAATCATTTAGACTTCCTACAGAGCTAATCTTTACACACAATCATATACTCGCAGCCATGCATCACATGCCTTCAACTGATTTGTTTATTGCATGTTTGTCTTAAAATAATCCCTTATTATTTCGATGAAATACAGTTTGCACTATGATTCCAGCATACAACAAATCATCATAACTTTTGTCTTTATTTCACATTATAAAATGAAATCCTTGAAAATAAAATTACGAGTAACAGAAAAATAAACACATCCTAAGACCGGTAAGGACTCCATTTATCACGCAAACATTAAAATTTAATTTGATATAAAATAATAAAACAATAGATATATGACACTATGATTAAAATTTTTGATGGAGATGCCTGATAATATTTAGGACAAATAATTACTCGTCCAAAAGTCGTGTAAGACAATGTTTAAAGCATAGCCACGCAGCATTAGATCACTGAAAATACGATTACTGAAGGAATATAAATGAATTTATTTCAATATTACCAGAATCATAATATACTTTATAATAATTTATTCATACACCGTTCTTGCATGAAATTCAAGTAACTGCATATAATAATAAGAGCTGTCGCAGGACAGCGTAGCTCGCCTGACTTGTGCTTTGCCACTACATCTGTTAAAATCTATGACCCATGACCTTGATTTCAAGGTCACTCAGGTGGGTCATGATGGTATAACATAAAACTTCAGACCAATGCAAAGTATCAACTTGATCAATCTACATGTTCAAGAGATATTGACTTATAAAAACATTAACCAAAACTTAAACACAAAACTTCCAAGTCCGTGACCCTGACCTCAAGGTCATCCAGGTGAGTTGTGATGTACAGCATAAAACCCGAGACCAATATCTATCAACATGCAAGTATCAACTTTATCCATCAACATGTTCAAGAGATTTAGACTTCAACCAAAAAATTTAACACAAAATTTCTAAGTCTGTGACCTTGACCTCAAGGTCACCCAGGGTAGGTCATGATAGTACTGCATAAAACTTCAGACCAATATCTACCAACATGCAAAGTATCAACTCGATCAATCAACATGGTCAAGAGATATAGACTACAAAAACTTAAATCAAAAACTTAAACACAAAATTTCTAAGTCTGTGACCTTGACCTCAAGGTCACCAAGAGTGGGTCATGATGGTACACTGTACTGCATAAAACTTCAGACCAATATCTAGCAACATGCAAAGTATCAACTCAATCCATCAATAAGGTCAAGAGATATAGACTTACAAAAACTTTAATCAAAAACTTCAACACAAAATTTCTATGTCCGTGACCTCGACCTCAAGGCACCCAGGGTGGGTCATGATGGTACTGCGTAAAACTTCAGACCAATATCTAGCAACATGCAAAGTATCAACTCAATCCATCAACATGGTCAAGAGATATATACTTATAAAAAACTTTAATCGAAAGTGTGACGCGGACGCGGAAGCGGACGCACGCGTAAACGTAAACGTAAACGCGCACGACCAAGGTGACTACAATAGCTCTATGCACTTCGTGCAGGCGAGCTAAAAATAAAACTGAGACTTGGAATATAACCCTGTCTATTCCCCGTTTTACTGCGCATTGGAACCATTTATCTGATAATTAATTCCCCACTTAATATTTTGTGCAGAAACAGCTAAAGAACAGTTATCCAATATATCTATGTCTGAACAAAGTCTACAGAGATGTAATTTTGAAAGACAAAGCTTAATCCCATCAAGGTGCAAGGTGACTAGCAAATGCAAAACTGTAAAGAATATTAGACTTTGAAGAAATTGTTAAATATTAAATGATGGCCAGCAAAGCACATCAATTCAACTTTTGTGTCTTGAATGAATACTTTGAACTAAAAACATGTTCCTTTCCTGTTATTTTTTTAAAATGTTTTGAGAAAAGTATACTTTCTAATTGATGAAAAATTATTTTATGTAAAGCTTCATGTGACGTTTGTAATTTTTATTTGTAAACAAGTGATGTTTCTTTTCCATGCTAAATGTTTGGGAAACCGTATACATTACATTATCATTGACATATGTGGACCAGCTGGCATAATGTTGAAAATGTGATCAAATAGTGAGTAACTAGTCCACTTATACATTCAACCAGTCATGTAATAAAAAATAAAATATTATACATATGACAGCAGAGTGCTTGTTATAATGCGTCTCTTCGAATTTGTTTCGTCAACAAGTTGTTTATGCACTAAAACTCCCACAATCAAGTAAATATGAAGGTAATTTAATCTTTAAATACTATCGGGACCTTATTTCACCTTTAACCCCATAGTATAAGATTTACCATCAGAACAATCAGAAGCAATAAATGCCGATATCGGAATTAAAACACACAATGGATATTTAAATTTAAAAAGAATAATTCTATATCAAATGTTCCATTTTAAGTCCATAATATTAGAAAAATACTCGAACATTCTGTCCTCAATGTAAACTTTGGTTCGCGAAAAATATTCTGTGACACCCCTTTTTATCAAGAACAGAGCCTTAAAGATTGACCTTACTTACACTAACCAGGCCTCGCGGTTATAAAACTTTTTTCATGCTCAACTCAGCCGAGACTAAAATTTATCCTGCTCATAAATGTTAAATGGCATTTTAACATTTATTAGCAGGATAAATTAAAGGCTTTGGTGATGTAAACCTGAAATTTTAATTTATTTGGGCTATTTTGTCATTTATGAGCAATTTATTTTATGCCCAATTGAGCTGAGCATAAAAAAATTTTATAACCTCGGGGCCAGATGTCTGATAAACCCTGAGTAGAAACCCCGGACACCCCCACATCCCCAGCAGTCAAGTTCTGACCATTCAAATCAATAATCGGTATGTAATTATTATTGGAGCCATTTGGATTACTGTCACGGTGTGTGCGTGTGCGTGTGTGTGTGTGGTGTTGTTTATATGGGTTTGGGAATACTTGTGACACACTTTTGGGAAATATTTTTCTCATTTTGTCTCGGTTCTCTTTAACCAGTACATCTTTAATTTTCTTTCTTTCTTTCTTTCTTTCTTTCTTTCTTTCTTTCTTTCTTTCTTTCTTTCTTTATTTATTTATTGTATAAGAGAAACAATAGTACATGCACTCACACACAAATAGTGTGTTGTTTAAGCAGAAATTGACAGGAAGCACAGATCTCGAATAGGACTTACCCAGCAGGCACATGACGTCAGAATGACGTCAGATCGACGTCGATCCGACGTCATGACGTCGCATCGACGTTGATATGACGTCATTATGACGTCATGTGCCCGCTGGGTAGTGTCCTCCTCAGGGAAAGTACTTTTTAAGTTTTTTCAACACAGTTTTGTTCTAAAAGTACTCGTTATAAGCTTAAGAACAAGCAAATCTCTTCTGGTTGATTAGGTTTTAACATAATCCAACTGTGATCTTTATTGATCTAGAAAAGTGTTACATGAACAATTTATCAACTAAAGGGCTTTTAGAATTAACTCCTTTGACAGGAATCAATAGTGCATTGCAATACATGCAACTCGCATGTTGTTACTATTTTTGCTTTTAATGCTAACCTACATGTAGTTCGAGGTTAATGGGAAAGCTAATGGTAAGCTACCATAAATTGAAGCAGTTCATTTTTTTTCTCGAATCGTTTTCGATTCGTAAAAATTTAGATGTAAATAAAATATTGTTGTCCTTATTAGGTGAACTTTATTTGTCCTGTTTGAGAACAATCTCGCGGGGGCTAGAATATATACCATGAAATGAGCCGCGATGCGAGAAAACCGGTCTTCGGGGTTTCCGACCAGGTCCGACACATACCGAGCTGTACAAGCACAGAAGATGACCAGAGACTGGAAATTTTGGATATAGAAAGTAGAGGAAGTGTACTATCCGTGTAGCGAAAACAAAGGCGCTGATCAGCTTCGCAGTATCTGCGCCTTTGTTTTCGCCTTGGCAAAAATCCGGTTTTCTCACGACGCGGCTCAAATTGTAAGGATTGTTTGACTGTTTGTAAGGACAAGAAACATTTATAATGTGACCAGCCAGGTACCTTAACTGAAACGAGAACTCATTGACAAATTTAAGGTGACGACAATGCACACACTGACATCATTTGGAAGCAACAACGACAGATGCAATGGTAATGTCATCTTGGGGCGACCAGTTGTTTTAAGCCCGCCAGGAATTGTATATTACTGATCATTCCAAGGCGATATAAAACAAATATAGCTCGGCAAATGGGTCACTGTATGGGCGGCAACTTTAATATTCATATCTGGGCGTGGTCGGCTAGTCCATCTGTTCAAGTAGGGAGATAATAGAAAAGTCGAATTCAGTCAGCCAAGAGCTCTGTCACATATTTTACCGTTATAGATCAGCTACCTATTTTGTCCAATCCAGTAAACTAGACAAATTCGGATTTTCATACTAACGGACAACATGTGAGTTGAGTCTTTCAACTGTATACCTTTAGCTTTTACCTAGGTCAAAAGTAGACCATACCCAATAACGTATTCATAAGGTAACGCCCATACAGTGACCTATTTGCCGAGCTATATAAGTACCTGATTGTTAATTCGGTTTTTGGAGTGGGGATCTTTTTCTGACTGCGCCTTTTTTGATCTTTGCCTACTTGTACCTCTTTGTAAGTAATTGTGTCAGATTGTATTTGATATTCTTTAAAGAAAAAGCGCAACAGATGTTGTTTAGGCATTTTATGACATACCATGTGCTTGTCGTTGTAGTTTAGATAAAAGTTAGAGAATCGATGGCGTTATTTATCGCTTGATATCAGTTTTAATGAATCAAAATGTAAACTCAAACATTAAGATATTAGTATAAATGACACTTTTGGCAGTCTACAAGATTAAAGTTCTTAATTTCAAATCCATAGTTAGGTGCTATCAGTGATACATGATAAAGGTTATGTCCTAGAGAAAAATAATCAGGAACTGGTGTAATCAGAACCCAAGTCTCACACTAAAATTCGAAGTAGAAAAACCCCAAACTGACAATCAGGGGCCAGTTATCAAAAATCCATTAGCTTAACGTATTCGTTAAGACATCAACTTGTCAAGTAAAAGCTGACTACATAAGCAAATACACTGATAATTTTGTATTGATAAAATGTGAGAATCCTCACTATTTATCAACAAAAATGACAGTGTATAGCTCGGCAAATAGGTTACTGTATGGGCGTTACCTTATGAATACGTTATTGGGTATGGTCTACTTTTGACCTAGGTAAAAGCTAAAGGTATACAGTTGAAAGACTCAACTCACATGTTGTCCGTTAGTATGAAAATCCGAATTTGTCTAGTTTACTGGATTGGACAAAATAGGTAGCTGATCTATAACGGTAAAATATGTGACAGAGCTCTTGGCTGACTGAATTCGACTTTTCTATTATCTCCCTACTTGAACAGATGGACTAGCCGACCACGCCCAGATATGAATATTAAAGTTGCCGCCCATACAGTGACCCATTTGCCGAGCTATATTTGTAATATTGCCATTTGAAATTTTAACTAACGATGTCGTCAATTGAGTCCTCCGTAAAACCACCCATCATTAATATTCATTTTATATTGACCATTCAAATCTGCACATTAGCTAACGGTCAATGACGGTGACCAACACGTGGGTTAGACAAACAAACCAACACGTGCTTTTTACAGGTAAATACAGGTGCAAAAACACAATGTTTGTCTAAGGAAATAGGGGTGGGCGTGGCTATACCTTGCTGGCGGAGGAGTCAATTGACTACTCCGCCAGCAAGGTATAACCACGCCCACCCCTATTTCCTTAGACAAACATTGTGTTTTTGCACCTGTAAAAAGCACGTGTTGGTTTGTTTGTCTAACCCCCTTGTTGCCTAACCGTCATTGACCGTTAGCTAATGTGCTGATTTGAATGGTCAATATAAAAATGAATACTAATGATGGGTGGTTCGACGGGGGACTCAATTTTGAACAACTGGGCCCAGGTACTGATACGAAGAGAGAAGATTATCGTAAGCTGACAAAAAGGTAAAAGTAGGCAATGGTCAGGAAATGGCGCAATCAGAAAGAAATTCCAACTGCAAAAACCGAGATGGGGAAAAAACTAAATCGACAACCAGGTACTTATGCATTATACTAAGAAAACATATCGGTAGCCGAGTGAGCAGCTATTTCCATATGAACATTCTTGACAGTCTACGAAATTAAAAATCTTGATTGTTATATTTACTGCCTGTTCTGTATAAATTAACTAGTTATATACATATATACGTATGCTAGACAATGGGCTTTTATTTATTTTTGTTTTTGCAAATTATCCAGCCCATTTATATTACTAGGTCCTCTAACAAATAAAAAATATGGAAATAACTTTATTCAGCATCAGGCATAATCAAAATAATGTTTATAGCCTACATTTATACCAGAACCCAGTGCGACCTATCCATTAATGTTTATACCAGAACCCAGTGCGACCTATCCATTAATGTTTATACCAGAACCCAGTGCGACCTATCCATTAATGTTTATACCAGAACCCAGTGCGACCTATCCATTAATGTTTATACCAGAACCCAGTGCGACCTATCCATTAATGTTTATACCAGAACCCAGTGCGACCTATCCATTAATGTTTATACCAGAACCCAGTGCGACCTATCCATTAATGTTTATACCAGAACCCAGTGCGACCTATCCATTAATGTTTATACCAGAACCCAGTGCGACCTATCCATTAATGTTTATACCAGAACCCAGTGCGACCCATCCATCTACCTTTGGCAACACACTTTCAAACAATATGACCAGAGGTCACATAAGAGGGAAGCCATGTCCATTCTATGCAATTCTGTGATATCCTAAAAACAAACTGGTGGGAAATTAATTTAAAAATGGATTCTAACAAGTAGCCGCAGGGATTTGAAATCTCTCCTAGGGGTCTAATTGTCTTATGTTTGGTGTCGACTTAATGTGCATTTTTGTCTTTTATAAGCGTATTCATCAGTTTTAGTTCGTGTAACTGAGTGGCGACCTTCAGTGAATTAGCTGCTCTCTCATCTTACAATATGTTTCTTTGAATCAGTATCTGCTTGTCAATTTGGTCTTTCCCATCTGAGGTTTTAGTGTGTGACCCAAGTTCTGATTGCACTATTCCCTATTCTCTTTTCGTATTAATGGAGTGCGTCTTGTGACATTTTACACATTTTTTCACGCCACAGCAGGTTCATGTTAAAAGTTGTATTCAAATCACCAACTCCAGTGTTGCGCAACGTTTTATCAGTAAGAAGTCTTCTTACCTGTCGGCTCGCACCTCGTAGCGACGGGAGTTTTGTGTATGATCTTCCAACGTTGGAGTTGCTCCTGAATATACAGTTATCTGAAAACAGAATTATAATAGATTAGAATTAGATCATCAGGAAAACATGTCCGTGTAATCAGGTAATGTATACCCCCTTACACTCCACTTTTATATAGCAAAACTGGGGTATGCGGGGGTATACCTATTTTTTTCTTATTTTTTTTTTTTTGCTCCCAAACATAGGTTGTGGGTACTGGTTAGAATCGCCTCAGCTGAATGTTTTCAATTTTTAAAGCTAAAAAAAATATCTGTATTGCATGGGCAAGTGTTCGTAATGTAGATAGTAACCAAACGAAGTGAGTGCGGTCCAGGTTCAAGTTAGTATATTATTATCATTGCAATATGACAATTTGAAGCTTCATACTCTCCGCTTTGGTTCAAAAGCAGACTGTTCTCCGATGAGGATGATTCATATAATCTATTCACAGTTTGTGGAAATTGGACAGAATTGAACTGATACGAAATTCGAATATGTCTTTTCAACGTTCGCTGCAAAGTGTTAAAATGCGCAGCGTGACGTCCTGCCACCGAAAATATCAAAACTAAAATTGCATATGTCCACCTGGCATAATTGAAACATGCCGAAGGTCTAACTAAATATGATATAAAACAAGCAGGTGGTAAACTTTCTACGTTCACAATAATCTTCCCATAGCTACGTTTATTTGGTGAGTTAGACCATCAATTTCTGGTTGGAAAACCGAAAGAAACTTTCAACAACATATATGCATGTCGTATACAGTATGCTATATATTTTCAGTAAGTAATTTTATTGTATAGTATTTTCGATGTCTTATCTGACTTTTGAGATAATTTAGTGACACCAACAACATAAAAGATAACAGATCAGATTACTATAATGAGTATTCAATACGCGTTTCATATTTTATAATTAATTCTAAATAATAGGTTCAATTGCTAACACTGCACTCAAATACCAAAGACGTTTTTGTGTAGTTTATGAAACAGTTTGGCTTTTTGGTTTGAATGCATGATATCATTAAAGTTAAAAACATTTACCACAAGACAACCTTGCCTCAACTTTTCGTCTAAAAGACTAGTTAAACAATCAAATGAACATTATCTTTAATCTGCAAAACGTTATTTTGGTGGGAAAGAATTTGTTTGTAATGCCTGTTTAAGCAACAATTAGAGTTTTTACGCACAGTCGCCATTCTTATGAACTTGTTTGCATTTTAGGCCAACTTTTAGTACGCACAGGTCCTGCATATTTATTGTTGCATATGACATTATTGTATGTTTACAAAGTAAGAATACAAAGCGCATGAATCAATGCAATGAAATGTATAACCAGGCAAATAGCAGCTTAGCAATCCAGGTGTTTCAAGCGTCTCTAAACTAGTTGTCAAAAAGATGAAATTGTAGTAGTAGTAGTAGTAGAAAGTGGCATTTTACGTCATGCCGGGCTGAACGGACTTAATCCAATTTCCACCACAAGGACGTAAAAGATAAAAATGACATTTCCTTTCCAATATCAACCTTGAAATGTACATCATCACCTTATATATCTCTGATTGGCCACCGAAAGATGGAATTGACAGATGTTGATTTCTCTTTTCAAAACTTCCATTGGTTGTTTGAAAATAGTGAAACAGGTGATTGTTTGACAAAAAGAAATGAACATTTTTTTCTATATTTATATTGCACCTGGATGTTGTGGTCTGTCAATTTCTTGTCTTTGACAATTCATTTTGAGATGTCTGAAACTTGTGAATCGCTAAGCTGGTATTTGTGTAGTTGTAAGAAAATCCAACCCAGACACCAGGCCCAGAGGTTATAAAACTTTTTTCAATCTCAGCTCAGCTGAGCATGAAATTTCAACTGCTCATAAATGTTGAAATAATCAAAATTAGTGGAAAATTCAGGTTCAAAACTCAAAAACTAGTAATTTATCCTGCTAATAAATGTTAAAATGCCAACAATTGTTGGCATTTTAACATTTATGAGCAGGATAAATTTTAGTCTCAGCTGAGCTGAGCATGAAAAAAGTTTTATAACCTCGGGGCCAGGTGGTGAAGTACAACACTAAACAAACGCAAAAGTTGAAAATGGTTAGTCATCCAGTGCATCCAAAATCCTGACTCACGACGTCTTAGCTTGAAACGTTTCTCTGTGTACAATGGGATAAGGACAAGAACGTGAGAATATGATGATACACGACTCTCACTCGCTGTAATCTAATTTCAGGACATCACATCAGAATAACATGTCCAAGAAAAGTGTACCCCTAAACCCCATTTTTACAAATAGTAAAACTAGGAAATGCAGGGGTATATTTTTTCTTACTTTTGCTTCAAAATATAGATTTTGTGTACTCGCAAGAACCACCTTATTACTGATCGTTCCAAGGCGATACTTCTGTTGCGATTCTAATTGTTTTATCATAGTGTTTTGGTGTTGAATGTTTGTGCTGTTCGCAGCTTATGTGCGTTTTCGTAATTTTAGTTAAGTTCGGGAAACTGAGTGGCCACCTATTGGGAAAAAGCTGCTTACTCGGCTTCCGACTGCGCCATTTCCTGATCATCTTTTACTTGTACCTTTCTATCGCACATCCACAATCTTTGTTTTGAGTAAAAAAAAAATCAAAATTTTCAACTGAACAATTC
This sequence comes from Rugalucina vietnamica, assembly GCA_964017185.1. Taxonomy (NCBI): domain Eukaryota; kingdom Metazoa; phylum Mollusca; class Bivalvia; order Lucinida; family Lucinidae; genus Rugalucina; species Rugalucina vietnamica. Next base: position 40,676,189 of record OZ024875.1, read on the forward strand.
ATCTTTTGTGCACCTGAAAAACTGGGACATGCGCGGATCCAGAAAATTTTCTCAGTGGGGGGGGGGGGGGGGGGTCCAAAGTCCCAGAAGGGGAAATCTCAACATTGCAAAAATTAATAATCTGGCAATTCCAGGGGGGGGGGGAATCCTCTGGATCCGCCCATGTGGCAGTATATTGCATGGGCGTGTTTTCGTAGTGCTACATTTCGACAAAAGTGCCGTGGTGAATGGAGAAGCAAATAGATGTCCTGCATACTTGTAGCTGCTAGTCTGTACACAAGTATCGACGTCAAAGTGACGTAATCGATTTCTAGGCAACCTACGAATTTCATCGCTTGATGATTAACGACATGAAAAGATGGATTTGTATCGAAACAGCTGACGGGAAACAACTTGCGTGGTGCGAACACCGTGAATAACGCCGATGCGTTTTGGGTCCAGTGATGTTTAACTTTAAACGTGAACGTGCAAAACTATACGTGACCACATCACATCAAACGGTATATGCCTAAGAAGTGAAAGTTTTCTCGTACAGAAAGCACGTCATTTCAACAATTAAACACTTATGGGAGCACCTCAAGAGAAAGGCCAGGGAACAAAACGACGTCAGTTACGTCATACACAAGGGGCGTTACTTGATACAAGAATGGGAGCAAAACTCAACGATTATGGTACAGGACTCTTTTTGAGCACACGAGAATATGTTAAATGACTGTTTTGGGAATAAACCGGTAACTTTTCAATGGCGAGAAACAATGTGAATTTTGGGGTGGCAACCCTGTAAACTTTGACGCAGCGTAATTGCGTCAGGAAATGATGGCTTTCCGGCGAAAAAATGGAAATTGTGGTTCCTTAAGGTTTATATTTAAATATATGGACACTTTCCGTGAAGAGAAACAGTAAGAGGAATTTGGTAGTCCGCTAAGCGACTGTCCAGATTTGCTCTATTTCTTAATATAGGGAGGGAAATAATCTGTACAAGTACCTGCGTCAAGGCCATGGGCAGATCCAGAGGGGGGACAGGGGGTCCGGACCACCCGCTGGAATTGCCAGATTATTAATTTTTGCCATGTTGAAATTTTCCGTCAGACCCCTTCTGTGAACTTGGTACACCCTGAGAAAATTTTCCGGATCCGCGCATGAATGCTCAACTACCATTGGCTGGTCAACAGCGCTTACCTGCGGAAGATTGGCTCTTGGAATGTGTGCACTGCGGTGAACAGCGCTAGATCAAATAGAAAACAACGTAGAACCAAATCCAGTCATAGGAACTTTGAAGATGGGGGATACAGATCGCTGCATTGATTATTGCATAGGTTCGAAGTATGAGAGGAATTGGTACTGCCTTCATTTGAGCCGCATCGTGAGAAAACCGGATTTTTGCCTAGGCGAAAACAAAGGCGCAGATCAGCTTCGCGGTAACCGCGAAGCTGATCAGCGCCTTTGTTTTCGCTACTCGGATAGTACAATTCCTCTTCTACTTAAATCCGAAATTTCAAGCTTCTAGCTCTTTTCTGAGCTTGTACAGGCCGGTTTGTGTCGGACCTGGTCGGAAACCCCGAAGACCGGTTTTCTCGCGTCGAGGCTCATTTTATGAGAGGTATGAAGGAGTAGTTGTCTTGGCCTTTGAATCAGAGCTTGAGCGAAAGCTGTCAGATTATACAAACACATCAATGGCCGCTTAATGACGTTTAGTCTTTCTCTGTCCTGCAGTAAACGTAAAAATCGCGGTTGTCAGAGCCTATGCATTTACATGTACAATGACCAAACAGGATGATGAGCAAAACAATTTCTACGACGAATTTAATAGATTGAGTGTTTTTTTTTCTGCAGGACTCCTTAAAATACGCCCACCCTTCGTGGTGATTCCATTGCCAACGCCGGTACAGATCACCCAACACGAAAATGAGTAACAGGTTCTGAAGGTACAGGTAAATTCAATTGAAATGGTCTATTGGTTTAAAGGAAATGTGCTGAACAAGACATTCTTTTTACCAACCAACACAGTCCTCTGTCAAACGTATACATGTATTCTAGAGTGAAACAGTAGCATCACATAGACTATGGGGAGATCAGATAGACATGGTGTCAGAGTGACAAAGACAATATGAGCCGCGACGCGAGAAAACCGGTCTTCGGGGTTTCCAACCAGGTCTGACACAAACCGACATGTACAGTCCCAGAAGCAGCATAGAAGCTTGAAATTTCGGATTTAATAAGAAGAGAAATTGTACTCTCCGTGTAGCGAAAACAAAGGCGCTGATCAGCTTCGCAGTTACTGCGAAGCTGATCTGCGCCTTTGTTTTCGCATAGGCAAAAATCCGGTTTTCTCATGACGCGGCTCATATGTGATGCACACTGCTGGACAGATCATAGACCTATGTCAGCACAGTGAACATAATAATCCAGCCTACGATTAAGAGACTAGATGTCTGAGTTACAGGAAAGCATAAAGATGGTGGTCAGAATAGTTTTACACTGCTAAATAAAGATTGAAGCATTCTTCTCACAGATACAGACGCTGTCCTGGTTGGAAAGGTTGGTGGGACACTTCAAGAGTGTGCTTAATCGATCATCAATTATCAATACCGATGCAATCCAAAGACTATATGCCTGATGGGCGACTTGAAACACAGAACTCACCATGACGCACAAACAGTTAATATTTTAGAAATAACGAAGGCCTTTCTCAAAGCTAAAAGACGAAACACTTTCGCATAATTTGATGTAAGGGCTAATTTATCGGAATTTTTCAACGTTGAAAAAGAATATGCAACGAAGTATGAGAATGAACATATAATTGGGACGTAATAGTCATAATTAATTTTATTTTAGTGACATACATTAGTAAGAACGTTATCTCTTTTATAGCTATCTTTTTGAACGATTTCGTTTGGGATCAAATTATGTATTAAGTATGCTATAAGTATCATTATACCAACAAGGCGGACAAACTCATTTTGTAAAGAGCTCTTGATATTTAAACAGTCAAATCAGACATAATTGATTAAAATTTGAACATTGGTACCCTTTTCATACATGTTTGTGTTATAAATATGCAAAGCACTTACTAACTGCATCTTTCTGAGCAAATGTATGCATTAGTAAATGTTGTAACACTCAAGCATCAAGGTCCCGATGTCATAGATCGCTTGTCAGGCCTCCAAAAATTGATTGCTCATATATTTAAAGTTAGCTAAAAGACTTCAAAAGGGTTTAGCTTATATTATAAAAATGTTATAATGCCGACATATGCAATGTTCTATAATCATTCAAGGCACAGTGTATCGACTGCGATGCAACGTAAAACTTCATCAGGAAAACATGTCCGTGTGATGTATACCCCCTTGAACCCCACTTTTATATAGCAAAACTGGGGTATGCAGGGGTATACTTATTTTTCTTATTTTTGCTCCAAAACATAGATTGTGGGTACTCGTTAGAACCGCCTCGGCGAGGCGGTTCTAACATGTACCCACAATCTATGTTTTGAGCAAAAATAAGAAAAATATCAAATTTTTTTCTGCTGAAAATTTTCATGTTTTAAGCTCAAACAATCTCTGTTTATTACATAGGCAAGTTTTCGTAATGTTACCAAGACTTACCAGTAATTTTCATGATTCAATGATAATCATAAAACAAATTATGCATTAATATGTTAAAAAATAATGTGCCTTCCCATGAGGAAACCAACAATTTGGGTTTCCGACCAGGTCTGACACAAACCGAGCTGTACAGTCACAGTAACAGATGCTTGAAATTTTGGTTGTAGGAAGAATAGGAATTGTGCTACCCGTGCAGCGACAACAGATGCGCTGATCAGCTGTGCAGTTACTGCGAAGCTGATCTGCGTCTTTGTTTTCGCAAATGCAGATTATTGGTTTTCTTGTGCGGCGGCTTAGTTATAATACAAAATTTTAATAAAACAAAGAACCTTGGAGAGGTCTTAATTAAATGATGTCAATTCGGATATCTAGGAAGTGTTGCCAAATGCATGACGAATCTATATTTGAGCTTGTAACGTTTTATTGCCAAATGCTTTTTGTCTGTGAGACACAACTGGCAGTGCGCAGTGCAGCGACTCCTCTGGTTAATAGCTATAGCAGAAAGGTAGTGTAGATATACTTTTCGCATCACATAAGCTGAAACCATGTGGTCATACAGTTTTTGAATTCTCTGACTTGCAGCTGACGGTTCCACATTGGCCAATGGTAATTTGGATTTTATCTTTATCATATAATGTTGTTTGGTGTCTAGTTTATGTAGTTTTATAATGCCGTGGTTATACATTTCTTACAAATATATATATATACAATAAACGCTTTTCAAATGACAGAGTTGCCGTATAACTTTTTTCTCCAATTGTCGAGTTATATCTACCTTCGTGTGGCTTGGGAAATGCAACATTATTTTACTGTATCATTTCCTGAGTCATACATAACATACCAAAACGTGAAAATGAACTTGAAATAAATACACGAGAGTAAGAAGAATTTCACACAGTTTTCACAAGATTAATGGATTTTCAGCTTAACTCTTTGACCTGATCCCACTTAGTTACAATAATGTTGAAACACTAATGCTTGAGTTTGGCACTTTTTTGTACTTATGTTAAGTCTTTAAATCATGGACAATCGGGCTATAGTTCGAAGAGAAGTCGTTCAACTAAACGGTATTTAGTTTCATAATAAATTGCAACTAGGGTGTTGTAATCTCCTTGAGAAATGTTGTAAATGCCAAAAAGATCATAATACATCCTATCTGAAGAAAATCTGTCAAAAGAACCTAAACCAGACATTGGGGATGATTTAACCTTCCTAGAACAATCAAATAATACGATGCCACTAAAATCGACAAGGTGGTTTGCCATAAATTCAGAGCAATGAAGCAGTAGCCAATATGTACATACTGCATTTCACTAAATACCGCCAAGAGTAGGTAAGAGCATGAACCATATACAGCTGCTGAAACACATCTCCATTGACCAAGAATCAGTCTGTGAAAAGAAATATGCCGTGGTTCACTCATTCTAAAATAAGGTGCAAATCCTGGAGAAAAAAATGAAGAAAAATAAACTTTAAGAATTACACTTTTTCGACATACCGTCACTATTGTAGATCATTCAGGCTTCATCCTGTAAAATTTCACCACCTTCCCGATATTCTTGCAATTTCTACATCATTTTGAAACTTGATGGGTATATTCCAATTTGGTAATCAACGTGACGCAGGACATATGAACTAAATGTAACCATAACACAAACTCAACGTATATCTCTGACTAGCAGACTTCAGTTTCTCAAATAAAGAGCAATATTAAGTAGATTAAATCAAACAATAAACGTCCATTCATATCTTCTGTCGAAAAATGTTAAATAATATGTGTATGATGCAGGCTTCTTGATTCAGAATTTTCAGTGTTGTTAACTTGCAACTATAATAACATCTGACCTGTACATCAGAATTATATCAAAACATGTAATGATAATTACATTTGTCCTACATGAGTGGCGGAGCTTATAATTACTTTTCTAAATACATCTTTTTATATGGCAGGTCTTGTTTTATTCAGCGTCACGTAAATTACTTGCAAACCGCAACATAAATTATTTTTGCATTACAGATACACAATGGCATTAAATATTATCTGAAAGACTTTATCTGGATACGTTTACTCCAAACAGACAATCTTGTGTGATCCTATTTCATTTTTAATATTGTTTTACTTTTTGCACAACATTCTATAAAATGTAATATACGTGACGGAATACTGTAATTTACGTGACGGTAATATTAAGTCACCTACATTATTTTTAAACTTAGATATGTTTGAGTTTTTGCTAACTTAAAATGAAGCATGGAATTTGAACCAGTCTGCACAAGAAGTAAATCCTTCGATTAATTAACCACGTAATTATTTAGTAAAACAAAACTGTTTTATATTGATAAAAATGTATATTAATCTCAGGGCTGATATTTTACTGTTGGTCAGTATTTTGGAATGGACAAATGCGAACAACAAATGTAGTATTGCTATGTCTTTGATTGAAGGAGGTGTGATCCTTTTAGATTCAACTGTTTTCAACTATAACTGATAAATAGACTTAAACTACCTTTGTATTTTACGTGACAAATGCGTAATTTACGTGACACTGCTTGAAAAAACATCATATTCCGTAAACTTAACTACTGAAAAGTACATAATGGACATTAAAACATTTATTGACGCTGATTCAAAGCACAATCTTAGCTATATAATATGTCATATTGACATTTTGAAAGTAAGTACCGTCACGTAAATTACTGTCACGTTTATTACATTTTCAACTTAAGCATCCGAAAAAAACACCTTAAGGTCGTTTGATATCAACTTTATTTTTTGTGAGATGTATTCATCCTCCATACTTTCATATTCAGATAACGTTGTTTCAAATACCATGTCGGATTTGTAGAAAAATGGTGTCACGTATGATTACATCTTAAAAGGGACGCAATGGTTTAGCAGGGGTATTAGATATATTTGACCAAAATAGTAAAGCAAAATGAAAAATCCATATGTTATCCATATAAAGGACATATTCAACTATTTAATTGACACAGTTTGGTCTGCAATAAGAGAAAGCAGTATTAAGATTTGGACAATCTTCTATAGCGTTACGTAAATTACAGAAACTCTGTGACATGCTTTTTTCGATTTTTGATGTTTGATATTTTTGTTTGTTTACAAGATATAAAATAACCATTTCTTTTACCAAAAGATAATGTCAAATGAAGTAAATTGAACGATGTTGTTTGGTAATAAAATAGAATTTGTTCATTTTATCGCCTTTTGAATTTTTGCATTTCATTTTGTGACACCGTTTTTGGTGGGGTCATGCATTATTCACTACCACCAGAGATCTTAAAAAACATAACTGGGTATCATACTTTATTCGATTTAAATGGAGATAGTACCAAATTTTGAAAATACAGCCAACCTTGGTGATATATTGAACAATGTCACTCCAATTTCTATTTAACACCCCGAGACAGGGGGTGCGCTGCTTATTTTAGAATGAGTGGGTTGACAACAGGTATATATAATACCTGTAGTTATACAATCAAAATATGGTTGTCCACAGCATCTGTCAGTTCAATTTCACAGAGCATGCCATCTTATTTTTCAATGTGCTACGCTTGAAGATTGGATTATGGAACGGCGTACTTTGACGGACATTGCTGCTGGGCCCGATATACCACAGCGTAGAACGGTCCTTGTTGGTGGAGAATTTGGGAGACACGGGAAATAGGCAGCTACGTTTAAGTGACGCGCGTTTTCAAAGGTTCTGGACATGGAAGAAAATTTGTGCTGGCTACACGTTCTTCTAGGGTGAAGTGGTTAGAGCCGCACAGCAGGAGTCGACCTTTGCTATTGAATTTGTCATGATTGCTCACAGGTAAAGACGTTGTGACATCCTCTGTCAGCTGATAAATTTATGACAGCGTTGCCAGTGTCTCTGTGCCTATGAGAACCAATCTGTATGAGGTGATCGACATGTAGACAGTGTTATTTTTACAACACCCTCTACAGACAAGACTATCCTTCATGGTGATTTCAGTGACTGTTCAGTACAGATCTTCATCTGACCAGGGAATATGATATGCGTTCTGAAGGTGTAGGAAAATTCATAATCAATTATCTCTGTATGCTGAAAAAGATCTTCTAATTACAAACACAGTCTTCTATCTACCTTACAGAAAGTAGATATTCTGGATGTATCCCCGATCCAGTGCAGGGAAGCATCAATGATCACCGACTTTCTGTGGCAGACAATAAGCATGCCATTGCCTATGCGCCTTCGAGAGCCAATATACTCGTAGATGAGGTGAAAGACAAGCTCTTTGATTATCGTGTGATGCCTTCAATACTCCATACCGATAGGCCCACCCTTCATGTCGATTTGGTACTACAGATAATCGTACCAGGGCAAGTTGGAGGGAATGTAATCATCGGCACAGTCTTACGACATTGTGGAAGCATTGCGGCCCAAACACTGGCTACAATAATAATGTGGGGAACAGATTGACAGGGTGCCAGTGTGATAAAGACTGTTAGTCTATTCCGGGGTGTTTTCCAAATCATTAAGACTCATCCGAAGACTCCAGTCTGTGAGATGATCACAATGCAAGTAGTCTGGTTGTCTCAGAGCTGAACAACGACAAATGAGCCTGTGCATGACAAAACCAACAATTTGGGTTTCCGACCAGGTCCAACACAAACCGGGCTGTACAGTCACAGAAGATGGTTAGAAGCTTGAAATTTCGGATTTAAGAAGAAGAGGGATTGTACTATCCGTGTAGCGAAAACAAAGGCGCTGATCAGCTGTGCAGTTACTGCACAGCTGATCTGCGTCTTTGTTTTCGCATATGCAAATTGTTGGTTTTCTCATGCACAGGCTCATTTGCAAACAAGTACTTGTAGGTACAATCAAACTCAGTTCAGATCAATCAGAAATAAAGTGGAGGGTCTTCTACTTCATCTGCAAATTCATGAATCCATCTCGTGAACATCAAGACTGGCCCCGAGGTTATAAAACTTTTTTCATGCTCAACTCAGCTGAGCTTGACATTTCAAATCCTCATAAATACTGAAATAGCCCAAATATATTGAAACTGAAGGTTTAGAACTCCAAAGCCTGTAATTTATCCAGCTAATAAATGTTAAAATGCCAACAATTGTTGGCATTTTAACATTTATGAGCAGGATAAATTTTAGTCTCAGCTGAGCTGAGCATGAAAAAAGTTTTATAATCTCGGGGCCAGGATTAACAAGATTGGTGAGAAAATGCAGCGGCTTCTAGAAGAAAAGCACCGACTGCACAAGGCACATAGAGATGGGGGATGACTTATGAAATTTGTTTTGTTAAAATGATTAATGTTTTAAAGATAATGAACATGTCTGATTAAAATTCAATATATCAAAGAAATGTAGACATGTAGTTTTTTCACATTCTTATCCCATTTGATGTTTAGATTTTATCTCTTCTGACAATCTATAGGTATTGTTTAAATGTGATAGTTGGACCATTACTCATACAATTTTACTGAATTTGTATGTATTGATACTTGTATGATTTGACATCCCCGTTGCTGACCAGTTTCGAATTGACTATCTTTTTACATTGTAGCATATAGGTCCGGAAGTCTTTTGGTCGGGCCTTACTAATAAAATTAAAACTGACATCCTTTAAGAGCAGCCAACATATTAATAAGAATGGGGATGGGCCATACAGCGGTTTCGGTTATTTAAGCCTCGTCAGTGACCCTACAGAATTTGCAAAGAGCCAAAGAGAATTACTGTAATTTTGCAACTCCATACGGGGCCAAACATTGAATAATTTGTATGATTTGATATCCCCGTTGCTGACCAGTTTCGAATTGATTATCTTTTACGTTATTGTGGCATATAGGTCTGGAAGTCTTTGTTATAAAATTAAAACATCCTTAAAAGAGTAGCCAACATATTAATGGGGATGGGCCATACCGCGGTTTCAGCTATTTAAGCCTCGTTAGTGACCCTACAGAATTTGCAAAGAGCCAAAGAGAATTACTGTAATTTTGCAACTCCATACAAAGACTAGTATAATCCAAACGGGACCAAACATAGAAAATGAATCTAAACCGACGGTGAATTTCTAATTTTTCAGAATATCCCCGATCTTAAAGGAAAATAATGCATTTTATTGTTTGTTGTATGTATGTCTTTGTTTGCTTTTATTAAGGGTTGAGTATATTTCAATGTTCGGATTAATGTGTATGTTGTGTTGATCACATTTTTATATGATTTCTGTTTCTATGAATAAGGCACTAGTTAACTAAGCAACAAATAACATCAGGATAACATTTCCGTGTAATCTATATCCCCATATACCCTACGTTCATATAGAAAAAACTGGGGGTTTGCAGTGGTTTACCTAGTTTTCTTATTTTTGATCCAAAACATACATTGTGGGTACTCGTTAGAACCGCCTCAGCAAGGCGGTTCTAACGTGTACTCACAATGTATGTTTTGAAATCTAAAATTTATAATCGGTTAAGTTCATTTTCTAACCAATGTTTAATATATTTGGTCCTATTTAGATAATACTAGTCTTTGTATCGACTACCCCGTTGAAAGTTGCAAAATTTCAGTAATTCTCTTTGGCACCATGTTGCCAAATCTAAAGGGTCACTGATGAGACTTTAACAGTCGAAACAGCGGTATGGCCCATCCCCTTTCTCATTAATATGTTCGCTGCTCTTAAAGGATTTCAGTTTTAATTTTTATTTGCTATTACTGCAACTGGTGTTGTGCGGTGTGGCGGCCCTAAAACGTCTCCCCGTACATCATAGTGTAGGTTATATTTTCTTTTTGGTTCTTTGAGATCACTGAGGATATTCTGAGGAATCAGAAATTTATTATCAGTTAAATTCATTTTCTGACCAATGTTAAATAATATTTGGTCCCATTTAGATAATACTAGTCTTTGTATCGACTACCCCGTTGAAAGTTGCAAAATTTCAGTAATTCTCTTTGGCTCCATGTTGCCAAATCTAAAGGGTCACTGACGAGACTTTAATAGTCGAAACCGCGGTATGGCCCATCCCCTTTCTCATTAATACGTTCGCTGCTCTTAAAGGATTTCAGTTTTAATTTTATTTGAGCAAAAATATTAAAACAAAAACGTTTTTACAGCTATAAGAATCCCTGTATAATGCATGGGCAAGATTTCGCAATGAAACAGAAAAAGAAAAAAAATGGAATAGAGAAATTATAATAAACCATAAACTTCAACTTACCAGAGGCGACTTTGTTCAATGTGTAGTTGGCGATGTTGGTGCTGGCTACACTGCTATTTCTGCTGTCCGGTCGTGACTGGGACTCCAACCCCGTGTAGGACCGCGAGTGGTGGAAGGAGGGCAGAGCACCACGAATAGCCGGAAGAGATACGCCGCTCATTATGGTGAGCTTACACCGAACCGAAAATCCAGTAAAGATATAGTCACAGTCTGTCCTTATACTCAGTTATCGAAAATTTCCCGGAAATATTTGCGTTATCCCCCAGCTGTTGTTTCGGAGTAGCTTATTTTACGCATTTTCGTCGGTAGTCCACATAACTTGGGTAGCTGCGCTATAAACATTTGTCACTCAACTGAAACAGTAGCAAGTGTATAATCAAAAATCTGGTGTCTGTCCAAGAGCGTCCATATTATTAAGCAGTTAAACTGTTATACTAATATCCAATATCACTGTATCTTTAAGATTGTATCGTCTTTCGAACCAAAAGCTATTCTATCCATAACCATTGATTTTGGGCTAAATGTTTAGTATAATACTCTTTTGTGGTGATATATTTTTCGCGCTCATAATACAACGATAAAAAACATTAATAACGAGGTTATTTAAGATTGGTAGTTGATTCCTTTAGCGAGTGCCTTTATCATAGAACAGTTCATTTGTATCAATATATTGGCAGCGAAATGCCTAAGAAAACGATTTGAAATGTGTGAAAAGGGATAATGTCAAGGGACTATGTGCTATTATTATGTATTAAACTTAAAGTATTTGTCACTGATACCATGGTTTTAAAGCATGCTGCTATAAATGTGTTTTTTTCGGTACATACATAAACATTCAATGCTGATCTAGATGTTTCATTTCTGCAGCTCAGTCTACTAAAGGTTTACCGTGTCCAGTCTATAAATTTACCCAACCTGGCAAGTGTTCTATTCTTAAATAAAAGATTGAAATTTTAAAATCGGTTCAAAGTTATAATCAGTAAAATATTGTATTAAGACTATTTAAACCTAAACGATAAACACAAAAGAAGTAAATATATGACAAAGTGTGCTTAACTATATACATTAGATTTACTATACTAACTAAATATCAATTGAAAAAGATTAACGTAATCAAATTAAATTCACATTCAATTAAGGTTGCATGCATGAACTGATAGGCAGGTCACAAATTCTTTAAAAAATAAAAAAAAAAGTAAAAACGTTTACAAATTGTGCAACGTTCTCAGATTAAACCACAGGCGCTCGACGACTGGACTCATTTTTTTTTTTTTTTCTTTTTTTTTTTTTTTTTTTGCATTTTCACCCGTTTGGAGACCCTTACGATATGTTCATGCAATTATTTTACCTTTAAAACCTTTTCTATCAATCCTCAATCAACCCTCGTCTATGGGCTACTATATAGACAAGGTCGGAAACGCGGTGTCCTAGTTTAATTGGGGTCATGGGATTCCCCGCATCTCAAACTAGTACTTCACCCTTTACCGTTATGTCAATGCTGAGTGTCTACTTATGGGCGACTTTGTAAAAGGTCTCACCTATTGCCTTCGTCAAAAATAAGCATAGTCGCCCGTAAACTTATAATTTATACCACCACCTGTCTTCTTGGATGGGATCCCGAATGTTTTTGTATGGTGACCTGTCGTTTCTAGAAATCAGTGGAAGGTCACTGTAAATATCGTATGAAAGAATCAATCCTACTGGATAATTGCATTGCATTGTTGCCATGACACTAGATCACAAAGTGTTTTGACTGGATATAAATCAAGCAACCTATGAAAACCAACGTAACACATATCACCCGCTGGCGTAACACGTCGTGTGACCAGTGTATTTATAGTAATGTCACGGCAAGATTGCCGATTTCATTCGGGATGTCCTCCAATTCTGTAGAATGCTTTAATTGTTAGTTTTTATAGGCGGTTGTGCTTATTTTGAATGAAGGCAATGGGCGAGACCTTTTACAAAGACACTCATGTGTTGACAGCCAGCATTGAAATAACGGTAAAGGGTGAAGTATGAGTTTGAGATGCGGGAAATCCCATGACCCCAATTAAACTAGGACACCGCGTTTCCGACCTTGTCTATATAGTAGCCCATAGACGAGGGTTGATTGAGGATTGATAGAAAAGGTTTTAAAGGTAAAATAATTGCATGAACATATCGTAAGGGTCTCCAAACGGGTGAAAATGCAAAAAAAAAAAAAAAGAAAAAAAAAAAAAAAAAAAGAAAAAAGAAAAGAAAAAGAAAAAAAAATTGAGTCCAGTCGTCGAGCGCCTGTGATTAAACTGTTTAAGTGAAATGCAACAACAATATTTACAATTACTATTTATTTACGATGTTTATACCAGTTATAACTCATAAACAGTTACTTAATCAATTGTAGCATTTGACAATAATGATTGTCAAGAAGAAGCTCTGTTGCATAAAACTCTATTAACTCTAAATTACAGGTTAAAGTCCCAGTTAACTTAATGGAAGCTTTATTCCTGTTGCATTTTTGTCTATGAAAATCAACACTAGTGTGTTCTTAAAGCTGTCATTAGCTAATGTAACTCCGGAGGTACTTTAAAATTGATTTATGCAGCAGAAAGTTAATGCCATGTTTACTAAGAGAGTTCTTGAACTTAATGGAGGCTTAAGATTTAATGACAGCTTAAGTTCATGCAACATATGACCAGATGACTGTGACCGGTTCCTCACGCAATGCAAATTGAATCATCGTTAAACAGTTCCACGACGAAAAATTCAGCAGTGTAGAAAATACGATAACGAAGCATAAACAAAGACACCGATCGTCTACTCCAAGGTCTCGCAGATGTCAGCGGTTTGCCTGCTTAAGTTCGTATGAAATTAGTCATAAACATGACCATGATGACAGCTTTTGAAGACAAAAATTAGCGCCCCCAATTTAGTTAAAATAGAAGACAGAGCCAGATAGTAAATGTGCGGTAGAAATTGGCTGTCGTAAAGTATCAAATGCGGACACTGGTGTGGAAAACTTAAAAAAAATGTTTTGGACAGGGTTTGATATTTAAACACATAATGAAACTGAAACGGAAGTAATAAAAACAAATTACAGTTTGGTTTTGCCTACAATCTATACCACGGGAACTGATCTGTTGGCGGGAAATGATACTCTAAACCAAGTAAGAAACAGGACGACAAAGCAGTCTGTGATTTTGATCGAACATTTTATGCCAAGATCACCGAAACATATCACTATTATATGGTGAAAATGTTCTGCAATAATTTTGCTATTGGGTGCATTTCACACGATTTTCAATTTCTACGTCAGTAGCACCAGAAGACACGGATATGTTTATCAATAATTTTGTTTCAATTTATGGAACACTATGTATATCCAATGCGGTACCAAGCGGTTGCTGTCTCTCCAATCGCTTGATGAACAGGAATTCACTCAAATGTGTGTTTTCACAGCATTACTTGGTTTAGAACATCATTAACTACCGACAGATCAGTTACCGTGGCATGGATTGTAGGCATATCACCAATCTAATTTTTGAAACTTCAGTAACAGTTTGGCTCTTTGTTTCAATATTCATCAGCTCTTACAAAATCGGATGATTTTCTTTTTATCGACAATACGACAAACCTATACTGGACCATACTGGGGTAAAAGCGACATATTGGGTTATGCCTCAGGTCCGTGTTCTCGCGCGCGGGACTGTTGATCATTGATTTCATTCACCGGAGGGGGGGGGGGGACTTGACTATTTTGAGATCATATGTGTCATTCCATATTAATGTTGGTTGAAGCCCAAAAAAGCCATTATTCCTTTTTCCGGAATGTTAAAAATAATTTCTCAATTTCCTTTCAGTTACATTTATAAGCGTCCTTGTACTAAATTGAATTGCAAAGACTTTCTGAAAACCATTAAGAAGCATATTTGCAGGTAAATATTAATACTCTCCTTGTGAATTATATACTTTCTTATACACGGCAAACGGATGTGGTATTTTTGTCGAAATTAAACAACCTGCCTTTGTGGCTTTATATGTAATGTTACATGAGTCACCTTGCCTGAAATTCTTAAAAAGAGGATATCGTTTGTCAGTGCATGCACGGTATCACATACATGTACCTTGATTCAGGGTAAGCCGTTGAATAAAATCCACATTAACAGCAAAGTTAGGCATTCGATTATTTCTGATTCATTTGTTGTTACAAGCAATTCTCAAAAAATGTTATGAAATGAGAGGGTCATTAAGTCAATTTTCTTTTCTATTGTAAATGGTTGGTCAGCATGGACATGAATGATGTTTACAGGTTGCTTTACTTGGAGGACCTGCTTTCCGTTATACATGTTATACGTTGGTACCTATATTTTATATCTCTTAACATGATTTCCTTATTGCTTGTTTATATGTGTGTATATCAGAGCCACTGCAGAAGATGAGTATGAGGTCATGGCCATGTAAACCGGTTTAAGCCCGCCAGTAATTTTATATTACTGATCGTTCCAAGGCGATACTTCTGTGGTGGTTCTTTTTGTTTTATGTCTTGTTGTTTAAAATTTTTGTGCTGTTGGCTCTTTATGTATGTTTTCATATTTTAGTTAAGTTTAGGTAACTGAGCGGCCACATATTGGGAAAATAGCTGCTCATTCGGCTTACGATATGTTTTTATGGTGTAAGTACCTGATTTTAATTTAGTTTTTCCCATCTCGGTTTTCGGAGTGGGAATATTTTTCTGATTGCGCATTTTCTTGATCTTTGCCTACTTGTACTTTTTTTTCGACTAGTTAACAGATTATTATTATGTTAACCAATCCCTTCAGATATATGATCAAATATCGGTTCCGAGACAATCGAATTATACCTTAATAAATTATAATTACTTGCCTTTCTATTGCAGTACTTCTTGTTGTCTGTTGCTTGGCCCATCGGGGTTCAACTGGTGTTTTTCTTTTGCTCCGGAGTTGGTAAGTTATATCACGGCTAACAAACCTTTAAATGCGTAACCGCGGTTAAGAAAAGAAATCCGATTCACGTCCTTCCGGTTTCGCATCAGATGACCAACAAAAGGTAAACAAACTTTTGCAGCTCGTGTTTCCGAGTAAAATATTTCGATTCGAAGACAGATATTATAATTCTCTCAATGCTATTTTATCAGTTAGACATTACTAAATTTGGACACCAAAGGATTTCCAGGAACTTTTCTTTATAATCATGATTTTTATTCCCTTCCCCCAAAACACGTGTTGGGATTGCATTGTACACGATGAAAATGTGGGTCAGTCGCAGGGATATTTTTAGATATCCGCTCATTACGCACATATTAACGGAAAGCAATGCCGCGCGCAGATGATTTTAGCAGTGTATGAGTTCTCTTGACAGCTTCGTTGCCTCTGGCCACTGCATTCTATGCATATATGGTTAAAAGCTGTGTCAACATTTCGGTTACGAATTTAATCATTAGAATAATAGCAATATAATCAACATAAAACATGTATTGAAGTTTTTGTTTTTGTTAATGGTTTTACGCTGAAGTTTTAATTGTCACATTCTCTCGTCCTCTCTTAATAGGTGCTAACTCAAATTTGTGTGTTTGTGATATTTGCAGTGAAAATGTTTGATATGAAATAATACAAACTGTCTATGCAATACATGTAATACAATAATTCACATGCATGATATTCCTGTTCATGAAGACGATTTTACAGCATTCTGTATACTTTAATTTGCCTGTTTCCTGCTTTTATGTCATTCAAAACGCTTTACAGAGAAAATTAAATACCACAACTTGAACCGGTATCGGTTTTCAAACGTATCTTGAAATATAGCCTTCATATTTTAATGATTAAATGCGTAACCATCTTTTCCTTAGCTTCAAATCGGTAATGCCAGGCATTAACACAACGAAATACTGACACAGACATCAGTTGCAATTTATTTAATATATATTTGTAAATTTGTCGTGGAACAATCACTAAAATTTGACATTTACCGGCATATTGTCCAATTTTTAGATGTATTTCGCCGACTTTGGCCGTGTTGTAACGCCAGGTTCGAAGAGGGGAATAAATAATTCGAAGACCATCAAATTATTTTGCGAGCTATTTCGGTGCTGACTTACAATAGTAAATAAGTGACAAAATAGCATTCATAGATAATCGATATATTTCTTTACTAAAATTTAATCATCAATCGATCCTAGTAGTGTATGTTTTGTATACATTTTCTTGGTCTTCATATGCAGAACCGGAAGGGCGTGAATCGGATTTTCTTTCTTAACCGGCGGTTACGCATTTAAAGGTTTGTTAGCCGTGTTATATGGCGCCCAGGGATCTCCATCGTCGGGCAGCTTAATCGATCTGTGAGTCCTCGTTTTTGATTCATCATGGTTGTTATCATGATTTATTTGTTTGTCCTTGATGATTCATTGACTAATTAAAGATTCACCACGAGGACCGAACAACTAACTAAATGTTGTGAACCACTCCAGAAGCTGAGGGTGAGGTTAGGTACCTGTAAAATCGATTTAAGCCCACCAGTAATTTCATACTACTGATCGTTCCAAAGCGGTACTTCTGTGATCACGTGATGGTTCTTATTGTTTTATGTCTTGGTGTTAAATTTTTTGTGCTGTTTGCGCCTTGTGTATGTCTTCATATTTTTAGTTAAGTGTAGGTAACTGAATGGCCACCTATCGTGAAAATAGCTGCTCATATGGCTTACGATATGTGTTTATGGTATAGGTTCCCTGATTGTTAATTTATTTTTTTTCTCCAAATACCGAAGTTTTTGGAGTGCTAATCTATTTCTGATTACGCCTTTTCCTGATCTTTGCCTTCTTGTACCTTTTGTCTTGTGTGGTACATGCTGTTTCTTATTTTGGTTTCAATTTCAGTACAATACATACACAATTGTATTAGTTAAGATGATATCGAGGCACTTGGTCGACCGGTTCCAGAAGGAGTTAAACCTCTAGGCGTCTTCGTCGAGGGAGTGCCGGGGAGGGGGGAGGGGGGGGGGCTAACCGATCGACCAAGTGGCTGGGCGCTCAGAGCTGGCAGGGTAAGCGAGAGCAAGAGGCCTTGTGTTCGAGTCCCTGTCGTGCCATGTTCTTTTTCCGCCCCTGTGACTTTTGTAGTCTAGGTGTGGGCCTATGCTCGCGCAGAAAAATGGGACTGTCTCGTCGGTTTAGACATTGATCCGGTAAGATTCGGGTACTAATCTAATTAAGCAGCGCAAAAATGTAGCCGGTCGACCATGTGGCTCTGTAGCTCAGTGCTCGCACTGTAAGCGAGAGGCACTGGGATCGAGTCCCGGTTGAGCTACGTTCTTTTTCCTCCCCTGTGACATTTGTTGGCTCAATGTTGGTCCGTGCTTGATCTGTCTCGTCGGTTCCGGCATGGTTCCGAGAAGATTCGGGGACGATTGTAATTAAGCAGAGGGGGGGGGGGGGGGGGGGAGACGGCGATGTAACCGGTCGACCAAGTGGCTTGAAAGCTCAGTGGCATAGTGCTGGCTCGTTAAGCGAGAGGCCCTGGATTCGAGTCCCGGTCGTGCCATGTTCTTTTTTTTTCAATACTGAATCTATCATTTTGTATTTCAGCATCAGTGTCCATCACTGTCTCGTCGGTTCCGAGCATGTATCTGATAGAGCAAAGGGGGTGTAACGGGTCGAGCATATGGCTCGGTAGCTCAGTGGTAGAGCGCTTGTATGGAAAGCGAAAGACCCTGGGTTCGATTCCCGGTCGGGCCACGTTCTTTTGCCACCCATGTAGATATAGTGTAGGATAGTGCCGTGCAGTCACTTGTCATGCAAAGTAGTGCAGTGTAGTGCAGTGAAAGGAAGTGTAGTGTAGTACAATGAAGATACATGAATGTGCATTGTAGTGCACTGCAATGCTGCACTGCACTGCAGAATGTGCATTGTAGTGCACTGCACTGCTGCACTGCACTGCAGTGCGCTGTGCTGTGTTGTGCAGTCTAGAAATGCAGTTTTCAATAGAAAGTCACTTGGTTTATATTGTAAAAGTTATGTATAGAGCGATGTTATTTAATTAAGATGAAGATGTTTGTGGTTTAAGACTCATTCAACACTTTTTGATTGTGTAAATTGTGTTAAGAACGCAGCCACTGAATCTGAATCTGAATCTGAATAGTTTACTGGTGACACGCCAAATGACATTATTTCACCAGGGGGTTCGGATGGGGGAGAAATTAGTCCCTTGAACGCACGAGTGTAGCGACTTTGGACACACAGTCATCAGACATTTCAGCAGAGGAGATAAGTGAATCAGGGAGGTCATTCCAGTCCCTGATAGTCTGTGGAAAGAAACTACTTTTGTACGCTTCTTTGCTAGCTGAAGGTATCTGAAAAGCCAAAGAGTGTTGATTTCTACAACGCCTATTCTTTGGGATAAGGTCATCTGTGGGTATTCTGGCTTTACCCTTTAGAGCTTTGTATAGCAATATAAGTCTACTATCCTTCCTCCTTTTCTTAAGAGATTCCCATTTCAGTTGACCTAAAATGCCAGTCATGCTCCCAGATTCAAAAACATAATTTCCCGTCACAAACCTTGCCGCACGATTTTGTACCTTTTCCAGTTCTTCCTGGAGGCCATGAATGTGAGGGTCCCAAACTGAGCTTCCATATTCCAAGACCGGCCGCACCAGTCCTTTATAAGCTGCTTCTTTCACATCTGGGGGACAAGAATACAAATTTCTCCTTAAGAATCCGAGAGTTCTGTTAGCCTTTGTACAGACATTGGAAATATGAGTATTCCATTTCAAATCATTTGTGATAGTTACACCCAGGTATTTTATGCTTTCAACGTTTTCCAGTACAGTGCCCTCAAGGGTGTAGTTAGCCTGTATCTTACTAGACCGTTTATTTGTCAGCTGCATCATGTTGCATTTGACGGGTTGAAATCTCATTCCCCATTTCCTAGCCCAACTGCCTAAACGATCAATGTCTCTCTGAAGTTTCAATGTATCCTCTTCATTCTTGATTTCACGATAGCAAACACAATCATCAGCAAAGAGTCTTATTTCAGACTCAATGTCTGCTGAGATGTCATTTATATACAAGGAAAACAGCAAGGGGCCGAGAACGGTGCCCTGAGGGACACCCGACACAATGGAGCCCAATCCGATTTAATACCATTAACCACTACCCTTTGTTGTCGGAAACAAAGGAAACCATTTATCCAATTCAGTGTTGTTCCACCTATTCCATAGCTAAACAATTTGCTTTTAAGGAGTTCATGGGGAGGAGTATCAAAAGCCTTTTCAAAATCGAGTATAAAAGTGTCGACCTGGCCTTTTTTTTCTAAGATTTTGGCCCAGTCATTTATCACTGAAGTCAACTGAGTTTCACAGCTATGCCATTTCCTAAATGCGTGTTGCCTGTCCGACAGGAGTTCATGTTCATCAAGATGGGCCATAATATTTGAGCATACAATATGTTCAAGAAGCTTACAAGGAATGCATGTCAAAGAAACAGGGCGGTAATTGCGGGCAAGTGACCTGTCGCCCTTCTTAAACAGGGGGCAAATATTAGCAAGAGACCATTCTTTAGGAATTTCACCTGTATCAATTGACTGCTGGAAGAGATGGGCGAATACCGGCCCTAATTCCACAGCCAGTTCCTTTAGGACTCTGGGATGAAGCTCATCAGGCCCTAAGGCTTTAGACGGGTTTAGAACTTTGAGAAGTTTGGTCACCCCTTCCTTTGTGACCACAATATCATGCATGAATGGGGCAGACCTATCCATAAGAGGGACCTGTTTGTATTCGTTTTTAGTGAAAACATCCGAGAACTGACCATTAAATTCTTCCGCCTTCTCAAATTCGGATTGTGCAATTCCACTTCCATTTCTCTTTTTCAACGGGGGAATACCTTGGGTATTTTTTTTCTGACTGTTTATGTACCTGTAAAAATCTCTAGGATTAGCCTTAACATCTCCTACCAAGTTGTTCACGTAAAGATCATGCTGCTTCCTGATATCAGCTTTGATCTCTTTCCGTAAAGATTCAAATTTAGATCTAAATTTTGCACTATCAGTCTTTTTAGCTTTTGCATGAGTTGCATTTTTCTGCGAATCTTCCTCCTTATTTCAGGTGTTATCCAAGGGACAGAGGAAACTGAGCGACTAGTTTTGAGGGGATATGTTTATCTGCCGATTCCTGAATAAACGATGTAATGAGATTGAAATTTTCCTGGACCGACCGAGGATCTGAGTAACCGTTGAATAAAAATAATTGTTAGATCCTTTGGAAGCAGTAAAAATACAAAGCTAGAAGATGGGCCATATTGTACAATTTCGGGTAATGAACCTTCATCAGTGACCCTTTATAAAACTGGCAGAGAAAGCCAGATATCTTAAGGAAGTATCTTTCCTTTGCACATTTAAGTGTTTCTGCTCTCATAGATTCATAATCACCTTTCTGATAACGATACACTTTTCTCCTAGGTTTCTTTATTGGGGGGATAGCAATTTTCAAAGTGCCAGATCACTGAGCTTATCCGGGGAATGAATGTCTGCAAACTGACCAAGAAGAGAGGTCAAAATTAAGTCCAAAGTATTTCTTTCTCTGGTGGGGAAATTGACTAATTGTTCCAAACCGTGGTCATTCATGATATCTATCAAAATCTGACCCTCCGTCTGACTCAATGATGACCCAGATTTGCTGAGTCTGTCCGGCCATACAATATCTCTAAAGTTGAAATCACCTAAAACGTGAATTAAGGGGGGTTTGTTGCCTTTATTAATGTTTTTGATTTTGTCAAGCTGTTCTCTAAATAAATTGTCAAACTTTTCCAGGGAATTCAATAAGTCATTTCCATTGTCCGATACTGGTAAATGACCATCGACAGGTGGTCGATACCAGCGAGCCACAAAGTGAGTTTTCTTATTTACAAAAAGTTTGACCCAAACTGACTCTGAGTCATTGTCCAATTCTGTGAGGGGCATGTGTGGGATGTCCTCGTGCACAAGAAGCATAACACCACCACCATTTAAGGTTCTATCCTTTCTGTTTGGAAAAGATTCCGGAAATAATTCAGACGTTAATATGGAATTGCCAATTTTTGTCTCCTGAATCGCCAAAATCTGAGATTGATGAAAATCAATGAAGGCCAACAACTCAAGTTTTTTGCCTCTTATACTGTTTATGTTGATACTGGAAAATTTCAGACCACTAATAAAACTGTTTTTGCTAGTCAAGGTTTCAGTGGACTTGGTTTCATGACCTTTTGCAAGTAGGTCAAACCTATTTTCACTTTCCAAGTTAAACTGTTCATTGAAAAAAGAGTCTGAGAAATTGAAAAAGTCACATTTTGGGCAAATCCATGTACAGTTTGAGTTTTGCATTGTTTCATACTCTGAGTCTGACATAAAAGAACAGTTATTGTGCACACACATTTCACATTTGTCACACTGGACAGCCTTATGGGAATTCAAAACAGCACCACTGCATAGGCTGCACTCAGCTTTGCAGTTTGAACAATACCAAGAATCATTATCCGACTCAATCTTTTGTAACTCAACGGGACCAAGATTTACGCAAGACGCATGGAAGCGTTTCTCGCAATCTTCACATTTAACTGCTTTCTCGGCCGCCTTGCAATACTTCTTGCACGTGCGGCACTGGAACCTGGGGCCTGGGTTCATTTCGATATCTCCAGCCAAAATAATAAGAATCAACAAGTTTGTTCCCTGTGAAGGATTGAAACTGCGTAATCCTTCGGAGCCTCTTCGGTTACCAATTTTCCTTGTAAAGGCCAAACTCTGAGCAATTCTACCAACTGAATTTCCAAATCCTATACTACAGTCCTGGTTTCCATCCAAAATATCTCCTGATGTTGTCCACTTCCAAACACAGAGCCCGAAAACCAACAACAAAGCCAACCTGAGGAGCAGCGGACAAGACTTCGGTGTATGGAAACAACATACCAGCTCTGTTCCAACCCGACAAGTCAACCGCCCCACAGTTGGACCGACAAAACCTGAAGCCATGAGTTCCAATTCAAATGATTAAACAAAAAGACCTTCAATCACTATATGAAAAAAGTGGGTGGGGGGAGGTCAAACCAGAAAAACTATTCAGATTCTTTAACTTTTATGACAGATCGTTGCAGACCTGCTAGAGCCGTTCAATGTCACTGTCAATGAAGCTTGAACAAATTCTGGTCCAAAAGCTTGTCAGCTCTCAGGCCAAAAAGTTTCAAGAAAAGAAATTTTCAAGTAAAATACGAATGGTTTTGGCGCGAATCGCACAACTAAGAAAATCGATGCTTAGACTCTTAATTTGGGGGAAAACAGCGACCAACAATGAGAAATTGCAGGTCCCAAACTTCTTGACCTAAAGTCGTAAAGTTTTACGAACAAAAACAATGGGAAATTCGAAAAATAATAGAAAAAAAACTTCTCTTTCAAAATTCTGTGTCCGTGTCGCCGAACCGAACCGAACACACTGTTTCATGTGTATTAAAATTACTCTTCTAAGGAGATAATGTGCCTTGCTCAAGGACACAATTCAGCTCAGAATCAGAAACAGTTTAATTAGTTATTGTTTGGCGATACGAATGAACCTATCGAGACCAACAACTTAATTTTCAAAGCAGTCCATAACTTCATTAAAAATATCAAAAGATTTTCAGATACTTAACACAGTACAACATACTATTACATGATAACTACTGATTCCCTAGCTACGGGTTCTTGGGAGGGCACTCAACTCTCTAATTTATTTATTTATTTATTTATTCATTTATTTATTTATTTATTTAGCTAGCTAGTAGTTACCTCATCAGCTGACTACCTCACATTTCAAAAGTTTGGTTATATATATCTAAATTCATATCATGTGACTATATATTTGTTAATGATATTTGATTAGGGGGAGGGCCGTAACTAATGTTGGAAGAACTTGTGGCCCAACCCCATTGCATACATGTACATGTAAAAAGTTGCAATAAAATATGTTTAAACTTTTTTCAGAATAGTTTAATACTGGTGAAACCAGAGGGAAAGAGCATGACCAGAGGGGATTAGTTCCGAGCTCTCACAAGAGTAGTAAATCTAGACACACAATCATCTGACATTTCAGCAGAGGAGATCAGAGAATCAGGGAGTTCATTCCAATCTCTAATAGTCCGGGCGAAAAAAAAAACAGCTCAGGTTCAGTTCAGATCCAGGCTCTCTCTAGTCAGCCGATGCACTTCCAAGGTTGGTTCCGGCAGTCCAATGTTTCACATTGAAGCGTCCGAACTGATGTTATTTGGTAGTCGAACCATACATGGAGTTAGACGCTAATGACCCATTAGGGCTGGCGCAGTCGGTAGCGCATCGGACTTTGGGCCGAGGGGTCCCCGGTTCGATTCCCGTCCGGGGCGCCGTCTGTTGTGACCTTGAGCAAGTCACATTTCCACAGCTCAATGTATATAGTGTACATATGTTCTTAAAATAGTCGCAATAAAAGCTCTACAGAGCTTATGTTGATTGTTGATATATAAAGCGACTTTAAATAAAGATTATTATTATTATTAGGGTTGACGCGTCGTTAAACATCAATCAATCAATCAATCAGCGTGTACAGAAAGGATAGAACCTTAAATGGTGGTGGTGTTATGCTCCTTGTGCACAAGGACATCCCACACATGCCCCTCACAGAATTGGACAATGACTCAGAGTCAGTTTGGGTCAAACTTTTTGTAAATAAGAAAACTCACTTTGTGGCTAGCTGGTATCGACCACCTGTCGATGGTCATTTACCAGTATCGGACAATGGAAATGACTTATTGAATTCCCTGGAAAAGTTTGACAATTTATTTAGAGAAAGGCTTGACAAAATCAAAAATATTAATAAAGGCAACAAACCCCCCTTAATTCACGTTTTAGGTGATTTCAACTTTAGAGATATTGTATGGCCGGACAGACTCAGCAAATCTGGGTCATCATTGAGTCAGACGGAGGGTCAGATTTTGATAGATATCATGAATGACCACGGTTTGGAACAATTAGTCAATTTCCCCACCAGAGAAAGAAATACTTTGGACTTAATTTTGACCTCTCTTCCTGGTCAGTTTGCAGATATTCATTCCCCGGATAAGCTAAGTGATCATGACATTGTTTCTGGCACTTTGAAAATTGCTATCCCCCCAATAAAGAAACCTAGGAGAAAAGTGTATCGTTATCAGAAAGGTGATTATGAATCTATGAGAGCAGAAACACTTAAATTTGCAAAGGAAAGATACTTCAACGGTTACTCAGATACTCGGTCGGTCCAGGAAAATTTCAATCTCATTACATCGTTTATTCAGGAATCGGCAGATAAACATATCCCCTCAAAAACTAGTCGCTCAGTTTCCTCTGTCCCTTGGATAACACCTGAGATAAGGAGGAAGATTCGCAGAAAAAATGCAACTCATGCAAAAGCTAAAAAGACTGGTAGTGCAAAATTTAGATCTAAATTTGAATCTTTACGGAAAGAGATCAAAGCTGATATCAGGAAGCAGCATGATCTTTACGTGAACAACTTGGTAGGAGATGTTAAGGCTAATCCTAGAGATTTTTACAGGTACATAAACAGTCAGAAAAAAGATACCCAAGGTATTCCCCCGTTGAAAAAGAGAAATGGAAGTGGAATTGCACAATCCGAATTTGAGAAGGCGGAAGAATTTAATGGTCAGTTCTCGGATGTTTTCACTAAAAGTGAATACAAACAGGTCCCTCTTATGGATAGATCTGCCCCATTCATGCATGATATTGTGGTCACAAAGGAAGGGGTGACCAAACTTCTCAAAGGTCTAAACCCGTCTAAAGCCTTAGGGCCTGATGAGCTTCATCCCAGAGTCCTAAAGGAACTGGCTGTGGAATTAGGGCCAGTATTCGCCCATCTCTTCCAGCAGTCAATTGATACAGGTGAAATTCCTAAAGAATGGTCTCTTGCTAATATTTGCCCCCCTGTTTAAGAAGGGCGACAGGTCACTTGCCCGCAATTACCGCCCTGTTTCTTTGACATGCATTCCTTGTAAGCTTCTTGAACATATTGTATGCTCAAATATTATGGCCCATCTTGATGAACATGAACTCTTGTCGGACAGGCAACACGCATTTAGGAAATGGCATAGCTGTGAAACTCAGTTGACTACAGTGATAAATGACTGGGCCAAAATCTTAGACAAAAAAGGCCAGGTCGACACTTTTATACTCGATTTTGAAAAGGCTTTTGATACTCCTCCCCATGAACTCCTTAAAAGCAAATTGTTTAGCTATGGAATAGGTGGAACAACACTGAATTGGATAAATGCTTTCCTTTGTTTCCGACAACAAAGGGTAGTGGTTAATGGTATTAAATCGGATTGGGCACCAGTTGTGTCAGGTGTCCCTCAGGGCACCGTTCTCGGCCCCTTGCTGTTTTCCTTGTATATAAATGACATCTCGGCAGACATTGAGTCTGAAATAAGACTCTTTGCTGATGATTGTGTTTGCTATCGTGAAATCAAGAATGAAGAGGATACATTGAAACTTCAGAGAGACATTGATCGTTTAGGCAGTTGGGCTAGGAAATGGGGAATGAGATTTCAACCCGTCAAATGCAACATGATGCAGCTGACAAATAAACGGTCTAGTAAGATACAGGCTAACTACACCCTTGAGGGCACTGTACTGGAAAACGTTGAAAACATAAAATACCTGGGTGTAACTATCACAAATTATTTGAAATGGAATACTCATATTTCCAATGTCTGTACAAAGGCTAACAGAACTCTCGGATTCTTAAGGAGAAATTTGTATTCTTGTCCCCCAGATGTGAAAGAAGCAGCTTATAAAGGACTGGTGCGGCCGGTCTTGGAATATGGAAGCTCAGTTTGGGACCCTCACACGCATGGCCTCCAGGAAGAACTGGAAAAAGGTACAAAATCGTGCGGCAAGGTTTGTGACGGGAAATTATGTTTTTGAAACTGGGAGCATGACTGGCATTTTAGGTCAACTGAAATGGGAATCTCTTAAGAAAAGGAGGAAGGATAGTAGACTTATATTGCTATACAAAGGTCTAAAGGGTAAAGCCAGAATACCCACAGATGACCTTATCAAAAAGAATAGGCGTTGTAGAAATCAACACTCTTTGGCTTTTCAGATACCTTCAGCTAGCAAAGAAGCATACAAAAGTATCTGAATCTGAATCTGAATAGTTTACTGGTGACACGCCAAATGACATTATTTCACCAGGGGGTTCGGATGGGGGAGAAATTAGTCCCTTGAACGCACGAGTGTAGCGAACTTGGACACATCAGACATTTCAGCAGAGGAGATAAGTGAATCAGGGAGGTCATTCCAGTCCCTGTTTTTTTTTGTTTTGTTTTCTTGTTACTCCCGTCAATCAATTTCTGATTATTCTGATTATTCTTGGGAGGTGTACATTGTACACTCCGTTGTGTTTGCAGGATGAGCCTACATGCATGAGGATAGAACCTGTGTAGGGATCTTTAACCTGTGTAGGGATCTTTAACCTGTACAGGGGATGACTGTCCCTGCACAGGGGGCCTCCAGTTAACGTCCCGATCCGAAGGACGGCGCACTTTATCATGTCATTCCTGCAAATGACACGAAGGGAAGCAAGTTCGGACCAACAAATTTTCCTCGCCGCTGGCGGGGATCGAACACGGGACCTCTAGCACAAGAAGCCAGTGCGCTAACCACTCGGCTACCTCGCTTCCTAATAGTCCCTGATAGTCTGTGGAAAGAAACTACTTTTGTACGCTTCTTTGCTAGCTGAAGGTATCTGAAAAGCCAAAGAGTGTTGATTTCTACAACGCCTATTCTTTGGGATAAGGTCATCTGTGGGTATTCTGGCTTTACCCTTTAGACCTTTGTATAGCAATATAAGTCTACTATCCTTCCTCCTTTTCTTAAGAGATTCCCATTTCAGTTGACCTAAAATGCCAGTCATGCTCCCAGTTTCAAAAACATAATTTCCCGTCACAAACCTTGCCGCACGATTTTGTACCTTTTCCAGTTCTTCCTGGAGGCCATGAGTGTGAGGGTCCCAAACTGAGCTTCCATATTCCAAGACCGGCCGCACCAGTCCTTTATAAGCTGCTTCTTTCACATCTGGGGGACAAGAATACAAATTTCTCCTTAAGAATCCGAGAGTTCTGTTAGCCTTTGTACAGACATTGGAAATATGAGTATTCCATTTCAAATCATTTGTGATAGTTACACCCAGGTATTTTATGCTTTCAACGTTTTCCAGTAAAGTGCCCTCGAGGGTGTAGTTAGCCTGTATCTTACTAGACCGTTTATTTGTCAGCTGCATCATGTTGCATTTGACGGGTTGAAATCTCATTCCCCATTTCCTAGCCCAACTGCCTAAACGATCAATGTCTCTCTGAAGTTTCAATGTATCCTCTTCATTCTTGATTTCACGATAGCAAACACAATCATCAGCAAAGAGTCTTATTTCAGATTCAATGTCTGCTGAGATGTCATTTATATACAAGGAAAACAGCAAGGGGCCGAGAACGGTGCCCTGAGGGACACCCGACACAACTGCAGCCCAATCCGATTTAATATCATTAACCACTACCCTTTGTTGTCGGAAACAAAGGAAAGCATTTATCCAATTCAGTGTTGTTCCACCTATTCCATAGCTAAACAATATGCTTTTAAGGAGTTCATGGGGAGGAGTATCAAAAGCCTTTTCAAAATCGAGTATAAAAGTGTCGACCTGGCCTTTTTTGTCTAAGATTTTGGCCCAGTCATTTATCACTGTAGTCAACTGAGTTTCACAGCTATGCCATTTCCTAAATGCGTGTTGCCTGTCCGACAAGAGTTCATGTTCATCAAGATGGGCCATAATATTTGAGCATACAATATGTTCAAGAAGCTTACAAGGAATGCATGTCAAAGAAACAGGGCGGTAATTGCGGGCAAGTGACCTGTCGCCCTTCTTAAACAGGGGGCAAATATTAGCAAGAGACCATTCTTTAGGAATTTCACCTGTATCAATTGACTGCTGGAAGAGATGGGCAAATACCGGCCCTAATTCCACAGCCAGTTCCTTTAGGACTCTGGGATGAAGCTCATCAGGCCCTAAGGCTTTAGACGGGTTTAGACCTTTGAGAAGTTTGGTCACCCCTTCCTTTGTGACCACAATATCATGCATGAATGGGGCAGATCTATCCATAAGAGGGACCTGTTTGTATTCACTTTTAGTGAAAACATCCGAGAACTGACCATTAAATTCTTCCGCCTTCTCAAATTCGGATTGTGCAATTCCACTTCCATTTCTCTTTTTCAACGGGGGAATACCTTGGGTATCTTTTTTCTGATTGTTTATGTACCTGTAAAAATCTCTAGGATTAGCCTTAACATCTCCTACCAAGTTGTTCACGTAAAGATCATGCTGCTTCCTGATATCAGCTTTGATCTCTTTCCGTAAAGATTCAAATTTAGATCTAAATTTTGCACTACCAGTCTTTTTAGCTTTTGCATGAGTTGCATTTTATCTGCGAATCTTCCTCCTTATTTCAGGTGTTATTCAAGGGACAGAGGAAACTGAGCGACTGGTTTTTGAGGGGATATGTTTATCTGCCGATTCCTGAATAAACGATGTAATGAGATTGAAATTTTCCTGGACCGACCGAGTATCTGAGTAACCGTTGAAGTATCTTTCCTTTGCAAATTTAAGTGTTTCTGCTCTCATAGATTCATAATCACCTTTCTGATAACGAAACACTTTTCTCCTAGGTTTCTTTATTGGGGGAATAGCAATTTTCAAAGTGCCAGAAACAATGTCATGATCACTGAGCTTATCCGGGGAATGAATGTCTGCAAACTGACCAGGAAGAGAGGTCAAAATTAAGTCCAAAGTATTTCTTTCTCTGGTGGGGAAATTGACTAATTGTTCCAAACCGTGGTCATTCATGATATCTATCAAAATCTGACCCTCCGTCGGACTCAATGATGACCCAGATTTGCTGAGTCTGTCCGGCCATAAAAGTACTACTACATACCGAAAAGGTTCCGGTCTAAAAAGACTGAAGTAGTTTCTTTCCACAGACTATCAGGGACTGGAATGACCTCCCTGATTCACTTATCTCCTCTGCTGAAATGTCTGATGACTGTGTGTCCAAGTTCGCTACACTCGTGCGTTCAAGGGACTAGTTTCTCCCCCATCCGAACCCCCTGGTGAAATAATGTCATTTGGCGTGTCACCAGTAAACTATTCAGATTCAGATTCAGATCAATCAATCAATCATACATGTAATCCCGAGCAATTGTTATACGTTGGTACCTATATTTTATATCTCTTAACATGATTTCCTTATTGCTTGTTTATATGTGTGTATATCAGAGCCACTGCAGAAGATGTGGGTGAGGGAACTTGGTCGAAATTATTGGATCGGGATTACCCGGAACCTTTTCGGTATGTAGTAGTACTTTTATAGCCAAATCACGTGATCAATGTTTTGTCAAAATGGCGTCGGCCTTGTCAGAAGAGGAGTTTCATCGAATGCAGGTTAAAACTGCAATATTTCATAGCCAGTCATGTGGAAAAACAGTTGAATATTGCTGTTTTCTAGTTTATTTGGCTAAAAAGACTGAATCGATTCAATCAGCCTCCTTGGCATTAATGTAGTCAAAATTTCAACTTCTTCAACTTCAATGATATTTCTTGTCAAAATCCGCTGGGCAGACATCTCGACAAGGGTGTTAGATTTTCGCTTGCACGACGCCAGTCGCATTGAAAAGTTTAAAACGTGTATTTATATCCTAGAGTAATGGGTTTTGACGCACCTAAGCATTCTATTGCAAATTGAACTTTTCCCAAGATATGTAAAATAATTTTGGGTTATGCAATATATTAAGTGGCATCCTTCACAATATTTAACACTACTAAGATAAGATAAGATAAGATAGATAAGATAAACTTTATTTAACGTCGGCATTCAATATAAACATACAAACATTAGCCATCAAGGCTATTTTACCGACAAACAAAAATACAAAACTGTACAAGTATAATAACAAACATCACAGGTTAGAAAGTATATCACAGATTTTATACAAATAAAACATATAGTACAGGTTTGAAAATTAAAACTTTTAATACATATATGAGTATGACTAGTAAAATCATAATATATTAGTAAAATTTTGACTTAGTATATTAGTATAATAGCCTACTGATTAGTTATATAGATCCATTTTCGCAATCTACCTAGAAAGAATGGGTCGAAAAGCGAAAAGAATTATGAGCCAGACCGGAATGCAGCGAGAGGGGGGTCAAGGGTCTCTTGCAGCCTCACAGCTAATCACAAGAGTCTCGACATGAAACCGAAAAGGAAAGTCTAGGTAGAGAGCAAATAAGACCAGCACATTTATAAGCAAGCTAAAGTATGCATTACAAGCAAAGTAGACTAAATCATAGTTTGAATAACAAAGCAAACATCAAATAAAACTGAACAGAACTGAAAAAGTAAAATAGAACTAAATAGAATTCTAACTAAATGAAACTAAATGAGAAGCACAAGATGTAAAACACAGTCAAGAAATAAAATCATAAACTGAACTTGCACATAGAACATTTACATGAGGTACCCTCCCAAGTCCGGATCAGTCTTCCGAATTCCCTGAAGTCAGTCGATGTCCTCAGTTCATTTGGGAGGCTCTTCCAGATGTGGGCGGCCTCATATCGGAATGATTTCCTACCGTAAGACTCTGTGTTTACTCTTGGAAGCTCAGCAAGATTTTGGTATCTGAAAGAATAATTTGTATTTTTAAAGTTAACAAGATCAAGAATATAGCTTGGAGATAAGTTATTTAGGATCTTAAAGGTTTCCAAAGCAATTTTCCTAAGTCTAGTGAGTTGTAGTGTGTTCATATCGGCCTTCTTTAAGAGATCTTCGTAAGAGCTATCAAAGTCACTGTACACCAGTCTGAGGGCCCTATACTGAAGCTTTTCCATTTTATCTGTACTTGACTTAGAGCAGAAATGCCAGACTAGTGGACAGTAACTGAAGTTAGACCTCACAAAGGATTTATAAATGAGCAATTTTGTTTCTAT
Organism: Rugalucina vietnamica; assembly: GCA_964017185.1. Lineage (NCBI taxonomy): Eukaryota > Metazoa > Mollusca > Bivalvia > Lucinida > Lucinidae > Rugalucina > Rugalucina vietnamica. The sequence goes on from OZ024875.1 coordinate 40,708,057, forward strand.
ATTTAAATATTTGCTAAGTCTGAATAAAACATTTATTTGTTTGGCAGCTTTTAATTTTTACATATATCTGTGATATGTAAATCAAAATTAAGCATATAATCTAAAGTAACACCCAGAAGTTTGACTGAATCTTCACATTTGATTGTATGATTCTGTATTGTAAAGCTGTCACAGTCACCATGCCCTCTTTTACCCAAGAAAAAGGCCTGGAACTTTCCAGGATTAGCCTGCATGTGGTTAAAATCAAACCACTCAATAACATCTTCACTCTCAGAAGTAAGCACCTTCTTGGTTTCAAGGGGGTCAGGATGACTGTATGTGACAGTATTGTCATCTGCATAGTTGCAGATACCACATTTTTTAACAAAATAAAAAATATCATTAAGAAACACATTGAAAAGTAAAGGTCCCAGGATAGATCCCTGGGGAACACCCTTTATAATACTTAGAAGTATACTCTTGCAATGTCCCAGCTTTACCATTTGTTTCCTATCTGAAAGATAACTTTGAAGCAGGGAACATGCTGAGTCAGAGAGGCCATAGGCTGCCAGTTTCTCAATGATGAGGCCATGGGGGAGACAGTCAAAGGCCTTGGACAAGTCCATCAGTATGGCACCAACATACCTATGGTTGTCCAAGTCCCTCTTCCAGTCCTCCAGTAGCCTCAGCAGTGTTGACTGGCAACCATAACCCCTTCTGAAAGCAGCTAAATATTTATTAAAGATAGTCTCAAAGTGATCACTTAATTGATCAAACATTATTCTCTCAAAAATTTTAGAATGACTTGTGAGTACACTCACAGGTCTGTAATTCTTTTTAATAAAAGGGTCATCTTTTTTAAAAATTGGACTAACTTGGGCAACTTTCAAACTGTCAGCGAATTTTTTCTGAGATATACTCATATTAAAAATACTGGAAATGGGTGCAGATAGTGCCTCTGCCCCCACTCTCAGTATTTTTGGAGGGATTTGATCGACACCTGTAGCCTTTTTTGAATTAAGAGAATTGACTATTTTAAAAACTTGAGATTCACTGACAGGTTTAAAAGCAAAAGTGTCATAGCCCCCAAAGGGGCTATTATCCTTTATGGCCTGAATACTTGGATGCATTGCAGATGAGTCTGCTTGCTGGTTATTTATTCCAATTTCTTGTGCAATGTTAATGTAAAAGTCATTTAAAATATTGCACACCTCAGTTTGGTCAGATACAAGACAGTTATTTTCCATTAAAATGATGTCAGCACTATTTTTAGCTGCTTTAGAGCTAAGAAAAGGCTTTATGGTGGGCCAAAAATCCTTTGACTTTGGGCCCCCACTACACCTTTCGAAAAAGTATAGCTTTATTGACTGTTTCCTTAATTTAGTGACATAATTCCTTTGTTTCTTATAATTTTCCCAGTTATTTTTACCCTTGTATTTATTGAATTTATTGTAAAGCATTTTCTTTTTGTAAATTGCTCTCCGAAGTTCAGTATTCATAAATGGAGGAGCTTCTTTTTTGGGATATTTTTGCTTCTGTGGGGCATGTTCATCCACAATCTCCCTTACAAGGGTCTCATATGCCCAGTAGCTGTCATTCACATCATCAAAAATGCCAGCAATGTGCAGAGGAGCCCTCTGGAGATCATGAACAAAATCAGCCTCACAGAAGTTTTTGTAACTTCTAAAAGTAACTTTTTGCCTTTTGTTACTAGAAGAATTTTCTTTAAATACTGTGGCAATCATGTGATGCCAATCACTGAGTCCACAATTAAAATTGACACTATGACAAAACAGATTTTTGCTGTTGGTTAAGATAACATCAATTAAACTAGGAGAGCCATTTTTTGTAAAACATGTAGCCTCCTTGATAAGATTTGTAAAGTTAAAACTATCACAAATATTGTTTAAAACCTTTGATTTCTCAGGAGAGAGTAAGTCATAATTCAAATCTCCTATGATACACATGTGATCATATTTAGTGAAGGACTGATCAAGAATTGAGTTAAAATCCTTCTCAAAATTTGAGTCATTTGTTGAAGGGGGTCTGTATGTGCATAATATGCCCCATGTCCTATTTTGTAGCTTAAGTTCAAGAAAAATTGTTTCTGACACTTTGCATTCTAAAGTTTTGATGCGCCTGATTGGTAGGTCTGATCTATAAAACACAAGAATGCCACCCCCATTGGCATTTCTGTCATGACGTTCCAGTTTATAACCATTTACGGCAAATAAATTGTTGTTAAATGTTTCATCCAGCTTGGTTTCAGAAATGACTAGAATATCACAAAGTCTGTCCAGTAGGATAGGCTTCAGATCATTGAACTTATATCTCAAGCTGTTTATATTTATATGACACAAGATTGGTCTTTTCATATTACCTTTACGCAGTTCACGTAAGTTCTTGAAGATATCACAGGCTTCTTCAGAATCTGCACCACTATCTGATTCCTCGTCACTCTGGGTTGAGATACTGAAGCCTGGGTTGAGATACTGAAGAATGCCTGTCTCAGCTGTTTTGTGAAAAAATCAATCTGAAACCAGTCAACCCCAAATTCTGCCATTTTGCTTTTCAGACATGTGAAATGACGCATTCAATTAGAACTGATATTCTCACTCATGCAATGGACATTGTTCCTGTTAATGATAATTTTACTAATCTGGAGAGAGTCCCTGACCTGTACAGCAACAGGAACTTTGTAAAAATACCACTCTGTTTCTTAGAGATATGCCTATAAATATGGGTATATTTAAGCAAATGGCCGCCATTTTGACACATCAAATTTTAGGGGTAGGGTAATTTAAGTACATTTATTTCTATTATGACTGTAAGCATGGGCCATTATCACAGACACACTTGTTCTTTGGGTATTATGTTAGGTTACTAACAAAACTTTTCATCAACTGAATTGATCCTTTGCAGCCAGCACAGTCAAGAAGTCAATGTCTCCATTTATTCTCCACCAAGTTATGTTACATAAAATATATAAGATAGGACATAATTTTGAAATAAATTATTTTATACACATTAGTATTTTATGGATGTGTCAATGTTCCAGATCTATCTAGTGAATGGTGCTTTAGAAATGGGAAATACTTTTCAAATGAATGAAATGAGTGAATGAAAAAAATGCTATGCATTCATGAGAAAAAAGTGCCATAAGAAAAATGACAGAAAAACAGGGTACCCAAACAAAAACTGACACAGCATTCCCTAAACACCCACAAATTTTCTTTTGAATGCTTAGATATAACAGATAAGAGTTGATTTTTACATGAAATAATTAGCCTTTGACACAAAGCAATGGCAGTTCTAAAAATGACAGAAACATAAAGGTGCGTCAAAATAGATGTGCGTCAAAATACATTACTGGACGATAGTGTTACGTAAAAACAAACATGTATATACACTGTACAGTTCCTGAGTACAGTGCTTGCACTAGTGGACGTTTTGGGCGTTTTTACGTCCTGAAATGACTCCCGTACGTCGAAAAATGACAGCTGACTGCCACAAAAATCCTCATACGTCCTTCAGCAAGGCACGCGACGTATCGTCAGAGATGAAAATTTACCTATTTTAGTGTATTGAAAACCATCTTAAAACTGTTTATTCAGGGATTAGTGACAGCGAAACCATGCCTCCAGGGTGTAAAGGTGTCTCATTTAAAGTGTTGAGAAGAGTAATTTGTGTCAAAACAATTAACAGATCAAGGTCAAGCGTGATCAATATTTACTGTTAGAGAGGTAGATTGGACTAATCCATTGTAATATTGGGTAAAATATTGGGTAAAATTGAACTAGTCCACTGTAGGTTGGAATATCAATATTGAAGGAATTTCATCACAATTAATTAATACACAATTTTAAAACATTTAAACTTTGCATATTTTTTTTTTTTTTTTAACTTAGATATCTCCATCTTTACTAATTGGCACATTTTTTTTTTTTTCAAAACTTATTAAGCAAGTTGAGGATAAAAAAAAAAAAAAATAAAATATGTTCAATAAAAAATATTTAAGGGAGGTAACTCAATACCTTGAACAGACACTAGTAATAATAATAACAAATAATGATAATGAAAAATAACATAGATCTACTATTATAAGGATTAAAATAAAAATGAAATAGATTTAATAACAATAATAATGAAAATAAAAACAAACAAACTATATATAATAATAATGAAAATAAAAAAATGAAATACATAAATTAATAATAATTTTCACATATTCATGAGCTATATTTAAAGTCATTAGCTGTATTGTTACAAAGAAGTGTCCGCTCTGAGATCGGAAGGTACCGGGTTCGATCCCAGGCCGCATTCTAAAAAGCGGTACGGCAAAAACAAGATCGAGTCAACACTAAAACATGAAACAAATAGAACCACAACAGAATTTTTACCTTGGAAGTCTTCTTAGATGTAGTGACAAATTAATTTAATGTGGGATGCACACTTGACACGCGGCACTGCGAGTAATCTATGACTTCCAGATTTTGGGCCTGTGACTTCCAAATCTTAAAGGGTGGAAGTCATGACTTCCTGATTCAAAAAGTTAGTGCAAGCACTGTGAGTACCTTACATCCTGTGTACGGGCTGGACAGCAAGTTTGAAGCCATCCAAGCTCTGTAGGTTGATAGTAGTGTCTGGTAGTCGGTTCCAGGGGATCACGATCCGTGGGAAGAACGAATGTTGATATACATTCACTCTGCAGTGGTATGCGATGAATCTGATACAATCAGCATACCGTGGCGATCTGGGTGGTAGATAGTTCACTGGCACAGCTACCTTCACTTTATCCACTTCCTCAGTGTTCCTTGCTGTCAAGATTCTGTTATTTTATTTGAAAGCTGGGCACCTGCCATTATCAGGCTCAGGACAAATCAAAATTTAGCTACAGAGCTCGATTTAGCTATAGTAGCTAAAAGGAGCTTTAAAAATTGTGTATATTTCATATATGTTTTATTAAACTTAAAAATTGTGAAAAAATTGCAGGCAAATACTCGATTAAAATTGTTAACAACTTTAAATATTTGTGTAAACAACATTTTTGGGAAAATCCAGAGAAGAAATTTCTGCAAAAATCACCATTTTTGTTTATTTCAGAAAATGGAATTCATAAAACCCCGATCAACAGTTAGATATGCTATCATATTTTTTTCTGCTGCATAAATTGTGTTCTGTGTTTGGCATTCCATTTTTTGCAATGACTGCCACAATGAGGTATTTTATAACATCTCATTTCCTGCAATTATAAAATGAAGTTTTTGCAAAAAAATCTTGGCTGGATTTTCTCAAATTTGATGTTTACACAACCCATACAAAGTAGTTAACATTTTTAGCTCACCTGAGCCGAAGGCTCACAAGGTGAGCTTATAGTATAGTAGTCGAGCCGGCGTGCGTCCGTGCGTGCGTCCGTCCGTCCGTTCACATTTTCAAACTTCAATATCTCTAAGACAACAAGGCCAATTGTGACAAAATTTTATCTAAAGCATCATTGAGGAGCGGGAAAGGTTGTATTAGGTTTTGGGCCAGGTCGGATCAGAACTCTGGTTTCCATGGCAACGGATAGCTCCCATAGACTTACAATGGGAAAAACATATAAAAATCTTCTTCTCTGAAACCACAAGGCCAAGAGCTTTCATATTTTGTGTGTAGCAATGTCTAGTGGTCCTCTTCATAAATCCTGCCAACCGTGGCCCTGGGGTCCATACGGGCCCCGCCCCGAGGGCGTCATGATGAAAATATAAAAAAATCTTCTTCTCCAAAACCACAAGGCCCAGAGCTTTCATATTTTGTGTGTAGCAATGTTTAATGGTCCTCTATATAAATCCTGCCAATCATGCCCCTGGGGTCAAAAATGGCCCCGCCCCGGGGGTCATTAGCTCCCATAGACTTACAATGGGAAAAACATAAAAAAATCTTCTTCACAGAAACCGCAAGGCCCAGAGCTTTCATATTTTGTGTGTAGCAATGTATAGTGGTCCTCTTTATAAATCCTGCCAACCATGCCCCTGGGGTCCATACGGGCCCCGCCCCGGGGGGTCATGGGTAAAACATAAAAAAATCTTCTTATCCGAAACCACAAGGCCCAGAGCTTTCATATTTTGTTTGTAGCAATATATAGTGTTCGTTTTTATAAATCCTGCCAACCGTGCCCCTGAGGTCCACGCGGGCCCCGCCCCGGGGGCGTCATGATGAAAATATAAAAAAATCTTCTTCTCCAAAACCACAAGGCCCAGAGCTTTCATATTTTGTGTGTAGCAATGTTTAGTGGTCCTCTATATAAATCCTGCCAATCATGCCCTTGGGGTCAAAAATGGCCCCGCTCCGGGGGTCATTAGCTCCCATAGACTTACAATGGGAAAAACAAAAAAAAATATCTTCTTCTCCGAAACCACAAGGCCCAGAGCTTTCATATTTTGTGTGTAGCAATGTATAATGGTCCTCTTTATAAATCCTGCCTACCGTGCCCCTGGGGTCCATACGGGCCCTGACCTGGTGGTGTCATGGGAAAAACATGAAAAAATCTTCTTCTCCAAAACCACAAGGCCCAAAGCTTTCATATTTTGTATGTAGCAATGTTTAGTGGTCCTCTATATGAATCCTGCCAATCATGCCCCTGGGGTCAAAAATGGCCCCGCCCCGGGGGTCATTAGCTCCCATAGACTTACAATGGGAAAAACATAAAAAATCGTCTTCTCCAAAACCACAAGGCCCAGAGCTTTCATATTTTGTCAGTAGCAATGTATAGTGGTCCTCTTTATAAATCCTGCCAACCGTGCCCCTGTGGTCCACACGGGCTCCGCCCCGGGGGCGTCATGGGAAAAACATAAAAAAATCTTCTTCTCCGAAACCACAAGGCCCAGAGCTTTCATATTTTGTTTGTAGCAATGTATAATGTTCCTCTTTATAAATCCTGCCAACGGTGCCCCTGGGGTCCATACAGGCCATGCCCCAGGCATGTCATTATCTACCATAGACTTATAATGGAAATAAATGAAAAAATCTTCTCTGCAACAGCATGACACAAAGCTTGTATATTTGATATACAGCATTGTCATTTGGAGCTCTACATAAATCCTGCCAATCTTGCCCCTGGGGTCAAATATGGCCCAACCCCAGGGGTCATTATAGGACCCTGACCTTGTTAGATGATTTTTTCAAGTGAACCAAAATGGCAGAAAAGAGGATACACAATCCAGACAAGAGCTCTTCTGCTGATGTAAGTAGGTTTTCAAGGTCACATGACCAAGATGGTCATCATACCCATATATATGGTAAAAACCCCAACTACTTTGTCCAGTGACTGTACTTGTTGGCTTTCAGGTGAGCGATCGTTGCCCCTGGGCTACTTGTTTATCAATCATTTACTTGCATTTTTTTCAATGAGTCTTTTTATTATGATATATATATATATGAAATATACACAATTTTAAAGCTCATTTTAGCTACTATAGCTAAATCGAGCTCTGTAGCTAAATTTTGATTTGTCCTGAGCCTGATTATTGTTGGAAACAAACCTGCTTTCATGTATGAAAAAAGAGGGGTGTGGAAAAAAAGGATGGGTGCGCATGTGCACTTATATGTCCCTTCCCATTTACAGGATGTTGGACCACAGTGTATATCCGAGCGTATGCAGAACAGACGGTTACGGAACGGACAGACGTTTACAGGAGCACGCGCTTTTTCGCGCCAAAAATGTTTTTCCGTTCTTTTAAAGTGACTAATGCAAATATTGAGACCAAACTAGAGCAGATGTGTTGCATACATACCCGTCTAGTTGTCTGTGCTCAAGAGCACAATGATTTTTCAGGGGGTTCGCCATAACTGCCCAAGACGTGTGAAAAATGGCATATTTTGTATTTTTTTCGGCTGTGTGTCGAGATTGCTTGCAAAATAAGCCATTGTCAACCTTTTGGATTTAGTCCGTATGTAGTTAAATATGTCCTGAACCACCAGACATTTAATATTTTATATGTTTTCCAGTAAAAATAGCCAAGATTTGGTTTTTTTCTGAAGCGTATGGTAATTTCATGGTTACGGGGCGGTACAGTCGTTTGTTACGGAGCGGAACAGACGAAATGACGCATTTCCATACGAAACGGAACAGACGTAGACGAGCTTTAGAATACGGATAGAAATAGACGCTGTATAGTAGAAATGTAAGATACAAACATATTTTAGCTCACTCGAGCTTTCTGATTCACTATAGACAGCGGAATTTTTACAGACCCAGCGTCTGTCTGTCCATCTGTTCCTCACCATCCTGCTTTGCAAATATTTCACCACATTCATAAATGTTTATGGCGTACGTCATAACAACATGGATTCATTCGATGCTTCATCATGTTCATATTCCGATGCTTCATCGTGTTAATATGCACAAGCATGGCTAAATAGTAATAAACTGCGAGTAAATCAAATAAGTAACATGCATGACAGAATCTAGACTGTAACGACCCTATCTTTGCAATCAGGAAACTTAAGCAAGCAGAGAAATTATAGGTGGTCTAGATTTGTGTCCCTTCATAAAAAGAAGAAAAAAAAATGGATAAAAGGAAAAGATAGGGTCTGGGGCCAGACTAGACAGAATCATATATGCTTACAAATCACGCCAAAGATTTTATCTCCCGCCGCAATCTCCCTTTTGCGGCGTCTTGGCTGATTCTCACGCATCATTCATATATGGAAAGACTTTGGAATATATGACCGATGCTTTGGAGAGTACTCCCGCCGGTGTGTACGGAGGTGGGTGTTCGCTTGATGACTTTGCTTAAGGACTGAGTATGCAAACAGGGAACCTTTTCCTTTGACCGAAATTCTAGGGTCTCTATATTACTAACGTATTCAGCACGAATGCCAGCCTTCCATATAGACCTCCGGTTAAAACAGACATGAGTCTTATTATCGGACCTTTTCAGACTTTTTCCAGTCTTTTATTTTAGAATTTATTGTTAGATATGCACTATTAGTGATACTATATTTAAAGGAGAAGAAAAGCCGTGATTGCCTCGTGATGCTGAGCACCAAGGAAGCCATTGGTACCATTTTAACGCATTTGATATGGCGCGGCCTGGGCGAACCCACGACATCTCGCCCCCGAAGCGGGCGCTTCTACCACTGAGCTATCGGGACCTCTCCCCCCCTCTCTCTCTCTCTGATCTGCTGTTTGCCCCCAAACAACTTTTTGTTTTCACAACTTAGTCGATGCTATTCTGATACATGTACGATGCTGATCCAGGTCACCAGGTGTATTCCATCTGGTCACGTTCGAGTGCTACAATACAGAAGGTTGCCGCAAAGTGTTATATTTGACATCACAGTGTTGTTCATGTAGTATTCATGGCCGTCTGTGACCGCTCCGTATGCTGATTCGTCTGTTTTTTTCGTAGGCTACGTCTGTTCCGCCCCGTAACATAAACGAATCTGTAGACTGTTCCGCTCCGTAATGTTTTTGTTGCTAAGCAACAAAATTCTGCTTAAACTACAAGGCTTCCATGCCGGAAATTATGGTGTTTTGGAAGATAGTAGATGGACATGCAAGGCCGATATAACAATACATTCGAAGCGTACAGTTTTGGACGAAAAACTGTACAAAACATTTTTGGCGCGAAAAAGCGCGTGCTCCTGTAAACGTCTGTCCGTTCCGTAACCGTCTGTTCTGCATACGCTCGGATATACACTGTGTGGACTGAATTATAAGTTTAGCCACTCACCCAACACCTGAGGTGTTTTCGTCCTTGTGGTGGAACCTTGGATTGTCCGTTCAGCCCGGCATGACGAAAAAAGGCCACTTTCTACCAGTGCGTTCCTTTACCGGAATGGGCCTGATTACCTGAATGGACTACCGGAATGGACATTTATATATGTGTCCTTTGTACTTTTCATTTTGTTTTTGAGGGCCGATTAGCCTAGAATACACCTGATAGTGATTAGTTCGAGAATCATGTGGTTTAAGTACAGTTAAATTGTGTTCCATATAGTCGGGTAGCCTAGGTCAGGTGCTTTGTATGCTTATATAGGTCCCTGTCAGAGTGCCAACACATTTTACTTATTTCTACTTCTATTCATTCCTGTGTGTGCAACCACTGGTGATCTCTATATATTTAAATCAAAGAAACCTCTGAACAGTGATCCTACCCCAGACCCAACAACTGAGCTACCCTAACCACCCTGGGAAGTCAATTTTGCTATACTGAGATGAATTTTATCTTATGCAAACTATTCATATGACTACAGAAGTACATTTTATGCAGATAAGATTCATTTAAAGCACCCAAAGCCATAGCATAATGTCCATTCTGGTAGTCCATTCAGGTAATTATGTCCGTTCCGATCCATTCCGGTAAAGGAACGCACCCACTTTCTACTACTACAACTACGATACCTGAGGTGATGATCAAAAATTGATCGACTCCGTATCAGAAGATAGATAGATGAATGTTTTCCGAGCCTTTAGGTGATGATCAGAAATTGAATAACTCAGTATCAGAAGATAGCTTGACAAAGTTATTTTAGCTGAAGTCTGTGACTGTCTGTCCAAGATCTGTAGATAGGTAGCATTAAAATACTGACCGATCTGATTTTGGTAATAGTCTTGGGTTCAACCTCGGATCCAATAAATCCCGGATAGGTAACTATGGTATATTTATGGTATTTATTGGAAATATGTGGTCTCGGCTAGATTGTCAAAGCTGTAATTGATAAAGTTTAAAAGCTGATGATTTAATTATTTGAGCAAATATCCTTGATATTTTTAGCTCACCTGAGCCAAAGGCTCACAAGGTGAGCTAATAGGATGGCCATGATCCGGCATCCGTCCGTCCGTCGTCGTCCACAATTTCAAAAATCTTTTTCTCTGAAACCGCTCGGCCTATCTAGTCGAAATTTTATGTGGAGCCTCCTTGGATAGTGGCATTTAAATTTTGATCGCGATATCTTGGTCACATGACCAAGATGGCCGCCACGCCCATATATGGTAAAAACCCTTTCAAAAATTTTCTTCTCCAGAACCGGTGGGCCGATTTCCACGAAACTTGGTATGTAGCATTGGGGACTTCAGCCCATCATAGTTTGATAAAATGATGACCTTTGGATGACCTTGACCTATTTGACGGCAAAAGTGAAAACTATAGATTTTTTGAAAACTATTGCAGCCTGAGGCCTGAAAAGTGGTAGATGCAAACAACTAATGGAGTTGATGAAGGTATGTGATTAATTTAGGTCAAGGTCATCTCTTGACCTTGGCCAGTCTGTCGTCCATACACACTTTTCAAAGATCTTCTTCTCTGAAACTGCTTGGCCAATCAAAGTGAAATTTTATGTGGAGCATCCATGGGTAGGGGAGACGAAAGTTTGATCGCGAAATCCAGGTCACATGACCAAGATGGCCGCCAAGCCCATATATGGTAAAAACCACTCAAAAATCTTCTTCTCCAGAACCAGCTGGCCGATTGTCATGAAACTTGGTATGTAGCATAGGGGACTTCGGCCCATCATAGTTTGATCAAATGATGACCATAGGATGACCTTCACCTATTTTACAGGAATGTTAATTTTGGAAACATAGGCTTTTACATGGGAAAAAGTGAAAATAATGCATTTTTTTTTAAACTATTGTAGCCTGAGACCTGAAAAGTGGTAGATGCAAACAACTAATGGAGTAGATGAAGGTATGTGATTAATTTAGGTCAAGGTCATCTCTTGACCTAGGCCTGTCTGTGGTCCATACACACTTTTCAAAGATCTTTTTCTCTGAAACTACTTGGCCAATCAAAGTGAAATTTTATGTGGAACATCTATGGGTAGGGGAGACGAAAGTTTGATCGCGAAATCCAGGTCACATGACCAAGATGGCCGAACCGACCATATATGGTAAAAACCACTCAAAAAATCTTCTTCTCTAGAACCGGCAGGCCGATTTTCATGAAACTTTGTATGTAGCTGCTGAAACTGCTTGGCCAATCAAAGTGAAATTTTATGTGGAACGTCCATGGATAGGGGGAACGAAAGTTTGATCGAGAAATTTGTGTCACATGACCAAGATGGCCGCCATGCCCTACTATGGTAAAAACCACTTCTTCTTCTCCAGAACCGGCTGGCAGATTTACGTTAAACTTGGTATGTAGCATTTGGGACTCCAGTCCATCATAGTTTGTTGAAATGATGACCCTAGGATGATCTTGACCTATTTTACGGCAAGGTCAATTTTGGAAACATAGGCTTTTACATGGGAAAAGGCTTAAACAATGGATATTTTGGAAACTGTTGCAGCCTGAGACCTGAAAGTTGCTAGATGCAGACAACTAATGGAGTCAATGAAGGTAAGTAATTAATGAAGGCCAAGGTCATTTCTTGACCTTGACCCAAGGTCATTTAAATACCAAAATTAAAATTATTGTTTTCTAAGAAATCACTGGGTTTGGAAACTATTGCAGCCTGAGACCTGAAACTTTGCAGATGCAGACAACTTATGAAGGCAATTTATAAAGGTGTGTGAGTATTCAAGGTCAAGGTCATTTCATGATGACTTACTACTCCAAGATCAGGCTTCAGGTGAGCGTTCTCAGGACCAATGGTCCTCTGGTTTCATAAAGCAATAGCCTAATATATTAACTTTAAGACAGTATCATTTCATTTCTGGTGAAACCAACATGTTCTGCACAAATTGTCAAGAAAACTAGGTATCAAATTTCACTGTTTTCAGCTTTTTTGACAGAAAATCAACAGATTTTGGTAAAAATGAAGGGAAAAACTCCATTTGCATTCAAAGTAACTTAAAATTTTAGATCAAACATGATAAAAACCTCTTATTAGAGCCTTAGTTGTCACTTAAACTCATTTTAGACCATCCTAATGTGTTTTGTGATACTAAAAATTTTTTATCAAGCAGAGACAACATATATTGACACACGCTTTAGTGCCTTATCCGGGTTATTTTGGATCTGAGGTTCAACCATGTTTGATTGCATCACTCGGTCATGTGATTTGTTTGATTGATGCAAACATACTACGTTACCGCAACGTCTGCTGTTCTTGCCATGTGGTCTCCACGTGGCAGTTTCAAGAGCTGAGCATAAATGATTATAATTTTATCGCCAATATTTTTGGTTTACCTAAGTAACATTATTGATATAAAATGCCAGTATTGATTCTATTGATTTAGTTTGAAACATTTAATATGTATCGTTTGCTTGTTATTTTCTTGGGAGTAAACAGGTCAGCATAATTACTTTCTATCCTGAACAGGATAGTGACGCCTCATGGCAGACAGTCCAATGTTCGAAGAATATGGACAGTGGTCTGTCCAAGGGTTCAAATTGCTTGAGAGCAAATGCAATGACCATTATTCTTGCATTTTCACAAATATTCAATTGAAAATCTTGTATATATCAGTAAAAACTCAGAGAAAAACATTGAAATTCTTTAATGGTGGCCACTTTTTTTTAAGAAATACATGTATATAATTTATATAATTGCAATGACAAATGACATGAGTGACCTTGACAGAATTTAGCCAAATGTTGTGTTTAAATAGCACTTATATTTCATGGTTGTAGGTTACTCATGGTTTCTGAGACCAGTGCTCCAGATTAGGATTTGTACCTATTGAGTATTTACACACCAGTTTTTGGCATAATTGGATATACCAGATTTTAATTGAGTAATGACTTGCTTATCTCAAGTCTATTTGGCATCCATTAGAAAATGTAAGGAAAATGAAGCAAATCAATAAACAAAAACAGTCTCAAAAATTGATGTTATTTACATCCATTATCGTAAGCCAGTTCAGTGTAGTAAAATGCGGTAAAGAGTCATTTCATGCCGAGTTGTTTCGTCCAAATTTCGAAGGGACACCTCAAACCAGTAATTTAAAAAGAAAATGTTTACATAATATGTTTCTGTTACAGCTACAGCTACTGGAGTTACGAACTACAAATTATGAACTGGATGCTAAATGCAAGAAGCAAGATAGAGGTTTGAAAACTTCATTCTATTTTATTATGTTGTTTTTATGTTAGCAATAAAAGGTTAAAATGTGTCAAGATAATGATTTGGAAAAATGTAGGTATTAGAACAGCCAGATCGAAAATCCTGCAGACTGAATTTCATGCTGTACATATATACACTGATCTAAGAGATTTTAAATGCCATTTGTTAACAAATTACATGTATTACAGATTGGACACGGAAAACATTTGAGCCTGTGCGTACAATTTGGGTTCTGAACAGGTCTGACACAAAACAGCCTGTACAGTCACAAAAGCAGGCTAGAAGCTTGAAATTTCAAAGGATTGTACTATCCATGCAGCGAAAACAAAGGCACTGCACAGCTGATCTGCGGCTTTGTTTTTGCCTATGCGAATTGTTGGTTTTCTCTTGCAGTGGCTCATTTTTGTAGCCTGGGATTTTAGATAGATAACATCAAATTACATTTACCGGATGTCTAAAATTTTGATTTCAGAGATAGTTTTGCTCAAAGAAAGTGCTGACAATACTGATAAAGAACTGCAGAAAGCATTGAAGGTGGGTAAAAATTGAAAATATATGTCAGGCTTGTACCCCCCCCCCCCAAAAAAAAAAAAAAAAAAAAAAAAGAAGCAAGATCAGCCCGACTTCAGAGGCTGATTAATTAGAAGACTAAGAACACTTTGAACATTTCTTGATATTGACAGACATTCATGTTATGGTTATTGCTCCACAACAGACAGAGGAAAACTGCATTTTGCATAATGCCAAAACAAGGCTGATCACCAAAATATGTCCATGCAATATATACACACTTAAACCCCAGTTTAAAGTATAAAACGGGGGTTTACAGAGGTATAGCTATTTAAGGCTATTTTTCTTATTTTTGCTCCAAAAGATAGATTGTGGGTACTCATGTACCCTCAATCTATGTTTTAGCAAAAATAAGAAAAAAATCACAAATTTTCTACTTCAATTTTTACAACTTCAAAAATCTCTGTACATTGCATGGGCAAGTTTTCGTAATGACTAGCTCATGGATCCACTGCAGAACATTTTCTTCCTGAAAAACAAAATTTTAAACCTTTTGGTTGTTAAAACAGCTTTGGTCAGGGTTTCTGACCTGGCCTGACACAAACCGACCTGTACATTCAGAAGCTTGAAAAGTAGAGGGATTGTTCTATAGGTGTAGCAGAAACAAAGGCACTGATCAGCTGTGCAGTCACTGCACAGCTGATCTGTGCCTTTAGTTTCGCATGGGCTAAACTCTTGCTCATTAATGTGTCTATTTTAAATGCTGTGTTTTTAGCTCACCTGAGCCGAAGGCTCACAAGGTGAGCTTATAGGATGGCCATGATCCGGCGTCCGTCCGTCCGTCGTCCGTCCGTCGTCCACAATTTCAAAGATCTTCTTCTCTGAAACCGCTTGGCCAATCAAAGTGAAATTTTATGTGGAGCATCCATGGGTAGGGGGAACTGAAGTTTGATCGCGAGATCCGGGTCATATGACCAAGATGGCCGCCACGCCCATATATGGTAAAAACACTTCAAAAATCTTCTTCTCCAGAACCGGTGGGCCGATTTCCACGAAACTTGGTATGTAGCATCGGGGACTGCAACCAATCATAGTTTGATAAAATGATGACCCTTGGATGACCTTGACCTATTTTACGGCAAGGTCAAATTTAGAAACATAGGCTCTTACATGGGAAAAAGTGAAAACTATGAATTTTTTGAAAACTATTGCAGCCTGAGGTCTGAAAAGTGGTAGATGAAGACAACTAATGAAGTAGATGAAGGTATGTGATTAATTTAGGTCAAGGTCATATCTTGACCTTGGCCAGTCTGTCGTCCATAAACACTTTTCAAAGATCTTCTCCTCTGAAACCGCTTGGCCAATCAAAGTGAAATTTTATGTGGAGCATCCATGGGTAGGGGTGATGAAAATTTGATCACGAAATCCAGGTCACATGACCAAGATGGCCGCCACGCCCATGTATGGTAAAAACCACTCAAAAATCTTCTTCTCCTGAACCGGAAGGTCGATTTTCACAAAACTTGGTATGTAGCATATTGGACTACAGCCCATCATAGTTTGATAAAATGATGGCCCTAGCATGACCTTGACCTATTTTACGGCAAGGTCAATTTTGTAAACATAGGCTTTTACATGGAAAAAAGTGAAAATTATGGATTTTTTGAAAACTATTGCAGCCTGAGGCCTGAAAAGTGATAGATGCAAAACAACTAATGAAAGTATGTGATCAATTTTTAGGTCAAGGTCATTTCTTGACCTTGACCAGTCTGTCGTCCATACACACTTTTCAAAGATCTTCTTCTCTGAAACTGCATGGCCAATCAAACTGAAATTTTATGTGAAGCATCCATGGGTGGAGATAATGAAAGTTTGATCGCGAAATCCAGGTCACATGACCAAGATGGCCGCCACGCCCATATATGGTAAAAACCACTCAAAAATCTTCTTCTGCAGAACCGGCGGGCCGATTTGCATGAAACTTGGTATGTATTATTTGGGACTCCAGACCATCATAGTTTGATAATATGATGACCCTACCTTGACCTATTTTACGGCAATTTCAATTTTGGAAACATAGGCTTTTACATGGGAAAAAGTGAAAACTATGGATTTTTTGAAAACTATTGCAGCCTGAGGTCTGAAAAGTGGTAGATGAAGACAACTAATGAAGTAGATGAAGGTATGTGATTAATTTAGGTCAAGGTCATATCTTGACCTTGGCCAGTCTGTCGTCCATAAACACTTTTCAAAGATCTTCTCCTCTGAAACCGCTTGGCCAATCAAAGTGAAATTTTATGTGGAGCATCCATGGGTAGGGGTGATGAAAATTTGATCACGAAATCCAGGTCACATGACCAAGATGGCCGCCACGCCCATGTATGGTAAAAACCACTCAAAAATCTTCTTCTCCTGAACCGGAAGGTCGATTTTCACAAAACTTGGTATGTAGCATATTGGACTACAGCCCATCATAGTTTGATAAAATGATGGCCCTAGCATGACCTTGACCTATTTTACGGCAAGGTCAATTTTGTAAACATAGGCTTTTACATGGAAAAAAAGTGAAAATTATGGATTTTTTGAAAACTATTGCAGCCTGAGGCCTGAAAAGTGATAGATGCAAAACAACTAATGAAAGTATGTGATCAATTTTTAGGTCAAGGTCATTTCTTGACCTTGACCAGTCTGTCGTCCATACACACTTTTCAAAGATCTTCTTCTCTGAAACTGCATGGCCAATCAAACTGAAATTTTATGTGAAGCATCCATGGGTGGAGATAATGAAAGTTTGATCGCGAAATCCAGGTCACATGACCAAGATGGCAGCCACGCCCATATATGGTAAAAACCACTCAAAAATCTTCTTCTCCAGAACCGGCAGGCCGATTTGCATGAAACTTGGTATGTATTATTTGGGACTCCAGACCATCATAGTTTGATAATATGATGACCCTACCTTGACCTATTTTACGGCAATTTCAATTTTGGAAACATAGGCTTTTACATGGGAAAAAGTGAAAACTATGGATTTTTTGAAAACTATTGCAGCCTGAGACCTGAAAAGTGGTAGATGCAAACAACTAATGGAGTAGATGAAGGTATGTGATTAATTTAGGTCAAGG
Organism: Rugalucina vietnamica; assembly: GCA_964017185.1. Lineage (NCBI taxonomy): Eukaryota > Metazoa > Mollusca > Bivalvia > Lucinida > Lucinidae > Rugalucina > Rugalucina vietnamica. Next base: position 40,725,663 of record OZ024875.1, read on the forward strand.
TCATCTCTTGACCTTGGCCAGTCTGTCGTCCATACACACTTTTCAAAGATCTTCTTCTCTGAAACTGCATGGCCAATCAAAATGAAATTTTATGTGGAGCATCCATGGGTAGGGAGAACGAAAGTTTGATCGCGAAATTTGGGTCACGTGACTAAGATGGCCGCCATGCCCAACTATGGTAAAAACCACTCAAAAATCTTCTTCTCCAGAACCGGCTGGCCGATTTTCACGAAACTTGGTATGTAGCATTTGGGACTCCAGCCCATCATAGTTTTTTGAAATGATGACCCTAGGATGACCTTGACCCATTTTACAGCAAGGTCAATTTTGGAAACATAGGCTTTTACATGGGAAAATGCGAAAACAATGGATATTTTGGAAACTGTTGCAGCCTGAGACCTGTAAGTTGCTAGATGCAGACAACTAATGGGTCAATGAAGGTAAGTAATTAATGAAGGCCAAGGTCATTTCTTGACCTTGACCCAAGGTCATATAAATATCAAAATTAAAATTATGGTTTTCTCAGAAATCACTGGGTTTGGAAACTATTGCAGCCTGAGACCTGAAACTTTGCAGATGCAGACAACTTATGAAGTCAATAAAGGTGTGTGAGTATTCAAGGTCAAGGTCATTTCATGATGACTTAATACTCCAAGATTAGGCTTCAGGTGAGCGTTCTCAGGACCAATGGTCCTCTGGTTTTTTCAGGCCATCAATAAGAGCAAGAAAGCCAAGGAAGTGGAGCAACTCCTGCAGGAAAATGAAACACTACAGATGAAATTGCATAGTCAGGAGGACGACTTCAGACTGCAGAATGAAACACTCATGCAGGAACTTTCTCAGGTGTGGAATATACGAGTCGTCTCGTGAAAAAAAACAACAATGTGGCCTCCGAACAGGTCTGACACATATCAGGCTGTAAAGTCACAGAAAAGAGCTAGAAGCTCGAAATTTCGGATTTAAGTAGAAGAGGAACTGTACTATCCAAGTAATGAAAACAAAGGCGCTGATCAGCTTCGCAGTTACTGCAAAGCTGATCTGCGCCTTTGTTTTGGCCTATGCAGATTGTTGGTTTTCCCACGAGGCGGCTCATACAATAACTGCCTGGAACAGTGTAATGTTTAGAGATACTGATATAGTTGATTTGTTTGTTATTTTTCTGTAAGATTTGATATGGGCATCAACTACCTGCGTAACGTTAAAAGTACTTATTAAATAAATATCATTGGGCAAGTCAGTTTTGTTTGGGTCTCCACATAAATCTATATTGTTTCTGCTGATCAAATCTACTTTATTGAACAAAATAATGGAAAAGGGCATGTCTTTGTTGGATTTTAATTTGCATTTGGTTTAAACAATATTTTTTCATATAATTCTACACATACAATACAGATTTTATGATACTAGATTTGATAAAAAGCTATAAGCTTATAAACGTCAGCTCCTGAATATAAATACTGTATCATCTCCTAATTTACATTTGTTGTTCTTCAATTTTTTGGCATTCCAGCTTCGGTCATGGAAATGTTCGGTCATTCTTTGTCTTCCACTGATTCAAGAAAAAAAAAATGAGAACAGCTGTGTATTAATAGAGACAAGAGCCATGTATTAATCAGGCAACTCATGTACGCACCTATGGCCAATACACAGCTTTTTATTATTGTCGGACGTCGATACAGGATGACATGAAAACATGTGCTAATAGCTAGAACTGAATAAGGCCCAGAACAAGCATGAGAACGAAACCTTTTATGCATACAAAAATGTGACAACCATATAAAATATAGTGCACAATTATTTCTATTTATTTTGCAAAACAGTTTGATCAATTACAGCAATCCACTATGATTTTGTCATTCAGTATTATTCACAAGGTTCTATACACTACGCTCAGGACCTAGTGAATTTCATCGGGAAAACATGTCTGTGTAAACCCCACTTTTACATAGAAAAACTGGAGTTTGCAGAGGTATACCTAATTTTCTTTTTTTTTTAGATCCAAAACACACCTTGTGGGTACTAGTTAGAACTGCCTCAGTGAAGCGGTTCTAACATGCACCCACAATGTCTGTTTTGAGCTAAAATATTAAAAAAAAATAAAAAAAATATCCAAATTTTTCCTACAAAATTTTCAATTTTTACAGCCAAAAAAATTCTCTGTATATTGCATGGGCATGTTTTCGTAATTGAATGAATGGAATGGAATGTTTGATCCCTCTGTAAGCATTTGAAGGTATAGTTTGAACAGTATAATAACATGAAAGGTTTTCATGTTTCTAAAATTAAAAAAAAATTGGATGTATTTGGCAGCTGGTTTCCACCAATGAAGACCTTGAGAAGCAACTAACCAATGCAACGTCAGACAAGACAGTACCTGTGTCCTCGTCAGAAACAACTCAACTAGAAGATGAAATCAGGCGACTACAGGCACAGAATACTGCTCTACAGAAAAATCTTGCAGGTAAGGAACAATGCTGTGTAAAAAAAAAAAACAAAAAAAGAAATGTCAAAAAATACGCACATAGACCAGTAAATTGATAAAAATTAGGAACAAACAAATGCATGTGGCTTTTATGAATCTATTTGTTGCCAAAATCTTGTGTATAATGAATAAATGTTAATCTTTGTTTGTACTAGATTGAAATGAAATGCAGAGCAGTTGCTCGAATGATTAGAGAGTAACTTTAAGTGGAATTGCTATTTTATGCACTGAACTTTGCTTCAGTACAAATAAAATTATTGTACTGTCAATGGATAAATGTTGTCACTACATTTAGTTTACTCTTCACCAAAATGTTATGTGTCCTTCCTGTTCACCCCCATCCCACACCCCACAGACACACATACATAGAGAATCTTACACGAGTGGTCATTTCATATGAAATTTATTAAACGAGCCTTCGGCGAGTTTAATAAATTTCATATGAAATGACCGCGAGTGTAAGATCCTCTATGTATGTGTGTCTGTGGGGTGTGGGACACGAGTGGTCATTTCATATGAAATTTATTAAATGAGCCTTCGGCGAGTTTAATAAATTTCATATGAAATGACCGCGAGTGTAAGATCCTCTATGTATGTGTGTCTGTGGGGTGTGGGATGGGGGTGGACAGGAAGATTCGTTTTATCATATGACTTTTAAAAAGGATTTTATCGCCATCGAAGTGGACATATTTTCAATGAAAATTTACATTGTTGTTACGGACGTCGTCAATGACGTTACGTATTCCCGCAAAAGTGTTAATACACGTGTGGTCATAAGATTTTTATGACATGACATTATCCACTGGAAAACAGCGACGTCATATGATAAAGTGCCATAATGATTGATTTAAAAAAAAAGCCAAAATAATTCAATTTTAAAGTATCGAATTCATATTTCATATGCAGCAACCCAAGAGAGGTATGAGAAGCAACTATCAGAGTTATCGGGCAGGGGCAGGTGTGACAGCACTCTGGAGGAAGGGGACATAACTCATGCTTTATCAGAAACTGAAACACAGGGACAAGAGTTAGAAAAGCAGGGTAAATCAGAGTTTCTTCTTTGATGCTAAAACATTTGAGCCACCTCGTGGGAAAACCAACAATGTGGTTTCCGAACAGGTCCTACACAAACCGGCCTGTACAAGCACAGAAGCAGGCTAGAAGCTTGAAATTTCAGATTTAAGTAGAGGAGGAATTGTACTATCTGAGAAGCGAAAACAAAGGCGCTGATCAGCTTCGCGGTAACCGCGAAGCTGATCTGCGTCTTTGTTTGCGCATATGCAAATTGTTGGTTTTCTCATGCGAAGGCTCATTTGCTTTTGATTATCTGTAGAATGTATAGATGCATTTGTTTATTCTCTACTATAATTACAGTGGACTTAAAGTATGAACCATGTTTGGAGAAAAAAGAAACTGTCTTAAAAGGGATTGTAATGTCTATACATTGTATAAAGAAATCAGACTGCTTACATGTGTGACTGCTGTATTTTGTTTTCTCATGATATGTAATATGTATTTACTCATGGCGCAAATAAGGTAATATCATATGAACCACAATGCGACAAAATGTACCTTCGGACATTCAGACGTCACTACTAGAAAGCGGCAAAAAGTGGAAAAATTATGTAATACACGTTTCAGAAATAAACTGTATTTGTAATATTTGAACACTAGGCTACTACGTGAATGAGTTTTAAAGCATATTTATTTTCAATATTTGGAGTTACCTGCCCTTGTTTTTGCCCATAAAATTCTTACGTTTCCTATATCTATCGCCAAATATTAACCATAGCAACCGTATCATCATACAAATAGACAAAATAATGTCAACAGATTGAATGTAAGGGTGATCGCTTCTATCTTAACAAAAGGTTCTTACCAGTGCATAAACAGCTTTAAGCTAATGCATCGAGTTGTGTAGTGTCTACTTACATGCAGAAATGTATTATGCAACTTTGACGTCATTTTTCAGGACAATGATATCTGTAGGGTTCATATAGTAAATTGGTCATAACTCATAAAATGAGCCTGTGCGTGAGAAAACCAACAATTTGCATGGGCGAAAACAGAGACGCAGATCAGCTTCGCGGTAACCGCGAAGCTGATCAGCGTCTTTGTTTTCGCTACACGGATAGTACATTTCCTCCTCTACTTATTCCCAAATTTTCAAGATTCTGGGTTTCTTCTGTGACTGTACAGGCTGGTTTGTGTTGGACCTGGTCGGAAACCCAAATTGTTGGTTTTGTCATGCACAGGCTCAAATATCCTGAATAATCTGGTCAAATAAAGACTAATACACTCTAAAAACATTATACATTCGAAGTAACACTATTTTTCTAATACTCATAAATTGTTCGAAGGTACATTTTCTCACGTTGTGGCCCATATATTTTACCACTGTTTTACCTTTAGCAGGTTAAATTTCCATCTCAACATCATAATCTATTATTATCATGTGTACTTATTGTAGGAGCAGGAGATGAAGGAAATGCACCCAGCACAGAAACTGTTGATGACTTGAAAAAGACTATTGCAGGTGAATATTATACCATAATCTTATATCAGATGCAAATGAACCACATTTCTTTAGAAAACTGTTCTTTGGAGTTTCCCACTGTATCTGACAAAATAGCCTGTATAGTCAGAGAAGAAGGTCTAGAAGCTTGAAATTTCTGATATTAGTAGAAGAGTAATAGTACTATCCATGTAGCGAAAACAAAGGTGCTGATCATCTGTGCAGTTACTGCACAGCTAATCTGTTTCTTTGTTTTGCATAGGCAAAAATCTGTTGTTTTTTTTCATGACAGGGATTAACTTTGTTATTTCTGACAGATGTTGGAGACTTTGTCTTTCTTCTGTTGGCTTTAAGCCCCTATCTCACTGGAATGCGACAACTGGAGACTAATTCGCGAATAGTTCGCGACTATTTCGCGACAAAGATAAACGATATAAACACAACTTTCACGTTGCAGTCTCATTGAATATACATTTTTGCGACAAATTCGCGAATTTCGGTCTAATTTTGAAAATATATCGCACGACTGTCGCACGACAGTCGTGCGACATTCGTGAGAGTGTCTCACGACTTTCCCGCGAATGTAACTTATTTTCATTTAAATTCGTACGACAGTCGCGCGACATTCGTGCGAGTGTCGCGCGACATTCGTACGAATGTCGCTTAGTTTTATTTTCTCGCCAGATAGTCGCGAGGTTTTCGCAAGACTGTCGCGCGACCGTCGTGCGACACTCGCGCGACATTCGTACGAGTGTCGCGAAAATTTCGCATTGTAAATTCGCCAAAATTTCGCGGCGACAAGTTCGCGACACTCGCACGAACGTCGCGCGACCGTCGCACGACAGTCGCGCGACAGTCTTGCGAAATATTTTGGAGAAAAAATTCGCATAAAATTTTTCAACATGTTGAAAAACTTCGCGACCAGTTCGCGACTAGTTTGCGACACAAGAAATTCTCACGACACTCGCACGAATGTCGTGCGAAAGTCCTGAGACAAAATTCGCAAAACAGTCGCGAGAAATTCGCGTGCCAGTGAGATACTAGCTTTAGAAGAGAAACTTGTCTAAAATGCTTAGAAGAAAAATCTTGTACTTTCTCCTATATGATTATGTAACTGGTCAGCTAGGCTGACCTCTCTTAATCAAGAATATATGAATGGCTGTCAATGCCATTTTCAAACTTAGTTTACCTCACTTGAATGCTTCTGAATCAGATGTATAATAAAAAGTGGACAAAACCATGGTCAGACCAGTAGAATGATCTATTTTGCCATATTTTATACTATGTCCACTAATGCTTAAATATACTAATAAAATTATTAAATTGGTTTTTGAATGTTTCATGTGAAAGTACACCTTTGAATGTTCCATGTGAAAGTACACCTTTCCATATTTTACATACACAGACCTGAGGCTTAATCTTGACACAGAACAAGAAGAGAAAAGGATTCTGAAAGAAGAATTAGCTTCTAAAGAGGTAAACTTTACATGACAGTACTTTATCAGCTGAGCTGGATCATAGAAAATATGAATTTTGAGGGTTTCTTACCCGGTCCAACAAAGACTGTACAGTGATTTTGTAGGATTATGGGTGTCATTATTTCAGTCTAAAAGATTGACATTCAGTCTAAATCAAGGTATACATGTGCAACTTATTCGGAAGGAGATTTTCTCAAAATGTGATCCTGATGGCATTCATGTACATGTAGTAAAAACCTTTTTGACATTGAAGCTTGCTTAATAGACATCCTGAGGTACTACCTGTACTATATAAAGAAACAAGGACCATTTTAGTTTTATTGTCATATTAATGTATTTGTTTGTTCCAGGAGAAACTCTCATCAGAATGTTTGGGTCTTAGAGAAGAAATAGAGAAGGTTAGTATCAAGTTTAAATGCAGATACTTTTCTACCTGAAAAATATTAAGACATGTTGCAAGAAAATTGGTATTGTAGAAAAATTGGGTTCTTACCCTCTAAGGTGGCCTTGTAACTGTGGTTATCTGGTAGTAGCACACAGCAGAAGGCAAGCACAGAGGTTTTCTGCTCGCTGTATTACACTGTGTGCTTCAGGTACTATTCTCCATGTACGACTATTCGCACGGACATCCTACAGTTCAGAGTCAACTCGTTCCCTGGAGAAATCTACCATTGCCACAGTATTAGGGGTTTCAGACCTGTTTTGGCACAGATGGACATGTACACTCACAGAGGGCTAGAAGATTGAAATTTGGGTTTTTGAAGAAGAGGGATTGTGTCTGTATAGTGAAAACAAAGGCACCGATCAGCTGTGCGGGTACTGCACAGCTGATCTGCATAGGCATAAAGCCGGTTTTCTCATGACACAGAATATCATTTAGATTTAAATTAGTTATACATGTACAGATTTTAGTGACATAAAGTTACATAAAAAGGGGCCTAGGTCATTTCTAAAGGTTTGATTTTGTAAAATTGATGTAGACATTGATGACAGGGATTGATTGCAGACAACCTCACCAAATTATCATGACTCGTTTCTGAGATAGTTGAATTTTATATTTGGGATTTGATCTCATGAATATTCATTAGTTCCATTATGACATCATAGAAAATTATAGAAAATTTTGAATATCTTCACAACAAACTACTAAAACAAACAACTTATCATTTGAAAACAACTATAAAGAATGATATATACAACTTATTGTTTCAGTTTCAAATCTTCTTATGACCATTTATGTAAATTATTAGGGATTTATTTTTTTTTTACCAAGGAAGACTACTCTCACATAGAAATGAGCTGCTTCATGAGAAAACCAGCAATGTGGTCTACGAACAGGTCTGACACAAAACTGTGAGCTGATGGGTATGTTTTGGATTAGTTTTCGATGAACAAATGAGCCGCCTCATGGGAAAACCAACAATCTGCATAGGCGAAAACAAAGACGCAGATCAGCTTCGCAGTAACCCCGAAGCTGATCAGCGCCTTTGTTTTCGCTATTCGGATAGTACAATTCCTCTTCTACTTAAATCCGAAATTTCAAGCTTCTAGCTCTTTTCTGTGCTTGTACAGGCCGGTTTGTGTCGGACCTGTTCGGAAACCACATTGTTGGTTTTCCCACAAGGCGGCTCAAATCCCAAGAACAGACAAGTTCAGGGGACAAAAATTAAAAAGGATCTAGAAGAATTTTATATGTTCAATATGAAATGACAAAAATGAGTTCTGATTGTAGGTTTTAGTTTCTCCCTGATATAAAAAAAAACAAAAAACAATCGCCCCACCCCATTCACATGGGCCTAGCTTGCTGTTAAACATTTCCACATTTAATGTTTCAGCTCACAGATAAACTCAAGAAAAAGCAAGATAGGTAAGTGGCTGCTTCACTTCAGTACATAGCTCATATGAGCCTGGCGTCCTTTTTCAGGGACAAAGGCAAACAGTATAGCCTCAGATGTGTCGCCCCAGAACAGGGCATCCCATCTGATTCTATTCTGTTTGCCAAGAGGATTTCCATTGAAAAATGAAATGAAGATTCAAAATCGCTCCTGATGCCCCTATGAATGACAGTGGGCTCACCCAAATGATAAAATGATGGGCGAATACATTCATCAAAAATGGATTAAACATTTTAGTGCAGTGTGTTACCAATAAAAGGCTTTAACATGTTGTTTTTCAGCTGTTATATAGACCTGTACTTTTAACAGATCTATTGAGACCCCTGTGAACCCAAGGCATTTAAAGAATTAAACAGCCTTGGCATAGGTACTGTATTCAGTGTATGAAAACCAGGGGCCAGTTGTTCAAAACTTTGTTAGCTTAACACTGTCCTTAAGCCCTCAATTTGTTAACCATATATCGACTTCAAAAACAATTGCATTGCAAAGGATTCTCACATTTTGTCAACAAAAAATAACAGTGTATTTGTAATATTCATGTTCGAAATTTTAACAAATCATTAACTATCAATGTTAATTTTGAACAACTTGGTCCAGATTGCAACCATATATATCATATCAGGTTGGAATTAAACACTATGGCCTAATTGCAAAGAAAATAATATAGGGTTATTGCACTGATATCGGTGAATATTGTCCCGAGTTAGGATATCGAAGGACGCGAGCTTGCGAGCGTCCGTAGATATCCCAACGAGGGACAATATTCACCGATATCAGTGCGATAACCCTTTTATTATATAGCTATAAATATCTGCTTCTCATATTTAATGTTTTGTTGAATGTTAGCTTTACAAATTGAAATATATGCTCGAAGGTCGCGATAATATCCATAAGTGATATCATTTTTGCACCAGTGCAATATCAGATGATATCATTTTTGCACTGTTACTTTTCGGAAGCACATTTTGCAATTGAATCAATATTTCTGACATTTTGTTTTCTTTTTTCGGCTTAAATTGCTGAAATCTGAAAGTGACAAACTTCAGTTGACGTTTCGGCCCGGTATGATGTCATTTTCCACGCAACGTCAGATGAAGATGATGTCATTAGAGTTGACGTCCCAATTTTACAATTTTGCACAATGACCCTCAAGTCAAGAATTTTCTAATTTTTCATAAAAAGAATTTTTCGCTTCTAACAAAGTGTGCAATATCAAGTAAATGTGCAGATATCGTCTGATATCTGCACACTTGTTACTCGGCTTTTATCCCTAAGTTTTAATCATTTGATATTTATACCTATATAATAATTAGCATTATCACATTTATATTTCAGTTTTACTCAATTACAAGAGGAAAAAGAGTCATTGTATAAAGACAGCAGGTAAGGTGAAGAAAGGAACTCATTGGGAATATTTTATGGAAACTGAAAATGTCATGCATATGTCCGTTGCTTAAAAGTGGTGTTTGCCCTTGTTCTATCAATCTCCTATAAAATGACATTTCAGGCTATTTACTTTATTGTTAAAGAAAAAAGATGTAAAGATAATGAAATTAGTTAATGCAAGCCTTTTTTTTTCACAATATCACATAGGGGAGCTTGGTGGCCAAGTGGTCTTTAGATTCCGGACCGAGATGTCAGATGTTTGATCCCAACAGGTGCACAGTTGTGTCCTTGATCATGACACATTTACTCCTCATACTGGCAGATATGCTTGAAGCAGTGACCATATCCCAACATGACTGCAAACAATAGTTGACGTGGATGTAAAACCACAGAACAAACTAATAATTAGTGTCACTTAGATAGTATAGTTGTATCTTTGCTATGGCCAATATTTTCAGTACCAAGTATGAGGAACTGAAAGCTAGCAAAGATAGGGACCAGAAATACTACACCGACCAAATCAACAGACTGCAACTGGAAGTACAAAAATATCAGAAGGTATGAAGTGTGAGCATCGTAATGAAAAACTGGCTTTTCATCTATATGAAAAAGCCGCATGTGAGCTTTGCAGTAACTGCACAGCTGATCAGCGCATTTATTATTTTCGTTTATCTGCTTGTGCAATCCTTCTTCTTCTTAAACCTGAGATTTCAAGCTTATAGCCATCTTCACAGGCCGCTTTGTGTCAGACCTGGTTGGAAACCCGATAGACCATTTTTATGAGGGCACAGCTCAAGTATGAAATGCATAAATATTCATTTTACCACTCTAGAATTAGCATTAAATTTAGGCAGATTGTATCTTCATAGCAAATTATTGTGGATTATGAATACCAGATAAACTGGTGACAACCCTTTCATGTACAAAATGCTTGACGAATTTTTGTATATAATGCATCTACGGCTACATGAGTAAAAAGTATCATTGCCATTTTCTTCATACTCTAAGGCTCGATTTTTATCTTAAGATACGTTACTCTTTGATGTCACCACTCAGTTGCAGATGTGACGTCATGTCACTGAGATTTCTTCAAGAGTATTTGAAGTACATAACTCATATTAGCCTGGCATTCTTTATCTGGGATATAGACAGACAGTATAGCCCCAGATGTGATGCTGCAGAATGTGTCGTCCCATCTGGGGCTATTCTCTTTGCTTAGAAGAATTTCATCGAAAAATGTCATGAAAATTCAAAATCACTCCTAATCCTAATGCCCCTAAAATGACAGTGGACTCTCCCAACTGATAATGCTGGGCAAATCCATTCATCATAAATGGGTTAATTGTTACACTATAAGTTCTCAATCCTATATTACAGAGTCAGGAAGAGATGAAATCGTCCTCAGGTCAGACTGTGAGAGAACTGGAAACCAAGATGGCTGCCATGCAACAACAGGTACTTTATAGATTCTTCACCTGTGGACATAAATCTTTTATGCAGATTTTGCCTATGCGAAAACAAAGGCTCAGATCAGATGCACAGTAACTGCACAGCTGATCACGCCTTTGTTTTGGCTACATGGGTAGTACAATGTCTTTTCTTTCTAAATATGAAATTTGAAGCAGCTGGCATAATTCTGTGTGTGTACAGACTGGATTGTGTGGGACCTGGTCGGAAACCCCAAAGATCGGTTTTTCTCGCATCACGGCTCATATAACCCAGAGGTACCTTGTCTAAGTCATCATCAAGCAAAAACCTGAATTAAAGACTTTTTGAAGTAATATTGTAGTCAAGCAGTTAGATCATAAACAAAGATCTGCAATTTACATGGGAATACCCATTTCTCCTTAATACAATTTTTGCAAAGGTTCAGCAATTTTGTGGGTGCCCCAAGGCAAGAGACAATTTCAAGAATGGACTTCAGGTTCTCAATCAGCAATTGAAATCACAAAAAACAAAAGTCCTTGTGGTTAAGTTATGCAAACTGTCTCATAAACCTGGGCCCAGTTGCTCAAAATTAACAATGTCGTTAGTTAAAGATTTGTTAGAATTTTCAAATGGCAATATTACAGATACACTGTTAAGCAAAGGATTCTTAAATCTTTACCTCATCTGAGCCGAAGGCTAACAGGTGAGCTTATAGGATAGGTAGGCACCCGGCGTCCATCCGTCTGCGTCGTCTACCATTTTCAAAGATCTTCTCCTCTGAAACCCCTTGGCCAATCAAAGCCAAATTTTATATAAAGCATCTATAGGAAGGGGGAACCAATGTGTATATAAATAATCCAGGTCAGTGAGGTCACATGACCAAGATGGCTGCCATGCCCATATATGGTAAAAACCTTCAAAAATCTTCTTCTCCGGAGCAGGTTAGAATCTTCTTCTCCGGAGCAGGTTAGCCGATTTCAATGAAACTTGGCATGAAGCATTTATGACTCAAGTACTACAATGTATGTATAAGTCATGACCCTGTGATAACAACCTATTTTATGGCAAGGTCAACATAGGTCGCCTACGCTTTGAATGGGGAAAACTGTTAAAATGTCATTTAAAGTGAAAAACTTGCAGGAAATGAGCAACAGGACTGAATATTAATGATTCTGAAAAATATTTGGACCCAGGGGCTCATATGCCCCCACCCCGGGGCAATATACATGTATATTACCATAATATTCAAACATCTTCTCTGAAACTGCTTGGCCAGTCAAAGCAAAATTTTATATGAAGCATCTATAGGAAGGGGAAATCAATGTGTATATAAATAATTCAGGTCACATGACCAAGATGGCTGCCATGCCCATATATGGTAAAAACCCTTCAAAAATCTTCTTCTCCAGAACCGGTGGACCGATTTCAACGAAACTTGGCATGAAGTATTGATATTTCAAGTACTACAACATGTATATAAATCATGACCCCGCGATGACCTTGATCTATTTTACGGCAAGGTCAACAAAGGTTGCCAATGCATTTGAATGGGGAAATTTTTTTTTAAAATGTCATGTAAAGTGAAAGTCTTGCAGGAAATGTGCAGTTAATTTATGAATATTAATGATTCTGAAACAAATTGGCCCCCAGGCGCTTATATGCCCTCACCCTGGGGCAGTATACATGTATATTTCAATAATATTCAAACATCTTCTCCTCTGAATCACTTTGCCAATCAAAGCCAAATTTTATGTGAAGCATCTATAGGATGAGATAACCAATGTATATATAAATAATCCAGGTCACATGACCAAGATGGCCGCCATGCCCATATATGGGTAAAAACCCTTCAAAAATCTTCTTCGGAACCGGTGGAATGATTTCAAAGAAATTTGGCATGAAGCATCTATGGCTTAAGTACTACAATGTGTATATAAATCATGACCCTGTGGTGACCTTGACCTATTTTACGACAAGGTCATCAAAGGTCGCCTATGCCTTTGAATGTGTAAAACTGTTAAAATGTCAGTTGAAGGGAAAGACTTGCAGGAAATTGGCAAGTGGACAGGATATTGATTATTATGAAAAAAGATGGCCCAGAGCTTCATCTGCCCCTTTACTGGGGCTATTTTCCATAATATTCAAACATGTTTATTGGTATATACAACAGATCTCAGGTGAGCATTTACAGGACCATTGTTCCTCTGGTTTCAACAAAAAATAACAGTGTATTTGCTTTTGAAGTGGATATATAGTTAAGAAACTGAGGGATCAACGACAGCGTTAAACTAACGAAGTTTTGAACAACTGGGCCCAGGGGTCCTGGGTTTGAGGCCAGGCTTCTCCAGTCTTTCAGATGAAATGTGAGCCTGTGCGTGACAAAACCAACAATTTGGGGTTCCGACCAGGTCTGACACAAACCAGGCTGCACAGTCACACAATAAAGCTAGAAGCTTGAAATTTCGGATTTAAGAAGAAGAGGAAGTGTACTATCCTTGTAGCGAAAACAAAGGCGCTGATCAGCTTCGCGGTCACCGCGAAGCTGATCTGCGTCTTTGTTTTCGCCTATGCAAATTGTTGGTTTTCTCATGCACAGGCTCAAATGTTATACTGAGGTCTTGTCTCCGTATGACCATAGCTGTTCATAGGACATTATACTGCAAGATAAATAAAGAGTTATTTTAGCCACCTCACATGAAAACATGTTTCAGCTTTTTGACCAGGTCCCACACAAACTAGAACATTCAGTCACAGAAGATGGTAAGAGGCTCAAAAAATCAGATTTAGGGAAGCAAAATAGTGTAGTTAAAAAGACAATAATTAATTGTGTAGTTAACATGAAGCTTACTTGTGTCCATAACTTTGCATTTAAAAAAATGCCTCATCAATGTGCTTGTATATCTATTCTTTTCTTTAGATTGATGCAGCCAATATTGTAGGTCACCAACAACTACAAGAACATGCCCAGAAATACCAGGTCCAGATTAATGAACTGAAGGCCAGAATGGTGTCTCTAACACAGCAGAGAGATGACCTGGAAACACAACTTAAGGTTTGTATACCCCTAAAAAATACAGATATAATTCCTCATTTTGAAGTGTTGAGATAAGAGTAGGGATTGTGTTGGATCTGGATAAAAAAATATGCTTTTTTACAAAATTTATGAAGGCAGCTAGCATTGAAAGGCCATTTAACTGCTCTCAAAGAAGCAGAAATAAATAGAGGATATTCAAGTTTTTGGAGTGAATATGAGTTTTATTTCATTGAGTGAAGTGAAAATTTTTTATATTTCATGAGTGCCGAAGGCACGAATGAAATATATAATTTTTCACTTCACGAATTGAAATAAAAGTCATATTCACGACAAAAACTTGAATTTTCTTTTTATTATATTGCATGTAGTCATTGTAACGTTGCGCGCTAAAGCATATGACGTCAAAATCTTAAATGACGTCATTACGTCACGTCATTACGTCGCTTTTGTGTGTGAACGTTCATTGCGTCAACAATAGCATAGATTATAAAATTTAGTTATCATGTATGTATAAATTGGAAATGAAACGGCGGACTCGTAATTTGCGTATTCCCAAATCTTATATTTTCACATGTGAAAATATAACTTTTTTATAACTTTTTCAAATATTGGTTATATATAATACATATTTCTCTATATTTCATCACTTGCCATATAATAAAGTGTAAAATCAGCATTGCAAATATTATAAATGGGGGACATACCTCATATGAATTATAATAATGAAAGTAGGTCTAATTCAATGTATGTAAATTTTTTTTATAGGAGAGCCAAAAAGCCAGTGAAACAGCATCAGATCAGCTGAGAGCTATAACACAAGACAGGGATACACAGATACAAACATTACAGGAGGCCAATAAGGTACATAACGAAATGTGTGTCATAACTCTAAGTGCAAACATGTTTATGTTTTGAATTAATGAAGAAAAATTAAACACATGTAAATGCCAGAAAGCCAGGCTGTCACTTACAAATAGACATTAACAAAGCTGCAGTGTGATTTTAATAAATGTAAGCCTTCCCCCAGATCCAGTTGTAAGGCTATTTTAGCACTAGATTGTATAGTTTTCCAAATGAATAAGAATGATGACCATGTCCTCTTCAATATTTACAGGTTGCCGAGAAGAGAAAAAAGATGTTGGATGATTTAGCCATTAGATATCAGAAAGACTGTGATAAAAATAGGGAAGATATGCTTGCTATGGAGGATAGATATGAAGAAGAATTGAAAACTTTGCGAATATCCCTTGATACAGAAAAGGTAAATAAATATAGGCGTTAAAATCCTTGAGAAAATCCTAGATGATTTAGTGGTTATATATTAGAAAGAAATATCATAAGCTTTGGGAAGATATTTATGTTGGCTAATTGAGGTTGAAACACATGTAAAAAGGTGATATAAAGTTGTGTCCTAGCTACAAACTTTTGATCATAATCTTTTGCTTTCCAGACTTCTGTAGATTTTCCGAGTTGGGCAAGCAGAAAGATTTGGTTAAGAAATTAAGGGGTAGAATAACCTCTCTTGAGGGGGGACAGGATGGCTTTTTAGCTCACCTGAGCTGAAGGCTCACAGGTGAGCTTATAGTATACCCATGCTCCGTCATCCGTCGTGGCCGTTGTCGTCGTTGTCATGGTCGTTATCGTCGTTCACACTTTTCAAACAACTTCTTCTCTAAAATTCAAATTTAATGTGGAGCGTCCTTAGGAAGGGGGAACAAAAGTTTGTATAGATGGTCTAGGTCACATGACCAAGATGGCCGCCAGGGCTATAAATAGCAAAAACCTTTAAAAATCTTATCCAGAACCAGAAGGCCTATGATTTTGAAACTTGGCATGAAGCATCAGGCACTGGAGCTCTACAAAGTTTGTATAAATCATGACCCTCGGATGACCTTGACCTTTTTTACGGCAAGGTCAACTGAGGGCGCCCATGCATTTGAATGGGAAAAAATAAGAAAATGTCATTTAATGGCAGAAAACTTGCTAGGAATGAGCGAATGGACAGAAGATTTATGTTTATGAAAATATTTTGGGCCCAGGGGGTTGTCTGTCCCTGCCCCAGGGCTATATACATGTATATGTCCAAAATATTCAAACATCTTCTCTGAAACTGCTTGGCCAATCAAAGCCAAACTTTATGTGGAGCATCCTTAGGAAATGGGAATGGAAGTTTGTATAAATGGTCAAGGTCACATGACAAAGATGGCCGCCATGGCTATAGATAGCAAAAACATTTAAAAATCTTCTTCAGAACCAGAAGGCCTATGATTTTGAAACTTGGTATGAAGCATCTGGGAATGGAGCTCTACAAAATTTGTATAAATCATGACCCTGGGATGACTTTGACCTATCTTACGGCAAGGTCAACTTAGGTGGCCCATGCATTTGAATGGGGAAAAATAGGAAAATGTCATTTAATGGCAGAAAACTTGCTTGGAATAAGCAAATGGACAGAAGATTAATGCTTATGATAATATTTTAGGCCCAGGGGGTTGTCTGTCCCTGCCCTGGTAGTGTTTCCCCCAGCCCTAAAAAAGGGCATGGTAAGGTTGCTAAAAAAAAGGGCACTTTTAACACGTGACAACATGTCAAAAGGGCACTTTCAGCGCGCGACGGCAAGCCAAAGGGCACTTTTTAAGTGGCCCATTGCATGCTAGGAGGGCACATTTTAAGCACAGCCATTAGATTTAACAAATCATTTTTCTCTGGAATTTCAAATTGGCTTTTTAGCTTTTGTTCTTTCCTCAATTTCCTTATTTCAGGATTCACTTTTACAAGTGACAACTTAGAAAATTTCTTTTCCCTCTGCCTCACTTTACTTTGTAATACTAAATTAATCATGCTTGTAACCTCAAGTTTTGTCTTGAAAAGTAAACTATTGATAACTGAAACTGGCACACTTATTACCTGGTCAGACATTCAATTTTCACACCTTTTCTGATTAACAGCTCATTTGGTATCAAATTGGGTATTGTCATTAGTAATTATACACATTTGCCACTGCAATTAAAGTGACAATAAACAAGGGTTTAAAGCAATCAACAACTGTGGAAGTCATGATAATAAATTTGCCAAATTTGTTTCTGCAGACTTCCAACAAAAAATCTTGTAACTTCCTTATCTTTTGTCCGATTTTGACAAACTTTTTACCAAAATGTAGGACACAGAATGTAGATTCAGAAAAAGGGCATGGCGCTGGGAAAAATGGCATGGCGCTGGAGAAAAAGGGCATGGCGCGGCGCCATAGTAAAAGTGGGTAGGGGAAACACTACCTGGGGCTATATACATATATATGACCAAAATATTCGAACATCTTCTCTAAAACCGCTTGGCCAATCAAAGCCAAACTTTATGTGGAGCATCCTCAGGAAGAGTGAATGAAAGTTTGCATGAATAGTCATGGTCACATGACCAAGATGGCCACCATGGCTATAAATAACAAACATCTTAAAAAATCTTCTTTTTCAGAACCAGGAGACCTGTGATTTTGAAATTTGACATGAAGCATCAAGGAATGGAGGTCTACAAAATTCATATCAATCTGAATGACCCTGGGTTGACCTTGACCTATTTTATGGCAAGGTCAACTTAGGCCAACTTCATGCATTTGAATGGGGAAAATTGTTAAAATGTCATTTTAAGGACAAAACCTGCAGTAAATCGGCAAATGGACTGAATTTTCATGATTTGAAACTCCAGGGGTTATTTTGACCCTGCCCTGGGGTTATATACATGCATAGTATCATTGTAGTCAAACAATTTTATTAGTATATATCTCAGGTCTCAGGTGAGCGTTTATAGGACCATTGGTCCTCTTGTGTTTTTGTGCAATGCTATTAAATATCTCGTATAATTTGTTTCCAGACTAGATCTTCGGAGTTGGACAAGCAGAAAGAATTAGTTGAGGAGTTAAGGGGCAGGATAACTTCTCTTGAGGAGGGAAAGGGGTGGCTAGAGAGAAGACTGGCAGAAACTGAGGTAGGGCCTATCATTTTTAGCTCACGTGAGCCGAAGGCTCATAGGTGAGCTTATAGTACACTGAAAAAAAGTTATAAGAGGCCACCTCATATTTTGTCTTCTAGTTCAGAAAGTAAAATACGATCAATTAAAATTCATGATCATATGAATAAACCAATGTCTAACAGTGGCTCTGTGAGTTTCTGCATTCCAAAATGCGTGATACTTCTCACACAGACGAAGCATGTGTAAAGGTACCCTATTTCAAAAAGTCACACTTTATTAACATCAAATTAAATGTCATATTATGACGTTGTGTTTTTACATTTTAATTTATTTGAAAGTGCTACTGACTGCCATGATGCAAGATAAAATTAAGTCAAAAGTGTTGCTGCAATAAGAATCTTCGTTTCTGTTTTGCACATGCAAGAAGACAACAACCTGAATAACAGGAATTCAGCTTTTGTATGCAATTTGCATACCAACTTTGTTCTTCTCCAGTTACGTTATTATCAGCAGCACGGCATTGAAATTTTCAGCGATTATTTAGGTCAAATACTAGACTCTGATAAACTTTGAAAATTAAAAAAATCGTCCACAAATTTTGTTATTTTGTTCGTTAAAAATTGGCATTGAAACCGGAAGTGTGCGGCAGCCTTGACATGTTGGTCCTCGAAAATGGTCAAAAACAGTTCAGTCGAATTATATCTCTCATTTCCAGGCCTCATCAAGTGAATTTAACAGGGGTCAACATGTTTAAGAGGCACATTTATGAATTTTTCAAAAAATCTCAAAATTGGCGATTTTTAAAAATGCATAAAAATTCTACCAGTAGAGAAAATTCGAATGTTTGATGTTTTTCCGAGCCGTAACGACCCCTTTGATGACACCCGTTCCTAATTTCAATAAATGGTGTGCTGTATCCAATTTTTTATTTAGAAACATTGATTTTTGCATTTTTACTCCAAAAACGCCTTTAGTAAAAGAAAATTATTTCTTAACACTTTGGAACTTTACTTACTTGAAAGACACGTCTTTTGGCAAAAAAATGTGCAATTTTGAACTTGGCTTAGAAACAAAAAATGAGTTTGAAAAGTGGCCTCTTTATAACTTTGTTTCAGTGTATACCCATGCTCCGGCGTCCGTCCGTCGTCCGTCGTCCACAATTTCAAAGATCTTCTCTGAAACCGCTGGGCCGATTGTTCTCATATTACACATACACCATCTACAGGTAGGAGGAAAGAATAATTGTGTTTTTTGTTTTGATCGGATAAGGACTCTGGTTGCTTGGCAACTTATGCTTCTCATAGACTTATAATGGAAAAAAGTGAAAATTGCCAGTTTTTGCTGTCTTGTTGGAGATATTTGAATTTTGTTTTTGCAGAAATGTTTATTGAGCAGTCCTCTACGTTTCATGTGACTTTTGTCCTAATCCTTTATTTTGATTGGTTGCAGGGGCCCCATATAGGGCAAAATTTCGAAAAACATTAAAAAATCTTCTTCTCAGAAACCGTCCAGGGGATTTAGCCTGTACTTTGTATACATGTTCCTGACAGTGGCCTCTACATAATTTGTGTTTTTTATTCCAGGCGGATAAGAACTCTGGTTGCTATGGCAACTTAAAGTTTCCATAGACTTATAAGGGGAAAAGTGGAAATCGGCTTTTTTTCCGCTAAAATTGTAGACATTTGAATTTTCTTTTTGCAGAAATGTTTATTGAGTAGTGTTTGACGTTTCTTGTGAGTTTTGTCCTAATCCTTTATTTTGATTGGTTGTTGGGGCCCCATAAAGGGCAAAATTTTGAAAAAAAAAAAAACATTCAAAAATCTTCTCCTCAGAAACTGTCAAGTGGATGAATTATGTGCTTTGTATACATGTTCCTGACAGTAGCCTCTACATAATTTGTGTTTTTTATTCCATTCGGATAAGAACTCTGGTTGCTATGGTAACTTTAAGTTTCCAAAGACTTATAATGGGAAAAGTGGAAATTAGCTATTTTTGAAAACTATTGCAGCCTGAGATCTGAAAAGTGGTAGATGCAAACAACTAATGGATTAGATGAAGGTATATGATTAATTTAGGTCAAGGTCATCTCTTGACCTTGGCCAGTCTGTCGTCCATACACACTTTTCAAAGATTTTTTTCTCTGAAACCACTAGGCCAATCAAAGCCAAATTTTATATGAAGCATCTATAGGAAGTGGGAACCAATGTGTATATAAATAATGCAGGTCACATGACCAAGATGGCCGCCATGCCTATATATGGTAAAAACCCTTAAAATATCTTCTTCTCCAGAACCGATGAACCGATTTCAACTTAACTTTGCATGAAGTATGGATGACTCAAGTACTACAATGTATATATAAAACATGACCCAGTGGTGACCTTGACCTATTTTATGGTAAGGTCAACATAGGTCGTCAATGCATTTGAATGGGGAAAACTTTTAAAATGTCATTTTAAGTGAAAGTCTTGCAGGAAATGGGCAGTAGGACTGAAATTTAATGATTCTGAAAAAAATGGACCCCAGGGGCTCATCTGCTTTTAAAATGTTATTTGAAGGGAAAAATCAGCAGGAAATTGGCAAATGGACAGAATATTGATTGTTCTGAAAAAAGAAAATGGCCCAAGGGCTTCATCTGCCCCTGCACTGGGGTTAAATACCATAATATTCAAATATGTTTATTGGCGTATGAAGCAGATCTCAGGTGAGCATTTACAGGACCATTTGTCCTCTGGTTGTAAAGTTTTGCTTGAGGTTGCTTAATTTTGGGTTGATTGCCTTTGATGTTTAGATCGCTTGAGCCATCAGGTGTGAGGTGATCTTGTAGTATAGCAATGGTCCAACATCTGTCTCTACGTCTTCTATCTTTGTCCAGATATTTGTTTATAAACTAGATATAAGGTGAGTATTTACAGGACCATTGGTCCTCTGAACAGGGATTCTTTCTATCCAACATATTTAAATATTGTCTGTCTCATCATTATTCCTAGACAAGCCAAGGCCTTGTATGCTACAACCTGACCTTTGATTAATATGACAAGTACTATACCACAGAGGCAGCTTCAAATTCTATTTTTAAAATTGACATGCACACACTTTAAGTTTGCATGCTGTGATATTTCTTTTAACTGTGATGTGCATTGTTCCAATGTATACATGTACAGTTTTTAATCAGTGTTTGTCGACAAAATAGCCTATGGCTAATGTTATTCTGTTGTAAATTTCATAGTCGACTTTAAATGAGCCGCGTCACGAGAAAACCGGATTTTTGCCTATGCAAAAACAAAGGCGCAGATCAGCTGTGCAGGAACTGCACAGCTGATCAGCGCCTTTGTTTTCGCTACACGGATAGTATCATTCCTCTTCTTCTTAAATCCAAAATTTCAAGCTTATATCCATCTTCTGTAGCTGCACAGGCCGGTTTGTGTCGGACATGGTCGGAAACCCCGAAGACCGGTTCTGTCGCGTTGCGGCTCAAATAAAGTTTCTTGTATCTTGTATCTTGTATTTGCTCAGAGGACGGGTCGCAAAACATTGCTTGTATTTGTGGTGTTAAACTTGTCTCATATGTTCAAGTTAAATGAAATGGGAAGCTTCAAAATTGCCAAAAAATTAGATTGAAAATGTAGACTAGATTCTCAAAGTTGTATCATTTCTATGTTGTTTAGGAGACCTTGAAAACAACCACAGAGGATTACAAAACCACAGTAGAGAGTATGAAAGTAGCACATGAGGAGGAGCTAACTCAACTGAAGTCTTCACATGGTCAGGAAATAACTGACTTAAAAACAGCACATGATGCAATTGTACAGGTAGATATAGGAATCAAATAATTTCACATATTTTCTTTGTCTGTACCTGCCTCATTGACTAATGTGTCATCTTTTGAGTGTGGAACATGTGCAACTATGTATCATTTTTTTGTTCCTGAATAGGTGTCAAGCTCTTTTAATCTTGGGTAAACTAAATGAGACAAATGAGCCGCCTCATGGGAAAACCAACAATCTGAATAGGCGAAAACAAAGACGCAGATCAGCTTCGCGGTAACCGCGAAGCTGATCAGCGCCTTTGTTTTTGCTACATGGATAGAACACTTCCTCTTCTACTTAAATCCAAAATTTCAAGCTTCTAGCTTTTTTTAGCTCACCTGAGCCGAAGGCTCACAAGGTGAGCTTATAGGATGGCCATGATCCGGCGTCCGTCCGTCGTCCGTCGTCCGTCCGTCGTCGTCGTCGTCGTCCACAATTTCAAAGATCTTCTTCTCTGAAACCGCGTGGCCGATCTAGTTGAAATTTTATGTGGAGCCTCCTTGGGAAGGGGCATTTCAAGTTTGATCGCGAAATCCAGGTCACATGACCAAGATGGCCGCCACGCCCATATATGGTAAAAACCCTTCAAAAATCTTCTTCTCCAGAACCGGTGGGCCGATTTCCACGAAACTTGGTATGTAGCATCAGGGACTTCAGCCCATCATAGTTTGATAAAATGATGACCCTTGGATGACCTTGACCTATTTTACGGCAAGGTCAAATTTGGAAACATAGGCTTTTACATGGGAAAAAGTGAAAACTATGGATTTTTTGAAAACTATTGCAGCCTGAGGCCTGAAAAGTGGTAGATGCAAACAACTAATGGAGTAGATGAAGGTATGTGATTAATGTAGGTCAAGGTCATCTCTTGACCTTGGCCAGTCTGTCGTCCATTCACACCTTTCAAAGATCTTCTTCTCTGAAACTGCTGGGCCAATCGAAGTGAAATTTTATGTGGAGCATCCATGGGTAGAGGAGACGAAAGTTTGATTGTGAAATCCAGGTCACATGACCAAGATGGCTGCCACGCCCATATATGGTAAAAACCACTCAAAAATCTTCTTCTCCAGAACCGGCAGGCCGATTTTTATGAAACTTGGTATGTAGCATTTGGGACTCCAGCCCATCATAGTTTGATAAAATTATGACCCTAGGATGACCTTGACCTAATTTACGGCAAGATCAATTTTGGAAACATAGGCTTTAACATGGGAAAAAGTGAAAACTATGGATTTTTTGAAAACTATTGCAGCCTGATGCCTGAAAAGTGGTAGATGCAAACAACTAATGGAGTAGATGAAGGTATGTGATTAATGTAGGTCAAGGTCATCTCTTGACCTTGGCCAGTCTGTCGTCCATACACACTTTTCAAAGATCTTCTTCTCTGAAACTGCTGGGCCAATCAAAGTGAAATTTTATGTGGAGCATCCATGGGTAGGGGAGACAAAAGTTTAAATGCGAAATCCAGGCCACATGACCAAGATGGCTGCCACGCCCATATATGGTAAAAAGCACTCAAAAATATTCTTCTCCAGAACCGGTTGGCCGATTTCCACGAAACTTGGTATGTAGCATTGGGAACTTCAGCCCATCATAGTTTGATAAAATGATGACCCTTGGATGACCTTGACCTAATTTACGGCAAGGTCAAATTTGGAAACATAGGCTTTTACATGGGAAAAAGTGAAAACTATGGATTTTTTGAAAACTATTGCAGCCTGATGCCTGAAAAGTGGTAGATGCAAACAACTAATGGAGTAGATGAAGGTATGTGATTAATGTAGGTCAAGGTCATCTCTTGACCTTGACCAGTCTGTTGTCCATACACACTTTTCAAAGATCTTCTCTGAAACTGCTGGGCCAATCAAAGTGAAATTTTATGTGGAGCATCCATGGGTAGGGGAGACGAAAGTTTGATCACGAAATCCAGGTCACATTACCAAGATGGCCACCACGCCCATATATGGTAAAAACCACTCAAAAATTTTCTTCTCCAGAACCGGCAGGCCAATTTTCGCGAAACTTGGTATGTAGCATTTGGGACTCCAGCCCATCCTAGTTTGATCAAATGATGACCATAGGATGACCTTGACCTATTTTACGGCAAGGTCAATTTTGGAAACATAGGCTTTTACATGGGAAAAGGCGGAAACAATGGATATTTTGGAAACTGTTGCAGTCTGAGACCTGGAAGTTGCTAGATGCAGACAACCAATGGAGTCAATGAAGGTAAGTAATTAATGAAGGCCAAGGTCATTTCTTGACCTTGACCCAAGGTCATTTAAATATCAAAATTAAAATTGTGGTTTTCTCATAAATCACTGGGTTTGGAAACTATTGCAGCCTGAGACCTGAAACTTTGCAGATGCAGACAACTTATGAATTCAATAAAGGTGTGTGAGTATTCAAGGTCAAGGTCATTTCATGATGACTTAATACTGCAGGATCAGGCTTCAGGTGAGCGTTCTCAGGACCAATGGTCCTCTGGTCTGTGCTTGTACAGGCTGGTTTGTGTCGGACCTATTCGGAAACCACATTGTTGGTTTTCCCACGAGGCGGCTCAAATAAGGTTCTCAAAATCAAACATTTGGGAAGGTACCTGTGGAAGGTTTAAACTTAAAATTTAACATATATATTTCTAGGAGAGCCAAGCTCGTGAAGAATCTCAGCAGAAAACTGTGATGCAGTTAGAGGAAGATAATAAAAGATTAAAACAGGTGATGATTGTTCTTGCATACGACTTTAAAAACATCATAAAAAGAATATGTTCTGTTCCATTTCTTTTTCACAGCAAGGCTTATAGTCCAGTAGAAAAGAGCTGAATTCAGAGAGGACCTGAAATTGAGTTCTAAAGTTTTTTTCTTTACTGAATCTTGTTTAGCAGACCTTGCAATTGAAGAATCCAATTGATGCCACTTTGGCATCATTGAGCATTTTGATATATTCAAGATGGTATCCAAGATGGAAGCCAGATATAGCAAAAATCAATATTTTACATCTGAGAGGACCTGGAATTAAGTTCTAAAGTAATTTTCTTTACTGAATCTTGTTAAGCAGACCTAGCCCTTGAAGAATCGAAGTGATGCCACCTTGGCATCACTGAGCATTTTGATATAGTCAAGATGGTATCCAAGATGAAAGCCAAAAATAGCAAAAATCAATATTTTACATCTGAGAGGACTAGGAGTAAGTTCTAAAGTGTTTTTCTTTACTGAATCTTGTTAAGCAGACCTAGCCCTTGAAGAATCCAGGTGATGCCACTTTTGCATCAATTTGAGCATGTTTGATATATTCAAGATAGTATCCAAAATGGAAGCCAGAAATAGCAAAAATCAATACTTTTACATATATGGGACAAATCTATGCTGCGATTTATTGGTTTGCTCTTGAGTAAGACATGGATAAAGAAGTTCTGAAACATAACATTTCATAACAAGTCATAACATTTGTAGCTTTAAGAAACTAAGATGACATCCAAGATGGCGGCCATGATACGAAGCACAAAAACACACCTGTTCACATTTGAGATGTTGTGCTAATGGAAACATTTTGTGTAAGGCAAAGCATTTTAAGAAATGGAGGCAATTAAAATATGCAGGATGGCATCCAAGATGGTAGTCACTCAAAACATCAAAACTGTATTTTATGTATTTTTAGTTTTTTACGCATGTATTCCCTGTGCAATACTTCATTGCTTTGGCAACCTGCATAATAATATACTTGTCATCCATTTGTGTAATATGTCAGTCCAGTCTTATTTTGGCCATAATCCATCAGTGCTAAGAGCTTAGATGTTTTGGTAAATTTTGCCAAGTAGTAGCTCATATATATGAGCGCGGATCAGACAAAAGGGGTCTGGGTAGTAAAGTACACTGTATGCTATTAAAATTTAAAAACTAAGTAAATTTGAATCATTTGGCATGCTCTGATATTTATGTCAATTTGAAACTGCTTCAATATTGTAACACAATCCAAGACACATATAATATCTTATGAAACAAAGATATTAGTATCATGCAAGCAGCATATTGCCAAGGCAACCGTTGCGCCATAATAAATACCCTCATTTTAAAAAAAAATGGTATGCTCTTTGTTGTACTTTTTTTGTCAAACCGTGTGTAAATGTGTGCCTATTTCATAATCTGATTAGTGGTATAGGTGTTGAACTTCAAGGAACACATAGAAGTTTGGGAATTTCAGTCATAGGTTCTTTTCAGTACAATGATATAAAGGCGTTAACATCATAAATGTGAAAACGCCATCAACATTTTTCAAGGCGTCATTTTTAGATTGCAACAGCTACACACTTTTTGATTCTCATATATTTATGGAGATAATCTCTTCAGACTTTCAGGAAATACTCAGCGAAACCTGGTCTTTCACATTGTTATTTATATATATTAATTTAGAATTTTTAGGACATAAGACCCATCTTGTCAGATCTTGGCCCATATATATTAAGCTACGCAAGAATCACAAAGGTTTGTAAGACAACACAGTAGCCTATGGTAGAGTGTCATACTCTGAATTGAGATGTTGGTGTCTGAGCCCGCCACGACAGAGATGTGCATGACATGGTAACCTTTCCATGGTGCTGGTTATAATAGTACTGGTTCATACCAAAGAAATATAAGCTATATCTCAACATGACTGATTGTTTATTTAATGGATTGTTAAACCACAATACAAGCAAGCCAAACAAATATGTATCATACCAAATACAATTTTACACAATGTAAAGCACTATTGTGTGTCTTCCAGTCATGAAGAAGACAAGCCATTATACCAATATAATGGTATGAAAGATAAATGTTCAAATCGCATAACAGTACCAATGCATCTGTGACATCTATAGTGGCTGAAATCCTTTTCTGATTTTCAAGTGCTGCCAACACCATTTGCTGCATAAGGATGTCCCCTTTGTCATGAGTGCTTTTCATATCACTTTTTTCAATGACAATACCCTTGCAAACTTCCGAAAGTACATGTCATCTTATCAATTTTAGACTATCAACTTAGAATTCTGATTTTCTGCTACACTAATTTACTAATAAGTTTAATCAGCTACTGTTGGTTTTCTATTACTGTCTGTACAACACTTTGTGGGAAAAATAATTGCATGTCTTGAGACATTTTTGTGCTGGAATTTTTATCTACGAAATACCAGGTAAACATCATTCACTTTTTGGTTAGTTTGGAAATAAATTTTCCACATTGTACTTTGACGGATCATTTGTAGACCAGAATATAAAATGACAGATCCAGTCATCTGATATAGAACAAATGATTTTCTTTTTATTCGACCCCCATATACTTTTGTTTGTGATATTTTCAAATATCTGTTTGTGATATTTTCAAATATCACATGTATATGTATCTGCAAATATAGAGGTTGTCACTGGTGCATACCCATGTGCTAATGTGTTTATGCCTATGTCATATGACCTTGCCTGTTGTCCAATCACTCTAGTGATAATTAAAATGGTAGCTATTGCTTCATTATTACCAACTGTAAGATCATTTATACTGCTGTTTGAGTTTCTACATCTAAAAGTTTCCTCATTAAAGCTTGCATGCTATTAGCTTTCAAACTGTTTCATTGTTTTTGTACCTAGTCTGAGATCTTTATCAGCAATCACCATCTTTCCACCCATTCTTCAACCGTCTTGAAATACACAATATTGATATAAAAACTTGCTCTATTATCCTTTATCTTGATAAGGAAAATGTCTAGAGTAATGACTTTTAAGTGCTAAGTGTATTCAGTGCGGGAAAATGTTAAAACTCAATTCTAGGTCAAATTCGTTTTGCACAAGAAATCATGGCTGCCTTCTTGAATGCCATCTTGAATATGATAATCACTGCCTCTTGATCAGGCAAACTAGCTTGAGCAATGGTTCTGAATGTTTAAGTGCTAATTGTAGAATCAAAACTTGAAAGTAAATCCAAAAACATGAAAAACCTTGACTTATTTCCTCTATACAGTGTTATATAAGAACGCTAACAGCCATCTTGTATCATATCTTGAAAAAACTGTGATATAATGTACATAATTACACAAAACTGATTCCTATTCATCATTTGGCACTGAAATAACCACAGTTTTGCCAGATAAAAACCATCAGAGACCCATATTAAAAATTATTTTATATTCTGGCTGCCATCTTAAACGCCATCTTGAAAATACAAAAACGCTCAATGATGCCAAGGTGGCATCACTCAGATTCTTCAAAGGCAATGTCAACTGAATATGAATCAGTAAAGAAAAAAACTTTAGAACTCAATTCCAGGTCAAATTTGTTTTCTGCCGGACTATTAATGTAACCATCAAACAGGGCCCAGTTGTTCAAAACTTATGACATCGTCAGTTAAGGATTCGTTAAATTTCAAACGTATTTAAAATTTCAAACATGAATATTACAAATACACTGTTATTTTTTGTTGATAAAATGTGAGAATCCTTTGCAATGCAAGGCAGGTCTAATGAGGTGAGGCGGTTCTAACAAGTACCCACAATCTATGTTATGGATAAAAAAATAAGAAAAATAGGTAAACCCCCCCATAAACCCCTGTATAAAATTACTTTATAAAATTTGGGTACAAGGGGCTATGCTTTTCATGGACATGTTTTTCTGATGAAGATTATAAGTCATTCGACTCATATATATTTTTATTTCAGGAAATTAAAGATGGTGTAGATGATAAGAAAATTCATGAAAAGAAAGGCAAATCTGTGGTAGGTTAAGTACAGAATTAAATATTTCATGAGTTTATGAAATAAGAACAACTTATGCAAAACAACAATTTTGGCCATGAACGAATTGCGTGATTCTTCCACGTAAAACTAAGGATAGTTAATATTCCTACTCCCTGCAAGCTACTTCCTGCAGAACGTTGAGAAATAGTTAAAAAGAAGAATGTGAAAATATTAGGTTAGCAGTTTTTCGCCTTAAAGCACTTTTCAGGTGCATCATATATAATGTACAGTTCATGAAATCTTTAACTGATTCATGAAAAGTTTTATGTAATTAAACTTGCTAATGATTTCAGTTAAAAGATCTGAAGAAGCAACTTCATGCAGAGAGAAAAAGAGCAGAGAAGCTGCAGGAAAGATTAGAAGCTGTGTTAACAGAATCTGGACACAATAAAAGTAAGGAGACAAAATATGAGTGTTTGCATGAGGAAACCAACAATTTGAGTTCCAGACCAAGTCTGACACAAAACCAGACTTGATTGCAGTATCTGTGTAGCGAAAACAAAGGCGCAGATCAGCTTCGCAGTTACTACGAAGCTGATCTGTGTCTTTGTTTTCGCATATGCAGATTGTTGGTTTTCCCATGATACGGCTCATATAGGGGTCATGGTATGCTAAAAAAAAGCCATTTTTGAAAATATAAAACAGAAAAAATTAACTGAGTCTACAATGTGTGGTCTTGTGTCTAAATTCTGAATTGTTTATGTTGCCAAATTAGAAAAAAAAAAACAAAAAAAAAAAAAAAAACTGCATTCCCATATAGGAAAATCATGTAGGAAAACCATTACGAAAACACCCCTTTGTAATGTATAGATTTTTCTTAAGTTATAAAAATTGAAAATTTTGAGAAGAAATATTTTGATATTTTTCTTATTTCTGCTCAAAAGATAGATTGTGGGTGCAGGTTAGAAATGCCTTGTGGAGGCATTTCTAATGAGTACCCACAATCACAAAAATAAGAAAAATAGGTATACCCCTGTATACCACAGTTTTGCTATATAAAAGTGGAGTATAAAGGGGTATATTTTACACCGAAATGTTATCTAAATGAAAAGGTAAGGATGTATAGTATAGTAAGAACCTTAGGTATTGCTGCAATGTGTGTTAGTACTGTACAATGGCTGTACTTTGGAATACTGTTTAGTACACCCTTGTGTGCCCGATCAGTAATACTGAAAACATTTTTGGCATTGGATATGAGAGAGAGCAAAGTAGCTTTATGCTCGAGTTGGACTGTAGTGAGAGCTTTGAGGTTTGAAACCTGCCACTGTCACACACTTTAAGCCCTAGTAGTATGGTTACCGTATTGGTTCTAATAAGCGTACAGTGCGCTTAACTTTTCAAAATAACTAAAAGTTAAGAAAACAAAATATTGTTTTAATTAGCGCACACTACGAACGAAACAACATATCAACTGCTTAAATGACCACGTCAAAAATATCATAAGTGATATGAACCTCAACGCGACAAAATGTACCTTCGGACATTCTGACGTTACTATTAGAAAATTGCAAAAATGCGGGAAAATCATGTAATTTATGTTTTTGAAATAACAATGTATTTGTATTCTTTGAACACTGGACTACAAAACAAATGTGTTTTAAAACATATTTATTCTCAATATTTGGAGTTATATGCCCTTGTTTTAGCCCATAATTTACGTAATTTTCCTTTATGTGTCGTCAAACGGAAACCATAGCAACCACATTGTCACAATTATAGACAAAATAATTTAGACAGATTCCTTGTAACGCCAATATTTTTCCATCTAAACAATAGTTCCTGGCCAATATATAAACAATTTTCAGCAAATACCTTAGTTTTGTAGGCACCGCTAACATGCAGAATTGCGTTACGTAACTTTGACGTCGTTTTTCAGAACAATGACGTTTCTAGGGTTCATGCAGTAAACATGTCATAACTCAAAAAGTAATTAAATTAATCCGGTCAAATAAAGACTATTGGACGCAAGAAACATGCTTTCAAAGTAAAATTGATTTTCTAATAGACAAAATATTGCCCGAAGGTACATTTTCTCGCGTTGTGGCCCATATCATTTAAGTGTCCCAAACATCACAAAATGATGAGTTTTAATGGGGTTAACACGGTATGAATGTGTTGAATTGGTATTGGTGCTTATGCATATAATATTCAGAATCGACCTGGGTGTCCGCTTAGCATGTGCGCTAATTAGAACAAATACAGTAATACTCAGGAAATAGTGGGTCCGTCTCAGAATGACTGAAAAATTGTTGAGTTGGACAGTAAGAATGAAGTCAAATAATTAACTATTAGAAGTGTTATGGGACATAGGCAAACAGTATAGCCGCAGATGTGAGGACACAAATGCGGCATCCAGTCAGGGGCTATTCATTAAAAATGGAATAAAAATTCAAAATCACTCCTGATGCCCCTAAAATGACAGTGGGTTCACCCAAATGAGCCCGGTCGGGAGAAAAGCGGTCTTCGGGGTTTCCGACCAGATCCCTCTCAAATCGGTCTGTACAGTCACAGAAGCAGTCTAGAACATTGAAATTCTGGATGTAAGAAGAAGAGGAATTGTACTATCTGTGTAGCAAAAACGCGCTGATCAGCCCTGATCTGCGCCTTTGTTTTTGCATAGGCAAAAATCCTGTTTTCTCATGACGCGGCTCAAATGATAATGACGGTAAAGTCCATTAGTTCCATTTGGCTCTCAAATCAGAAATGAGCCGCTGCATCAGAAAACCAACAATTTGCATTTGTGAAACCAAAGGCGCAAATCAGCTGTGCAGTAACTGCACAGCTGATCAGTGCCTTAGTTTTCGATACATAGATAGTACAATCACTCTTCTTCTTAAATCCGAAATTTCAAACCTCTCGCCTGCTTCTGCGACTGTACCAGCTGGTTTGTATCGGACCTGGTCAGACGCCCAAATTGTTGGTTTTCTGATGCGAAGGCTCATAATTTAACTTTCAGGTATAGAGGATTTATTCCGAGCATCTGAGATGAATGACTCCTGGCGGGAGGACAGAAGTTCTGTTTCCTCATGGAGTGCAGGTGCTAGTGGTGCTGGAACTTTTACCTCCTTTAATACAAGTCTTAGTGCAATGGTAAGGTGTTTGGTTGATTGGTTGATTGATTGATTGATTGATTGAATAGGTGAGTGAGTGAGTGAGTGAGTGAGTGAGTGAGTGAGTGAGTGAGTGAGTGAGTGAGTGGGTGGGTGGGTGAGTGAGTGAGTGAGTGAGAGAGAGAGAGAGAGAGAGAGCCAGTGGTGCTGGAACTTTTACCTCCTTTAATACAAGTCTTAGTGCAATGGTAAGATAATTGATGGTTGATAATAATAATTATCTTTATTTAAAGTCGCTTCATATTTCAGCAATCAACATAAGCTCTGTAGAGCTTATATTGCAACTATTTAAGAGCATATGTACACTATATACATTTAGCTGTGGAAATGTGACTTGCTCAAGGCCACAACAGATGACGCCCTGGACGGGGATTGAACCAGGGACCCCTCGGCCCAAAGTCTGATGCATTACCGACTGCGCCAGCCTGCTCCACAAGCTGATTGATTGGTAGATTGATTGATTGATCCTTGTTGTCTGTATGGAATTTTCAAGGCAGTGTTTATATAAAAGTTTTGAAGAAAGAAAAAGTGTTTTATGCCTACAAAAGATGCTGATTGTATAGCCATGAGTTTAAATGTCTTTATACCTTTAGTTCTTCACTGCTCACACTCTTCCTTAGGAATTAAGGTAGCACCTAGAGGCAGAGTACAGGACTCCGTAGCAAGAACTATGTAGTGTCCAGGAGCAAGACAGTTTATCCCCATAGTACTCCCCATACTTGTTGGAAAAAGGGCTCTATTCATGCATTTCTGAAAATTATTGGCTGGGAAGTTCAACTTCATTTGCAAACAAAAATTACTGTCTGAACACCATCTTTCAGAAACTGCATTTTTCAAAATCTCACTTTTGTGAAACACTGCAAGAAAAATATGCCTTTTTGTCACCTTTTTGCTACCCAAAAGTCCTAAAAAGTGCTGCAAAAATTTTGAAAATCGGTACACTAGTAAAATAATTATGCCCAAAAATTATTTTGAATAGGCCTTTTGCATGTGCAAGGGAGGTACAGTACAGTCCAGGGGGATTTTCACCAGCCCGCCCACCCCCGCAGACGATTTCTCTGAGCCCCCCGCAATCCCGCTCACCTGTCCGCTTATGATCCCACCGCGGAATATTTTAATCCCACCGCGGATTGCGGCGGATCCGCTGAGGATCCTCCCGTTACCTGTATAATTCTACCGCGGGTTTGCGGAGGATTTCCAATGAAAAGTAATGACGTCATAATGATTGACAGGTACAGTTATCTCACACATCTCGTGATTTGAAAACATCTAAATTTTCACTCGTGCTACGCACTCGTGAAAATTTGATGTTTTCAACTCACTCGATGAAATATATTTGGTATTCATCTCAAAAAAGTAAATTTCCTCTATCTCTTCTTTCTTTCATTCAAAAGAAGATACAAATTTGACAGTCAATAGCAAAATTGAAACATTCATTCATTCATTTGTTCATTCTTGCTTTCGTATTCATCCATTTGTTTGTTCTTTCTATGTACATTCAATGTTCAAATCAAAATATTTAGCATCTTTGCCTCTCTTTTTCTTTAGTTATTGTTTCCGCAAAATATATGAAGTTGGGCTTTGATGTGAAAAATTTTGTTTTCCATTCTAATATACATGATTGCAAGTGAAGAAACTTTTTTATTGCTTGTCGTGTCCAATAATAACTCATTGCTGACCACACATTTGCCACCTGTTAATTTAACTGGTAATACTTATAAGGACATGCCAATTTATGGCTTCTCTGTCAAAAGCTATATAATGCACTTAATATTTTAGCATCATTTAAATATTAATTTCTAGAATCAAAACCAGTTCGTTTAAAGTTAATTAGTCAAGATCACATTTCTCACCATGGAGGATACTGTCAAAAGACTTAACGCACAAATTGTGGGTACACGTGAGAACCGTCTCGCCGAGGCGGTTCTAAAGAGTACCAACAATCTGTTTTGGAGAAAAAAAAATGTAAACCCCTGTATACCCAAGTTTTTCTATAAAAGTGGGGTATACGGGGCAAACATTTAATGTTTATTTTTTCCTGGTGCAAGTATAAATTTTTGACACAAACAGGGTAATACAGACACAAGCCTTAAAAGATATAAAATTGCGTAAATTGGTTAAACAAAATGTTTGCAATGTCGGAATTCGTCCCAAAATTTATGAAAATTTGTTGACTGTGACATTAAAATTTGAGCTGCCACATCAGAAAACTAACAATCTGCATAAGCGAAAACAAAGGCGCAGATCAGCTTAGGTGTTCAGAGCCTTTTTGTTTTCGCTACATGGATAGTACAAAACTTCGACTATTCATGCTTCTAGTCTGTTTATGTGACTTTACAGGTTGGTTTTTGTCGGACCGGTTCGGATATATTGTTTGTTGGTTTTCTCATGTGCAGGCTCATTTCTTTTCTATTCTCTTCGTTTTATGCTTCAACTATTTCATCAACAATGTGATTTACAGGGGATTAGCAACTTACTGTACCTGAGCAATAAAACTTATCAATGAATGGTGTCATTATAACAGGTAATACCCCTAAGGTGTCAAACGTGTGCCTCTATGACAATATTACTGGACATGACTTGGCAAAAGATCTACACCACAAGGGTTTCTACACAAATGCAAACCGAGCTGTGCAGGCACAGACGATGACTGGAGGCTGTAAATTTTAGATTTAGAAAATAGAGTGTAACGAAAACAAGGATGATGATCGGCTTCGCAGTTACTGCGAACTGATCTGCGCCTTTGGTTTCGCATATGCAGATTGTTGGTTTTCTCATGAGGCGGCCCATATTACTTTCTAAAATCTGAATACAGATTGTCCCAGCATAAGATGGCTGAAGAATTTGAGATATGCTAGGCCGCTTAATTGGATCAGACTGTGCGCCTATCACATAGTTAGTAAATTAGTGTAGGGTAGAGGAGCAGAGAGAAAGAGAGAGAGACAGTGTAACCATACACTCTGTTGTCTAGCCGTCATGTTTCAGATTCAACGATGATACATATTTTTCACAAATGTGTCTTTGTATAGCTCGGCAAATAGGTCACTGTATGGGCGTTACCTTATGAATACGTTATTGGGTATGGTCTACTTTTGACCTAGGTAAAAGCTAAAGGTATACAGTTGAAGGACTCAACTCACATGTTGTCCGTTAGAATGAAAATCCGAGTTTGTCTAGTTTACTGGATTGGACAAAATAGGTAGCTGATCTTTAACGGTAAAATATGTGACAGCGCTCTAGGATGACTGAATTCGACTTTTCTATCATCTCCCTATTTGAACAGTTGGACTAGCCGACCACGCCCAGATATGAATATTCAAGTTGCCGCCCATACAGTGACCCATTTGCCGAACTATATGTTTCCTTTTGATTGTAAATGGTGATTTAAGAAGTGTTGTAAAATCTTTTTTTGATTTTCATTTGACAGTAAACTCAAGCCTTCGAGCCACATCATCAGAAAACCAACAATGTGGTTTCAGAACAGATTCGACACAAACCGAGCTGTACAGTCACAGAAGCAGGCTAGAGACTGGAAATTTCGGATTTAGAAAGTAGAGGAATTGTACTATCTGTTAAGCGAAAACAAAGGGATTCATCAGCTTTGCAGTAGCTGCGAAGCTGATCTGCGCCTTTGTTTTTGTATATGCACAGTTTTGGTTTTCTCATGACACGGCTCATATCAGTAGCTTCAGATAACAATTAAAATCATCGGTTTATAAAAATAATATTTTTTTTTTTTTTTGTGTACCAGTATGAAGTATACTTTGTGTAAGAAAATGTTTCCATGAAAAAAAAGAAAAAAAAAAAAAAAAAAAAAAGAAAAAAAAAAAAGATTCAACGTAAGCTTTTACCTATGTTAACCTTGTTATACCCCGCCACTTAAAAAGTGCGGGGTATTATGTTATACCCTCAAAAAAAAATTTGCGTTCGAGTGTCCGTCCGTCCGTCTGTCTGTCCGTCTGTCCGTCCGTCCGTCAGCGTTTCGTTTCCGGGCTCTATCTTGAGCATTTATTGACCGATTTTCTTCAAACTTTGTATAGGAGTTTATATCAGGAAGGAGTGGTTTGGGATTGAAGATGGGTAAATTTCGTCAAATAAGTAAAGAGTTATGGCCCTTGATTTACGTTAAAATTTCATTTCCGGGCTCTATCTTGAGTATTTATTGACCGATTTTCTTCAAACTTTGTATAGGAGTTCATACCATGAAGGAGTGGTCTGGGATTGAAGATGGGTAAATTTCGTCAAATAAGTACAGAGTTATGGCCCTTGATTTACGTTAAAATTTTGTTTCCGGGCTCTATCTTGAGCATTTATTGACCGATTTTCTTCAAACTTTGTATAGGAGTTCAAACCAAGAAGTAGTGGTCTGGGATTGAAGATGGGTAAATTTCGTCAAATAAGTACAGAGTTATGGCCCTTGATTTACGTTAAAATTTTGTTTCCGGGCTCTATCTTGAGTATTTATCGACCAATTTTCTTCAAACTTTGTATAGGATTTCACACCATGAAGGAGTGGTCTGGGATTGAAGATGGGTAAATTTCGTCAAATAAGTACAGAGTTATGGCCCTTGATTTACGTTAAAATTTTGTTTCCGGGCTCTATCTTGAGCATTTATTGACCGATTTTCTTCAAACTTTTTATAGGAGTTCATACCAGGAAGGAGTGATTTGGGATTGAAGATGGGTAAATTTTGTCAAATAAGTACAGAGTTATAGCCCTTGATTTACGTTAAAATTTTGTTTCCGGACTCTATCTTGAGCATTTATTGACCGATTTTCTTCACACTTTGTATAGGAGTTCATATCAGGAAGGAGTGGTTTGGGATTGAAAATGAATAAATTTCGTTAAATAAGTACACAGTTATGGCCCATGATTTACATTAAAATTACGTTTCCTGCCTCTGTTTTGTGCATTTATCAACCAATTTTCTTCAAACTTTGTATAAAAGTTTAAATCAGGAAGTAGTGGTTTGGGATTAAAGATTGGTAAATTTTATCAATTTATACAGAGTTATGGTCCTTCATTTATGACAAAATTTTGTTCTGCTCTTTTATATCTTGAGAATTTATTGACAAGCATTTTTGCTAAATTAAATTTGCGAGGCGGGGTATCATGCATGCCTGCAGCGCTTTTATGTCTATTATTGTCACATGAAAATAATATTTCTCTCTCTCTCTCTCTCTCTCTCTCTTTGCCTTTAGGTGTGTGTGCGTCGTACCATATCTTATATCTTTCACTGGAGTGATTCTACAACCATGCAGAATCTGGGATTTTCGTGATAGAAATGCATTTACACTTTATGATCGTAAAACATGTATTTTTGATTAAGATACATGAAACAAAAATAATAATCGAATTAGATTTAAACTCGGGTCTAAGTACAAGTATGCATTACAATAAATTGGAAACAAGCCCCGCCCACTTTCCTTATTCATCCTCATTCCACCGCGGGTCCGCGGTGGAAAGTTAGAGACAAAAAATACAGGTAAGCGCGGACGATAAAATTTCTATTTCTTTACCCCGCCGCGGAAACTCCGCAATCCCGCCGACTAGGGCGTTTCCGCGGTGGATATTAAAATTTTAATCCTTTTTCTTGCAGCCCCCTCTCTGCGGGGGTGGGCGGGCTGGTGAAAATCCCCCTGGACTGTACTGTAATCCATACACCTGAAAATTGAAAATCAAGGGGATCTTTGGAATGATTTTAAAAGTTGGATGCTCAGCTATGCATACAATTCAATTTTGTTTTGGTTTGGTGCATTTTAAATAAAAAATAATCAATTTAGATTTTTTTTCCGGTAAAATAGTTACTTCCCATGCTGACATTTGACAATGGAAAAAAGCCCTATCCAAAAATATTTTCTGGCAAAAAATCTTTATTTGTTCACGATTTTCAAAATTTTTGTGGCACTTTTTAAGACTTATGGAATGCAAAATGGTGACATGGTCATATTTTCTTGAGGTCTTTCAGAAAAACGAGATTTTGAAAAAAGCAGTTTCTGGAAAATGGTGTTTAGACAGTAATGATTCTGATCCATGGTACTTTGTTTTCAGTCCTTTTCCACTCTCTTCAGTCTCCTATGACAGACCTGCCTGGTTCTCTACATGATGAATCCACAGTTGTGGAGGAAAACAGCCAATTGCTCACTGACAGTAGAATATTGAGTAGAATATTGACTATTTATTGTTTACACTATTATTTCAGTCATCTTCCCCCTCCCCACAATCTCCTATGACAGACCTGCCCGGTACTCTACAAGATGAATCTACAATGGTAGACGAAAACAGCCAATTACTCAGTAGAATAGCTGAACTACAACAGGAAAAATGGAATTTAGAAGAAAAGGTAGGTGTTAAGGGTCTTCATCAATTGTTAGATATGCCTTCATTATCGCACCTGCTTTTAGCAGGGTGCGATATAGGAGTCCAAATTTCTGTCCGTCCGTTCGTTCGTGCGTTCGGTCGTTCGTTCGTTCGTCCGTCCGTCCTTCAATATTTACGTCGAAGTTTGGTTTTCTCGACATCAGAGATAGCTGCGAGTCTGAAACCTTGCATAGTAATTGTCCCTGAAATACCCTTTAAGCACGCACCTTAACCCAGTGCCCTTGACCTATATTTCACGGTCCACTGACTATGAAAATTTTTACTTCGAAGTTTTGTCAACATTTATGTCCAAGTTTGGTTTTCTCGACATCAGAGATAGCTGCGAGTAAGAAACCTTGCATAGTAATTGTCCTTGACATACCCTTCAAGCACGCACCTTAACCCGGTGCCCTTGACCTATATTTCACGGTCCACTGACTTTGAAAATTTTTGTGTCGAAGTTTGGTTTTCTCGACATCAGAGATAGCTGCAAGTATGAAACCTTGCATAGTAATTGTTCTTGACATACCCTTCAAGCACGCACCTTAACCCGGTGCCCTTGACCTATATTTCATGGTCCACTGACTTTGAAAATTTTTAAGTTGAAGTTTGGATTTCTCGACATCAGAGATAGCTGCAAGTATGAAACCTTGCATAGTAATTGTTCATGACATACCCTTCAAGCACGCACCTTAACCCGGTGCCCTTGACCTATATTTCATGGTCCACTGACTTTGAAAATGTTTACATCGAAGTTTGGTTTTCTCGACATCAGAGATAGCTGCAAGTCTGAAACTTTGCATAGTAATTGTCCTTGACATACCTTTCAAGCACGCACCTTAACCCGGTGCCCTTGACCTATATTGCACGGTCCACTGACTTTGAAAATTTTTACGTTGAAGTTTGGTTTTCTCGACATCAGAGATAGCTGCGAGTCTGAAACCTTGCATAGTAATTGTCCTTGACATGCCCTTCAAGCACGCACCTTGACCAAGTGCTTTTGAACTATATTTCACGGTATATTGACTTTGCCCAGTGCAGGTGCGATATCGACCTCCGCGGAGTTCTTGTTTTATAGCTATCAACTAGGATTAGGTTTAAAAGTAGACTGCACTCTGCCACATAATCTTATGCTAAATTTTATGTTTTTAAAAGGGTTAAGGGTTTTGAAAAGATCAGAGGCATTATAATTAGTTTCCAATAAGTTAAATCCATAACTGAATTAACATATATCAGACCTGTTAGTAAATCCTGAAGACTGTTGTTTTTCATATGAGCCACTGCATGGGAAAACAACAATCTGCATACGTAGGCGAAAACACAAAGGCCCAGATCAGCTTCGCAGTAACTGCGAAGCTGATCAGCTCTTTTGTTTTCGCTACTCAGATAGAACAATTCCTCTTCTTTCTAAATCCAAAATTTCCAGACTCTAACCATCTTCTGTGGCTGTCCAGCCCGGTTTATGTCAGACCTGGTCGGAAACCCTGAAGTCCGTTTTTTTTCGCATCACAGCTCATATTATCATATGTAACCACTATTCATATTTCACCATAGGTTCGTCACCTAGAAACCAGTACTGCTGCTATGGCTGATGATCTTATAGAGAAGGCCAGAATTATAGAACATTATGTCATGGAAAGCAGAACAGGTCAGTACCAGGATTTAGAGCATGCCCCATTTGTAATGAGTGGACCCGCATTCTCTTTTACAAGACTTGGCCATGAAAATATTTCTACAGCCATTCTTTATCATTTGCTGTATCAAGAACAGCATTTGTCTATTAGAAGGAAAGGAAATGTGCACAAAGTACTGGTAACATGCTTTTCCATGGACTGGAATGGTGAAGCTAGGATAACTGAACGTCCCGACTTGACCTTAGCTGTTGATTGCAGATTTAAAGCCCTTTTTGAAACAAAAAAGTAACATGATTTTTGGTGTCATTCAAGCACTGAAACCAAAGCAGATCAGAAGGGGACCCTTTAGTCTAGTCATTACTTGAGCCGGGATACAAGAAAACTGGTCTTCAGGATTTCCTATCAGCTCTGACACAAATCGGCCTGTGCAGTCACAGAAAATAGCTGGAAGCTTGAAATTTCAGATTTAGGAAAAAGAGGAAATGTACTATCTGTGTAGTGAAAACACAGATGCTGATCAGCTGTGCAGTTACTGCACAGCTGATCTGCACCTTTGTTTTCGCATATGCAGATTGTTGGTTTTCCTATGCAGCGGCTCATATTTCTTTTTGTTTTCAGATACCAAACCACATACTCCAGTCCAGCATGATGATAAAATCTCATTGAAGAAGGTGCTAGATCTAGTCAATAAAAGTGAGGACCAAGGCCTCAAAGATATGAACAAAAAACTACAAAATATGCTCGAGGAAACACTTACCAAGAATATGCACTTACAAAAAGTGAGTACTTGTATACAGTACAGTCAGCGTGATGTTTATATCCTTCGCGTTCACGCTTGAAAGAAAAAAAGGATTAAGTTCCATGCAAAACCCACGCAAACCCCTCGCTTATTCCTCACAAAATCCACGCTTGTTCCATGCTATGTCCATGTTCATTCCTCGCAAGAAGCGTGTGAATTGCGTGAGATACCAGCAGTTCCACGCTTGCTCACGCTTTCCACGTTCATTAAGGGTGGAAAGGATTAGGAGACATGTGAGAAAAGGATTATCATTTCGCCTCATTCAAAAAGGTAAAATTGTTAAAGTTTTGTGACCAAATTAAATATATTATATATATTTATTTATCAGTCCTTAGTACGAGGAAGGCAACATAGTATGATGACAGTAAATCTGTACAAATGCATACACCTGTACGACAAAGCGCCTGCACGTAAATACATAAGCATGTTTTGACGAGTTGCAGACTGAGCAATACGTTATTCAGTGTTGATTAAATTATCATCGTAGATTAAGTGATGACAAAATTTGCATGTTTCAATATTATTTGGCAGCGTGGTGCATTTTTGACTGCCGCGGTTTTAGATGCAGAACATTGTACATTTATATATGATACTTTTGCCATAAGAGAAGGTGAAGGTGAGCATCCCGGTTTGTTGTTTTTCGGAACATCTCCAAAATAAATTTGTCTAAGTTCATGTTCTTTAAGATGCCCTAAGTTTATTAAAGCTTGACCTACATGTAATAGGGATTAAGCATCATGCTACATGTATGTGTATGATATAATCATAAATTACATGTACGTTACAAATAAATTTGCATGCAATTGATTCATCTTAATTTTATCTTAAGACTCGGTACAATGCCCCTGTGAGAAATCTGATTCCCTTTATTCTGTTCCTTTATCTTTCAAACATTTACCAAAGTCAACATAATCAAGGTATTCTTTATTCTTGTATCGGCACAATTATTGTACACAGGATTAATAAGAGGCCTCTAAGTTATAATTAACAAATTTGGAGCATTAAGTTATAAATTATCCTAATCAAACAAACAAACAATTCAGTTTGTGTGATAAGTGATAAAAGTCAAGCTGATCTTTGAGATTTGAAACTTTAGAAAAATAAAAAAAGAAAAAAAAAACTTAAAAAATGAAAACAAAAGAAATTATAGAAAATACAAACAAAATACGTTTGCACGTGTCTTCATTGACAAGGAAATGTAACACACCATACTGATAAGTACATGTACATGTCCGTACAAAGCAAAATTCCAGACTTTCAGCGGCGGAAATGACTGCACTGCTTTAATTTAGGTTGACAAGAGACATATACATACATATCAATTGTGAAAAGAATCCATTTTTTCATGTCCCTTTTTGCTGAGCGTGAAACGAACGTGGAAAGTGTGAGCGAGTGTGAGACTGTTGATAAAGGGTGTTAAGAAAGTTCGTTCCGCGCAAAAATTTCCTTCCTTGTAGCTTGATTTTAATGCTTTAAAACATAAAAATGACATAACCAGACTTTAATTTGGTTGTATATGAAAAGATAAAAGCAAAGATGTTTTCAATCAGATATTCTGATAATGAACAAAATGGCCGTCAAACACTGACACCCATTTTCTAACCCTTGAACTTTTACACAAAAATGGTGGTATACTTGAAAATATCTTTGCCATGCCGAGACCGATGCATAAGAATCCTGTATAATTTAATGAATAAAGCCTAAATACACTACTTAGTTGTCATTTATAATAGATGTGTGATGTATTCAATTATAAACCTGAAAAGAAAAAGCACATGTCAAAATTTTTTACAATTTTTTCAGAAAATCGAATTATTCCTGTATTTGTAAAATATAGTATCCTTAGAAAATATACAACTGTGACACAACTCGACATTAGATAGAATTTCAACTGCTATCTTGTATCTGAGAAAACAACTGATTCATGGAAAATGCATCATTTCAATAGTTTGTGCCTATAAAATACTTTCAAACCATGTGGTAAAGTGCGGAACGAACTTTCTTAACACCCTTTATCTCTCTTAATCCTTTCCACATTTCTTTTCACGCTACAGTTGAGCAGTTCCACGTTTCATGTCCATGCTCCACTCGAAACTCACGCTACTTCCTCGCAAAATCCATGCTTATTCCACGCAAAATCCACGGAAAAAAGTCACGTGACATGCGAAATTCCACGTTCGTAAGCGTGAGGGATATAATT
Source organism: Rugalucina vietnamica (assembly GCA_964017185.1). NCBI lineage: Eukaryota > Metazoa > Mollusca > Bivalvia > Lucinida > Lucinidae > Rugalucina > Rugalucina vietnamica. The sequence goes on from OZ024875.1 coordinate 40,768,514, forward strand.
ATCACGCTGACTGTACTGTATGAGCCTGAACTTGAGAAGCCCGGTCTTCAGGGGTTCTGAACAGGTCTGACACAAACTGGTCTGCACAGTCACAGAAGGAAGCTAGAAACTTGAAATTTAGGATTTAAGAAGCGAGAATGTTTTATCCGTGTAGCGAAATCAAGCTGTGCAGTTACTGCAAAATGTTGTTTTTCTCATGATGTGGCTCATTTATACTTAGAGTATATATTAGTTCTTTATGAAGCCAGTGTTCATAAGCGGTTTGTTTGCATATTGAAATTCTCATACCGCCATATCTCCCACAATAATGTTTTACAGTGCAGATCTATTCAACATCACACAACTCATGACAAATATGGATGTCGTTAAATGGAAGCCTCTTCCATTTGGCAACAACTAACAGCAAAGAATCCATTGCCTGTTGAAGAATGTTCTCAAATCGATCAGGCTTCCAGTCATCATGTGTTAGGTGATGTTGCATCATGTTAATCAGCAATGGAAAAAGTTTAGTTGCATCATGGATAAACTTGGGAGTCAAATCCTCATATCTTCGATTTTTAAACTTTTCAGGAGAGAGAAAATAGTTTTTGCTAGGTGCTGTCAATGTTTATGAAATCCCGATAAAATTTTGTTTACAAAAATTCATAATTGCAATTTTTATATCCTGCCACTTAAAAAAGTGTGGGGTATTATGTTATACCCTCCAAAACAAAATTGCGTTCGAGTGTCCATTCATCCATCTGTCTGTCTGTCTATCTGTCTGTCTCTTCGTCAGTACTTTGTTTTTACGGGATCTATCTTGATCATTTATTGAGCAATTTTCTTTAAACTTTGCATAGGAGTTCATATCAAAAAGAGTGGTTTTGGATTGAAGATGGGTAAAGGGCCTGTTACAGGGTATGGGAAATTAACATGGGAGTTTGCCCACGCATGGAATTTTATGAAATTATGCACATTAATTGTCTTGGTTATGACTGCTATAATAATGGTGTATTCCCTTGTAAATTCAATTCCACTGGCAAATTATGACGTAATATATGACGTCACTATGATAGCTAAGGGCACCCCACTTCAAACGTTTCTATAGTGAACAACGATTCATAAAGCAAATGTTGGAAGCTTTCCAGAAATAAAGTAGTCATTGGTAAGTTTGCTGATACTATAAATGACTTTGTTGGTATCAAGATAGTGGAGGAGCAGTCATTTCCATGTACAAGTAACCCCAATTTTCACCTGCTTATTTTAAAAGAGGTAGAATTTGAATTAAAAAAATTCTGTGTTCCAGTCTTTGTCAAGACACCATTTTAATATAAAAACTGCCCACATATGTTAGGAATATATTCCTGAAATTTCACGAAAATCGTGGACCGGTAACATGGTATTTTGTTACATTCATTACACATGACCCTTATTCATCCAAATGTTAACTTTTCACTAATAATTACAAAGTACTTTGATAATTGATTTATGACTGTAGGAGTTTTACTGTAGGCTAAATATAAGCAATTAATATTATTAAAGCATGTTTTTAATGAAACCCAACACACAGACCTTATACCCTGTTACATAAGTTACCGTTTGGACAGACTTAAAATAATTTAAAGATTTCAATAAAGTTTTGTGTTTAAACATCACATAAGTATAACTGCAGGGTTTAAAATGCAATATTATTGATTTTCCTGAATTCAGAAGTTGTCTGTCAGTACTCTTTTTATTTGTTACATATGTTACATTTAGCGCAAACATGTACTGTGAACAATTTTCATATGATACGACATTTAAGAGCTGAACTTTTTCTTCTTATTTAAAAAGGATGTTATATGTGACTAGTTAATACAAATGCTTAATCATGGGGCTCTTCAATTGCATTCAATTTATCCTTATTTAATTAGCATTTTACAAAATTATAAATTAAGAAATTACATTTCATTGAACATCACAATACATGTACCGCGAAATTAATCTCAAGAAAAGATTATAAGCTCATAACCCAATCTGTTTTTCTGACATTCATTCACCATTCAATGCTTTATATTTATGCAAACCCTATCTTAGTACTTTTGCAGGCTTGTGTAACCAATATGAACACATGATATGCAAGATTAATGTTTGTATTTGTATGAAAGGAATCTAATTTGTCTACAAGATGTTTGTCATGATATTACAGAACGTACTTTTTACCAAGAAATTATTAACTTGAATATTCAGTTTTGATTGATGTAATGTATGTAACGTACAATATATATGTTTTAAATAGGCTGAATATAGGAAGAGGACTTGCTTTAACGATAAAACATACTTCATAATCAGCCTAAATGCATACATTTTATAAGAGATTTTGGTTTGGTGTTTATTTTGCAGGCATTTATGTGGGTAACGTATGTAATGCAGTGATGTTGTATTTGACTGAATGCTTTAAATGCTTAAAATACTTATGGCATATGACTTAACATAATTTATGTCTGTTTTAGTTTCATGTAAAGATCAAAATCAGATTGTATGTTGAAAATCAAAGTTATAAAATTTGGGTATAGTAGGCGATATAGGAGGTACTCTTGCTTTCCCTGTAAAAATAAAACATAGAATGGTATGTTAAAGTAATATACACTGAACATTTGTCTGTATTTCCACCTATGTCTTTTACAATAAAATACTGTTGGTCTAAGAGTAAGAAATAATAATATCAGATTCAGTTTATCACTACGAGACAATTTCACATGGACCTCCCTGTCTCACTCCTATATGAGAAGCATACATATGATTATCAGTTAAACAAAGTTAAACATCCTTTATTATTTCATCATAAGAATAATTCAGAACTTTAAGCATTGATTCAACTGAAGGCAAACTGTAAGCCATTTGGTCTCATTGCTATTTTAGAATTACTTTATATCGTTCTAAACCTAAAGAAAACAGTCAAGTGTGAAAAACAGATGGTAGAAAACCATAATGAATAACATCTTTTTGGCAAAAGTAAGCAATGGCCAATAGCTGCTGCAATTAGAACCAAGGTTCAACCTAAAATCCCACGTGGAAAACAATGAAATAACAAATAGTTACTTGTATAAAGAGAATGTACAATTTGCCAACAGAACGGCTATTTCCCAACAGGTGGCCACTCAGTTACATAAATGTAACTACATACATATGCCGTTCAGAGTTGTCTTAGCACAATGTGTGTCATAAATGTGCATTATGGTCATAATCCAAAACCTTTTTGCGATGTTTTGGAGCAATTTCAACATTTTGTTAAAATTATGAAAAGTGACCTACATGTATACAATGTAAAAAATGACAATGATACCGGCTTTGAATTTTTATGAAATTTTGCTCATATCAAGAGGACATATATGGCATCTTTTTATGCAAATATGGTATCTTGACAAAGACTGGAACATACTTATCTTTTAAGTAGAATTTTGTATTTTTTCTAAATTTTCGAGAAAAAATTGACAAATTTTATAATTATTTAATTAGGAAATCAATATAATACTTCTGTAAAATTTTATGGTATAAGTTTAATGCCTGGGATGTTCTCAAGCCAACCCACTTGACAAATCTTAGAAAATTATAAAACTTAAATTTTACGACACACAAAGATGAGGGCAGGTATCATGTCATTGTGGGAGTGAGCCAAGGTTGTCTCCTGAGTCCTATAATTAATTATTTAATTCAATATATACATTTTCGTAGCTCATATATGATGACCTACTTATGTGTAAAATTTAAAGAAAATCCATGCGTGGGCACATTTGTAACACCCCCTTTCGTAAAATAAATACAGAGTTATGGCCCTTGATTTACGTTAAAAATTTGTTTCCGGACTCTATTATGAGCATTTATTGACCAATTTTCTTCAACTTTTGTGTAGGAATTCATACTAGGGAGGAGTGGTTTGGGATTGAAGATGGGTAAATTTTGTCGAATAAGTACAGAGTTATGGCCCTACATATACATCAAAATTTTGTTTCCAGGCTCTATTTTGAGCATTTATTGACCAATTTGCTTTAACATTGTATAAGAATTCATATTAGGAAGAAGTGGCTTGAGATTAAAGATGGGTAAATTTTGTGGAATAAGTACAGAATTATGGCCCTTGATTTACGTTAAAATTAATTTCATTTCCTCTCTCTATTTTGAGCATTTATTGACCAAATTTCTTCAAACTTTGTATAATTCATACCAGGAAAGAGTGGTTTGGGATTGAAGCTGGGGAAATTTTGTCAACATACAGAGTTATGGCCCTTAATTTATGTCAAAATTTTGTTCTGCTCTTTATCTTGACCACAATATTCTGTGCATTTGTACTAAATTAATTTTTTTGGCGGGGTATCATGCATGCCTGCAGCACTTTTATTCTTTCATAAATTAATAAAGGATCATGGGAAAAAATCAAATAATCATATGAGATACAGCTTTTATTTTCGCTCAAATCTTGTTGTTTTTTTTTTTTTTTTTTTTTTTTTTTTTGCATGTTAAACGACATTTGGCTTGCAAAAGTGGTGAAAATATTGTGCCAAATGCTCATAACTTTAACATTTTTATGATCTTCTATTTCTGATTAGCCTACGACCATTACAAAAACTTTGGAATGATAGAATTTGCTGAATGGTCTATTATCCTGCATTGTGTCAAAGAAAAGCAGTTTGGCCAATAGTCCAGTTTAGAGGTTTCGACTTGTGACCAACATCATGATATTCATTCAGTCTGTGTGATCCAGTTTCTGTTTCTGCATGATAGAATCCTGAATTAACTCCAGCATTGAGCTTTTCCATTAATGCTGGAGTTAATTGACATATTTTAAAAAGAAGCTATTGAGGGAATATGCGAAAACAAAGGCACAGAGCTACACGGATAGTACAATTTCTCTACTTTCTAAATCCAAAATTTCCAGCCTCTGACCACCTTCTGTGCTTGTACAGCTTGGTTTGTGTCAGACCTATTTGGAAACCACATTGTTGGTTTTCTCACGACACAGCTCATATTTAGAAGCTATTGAGGGAAATACATCTCCAATAATTACCGTGGTTGGGCCTGTAATTTGCACTAGGGAATTTATTTATATGACGCTAGACACATTACTGCAGATGTTGTGAAGCAAATATAGATGCCCATAAACTTAAGGGATCAGGTCATGCTGAATTTGCTCTAGGTCCAAATAAACAGTCCAAAACACATAAGCCAAGGCCGTCGTCGGCGGTCCGGCCGGTCCGGGCATGGCCGGACCACTTTTTTGGCCGAAAATGTTTTCGGCCGGAACACAATTTTCGATTATTTGGCCGAAAATGTGTTAGCCTTTTCGACTTTTTTGAAGTGTGATGGTCCAATTGATACTAAGCGTACTTGGTCAATCTGCCCGAGGGTGTGAAAGACAGTCGTTATACATCATTTTTGCATTATCAACTGGTTTCCAGCTTACAGAAAATCAATATTGGAAATACAGGTAACCAAAACCACCCTGACCTCAAGGTCAGGGTGGTTTCGGTTACCTGTATTTCTAATATTGATTATTTCTAAGCTGGTAACCAGCCAATAGTGCAAAAATGGTGAATAAAAACAATCATGAAAATGGCAGCTGTATTAAAGACAGGTATTGTCATTATTGGATTGTGACGGATTATCGTGCATCAGAGTGTTCTTAAAGTCATAGTGAATAAAACAGATTTTCTGTGATCTTAAACAATTTAAAAAAAGTGAAGAGAGTAGGCCTATTTCACAGTTGAAAATACTAACTAAAACATAATTTCACAGTAACCCAATCACTGTTTATAATTATTGCATTAAATATTATCAAACAACATGGCAAAAAATCGTTTACGTATTTTCATAAACATTATTTTCTTCATATTCCAAAGTTTGTTAAAACGCGCATGTTATTCTTCCAATCATGGATATATCCCCGGTTCCTAATCAACCGACGTCTTTCATATTCCCTCAGCGTTCCTTCAGCAAGGCAAATCCTGTGAAAAATTAAGAGCTTTCAGGCTTCATGGTTTTCGACCAGGACATGGCTTTATCATAATGAAAACTATAAAATCAGCAGAGCTTCAAGGGCAAAAATTGTCTCAAATTGCATTAAAATCGTCTGAACGGACGTCCGGAAATTTAAAATTTTCTCGGGGGGGGGGGGGGGGGGGGGGGGGGGGGGGGGGGGGAATCCCCCGAAACCCCCTTACGAGAGGGGGAATGCTCTCCCCCAACTCGTGCCTTCGCCACTCGTAAAACGTCTTTGATATTTCATGGCCGGACCACTTTTCAAACGCCGACGACGGCCCTGTAAGCTTGTGCATCAGTTATTAAATTTGATAAGCTTGATAACTCACCATAGTAAATATATACACATTATTACTTCAGTAACTTGATCTGATGGGTCGGATCAGTCAAGTAGCTGCGCCAGGAGAGATTGCGCAAGTGTATTGGGTGTATTGCATGGATGTGTTTTCATAATAAAAAATCAACTTTTGCAAAGACTAAAGACTATTATCAAAGACAGACTGATACTTGAAGAGAAAAATGGTCTGATCTGCCTCTAAACAGGTCATAGAAAAAAATCCATTAAGGGAATCTATGGCCATATTATTGACTGTAAAAAATATTTGAGCCGCCTCATGGGAAAACCAACAATCTGCATATGCGAAAACAAAGACGCAGATCAGCTTCGCGGTAATCGCGAAGTTGATCAGCGCCTTTGTTTTTGCTATACGGATAGTACACTTCCTCTTGTTCTTAAATCCGACATTTCAAGCTTCTAGCCTGCTTCTGTGACTGTACAGCTTGATTTGTGTCAGACCTGTTCGGAAACCACATTGTTGGTTTTCGCACGAGGCGGCTCATTTGTATGGGGTGAAATCTGATGATAATTATGTCTGGCAATAATGTACTACACAGACTAATTACTGGCTAAACTGAAACTATTAGCTTAGATCTATTTTCCGTACTTCTGTGACATAGGAGCAAGGACATGAGAAAACCGGATTTTTGTCTTTGCAAAAACAAAAGCGCTCATCAGCTGTGCAATTATTGCACAGCTGATCACGCCTTTTGTTTTTACTACACAGATAGTATGATTCCTCATCTCCCTAAATCCAAAATTTCAAGCTTCTAGCCTTATTCTGTAGCTGCACAGGCCGGTTTTTGTCAGACCTGGTCCGAAATTCCGAAGACCAGGTTTCTTGCATTGTGTCTCATACTGTCTGCTGGCATTTTTTGTCTGTGATGTCCTTTTTATATGCCTAGAAGCGGGGTCTAACAACCTGTGTCACAAGGAAATATTTAACATTTTGCATATGAGGAAAAAGTAGTGATGCTTAAAAGCATTTGTACCGCTACATTTCGGAAACATCTCCGTTTGCACAAATTGTAGTCTAATAAAGCTGATTTTGATTGTATTTTTTGCATTAAATACCGTTGGTTTGTTGACAAAACCTCGTAACTGCACTTTTTTCAAAAAATCGTTTTTTCACATGGCCCGATTCAAAACATTCAAATTCAGCTTGTGACAAAGCCTTGTAGGTTATGTCCAATGGAAAGTTAGTTTTTCGATGACCTTACAAAACCTCGTAACCACAAATGGTAAACGGACTTGAAAAAAGGTGACAAAGCCTCGTATATGCAATTTCAAAAAATTTAAATACAAGAAAATCTTTATGTTTTAGATATGCAAAAGTTGCATATGTATGATTTCTCATCAATGCATTCTTTAATTCATCATAAGAATCTGCTTCTAGCTTTCATTTATCAAGTTTTGTATATACGACAATTTGTAAACATGCACAATTATATATCATTTATATACAAGTTTTAGTATATACGACAATTTGTAAACATGCACAATTATATATCATTTATAATTATACAAGTTTTAGTTTTTTGCTTCTCCTGAAAAATTTGTTTTTTCGCAGTTACGAGGTTTTGTCAACGAGCCAACGATACACTTGTTCTTCATAAAGAGAAAATGGGGTTTGCTGGGGTATACCTATTTTTCTTATTTTTGCTCCAAAACATAGATTGTGGGTACTTGTTAGAACCGCCTCGTACCCATAATCTATGTTTTGAGCAAAAATAAGAAAAATATCAAACTTTTTCAGTTGAAAAGTTTCAATTTTTAAAGCTAAAAATCTCTTTTATTGCATGGGTAAGTTTTCATAATGAGTAGCTTTCATATGGAGATATTTCTGTGATGATACAGCAAACCATTGTAGCATATCAATATATCAACAAGCAAATTTATATCCCCTGCCCTGATAGTTTAGTTACACAAATATAATCATAGAATAACTTATATCCAAACCACATGCACTTTCTTAGTGTAAATGCCTGAAAAAGGACTTAAGTTCAAATTTCGAAAAAGGTGAGGATTATATCCAAATCACATGCATATCTTTAAAGCGGTCAAGACATCTGTAAAGTTTCAAAAGAATCGGAATGAAACTGTAGAAGGTGTTGCGCACACAAGGTACCTACTGTCCATTCACTTTCATTGTTAAAATGCCCAAAAAAATGACAAAGTTCAAATTGCGAAAAAAGTGTGAAAAATTTATCTGAGGATCATATCCAAACCACATGCTTATCTTTCAAAGTATGGTCAAGACTTCTGTAAAGTTTCAAAAGAATCAGAATAAAACTGTAGGAGGAGTTGAGCACTAAATGTACCCACTGTCCATTCACTTTCATTGTCAAAATGCCAAATTGCAAAGTTCAAATTGCGAAAAAAGTGATAAAAATTAATTTGAGGATCATATCCAAACCACATGCTTATCTTCAAAGCATGGTAAAGACATCTGTAAAGTTTCAAAAGAATCAGAATAAACCTGTAGGAGAAGTTGCGCACACAAGGTACTCACTGTCCTTTCTTTTTCATTGTCAAAATGCCAGAAAAATGACTAAGTTCAAATTGCAAAAAAGTGTGAAAAATAAATCTGAGGATTACACCATATATCCAAAAATATGCATATCTTCAAAGCATGGTTAAGACATCTGTGTAGGAGGAGTTGCACACACAAGGTACATACTACTATAGTAGGACGGAAGGACAGACTTACAGACATACAGACTTACTGAAGGAGGGAAGGATGGAAAGCCAAAAACTATGTTGCTCCACTTTCCTTCGAAAAGGCTGTGGACAATAAAATATTTTGAATGTACATTTTGTCTGTGTTCAAAAGCACCAGACTGAATCGAGAGGTCCTGGGTTAAATCCCTAATGGACTGGGGTTATATCATTGAGCAAGACTTTAACTGAGGAAGCTGTTACTCCATACAGGCATGACTAAAAAATTGTTGAATGGGACATTAAACCACAAATCAAACAAACAAAAAAATTTAGAAAATCGGTTCACTAGTAAAATAATTATGCCCAAAAATTATTTTGAATAGGCCTTTTGCATGTGCAAGGGAGGTAATCCATACACCTGAAAATTGATTATTAAGCATGTCTGTGGAATAGCTTTTAGAGTTTGTTGCTCAGCTATGCATACAATACAATAATGTTTTGGTTTGGTACATTTTAATGAAAAATAATCAATTTAGATTTTTTTTCCGGGAAACTATTACTTCCCATACTGACATTTTTACAATGGAAAAGCTCTATCCAAAAATTTTTTCTGGCATAAAATTTTTATTTGTTATCCGATTTTCGAAATTTTTGAGGCACTTTTTAAGACTTATGGAATGCAAAATGGTGACATGGTCATATTTTTCTTGAGGTCTTTCAGAAAAGTGAGATTTTGAAAAATGCAGTTTCTGGAAGATGGTGTTTAGACAGTAGTTTGTGTCGTACCTGGTTGAAACCCAAATTGTTGGTTTTCTCATAAAGCAGCTCAATTTATTTAATTCTGTTTCTCTAATCTTTCAGGATATGGAAACACTATCACAAGAGATTGTTAGATTAAGTAAATTGGACAGTGCAGTTAATGCTGTTAAAAACAATTCCAAGGACAAAACAAATGCAGTGACTTCGACATTACCCGCCAAGAAAAATTCCTTGCCAGAGACAAATACTACTGTGATACCAAAGGAAGCTGAAGTATCCTGATATACAACAATGTGATGTAGTTCAGATTTAATATATATATACAGCCGGTAGAGTGTCATAGATATGGGGGTTCAACTCCTGCCCATGTAGTACTTGTTACAACCTCGTGAACAGTGGCTCAGTTTCAGGCATGACTTAAATGACACACCCTTAATACAAGCAAAATAACCATGTGCTGGTGAACCTGATTTTTTAGCCTCAAGCATACTGTAAATTCGGAAATTTTTGCAAGAACTTAATTTTCACTAATATTCACGAATCTGTTGCCTCACGAAAATAAAGTTTTCGTTAATAAAGAATTACATGTACTATAAGCTGTATAGACTGTACCAGTACTTGCTCGCCAATTCAAGAACTCGCTAATAATTTCGCAAATCGAAAATTTGTGAAATAAAAATCACGCAAAAATTTCGGAAGTTACAGTAACTTGCAATTGCTCTACTTGCAACTGACAGTTTAGAGTTAAATTAGCTGAAGTACAGCCACCAAAGAACTTGTCACCACAAAACAATCGTAATAGGGGAAAAAAATATCCTTCTCAGTATGCGGAGATGAACCACATTGAGTACGATACCTCAAACAGTTAACCAAAACTAAAAATGAATTGTAAGGAAACATATTTTTTGCCAGGTCTGATAGACTTTCAAACGGCCACAAAGGATGTAAACTGAAATATTGGATCTAGGTAAACGTTGGTAGGGTATACATATTTTATTGGCTTTTGTGTACAATGGGTTGGGCTACAAGTTCTAAATTCCAAATTTATTCATTAGCTCAGGTTATACAATACATGATAACAACATGAGCAGCAATATTATAAGCATAACAAGCACAGTTTTATGGTATCATTAAGGAAAGGAAAGAAAAAGAAAGTGAGAGAGAGAGAGGACAGCTTCTCCAGTCAGAGTTCTAATGAACTCACTAGTTTGTTTGTCAACCAGTATAATGTATATAAATACGACGTCTAAAAAGTCTTGCTCTGGTCCGAGAAATCAAAAACCTGAAGTAAATGCGTGCTTGTATATATGGTTAAGCGAAACGGTTAGTGTCTTGCCTGGTTGATGGACTTCCAAAGCGGGCTATCCTGCAATTCCAATTCTTTATATAATCTTCATACTGGTACTCTTATGAGAATCTGTGTGTGTGTGTGTGTGTGTGTGTGTGTGTGTGTGTGTGCGTGTCTGAGAGAGAGAGAGAAAGAGAGAGAGAGAACATATAATAAACGTAGCACAACGAATCTACCCACATACGTTTGCTTAATTGGACGTTTAATAAATAGTCGTCAAAATGCAGCAAGATGCATTTCGAACGTCTTATAACTATAAAGCATTGAACTATCTTTGCTTGCTAGGAATTATCGCCAGTAAATACGTCTTGGATTTGGTTTGTGCCTGAATTGGTACTCATAGTGTTACAATATATAATATAACCAAGTCATGAGGGTTACCTAGTTCAAACAAACTATTGAATACAAAGTCCACCAACTATGTACAGAAATACATGTATTACAAAATGTTGAGATTTTTCTTATCTAGAAATTTCGTCGTATCGTACACACAAAAAGCAAGTATGACATGTTATTTTACGAAATAATCTGGACCCATAAGGGTATCAATTCCAAATTTATACAGAAAACACGCACATGCTAAAATATCCTTATTTATTTATTTATTTATTTATTTATTTATTTATTATTATTATTTTTTTTTTTTATTTAGATCCTCCTTTCTATTGCGGTCACGTTATTGAGTAGTAAATGTCAGCGCAAATCCAATAATTGTGTAATAATGCAATTTCATAATTGCGGTCACCTTTTTTGTAGCCAATAATCGTATCATGCTGTGCTCAAATAGCGAATGTGAAATGGTTTGTGGTTTGCGGCCCTTCAATATATTAAATATGTGCGTTCTTAATAATGGGTTATGAGACAAGATTGCAACTCAATATGTCAATAATCTCGTAATTTGAGGTTTTGATCTTCCTAACTCTGAGCATTTTTTAGTTGTCAAACGAGTTTAGGATGGTAAAAGGAGACAAACGGATGATATTCGTCGCTGTGTTTTGTTGCAATTTTATTAAAAAAGCAAGAGGGTATGTGTTTCGATATTTATAGCTTTTGCACGTGGAGGGAAATGTATTATTGAAAGTATTGGTGTTATTGCACGTGTAAACATATTTAACCAATCAGGAAAGTGCGTGCGTGTTCTTGTTTGATCAACAAATGATTTTGTGTTGCTATGGATATCTAGAGCTTTCGCTGAGAGGGATAACACGTGGTTAAGTTTGTTTCAAGTGTGTATGCATTGACTTCGTTTAGTGGAATTTTAGCTGTTGTTCTTGTGGGTATCTGCATGGTAAGTAAATACTAGTACATACAGTTTTCCCCCCAAGAAGTCTATTATAATGATGATGTACACAAGTGACAAGTAAGTATAGTTTAAGAAAATAGCCAACAGAGCGACATGAACTTGTTCAGAAGAATGGTAAGTATCGATTAATTTTTAGGTTGGACAGGGAGGGAAGTTACTCTCCCTTGAGTCGTCTGTTTGCTAGTTGCTCGGCGATATTCGCGCAATTTGTTTATAGGTTAATTAGATTTATTTATGCATTTATTTATTTGTTAATCTGTTTATTTATTATAGTGTTTATCTATTAATAAATATGTTACAGGGGACGTCTGGTTTATAGTGCATGTATAAAAGTGGTTTTAAGACCTATCACGGATTGTCTTCATGCATTAGGTTCAGCCCGCCCCCTACAACATAATAATATTGCAACATACTGACTATACCTACTGTCTATACAGTCTTTTTAACAAAAACATGATGCTAATCATCTGTCAAGTAATCTTTTGTTTATATGTATCTGCATATTTAATCAAAATGATTTTCTGCAAAAGTGCATTGGTGGCAGTTAAGTGTGGATGTATTCAAATTTTTGATGAACCATATTTCTTGCCTTCCTGGTGCTTTTGTTAGGTATTTGTGTAATCATTTCTATGATACATTCGTTATTGTGATAGAGTATATGCTAAGTGAAGTATTTAACTGCCACATAGGCAACAGCCAAAGGACATCTATGTCTTAGATGTAAAAAGTCCCTAAATCACAGATTTAGGAGAACAAAATTTTCATGTTATGACTATGGGGCTGAATTTAGCATTTATAGTAGAAGAAATATATACACTTTCGTTTACAAAACAGTTTGGCTGATTTAACAGAATCCAGACAATGCAACTAAATATTTTCACAACCCACCCCATCTTTGGCAAAAATTAACCATTAGACTTTGAACTGATTTGCATTTGTTTGTCAACAGCACTTTTCAAGCAAACAAATATGGGCTTGTTTGTCATATGAATGCTGAACAATATCCACACATTGATTGTTTATTGTTTTGTAATTTTAAGTTTATTTTGAAAGTGCATAGTTCTTTAATTTACAATCTTATAGTTTATTTCTAGGTGTGTTCCACCCCAGGACCCAGCATGCCCTTTCGTCAGTTTATGTGTTTTTCACATTCACACATCATATCAAAGTGGGGTCATGGGTCTAGGGGGGGAACAGGGTCGGCAAGGCGAAAATGTATAATTTCCTGAAATTTTCCATGAATAAAATAAGCATGGTTGTTATGGACAATTTTAAAGGCATCAACTGCAGAATTGTAAATTGTAAACATTCATGGTCGTATTTCTTGCCAAACCTTCTTGTCAAACCGGTGTCAGGGTGAGTATATTTAGGTTATGTAGATGTATTTATAGAGATACAGTACAGGTTCATAAGTAAGTTTGCTTTCAATCTATGCGTATTGCATTAATGCTTAGAAATGTGAATTCCCAAACTAATGTTAAAATTGATATAAATTATGTCATTAACAATCAAAATATGCAGGAACACAATAATAATAAAGAACTAGGCATTTTCGTCTTTGAAAGTGACATATTAATTTTGTCAATTAGGGAGTATCCTAATCTAAAGCATAGATGTCCTTGCAAGGATGGTCTACTTTTGCCTTCTGTTATCATCTCGTAAATGAGCCGCGACGCGAGAAAACCGGTCTTCGGGGTTTCCGACCAGGTCCGACACAAACCGGGCTGTACAAGCTCAGAAAAGAGCTAGAAGCTTGCAATTTCGGATTTAAGTAGAAGAGGAATTGTACTATCCGAGTAGTGAAAACAAAGGCGCTGATCAGCTTCGCGGTTACCGCGAAGCTGATCTGCGGCTTTGTTTTCGCATAGGCAAAAATCCGGTTTTCTCGCGATGCGGCTCAAATGAAGGAAAATATCAAACAAAAATCCAGCTCTAATAAAAATAGAAACTCTTTTTCATATCCATATTTAGTCATAGTACAATGTTAAGGACATGTAGTGCAATTTTCCATGTTTCTGATTTTCATGACATTGTGACATGGCACCAAGATGTTTGGAGTTGTTTACTTGACCAAACCAAAACCAATACAAGTTTAAGCTTTTCTAAAAAGCTTGCGATCTCTCAGCACTTTTTATAGTGTATGTGTTAGTTTGCATCTTTTAAGAAGCTGGTAACCATATCATTCAGGAGATTTGGGACTTTGAATTGCTAGAACATGTAAATGCGTTTGAGGCTGTTTGAAAGTATTGTGATGTGGTTTGGGGTGGTTTTAAAGTGGTTTGGGTGGTTGTGTGTTTTGGGGTGTTTCCACGGACCCGACAGTATGTTACGGTGTTTAGTGTGACCAATAAACAAAGTCATTGCATGCTTTTAATCGACATTCGCTTGTTGGTCTTTGACTGGTTCACGATTTCTTATCCACAGATACAGGTCATTCCAATGAAAACCCGACCGCAGTGGTCGATTAAACCCCACGTTCTGATCTTGATCAACTATATATGCGATCTCCCAACGGGAGATCGCAATAAAAGATCACACTCACATTGGGCATTAGGAATATTTCACTCTGTTAATAATGGATTCTGTAGTGAGTCTTAGGTGGGTAATCAAGGAAAACAGTGTCCTGAATGACAGCTGAGAAGTTATTTAATTGGGTATTTCTCATATTGTTAAATATCAACATATCATTTCTTATAGTTTAATATTGACATACATTGTATTCCAGATTCCATTGCTGCTCAGGTTCATTTTTAGGCTTACTGCACTACTATCCACATCCATTGAGGTCATTTTTGCACAACTGTACATGCGCGGATCCAGAAATTTTCATGAGAGGGGGTCCAACGAAAATGGTAATTTTTGGTCACAGACGAGGGGGGGTCCAATCCCCAAAAAATCCCGAAATTACCTTTTTTAGGTAAATTTTTCAAATTCCAGGGGGGGTCCGGACCCCCGGTGCCCCCCTCTGGATCCGCGCATGACTGTAGGTAGAAAGCAATCACAGGTGCTAAAGAGAGCTTGCTTTGACTCAATACATTCCATTGCATGTAGTTGCAAGTCTCAATTGTTTGAGCCACAACATGAGAAAATCGGGCTTTGGTTTCGACCAGGTCCGACACAAACCAGCCTGTACAGTAACAAGAGAAGGCTAGAAGCTTGAAAATTAGGATTTTTAAAATAAGAAAAGAGATTGTACTATCCGTATAGCGAAAACAAAGGGGCTGATCATTCAGAAGCTGTTTGCTTGGTCAAGGTTAAAAAAGTTATAATGGTTAATGTTCAGATTGCTTAATTAACATGATACTGGTCTATGGTGCTTTTAATAGCTTTAATACCAACAAACTACACGTATGTTTACTGTATATAGACCATGTAGAATATCCATATGTACGCTAATTTTTAGTGTCAATAAATTTGTATAATCGTTCTGATATTAAGATTAGATAAAGCTTATACATGTAGGTAGTCCGGGCAAAGAGCAATAGTTCTAGTTATTTTGACATAATATCTGTTATGCTTTGTCTTTCAAGGTTTTATAAAGTAGAAACCATTATAAGATATCTTTTGGTTTAATTCTTACAGTAAGCATGTTGTTTCCTTGAGTAAGGCACTTTATTATGGTGCTATAGTACATGTAAAAAAGGTACATACACGTTATTAGTGAGTTTCCTCCTGAAATGACTGAAACATTGTTGAATTGGGCATTGATTCTCAGTTCAAGCCTACAAAACAAAAATCATATCATCTTAACTGTTTTTAGTATGTACTCCCCATTTAAGACCTACCACAGTTTGCTACATTACTTTTTGTTTAAATTTTTTTAATGATATTTAGTTCTCAGGTGAAAAATAAGAAGAGGATTTTAGAAAGAATTCTGGGTATGAAGTATGACTTTTTTTCTTAAGGTACTGTAAAAATTCTATTAAACACCTGGGCAGTTATTCAAAACAGTACCTTTACAATAGAAGGGGGTGGGTGTTTATTGGAGGCTAACCTGTAGGGCATCATTCAAGAATTTATATGTAGGAACTGAAGTTATTTGTTCTTTTGTTCCAAGTTGGTGTTCAGGTACCCTATGCATTACCATTTATTTGGACGACAAGAGTAAAATTGATCTGTGTATTATGTGATAAGGTAGCAAAATTAGACATTTACTGCTAAAAATTGGATTTTTCTTAACATTTTTAAAGTGGGCATTTATTAGAGGTTCTTAGAATTCTAAAACTTGTATACAAAATGGCCATTTTTGGCATCCAAATAGGGGTATGGGCATTCCTTAGAATGTGGGTGTTTAATAGAATTTTTACGGTATAAGATATCAACATATACATGTATAAGATTTGCCTTACTAATCACAAGATACTTTTAGGTAAAGAACCAGAATATGGTTTTAGCTCAAGGTAAGCTTAGTGTATACCAGTGTTCCGTTATCCATCAATCCATCATCCATTTTCAAAGCTCATCTGAAACTGCTTGGCCAATTGAAACCATATTTTATTTACTGCATCAGCGAGAAGGGTGAACAAAAATTTATGTGAATGGTCCAGGTCACATGACCAAGATGGTTGCCATGCCCATATTGGTAAAAACTTTTAAAAATCTTCTCTAGGACCCAAAGTCCTATGATGTTGAAACCAGGGACTCGAGGTCCACAGTGTATTATGTAAATCATGACCTTTGTATGACATTGACCATTTTAACAGTGAGGTCATTGTTGATGCATATTCATTTTAATGTAAAAATGTTACACAAAGTCATTTAAGGATGTTCGCTGCTAACATTTGACATTTCGGAACTTCCGGTTTTTCTTTTCTTTAATATCTCGTAAACGGTTGCAGATATTTTCCTAATATTATATATTTGGATACATATTGATGATATGCATTGAATGAGCCATGAAAATTGTCAATCTAAGAAACTTCATTTTTTCACCCCATTTTCTGCAACTTTTCAGAAAATTTTAGTTTACAATAAAATTTAGGGTGTAGGGTAGATTAAACTTGAGTATTACACATCTTCAAATTAATTGCACTTGTTCGATGTTAATTTTAGCAGCAGTATATGTGTACATGGTCTTCTAAGTCATTCGTTGAGTCTTTGGTGTGCTGGTTTTAAAATTTTAGGTGGTTTTATGAAATCGGCTTTTAGAAACAAAACAGCCAAAGAAAGGCTGAAAATGGCGATTTTCAAGTTGTTGGCTCTCTCTTATATGCTCACTACCCTATATATTTCTTTCTTTTATTCGAACAACATAACCAAGTTCTATGTTGTGTGAAAATACAAGAAAAAGTTTGAATCAACAAATATGGGTTTGGCACATTTCAAAATATTGATTTTTTCCGACTTTTCAAGTATGGGGGTAGGGTTGGAAAAGGAATCGTAAAATTTTGTCATCCACTTCAAGTTGCAAATTTTTTTATGCTTTTGGTCCAAAATAGTCTGCGTTACATAAATATTATGACTTTTGAAAGCATTCTAAGTATATTTTCATTCAAGACAGTTATGTTTCAGAGAATTAAAAATTGAATTAATTTTACCAAATTTAAAACATGGTGCTCAAAGGTCTCATTCAGAGGCCTGTAGCTTGAAAAAATGCACACTACCCTATATTTATTTTGTTTTCAAATGTCTTGTGTTGTATTTTGGAATCAAAAATGAGTGGTTAGAAAAAAAGTTTGAATACTTTTTCATTGGCAGCGAACATCCTTAATGGACAGAAGTTTCATTTTTCTGAAAAAGATGACCTCACAGGGTTGTCTGCTAAAAATGTTTTTATGGCCATAAAATTCAGAGATCTTCCCTGAAACCACTCAAAGCTAAATTCCATTTGAAGCTTCCTGTGAAGGGAGAAAAAAATACATTAATGATAAAGACCACATGACCAAGATGGCCACCATGTCCATATATGGTAAAAAGGTTTGGGTTTTTTTTCAGAATATAAAGTCATCTGTTCTTAATGTATTAAAAATAGCATCAAACACTCAATTTCTAAAATGTTTATATAAATCTCGACCTTGACCTATTTTACAGTAAGTTCAATAAAGTAGCGTTTGAAGAGGAATGGTGCTCTGGTTTTCTAGTATGACAAAATGTTGGTTATATTTCATCAAAACTTGTCCTTTTTTGTTTTTCTTTCTTTCTTTCTTTCTTTCTTTCTTTCTTTCTTATGAGAGTCAGATTGTAGATAAACATTCTCTCTTGCTAATTGAGTTTTCAGTTCTCATCAATGCAAATATGGTAAAGGGAATTCAAGCTATTATGTTGTCCTTACAGTGTTGTTATTATGGTGTATATTTTCTTTTTTTAAGATTTTGTTGACTCTTAAATAATATATATTGAATAAAAACAATAAAAACTAATTATCTGGTTCAGTGTTTTCTTTATCTTATTAAGATTTGAGAGTTTTTGTATGAAGGACTTGGAAAACAAGAGGGTCCAGGTTGTGTCCTTGAGCAAGCAACTTTTACCTCCCTTAGTACTGGTACTACTCTTGAGGAATTGTCTACACCCAACCTGACTGAAAAATTGTTGACTGGTATGTTATTGCTTAACCAAAACAAACAAAAACTTAAAATGAAACAAAGCCTGCTGTCAAATCATAGGCTGGCCATTGCAACATGGCCACATCATGAAAACATGCCCATGTACTCTACAGATTTTTCTCAAGTTATAAAAATTGAAAATTTTCAGTAGAATTTTTTTATATTTAAATATTTTTCTTATTTTTGCTCAAAACATAGATTGTGGTACACTTAAGAACTGCAGCGAGTAATTATACCCCCGGCATATACGAAGTATATAGGGGGTATATAGTTTTTGAATTTTCTGTGAAGATGTTTGTGTGTGTGTGTGTGTGTGTGTAAACTTTTTTTTCTGTCAAAGATTTCTCTGGAACTGCTTGACATAGGATGATGAAATTTGGTACAAACATTGGGTATGGTATTGTGCAAGAAAGAATCAGCCATCTCCTGCTTATCAGTCCCTTTATTTGTCCATTTTTCTTTCTCTCATAGAAATTTCTGTCACATATTTCTCAGCTCCTATTTATGCCAGCTTCTTCAAAGTTTGTATACATCTAGACAATGGCCAAGTGTATTGTGTAAGAGAAAATCAGATGGCCAGAATTTGTTTTTCCATTCTTTTTCCACTTTGTAGTTTTACCATCTGTCACTCCTGTATACTGAATAGGAAATTTCTGTCAAACATTTCTCAGGAACTGCTCGACATAGGATTATGAAATTTGGTACAAGCATTGGGTATGGTAAGTTGTATTGTGTAAGAAAGAATCGGCCATCTCCTGCTTATCAGTCCCTTTATTTGTCCATTTTTCTTTCTCTCTTATTGAAATTTCTGTCACATATTTCTCAGCTCCTATTTATGCCAGCTTCTTCAAAGTTTGTATACATCTAGACAATGCCCAAGTGTATTGTGTAAGAGAAAATCAGATGGCCAGAATTTGTTTTTCCATTCTTTTTCCACTTTGTAGTTTTTTTTTCATCTGTCACTCCTGTATACTAAATATGGAAATTTCTGTCAAAAATTTCTCAGGAACTGCTCAACTTTGGGAGGTGACATTCAGTACAAACATTGGAAATGATAAGTTGTATTGTGTTAAAAATAATCAGCAATCTCCTTCATTAGTCCCTTTATTTATCCAGTTTTCTTTCTAACTGATTGTATGAACTTGTTTTTATGATTTTCTTAAATTTTAAACAAATCTACAACAGAAGATACCTTGATTTTCGATCTTTGTAGAAGCGTACAGTACACCTAGGTATTCATTAGATGAATAGCTGTATACCTTTTTCTGTAATCTGCTTTTTGTATCAAAGTGGTATGACTTCTGATGGCTACCGCCGGGGGTATGTGAGCTTTGCTCACTTTTGCTATATTTTTATATTACTGATTGCTCCAAGGCGATACTTCTGTTGTGGTAATTCTTGTTTTGTGTTTTGGAGTCGAATTTTTGTATTGTTTGAGCCCTATGTACGGTTTCATATTTTTAGTTAAGATCTGATAAAAAGCTCACTCGGCTTACAATATGTTTTCTTGGTATTAGTACCTAAATGTCATTTTGGCTTTTTTCCCACCCCTCGGTTTGTGGAGTGGGAATTTCTTACTGATTGCGCCATTATCTCCAACAAGTACCCACAATCTATGTTTTGGAGCAAAAATAAGAAAAATAGTTTTACCCCTGCGTACCCCAGTTCTGCTGTATAAAAGTGGGGTATAAGGGGGTATTCATTACACCGACATGTTATCAGGATGATGTACACGTTTTCAGAGCTAGGACACTAGTAACTAATGATCAAGGTTTCAAGACCAAACTGGCACTAAATTTGAAAAAAATAAGGCCTCATCAAAAATAGATCTGCACATGAATATCCCCACACAATTTGTCCAGAGGCTATCAATGTTAATGAGCACAACCAATGCACATGAAATCAGAATACATCTCTATGTAGCAAACACATAAAACATTACTGGGAACAACTTTGCACGGGTCATTTTGATCTGTGACAAGTGCAGAACTGTTGCTAACAGATTTCATCTGGTTTTGTTGTTCTTAGTTGCATTAGTTGCTTCTTGATATATAACTTGTGTGATGCCATACATGTATGTGGACCTTTTTATTGAGCAAGTCGTTTTTGCAGACTTTACAAAAATGCTACAGGACCATTTGTCAGTTAGCGGTCAAAGAAATGTGCACTTAGTTTAGATAACCTGCCTCTGAGAAGCTTGCCCAGGAATCGAAATGTGGCTTGGATAACTGACCGTCCCAACTTGACTTTGGCTATTGACCATGGACATTAAACATTACAAAAAAAAAAAAAAAAAAAAAAAAAAAAAAAATACTACAAATTAATGATGACATCGTAAAACAAATGACACTATTTACGTCATTAGCTAAAGTAATGTTTTATTCCACTATCATCCGCCAATTTAAATTGTGAACTTCCATTGATTCCAATGCTAAATTTTGTTTTACCGAATGAATTATAAATGAACATCGTGTTTCAGCTTGTCCTAAGCCTAATTATATTTCAAGCTTCTCTAGTCGGAAGGAACACATGACGTAAGCTTTGTGATCTGTGGTGCATTTGATGCAAAAGGGACTCAAATTTCAGACTAAATTTCTGATTTTAGGGTCTTGTAAACATGTAATTCGAGGCATTGTCGCAAATATAGCTTGTTTGATTGCAGATTGGCAGTCTGTCAGCGCCTTTGCCTTAAGGATATGCCTTCTAGAAGCAACTGTAACCCTTAATATGAGAAACTATTTGGGCTAGACTCAGGTGAGCAACACAGGACCACCAGTTTTCTAATTTCTATATCCTTGAAATTTTGCCCTATTTGTTATCACCCTTTCTTAATAATCCGTGTGTTGTCATCATTAGTAGGAAATCATTGATTCTGACTCTAAAAATGGAGTTATTTGATAAATTATTTATTCTCATAATGTTTCTGGTGTGTCAGCATCATGAAAACATGTCCGTGAAATGTATATCCCCTTAAACCCCACTTTTATATAGCAAAACTGGGGTATGCAGAGGTATACCTATTTTTCTTACTTTTGCTCCAAAACATAAAAAACATAGATTGTGGGTACTCGTTAGAACCGGCTCAGCTAGGCGTTTCTAACGTGTACCCACAATCTATGCATTGAGCAACAGTATTAAAAATATCAAAACTTTTCTAATGAAATTTTCCGTTTTTAGAACGAAAAAATCTATATTGCATGGGCGTGTTTTCGTAATGGTCAGTAGTTTCTCAAGGAGTTAACTTTCATCTCTGATTTTGCATTTGTCCCGGAACAGAAATTTACACGACATGTCTTCGTAATTAGATTTATACCGTCTAATTTGAAGCATAGGTTGGTGCGGTGAACTTAGCGGTAAAGCGTTGGACCTCAGATCGAGTCTCCTGTGCCGATTTGTGTCTTTGAGCAAAACACATCACATTACGAAAACTTGCCCATGCAATAAACACTGATTTTTTTAAAGTTCTAAAAAAATGAAATTTTTTGTAGAAAAAAAAATGATATTTTTTCTTATTTTTGCCCAAAACATAGATTGTGGATACATTTTAGAACCGCCTCGCCGAGGCGGTTGTGTAACGAGTACCCGCAATCTAAGTTTTGGAGCAAAAATAAGAAAAATAGGTATATCCCTGCAAACCCCAGTTTTCCTATATAGAAGTGGGGTTTAAGGGTGTATTCATTGCACTGACAAAACATCCAAGGGCCAGTTGTTCAAAACTTCGTTATAGCTTATTTTTTGTTGATGAACAAAAAATGTATCAACAAAAAATAACAGTGTATTTGTAATATTCATGTTTGAAATTTTAACGAATCGTTAACTAACAATGTCGTTAATTTGTGGAGCATACGCCCATGAGCAAGACACGTTGACAGCCAATGTTATTGTTACTACCGTGAAAGTGTTGGCTCCGTCCCGACATGACCGAACAATTGTCGACTGGGGCAGTTATGCTTTAACCAAATCAGAACAACAATTTTGTCTGTAGCAGATATTTTATTATATAGTGAGCCACCGCATCAGAAAACCAAAACATTGCATATGCGAAAACAAAAGCGCAAATCAACTGTGCAGTAACTGCACAGCTGATCAGCGCCTTTGTTTTCGCTACACGGATAGTACCATTCCTCTGCTTCTTATATCCAAAGCTTCTTTCGTTCTTTCATGACAGTACAGACCGGTCTGTGTCGGACCTATTCGGAAACCCAAATTGTTGGTCTTTCACGCGATGGCTCATAGTAAGACCTAGTTCTTTTACTTCCTGCTCAGAAATACTAAGCCTCCTTAGGTTTCTGTTCATTAGGTTACCGGAAATTCAATTGGAAATGGCGAATCCTGAATACAGAATTAATACATTTACTGGTCTAATTTAGGTGACAAATATTCTTCAAGCACGTCATATTGAAAGAAAGAACATAGAAATAAGGTCTTAAATTAAATTTCATGTTCTCAAAGTAAAAAAGCTTTAGAGTAACGTTATAAGTTTGACACACTATTTCAGATGGGATGACAGCGTTTTGCAAATGCACAAATGCACATTGTAGTTTTGCAAATGTACGAGTAGTGTATGACCGACTTCTGGGCTAATGTATTTATAAATTTCTAAGGCTTCAGAATCACAATATGTTGACATTACACAAATGAATATGGTGGATGTTACATAGACAGGTTTACAATGGGGGAAACGATGATAGGTCATAATCGCAAATAAGACGTACTTTTTCTTCAAAGTATTTAAATTGTGAACTTTTCCGCGAGAATGTCAGCGACTTTCGTCTTTTTAAACTACGACAGGATAAACATCATGATAACAATTCTATGTACATGTGTAATACATTTATATACCCCCGTATACCCCCCCCCCCATCAAGTACCTGTTGTGATCTTTATCTACATATAAGATAAATGACAATAATACAAGAAGACTGGCTGTTCTTGAAATATTCCTGTATGGGCCATTCAAACATCCCGCACAAATCATTTTATGCCAAAAACTCTCAGAATATCCTCACTGATCTCAAAGGACCAAAAAGAAAATATAACCTGCACTATTGATGATGTACGGGGAGACTTTTAGGGCCACCACACGGCACAACACCAGCTGCAGTAATAGCAAATAAAAATTAAAACTGAGATCCTTTAAGAGCAGTGAACACATTAAAGAGAAAGGGGTTGGGCCATACCGCGGTTTCGACTATTAAAGTCTCGTCAGTGACCCTTTAGATTTGGCAACATGGAGCCAAAGAGATGGACGGTATTTTTCGCTGTTTAGCGACACCACAAAATCGCTCAACAATGAAAAAGGATTATTTAAAAATGACTTCATTCGCAATTTGGCCATTGTATGGCAAAACAGCAGCTGATTAAATCACACAATATAGCAAAATATTCAAGAAAGGTTATACTATCATGTGACAAAAGATGTTTGATAGATACGCATTACGACCAATCGTAGGTAACGTTACATCTTAAATTTACCGCGGTAGATCTGTCCACATTTTGGGCCAATCGCTTGCGACGTTGCAATTACTAGTCTCTGTCCCTTTTTTTTGGAACTTGTACATAGCACTTTTTTTTTCTTTTCTTTACCAGTGTGTGTGTGTGTGTGTGTGTGTTAAAAATACATATACAAAATATATACGTAAAAAAAATATATATACATTTGAGTAGAAAAACTGCATGATCATATGTTTGGTTTTACATTCTTAATATTTTCGTTAGGCTGTACTGTGGATGTACTTTAATGAACGTACACATCTCCATCTCCAAATTGGTTCTAGTATAGTTGATTTTAGCATTTTAGGAGAAAAAATCCGTTTAAGAATTAATGTGGACTGCCGTAATTGGCAAAATGTTGAAGCAAAAAAATACTGGTCATGCTGGCACCCGTGTTTCATCATGAAAACATGTCCGTGCAATATATACCCCCTTAAACCCCACTTTTATATAGCAAAACTGGGGTTCGCAGGGGTATACCTATTTTTCTTATTTTTGCTCCAAAACATAGATTGTGGGTACTCGTTGGAACCGCCTCGGCCTGTTTTGAGCAAAAATAAGAAAAATATCTAAAATTTTTCCAATGAAATTATCATTTTTTCTTCTTAAAAAATTCTCTGTTTATTGCATGGGCATGTTTTCATAATGAACATGAATGCGGATCAAGGAAATGAAAACGGGACCAGTATTTGTAACTCAGCTACATTAGAAAGTTTATGTCTTGGGGAGAGATGAAATTAGATTAGAACGCGTGGACATTGTCTCCGATTTTTCTAGTTCTTGTGGACCAATAAAGAAATATTGACAATAATATGATATTGGTCCCATGAGAGGCTTCAAAGTATCCAATAAGTTTTCTATTAAATTATGTCCCCTTGAATGGAATCTGATAGAGCGTGCGCCCCAATTCAGATTTCTGTTCTAATAATTCATCGCAGCGCATCAGGAAAACATGTCCATGAAATGTATACCCCACTAAACCCCACTTTTATATAGTGAAACTGGGGTTTGCAGGGGTATATCTAATTTTCTTATTTTTGATCCAAAACATACATTGTGGGTACTCGTTAGAACCGCCTCGGCGAGGCGGTTCTAACGTGTACCCACAATGTATGTTTTGAGCAAAAATAAGAAAAATATCTAAAAATTTTCCAATGAAATTATCATTTTTTCTTCTTAAAAAATTCTCTGTTTATTGCATGGGCATGTTTTCATAATGAACATGAATGCGGATCAAGGAAATGAAAGCGGGACCAGTATTTGTAACTCAGCTACATTAGAAAGTTTATGTCTTGGGGAGAGATGAAATTAGATTAGAACGCGTGGACATTGTCTCCGATTTTTCTAGTTCTTGTGAACCAATGAAGAAATATTGACAATAATATGATATTGGTCCCATGAGAGGCTTCAAAGTATCCAATAAGTTTTCTATTAAATTATGTCCCCTTGAATGGAATCTGATAGAGCTTGCGTCCCAATTCAGATTTCTGTTCTAATAATTCATCGCAACGCATCAGGAAAACATGTCCATGAAATGTATACCCCACTAAACCCCACTTTTATATAGTGAAACTGGGGTTTGCAGGGGTATATCTAATTTTCTTATTTTTGATCCAAAACATTCATTGTGGGTACTCGTTAGAAATGCCTCGGCGAGGCGGTTCTAACGTGTACCCACAATGTATGTTTTGAGCAAATATATTAAAGAAAATGAAATTTTCATTTTTTTTTTCTTCTGAAAAAAAAAAAAAATAATAATAATCACTGTATATTGCATGGTCAAGTTTTCGTAATGGAACGATTTTGCCTATGACCGAGGCAGCCAATGAAATAATAATATATACGTTGACATGTGTCGGTGTGAATAGATCAGTGTGTGCATACTGCAAGTTCTTGTAAAAATGTGGAAATAAACAGCATCCGAAGAGCTTATAAAATGCTAACACGATTATTTACTTATTTTAAGAGATTTATTAGCTCTCTCTGATTCTAAGTGCATCTGCTTCTCAAAATGTAAAATCATATGTGACCTTGTTCTTAAAAAAGGCCACTAGATCATTGGCTGAAACGTTGAAAAACCTTGGAAAACAGCGGATTTTGAAATAAACAGCAGCAAGCCACAATATTTATTTGAGATAAATCTCGTTATCATAAAAACAACGGTTGGGTAAGCGTTTGAAAATTGACTGTCGCCTCTAACTGGAGCGCCCAAACTTTTACCGGAACCATTACTGCATTCCTCTTTCATTACGAAAACTTGCCCATGCAATATATAGAGAACTTTTTCAGTACCAAAAATTGAAAATTTCACCAGAAAAATGTTGATATTTTTCTTATTTTTGCTAAAAACATAGATTGTGGGTACACGTTAGAACCGCCTCGCTGAGGCGGTTCTAACGAGTACCCACAATCTATGTTTTAGTGCAAAAATAAGAAAAATAGGTATACCCCTGCAAACCCCAGTTTTGCTATATAAAAGTGGGGTTTAATGGGGTATATATTGCACGGACATGTTTTCCTGATGCAAGATGTTCTTTGTGTCGACATACATGTAATATTATGAGCATTTATAGTGATCTATATTGCCTTTTTGGAGGATGTGCAAAATTACGAGACAAAATAATCCGCGAAGTCAATAGAGAAAAATATTTTTAGACCGGTCATGACATTGTCGTTTTTTGTTCATCTGCGTCTTTCAGAAGCTTTAAAATTAAGTGACATGTCATCTTGAAACTCTTTGCTCTGCGAAAATTGAAATGACGTCAAAACAGTGACAAATTATGAGTGACATACTGCGCTGGAAAATTGGTCTTCAAAATTTTCAACCGAGCCAAACACTATTGTTGCAGGAGAGCTCCTTAAGAACATTATGAATGGAAACATGTCCATGGGCTCTACAGATTTTTCTCAAGTTGTATTTAGTAGATTTTTTAATATATATTTTTCTTATTTTTTCTCAAAACATAGATTGTGTATACGCGTTAGAACCGATTCTAACGAGTACCCACAATCTATGTTTTGGAGCAATAATAAGAAAAACTACCCCTACATACCCCAGTTTTGCTAAATAAAAATGGGGTATATGGGGATATTCTTTATTTGGACATGTTTTCCTAATGAAGAATAGTTAGTTCGCTGCCTCTTCTTCAGCAGACATACAATGAAGGAAAGCATAGATTTACTGGACAATCTCCATATAAGCTTTTATTTGGCATAACTTAAAATCATGTGAACCAATTGCTTTCGAGGGAACATTGATACTGAAACTGCACCGTGGATTGACGTTAGATCAAAATACAGTAAATAATCATGTTAGCATGCTAGAACGAAAATCTGCATTAGAAAAGTCTCGCCATGAAAGTTCAAAAATGGTAAACAGGCGCCTAGCGAAATTCCTTCCAGTCAGTACACTGAATAATGGAGATCAAGTATATATTAATATATAAGTTTTACGGCATTTTTCCTCGTTGCTTTTCATTTTAATTGGACGATCTGGTCGTTTTTATTAGTTTCCGGTATAGCATGGTCGGGTATGAAGGCCCAGGCCGAGCCGGTCTGTCGAGTTTATAGATATTTAACAGTAATCACTTTAAATATGTTTCTTTGTAGAAAATGACAAACTGATTGAATCTTTAAATGGTATTTATTAATCAGCACGATTGCTTTTTTACAGTCTAAGACTTGTTAATTTGCAAAATTAGGACAAGCTGGCGAGCTAAAATTGGCGAGGAAGAATTTTTGATTTCTATTACATCTTTTGTCAATGGGGCGATTTAAAAGTATTCAATCAAGAAACGGAGAAGAGAAGAAAAGATTATGGACTCATTTTCCGAACTGTCTGAAAGTGCGTGGGTTGTCTGCAAAGTTTTGAGACGTGCATGTAAGTAATACATGTAGTTGGTTTCTTGAGAGGTTAATTTGTTGCAAAACACGGCACTGACTTCGGCGACCTAACCACTACAGTATTGTACTGGTTGTTATTTTAAATGCTCAAACAGACTGGTCCTGGTTTTGTGCTCCACACTTTTTGCCGACGGCATAATACTGGCGCCGAAATCATTTTTCAGACCGCTCTATTTTCAGACCGCTCATTGCCGTGTCGTAGTTTCGGTCATCTGTGTCTTTCAGAAGCTTTAAATATTTATTGACTTGTCATTTTGTAATTTGTCTCATGCTCTTTGAAAATTAAAATGACGTCAAAGCAGTGACAAGTTTACTGTCGTCGGTAAAAACTGATACGTGTAGAAACAAGAAATTGCGTCTCGGTAGTTCGATGTTTAGCATCCAGATTTTCAGAAACACGTGTACGTAATGATAGAGCTGGAACCCATATTAGGTGAATACTTGGATATGCGGGTTTGAAATATAATATCTGACTCGCAAATGGCATAGAATATTATATTAAAGTATATTGCATATAGGCAATATTTTTAGATTTCAGAAAAAAAATAACTGTGATTTATCTTCATGTTTTCTGTTTATTCTGTTTACCTCTCTATTGTTCTCGTAACTTTTGTATTTGGTTGTTGTTTCCCTTTTGGGAAAGAGCTAGTCATCTTGCTTTCCATGCGGGATGTAACATTTTTGTGCCGTTTTTTGTTGTGCTTATTTTCCCGCCTGGTAACTGGGGCGGGATTTTTTATTGTAAAATTTCTTCTATTCTTACTTGTTAACCTGAATGACACATTGCCACCTGTTGGGGACATGCCCAGAATTGGAGTCACAAATTAACGTCACTTACATGCCACATGCATGCTTTCCTCTGACGAAAAGGTCAATATATCATTATCAAGAGACGGCTAATAATGTGTTATATTCTGTTCCAGCAATACTATTCGTTTCTTATTTTAGGGCTGAAACTGATTTTATTTCTGGTAGTTTATAAATGACAAATACTATATAGATCTATATAATGTGATATTATTGGGTACATTGTTCCAATATAAATGAGATATGAGCCGCCTCATGAAGAAACCAACAATCTGCATAGACGAAAACAAAGCCGCAGATCAGCTTCGCGGTAACCGCGAAGCTGATCAGCGCCTTTGTTTTCGCGACACGGATAGTACACTTCCTCTTCTTCTTAAATCCGAAATTTCAAGCTTATAGCCTGCTTCTGTAACTGTACAGCCTGACTTGTGCCAGACCTGTTCGGAATCCACATTGTTGGTTTTCCCACGAGGCGGCTCATATACATGTAAAGATAAAATAAAGGTTACGCTGACCTTTCTCAGGCATTAAATATTTCTGGATAGTTCACGCCACCACAATTGATCTGAGAATACATTCATATTTTATCAATTGCTTAAGATGTTATTAAAACGAATATAGTAAATAATAGTCTTTCCCGTGTGGGGAATCGTTGTAATTGGTTCGTCAATACTTTTGATTTAGAGAAAGTTCTGAACTAAAAAGCCGTAACGGGTTCGGCATTTAATTCCTGCTGTTAAATGTATTTGGCATAACATTTAAGAGAGTCACATTTATGTTAACTAACATTATTTAATCGAAATAGGGACATGATTTACCGAAAATGAGACCAAAACGGCGAATTTTCAAAGAGCATGTAAATTCAGTTAATTCACATAAAACTCATTTTCAAAAATCACAGCAAAATTTTGCTCTTAATGAAATTCAATTAATTTTGTGTTTTTATGATTTTCTGGACAACATTGATCATACTCAAGGCATAATTTATTTTAATTATTCTCCCAGTTGCGTTTTTTATCGGAGAAAAATGTTGATTTCACAAGTTTTCACCTAAACATTATCCACACTTTCACATCACAACGAAGCTCAATTGAGAAACTCTCATATGAATGGCAAATCCTTAGGCTTACTTAGATTTTGAAAATAAATAAAACTTACGCGAAAAAATAAGAATGAAAAATTTGCGTTTCTTTTTGTACTGAGTATATATATATATATATATACCCTGTTAACTCCGGCAATATAAAATTAAATGTGACTGTTAAAAGATACATGTACCACGGGGACCCAACTGTTAATCGTGATTATTGATGCGACGTGGAATGTTAATGCATGCTAATATGAAGTTTCGTATGCGTCGGCGATATTGTTACGAATGCGACGTTCCACATCCTCTGCCCTTGAACGGTAAGTATCACATGTTTTGCTCTCGCGAAAATAAACAAAGCCGAGTTTACAAAATCGGCGTCCACTATGATCTGCAAAATTCTTCTATGTTCCCACCTGAATTCAATTGGAATACTTACGGTATTTGTGTTTTTCAGCTAATGCTTTATAAAGTTGACCTGTAGATACAATTTTGCCACGGAAACTCATTACATTCTTAAAATCCTTTTGTTTTTCTTTGTCTTGGTCGTAAACTTAAAAGTATAACACAGTCCTGTGGGTGTCTTTATTGAAATATGTATCCAAACGGCTTTGTAAATGCACATTTATCTGCTGAGCGTGAAAAAAGTAAGATAAGCATCTGTTGTATGCATCGAAGACGTTGTTAAAATTTAATATGCGACACAGAAATGCATCGTAGAAGAATGAGACCGATGATTCAGTAAAATAAAATAGCAAATGTTGCAATATGGAATCAGTGATGCATTTTCTTCAACAAATATCTTTAGATACATGTTAAAGGGGTCAACCATGGTTTTCATACTGTATTATTACTTGCAGAGGCTGGAGAAAGTTGTTTGAGCCCGAGGCCGAGGGTTCAAAGTGCTCCCGAAGATTGTTCTAATGTAAATTCAATGAAAAAACCATAGTTTATCGCTGTTCTTGTATAACACACCATTCCAATTGAAAGCTGCCTCGCAACCGCACCTAAAAACCGCATAAACCCCTTTAATTCTGTTGTTTCCCCCCCCCCCCCCTGCTTATCAGAAATGCATGGAGCCACCCATATTCAATGATCAAAAATTATTTGGTTTAGCTTTAGATTCATTTAATGTAAGGAAACATAAGCTCTGTCACTGATATGTCCGAAAATGATTAGCTGTTTCGAGACAAGAATACATCAGTTGTGTCACTCGAATGTTGACAAAGCTGAATCAGAAACTCCACTCTGTGACCTCATTCAAAATAAAAGTGGTATATGCTTTGAAGCTCGCTCAACGAAGTGCGTGTAGTCCAAGGAAAAAACGCCATGCAATATTTCGCTTGATAAAGGCACTCGTTATGCTTCTGCATGTACGTAAGTAACTTTTGAAAGAGCATAACAAAAATGACTCATTCTATGACTCATTCTAGTAGTACGTACCTTCGTCTTCGATGCATACAAAAGATGCTTATCTTCCTGTTTTTGACGCTCAGTAAATAAATGTGCATTTACAAAGCCGTTTGGATACAAATTTCAATAAAGACACCCACAGGACTGTGTTATACTTCTTACTTTACGACCAAGACAAAAAACAAAAAACAAAAAAAAAAAAAAAAAAAAAAAAAAAAGGACTTTAAGAATGTAATGAGTTTCCGTGGCAAAATTGTATCTACAGGCCAACTTTATAAACCATTAGCTGAAAAACACAAGTGCCGTAAGTATTCCAATTGACTTCAAGTGGGAACATAGAAGAATTTTGCAGATCATAGTGGACGCCAATTTTGCAAACTCGGCTTTGTTTATTTTCACGAGAGTAAAACATGTGCTACTTACGGTCCAAGAGCACATGATGTGGAACGTCGCATTCGTAACGATCTCGTCGACGCATACGAAACTTCATAATAGCATGCATTAATATTCCACGTCGCATCAATAAATCACGATTAACAGTTGGGTCCCTGTGTGTACAGCATGGCTTCAAAATTGATTATTAGACGTTTGGAAATTGAAGAGGCAACAGGGCTTATCGTTTTCAATATGTACTTGATTTTTTACTTGAAATCAAATGTCTCGTTCTTATATTATCCAGCATATGTCTTTTTGTAGGCCGTGCAAGATGAAGCTGAAAACCAATAAAATCGCGGAATCAACTTAGAATCTATTTTCAGATCACTCATCTCCTTGTCGTAGTTTTAGTCATCTGCGTCTTTCAGAAGCTCTTTAAATATTTAGTGACTTGTCATCTTGTAATTTGTCTCATACTCTTTGAAAATTAAAATGACGTCAAAACAGGGACAAATGAAGTGTCGTAGATGGAGAAGTAAAGAAAATAATTATTGCGATTCCGTCGCAGTATATGACTGGGTATAAAAATCAATGGACAGTATATGAATGGGTCAAAATTTTGATAAATCAAGAATATGAATGGGTCTATTTTTTCAATGACCAGGTATATGATTGGGGTAGGTTTAAGAAATTTGGGCCACACACCCGTATTACAATTACCTTTTAGTTGCCCCCCCCCCTCGGGGACACAGTGCCACCTGAAGGAGACATTTCAGCACTGCAAAAGTCAACATTTGGTTTGTTTGAGTGGATGCTTTACGTCCCTGTCAACAGCTATGATCATGTTAGGACGTTGCCTCATGACATCCATATAGCCCCCTAAGAAAGCAACTAAGGCTTATGGATGGTTTGACTTGAACCACTTAATTTGGTTGTTAAACATCCAAGATATAATATACACGGGGCAAAGTAGCAAGGATCTGACAGTAAGTCGAAGACTTGTCCTAAGGTCATTTTCTGATTCTAGGTCGACTACATGCATGCTATTCAAAAAAGCATTGAAGAGGCCCAAATACTCGTACAATCAAAATATCAAATTACAATTACAGTTCAAAAACGTATGAATAAAAATCATGTAAAGCACATAGCATTCGTGCAAGATGTACACATAGACGAACAAAGCAATGGCAAAAGTCTCTCTCTCTCTCTCTCTCTCTCTCTCTCTCTCCTCTCTCTCTCTCTCTCTCTCTCTCTCTCTCTCTCTCTCTCTCTCTCTCTCTCTCTGTGTGTGAATTTAAATTAATGTCACTTACATAACACACACATGCTTCCAGATCAGTATTCAATATGCCAAGAACCTTTGTAAATAGAACGTAATTAAAATACATAGCTAGAAATATCCTGCATTCTCATTTTGGATTGTTTTTTTTTTTTGCTGCAATATGAATGACGATTTAACAAGGACCTTTACAACATTTACCACGCGTGATATTTTGGGTACAATGTTTCAAAATAAACGAATAATAAAGAGCGGCCTAAGGTTACACTGACCTGTCCCTGGCATTAAATGTATTTATGGATAGTTCACGCCACCACAATTGATCTGAGAACACATTCATATTTTATCAGTTGCTTAAGATGTTATTAAAACGAATATAGTAAATGCTAGACATTCCCACGTGGGGAATGGTTGTAATTGGTTCATCTATACGTTTGATCTGGAGAAGGTTCTGAACTTTAAAAAGAATGATACTGAGGTGCGGTTTTTAATTCCTATAAAACTGGAAACATTTAAAGTATCAAAGAAGCGCCTACAGTAGATTTTAAGCAAATGAATTTTTATGGAGAGTTTCCCATTCACAATCAAGATATGTATACAGAGAAATTCGTTCAAGGCGACATAATTCATGCGGAGCGAAACAAACCAGTTAATTGCAAAACTTAAGATGACAGAATAACAAGAAACATCTTTAAAAAATATAAATGTCGAAGATTAATACCTGTTCTGCAATAGGGTACAGGATGCAGGAGAGACAGACAGACAGACAGACAGACAGTATGACTCTTGCAGAGCCAACTCCAGACATGACTGAGAGGAAATGCTTTTCAAATGTCCTTACGGCGAGAGTCCTTAAGAGTCGCTGGACCGAAACGACTCGTTCTGTTGAGCAGAGCCTTTGATCCGAACACGCCTATATTTGATGGAGAAAATCCGAACGCATCTTATCTACGATGGCCTGCATGGATCATAAAATTTCAAACAGATTTTAGATTTTAATTTTTCTTTGCAAAAGCTTTCGTCACACAAAAAGCGATTAAAATGAATTACAATAAGGCCCAATGATGGCTTGTATAGTAAAACATCATCTTAAAGTACTTTTTAAAGAGATGCAGTTTGTTGCCTTTTTCATCTTCCATATGGGAAAAAACCCGGATGCAGGTCAAAAATGATCTGAGATGTCTTCGACAAAAAATACACAAAATCTACTGCGCCAGCTGTCAAAATGTATGTATTGTAC
The DNA here is from genome assembly GCA_964017185.1 of Rugalucina vietnamica. Classification (NCBI taxonomy): domain Eukaryota; kingdom Metazoa; phylum Mollusca; class Bivalvia; order Lucinida; family Lucinidae; genus Rugalucina; species Rugalucina vietnamica. The sequence continues at coordinate 40,803,055 of OZ024875.1, forward strand.
ACATGTAGCGCAAGCTCTGTATTAAAGATAAATGGTGTGTATTGACAAGTATAGGGTGCATATCGGCGAGAGGAGAAAGGTCAGCCCAGCCCGGTGACCTTCCTATGCTTTCTTCCTCCTAAGGCCTGAATTAAAAAAAATTTGTTTGTCCTTTACCTACCCAGCATTTTGATATCGGATAGGTAGGGAAATTATTATATTATATTTCGCTTTTTGTAGAAGATAGAAAATAAACTTTCAACAGTTTAGTTTAGTAAGAATTGGCTTTTATTTTGCTTGAAATACTACGTGTACATGTAATATTGGCAAGTATGAAATAAATGAATAAATATTATACATACAGTGCACAAATTTTCCAGGTAAGGCAATTTTAACAAGTTTGTACAAGCATTTGAATGATTTATTAAAACCCAAGTCATACATTCAGCCACAGAAAAATAAAACTATTTTTCCTCAGGAAACTGCAATATCATTTTTTGAGTAGGGGGCTAAATTGTGGGTAGGTAGGTAAATGAAAAACAAACAACATTTTATTTTCAGCCTAACACAACTGCAGTGTAGCAAAAGGTAAAAATAAGCAAAGACCAGGAACCGAGGCAATCATGACCAACGTCCTATCCGTAAAACCGAGTTGGAAAAAAGCCGAGTGAGAAGCTGTTTCACTTAAAGGTGGCCACTCAGCTACTGACCTTAACTAAATATATGAATATGCACAAGAAAGGCATACAAGCAAAATTCCAAAACATTAAACAAATAGGGCCACAACAGAAGTTTAGCATTGGAACGGTCAGTAATATATAATTACTGGGGGCTGTAACTCAGAATGCGAACAAGGTTTGCAGTCCTTACACCTTGGATGACATGTTTTTCGAGGAGTATATATAGGTCATACGTTATTGAAAATAGAACGCACTCCAGTATCTTCTAAACTTGATTATCAGTTGTATTATTTTACACATTAGTAAAGGTAATAAGTAACAAAGTCAACAGACTAATCTTTTCAATATAATATAGGTTGCCATGGTCACTATACGTTGACGTCAGAGCAGGGGAAATTGGTACAAAATGAATCAACATAATTTGAGCCGCGACGCGAGAAAACCGGTCTTCGGGGTTTTCGACCAGGCCCGATACAAACCGGTCTGTGCAGCCATAGAGGATGGCTATAAGCTTGAAATTTCGGATTGAAGAAGAAGAGGAATAGTACTATCCATGTAGCGAAAGCAAAGGCGCTGATCAGCTTTGCAGTTACTGCGAAGCTGATCTGCGCCTTTGTTTTCGCATAGGGAAAAATCCGGTTTTCTCATGACGCGGCTCATTTGTCGATGTTGATACAATGCGCACAATTAGTGATCATAAGAAACCCGAAGGCCAACGCTAGGTTCAAATGAGTTCTTTTTACCTTAGGCGACCGACATTGCTTATCTGGGTAAAACCTGACCTCGAGATAAGGGACGGACCATTTGATCAAAAGGTTCTGGGAGTGGTAGTGGGGCTGGGGGTGTGGGCCTGTTTTTTTTTTTGTTTTTTTTTTTTTTTTTTTTTTTTTCTCTGTCAACCAAAATTATTTTTCTCCCACATAAAAAAACGGAATATCTTTTCAACACCTTGAAGAAGAATATTGTTTTCAACATAACATAACCTGATAAACTTTATTTCACTCAGGTCATATACAATGGATGACATGTGAGGTTCATTAAAAAACTATTTCATACCTTCCTGAGTAACAGTCATCCACAGCTCCGAGGGGTGATAGTTTTGATTATTACCTAATTGCATAAAAAATTGCATAGAAATGGCTATTTGTTATTTTTATCTATTCCAGTAACTATTGTTAATACTATGAAATAGAACCAGGCAATAGAAAATTCTATTGCCTGGCCAGTGATCAGTCTATTGCCTGGTAATGTGATATGCCATATGACTGCAATGTAACAAGGTAACAACATGAAATAGTATCAGGCAATAGAAAATTCTGTTGCCTGGCCAATTGTCTATTACCTGGTCACATGATAAGTCACATGACTATAGATGTAATTAGGTAATAAAACAGTTATTTCAAGCTTAAACAGACAATGGTGCAAAACATTTTCCCCTCGGTGCAGGTACCTACTTGACAGGCTACTGCACTCGGCTTCGCCTCAGGCAATAGCCTGCCAAGTCGGTACCTGCACCTCGGGGAAAATATTTTGCACTATTGCCTGCTGAAGCATGAAATAACTGTATACTGTCACACAGGAAGGTTTGAAATAGTTGTTTTATTACCCAACTCAAACATTCATTGCATACATTATAATAGACTCATACTATATAATACATATATTATATTAAAGATTGGTTGTAAAATTGAATATTAAAATTGAAAAGTGGATGAAACATGCTTAATACTGGTTTAACTGTACAGATCATTTGTTTGCTTGTTTTTTTCCGATTTGCTTGTTTGTTTTGTTTTGGTTCTTAAGTTGTTTGTTTGGTTCATTTTAATTTGTATAAGTGTTTGTTTGTTATGCTCGATTCTGTTTGTTTTGCTTGTTTGTTGTTTGTTTTGTTTGTTCTTGCTAGGTGTTTAAATTTATTGTTTGTTTGGTTGGTTTCAGTTTTCTAAAATTTAATTTGTTTGTTTATTTGTGACTAATACTTTGTTGGATTTGTTTGTTTTGTTTGTTTTATGTTTGTTTGCTTGTTTTTGCTTGTTTGATTATAATGTTTTCTTGTTTCTTTGATTCATTTGCTTGGTTGGTTGCTTATCATTACTTTGTGTTTTACAATAATTGCAGGTATGGTAAGGCAGTATAAAAGCATGCAAAGCATGTCACATGACTGGGAAACAGTCAAAACTGTTTCCCGTGAAACAGTTCGTCACATGACATGAAACAGTTCATGTTGGAACTGGCTTTTACTGAAACAGTTCGTCACATGACATGAAACAGTTCATGTTGGAACTGGCTTTTACTGAAACAGTTTAAAACAGTCCAAAATGTTTAATTACTATCTATATAGTACGTTGGGTAATAAACAAATGTTAGGACTATCAACAATAAGAAAAAAAAAAGAAAAAAAAGAAAAAGAAAGGAAGGAAGAATATAAAAGAAAAGAAAAAAAAAAAGAAAAAGACAAACATTTAAGTATACACATGGAAATAAGTTAGGGAACACTTTTAGCTCTCGGAAAAAGTTTGAAAAAATCTATTTTCCTATTTTCTCGTGATACTGAAATTTTTATCACATGTATTTCATACCTTGGCCAAGCTACAGGCCAATTAATGGACAGTCACAAGATTTTTGTCCTTGTACTACAGAGGGCACAATGTGCCATGTATGAAAAACTCCACTTTTACTGAATAAGAGTTTGCCTTTTTGCTTCTGCACTCCGCAAAACTCAACTTTTGAATGTGAAACAGGAATAGAATGTTGCATCTGATCGTTCTCAATGAATAAACGACTTCGGATCTAAAAAAATCATGTTTCATCTCCAAAAAAACTAAGCATACAAAATCTGCACTTTGCATTGATTTCTATGGAAGTTGTGAACCACTGCAGAAGAGAAGGGGGGTTAGAAGCCTGTAAAAACGGTTTAAGCCCACCAGTAATTTTATATTACTGATCGTTCCAATGCGATACTTCTGTTGTGGTTCTTATGTGTTGTGTTTTGGAGTCGAATTTTTGTGTTGTTTGAGCCTTATGTGCGTTTTCATATTTTAGTTAAGTTCGGGTAACTGAGTGGCCGTCTATTGGAGAATAGCTGCTCACTCGGCTTACAATATGTTTTCTTGGTATAAGGACCTAAGGCCCCCGTGGCCGAGCGGTTAAGAGCGCTGTTTCTTAATCACCCGATCATCTCACCGCTGTGTCTGGTGTGGGTTCGAGCCCCGCTCTGGCCACATGTGAGACAAGCCAAGTTCTGCTTGCGGGTGTGTCTGGTGGTTTTTCTCGGGGTTCTCCCGTTTTCGCCCCACCTACTGATTGGCCCGTCTCATATGAGCTGAAATAATCTTGAAAGGGACGTAAAACTGAATTAAAAATGTACCTAAGTGTCATTTTATTTTTTTCCACCCCTCGGTTTGTGGAGTGGGAATTTCTTTCTGATTGTGCCATTTCTTGATCATTGCCAACTTGTACCTTTTTACGTATTTGTGCTCTGCACATTGTCTCATGCTGGTTGATATTCCTATGAAATTTCAACATGGTATATTTAACGGTTTTCAAGATACAGAACGGACAAGACTTAAATGCCTGTTTGGCTATTTCCAATTTCAAAGGGCCATAACTCGAAAATTATGTAATCCAGAGTTACGGTCCTTGTGTTCTGCACATCGTTTTGTGTTGATTAATAAATTTATGAAGATTCATCATAATATCTTAAACGGTTTTCAAGTTACAGAGCGGGCACGGCTAGAATGCAAATTCTGATATTTTCCAATTCAAAGGGCCATAACTCCAAAATTTCGTTATCCAGAGTTATGGTTCTTAAATCCTGCACGTCGTCTTATTTTGGTACATACTCCTGTGAAGTTTCATCAAGTTATAGAACGGACACGACTAGAATGCAAATTCTGCTATTTCCAATTTAAAAGGGCCATAACTCGTAAAATGTGTAACCCAGAGATACGGTTCTTGCGTTCTGCCCATTGTCTCGTAATGATTAATTAATTCATGAAGTTTCATCATAATATGGTAAACGATTTTCAAGTTACAGAGCGGGCACGACTAGAATGCAAATTCTGATATTTTCCAATTCAAAGGCTCATAATTCCAAAATTACGCAATCCAGAGTTATGGTTCTTGTGTTCTGCACGTTGTCTCATTTTGGTTAATAAACCTGTGGAATTTTGTTAAGATATCTTAAACGGCTCTCAAGTTATAGAGCGGACACGACTAGAATGCAAATTCTGCTATTTTCCATTTCAAAGGGTCATAACTCCAAAAAATCGCAATGCAGGATTATGGTTCTTGTGTTCTGCAGGTCGTCTCATGGTGATTAATAATCCTGTGAATTAGTCAAGATATCTTAAATGGCCCTTAAGTTACAGAGCGGATACGGTATGTGACAGACAGACATACAGACAGACATACTACTTGGGCAAAAAGAATATGTCCCCGACCCCTGAAGGGGGGAGACATGATAATTAAGTAGCTCCCAATTTTTTAGTTGTTGAACGAACATATATACTATGCAAAATAAATTTAGCAATTTTTGATGTTATATATATTTTTGATCTACTAAGAGAAAGTTTGGACATTTCTTTAATTTAAATGGCAAGAACAGGGTTTTATGCACATGATTCGATGAATTTAAAAACGCCATCCTTTAAAGAGGCGTTTGGAAAAATCATGGAATACAGAAAGGGTGTAAATGCAAAATTCTCAACCATTAAACACGATGCAAACAGCTTACTTTTGATCAGTCCATTAGACCCATCATTTCATTTCTTGTTTATCAACGTTGTTGATTATGTGACAAATGAGATTGGGCTTTTTCGGTACAAACTATACCTGCCGAAAAAACGACGTCAACGTGCCGTCAAATGGTCGAAAATGCCTTAATTTCGCGTTACTTGGTTTTCATGGATTTTTCATAAAACAAAACAAGGTAAACAAGCACAATATAGCCAATAGCGTGGTCAGTAACACTTGAAAATTTCAGAGCCATAACGCGTCATGCTAGCGAGATAACGCTGACGTTAAACTCATTATTTAAGCTTAAGTTATGAAGCCAAGATAGGGAATTTTGCAAACTCTTATTATTGAAACATATCGTTATGCATCAGTCATTTAAACTCATTGCCGATTTTTGGGAAATCGCAATAAGAAACGTAACTGTAAGGCGATAATGTAGGAGCAAAGGAAAAAAAAACGTCAATTCAAAAACTAACGATCTTTATTTCTCGGCGATAAAATTTCGTTCCCAAACGTTTTAAATGGTTTTCTTTGTTTTGATGACAATACAGTTGCTTAAGCATGGTTTTGGTTTCCCACTTAAAGCAGACATGCAAGTTTTGATAGTAAGTCTTAAATGGTGACGTCACGTCAGTATCGCAGTAAGGTTTGATTTTTTTCAAAATTTTTCGCGTGCAAGTTCTTGCTGAAAGGTTACCGCTTACGCCTATATTCCAAAATATGACTTTTGTTCATTATCTGCTGAGACTGGCGAACGTTACGAAAATTGCTAAATTTAATTTGCCTAGTATATTATCAAATATTTTATGAATATACATGTATTCTTTTAACGATTTTAGTAAAGCTATACATTCAAGATAATTGCCAAATGTATGTTTATCAAATATTTGAAGAATTTAATGATTGAAGTGTGATTTCGCAAATATTTGATGGTCAAATACTATTCCAAATACTTGTGGAATATATACTTTTAAAATTATTTGATTGCCCAATGTATGTTTATCTAATATATGTCTACCCTTATCTAATGATTTAAGTGTGCTTTCGCAAATAGTTGAGGAATATTTACTTTTTCAAATATTTGAAGAATATAAAGTTTTTCAAATATTTGAGGAAAATATACTTTTTTTCAAATATTTGAGGAATCTATTGAGTACTTAATTCATGGTTATTTTGTGACTTCGAAAAACATTTAAAGAATATATGTTTTCTCAAATATTTGAAGAATATATTAAGTCCTTCTTTAATGGTTTAAGTGAGCCGATTAGGATATTAATTGAAGATATGATTTCTCAAATATTTGAATAATATATTCAAGTGTAGAAATATATTTATCGAATACTTGTTTGATCAAATATTTTAACATTATGCATTCTTTGATGGCACAATTTGTATAAAATATATCATATTCTAATATTCTACTGTATTGATATCTCATTTATACTAGAAAAACACGTTTGTAGCATATTTTACTACTCCATCGACAATTTCCAACTGGCCCTCCTCTGTTACGATTTGGCCCTACCCTGTTCCGATTTGGCCCTGCCTCGTTCCGGATTGGCCCTGCCTCGCTCCGGATTGGCCTTGGTTTTGGCTCTTAGTCTCAACTGCAGATTGACAGCATAATGCAGATTGAAAAAATAACGTGCTGGAAAGCAAAATTGTTGGAAGTTTTACAAATAAAGCCGTAAAAGAATAATTCCGCTATGGCGCTGTGACCAGAACGTGCATGTTTAAATTCCTAAAGGGTCATATCGAATATCTGGCCCAACGTTTACAACCTGCAAAATGTATACCCAAAGAACAAATCGTGATCATGAAACCTACCCCCGGAAAACTATGGATCTACCGCCGACAGTCGGTCAGAAAATAAAGAATTAATGATAACCAATCCACAAGCGATTTCTCAGCTTGATGCTTAAGAAAAATGATGACAATGTGAGTTCAAAGAATGAAGTTATCGCAAAGAATATCAGCGCGTTTCGTAAATCTAGCGAAAAATTTCTGAATCAAAGATGGCCGCTGTCCGCCGCAGTTTATGTTTAATGAATGTGGCACATAGAAACAAATTTTGATACTACAGATTCTGTCAAGTTGTCAAAACATTCTTCATAATTCTTACAAAGAATGATAAATATAGCGGAGTGGCTATTGACAAACGTTTGTCATTAGCGATTTTTCGTATAAATCGCTATTGACAAACGTTTGTCATTAGCGATTTCTCGATTAAATCGCTATTGACAAACGTTTGTAAATAGTGGATTTCACGTATTTTCGCTATTGACAAACGTTTGTCTCATACGATTTATACGAAAAATCGCTAATGACAAACGCTTAAAATCATAAGCCTTTTTTTCAACGAAAAATCTCTTATTTCCAAACGGTTGTAAATAAAATGATAACCTGCAAAATAATATCGGACTCGGCCTAGTTTATTTATTTATTGTGAATCATAGATATAGAACAGATATTTCGTTTGTTTTCAATGATTTATATATTTTATTAGAATTATTAACACACATATTTGTAACTTAATACAGACATAAACATGCATCTTTCAAACATACAAAGGGTTTTGTTTGATGCCCACGTCAACAATGTTAAATTCAAGTTGAAGTTTGGGAGGTGCGACCGCTTCTGGGTATTCGCTATTTCTATGGAGAGTTAATGTGTTTTGCTCAAAAACATAGCAAGGCACAAGTGGAGTTCGCAACCAAGAGGCTATACCACTTGGCCACTTTCACTGATGTTGAAAAGCTCTTAGTAAATTACCAAAATTGGAAGATACAGATACGATCTTAGACTAATATAGTATATAATTATTAGACAACATAAGTACAGGAGGTTTCTGAACGATGACGTAAGGGCTGTAGAAGCTAAGGGTCGTATTATAAAGTCACTGTGTGACAATTAATTTGCACATTCTATTGCGTAAACGGTTTACGTAAATGGCATGCGTTCAGTAGACTAAAATACCCTCAGAAACACATTCTTTACAGTGGCTATCTTTTGGCTTTGACTATGCGCGGGACTGGAGCGCTTTGTTTATTTGTTTGAGTTGGCTTGCGGCTTAGCGTCCCAGTAAACAGCCATGGTCGTTGCCTCCATTTTATGGGATTTTTACCCAACATAGGACGTCATGACATCCAAATAGTGCTTCAAATACAACCACTCAACCGTAGTATTAAGCCAAAAATGCTTATATGTATGGATGGTTTTACTTTAACCACTTTACCGTGGCAGGCTAATAATAATAATAATAATCTCTATATTTATAGAGGATAACGTATTTAGCACAACGGCCAGTCTTCCATACGGTCCTCTAGTGAATACAGACATTGATTATTTTCGGACCCGGACTTTTTCATATTAGACATGCGATATAGTGATGCTATATTTTGTTTTGGGAGAAGAGAAGCCAGTGCTTGCCTTATAATGCTGAACGCCAAGCAAGGCAGCCACTATAGTACCATTTTTAAAGTCTTTGGTATGACCAGGCCCGGGATCGAACCCACGACCTCCCGCTCCCGAAGCGGACGCTCTAACCATTACGCTATCGGAATCGGCTCAGACCTTAGCGGTTAACCAGTAATCAGGTGGTAAGTCAGTAGCGTAGAAGCTTTGCCTGGAAGCACAAACACTCCATCTATTTCTTTAGGTCCCATTGGGTGGGGTGGTGGGGGGCATATTCTCACCCGACCACTCGTGCTTTGTAGCCCTTGTGCTACCCGATGGATTTAGCCATTGCACAGCATACTGGAGATAAACCTTACGCAGCATGGAGACATTTGGCATGGCATAGACATATACTTTACTCGAAATTGTTAGAATTTTATGACATGCATTCTAGCAATTCACGTGAAAACACCCAGATTAAAGATCGCACTTCTTTCTAATTCTGTTCCCTCTAAAATCACTACGCAAACTGCACAATACAGGTGCAATAGACAATAGACGCGTGTCTGATTTAACAATCGATTACTCGAGTATCGCTTAAAATAGGACTAGGTAGCGAAAATATTTTCTTGATAGCTAAGCGAAAAGAGGGGAAAAGTTAAATGCAAAAATAGATACTTATTTAATTAAATAAGAAAGGCGAAAATAGTGGGTTAAATTCTTGATCATGACATTTGATGTTTTACCTTCATCTATGGATTAGGCTTCAAGAGTATGTGTACCATTTTGATACGGTCAGCCTCCAGTCCCTGACATCAGGAAAACATGTCCGTGAAATAGCTACCCCATTATACCCCAGTTTTATATTAGTAAAACTAGGGTATGCAGTGGTATATCTATTTTTCTTATTTTTGCTCCAAAACATAGATTGTGGGTACTCGTTAGAACCGCCTCGTCAAGGCGGTTCTAACGTGTACTCACAATCAATGTTTTGAGCAGAAATAAGAAAAATATCAAACACTTTCTGCTGAAAAATTTCAGAAACATGTTACAAAATAGCTCTTGTAGTGTGGGTTTGGATGAAAACCAGAAAACAGGTGGCCTTAGTACATTTTTCGATAAATGGCAGCTATAGCAACTTAATCGTCAGCGGCTATGGGCCTATGGCCGAACATAGGTTGGGCCGATGTTCGGCCGGACCACAATTTTAAAATTTTCGACCCAATATTATTTCATGTGGCTACCCAAAACCATTAATAACTGAAGACACGCGTCATCGGTTTTATTAGGTACATGTACGTCAGCCAAAGGTGTGAAATGCACTCGTTATAAAAACATAGTTTACAGTAGTGACACCTTTGTTAACAACAGTGATGGGATTAAAAAGGATTATCGATTGAAGTCTTCACTGAAGTGATCTTTAATTTAATACAACCGAAAATGTTTGATATTAAAACATGAACATTGATAACCATTATGGAAAATTCACAAATTTTCTGACATCATTTACAAAGGTGTCATTAGAAAGTTGTTGCTCGACACAGAAATTAGACTGGCTCCAGTCGTTACTGTTTGGTGTTTTTTTTTTTTCAACCTACATGAAAAAATATATACTGAGTGGCAAAAATTTTCTGACTGGCCCAACAGTTTGAGTTTCTGCCTAGTAGGGGAGATTATTTTATCAGAAAAAGGGGTCAAGTACATGTAAGAGTCAAGTAAGAATAAATCACCTTTGCTAAAACTCAAAGTCTGGGGCCAGGCTACACAGAAATATATGCGTTCATTTTAGTTTAGTTTTTTAAATATTAGTAAATTTAAATCACTGCACATAAAAAGAACCTGTACATGAGAAAACAAACAGTTTGGGTTCATCACCAGGTCCGTCACAAACCAGGCTGTATAGTCACAGAATAAAACTAGAAGGTTGAAACTTTGGATATAAGTAGAAGAGGAATTGTACTATCCGTGTGGCGAAAACAAAGGCGCTGATCAAGGAAACGATTTCATAATTATCACATTCATGTGTTGCTTGCTGCAGAATTATTTTCAAACTGTGGCCAGTTTAAATGTGCATATCAAAAGCAATTGGCCAAGCACTGATTGGTTAAATTAAGCGGTTATTCTTAGAAGAGTCTCTGTCTGATGCAGAGTCATTAAATTGTAATCTGATAGCACCAGCCTTGTTATGCAAATGAGCTGGCTGGGACCTTAATTACCTAGGGGTCATATCAACGACGGACCACGGAACATGGGTATACTATAAGCTCACCTAAAAAGCGCGCTTTCACATCTTGTGGATTGCTAACTGCCGACAATTGCGTACATTGTATTTTTGCGCTAGTTAACTCTTTCTTATTCTCTCTAGAATGGCCTCTAGAAACATGAGACCAGTTCCATTTTAACAAAATTTTCCTCGCTCGCACAGCTCGCTCAAACGAAGTAACGGTCCTTTTGCTCAAACCCAAATATTTATTTTGTAAATTTTCTGTAAAATGACATATAGAAGCATGAAACCTACTTCATTTTCGCAAAAGTCTCCTCGCTCGCACAGCTCGCTCGTTCCAAGGATGCAAGCGAACGAATACGTATGCGCTCTTTCCAAGTAATTTCAACCCAAATGTGCTATGAAAATAAGACGGTCTTAGTTAGTCAAATTCTCCGTAGAATTGACCCTGGGAGCATGATTCCTATTTCATATTTTCGCAGTTTTCTCATACCTTTTTCTCAAGTTTTCTCGCTCGCACATCGCTCGCCCGTTTTTAGAAGAAAACAAATGTGAGTGCCGCCACCCCGTTCACGTCCTCTGATCTGGCCCTGATTTTATCCGTGTTGTGTCCTCAGTTCAAGCAAAAACTTGGGAAACGCTGCCTCAGTCCCAAAATTACTTGCTGACTTGGGCAATAAAACAATCCCTCAACCAACAAACTCTACTCAACCAACTCATGGGTTTGAGCCCCACTAAGCACATAATCACATTGTGGGAAATGATCTTACACTGACGAAGTCCCATGTTCGCTCCAGCTGATGACCAGTTCGTCTTAACATAAATATTGCAATCCAAAAGGGCGGTTAAACTGAATCAGGTACAAGTATAATGAAAAGACGCTTGTTAGTCTACTGTAAAACACGGTTTAGCAAATTCAGAGTCTTTTAGTATTGAGTTTTCCAAACAGCTAAGATCATATGAAACCGGAACCTCGATTAATATACGATTTTTCTGGGCTCAAAATAAGCTTCGATTGATTAATTGAGATATTATGCATGCACATTTGCTATTTGCGTGAGCCTATTGGTGTATTTCATATAAAAACGTTCGGACGTTTTCCCTGCATAAGGATTAATTTTATGATGATACTTGGTACATGTACGTTTGTTAATATCAGCTGTTGTCAAACTTGACTAATTCAACATTAATTAATATCCAAACGTTTGTCAATAGCGAGTTTACATATATTTTTCTATTAACAAACGTAAATATATGCACATTTGCCAGTCGTATGTGCCAATTAATAATGCAGTTTTCCCCGCCCAAGATGTTGGAGACGATGATGATACATTGTACATTGCTGCTATCATTGTCTAACTTGGCTAATTAAAAAATAATATAGCCGTTTGTCAATAGTGATTTTTCGTAATTTTGACTATTGGCAAACGTTTGTCATTAGCGATTTTATCGAAAAATCGCTATTGACAAACGTTTGTAAATAGCAGATTTAACGTGTTTTCGCTATTGACAAACGTTTGTCATTAGCCTCTTCCTAAATATAGTCCAAAGTTGGTAGTCACGTTAATGCAGGTGTTCCCTAACTTATTGCCATGTTTTTTTTTTTTTTTTTTTTTTTTTTTTTTGTTTTTTTTTTTTTGTGGGATAGGTGGCACAAAAGCAACAATGTTACTCTGTAAGCCAAGCGGTGAGTAGCTGATGATATAATTTGCGAATGGTTTCGATCTTTCCAGTAATTCCGGGGGAGCAGATAGAACAACACTGATTATAGAAGAAAAAGAAGAAGAAGAAGAAGAAGAAGAAGAAGAAGAAGAAGAAGAAGAAGAGAAAAAAGTAGAAAAAAGAGGAGGAGGAAGGAAACAAGGAAAGAAGGCGATACTTCTGTAGTGGTTCTTACTGTTTTATGTCTTGGCTTTGAATTTTGTGCTGTTTGCACCGTATGTACGTTTTCATATTTTTGTTAATTTTGGTGACTGAGTGGCTGCCTATTGTGAAAATAGCTGCTCACTCGGCACTTACGATACGCTTTCTTAGAATAAGTGTTTAATTTTTGATTTTGTTTTTCCCACCTCGGTTTTTAAAGTGGGAATTTCTTTCTGATTGTATCATTTCCCGATCATTGCCTACTTTTACCTTTCTGTATCGGCCGCATCACATGAATGCTTTATTAGAACTAAACAATATATACTCAACACCGAAAGTAACTTAACACTTTTCATTCCTAAATACGTATATCCCCATTCGTTTTGGATTGTAACAACGTATCTGTTGGAGTATGTCTCGAACACGTCGATGTAACTTAGTGCACTTGCGAGTTATCTGTGCTTTCATTAAAAGCACAAAATTGGCATTTTCGCACCAAATCTCAAAGGTTGACAGAAGATTTGAACATGCTGCGCCAAGGACCACTTATTGTCCGTCAAAAATACTGCCAAACATTTTCGATCCGACATTTGGTAAGGTTTCTGCAGGCTGCATCGAAATAACCCCCCCCCCCCCTTTGACATAAACCAATAGTAAACTTTAATCATTTCTGAAAACTTTTCCTTTAATTGTATCGAACTTTTTTCATTGCGAATCGCTGGGGCCTCAATTAAAATGTATGGCAACATTGGCTAGCGAGAAAAATCCCATCGGTTTGAAAGAAAATTGGCAAACAATTTGTAACGGAATTTCCATTGACACCAATGTTAATGTTGCTAAAAGGGCCTTGCACCTGAAAACAACCCTCGAGCAGGAAAATTCGAGTTATTTTGAACTTAAATAAGCAATACAATAACATCTCTTAAAGACTTTGTCTTCATACTTTATAAAACTACAGTAACACGTCAAAAGTGATGTGATTTGGAAAAAAAACAAACGTTTTTTTGACCCCTTGCATGTTTTATAGGGACGTGTGGCAGCATTCTGTGATTAAAAGCCTTAAACTTTCACCTACCTAATGCTTATAATTGATCGTCAATACATACCAAACACTTTATAAATATTACACACCTATACCCGAAAAACGATCTACGAAAAACAGTGTAAAGTTACTTTTGGCTTCGAGTATATTAAAAAAAACTTGCGATGTTTCGAATAATAAAACAAATTTTCCACAAGAACGAAACACACTGAACTCCTTGTACTGTAGTGGTTCTTACTGTTTTATGTTTTGGTGTTGAATTTTGTGCTGTTTGCACCTTATGTATGTTTTCATATTTTAATTAAGTTTTGGTGACGGAGTGGCCGCCTATTGTGAAAATAGCTGTTCACTCGGCTTACGATACGTTTTCTTAGTATAAGTGTTTGATTATTGATTTAGTTGTTTCCCACCTCGGTTTTTAGGGTGGGAATTTCTTACTGATTGTACCATTTCAAGATCATTGCTTACTTTTACCTTTCTGTACAGGCGGCATCACATAAATGCTTCAATTAAAATTGAACAATATATTAAAAACTTTCGATGTTTCGAATAACAACACACATTTTCCACAAGAACGAAACACATTGAACTCCTTGCACTGTAACTCTTCAGAACAACGCGTCACAAATCAAACCGGAAGGCTGATCATGTGATAGTGATTACGCAACTTCGAAGCATTAATGCATAACATATAGGACAATTTAACATCAATATGTGCGACAGAATCTTCGATTTTACGATTAACTGTGCAATCTCTGTGAAACTTGTGAAACTTATGAGTCGTCTATAAGGTCTCGCTTGACAGGCAGCGATAGAATATTTAAACGAATTAAGCCTAGGTTACATTTGCCCTACGATTAACTTGCGATGATCGTACGATGCCATTTTTTGCATTTTCGTGCGGTCTCCGCAGGGTGACCCTACGATGCCCCTACGATTCTACGGCTTCCTACGGCTTCCTACGACTTCCTACGGCTTCCTACGATCTCCGTAGCCTCTACGATTTTGTAGTAGTCTGCACTTTTACAAATTTTAAAAATCGTACGACCGTAGCCCGTAGACACGTCGTAGGTAGCATCATCGTACGGGCGCCTTACGGAAACCCTGCGATGATCGTGCGGTCACCGCACGGTTTTATGATAATTTGGGGACTAAAATAATAAGATAATCGTAGACCTTTAGGGTGATCGTGCGGCATCCGTACGGTTATATCACAAGTTTATTAAAATTGTACGGACACCTAACATCGTACGGCTATCGTAGGGAGACCGCAAGAAATCGTAAGGACTCCTCACGGCCATCACACGGGCTCCGTACGATTTCAACTTAAAGTGTGCGGAGACCCTTTGATTTCCCTTCGATCTCCAAACAGTTCCGACTCAGGACATCGAAGAAAGCTACAACAAGAAATCAAACGATGCCCGTATGAATTGTAAACACCTACGTCGTAGCCCATGATCACATTCGATTTTTAAAAAATCGTCGGGAAATCGCGGACCGAAAAATCGTACAATGATCGGGGCAAATGTAACCTACTAGGCATGACCCCTTGCGGCCTCCCTACGATCACTGTACGATTTTTGTTCCCAAATTATCATAAAAAAATCGTCCGGTGACCGCTCGATTATCGCAGGGTATCCGTACGGTGCCCGTATGATGCCCTACGACGTGTCTACGGTCTACGGTCTTACGATTTTAAAATTTGTAATAGTGCAGACTATTACAAGATCGTAGAGTCTACGGAGATCGTAGGAATACGTAGAATCGTAGGGACATCGTAAGGTCATCCTGCGGAGGCCGCTAGAAAATGCAAAAAATGGCATCGTACGATCATCGCAAGCTAATCGTAGGCCAAATGTAACCAAGGCATCAGTCAGAAGTCCAAGGGACTCCGTACGATATCCACTAACAGTCTGCGGAGACCCTACGACTACCGTGCGGCCTCCTTGCGTTTTGTATCAAAACGTATAGGGACTCCGTACGGACAACGCATGGGATCCGTACGATATCTACGTACTATCTGCGGAGACATACGACTGCCGTACGATCGCCTTGCGTTTTTGTATGAGAACGTCGACAAATGGCAGATCAAAAAATCGCACGATGCCCGTATGAATTGTTAACACATACGTCGTAGCCCACGATCTCCTACGATGTCTAAAAATCATAGAGAAAATCGCAGACCGAAAAATCGTACGATGATCGGGGCAAATGTAACCTAGGCTTTATGACTAGGTTGCATTTGGCCTACGATTACCCTACGATGACCGTACAATGCCATTTTTTTGCGTTTTTGTGCGGTCTCCGCAGGGCGACCCTACGATGTCCCTACAATGCTACGACTTCCTACGATCACCGAAGCCCCCACAATTTTGTAATAGTCTGCACTTTGACAAGTTTTTTGAAAATCGTAAGATCGTAGGCCGTAGAAACGTCGCAGTGGCATCGTACAAGCGCCGCACGGCGACCCTGCGATTATCGTGCGGTCACCGCACAATTTTTATGATAATTTGATGAAGTTCTAGAAACAGAATCATAGTTTAAGTGTATAGGCATACTGTTTTCGAAAAATAATTCATTTGTAAAACCACAAGATTACTTGTAAATCAAAATTAAAAGTTGTGCACAGTTTACAGAAGAAAACACACAGTATGAAACGTGTTACCTACTGACATGCAAGTAATGTTGTTTAGCAAATATTATCATACGCAGGTGAGATTTGGGTAGTCGAAATCAATCAATGACTTTACCTCCAAAATGAAATGTGCGTTTAAATACTAGGCGAGGCGGTTCTAACGTGTCACAATCTAAAACAAAATAAATAAAAAAATAAAAACAAAACAAATAAAAATGTAATAAGTAATGATTACGCATTTTTGAGTTAGAAACATGTAACTTAAGAAAGCCAATGGTTGACCATCTCCGTTTTAAATTGTACGCTACTTTCTTACAACACTCAAATTGTTTTAAACTGAACGATATTAAGCTGTTTGCCTACTAGTCACATGGCTAAACGGCTAACCAATCCGCCTTATTCCCACGGCACAACTGTCGACCGGGTTGTTACTAATTAAAGAACAAGACAATGCCACATTTTCTCCAGTATCTGTTTATAGTATACTGTATATTGCCAGAATATCGATTCTGTTCTTTTTCAATTGCTAGAAAACCCGCTCCAATCAGAGACACTATATTTTCGACTGGAATCCACTGCAAATACGCAAATAAACCAATGTTCAATAAGCCGGTGGAAATTTACGATATAACACCAATATGTCGGAGGCACAAAGCAGGAAAAAACTCGTTTTTGTTTGTACATTCAATGATTTCCCAGTTTTTCTATTTCGAAGTCGCGAGAAAACAATATAAACGCGGAGAAATGATGAATTTTATATGAGAACAACGTAATTATGCAAGGCAAGGGTGATCTCCAGCGCTGCAAATGTTATGTGCTACTGACTGATGATGCAGAAACATAATGATCGATTTCCTTAAGATAATTTTACTATATATTCGCAAAAATATACATTGTTGGTACTCGTTCGATGCATTTCGAAGAGACATTTCGAATAGGTATATTTATTTTCCATTTTAGACTGAAAGAACAGAATTATAGCACGAAATATGATCATTATTTTTCCCTGAGCAGGTTCTCCGTACATTGATTGATTTTCCTGCAGTCTCTCTCCTCTTTGCCAAATGCTCTATGTCTGTAGAAGCTGAGAAATCGACAGCATTAGTACAGCTTACGTATATTCTTATAGTATTATTATGTTGGAAGCTAAATCGCAGTATAGCTGGGTGTACATGTTTCTGTGATCTATAATAAACATGCCGGCATGGTTGTCATTATGCTGTGAGAGTACAATGGATTGCCGAGAATTGTCTTAATGATTATGGCGTAAACGGAATCAGGCGACCGGGAACAATATGTTAGCAATAAAATAATTATGGAAGTAGCGTACATGTTGGGTGGATAATAATGTTGTTACTAAGCTAGTGTAAATCATTCAGAGAGGAATGATTAGCGGAGTATACATGTGACATGGATGTGCATTCCTTACGCGAATCGCGAAAGTGTAGTGTAAGTGGTATGGATTTACGGTGATATAATTTTCGAACTGTTATTTTAACGAAATAAGTTTCAAATCCATTTAGGGGACAAAATGTGTTCCGACAATTTTCGGTGAGTTTTTTCACCAGTCATCATTGTTTTTCTCGCTGACCTAGATTTCAGTCCCTCCTCAGACGGTTCCACCATGGCTTCTGTTGCTGCCTGGCTCCCGTTCGCCCGTGCCTCAGCTATCGGGTGGGTACCAGTGGCCGAGAAACCCCTCCCTCCGCCCCGGATCAAGACCGACGAAGAACGAGGAGACGACAAGCTGCTCATCAATGTAAGCGGTCGGAGGTTCGAAACATGGCGGAATACGCTAGACAAATTCCCGGACACTCTTCTGGGATCAAACGAAAAGGACTTTTTCTACGATGACGAATTCAAAGAGTACTTTTTCGATCGAGATCCGGACATTTTTCGGCATATTCTCAATTATTACAGAACTGGAAAATTACATTATCCAAAACATGAATGCATATCTTCTTACGATGAGGAACTTGCGTTTTTCGGTATTATGCCGGATCTCATTGGGGACTGTTGCTATGAAGATTACAAGGACCGTAAGAGAGAAAATAGCGAACGTTTACTGGATGATAAAGCGTCAGACGCCGGTGAATCTCAACCGTTGGAGACGCTTAGAGAGGAGATGTGGAGGGCTTTCGAAAATCCCCATATAGGGACCGCTGCTTTAGTATTCTATTACGTCACTGGCTTCTTTATTGCCGTTTCTGTATTTGCAAACGTCGTTGAAACAATCCAATGTGGTCGTATTCCCGGCACGGGCAAGAAACTGTCATGCGGGGACAAGTATAAAATAGCTTTCTTTTGTTTAGACACGGCATGCGTGATGATTTTCACGGCTGAGTACTTATTACGTTTTTACGCTGCTCCAGACCGGTTGCACTTCATGCGTAGCGTCATGAGCGTGATCGACGTGGTAGCCATTCTTCCGTATTACATTGGACTGGTTATACCGGATAATGATGACGTCAGCGGAGCGTTTGTGACGCTCCGAGTGTTCCGCGTGTTTAGGATCTTTAAATTCTCACGGCATTCACAAGGATTGCGAATTCTTGGATATACCCTCAAAAGTTGTGCGAGTGAACTTGGATTCCTTGTGTTCTCTCTGGCAATGGCCATCATTATATTCGCTACAGTGATGTTTTACGCCGAGAAAAACGTACCGAAGACGAGATTCACGAGTATTCCATCGTCCTTCTGGTATACCATCGTTACTATGACGACACTCGGGTAAGTTCACGCAATGCATGATGGGAAACTCGCATGTTTTGTCGTCTGATTTCGAATGAAATATATTATGATAAATGAATTTCATGTTTTGAGTAGAAATAAGAGCAATAACGAATCTTGTTGTAAATCACAGTATGGCCATATAAACGTAGGTTTGCTTAGGGTCTGAAACCCAAGGACGCGTTGTCATAATGCAAACCAGATTGAGACACATCATGGTAAAGCTAGTCTGGGTAGAGTTCGGCCAAGTAAAGGTCTACCGGTCAAGGTTTGCTTCAGTATAACTACATTGTGTTATAGCTACTACATGCTTAAATAGATGTTTATCTTAGGATAACAATTTAAGGAGATTTACAGACTAAACCGTCATTTACAGCATATTTAATAGTTGTAAAGGAATACAGCATTATTGTCCATGAGCTGGCTTACTCTCCGTAGATGTTTAGGCAGTGTTCCAGACTTATGCAGGTATTCGTTGTTATGTCATGGTTCTTGCTCCTGTAACAGTCATCTGGCCAGAGATATCACTATTTAGTTCAGTAAGAAGAAAATCTGCTTTAAACTGATGCGTTTTACCTTAAAGTTGTCCTCAAATACCTTATAGCGAAATTCAAGTAGTATGTCTAAAAGAACTTTTATGATATAACATATGTTTGGTTGTTTGTTTGTTCTGAGGTTTAACGTCCCAGTCAACAATTTTTCAGTCATGTCAGATGGAACCACCGTTACCTGGGTATTTAACCAGTACTCTGGGGAGTTGATACAATGAATATTGATATACCCCACTTTCTATAGCCTTTGTCGCCTTAAGCAACGCGTAGTTTTTCTTCCTTTGTTGTAAACAGCGGAGCCACATTTTTAGCCACCGGATTCATAGAACATGAATATGAATGACGAAAAAATCACCATAGGATTGTTCTGATGTATTCGAGTTAGTACCGTTCATGTTTCGAACGGTGGTTGGCTCAGATGTATTTTATGACAAGGCCAGAACTTTGTTAATTTTACAGCGTTACTTTGGCCACCTTATGTGACCCAATAAGCTACAGTCACACTGTCACGTTTCGAGGCCTACGTTTTACTACGTTTCTGAAACGTAGCAATACGGCAATATACGTAGTAAAACGTATTACAACGTAGTGGAACGTATTACATACGGCTATATACGGCTATATACCTGGCCCATGCCACGTTCGAACTAAAACAACAGTTCGAACGTGGCACTCCGATTTACGTAGCTTATACCTAGTAAAACGTAGCAAAGCGTAGTCGAATCGTAGTAAAACGTAGTACATACGTAACAAATACGTACTAAAACGTAAATTACAACCCGGTGGAACTCTACGTATCAATACGCAGGGACTACGTTTCAATAGGTTTTACTACGACTTGCTACGTGTTACCCATACGTTTTACTACGACTTGCTACGTGCTACCCTACGTTTTGATAGGTTTCAGTAGGTTTCAGCAGGTATTACTAGGTATCACTTCGTATTGACACGCTCTACTACGATTTAACTAAGTATTACTACGTTTGGTTACGCATACGGGCCTAGCTCTGGTGGTTCAGAATCTGGGCTGGCTTATGGTGGTTCAGTGACAGGAATGACTTTACGGCCTTTCCCAGAACCAATACCACGACCTCGACCTCTTGCTGATGTACCTGTAGATTCGATAGATTCGATAGGCACCTGCAATTATAAATTTAAAATTCAAAGAATGGAATAGAGGTCAATGCTGACTCCCAAACATTTTATATGATATGGATATGGAATCATGGCGTTTATATGAATATATTGCATACGTTAAGAAGGATACAAAAGCATACGATTAAATCTAAAGAATACGATCATCGAAGTTCATGGTCAGTACGCATGGGATAAAGAATTGGGTGCAATTTCGAAACAAACAGTAATATATGCACTTAATGTGTACATTTTGGTTGTGATGTTTTTTTTTTTTGTTTTTTTATAAAGATGCAATAAATCGAGTCACAAAATATCGAGAAAAAAGGTTACCTCTTCTGTGTCATCATGCAGTGCACTTAACAGCCCCGGTGCGCGCGCAGATTTGCCACCCCTGGAGTTTTTCTTGGATCCTCTCTTGGTGGTCATCATGCAACTAATTAATTTTGGTGCGAACGTCACGGGTAGAAGTGAACTATCCGGACGCTACGTAGTAATAACCTGATAAAACCTACTGAATCGTAGGAAAACGTATCGGCACGTAGTAAATACCTGTCTAAACGTACCAATCCCTAGTGAAACTGTGGCCCTAAGCCGTTGGATAACTGGACAATACGTAGCGATACGGAGTAAAACGTCGCAAAACGTAGCTATAAACGTACTGAATCCTCGTAACAACCTGCAAAACCGGACAAATTTAGGGCAAAACGTGGGACTTGGAAACGTAGTAAAACGTAGGCCTCGAAACGTGACAGTGTGACTGTAGCTTTACTCTGCATTGTTATTCTGGGCACTGGTATTTTAAGATACTGAATATATTACTGACCTTATCAAATAAGCCAAAGCCAAAGCCGGGGCGACACTTTGCCAGTTCGAATTCGAGATTAGACCCGATTTCTGACCATTTTAATGACTGTTTCTTTTAACCTTTGTATTACATGGATAAGTTCAGACAATACCTACATCATGTACATGCGTTGTTCTAGTAGGTGTGCGTTTTTGAGTTCTTGACTTGAAGGTTTAAAAAAAATAATGATCAGCATCTAGCCTCCAAATGTTGCCTCAGGATCTTTATATTGATCTGTCTGAATTTGTCAATTATCTTGTGTGGGCCTGGTTACATTCTATGTATAGTTTTGTAGTCTAAACGGAGTAAAAACCTGACAATATGGGCTAATATCTACATGAAGATTACCTAGATCTATTATTCTGTTATACCTGTAAACAACTAACTGTTAATTACTTACTGGAGGTTAGGTTAGGCACAACTTGTAATTAAGTAAATATTCTGTTGGCAGAATAATTATTGCAGAATACCAGATGGCAACAATATAGGTATCACTAAGTCTACATCTCCCGATCATGGTCTTCAACAAAAGCACATTAGAATAAAGAAAAGAAGTTTGCTTCTTTAAAAACGGAACCGATGAAATGTCAACAACTTTGTATTGAAACTAGTGTCGCGCTAAAATAGTTTTTTTTTTATCAAGAACTTTAACTTGTAACAATAGTGCCTGCATTAACGTTACTTACAATTCAATCATTTGAACCAAAATGCTGTATGCTGTAATGCATAGTTCGCTGAAATGTGGAGGGTGATTGTGAGTAAATTAATATATTTTTCGATGGCCATATTTATTTATATTAAGCAAGGCAAACACACTTCGAAAACTAATGTGCATGTTTTAAAATTGTGTTTAATCAGTTGATATTTTCATACATGCATGAATGACATATATCAATTCCATGCAAACATACAATATTGAAATATATGTGTATTGCACAAAAACGTGTCAACAAATGCCTGAAAATCTAATTTCCCCATCTCCCGATTTCATTTTAGTATATTGCACAGAAAAGGCAGTTTTCCACAAAAAGTCAAGAAATGTTGCTGTTTCAATTTGTCCAGGATTTACCCCCAAATACCACTTGTTTGCTTGGACTAATAGCCGCAAATTTTAGCGTACGAACACATTTACATGACTTCAATAGGTTTTAGGCAGTAATCTAAAAGGGTTGAAAGGGAAGTTTCAAATAAGGGGCAATTAGAGCACAAGGCCCATGTTGATGTATGTGTATATGGAGGTGGTACACCTAATTTATAACGTTCGACCTTCCTATGACCAAGCGTTCAAAATATTGCAACGTTTGAACAACTGTCCTCCAAAGTCTTGATGAAAATCATAACGAAAACATGCCCATGCAATATGCAGAGATTTTTTCAAGTTGTAAAAATTTAAAATTTTAAAATGTTTGATAGTTTTCTTATTCTTGCTCCAAAACATAGATTGTGGGTACTAGTTAGAACCGCCTCGCCTAGGTATACCCCTGCATACCCCAGTTTTTCTATATAAAAGTGGGGCTTAAGGGGGTATTCATTGCACGGACTTGTTTTCCTGATGTAAAATTCGAACAACTGTCCTCCAAATTCTTGATGAAAAATGGATTTTCTAGGCTGCAGATGTCAATTACAAACCTAGGGAGATAAAGCATTGCAGTTAATTATTCTATGAGCCTGTGCATGAGAAAACCAACAATTTGGGGTTTTGACCAGGTCTGACACAAACCAGGTTGTACAGTCACAGAAGCAGGCTAGAAGCTTGAAATTTTGGATTTAAGAAGAAGAGGAAATGTACTATCCATGTAGCGAAAACAAAGGCGCTGATCAGCTTCGCGGTGACCGCGAAGCTGATCTGCGTCTTTGTTTTCGCCTATGCAATTTGTTGATTTTCCCATACAGTGGCTCCTATGTAAATTGAAGTTTCTGTAAAATCGATCGTATTAAAGCGATATTTGTCGTGGACACTTTAACCTAACATTTCCAAGTCTGCCTACACACACCAGGGGATGTAACATATGCGGTCTTTATGGAAGTGAAAATATCCTTTAAGTTATTGTGCTGCTTTGTTGTTAGGGCTTTTCTTGGAACCAGTGCCAATGTGGATGACATAAATGACTGTCTATGTTTAAGTCGTATGTCATTCTGAAACGTTTCTATGAATTCCAAGTTTCCGTATGTTACTCAAATTGCATCCAAGTTGCAGACATCCAGCATTCGTAATCTTTCATAAAATATCTTCTGATCATCTTTAGTTGTGTTAGATATGCTGTTGGCTTAATGTAAAGCATATCTTAAAATTGTGGTTTAAATTTCTAGAAGTGATCAGGACCCGAGGTTATAAAACGTTTGTCATGCTCATCTCTGCTGGGTCTAAAATATCCTGCTCATAAATGTTAAAAAACACTTGTAGGCATTTTAATATTTGAGCCGCATCGCAAGAAAACCTGATTTTTGTCTATGCGAAAACAAAGGCGCAGATCAGCTTCGCGGTAACCGCGAAGCTGATCAGCGCCTTTGTTTTCGCTACTCGGATAGTACAATTCCTCTTCTACTTAAACCCGAAATTTCAAGCTTCTAGCTCTTTTCTGTGCTTGTACAGGCCGGTTTGTGTCAGACCTGTTCGGAAACCCCGAAGACCGCTTTTCTTGCATCGCGGCTCATTGATAAGCAGGATAAATTGCAGGTTGTAGTGATTTAGATCCAGAATTTAAATTTATATGGACTATTTCAATATTAAGAGACAATTTAAATTTCAGTCTCAGCTTAGTTGAACATGAAAAATGTTTTATAACCTCAGGGCCAGGAATCATATTCCTTTTGCATTGTCAGAATAATGAAACACATTGTCCCTTACACCATTACGAAAACACGCCCATGCAATATACAGAGATTTTTTAAGTTA
The DNA here is from genome assembly GCA_964017185.1 of Rugalucina vietnamica. Taxonomy (NCBI): domain Eukaryota; kingdom Metazoa; phylum Mollusca; class Bivalvia; order Lucinida; family Lucinidae; genus Rugalucina; species Rugalucina vietnamica. Next base: position 40,827,769 of record OZ024875.1, read on the forward strand.
TAAAAACTGAAAATTTTCAGTAGAAAAAAATTCGATATTTTTCTTATTTTTGCTCAAAACATAGATTGTGGGTACTCGTTACAACCGCCTCGCCGAGGCGGTTCTAACGAGTACCCACAATCTATGCTTTGGAGCAAAAATAAGAAAAATAGGTATACCCCTGCATACCCCAGTTTTACTATTTAAAAGTGGGGTTTGAGGGGGTATACTTTGCACGGACATGTTTTCCTGATGATCTGCGAAAACCAAAACATTCTGGCCGGCTGACATGCATTTCATGTGTTGTTTGTCTAAACTGAAGCCTTCTGTAAATGTCTTCATGCTGGCCATTTCTTAACCAGAGTAAACTACAATAAAATATTTGCGAAAGTTCAAGCAAAACAAAAAATGTTCGACGAAACTGTGAGACGTTTTGGCCTCCAGTTTTGTATTGTTCCATATTGCTTTTTGGTACCCTTATCTTAAATGGTCTTGGTGTGATTTGCCCGAGCTCTCAATTTTGATCGGACAATTCTCATTTCATTATTTCATTATTACATGTACATAGACACCCTTTAATCTGAATGTCAGGAAAAGTAACCAATAGTTTGTTGTTTTTTTTCTCTTGAGTGATAGATTTTGATACTGCAACCTGAATATGTTAACTAAATGCCAACGGAATACGAGATATGATGAACCTCAATGCGGAATACAGTGTTCATGTCATATACAATGTCTCATATAATTTATAGCAAAATCAAAGTACGACCAGCCTACCATCAAAGTCTGGTTAACTACCTATGTCTAAGCTTGTCCACGAAAGGTGGTTATTTCATACAGTCCATGCATGGAAACAAATGTGTCGAAGCTATTTACTTATGGTGACTCATTTTATTACGGAACTTTGGGGTTTCGTGTGTTTTTTTTCTTACTATCCTAAGCGCAGAGGCACGCGTCCCGACATGACCATGAATGTATCCATTTTACTGGCAGCTTAAACTGAACAAATACAGTGTCAAAACAAAGTTTACTATAAAGCGTTTTAGCTCGCAAACGACCATAAAATTCACATACACTACACCCCGTGAAATTATTCCAGACAAACAATGCTTACTGATCGAAATTACTGAAAATGTCGAACATCATCACGCGATCTGTTAGACTTGACAAACATTGCTACATTCGAGTTACAAACATTGCTACAAAATTACATACTCGAGTTTTCGATGTCTACAGTCCCATGGACGTTATTGTTTCCCGGCTGAGTGGCCACCCACCAATAGTATACACTTTTGAACAAGTCAAATGAGAAGTACATGTAACCCGCAAGTAAATATACTCCTCAAAAATTCTAAGGGCCACTGTATTATTTTCCATATATAGTCGTGTAATGCTATCCCAGTTCAAATCAAATTTAATACCAATCCCAATGGACCAATTCCCTTCTTCATTTGCATTATCTGAAATAATGCCTCGTATCTTAAATAATGCCTCGAAGTTACCGACTATTAGAACTTTGAAACCGGAAATGTCATGACAAATGTTTTTGTAAATTTTTTTTTTTTTTTTTTTTTTTTTTTTTTTTTTTTTCAAAATTAGCTCAAACATGACCATCATTAGCAAAAATGAATTTTACACAAACAACATTTGCCGCAATGTATTTTAGACTGACCTTTAAGGAAAAATCGAACTCGAGTTGAATTTTTGTGAATGTATGGAATTTCAGAAAAATGCCGTAATTTCATGATTTTCGAAAAATGCCAAAAGTGTTCTAAGGGCTTTGGCATGGCGTTTCCTTTTTCAAATGTCTTGTAGTCAGTTACTTTGGGACAATACCTAAAATAATGCAAAAGAAATGGATATTCTGCGTCCTTTGGGATGTCCATTAAATATGGGTTTAATTTGGGTGCCTTAACATTGCGATATATGGAAAATAATAAAGTGGCCCTTAGAATTTTTTGAGGAGTATAGTACTTAAAGTTTTAATGTGGTGGATGCCGTTTGGTAACTAAGGTTACAACTACATGTATGTCAAGTCAGGTTACGGTTTCTCGGTCGTTGTATCACACATGTACTATCATGATAAGATCTTAATGTGCCCAATGTGCCCTAATGTAAAATCCTAAAATGCCAGCAAACAGAATGATCATATGGTATATGAAAAGTTTCAGGGGTACGTATTTTCATGACGCCATATGTAACGCTTATTTTACAGTCAGCAGCGGTACGTTAATTTCTCTAAATATAACATAATTTGTCACTTGTGGTAAGTTGTTATATTCAAATATTTATTTCATACTTTACAGTGAAAACCAATGTACATCAAAACTTGATAAAATTGGTATTTTCATTGATATGAAATTTCACTGATGTCAAATCTCTCTGATATCAAAAGTCACAAGTGACTGATATCAGCCTATATCTTCACTGTAGATTTTGGATTACTTCTGACGTTTCCATTTACTTGACGTCATAAAAATGTGTCTCACTTCAGAAATTCAAACGCCCATAACTCCTTTATTTATGAACAAAAACATAAAGCGTGGGTATTCATTTTCTTAGTTAGAACGTAAAGAACAATGTGGTACCCAAATTATTTGTGTTTTTGGTTTTTGCATTTTCACCGCCTGCCTTGTGAATTAGAAAATACCCGTGTATTGTATAAAATAAAAAGAAAATTTGCTTTTTTTCGGTGAATACCAAATATATATCATCGGGTCAAGTATAGTATAAGAAAAAAATAATCCCCGCGTCAGCGCTTTTCTAAATGTTGTAATTAGGTTAACCGCATTACGACATGTCATGCTAAGCAATATTATCCAAAACATAATCCCCCTATCACCGCCATGTTAAATAAAATGAACCTCTCTCTCCCACACCCCTTTATAATATACATGTAATTGGATGTCATTCAGCACAGTACTGGCAATCCTGAATCTCACTTGACGGTATATTATACTCATATTCAGTAAGTTACTATCAGTTTTGAAGGTTGACAGGTCGACGGGTCGACAGGTCGACGGGTCAACAGATCGAATGAACATGAAAAGAAATGCAACAAGTTACTGTCAAACAGCTATATGTAACTTATTTCAGCAAAATCTATATCGTAAAACATTCAAAACGTCACTCAACGTCATTCAACGTTAGCGCCGCAAGCATGACTTTACTTTGGCGCCGTTTTTCTGTCACGTTGACGTCAAAACTAATGTGTATCACAGACAGCACCTGAAGAGTTAAAGTTCGTGCCACTCAAAGGGTTAGTGCCTATATATGACCTGTCAACGTTTGCGCCGTCACCAATCTTAACTTTGGCGCCGTTTTTTCTGAAAAGATGACGTCACAGCTAATGTGCTACAAAGAAAACAGCTAAAGAGTAATAGTTTTTGCCACTCTTATACCTGTCAACCCGTCGACCCGTCGACCTGTCAACCCGTCGACCTGCGCACTCGTGAAAATTTTGATGTTTTCAACTCACTTGATTAAATATATTTGGTATTCACCTCAAAAAAAGCAAATATCCTCTATATATCACATGAAACAAACACAACGGAATTCCCAAATTCAAGAAAACATGCCGGTGGTTACGGCTCATGTGTCTTTCAAGACAAACAGTTCAAAGAATTTATTTCTTCTGTGCATGTGTTTGGTATCCTTATAAAGACGAAATGTAGCCCTTTCACTCAATGTATAATACAACAGCTTACCATGTCTATATAAACAAAGTTATTACACCTATGACAGAACGTTTTGACACATCCTCGTAATATTTGAGCGTGTTCAATGTCATGTCAACAGCATGGAATGCTCTGCAATAATGATGATCAACATTCGACCTACGGAACATAAACATATAGACAGCAGATCTAAATCCGCCTTTTAAACTGTTCTGATCGAAAAACGAACACCTGAACCATGAGCAATAGGTACCTAAACCTGAAAATAAACACGCCCAATTAGTAAACATGGACATTCATTAATGATCTCGTTAACCGAGTTGGGTGCGTCCAATGAGCTTAGATGTGTTCATTTTATGCTTGTTTTACGGAGGTGCACAATACACCACTAAATGTATTTATGATGTGGAACTCATTTTTACCAAAGCAATTCTGAAGGGTGATCAAGTACTTGTAATTACGGTAGCGTGCAAGAAGTATGGTAAATCAAACATCTCTGAGATATAAATCGAATATATAATAACAATAGCAGGCTTGGCACAAAACAATGTATACAACAACAAATTTATGTTACAAATCCATGGTATGTAATGTCTCACAGTATAAACAAAGCTTAGATTTAGAGAGTTTCTTATGGTATTTTTGCCATTCAAGACACGAAAGAAAAAAGGAGAAATAACTGATGTGCATGCCAAGTAAAGTTAAAAAAAGAATTGGTACAGTTCAATTTAAAATCTCAACCCCACACCAGTGACCAGGAAGTGACACCACAAGAAACCATTACTCATACAAAGCAACAATTTGGCTATCATCAACCAAAACACTGAAGACGAGTTGAACAGAAATGCAGAGAGAATAAACGGACAACGTTAAGGTGGACAACGTTAAGGCAGATCCGCCTTGCAACGGTCAGCAATGATGATAACCGTATGCTATCTGCCCATTGCTATACTCAACGACCATGTCAAACTTAATATAATCAGCTACACATGTATCAGATAAAGATGGCACAGAAATATGGCTCGAGATTCGCATTAAATGCAGCTGACCGAAAACTGCATAAGGTCTACTTACATGTTGTGTTTCCTTTTTATTGTCAAAGTTTGGATGACTTTCAGATATTGTTGGAGTTCAAGTGCATCATTGTGATGGACTATACTCTCAAAATGGCTAGTCATCAGGAACACATGTCCGTGTAATGTTACCCCCTTAAACCTCACTTTTATATAGAAAAACTGCGGTTTGCAAGGGTATACCTAATTTTCTTATTTTTTTTTATCCAAATCATACATTGTGACCAATGGGTACTCGTTAGAACCGCCTCGGCGAGTCACCCTTTTTAAATAAAGAACTTACTTACTTACTCACTTAACATTTGGCGAGGAAAGTTTGCGTTTAACGTTTTGTAGTTAATAATTATTGTCGCTAAGTCGTATACGCTGGACTTATAACATGTAAATTCAGGGCAATTACCAGGTCAAAATATTGACATATTTTTCTCTCATAGAATTGACGACCCCTTCTGTATTAATCAGTTTAATACCCTTGGTACAAGGTAACACAGATTCAATATTAATAACAATGTAATGATTCTTTCTCTTGCAAGCGTATAAGTTGAACCTTGTCAAGATAGAACCCGTCGTTATCGGTATGCGTCAGGTTCATTAAACTTTCTATAGTGTTTAGATATAAATACTAGCTATCTTACATGCGTCAGCGTCAAAAGCATACTTTATAGCCTTGGATAAATTAGCTGACAAGGCTGTGTGGGCCTATCAGCGTAACGCATACGCACTTTGTATGTGCTGAAGCAGGTCGGCTTATGGCTCAGCATAGTTTGTATAATGTATGGGTTTCCTATAACATTGATTTTCAATTTTACGCTAGTTTTGGATTAGAACCATTTGACTGACTCAATGGAACCATTATTATTTCTGGTTGTTAATTCAGAAAATTACGTCGATATTTGCCAGACATACTTTGTGTCTTTTCACGGTGTGTTTATAGGTGAAAAATCCAATTTGCACAAACTATTTAGTATCATTATAAACTGTATGTCTGTGGAGAATCACCGTTTAAAGACTGGATTGCATCAATAATGTCGAGACCGCATACAAGACATACCTGAACGTATAAGTTATTTCACACACCTAAAATTGCCATGTGACAGCAAGATAATATATATATATATATGAAATGATTTCTACCTCGAACCCTTATGTATTTGGGACTTCGGGTCTAAATTAGAGTCTAGGAAGGGCTTAAAGTTTTGTACTTCCAAAGCAAAAGTATTTGGCAAACCAGGTGGCCAGAAAACAAAAGCAGTCCCACTGAGAAGTGGCCTGTCCAGTTTTCAAACATCAAAGAGACCAAGTGAGGTGATTGACAAGTTGACATGTCCTGAAAACATAGCAGTAACTGTGGTATTTAATTTTATCATAAATGCTCTCAAAAGGAGTATTGATCTTTTAAGGATGAATCTTCATAAAATAGGTACAAATATTGAATTTATTGTGAAATTATTTTGTTGATCGTGATGATTGCGATGGTGGTTGTAATGATCATGAATGGTGATGATAATAATGGTCTAGTTCAGTTTCATAAACTAGTCTCTTCTAAAATGTCAATTGATTTCTTTGAAAGTATTAACGGTAACAGTATAGGCAAACTCAAAGAGTATCTATACTGTTATTCAAAGGACCTGTCAATTTCAGTGGCTTTGGCTCTCTTTCCTGTACAGGTGTTTTGCTAGATACTTCTGCCTCGGCTAGTATAGGCTTTGGCGGGGCATCTGTATCATTTTGTGTGTGGTTAAATCCGTTAATTAAGTATACAAGAGGACATTCTTGATCTTGATCGCCATTGAATTAAATGCGAGTTCAACCTGTAGTAAGTTACACTACATATAAGGAAATAGTACAGTGAACCATCACTTATGTTGTTCAGTTAATGGTTAAAATGAAGATTTCTCTATAGAAAGTATAATGACTGGTTTACGCTCCCTTCCAATAATATTTCTATCAAAAACCGACAGCCTAACGTCAATTTCTCTTTCATCCCTTGGGGAGATTCTCAGAACAATAATATTCCTTATCCGTCCAATGTTCTCAGACTATGTGTAATATCGCATTACGAAAACATGCCCATATGATATACAGTAATTTTTCAGGTCAAAAATCGATAATTTTCAGAGGAAAATGTTTGATATTTTTCTTATTTTTGCTCAAAACATAGATTGTGGGTACACGTTAGAACCGCCTCAGCGAGGCGGTTCTAACGAGTACCCACAATCTATGTTTTGGAGCAAAAATAAGAAAAATAGGTATACCCCTCCATACCCCATTTTTGCTATATAAAAGTGGGGTTTAAGGGGGTATTCATTTCACGGACATGTTTTCCTGATGGTCGATTTTAAGAGTGGCAGATGGTTAGGCATGTTATGTTAATGGTTCACAGTAAGTTGTTTATTCATGCAGTAAGCCATAAGGCCCATGAGGACATAAACATAAACACTATACATAAGATGCAGGATAGAAAGATATACATTACATTTCTACAGCTCCAAGACTGATGAAAATTATTCATAACTACCCGTATTAACTTGACAAGCACTACTTGAAAAATGCAAAGATAATATGTACATAACTATCATGTAAGTCAAAAATTTATTCTCAATTATGTCAACCTTTTCAGATAAAATGCTGAATTTTATATTTAATATGAATCATATTCTTCAAATACGTTACAACACATTTGGGTATCAAGGATGAACTGCTAATGCACTGAGTATTTGTGTGAGATCGGGTACAAAACAATCATGATAGAGGTACTTGAATGATTTAGCGAGAAAATGGCAGAAATCACAATCGGGTATGACCTCAATGCTAGGGTAATTCACCAAATTGTGCAACACATTTACAATACAGATGGTCACTCGGCTACATTTGCAGATCATAAGGAAGATCAGGAAAACAGGAAATGTGTACCCCCTCATACCCCACTTTTTTCTAGTAAAAGCGGGGTTTACAGGACTATATCTATTTTTTCTTATTTTTGATGCAAAACATAGATTGTGGGTACTCGTCAGAACCGCCTCGGCGAGGCGGTTCTAACGTGTACTCACAATCAATGTTTTGAGCAAAAATCTCAAAATTTTTCATATGAAACTTTCAATTTTTACAACTAAAAAAAATCTCTGTTTATTGTATGGGCAAGTTTTCGTAATGAACAACATAGATGGTCACTCCATTACGAAAACTTGCCCATGCAATAAACAGGATTTTTTTTTAGCTTAAAAAATGAAAATTTTCAGCGGAAAAATGTTGATATTTTTCTTATTTTTGCTCAAAACATAGATTGTAGGTACACGTTAGAACCGCCTCGCCGAGGCGGTTCTAACGAGTACTCACAATCAATGTTTTGAGCAAAAATCTCAAAAATCTCAAAATTTTTCATATGAAATTTTCAATTTTTACAACTAAAAAAATCTCTGTTTATTGTATGGGCAAATTTTCGTCCTGAACAACATAGATGGTCACTCGGATACATTTGCAGGTCCCTAGTAAGGTGGTGCTGGTCTGATAAAGCAAAAATAATATGGCCCCGAGGTTATAAAACTTTTTTCATGCTCAGCTCAGCTGAGACTAAAATTTATCCTGCTCATAAATGTTAAAATGCCAACAATTGTTGGCATTTTAACATTTATTAGCAGGATAAATTACCAGATTTTGAGGTATGAACCTGAATTTTCCACTAATTTTGACTATTTCAGTATTTATGATCAGTTGAAATTTCATGCTCAGCTGAGCTGAGCTTGAAAAAAGTTTTATAACCTCGAGGTTACTGATTATGCTTCAACGTCAAAATCGGGCTTTAGAAGATAACATAGAAATAAAAATAACCTCAATAACACCGCGTTAATAAGTTTCCAGCTTTTAATAGAACCAGAACAATGTGTTCACTACAGGGTTTGGCAAAATAACAAATAGAAATTACTAAAGTAGGTGCTTTTATAGTGAAGTGGTTTAAAATTCCTGGTTAATATCGCAGTGTGAGCAGGACAATTCTAAATGCCTGGAAAACGTGGAACAAATTATAGATCTGAATTCTGCATGTATGACATTTGCCTTTATAGAATGGCATTTTGCTTGTAACATAGCCATGTCATCTGGAAACCATGTCCATGAAATATGTACACCCTTAGGGTCAGGTACAAAACGGTCATGATAAAGATATTATTTTAATGGTTTAGCGAAAAACAGCAGACTTCAACAGTGCTGACTATATTATTTCTTTCGGTCCTTTGAGATCAGTTAGAATATTCAGAATAATAAAAATTGTACGTTTAGAGCCATCTTCTAAACAATATTTTAATTACTTGACTCTGTTTGGGCATGTGTCTTTGATTTAGTTAACACCGGCCTCGGTAGCTCAATAGGTAGAGTGTCCGCTCCGAGATCGGGAGGTACCGGGTTCGATCCCGGGCCGCGACATACCAAAGTCGTTACTAGTTGCTCCCCGCTTAGCACTCGGATTTTCGGGGTAGAGCTAGGACTGGTCGCTCCGATGTCAGTATTATGTGACTGGAGGTGGTATCAGGTAAAAGTGTCTGGGATCTGATACCACAGTGAGGCAGCACTACAAAAGTGAGCATTGAGCTCCCTGTCACAACCAGACACCGTCGTGATATGACAGATAATGTTGAAAGCGACGTTAAACACGAACAAACAAACAAACATTACATTGTGTTACTGTTTGAAATTGCAGTATATTCATATGGTTAACGTCGCCGGTTTATGAAGGGTCACTGATGAGGGTTCAGTACCCGAAATTGCGCAATATTGCCCACCATTACTACATCAAGTTGTTATATTTTATTCACAACAGGGTGTGACCTCAATGCCAGAACAATTCACAAAGGCATATATGTCAATAAATAGACTGCGTACATGTAGCACATTCACGATATATGGCACTCTGTCACATTTGCAGAACTTAAGGAAGATGGTGCCAGTCCGATACGGCTAAATATTATTTTGCGTCGGCATCAACATCAGACTTTAGGAGATAGCACATGAATAAAAATTATACTGATCACACCACGTTTATACATTTTCAGCTTTTAATAGAACCAAAACAATATGTTCACTACAGAATTTGGCAAATAATAGAAACAGCTGAAGTAGAGGCTTTTACAGTGAAGTGGTTGATAACACCTGGTTAATATCGCAGTGAGAGCATGACAATTCAAAATGCCTGGAAAGCTTGGAACAAATTATAGATCTGAATTCTGCATGCATGACATTTGCCTTTATAGAATGACATTTTGCTTATAACAGAGCCATGCCATCAGAAAAAAAAACATGTCCATGAATTTATACCCCCTTAGGATCAGGTACAGAACAGTCATGGTATATGTATCATTTGAATGATTTAGCGGATACATGGCTGACATAACAATCGGGTATAACCTCAATGCTGGAGCAATTCAAAAATGCGTTTATGACAAAGATAGGTTGCGTAGCACATTCATCATAGATAACCACACGGCTACCCTTACAGAACTTAAGGAAGATGGTGCCAGTCTGATACACCTAAATATTATTATGCGTCTGTGTGAACATCAGACTTAAGGAGATAATATAGAAATAAAAATAATCATAATAAAACAACGTTAAAATATTTTCAGCTTTCAATAGAACCAAAACAATATGTTCACTACAGGGTTTGCCAAGTAACAAATAGAAACAACTAAAGCAGATGCTTTTACAGTGAAGTGGTTTATAATTCCTGGTTAATATCGCAGTGTGAGCATGACAATTCTAAATGCCTAGACAACGTGGAAAAAATTATAGGTTTGAATTCTGCATGCAAGACATTTGCCTTTATAAAATGGCATTTTGCTTGTAACATAGCCATGTCATCTGGAAAACATGTCCATGAAATATACAACCCCTTAGGATCAGGCACAGAACGGTCTTGATAAAGATATTATTTTAACCCATATTTGACGAATGGATTTTCCCAGCATTATCAATTGGGTGAGTCCATTTTCATTTTAGGGATGTTGGGAGTGATTTTTATTTTTATCTGATTTTTTGATGGAATTTCTCTGTGCAAACAGAATAGCCCCAGTTGGGACGCCGCGTTCTGCGGCGTCGCATCTGGGTCTATACTGTTTGCCATGTCCCACAAAAGGGACGCCATGTTCAAATGAGTTAATGGTTTAGCGAAAAATGGCAGACTTCACAACAGGGTATAGCCTCTATGCCAGAGCAATTCACAAAGGCATATATGCCAATAAAAACATGTAGCACATTCACGATATATGGCACTCTGTTATATTTACAGAACTTAAGGAAGATCGTGCTAGTCCGATACGGCTAAATATTATTATAGGTCAGCGTCAACATCAGACTTTAGGAGATAACATAGAAATAAAAATAAACCTGATTACACCACGTTAGTACATTTTCAGCTTTTAATAGAACAAAAAACAATAAACTCACCACAGGGTTTGGCAAATAACAGATAGAAACAGCTAAAGTAGAGGATTTTATAGTGAAGTGGTTGATAACAACTGGTTGATATCGAAGAGTGAGCATGACAATTCAAAATGCTTTGAAAACGTGGAACAAATTATAGATCTGAATTCTGCATGCATGACATTTGCCTCTGTGGAATGGCATTTTGCTTGTAACATAGCCATTTCATCTGGGAAACATGTCCATGAAATGTATACCCCGTAGGATCAGGAACAGAACCGTCATGATTAAGATATCATTTTAATGGTTAAGAGAAAAATGACAAACTTCACAACAGGGTATGACTTCATTACGAAAACGCGCCCATGTGAGATAGAGAGATTTTTTCAGCTGTAAAAAATGAAAATTTCATCAGAAAATTTTTGATATTTTTTCTTTTTTTTTGCTCAAAACATTGATTGTGGGTACACGTTAGAACCGCCTCAGCGAGGCGGTTCTAACGAGTACCCACAATCTATGTTTTGGATCAAAAATAAGGAACATAGGTTTCCCCTGCAAACCCCAGTTTTACTATATAAAAGTGGGGTTTAATGGGGTATTTATTATAAATATTATTGTGCGTCAACGTCAACATCAGACTTTGGGCGATAACATAGAAATAAAAATAACCCTGATTACGCCACGTTAATATATTTTCAGCTTTTAATAGAACAAAAAACAATAAGCTAACCACAGGGTTTGGCAAATAACAGACAGAAACAGCTAAAGTAGAGGCTTTTATAGTGAAGTGGTTGATAACACCAGATGACATGAGGTCGTCTAAGAAGGAGACTTGTCAAACAAGTCTAACCCCCAGTAGAGGACAACGGACTATAAAACGGATATGATGATGATGATGATGGTTAATATCGAAGAGAGAGCATGACAATTAAAATGCTTTGAAAACGTGGAACAAATTATAGATCTGAATTCTGCATGCATGACATTTGCCTCTATGGAATGGCATTTTGCTTGTAACATAGCCATGTCATCTGGGAAACATGTCCATGAAATGTATACCCCTTAGGATCAGGAACAGAACCGTCATGATAAAGATATTATTTAATGGTTAAGAGAAAAATGACAATCTTCACAACAGGGTATGACTTCATTATGAAAACGCGCCCATGTGAGATAGAGAGATTTTTCAGCTGTAAAAAATGAAAATTTCATCAGAAAATTTTTGATATTTTTTCTTATTTTTGCTCAAAACATTGATTGTGGGTACTTCGGTGAGGCGGTTCTAACGAGTACCCGCAATCTATGTTTTTGATCAAAAATAAGGAACATAGGTATTCCCCTGCAAACCCCAGTTTTACTATATATGAGTGGGGTTTAAGGGGGTATTTATTATAAATATTATTATGCGTCAACGTCAACATCAGACTTTGGGCGATAACATAGAAATAAAAATAACCCTGATTACGCCACGTTAATATATTTTCAGCTTTTAATAGAACCGAAACAATACGCTCACCACAGGGTTTGGCAAATAACAGATAGAAACAGCTAAAGTACAGGCTTTTATAGTGAAGTGGTTGACAACACCTGGTTGATATCGAAGAGTGAGCATGACAATTCATTTTTTTTTTTTTTTTTTTTTTTTTTTTTTTTTTTTTTTTTTTTTTTTGAAAACGTGGAACAAATTATAGATCTGAATTCTGCATGCATGACATTTGCCTTTATAGAATGACATTTTGCTTATAATGGAGCCAGACATGAGAAGTCATGTTTCTTGCAAATAATATAGATGCAAATAAGACTTCGTGAAATTCCCTTAGGCAAATCATCAGGAAAACATGTCCGTGTAAAGTATACCCCCTCAAACCCCACTTTTATATAGTAAAACTGGGGTATGCAGGGGTATACCTATTTTTTTTTTTAATATTTTTGCTCCAAAACATAGATTGTGGGTACTCGTCAGAACCGTCTCGCCGAGGCGGTTCTAACGTGTACCCACAATCTATGTTTTGAGCAAAAATAAGAAAAATATCGAAATTTTTTTTATTGAAAATTTTCATTTTTTACAACTTTAGAAATCACTGTATATTGCATGGGCAAATTTTCGTAATGTAGCCTAAAATGCTGTGTTATAAGGTCTTGGCTTTATGGGGTTGGGGGGGGGGGGGTGATTGCTGATTCTTGTGTTCACGCGTGCTTGTCCCTTTTTATTTGTTGTTTGTGGAACCTTTCATATCAGTTGTTACCTTTCTTTAATTTTCGCTAAAGGTATTTTGGTTTCTATTTCTGTTAAACTTCATAACATTATGTTTATAAGGAAAACTTGAAATTTTTGACATGTTATTTGTCATGTCTGTACATCATTCGTTGGTTGTAACAGGTTGATTTTGGGATATTGTTTACTTTTTCCCCGTCAAACAGTTGCTTGGTTGTGTTGGTGTTACATGTATAGTTGTTGCTCAATATATATAATACAATGTATTTGACAGTATTTTATTTTCTATTTGCTATGTGTGCTTGTCTGTTTTGTTTGTTAGTTTTGGTTTGGCCATCCGGATGTCTACCTGGCCCGGAAAAAGTCAGTCATCCTGCTCTCCATGCAAGTTGGTAAAAATTTTGTATTGTCCGTTATTTTCTGCCTGGGGTCTGGGTAAAATCTTGGACCTTCTGTTCTTACTTATATCCATTATATGAGCCGCCTCATGGGAAAACCAACAATCTGCATTGGCGAAAACAAAGACACAGATCAGCTTCGCGGTAACCGCGAAGCTGATCAGCGCCTTTGTTTTCGCTACTCGGATAGTACAATTCCTCTTCTACTTGAATCCGAAATTTCAAGCTTCTAGCTCTTTTCTGTGCTTGTACAGGCCGGTTTGTGTCGGACCTGTTCGGAAACCACATTGTTGGTTTTCCCACGAGGCGGCTCAATTATCATTGTTAGGTTGCATTTCCTACATATTTATTTCTCTTATCATTTACATAGGGACACGAAACTTGGACAAGGTCATGATGTCTAAATGCCTACCCTTTCAGACACAATATTTCGTACGAAAAACAGAAAATATTCTTAGTCGGAGGTTTGTGATATTTTGCAGAAAGTTGTCAAAATTGAGCCGCATCGTGAGAAAACCGGATTTTTGCCTAGGCGAAAACAAAGGCGCAGATCAGCTTCGCGGTAACCGCGAAGCTGATCAGCGCCTTTGTTTTCGCTACACGGATAGTATATTTCCTCTTCTTCTTATATCCGAAATTTCAAGCTTCTAGCCTGCTTCTGTGACTGTACAGGTCAGTTTGTGTCAGACCTTGTCGGAAACCCCGAAGACCGGTTTTCTCGCGTCGCGGCTCAAATATTATCTACCAGTATATCTTAATTATTGATGACTATCATGAATAATAATGACTCGTTTCAGACAACGCGACTTTGAATAACCATAAAGTTGCTCTATGGCATTGAGGTCTATGCTAAAGATGCAATATGAGACCAAGAGGGTGTGCGTTACACATTCGTAGATAAAGATGTTTATTAAAGGTACAAGTCGGCAATGATCAGGAAAAGGCGCAATCAGAAAGAAATTCCCACTCCAAAAAACCGAAGTGGGAAAAACTTTATTGACAATTAGATACTTGTACTAAGAAAGCAAATTGTAAGCCGAGTGAGCATCTATTTCCCAATAGGCGGCCACTTAGTTACATAACCTAACTAGAAATATGAAAACGCACACAATGTGCAAACATCACAACAATTCAACACCAAGACATAAAACAATAAGAACCGCAACAGAAGCATTACCTTGGAACGATCAGTAATATAGAAATACTGGCGGGCTTAAACTAGTTTTATATGGCCATAACCTTAGCTTTTGCAGTGGTTCACAACATACAGTTAGTTGTTCAGTCCTCGTGGTGAATCTCTAACTAGTCAATGAATCATCAAGGACAAACAAAAATCATGATTTAAACCACCTTGATGAATCAAAAACGAGGAGTCACAGATTCAGTAAGCTGCCCGACGATGGAGATCCCTGGGCGCACAATAAGTTACTGAAAGTCCGGAGAACTTGGAAGACCGGATTAAGCCCCCAGTAATTTTATATTACTAATCGTTCCAAAGCGATACTTGTATTGTGGTTCTAAGTGTTTCATGTTTAGGCGTTGAAATTCTGTACTGTTTGCAGCTTATGTCGTTTTCATATTTTATCTAAGTTCGGGTAATTGAGTGGTTGCCTATTGGGAAATATCTGTTCACTCGGATTACAACTTAAGTATGTTTTCTTAGTATAAGTACCTAATTGTCAATTTAGTTTTTCCCCATCTCGGTGTTTGGAGTGGGAATTTCTTTCTGAATAAAATATAATGGATTGATCCTTTGGAAGCAGTTGAACATTCAAAGGCTAGGGAAATAGTATGGACGATATTGCGCAATTTCGGGTTGTAGCCCTTTTAAAACCGGCAACGAAAGCGCTTTTTCCTGAGCATTGCCTATTTTTACCTTTAAATTTCGCCTTCCAAAGATACAGTCTATACTAAAAAAAAATGTAAAAAAACGTGCGACCTACCTCAGTTTATCGGCAATTAGATTTCATAAAGATTGGGAAAAACAGACACAGATCATGAGACAAAGGATGTCTTGTTCCATCCGAAAGGGAGGGGGATAAGACGCACACTACAATATCTTTTTGTTGTCATGCATTAAATTAAATCGTTTGGTGGTTTAAATGGGTCTTTTGTGACATCACAACACTGCCACGTCAAAAAAAAAAAAAAAAAAAAAAAAAAAAAAAAAAAAAAAAAAGACAGTAACCAACATTTGTTTTCAAGAGGGGTGGTGTCTTGTTCCCTTACTCTAGATGTTTACAAAAGAGCTGTACTACCAAAGAAATCAAAACGCACCCCAATAAAACTGATTTTGAAGCTTTAACCTTTTCGTGATAATTCACATTTCCGACATTATCACCGTCATAACTAGGAGTATCTGGAGTGATTTAAAACTTCATTGCCTACTTGTATCTTTTTTCATTGATGAAATTTCTGTAGCAAACAGAATAGCTTTTGATCGCCACCACGCTAGTTTGCCTACTTGTGTGTCCCACAAAGGGTACAGCAGAATTATGTGGAACCTAACTTAGAGGTTGATTATGTACTTTGGCAGTATCAGGCTTGGATGATAGAGATGTGCATCATGCTGGCAATGTAATCGCCTTCTTTAAAGTAAAATCACTAAACGAAGCCAAATAGTGACATTATGTGCTCGTGAACTGTAAAATGGCAGTTCTGACTGAGGAGAAAACAGGTTTCTGTCGAATATTTAGAGCGTGGATACTCATTTTTACTAGCTTTAACATATTAATAGAAATGTATTTTTGTCTTCTTTGTTTCTGAAAAATCATTACCTGATTGTAAACAAGGTTTATTGGGAATGGTATTGTTTCTGAGTACAGCAGTTTCTGATCAATGCTTACCTCTACCTTTATATTATCAGGATGGGTTTCGACTTTAATAACCTGTCTCATTAAGAAAATATGTCCACATAATATACAGAATTTTCTTAAGTTGTAAAAATTTTCATTGGAAAATATTTGATATTTTTCTTATTTTGGCTCATAACATAGATTGTGGGTTCACGTTAGAACCGCCTCGCCGAGGCGGTTCTAACGAGTACCCACAATCTATGTTTTAGAGCAAAAATAAGAAAAATATGTATACCCCTGCATACTCTAGTTTTGCTATATAAAAGTGGGGTATAAGGGGGTATGCTTTTAATGGACATGTTTTCCTGTTGTTCAGAAACTCTCAGTTTACATTTTTTGCATCAAAGTGATAAACGCCACAGTTGAAAAGTATCGTGATGTCTGAAAATATTGACTTATTTTACGATGTAGAATACAACTGTATAGTTTTAAACATTACTCTAGGGCAAGTCGCATAATAAATAGCATAATTCTGAGACAGACGAAGTAACCTTGAGATTTTTCTTTATAGTTTTTTCTTTTGGGAAAATATGTTTTCAGAAAGCAGGAAAGTGAAAAATAAAATGACAACCTGAAAGACCAGTGGAATCATTTGAATGAACGGGGCAGCAAATAATTGGGTTTCGGATGACCAAGACTGATTTGTCAAAATCACAAAGTGTAGTCAAATTTAGCTTTTCAAGGATAAAAAGGTACAAGTAGGCAATGATCAGGAAAAGGCGCAATCAGAAAGAAATTCCCACTCCAAAAACCGAGGCGGGAAAACATCAAATTTACAATATGGCACTTAAACTTAGAGAACATATCGTAAGCCGAGTGAGCAGCTATTTCCCAATAGGCGGCCACTCAGTTACCCGAACTTAATTAAAACTATGAAAACGTACATAAGGTGCAAACAGCACAAAAATCGACTCCAAAACATAAAACAAATAGAAACACAACAGACGTATCGCCTTGGAACGATCAGTAATATAAACCATATAAAATGAGCCGCCTCATGAGAAACCCAACGATCTGCATATGCGAAAACAAAGACGCAGACCAGCTTCGAAGCTGATCAGCGCCTTTGTTTTCGCTACACGGATAGTACACTTCCTCATCTTCTTACATCCGAAATTTCAAGCCTCTAGCCATCTTCTGTGACTGTACAGCCTGATTTGTGTCGGACCTGTTCGGAAACCATATTGTTGGTTTTCTCACGAGACGGCTCAAATATGTAATATAAAATTCTATTCTAAGAAAATGTTAATTAAATACAAGAAAATAGTTCGTGCTCTTTACCTATTTATTAACTTTAAGACGGTAATTTTGATTGTCTAAATTATGATCTAGGTTTAGAACGTTTTCTACTAAATTGTCAATATTTTCAGGATAATAACACTCCGTTATCAAACACTTGTCGGGGAAACCTCTTATATTAAAGCTGAAAAAGTGTAGTGCGCGAATTAGACAGCAAGATCCAACAATCAACAAAGTTCCCAGTCGGAGGTCCACTAAGTTCCCAGCCGGAGGTCCACTTTTCATGCCAACAGGTTATAGCATAATTTTGTTTTCATTCAGTCTAACGTTTAGTATTACTGGTATAAATCGCCTCGGCAAGGACGATTTTATATAGCTATAGCAAGAATGAAGATAATGGAAAACAAATGAGAAAGAATGGAAAATAATCACCAATATTCCATTAGAGCACGATCATAACGCCAAGTCTCCTGAAGAGAGCATAATTGCTTTTACATTTCAGCCTTCTCACGTGAGAGACTGACTTTTTGCATATGTGACCAAGAGATGCTCATATCATCTTTTGCTACCCATAATGTCGTAGCGGCATTGCTTGGTTAGCGCTGTTTCCATGTAATCGCACCTCAAAATTCTAGATTCAGAATTCCGAGACTGTTGTTTAGGTCTGTGATTTTGCAGACCGGATTAGCGTATACCTGGTCGAAAGCCGCGAAGACAAAATTTCTGACAATGGTGCTTATTTCTATCTTGAAGAATCATGAGCCGCATCGTGAGAAAACCGGATTTTTGCCTATGCGAAAATAAAGGCGCAGATCAGCTTCGCAATAAATGCGAAGCTGATCAGCGCCTCTGTTTTCGCTACACGGCTTCTTCTTAAATCCGAAATTTCAAGCTTCTAGCCTGCTTCTGTGAGTGTACAGACCAGTTTGTGTCAGACCTGGTCGGAGATCCCAAAGACTGGTTTTCTCGCGTCGCGGCTCATTTAGCCCTGGCAAGAGGCTATAAGCTACTTATTGCTGGCATAGAATGGAAATACCAGCCTAATTAATGCATGCACATCCTAGTGGAACCGATGCAGTAAAAGTGATACACAAGAGTGACGGCGTAATAAACGTGTTGAAAACCAACAGTTAGCTTTTATTAGTTAGCTTTTATTATGTTGAATGCTGAAAAATTAAGCTATTGGTATTTGTGTAGTTATGTCAGTATGTACGTGTATGGGATAGGAAATGACCAAGATCTGGACATTCATACATGTAGCTAAAGCAATCACTTCCAAGCGAACTTTACAAATGTTGAAAATATGATCGAGTTTTCTTCTACCCTGGTGTTATCGCAAATCTTTGCTTACCACTTTTTAACCATTTTGATGTAATTTTGAAGTTATGGTCTCCATATCGTTGCAATGATTACAACGTTTTATGGACGGGCAAAGAAAATAATGAATTAAAGAAATATAAAAAAAAAACTGAAATCTAAAAATGATATGGAACTCCAAATATACAGGACACCAAGACAGCAAAACACGGAACATGTGTTTCGTCGATTTTAATTATTGGTCACCTTGAACAAATATGATCAAGAATGCGTTTTTATGAATACTTCGGTTTTAAGGTGTTAAAATGTTATAGAAAAATACTATTCAGAATTGCCATTGGACAAGATTCACAGTTATATTTTGGACAAACATCAAAGTTTACAGCCCCGACCTATGATCTCTATGAATGAAAGTGAAGAAGACCATCAGCATAAATAAAAGTAAAAACGACGAAGACGGATACGTAGGCCGTTTTTTTTTTTTTTTTTTTTTTTTTTTTCTCGTAAATAAATGCCATTGGAACTTCAACAATATTGTGACCACAACAAGAAACTACGATGTTATATTTTCTTTTCCTACGTTCGACTAAATTATTGTGGATAACATTTTCCCGACAAGAGTGACACAAAACAAATACACGCATCTGAAGTTATATTTATATAACCGGAATGCTACAGATAGTTACTCTAATATTTCTAAACCAACCAGAACCAACGTATTAGATATATAGGTCAGACTGCCTTGAAAAGTTTTCGCATCGCTGTTGTCACACATTTGCAACATTATATGCTTGAATATAGGCTTATGGTCTTATAGTCTGAAATGCAGCTATGTGAATAATAAGGTGTTTTTGAATTAGAGTCAATACGGCAGATGATTGGAATGTGAGTTTTTGGAATAATTACCTTATTCTGTTGTGCAAATATTGGCACTAGTTCTGAATCAATACATGTACAGTGAATGGACTGGAAATATGACAGTTGTTTTCATAAAATATATGGAAAAATAATAATGCGACTCTCGCTGAGAGGGTCGTTATATAAATGTCTGATAATTGTTCGATAATTAATGAACTATACATGCAGTCAAGCATTCTTTTATGGGCAGCGTGCGAGTTATAAATTAAAGTACGAATATGCTATTATCCATTTACATTGAAGCATGGGCTTTGCTTTTTTGTCGATCTTTTGTGTTGTTTCTGTCTGTCGTGTGCGTTTGTATATCTTTCATTAAAAGGTAAAGAATCAGAATGAAAAGCACACTCCAAAACCGAGATGGGAAAAAACTAAATTGACAATCTGGGCCCAGTTGTTCAAAGCATCGTTAGCTTAACGATATCGTTAAGACATAAATTTGTTAAGCAAATATCAGCTAAAGTAACAAATACACTGTTATTTTTTGTTGAAAAAATGTGAGAATCCTTTGCAGTGCAAAGGATTCTCACATTTTTTCAACAAAAAATGCAAAGGATTCTCACATTTTTTCAACAAAAAATAACAGTGTATTTGTAATATTAATGTTTGAAATTTTAACGAAACGTTAACTAACGACGTCGTTAGTTTTGAACAACTGGCCCCAGGAACTTACACAAAGATAACATCTATATCGTTCTGCAGCAGGGTGAGCAGCTATTTCTCAATACGCGGTCACTCGGTTACCCGAACGTAATATGAGCCTGTGCTTGAGAAAACCAACAATTTAGGTTTCGACCAGGTCCGACACAAACCAGGCTGTACAAGCACAGAAGATGGCTAGAGACTGGAAATTTTGGATTTAGAAAGAAGAGGAATTGTACTAACCGTGTAGCGAAAACAAAGGCGCTGATCAGCTTCGCGGTTACCGCGAAGCTGATCTGCGTCTTTGTTTTCGCATATGCAAATTGTTGGTTTTCTCATGCACAGGCTCATATATGAAAACGTACAAAGATGCAAACAGCACAAATATTCATCATCAAAACAAAACAAATAGAACGAAAACAGAAGTATCGCACTGGAACGATCAGTAATGTGAGGTTACGGGAGGGGGGCTTAAACCGGTTTTACAGGTGTCTAGCCTTATCCCCAGCTTCTGCAGTATTTCACATCAGTTCAATATTAGGGACGTCACCTTTAAGGAATAAGCTGCTCACCCAGTTTACGCTATTTTCTCGTTTTCACACCTAGGTTTTCAGGGTTGGACACCTAAGTTTTCAGGGTGGGACTATTGTCTTGCACCATTTCCTGTTCATTGCTTGTTTTTACATTTTCATAGATATATACTATGAATATACAATACACTATGTTTATGCCAAATAAATCAATTATATTCGTTGAATGCCCTCTCGTATTCTATAAAAAGAATCGGAGACTAGTAATTCAAACATACATGTTCAAATCAATAAATGTTGGACAATAAAAAATAATGTAAAGCAAACAAACCTATGAGAAAAATTTGACTCTTTCAAAGTTATCGTTCTTGAGAACGAGAGACTTTAGAAAACCAATATTTACCAGGGCGATTTTCTACCTGGTACAATATATTGGATTAATGGAACAGCCCTGAACAGCCGTCGGTATCGATTTTTTAACCAATGGCAATCGATGGTTTTATCACATGACATTCCGTTCAAGACAGTCGTCAATATTACGACTGTTTTAGAGTCAAGAGAAAAATGTAATAAAATGTTGTTTATCAACAGAATCAATGAATTTATACCTGATAACAAACGTATGCATTCTGATAGAAGCTATAAATAGAATATTAACATTTAATTTGGTAGTAAATCTGGTACATTCCGATGGATACAATTTGCCCTCCCCCCCCCCGCCCCCCTTGAAGCCATTTTGTTTTCAAATTAGCAACGAAGGACCTCCCCTTTGTCATAAATATTTTCGCTGCTCTTAATGACTCGGTTTTAATTTTATTCATTATCTCTTTTCGACACCTTAGTTAGTGATTAGCTACGTTCAGACCGATGCCATTGAAGCTTTAACTGTAGCTAAAGGTAAGCCTCTCCCCAACGAGTATTTTTTATATTGATGACCGTTCCAAGACAGTTCTTCTGTTGTGATTCTGACTGTTCCATGTATTTGTGTCGTATTGTTTTGTTCTGTATACAGTGCATTTTCGTGCGTATTCACATATTAGTTAAGTCGAGGTAACTGAGTGGCCACCTTTAGGGAAATAGCTACTCACTCGGCTTGTGATATACATGTATATATATTTTGATTAAGCTTAACGTCCTTTTCAAGATAATTTCAGCTCATATGAGATGGGACAATCAGTAGATGGGGCGAAAACGGGATAACCCCGAGAAAAAACACCTGCAGATTTTAGGAAATATTATCATGAAATGATACTAGTATCATTATTCTACTGCCTGTACAAATAAGTTATAGAAAAAAATATACATGCGCTTGCAAACTGATCAAATAAAGATCTAAAAGAGAAGCAATCAATCGAGTTGCACTATTTACACACATTTTACTGCATATTTGTATTTGAACACCTGCATTCCATGTCTGATAATTAGAATAAAATCAGTTGTTCTTCAATAAAATGATCATAATGGTTATAAAGTAGCAATGTGTTGTTTCATGTCGTTTAATATGGCAATTACAATTCATTATTACCAGATGTTGTCAGGTGATTCCAATCAGATAAGACATGTTAACCCATATTTTACGAATGGATTCTCCCACCGTTATCATTTGGGCGAGTCCACTTCAGTTCTCAGGGGCATCAGGGTGTGATTTCTAAATTTTGTTCAATTTTTCGATGAAAATTCTATTAGCAAACAGAATAGCCCCAGATGGGACGCCGCGTTCTGCGGCGTCACATCTGGGGCTATTCTGTCTGCCTATGTCCCATAAAAGGGACGCCAGGCTTAAATGAGTTAAACAAGTCATGACACGATGAAATCTGTCTTCGGGGTTTTCCTACCAGCTCTGACACAAATCGACCTATACAGATATAGGGTTAAGAAGAAGAGGGGTTGTACTTTCCTTGAGGCGAAAACAATTGCGCCGTTCAGCTGAGTATTCACAGCCGATCTGCGTCTTTGTTTTTGCATCGCATAGACAAAAATCCGTGTTTCTAATGATGCAGTGCACACGTTAACGCTGTAGTTTATGATGGAGCGAAGCCATCAATATTGATTTACCTAGCTTTCTGTCATAACGCTCATGCACATCACCAGGTATATGGTAAGGGCATGATAGAAAAGTGGGGTATAAAGCAAAGCATCAGGAAAACATGACCGCGAAAAAAGACCCCACTTTATGTAGTAAAACTGGGATTTACAGGGGTATACATACTTTAGCTCACCTTCACCAAACAATTTCTCCTCTGAAACCGTTGGCCAATCACAGTCACATTGTATATGAAGTATCTATAGGAAGGCGGAACCAATGTGTATATAAATGATCCAGATGGCCGCCATGCCCATATATGGTAAAAACCCTTTAAAAATCCTCTACTCAGAAACCGGTGGACGTTCAACGAAACTTGGCATGAAGCATCGATGACTCAAGTACTACATCGATTTTTGTATATAAATCATGACCCTGTGATAACCTTGACCTATATTACGGCAAGGTCAACATAGGTCGCCTATGCATTTGAATGGGGAAAACTGTTAAAATGTCATTTAAAGCGACCCTCTTGCAGGAAATGGGCAGTAGGACTGAATATTAATGATTCTGTAAAAAATGGACCACAGGGACTCATCTGCCCCCACCCCGGGGCAATAAACATGTATACCACCATGATATTCAAACAACTTCGCCTCAGAAACCGTTTGGCCAATCACAGTCAAATGGTATATGAAGCATCTATAGGAAGGGGGAACCAACATATATATAAATGATCCAGGTCACATGACCAAGATGGCCGCCATGCCCAAATATGGTAAAAACCCATAAATATTCAATTGCAGAAGCTTTGAACCAATTTCAACGAAACTTGGCATGAATCATTCATGACCACAGTACTACAATGTGTATATAAATCATGACCTTGTGATGACCTTCACCTATTTTATGGCAAGGTCAACATAGGTCACCTATGCATTTGAATGGGGAAAACTGTTAAAATGTCATTAAAATTGGACCCCAGGGGCTCTTCTTCCCCCACCTCGAGGCAATATACATGTACATTATCATAATATTCATCATCTTCTGCCCTGAAACCGCTTGGCCAATCAAAACCAAATTTTATATTAAGCATCGATAGGAAGGGAAAACCAAATTGGTAATAAATAAATACTGAAATTTTTCATTTTTTACAACTTTAAAATCTCTGTATATTGCATGTGCATACTTTCGTTATGCCCCCGTTTGATCAATATTAGAAATAAGTAAAAAATTTATGTACTTTATGTTACTGAAATGAACGATCACACCAAGTAAACATTTGCTCGTATAGAGACATTCGTATCATAGTGAGACATAATACTGGTCCAATCAAACTCACGATAATTTACATCGGAAAATTTTAATTAGATATATCTTACCTAAACTATGGCAGAGCACAATAGCAAGTTTATTTAGTCTGGGTCTGAATCTTTATAAATTGACATGATCCTTATGCTACAACACGCAATTAGGTAGACTGCTAGACAAAACAAACAGTTATGAAGCCAAACCAAACGCCTGTAGACAGAATCGAAAAACCCAAACTGGTAATACACGGGTTTTCGTGCATACACACTTACTTAAAAGGCACAAGAATGATGTCAATAGAAACAGATTGAGAGGAAGCTATTTTCATGTAACTTAGTGATTACCTTTTGGGAAATAGCTTCTCGCTCGGCTTCGCGTATTTTTATCGGTATCTCATTGTCACTTTGCTTGTTTCCCATATGGGCTTTAGGACGGAACTTTGGTTCTGATCGCAGCAGTTTCTAATTATTTTTTTATTCTATTGTTATAAAACACGTGCCTGGGTCCATCGGTGGATTCATACAATAATATTTCATTTTTTGACCTATAAATAGAAGCAATTTGACTGGTTCAATCAGCGAACCTGAATCCATCGATGGATTCATACAATAATATTTCATTTGTCTGGTTCAGTCAGCGTACCTGAATCCATCGATGGATTCATACAATAATATTTCATTTGTCTGGTTCAGTCAGCGTACCTGGATCCATCGATGGATTCATACAATTATATTTCATTTTTGACCTATAAATAGAAGGAATTTGACTGGTTCAGTCAGCGTACCTGAATCCATCGATGGATTTATACAATAACATTTCATTTGTCTGGTTCAGTCAGCGTACCTGGATCCATCGATGGATTCATACAATTATATTTCATTTTTGACCTATAAATAGAAGGAATTTGACTGGTTCAGTCAGCGTACCTGAATCCATGGATGGATTTATACAATAACATTTCATTTGTCTGGTTCAATCAGCGTACCTGGATCCATCGATGGATTCATACAATTATATTTCATTTTTGACCTATAAATAGAAGGAATTTGACTGGTTCAGTCAGCGTACCTGAATCCATCGATGGATTTATACAATAACATTTCATTTGTCTGGTTCAGTCAGCGTACCTGGATCCATCGATGGGTTCATACAATTATATTTTTTCATTTTTGACCTATAAATAGAAGGAATTTGACTGGATCAGTCAGCGTACCTGGATCCATCGATGAATGCATACAATCATTACGAAAACATGTCCATGCAACATACAGAGATTTTTTGAGCTTTAAAAATTGAAAATTTTCAGCTGAAAAACTTTGATATATTTCTTATTTTTGCTCAAAACATAGATTGTGGGTACACGTTAGAACCACCTCGGCGAGGCGGTTCTAACGAGTACCCACAATCTATGTTTTGGAGCAAAAGTAAGAAAAATAGGTATACCCCTGCATACCCCAGTTTTACTATATAAAAGTGGGGTATGAGGGGTATGCATTTCACAGACATGTTTTCCTGATGAATATTTCATTCTTTGGCAAAGGAATTCGACTGGTTCAATAGTCCAGTCAGCCGAGACAGTATGGCCTGTGCAAAAATAGTGTCGTTAACGTTTACGAATATGGCGTTACCTAAGGTTACGTCAAAGCTTTCTCGTGTGTTGTCTTTGATTTAGTGTTCAATAATTTTTCTTAGGGGTCACTTGTATGTTATTCTTAAACAATTGTTGAAATTTGCTCAATGGTATTTTTAAATGGAATTTGTATATAGTTGTCCATTTAGTAACCAATAAAAAAAAATAGGTGACTATTTAATAGAAACGATTGCTGTTTTCCGTGAGAATTAAAAGTGTTCATTTTTAGATGCTCAACCCATTTTACACTTAGCTATTTGTGATCCATTAATTGTAAAAAACTATGCTGTGGTGTTCGGTTTTTACATTAATTCTTAGAATCTTGAAATTATAATGTTCAGATTAAACACCAAGATAGCACGTTTCTGTAAAAGACGTGATTCTAAATTTGGAATCTGTGTACTGAAATGGTATACTTATAACGTCTTATTCCAAACAGAAAAAAATAGGTTTGCTCTAAAACTGGCTTCAGACCGACAATAATAAACCTAACAGAAATTGTGCAACAATAAAATGGGACATAAAATCAAAATATGCACGTGACAAAGAAAATGTATGACGCAAAATCCACGAGAAGGCAAGTGAACCCAATGAAGATTAAGCTAGAGACCATTGTATACCTTGTCAAATATACTGCTTGAGTTTTGATATGCAACAAAGTTGATTTTTCAGTTGCTTTGAAGTGGATTCCATATTTAACGTTTAGCTCATATTGAATGGCAACCCATAAGGATCCGGAATTCATATATATGTTCCTTTGAACGTAAACAAGAACTATTCTGCCAATGTCCACATAATAGAACACTTTTTTTTTTTAAGATTTAAGTCATGACGTCACTACAATCGTATGATGGATTCGGACTGACGGTTGCTTAATCACACAAAATAGCCCAATAATCTTGCTTAATTATTTTTACAATTTGATTAATCAATAAATAATGGGCGCTTCGTCTATGTGTCGCTCTGTCGTCCTGCTAGCGGACACCATTAGGTAAATAGCTTCTTATGTTTTCTATTGTTTCTATTTAGATTGTATCGTTCTGTTCCTTAGCCAGGATTACAGGGATTAAATATTTATTTTTCGAATATGTATTCTACCTTATGATAGGGTATGGCCATATTTATGGCTAGGTGTATGGATAGGGTATGCCGATATTTACTTCCTTATCTGCGTCATATACATGTATAAGACTGTATTATGGATATTTTTCATAATTCGTCGAAATTGTGATATTTTGATCAAATGCTGTTGCTAGGCAACATAGAGTTATCACTGCTGACCATTTCATATTGTTTTCTCTATTACTTTCAAACAAGAGAAAAATACGATTTGTTTGTAAATAAATGATATTTTAAGACATTAGAGCTCAAAATCTTGCCATGTACCCTAAACAAAAATGACATTTTCGGTGAATTTCGCGTTCATGTCGACTTCAGGTCGACAAATCAAATAATCCTTAAATCTCAACTCATCATCCAAACTTCATTATATTATACCTACATGTAGTTACTGCACATGTACACATGTGTAAACATGCCGAATTAGATAAATGTATCTGCAATGGTAACTAAAATATAGATGTGTTCGCATTTACTTCTTGGACTACCTGCATAGAAATTACATTCAACCGTGTGTTGTTGATGCTTAATTGTCGTGATCATTTAGAGCAGCTCGGGAAATTTTCTTCGGAGACAGGCATCGAATACCGAACATGTACACTGCATATCATTTCGAAAACTTGCCCATGCAATAAACAGAGATGGCTTTAAAAGTTGAAAATTTTCAGCTGAAAAATTTTGGTATTTTTCTTATTTTTGCTCAAAACATAGACTGTGGGTACATGTAAGAACCGCCTCAACGAGGCGGTTCTAACGCGTACCCACAATCTATGTTTTGGAGCAAAAATAAGAAAAATAGGCATACCCCTGCATACCCCAGTTTTGCTGTATAAAAGTGGGGTTCAAGGCGGTATACCTTACACGGACATGTTTTTTGTTATGTACATGTAATAGTTATGATACCGACGTAAATTTCCAGGAAATTCTATTTCACGTATGCCCTGAAAATTACTGAGAGGGCATTGCCACAGATTGCGCCAAATATATACATAAAAACTAAAATGTAGGTCTGGAGGACATTAATTCCGTCCAGTCAGCTTTTAAACACGACAAATATATCACATAGGTATGAAGTCCATCGATCTAGATACACATTAAGCAACACTAATTGGCCTTGTGTTTAATAATTTATGTAACGTTTTCAACATGAACCGCATCACAAGAAAACCTATCTTAACTATTTCCGAGCAAGTCTGACACACAGCTGCTTATCGTCAACAAAGAAGGCTAGAAGCTTAAAATTTTGAATTTAAGAAGAAGAGGGAGTGCACTATCCTTGAACTGAAAACAAAGGCGCTGATCAGCTGTGCAGTGACTGCACAGCTGATCAGCGCCTTTGTTTTTGCATATGTGAAATAGCTGATTTTCTCATGATGTGGCTCATACGTAATCTAATAAACGGTGTTATTCATAATCGTTTGTGCTTCCTTCTCCTGAGAACAGTAACTGATGATAACATCGAATTACAGAACAGTTTATTACATAGACTTCAAGCGCAACAAATGAGCCGACTCATAAGAAAACCAACAATGTGGTTTCCGAATAGGTCCGACACAAACCGAGCTGTACAAACACAGAAGGGAAATTTGTATTTAGAAATTAGAGGTATTGTACTATCGGTGTAGCGAAAAACAAAGGCGCTGATCAGCTTCGCAGTTACTGCGAAGCTGATCCGCCTTTGTTTTCACCTTTTCAAAATGTTGGTTTTCTCATGACGCGGCTCAAATCATAATTCTGATAGATGTTTATTGCAAGAGTCCTCAAAAGCCACATAAACTTAGCATGATCTCATAGTACTACTTTCTGTTCGTGTATCATAATCATGCAATGAAGCATAAGTTTTGTCAGTGAAAATGCATGAATCTGTGGCCAATGTGACTAGTTAAACTGTTGTAGTTACCAATCCTTAAAAGATAACTATTCATATTGTTCAAACAGAAGAAAGCATGGCGCTTTAGTCTGATTATCTCGAGTAGCATCGTTTTGACAAGGACATCAAGAAAAATTTAAATAAGATGGGAGTATTAGTAAATAAATCTATTTATAAACTTCTTTGCAGAATATGCGTTGGGCTCCCGCCCATTGGGGCCTAGGAGAAATAGATGGGCTTCTGGTGCCTCCAGGCAAAGCTTCTAATCTACTGACCGACCATCTGATTACTGGTTAACCACTCGTGTCTGAGCCTGCCCAGGAAAAGTGGTTTAGTCAAACCATCCATACAAATAAGCCTTATTTGCTTTGATGGGTGGTTTTACATATATCCGGGCCTGTCCCAGAAATACATGTACGTAGACATTTGTGATAAAACAAGAATGTGTATGCAGAATTGCATGAAATGTATATGATCTCTTTGCATACATCTAATAAACATTTTGTACAAATATGGATGAATTGGTCCTTTACACAACACAGTTATATGCATTTATGCCAAGAGGGGTAGGTGTCTACGGCGCACGTCAAAAACTCCGTTTTGAAATTCATAAAGATCAAATTCAACGGTTCCCGTAACTGCGAGTTGAGATGGTATTACACAACGCTAACTGTAAGATAACTTTTTGGAAGTTTGAAATCATTTCCACCATCAGCGTTGATTTTATACATTTTTTAAAAAAACATACTGCAATTATTTTACTGGAAATTAGTGACGTCATGTACGTTTTACGGCGCAAAAATAGACCCTCCCCAACATTTTTTTCCAGTTAAGTATTTTTAACAAAATTGATTTATAAAATCAACCTTCTAATGTGCAGCTTTCACACTTATCACGATTCGACCACGATTGGTATCGTGGTCTTCATCGTGGACCAATCGGGACTATCGTATCAAATCTTATCAGATCGCATCACATCTTGATGTCAATCGTGATAATCGGGCTAATCGTGGCAAAATTTTTGTCTGCCAAAAAATTTGCCATGATTACCACGATTGGTGGGACTATCGTGACCATCGCATCAGATCGTATGACATCGTAACAAATCGCAACGAATCGTATCTCATCTTGTTCCTATATCGCGGTGATCGGGATCGACCAAAACACCGCGATCTGTTGAGATGAGTTACGATCTCATACGAATTGTTACGGTCTGTCACGATTCGAGAAAAATTGCCTGGCCCGATTAACTACGAGGCGATGCGAATGACTCCCGATAGGATACGATCCGATACGAGTAAATGCGATGAGACACGACAAGCCACGCTTTTGTCACGAGTGCTTACGATCTGTTACGAATTATCAAAACATTAAACACATCGGGAAAGATATCATTGGTCAAAAACAGAGAAATAAATATTAATGCATTTCTTTTCAGTATTAATTCGAAATCTGAAGGATGCCAGGAAATGGCAGCAGAGACAGGGTTAAAAAGGGGAAGGATACGGCTTTATCAAGCATGCATTAAAATTTGCAAACCTATTCTCGTCATTCTCAGCTCCTCCGTCATCAATGTTGTTTCGTCTTCAGATATTAAAAACGTAATGAGATATATGTTTGTTTTTGATGTAAATATACCAATCTCGGTCTCATCGTGACACAATCGTGACCACAATTACCAAAATGTCAAGCCAATAATCGTAAACTATCGCTACACATCGTATCAGTTCTTGTGACTCGTAACAGAAGAACGCATCAACGCGTATCAGTTCGCATCAAATCGCGGTCGCGTATCGTGATAATTGTGTCAGATCGCATTAGTATCGGGGTCTTAATCGTAACAATCCTATCGGATCACAACTAATCGTATCTATCCTGGGACCATTATCGTGTCCTCAGATATTGACCGATCGTCACCCTTTCGTATCAGATCGCAACAGGTCGTATCAAAACGCAATGACTTGCAACAGAACGTCAAATTTTGGCATAAATGTCCCGATTAGCTGCGATTTGTCAATCGTGGCATTCGTAACAGATCGCGCTCTAGTATAAAAGCCGCATAATGATTTAGTGATGATTCTGTGTGCATTTTTCTTTAATTATACTAAATGCTTGTTTCTTGTTGTCGTTTAAAACAAGCCGTCTCCTTTTGTTTTATTTCAGTCTAAACAAAATTAGTTGTCCCTCATATAAAATGAAATTGATCATGCTATTTTTTCTTTTTATCATTTCTATCTTAAATAACTGACCATCATTTTAACTAAGAAGACTTAATCAATGCTTAGATGGCAATATTCATCTCATTACGTCTCTAATAAAGGATCATAAAGAGACTGCATACAAAACATTCAACCACCCTTCCACAAAAACGTAGCAAAATGATTTTCAACGTGCTCCGGTTACGTCTATACATCATCATGTGAATGTCCATAACTTTTACAATTTGTAAGCAATTGAACTAATATTTTTTCTGATTGCTCCGTAGAAAATTAAACTATCTTTAAATTTTAACCAACCGTTCGCGAGTTATTAGACATGTTTATGATTTCCCGGGACGCACCTCGTATATGAAGCACATTTTGAGTGTCATGACATCCTAACGTCGGATAAATGTCCCATAAATAGTAGAGTTGCTTATGTAATCCCGTGGCCACTTTTTGTTCATCAGGGTTTCTATATACCAACATGTTCGGTTTGATGAGTAGATTTCAAAAATGTTTCCTGCCATTTTTTCTGTTGACTTTCAAGGTCAAGGTCAAAGGTCAAAGGTCACGGCTATTAAATATATAGGGCATATGACTATATCTTAATTTATGGCCGATCTTCCATGTGAATCTGCTGGAAACTGGAAAATATCGAAAGTAAATACTGTTTAGCAATTGGCGAGTGCAATTTCCAAATGACCTTGGCCCCTCCATTTGAAAGGTCAAGGTCATTTACCCAAAATTTGCCCCAAAAGAACGTAAAATACGCAAAGTTACTGCACGCGTGATACAATAGGCATGAGGGAGATTGAATTCAAGACCTTTGATATGGTAGGTATTCTTGTAGGGTTCGATATGTATGTAAGTTGCAGAGTTCGTCCAAATGAGTTGCCATAGCAACGAAGGTTAATGACAGGACATAGTATGACCTTTGAGTGCTGTACATATTTTAGGAAAATGATTAAGTTTTCGGGATGCTTATATTGTTCAATGAATTTTAAGACAATCATGATTGTAATATACCAAAGTGTTTGTTTTATTTTTTAGATTTCAAAAATGTTTCCTGTCATTTTTTCTGTTGACTTTCAAGGTCAAGGTCAAAGGTCAAAGGTCACCGCTTTTAAATACATAGGGCATATGACTATCTCTAAATTTTTGGCTGATCTTCCATGTGAATCTGCTGCAAACTGGAAAATATCGAAAGTAAATACATTTTAGCAATTACCGAGTGCAATTTCCAAATGACCTTGACCCCTCCATTTGAAAGGTCAAGGTCATTTATCCAAAAATTGCCCCAAAAGAACGCAAAATTCGCAAAATAACTACGCGCGTGCTATGACAGGCATGAGGGAGGTTGAATTCAAGACCTTTTATATGGTGGTTCTAGATATATATGTAAGTTGCAGCGATCCACCAAAGGTGTTGCCATAACAAAGAAGGTTAATAACAGGACATGGTATGACCTTTGAATGCTGTGCATAATTAAGGAAAATGGTTAAGTTTTCTAGTTGCTTATCTTGTTTAATGAACTTTAAGACAATCATGATTGTAATATACCAAAATGTTTGTTCTATCACTTAGATTTCAGAAATGGCTCCTGCCATTTTTCTGCACATATCTTAAGGTCAAGGTCAAAAGTCACGGTTCTAGAATTTATGGGACCGACAAAAATATTATCATTCGTGGTTGCTTCTCTGCGTATATTTGATATAAGGACGGTTTGAAAAAATGGCCCCGGTCCATTTTGAGGCTTTAGACCCCAGTGAGACTGTACTGTATGCATGGAAATTATCAAGTGATATGCCAAAATAACAAGCGCTCAGACAGGCTTGATCTGACAAAATTCCTACTATGTAACTTTATAAATAAAAAAGTTATGCAGATATTTGATGTAAGGTGTTTAAGATTTTAGTGTGACATTTTTCAATGAAGTCAAATTTGAAAGCTATCATACTGCATCAAATTAAGGAACAGAAATTAAAGAGATACAAAATATGAAACATATGAATATATAGATAAAAATAATGAACAGCATCACCACTCTGGTAGTTTCAGATTTTTATATCACCGCACGGAAATGCACTGGGGGTCTAAAAGTAAGGAGTGTAAGATTTCATAATTATTGGTCAGCAAATGTTTAATACTTGTGGTTGTCATTTATTTTCTCACTGTTTATACTAAGCTCAGGCCCCGATTCAGTTTAAATAACAATTGGTTTAGCTCTGTCACTTCTTTACATTTTTATGAGTGTTTGTTTAGAAAGTAAGGAGTGTAAGATTTTTTTCCACTTTACAGCTAAAAATTCGAAGAAACGCCATCATTTTTAAGAACCATTCTTCATATTTTATTGATTCTATTCAAAATTTTTAAATTAGTGGTATAACGGTACAAATAAGGCCAGAATTGACTGCAAAATAACACGGTTTAGTGTTATAACCCAATGTCACACGTTGGGGACTTTCTTTTTAAAACTGCCCTTTAACTAGGTAAAATCTTTAGCACATACCTGACAGTAATTCTTATGTCACTCTCATATGACCTTGAACTATTTATTTGAAAGGTCAAGGTCATTTCGCTCACATATGTCGAAAATATACGCAAGAATCTCATTTTACAACGTGATTACAGAGCCAGAGCAAGATAAGATAACTTACAGCGACCAATTATGTTTTGTATTTTGATGGCTGTAATATAAATCTCACTTTTATCTTTATTCTAATTGTGTTGCCATAGCAACCAAGACTTTTATTAACAAAACAATATGGGATCTTTATGGGATCTTAGTCGAATTCGATGGATTTTTTACAAGCATGACTAAGGTACTACAAAATAATTGTTTCAAAAATGATTTCTGTCTATTAAGCTTTGATCACTATAGGTCAAGATAACTGATCAAAGGTCACAACCTCAAAATATTATACCAGCATCTATATAATTGGTTATCATGTGGCTACAATTCAATGTATATAATCGTTATATGGTAGTAAATACTAATACTAAGACATTGCCCTTTGAGCTTATTGTAAGAAATGCAAGTTATCTAATTTACATATTCCTGAATTTTAATGAAAACATTAATAAATGACAGAAAAAAATCGTAAACAATCCATAAATAAACTAATTTCAGGCCCAAACCATCAAATTATCATTTTAACACTTTATTATAGAACCATATCATATGACATATTTATTGATGTTGTGGGCCCAAAATGAAAACAATCTCATTTACATATTCATGAATATTAACAAAAAATCGATCATCGAGGATAAACGAGGGAAAACTATAGAGGTTTTGGATGAGTTATAATACCCATGATTATATCCCTGAAACCAATTTTTATGGCTGCCAGTGTGGTCAGAGGGACCACTTTTATGCCATAAATGTTGTCCTTAACAATGAACACATTTGCATGATGCAACATTACATAGTTTCCACACCCACCCCTAGTGTGATTCTAAAGACTAGGTTGTACTCACAAAATATATTCAAATACCAACAATAGCATGCTCTACAAAACTTAAATTGGTCTGATAGTGAAGCATGGACTTAGCAGTTTAACCTTAATACCTTTTATACAAATTATTGAATTTGCATATTCATGAAAATTAATAAAACACACAAAAATTGGAGAAAAAATCTTGGAAAAATATGGGGTATACGCACAAAATCACTTGTGCCATAGCTGTTTACATACCCAGTATGCTGAAAGAAGTATCAGTTGAATGCTATTGCAGTGTACTATGACACTTAAGTCACATATAAGAATGATCTTATTTTTAATTTCATGAATTTTAATGAAAACTTCATAAATAGTAATGAAAAAGTGGGAAAATTAAACGGGTAAACCTACAACTAAAAGCCCTAACATGCTGAAAATGACATCAAATGGTTGCTAGGGCAAAATTATATCATCCTGTACTACAATATATAAGTCATCTGACTTTTTGTTTTATGAATATTAACCAAACCTTTCGAATTCACAGGAAAATTACGAAAAAATAAGGCGGTATACATAGAAAATCAACTGTATCTTGGCTTCTGATAGACATAAAGAGCTATAATTGGTATCAAATGATCGCTGTGACAATGTTCTACAACCATATATTCTGATATACTCGTGTATAATCTGCGTACTCGCCAACTTCCACAGTTGCAACTTACCACTAGCAATTGAAACAGGTAGATATACCCGACCGTATACACAGTATCCAAAATCTGCATCTACACAGTTACATAATAGTCAAAATTTACTTGTGTCTACACGGTTGCTGGCTAAAATTTAATGGTCTCTACACAGTAGTCTGACTGGTAAATTCAAGCTCAATTTTTTTCTACCAGGAAAGTTTCTGTGTGCTACCAGGGCTAGGGAAAGTGTTTGGGGGTCTTGGCTAATAGAATTTTGTAGAAAGGTGACGATATTTGCTGTTTAAAAGACAAAACGTCGCCACAGCCTTATCGATCTCTGCTTGGGTTTAAAATCACATAGTCACCCACTCATTTTGGCCAAATTCTTGCTACAATGGCCAGAAATGGCAATATCAAAATCGTAAAATTTGATTTTTTCCTATCCTGACAGTGTCTGAGGTGGGCCCCTAGCATTGAAAATAACTAATATCTTTAAAAATGAAAGGCGACTTACAAATTCCCTGTTTGACTCGCCGCCATCTTGAAACGATCGACACCGGTACCAAAAACTCTACACGAGATCACGTATACGACTCTGTTACTACGTACCATAGGATCTAAGCTTTAAAATGAGATCTGATTCGGTGGTCTAGGATAAATAATAGCGGATATATGACCAATTTTGTATACACACGCCCATGCTCAAACACCGTGTTGATGGTTGCTATGGAAACTATGCATTTTTTCATAGTGCAAACTTTATCTTTATGAACAAAAGCATTTCTGGGGTCCCAATGAACGATTTTGCACCCATTAAAATCATCCTGGGGCACAAGGTAGGTCAAATTAGCTCCAGGAATACCATGGTGGTTTTCTTGTGTTTTTTTTCCAGTGATTTTTTTATGTTTTCATTAATATTCATGAATATGCAAATTAGATAATTTGCAAATGTTACCATGAGATGAAAGGGATTTATCTTTGCTTCGATTTGATATCACATTCAATGATTTAAGGCAAGTTGTTGCTGACATATGATTAATCTTGTATATATATATCCCCGTTCCGGCGCTATTTTAAAAGGGGGTCATGGACTGGGTGTTCGTTGTATCATCCGACCATTATCATTTGACCTTGACCTTTAACTGTAAAATTAAAGTTGTGGGAATTGTTTATGCAAGTAATAAATGCATTAAAACATTTTCATTTAGCCCCATGTTGATTCAAAATCACTACAAAACTAATAGATAATTCAATGATTAAGCACTTAAATGAGCTATTAAAATCATTCAAAATTCACGCTAAGGCTACCATAAAGCACTGTTGCTATGGCAACTGTTTGTGACATGGAGGTGCAAATGACTAATATACCAAACCACAAATATTCAAGATACCATCTATGTCAAAGATTCATTCTATATACTGCTGACTTTGTAATGCGCCGATAAATAAGCCGTATGTCTGTAATTTTTCTTACAAATTTGGCATAAATGACCTTGACCTTTAGAATTGGGTTTTCAAGGTCACTTGAAAGTGACATCAAAAATGTCGAAATGTGTTTACAATCAATTACACTAGTTTTATACTTTTCAAAAACATTATCTTGGTCATAATTATTGATATTGTAAGTCACACCATTAAGCCTTAGCCGTGACCTTTGACCTTTGACCTTGACCTTGAAAGTTAATAGAAAAAATGACAGGAAACATTTTTGAAACCTACACATGCTAATGATCATTTTGGTATATAAAAACCCTGATTAACAAGAAAAGTCCACGGGAGCATTTTTCGTTACATAAGCAACTCTACTAAAAATGGAGACAACGTCCCGACATGACCATTGCTGTTGACTGGGACGTAAAGCATCAATTCAAACTAACTAAAGAATAGGCGTTGTTTGTCGTGCCAAATCATGCAATTGCCATCTCAAATGATATGACAGTTATTGTGCAAACGTTTTAACAATGACTGGAATTATTTCGCTTTCAATATGTTCAAGGCTAACTTGTTACTTTTTTGTGCGCTCCATTTTGAGACTGCGCGCTCCATTTTGAGACTGTTCTTGTTCTATGTGATTGGGTTTATTGTGTCGTTCCATAGTCTTTCCATTTAAGTACTTATGATATTTATATTAACTTATATTAATTTACGGTTGTATTACATGTAAATATCGCCTGCATTGCTTATTTTCGCTTGCTAGTTATTTCGTTTTTCGTTGCTAAAGTCTTAATAATTTGATTCCAAAGATCGATATGTTCATACATCATACATCATATGTCGTGATGTCATGCCATATCTAACACTTTTTAGAGTATATGGATGAAGATATAATATTATCTCCTGTTAATATCTCTGTTAAAACAACGAATATGAATAGCGATTGGGTCAATGGCGTTTTCATCGTTTCCAAGAAAGTCAAATAAAGCCATGACACGAGAAAACCAACAATGTGGTTTTCGAACAGGTTCGACGGAAACCAAGCTGCTTAAGTTAAGCACAGGTTATTGCTAGAGGCTGGAAATTTTGGATTTAGAAAGTAGAGGAATTATACTATCTATGTTGCGAAAACAAAGGCGCTGATCAGCTTCGCAGTGACGTGGCTCAAATAACCTTTTTTTACAAACCACATGTACCTATATTTAGCAGATAACTAACTTTATATCATCATGGTATTTAATTCAGATTATTACCGCTTATATTAAGTAAACATCAAGGGGTGGGGACATTTATGAATTTTTCAATTGTGTTTTGATTCTCTATTCTATTTTGTGTATGGCAATGAAACTGTGCGTCATGGCTACACTTACATATCGTACCTAGGAGAGAATAAAAGATTCCTTTTTAAATGATATGATATTAATACCTAGGTGCATTAGGTCGGCTATAAAAGCCGCCTTCTAAGCAAGGCATTAAACTGTTTTTCTTTCTGCTCAGTTAACACACCAGTCAACCAATTCGAACTTCTATGAACATGTACTACATACCCTTCGTTTAGGAAATTGCTTACAAAATTGTCATTGGATTCCCTTTGTGACAGCGAGAAATAAGAGTCCAATGGCAAAGTATACTCAGCGTCAATGAAAAGTTACCGGTAAATCAGGTTCAATTAACACATGACAATATTTAAATCATTCTGAAAAGACAACTGCATATACATGTACTTCAGCATTCATTTTAATGGCATAGAATGCCATCCATTATTGTTATTGAAAAAGGTGCTCATTACAAACGAAAATATTATACGCAGTCCTTGACAGATGTCAGAAGCTTCCATTGAAATGAATGGGAAAATGCTGAATTTGGGTCCACCTAAAAGTAAGGTCCTCTAAAAAAAAAAAAAAAAAAAAAAAAAAAAAAAAAAAAAAAAAAAAAAAAAAAAAAAAGAATGATGGCGTTTTCACTGCGGCTGTTAATGGCATGAGAAGACATGCCGACTTGTGAAAATAGGGGTTTCTAGTTCTCAAAAATTCCGAAAATCACCAATTGCACGTGTTGCATGTGCACCATAGTTCCTGGGCGTGTGGAACTTTTGAGTGTCTCTAAATCTATTTGCTGTTGACCAGAATCATAAATGAAACTGCAATGTTTGGAAGACATTTTATATTTTTCAAAATATCGAAATTTTAGAGGTGGTAACTTTTCATTGACGCTGAGTATACTTCTGCGGCTTAACTGTAACACTTTTATTTAATGAATGCTTGTATAATATCTAAACATGTAAACGCTCAGCTACAGCTACGTTTCATGCTTTCTCTCTCAAAATATAACTTCTTGAAAGGATTATACTCGTACCACTGTGCTTAAGATCGTATAAAGCCGACCGATCATTTATTAAGTAGCTTCTTAAAACAATTTTCGCTGTTTGGTAAATAGTGTCAGTTTATTATGGTTTCCAGGAAATAGACCAGATTACTTGCGAAAACTGATCATAAGTACATTTGAACCATTTATGACGAATGGACTTCCCATCATTAATATTTGGGCGAGTCCACTGTCGTTTTTAAGGACAACAGGTGTAATGTAGATTTTTCATTCCGTTTTTTGACGAAATTGTTTTAAGCAAACAGATTAGCCATAGATGGGACGCCGCTTTCTGCGGCGTCACATCTGGGACTATACTGTTTGCCATTGTCCAATAAAAAGGACGCCAGGCCTATATGAGTTAATAATATCCGCTCTAGCTGGCAGTTCTTGCTAAAAGGGTCATTTGATAAAAGCATAGCAAAACTAGGGTGACACAAAAGTCTCATCGCAACCCACATAACGGAAATAGCTGTACTGCGTTGACAATGTATCCATATTACTATATTAGCAAGCTGGTTTGCCGTTGCAGGCGTTTGTTATATTCACAAGGACGTTAGCTAGTCAGACAGTAGTCACGCTACTAGGGGACTAATTATTGTCTTTTTTTTATAAAAACAATATACCATATCTATATTTCAATGAAGTAGCATCTCTAAAGTTTTTTGTCTCTTGGTTAGTCTATCACTGAACTTTAATCATGTTGTATTGGCTGATAATTAGAAATCGAGCCATGGTCTAGCCTCAAATCTTGAAAACAGCGATTTTGAAACAAAAGTCAGAAATATTGATTCCATAAATTTCTAAAGTCCAATTCGCATGCACAAAAAATACACGTGTGTAAATATACTCCGGTGTGTAAATATACTCCGGGGTGCAAATCAATCTGTGAGTAAATTTAAATTGCGTTCGCATGAGTTTTATTACCAGGAGTATTTTTGTATGTAAATTTATCATTTCTGGATTACAACCTGTTCATTTAATTTTTGGTGTATTTGCAAAACAAGAAGAGGCTGCTTCAAGGTGTTCTTGTACACTTTGGCAGCAGAGGAGAATCATGTAATGGTCAGGCATAAACTAAGCAGTTATACAGTTCCCTTTTGTCATCCATCCTTTCACAAGGAATTACTGTTAAAATGCTCCAAGTATCTCACCAAGAATGAAGAAAAAATAGTGTGGCTGTTTGCACTCCATATGATCTAAAATGTGATGAATGGCAATAAACACTTATTTAGCAACAATGTCCACAGTTTCAGCAACTGTCATATAATCAGTTATGAACAAAAAATGTGAAAATTTGTAATCTAAAAGCAGAATATTGACTTGAAATAAAAATACTCGAAGGTAAATTTTACTTTGCGTTATAGTGAATTTACACATGTGTATTTGTAAAAATAAAATTTGCATCTGGTCAGACCCAGGGGTAAATTTACCCATATGTAAATATACTCCGGTGTATGTAAATATACTCCGGTGTGTATTTGCGTTCGCATGCGCCATTTGCTTACCCCGAGTAAAATTTGCACACCGGAGTATATTTACACGCGTGTATTTTTGGCGCATGCGAATTGGACTTAAGCCCAAGGCAAGGCTAGTCAGACAGATGTATTTCGAATTATCATTTCTCTTCTTTGACCTTGAATGGACTGAAAATGAGTCCAGGGAAACCAGGGAGTCCAGGTTACTTTGATTTTATTAAAACAGCTATATATCCAACTGCGGTCATAATAATGAGGCCTGGTTCTAGAATGACCTTTTTTGACTGATTTGCAGCCATTTTCACTCAAGCTTATCGTTAGAGCCTTTGTATTACACAAGAAGACCACGTGTCCTGAAGATCTTAGTTTCTTTTGATGTTGTCCACAAAGACATGCGGCTTGATTGATATGCTGATTTTAGTGACAGTTTCAAACTAAATGACCTTTAAAACGGCATTCTCAAGTGAAATTTTATCTTACTATGTGGAATTTTGGCCATGTAGTTACCAATAGGTAACTGCTAAAATCAATAAAACTCTGTTGTTCCTATAACATTTCACGTGTGTGTTCTTAATATGCACTGTATATGTTGTGCAAATAATTTTGAAACAAAAATGTGCTTCATCAGGAAAACATAGCCATGCAATATATACCCCCTTAAACCCCACTTTTATATAGTAAAACTGGCGATCACAGGGGTATACATATTTTTCTTATTTTGCTCCAAAACATAGATTGTGGGTACTCGTTAGAACCGCCTCGGCGAGGCGGTTCTAACGTGTACCCACAATCTATGTTTTGAGCAAAAATAAGAAAAATATCGAATTTTTTTCTGATGAAATTTTCAATTTTTACAGGTGAAAAAAATCTCTATATATTGCATGGGCAAGTTTTCGTAATGTTAATTAAACAAGTACAATGTTTTTTGTCAGAAGAGGTGACCGCATTACTCAATGATAAAATGCTGAATAGATTTTAAGAATACCTGGCGCCTTGGGCACTGTTTCATCTCTAAATAGAATTAAAAAAAAAGTTACATGATTTACACAAAAAACTTGATTGACCTAAATGCTGAAACGGCAAGCTCGAGTTAAAAGGGCTGAATAATGACATGGTTTCCCAGAATGTTTTTCTTCTAGAATTAAAGTGCGTACAGTATAAGGAGATAAAACTAAACTACTACTTTAAAAATTGAAGACGTGGCCAACCACGAGACATAACAGAAAGTGCACTGATATTGCAAATGGGAAAATAATAGCTTCTTTACGTCCAAAAGAAAAGAAAAATGAGTGAGTCAGACAGAAATGTGTCTGGTGATTATCAATACC
Source organism: Rugalucina vietnamica (assembly GCA_964017185.1). Classification (NCBI taxonomy): domain Eukaryota; kingdom Metazoa; phylum Mollusca; class Bivalvia; order Lucinida; family Lucinidae; genus Rugalucina; species Rugalucina vietnamica. The sequence goes on from OZ024875.1 coordinate 40,869,907, forward strand.
CATCAGCAATCCTGCCGGTCTGATCAATGACATTTTCTTATTCCGATTTTCAACAGGATAGGAACTTGAAAAGAAAGACTCAATCTGTATCCCTGAGTCCTCGATTTTGATTCATCTTGGTGTTTATTATGATTTATTTGCCTGTCCTTGATGATTCAATGAATAATTAGGGATTAACCACGAGGACCGAACAACTAACTAAATGTTGTGAACCACTACAGGAGCTTAGGGTGAGGTTAGAGTCCTGTAAAACTAGTTTACACCCCCCCCCCCACCTCCGCCAGTTAATTTATATTACCGTTCGTTCCAATGGGATACTTGAGTTTTAATGGTTTGGTATTGAATTTTTGTGCTGTTTGTACCTGATAAACGTCTTCATAGTTTTACGGTAAACTTCGGGTAACTTTTTTTTTTCTTTTTTTTTCGGATTGCTGACTGGCCGCCTATTGGGAAATAGCTGCTGACTTGGCGTACGATATGTTTTCTAAGTATAAGTACCTGGTTGTCAATTTAGTGTTTCCCACCTCGGGTTTTGGAGAGGGAATTTCTTTCTGATTGTGCCATTTCCTGATCTTTGCCTTCTTTTACGTTTTCAAAGATGATTTAGTAAGAAAATGTTTTTCATGAATGTAATCTAATTTGTGATTCTGAAATTCTAGATATGGAGATTTCCTCTATTATAATAAAATTCCTCCTTTACAGGGAGACACTGTACCAAAATGCATGAGGAAAGAGCTGTCATTTCTTGGCGACACACAGTGAAAAGACATTTACAAGAAAATATATACCATTACGAAAACTTGCCCATGCAATATACAGAGACTTTTTTCAGCTGTAAAATTGGAAAATTTCTCTAGAAAATTTTTGATATTTTTCTTATTTTTGCTCAAAACATAGATTGTGGGTACACGTTAGAACCGCCTCGCCGAGGCGGTTCTAACGAGTACCCACAATCTATGTTTTGGAGCAAAAATAAGAAAAATAGATATACCCCTGCATACCCCAGATTTGCTATATAAAAGTGGGGTTCAAGGGGGTATACATTACACGGACATGTTTTCCTGATGCTTAGGTCGAAATTTAAACGGTTCGCGTCCTGACGGAATGACGCATTCGCTCAAGACATACATGTCCTCTAGATGTATATATAGTTAGGATTCACAAAAAGTAATTGTTAAAGCTTTCGGTTATGAAGCACCTTCTCAGACAAATGCCATTGAATCAGAGAGAGTTTTGAAGCAGATGGAAAGTCGTTTGATTTATTAACTCGCCGAGTCTTCATCAGATTAATGCAATGCTGTAAAAGACCTAAACTTTCGGACGCATAGGTAATAATGTTTTAAATCATCACACAATCCAGTTCAGTTGACCAGTGTGTAGAAAAATAGATGCACAATATTCGTTTGAACTCGAACAGTGCAGATACTGATTTGACGTCTTCTGTTGACGCAGCATAATCTAGGCCAATTCCGGAGTTTCTGACTTAACTATCCGGAAATTTGGGAGACATTGGAAGTATTGATATTTCTGAACGTTCAGAGAATCTTGACTGATTGTCAGCAACTTTAAGTACTTTCTTTCTATGTAGACATAATATGATTAGCACTCTCATTTATTGTGACACATAAATGATTCATTGGCTGAATCGGGGACCACGATCAGACACTCCAAAAATAGGGGCTTTCAAAACTAGCCATCAGAATAACATGTCTCCATGTAATCTACACCCCCGTATATCCCACATCAAGTAGCACATTAAGCTCTTGCCCACATTTATATAGTACAACTGAGTTGTACAGGATACATTTATATTATTCTTATTTTTTATCCAAAACATACATGTAGCTTATGAATACAAAGCTTGTGAGCAAACTTATTTACAATATCATTTTTTACCAAAGAACTCCTGAAAAAAAAAATATATGTATTTTGCGTTGACCATTTTTGCATTATCGGCTGGTTTCCAGCATAAAATAATTGATATTGAAAATACAGGTAACCAAACCCATACCCGTGTTTCCAAACATGAAGAAAACAAAACAAAGATATATTGTGTGAAATGTTTCAAAGATGGAAAGGCACTGATGACGGTTTAATAAACAAAACATCGAACAAAATTAAACAACTTGAACAAAAAACATCGTTTACTATAGGGTCCGCTACAGTGTAGACAATATACCAGACATTTAACTTCATGATTTGTGGAAAACCTTCCTACTTTAGAATCAACCAAGATAACCCGGGGTAAACACCTTTTAGATGTCTTCTACTCTTTGATTATGGAAACGTGGCAATATAGCCATCAATCATGGCGCTTGTGAAGCAATATTTCACTGAAGTGTGATAAATTTGACGTGACAGCACGCACAATACTGACCGACATGAAAACATATTGATTTCATAATGTCATTATATGAGGAGGACAAGTCGTTATATTAAAGAGACGTTTTTATCAAAGAGGGAAAATTAGATTGATAAGAGAATCCTAGCAATAGACGTAGAGGCCTATGAAATTTCTGAGTTACAGTATATGGTCTAAAATATCTCCTTTTTTCAACTGAAACCTTTTGTTTTCCACAGCTGAAAGAATTATGTGTTGTGCTAGTCATTTGTAACCACGCATCCCTAGTCCCAGTCCCGGGGAATAGCCAGGCTTCGACATTTCTAAAACCAAACCCACTGTTCAGTGCTCCGCACTGTAGGGACAGTCATTTGGTAAAACTCCCCCGCAATCTGTTTTAAAAAGTTTTCATCGCACTGTCGTTTTTATATCATAGAGCAAACCACGGGTAATTCTCTCGCAGACAAACAGAAGGTTAAACCCCAACTTATTTCCACGCCTATCCCCACACTCCCCCAGGACTGGGGGCGTGGTTACTAATGACTGATGCATAACTGTGTATTGCATAGGTAACTTTTCATAATGCACAACCAGAGCATGCTCTGAAACCACACCTGTTTCGCCGCGAAGTAGATTTTCTAATAACGAGTACGGTTTATGAAGACATTGTTGACGTCATTGGTATGCTAAGCCGCTGCATCAGAAAACCAACAGTCTGCATATGCAGAAACAAAGGCGCATATAGCTGATCAGCTCCTTAGTTTTCGCCACATAGACAATACAATCCATCTTCTTCTTAAATTCGACATTTCAAGCCTGTAACAATCTTCTGTGGCTGCACAGGCCGGTTTGTGTAGGACCTTGTCTAAGCCCCAAATTGTTTGTTTTCTCATGCAGTGGCTGAGATATGAATCTGAAACAACAGAATTCAGCCTCATAACATTGATGGCATACATTTCATAAGCCGAAGGCAACTGTGCCTCACTAATACAAAATCTGTATTCATAGGCTGCCTAGCGAGTATTACGAATATCAACGTTCTGTCACGGAAACAGACAACAGATTGGAAACCATGCTTTCAGAAACATGTATTCCAGAAGCAAGGTGATAAAATGTAGCCACTGATCATACTGTGCAGGACTAGAGACTTAAAATTGCCTTCACGTCAGCAAAGACATGCATATTTTCCCACGTTTTGGTCAATAATATTCAGATGTTAGAAGGAGTTGGTGAACTCTGATTATTTGCCTCACCGTACCTCCGGGCGTCTCCGGACAAAAATGAGCCGTCTCTTGGGAAAACCAACAATGTGGTTTCCGAACAGGTCTGACACAAACCGGGCTGTACAGTCGCAGATGCAGGCTAGACGCTTGAAATTTTGGAGTTAAGTAGAGGAGGAATTGTACTATCCGAGTAGCGAAAACAAAGGCGCTGATCAGCTTCGCGGTTACCGCGAAGCTGATCTGCGCCTTTGTTTTCGCCTAAGCAGATTGTTGGTTTTCCCATCAGGTGGCTCAAATATTTTTGCAATAACTGGTTTCCAGACAAAACTAGTAGCTATTTTTGAAGCAACTGATTTGATTTGTCTTTCTCATACTGATATTGATACGACCAGCTTGAATATAAACAGTATAAATGGATTTCTATCAGCGTAGTCTTATGTCATAGATTTACCCACCTAGCTTTATAAATATGAATGGAATAAATGTAGTTGTCATACAGCATGGTATTCATACTTTAAGACGGTATATCTGTAACGTGTCCTCACTGAATATTCATGTAGTTTTGATTATTAGTTACTCATGGTTTACAGCCCCGTTCGTAAGGACGCCCACAATTTTACAATGGTTTTCCTTGCAAGAAATTCACGTAATTATTCGCATGTATTGCAGTACCTTATGTATTATTTCTTTTCATTCATGAAAAAAGTCAACATATGTATTTGATAGATCACTTTCTGGCACGGAAAGGGAATTTTGTTTCGCATGTGTCTTTAAAAAGAACATGGGTCACTTTTTCAAAAGTAACGACGTCGTTAGTTTTTTTTACGATTCGTAAAAATTTCAAACATGAATATTAAAAATACACTGTTATTTTTTGTTGATGAAAAAAAAGTTTATTAGCTTATGAAGTCGGCATTTACTTACCGAGTTGAGGTCTACGATGACGTTAAGCTAACAAAGTTTTGAACAACCGGCACCAGAAAGCCAGGATAATGACTGTTATATTCTGTCTCATTGTTTCAACGTCGTAGAAATAGGCAATATTGATTGCAGTTGCAAGCCGACAATTGCTGTAAATCTAATTTACTTTCCAATGTTTTTCTCAGACAATTTTGCACTGAAGTAGAATTAAAGTTAACTTTGTCTGTACCTTCCCAATTCTATCTAATTAAACTGTACGTGCCAGTCGACTTCAGTTTTATTGTTCACAAGTGCAAAATTGGGATAAGTCTGCCAAATATAAACATAAACGATATAACAATGAACCGAACGCATTGGAAAATGCTTCCTTCAATTGTTTCCGATGTGCTCCATATTTTATACTGAACATAAATATGTAAGGCTATATGTGCTCTAAACGTGTTCTTAAAAAGGTACAAGTAGGCAATGATCAGGAAATCAAGAAATTCCCACTCCACAAACCGAGGGGTGGGAAAAAACTAAAATGACACTTAGGCACTTAGGCACCCATACCAAGAAAACATATCGTAAGCCGAGTGAGCAGCTATTCCCAATTAGGCGGCCACTCAGTTACCCGAACTTAACTTAAATATGAAAACGTACATAAGGCTGAAACAGCACAAAATTCGACTCCAAAACACAAAATAATAAGAACCACAACAGAAGTATCGCCTTGGAACGATCAGTAATATAAAATTACTGTTTTTAAAATTGATGAAAAAACGACAGCTCTGGAATCATGATGTAAGGATGTGTGTACAGCTGTAAAGAAGTTGGGCCCTTTAATTTTATATAACTGACCATTCTGAAGTGGTAGTTCTGTTGTGGTTCTAATTGTATCCGTGTAGCGAAAACAAAGGCGTTGTGTATCCGTGTAGCTTTGCAGTTACTGCGAAGCTGATCTGTGCATTTGTTTTCGCATATGCAAAATGTTGGTTTTCTCATGACGCAGCTCAACTGAGTGACATGTTTGGAGTAGAGCCTCGATTTGAAATTGAATTCCAGATCTACGAGAAGCTAAACTTAGAAAGTTTCATTAATGCCAGAGTTAATTCCGTGACACCGTGGTCAACAAAAAGGGTCACGTACAACAGATCAAACAAAGAAGCAAACCAAAATTGCAGATGTCGCGTGGTGCTCTTAGTTATGGTTCGACGCCGTTGTCTTTGTGGAAATATCGAACAGGGACGTGCGTGAAAGGGCATTGCATACATGTAATCACGTGATATATTCATAGAAATAGGAATTTCTCTTGGCTGTAGGAGCTGGAGAAATATATCTTCATTACAATATAACACAAAAACGACACAGGACTCCAAATGTCGTCATTAATGATGATATATGAGATGTTTGCAGAAAAAAGAGTGTCACACCGAGTCCTGAAATTGAGCCGAATAATGTGAAAAGCTGTCTTTGGGGGTTTCGGACCAGGTCCGCCACAAACCGCCCTATACACATGCTTGGAACTTGGAATTTCAGAAAGTAACGCATGAATGTGTTGTATATGTCCGAGAGGTAAAACAAATACTCTGATCAGTCTTGCAGCTACTGCGTCTTTCCTTTCGCATAAGTAGAAAACTAAGCAGATTTTCTAATGGTGCGGCTTATATGATAGAGTTAAGGCATAGATCTGCATGATGCATTGCTGATCAATGCCATAGTTTTTGCCAGAAGGAGAGTATAATCCATCCTATATATTTGGAAATACATGTTAGCTTAGAGATACTATCCTAACAGCCAAAACATATACCTATCTATAAACTGGGATATACATGTACAATTTTTTTTCTTATTTTTGATCCTCGGTTCTAACGTGCACACATAATCAATGTTTTGAGCAAACATAAGAAAAATATTATTTTTTTTTCAAGGAAAATTTTCTTCTTTTTTACAATTTTGAACATTTTTATTTATGTGTATTGCTTACGATATAGGCATTTCCCATCAGGATTACATGTCCGTGTAATATATATATATATATACTCCCTTACACCCCACTTTAATAAAGCAAAACTGAAATATACAGGGGTATACCTATTTTTCCTTCTTTTTTTTGCTCCAAAACATACAATGTACATTGTGGGTATTCGTTAGAACCGCCTCGGCGAGGCGGTTCTAAAGTGTACACACAATCTAAGTTTTGAGCAAAAATAAGAAAGTATAAAAAAAAAAAATCCGACAAAATTTTCATTTTTACAGCAAAACTCTCTGTATATTGCATGGGCAAGTTTTCGTAATGGAAGCCTCGACATTAATATGTGAAGGTGTAGCAACTGGGCATATCATAAGGCTTATCAGTTGTTAATACGTTACGCCATTCTCTTGAAGAAATGACAGGTTTTAACTTTGTTCATCCCCTTTGAAACGTTAAAGTAAAATCTTTTAACGCTTTTTATATATTGAAGACATTTTTCAAGATGCATTTATTTACGTGAATATCATAAAAGGCATTTATAAAAGAGGCTCGTTTATTAGATCCATTCCGCTCTAATTCGGCACCTCGTTCCACTACACTTGTGAAGAGAGGTATCACGGAACACGGTCTGGAATAACATGTCTACCGTATTATTTGAAATACCGTGAAATTATTTCATAATCAAACTTACGGAGTTTTTTTTTATTATTATCATTATTATCATTCAGAATGAAATCACCCGACATGGATTCTTTTTTATGTTTATGACCTTCAATCAAAACAAATCTGCCTGATTAAGAACTAGAAATTAATCAAGAAAGCTTTCCATCATGCATTTCTTTAAACGAAAGTTTATCATAAGCTTTACCGCTATTGAAGTGTGCATGATAGTATTAAAATAAATTAATGTGTGCTTCTCTTTGGCAACAATTGCACTATCTGGCAGCAATCGCAGAAATTCTTATATAATGTAACAATGCATTGCGAAATATAGACACATTAACCCCATGCACGTATGTTTTATATTAATATTGATTGATTCTTTGCAACTGCCTTCGGTATTGCGATAAGTTGATTATTTTGCTTTTAGTAACGTATCTAACTGCTTTAGAACGTTACAACACAGTATGGCAGAAATCAATTTTTCCTTCCATTCACAGGCATAATTCTAATTTCCTTCAATAGCATGCCTTATTATTCTCCTTCTTTCACATGATAAATAAGCAAATCAACTTCGTGCTTAAAGCGCCGTAAAATCGTTGGGGAATTATAGAGGAGTGATGGAGGAAGACCGTAGTTCATCACGAAAATATGTCCGTGTAATTTATACCCCCTTATAACCCACTTTTACATAGCAAAACTGGGGTATGCAGGGGTATACCTCTTTTTCTTATTTTTGCTCCAAAACATAAGTTGTGGGTACTCGTTAGAACCGCCTCGGCGAGTTTACAGTTGAAATTTTTCAATTTTTGAAGCTCAAAAAATCTCTGTTTATTGCATGGGCATGTTTTCGTTATGTCAACGGTAATAACTACGGAAATGGAACCGCTTCCCAGTTTCACGGTTGACAAGGTCAGAATGACACCACAGGAACTCTTTGCTAGACTATCTGCAGAAATTGCTTTGCACTCCGTCGCTTTTTGTTGTCTGGAAATCCGATAGTAGTTTCATGTACTGCCGATAGCTGACACTAAAATACCATCACGGGAATGCGTTGGTACAAAAGTAAACTAAATGCCTGGCCCTGGTGTACTGCCGATAGCTGACACTAAAATACCATCACGGGAATGCGTTGGTACAAAAGTAAACTAAATGCCTGGCCCTGGTGTACTGCCGATAGCTGACACTAAAATACCATCACGGGAATGCGTTGGTACAAAAGTAAACTAAATGCCTGGTCCTCATGTACTGCCGATAGCTGACACTAAAATACCATCACGGGAAAGGCTACCAATCCAGCACGATATCACATCTTTGATGGTCTAAACAAAAAAAAAAAAAAAAAAAAAAAAAAAAAAACAAGAATAATTTGGGCTATTTCAGTAAGCTTGAGAAATCGAAATTTCATGCGCAGTTGAACTGAGCATGTAAAAAGTTTTAAAACTGATTAAGTGTTGATTAAGTTTGATGCAACACATCCATGGTAAGCAGCTGAGGTCATGTCGGTATGGTCAGTTATTCTCCCCATGCTGAACTCTTGAAATGCGCATTCCTTTGTCGATCTTTGTCATTAACTAAAACTGTTTTTCGTAAAGCGGAAGCTTGGACGAAGGTAGACGCTTTTATCACTCTTCCAAGGGTGGAGACGATTTCGGGCTGGGCTCCATACGGAAACGCTACTAGCGATCGCTTCCATGCCAGAGTAAAGCCAAACATTTTTGAAAATGTGACGTTCAATTAAAAACATATAAGGGGATGGGCCATACCGCGGTTTCGGCTACTTAAGCCTCTTCAGTGACCCTTAGATTTGCCAACATGGAGCCAAAGAGAATTACTGCAAATTCGCATATTTCAAACCTGTGAACAGAAACATCTACGTTTGTACCATTCTATTCCAATGTATAACACTGTGACCCATTAGTACTGTCTGACCTACGTTCTTTATCATGCTTAAACCCCATATTTCCATGTATTTATGGACTTATATAATTATGTTGGGCAGTAAATGTCATTCATTTTTAATAAACTTGTTCTAAGAAATAGCCAGTCTATTGTCGGAAGAATTGTCAAGTTTTACTAGAATGAAGATCAGAAAAGGACGAGAACAGGGTTCCCACGGGCTCTGGAAAACCTGGAAAAATGGCATATGGCTAAAACAATCAATGCATGGAAAAGTCATGGAATTTGAAAAAAAAAAAAGCGGCCCCCGTGGCCGAGTGGTTAAGAGCAATGTTTCTTAATCACTCGATCATCTCACGGCCGCTGTGTCTGGTGCGGGTTCGAGCCCCGCACTGGCCACATATGAGACAAGCTAAGTTCTGCTTGCGGGTGTGCCAGGTGGTTTTTCTCGGGGTTCTCCCATTTTCACCCACCTACTGTTTGGCCCGTCTCATATGAGCTGAAATATTCTTGAAAGGGACGTTAAACTGAATTAAAAAAATGAAATATCATGGGGAAATCATGGAACTTTGTTATGAAATGCCAGTTTGATTGTCTTTGGCATTCATTTTTCCCTCGCTCGCTTCACTCTCTTGATAAGTATTGATAAATATAGTTCTGATTTTCAGTGTTATATAACAAGAAAATAAATAAACAGAAAAAGGAGTCCTGGAAATTTAACTCCGATCATGGAATTATCATGGAAAAGTCATGGAATTTTATTTTATACGTTCCGCGGAAACCCTGCGAGAAGCTAAAAAAAAAAGTCGGTGCTAAATCCTCCTAAGACATAATTTGAAACTGAAACTCACCAAATAGTGGTTCTGATCGAATTCTAAAATAGCCATCCAGAGATCCATGGTCCACTACTCTTTTCTGAATATACAAATTGGCTATGAATTTCGGCTGCGATACATGTATATCTACATTTTAAAATAAGTCATTTGTAATTTGCGTGACTGGGAGGCAGTTCTTTTGAGTACCCACAATCTATGATTGGGATCGAAAATAAAAAAAATGAATACCCCTGTTTGCCGAGGCAATTTACTAAATTAAAATTTGTCCGTGTACATGTAACACATACCCTTATGTAACGCATACCCTTTACATGCACACGGGCAAATTATCTTGACGTTAGCCTTGTCCTTGTTGCGATGTGCTTCCTTATGGTGCATATATCATTACATTTAGCTTTAAAACAAAGTGCTTTGGTAGATAAATTCTTACAGTTTTACTTAAAATAAGCTTATCCATCTCTTCTCTTGGAATTGAATTGCAGGATCAATTTTACACTTGGGACATTGCGCATTCTTCTTTAATACGGTTTCGCTGCGCTCAAAATGGATGCAATTTCAGACAAAACTTGTCAATAATGCTTTGTAATTTATTGTCTTGAAATATATGAGCCGCGACGCAAAAAGGGGCCTCATGGTTTCTGAGAAGGCACGACACAAACCGACCTATATAGTCTCAGAAGAAAGCTTGAAGCTTGAAATTTCAGAAATAGGAAGACGAAGAATTGTACTATCCCTGTAGTGAAAACAAATGCACTGATCAGCTGTGCAATTACTGCACAGCTGATCTGCGTCTTTGTTTTTGCATAAGCAAAACTCCGGGTTCATGTTGCGGCTAATATTGTCTTGAGGTCTGTTAAACGATAATGGTGTTTTGTTTAACATTTTCATTGGAAAAATAGCTATCTATTTTCGGAAGCATTAAGCGTACGTGCTTAAACAGATATTGGCTAAAATTATCTATACCTTGTGACGAAAAAGAAACGAAAGTGGTACCACGAAGACTGACCAGGGCACACATTATTCGTCTTTCATTTCTCTTTTTACTACAATGTTTGTTTTAGACACTGTTTCAAGGGTCCTAATTTTAGAATGCAATTTCCAAATCACTAATCCTGTAAAAACTGAGGTACATTTTATGAGGAACTGTAAATAGTGTTTAAAGATTAACCACTGATGACCGTTCCAGACCAGACATTGGTATTTGTGAATTGACTGATTGCCATTTGGCAGCCGCATGGACACCCTCATACAAACGGTTATTGGCGGCCTGTATTGAAGACGTAGATTCTGGTGTAGTTAAAGTGGCACCACTGCTCATTGGACACCTGCTGGTATGATAAACCCAGAAATGAAAACGAAATGCCATAATTTGGGATTATGATATCTTGGTAGGAGTTAATAAAGACTCAAAAGTATGACAATAAGCGTTAATATTGCTTGTGCTGTTAGTATTATTTATCGTCCTTAAAGCATTGCCAGGACAGTCCCTTACCCAGGCATGGGACCGTATCATTTTTGAGCTAACCTCTGCAACCATTTTGTAGCTGTAACTCAAAGCATAGCTCCCATTCTCCACAAAACACCAGATGCTTCTCATTTTATGCTATCGGACTCTTTAAATTGATGGTTAAGGAAGAACGTTAATTAGACTTTAAAGGAACATCGACGTCTATTATCACGAACACACAATTATGATTGCCATTAAAGTACCATTATGTCGGCTGTTTAGTTCCTCATAGTCTGTTTTACTTCTTGTCATCGGTCATTCAGTGCTATAACGTCTAGTTTGAATCGAAAACGGATTAGTGGGTAGTTCTTTATTCTGGCTATATTACCACAGCAGGGTCGAGCAAGAGTAGAGTAATTGCTCTTAGTGTTTCTAATGCGTTCAGTGAAAAGTGTATTATATAGAGATTTTGTCATACTGTCAAAAGTTTTATTGCATAAGGTGTTTAAGAAGAAATACCCTAGCCTGATCATGTGACTTAATTTAAATGTCTTATTAAAATCTCAGTGTTTAATTAACCTTAATATTCCCTCATCTAACCTAAATCTGGGGTTGGACAATGATGTGGTTTTCTTATCTTTTAAACAAACCAATATTTAAAAGATAAAGGAGATTATCAGCTGGCTGTATGTTGTTCACATTGTATTCTATGTCATCAGTTTATTACACAGCGAGGTTCATACACTGTACATCATGTACATGTTTGACATTTGAAATGAAACTTAAGCACAGAATTGTTTGATCCATGTTGAAAATGGATACTAAAATCCAAATGACATTTCAACTGGATCAGTTAAGACACTTCGTCATGCATAATCGATAAAATCACAATTCAGTGTGCTTCAAATGGCACTTGAAGAACTATTCAAAACAACCAGATTACGAACCGTTGCACGTGAGACCAACCGGCGAATCATATTTTACAACACTGTATTTTCACTCGTCAATTAAATTTTGTATCACCAAGATATGGGAAATGTTGCAACTAGCATGTCTATAATGTAGACAACCCACATAATACAAAATTTAAACCGTTTTAAGCAGGGTACTGTCTTGTATTGTGAATCATGTGCCCAGGCAGTTCTAAGCACAGCTTATTTAATAGGGTTTCCGAAATCATCAATTTATTTGAAGAAACAAATAATATTACGACCATCGAGGATGTCCTAAAATGTTGGGCAATTTTAGTTAAGTGGTGCCTATACGAGTACGTGTAATCAGACAAGTCGGCATCAGTACTATTTCGGCACCTAGACGAATCAGCCCCTAGTCAATTCGGCACTTGTGCCAAATAAGGCGTAAAACATTAGCTGTGTTTCCTCTTATATGCCGAAAAAAAATCAGGGTCGGTAGGTAGGAAATTTTTTTTTTTCTCTAATTTTTATTTGTTGAAAACCAGTAAAAATTGATAATATGCAACTTAATTCGTCTCAAATACTAGAAAATGACTGACATTGAAGTTTTAAACATAAAGAAAGTTTAATAACGTGATTTTAAATATTATCTTGCAGTTTTGACTTATTTTAAGTCATATGTCCATTTGCCTGAAAATTTCAAGGGTCGGTAGGGATGAAAATCTTTTTATTTTCTTTCAAAATGGCGATAGAAACTGCAGGGTCGGCACAAAAATTCGGTCGGGTTAGCGGAAACACAGCTATTTTTTCGGCCTTAACACAATTGTCTGTAAGACTGGGTGAACAGCTTACAATGTCTTGGTCTCCCCCCCTCCCCCCCCAAAAAAAAGCGTTTTGGTTGAACCGTAAATACATATTAAAAAGCTTAAGTTGTTTTCTTGAGTGGTGATACATCACAGCACATTTCAGGTGGCATTGAATAAAGTCAGCATGGTTATTTGCTGTTGACTTGGACGTTAACCAGCAAATCAAACAATAAGACAGGTGCTCAGCGTTACAAGAATGCAATTTTTTTTAGATAAATATTTCTCATACAATTTTCAACAAGCTTGGTGTGTGCGCGCGCGCGTGTAGGTGTGCGTGTGGAGGTGGTGTCCTGCATGTGAAAAATGCGCAGTGAACATGACTATACAGGTTGGTTCCATGTTCTACCGTCCGTACAATATAGTAGTTTGTTTATGGTACTGCATTACGAAAACACATTTATGCAATATACAGAGATTTTTACAGCTGAAAAAAATAAAGAAAATGGAAATTTCATTGGAAATTCGTTGATATTCATCTTTTTGTTTTCAAAACATAGATTGTGGGCAGTATGGGTATACGTTAGAACCGCCTTCCTATGTTTTGGAACAAAGATAAGAAAACATATATACCCATATAAACCCCAGTTTAATTATATATAAAAGTGGGTATGTAAAGGGGATTTTTTTCATGGGCATGTTATCCTAATGGTTCGGATGAAAATTGCGACACTGTCATCTCCAGGTTATTTCCGGATATCTTATCAATAATGTATACGCTGTCAATTATAGTTTGTCTGTGGACAGCATTCTAAGACATAGTGAAATGACACACAGAAGTAGTCTTGTCATTCGAAAAATAATGTTTTGCACATGCAAACAATAAAATACGCAGATTTGTCTGTACATTCTCGAATTTTGGTGAACACGCTACTTTTCGTCACATGGATAGTTTTATGCTGCTTACATTTACTTCTTATAATTTTTGACAGTCCAGGAATAGTTCGTGTGGCTGGTTTGGTGAAACCAGTTTTGCCTGGCTGGTCGGAAACACGGGCCTCAGATGTCTGCCATGGCATCTAATATAAGCTAAAAATAATGCATAAATACTGTAATAGATTATTTGTTTTCTTTTCTACCGTCACAAGCAAACATCAAATGACGCACAAAATCTTTCTGAAGCCTTACGATTGACATCCATTTCTTGTATTTTGCATTGTCTAGAGCGTGACTCTTGTATTCAATTAGTATATTACCTGGGAACGCTCACATGAGGCTTGTCTTTGAGAATAGCGTTTTGAAGAATATTTGACCAAAGACTTCCATTGCTTAAAACTATGATTTGGCTGAAAATGGCGCAGTGTTTGGTAAAAAAACATAGTTTTATCATAATCTGCAAATAGCCTTGGGTCGAGTCCACAAATTACATTGACCATTTACGAAATAAGTTATCTACATGTACGTATATCTGTATCTACCAATTTTCAGGTGACAGGATACAAACCTTTCTGAAAAATCCAATGACTACCTTTTCCCATTGAAAAGCCTATTTGACCGTGCTTGAAAATAGATCAAGGTCAATCTAAGGTAATAATTTATACAAAATATTTTAGTCCAAGTTGCTACAATACCAACAATCTTTAAAATCGATGGATGTAGAAGGGGGTTTTACCATACAAAATGTATAAAGCGTGGCGGCCATCTTGGTCATGTGACCTGGATCAGTCAAACTTCCGTAGTCCCTTGCAAATACCATTCCTCACAAAGTTTGGCTTCAGTTTGGCCAATCGGTCTCTGAGAAGACGTGTTTTACGACGAAAACGGTTAAGGAGGGTTCGACTAGTCCCTCTACAGAATAAGTAGGTGAACTTATAAGATGAAGAATATTGTGTGTGGACTCTGGAATTCATTCTTTGATAACATTTCCGTTCCTTACACGAATATAAATCTTGATGCCTGCCTGTGTGGTAGCTCTGTTCCCAAGAAAACAGACAATTTAAAATTAGTCACGTACTTCTCAGAGACTTCCTTTGAAATACAATAGTGTTGAAAATCACCTCTAATTACATTATATGGAGACACACTGGGTGTCATTTGTCAACATTGTGCACGTAGACACAACTTAATTATGTTACATTACGAACCCTTGTCCATGCACTATACAACGATTTTTTATTCAGCTGTAAAAATGTAAAATTTTCATGAATATATTCAGTGATATTTTTAATATTTTTGCTGATAGCAGAGGTGGTCCTAACGAGTACCCACAATCTATAATTTGGATCAAAAGTAGTATACCCCTGCAAACCCCAGTTTTTCTATATAAAGGTGGGGTTTAAGGGGGTATATATTTTACCGACATGCTTTCCTGATGTTAAATTCAGACGGAATGATTTCCTTATAGAAAGGTGGTTAATTAAGTGTGATTCTGGCTTATAACTGGAGGACATTCTAAGCACATAGATTTATTCTCGTTTTCAGTTTAAAATTCATTTACCATCATTTCATACTCACTGCGAGTTGGTTCGTTCTTTTTTAAGCTTCAGTTGTGGTCCTACTTGGTTTATGTTTTCATGGAAATGTAGATAATCTGCTGTTTGTGCCTTTTACATATGTATCAATTTAGAAAATCAAGCTAAGTGTAACTGAGGGGACACAATTAGGGAAATAGCTTTGTCATTTTTGTTGTTCCAACCTTGAACTATTGAGTAAAGCTTTGGGTTTGGTTGTCCATATACCAGTAGAAGTTTATAAGTAAAAGTTTATTTTGATGCAAATTGCCCCAGAACAAATTGAAAACATAAAATGTACAAAATTAATGCTGAAGCACAAATGCATGCACACAATATAAGAGCAAAATATCGTGTACATTACGAAAATTTACCGATGCAATATACAGTGATTTTAAAGTTGTAAAAAATGAAAATGTTCAGTGGAAAATGTTTGATATTTTTCTTATTTTTGCTTAAAACATAGATTGTGGGTACTCGCTAAAACCGCCTCGCCGAGGAGGTTCTATCGAGTACCCAAAAACTATGTTTTGGAGCAAAAATAAGAAAAATAGGTATACCCCTGCAAACCCCAGTTTTACTATATAAAAATGGGGTTTAAGGGGGTATTCATTGCACGGACATGTTTTCCTGATGATCAGTACCAGGGATGACTAGAAGAAAACGAATAAAGAAATCGTTAAACTTATTTTCATTGGGGCCCTTTGCACACTGATTGCATAACAAACGACGGAGACATGTAAAATATCATTGGTGTTATTATTTGTGGTTGTTGTTTAATCCTATCTTGCGCCCCCATCATTACGAAAACACGCCTGTGTTATATACATTTTTTCTAAAGTTTTAAAAATTGAAAATTTTCAGTAGAATTTTTTCGATATTTTTCTTATTTTTGCTCAAAACATAGATTGTGGGTACACGTTAGAACCGCCTCGCCGAGGCGGTTCTAACGAGTACCCACAATCTATGTTTTGGAGCAAAAATAAGAAAAATAGATATACCCCTGCATACCCCAGTTTTGCTATATAAAAGTGGGGTTCAAGGGGGTATACATTACACTGGGGTTCAAGGGGGTATACATTACACTGGGGTTCAAGGGGGTATACATTACACGGACATGTTTTCCTGATGTCTTGGATGATTCTGTCTTGTAACTGGAAGGCGTCATGAGCATTTGACGTCTTGCCTCCACAGATAGCAATTGCTTGCAATCGCGACTCTTACATTATATATGAGCCGCCTCGTGGGAAAACCAACAATGTGGTTTCCGAACAGGTCCGACACAAACCGGCCTGTACAAGCACAGAAAAGAGCTAAAAGCTTGAAATTTCGGATTTAAGTAGAAGAAGAATTGTACTATCCGAGTAGCGAAAACAAAGGCGCTGATCAGCTTCGCGGTTACCGCGAAGCTGATCTGCGTCTTTGTTTTCGCCTATGCAGATTGTTGGTTTTCCCATGAGGCGGCTCATATCTCATTAGAATAAGTAAATCATACTTGAATTAAGATTATACCGAAAATAAAAAGAATGGAGTGAGCTTCGGAATGTTATTGATCGCCCCTCGCCTTGAAATAATCTTCGTCTATTGATCAAGAAGCTTTTTAAGTCCCATGATGATACTTCCGTATTGTTTATTATTTAGCCACGTTACGAAAAAATGTCTTCGAGATCTCCAACAAGGTCCTACGCAAATCGGCCTATATATACAAACACAGAATTGCGCTAGCAGGATCTAAAAGTGTCCGATCTAAAAAGAGAGATTGTATCCATGAAACAAATCAATACCACTGATCAGCTCTGCAGTTACTGTACAGCTAATCTGTGCCTTCGTTCTCGCTTAGGTAGAAATAGGTTTTCTCATGATCTGGCTATATTGGAATATATCGTTCCCCGTCTAGCGAAAATAGCGGACACAATCTTCGGCTAAGGCGACTTAGATCAATGGGGTTTCAAGAGCATTTGCAGTGTTGTCTGAAGGTTATACTGTGCTTGTCCCGTCAAAGATGGTACTTGTACATGTATTTTAAAAGCTATTATAACTAGTGACAAAATGCGTTAATCCGGCAGCCTGTGATGCTTCAGTGCTACACAAGCAGATTTGCATTTTAAAATTCCACTTTGTAAACATGTCGTGGCAAAGGTCACATTGATTCCTTGTTCCTTTACCTAAACAGGTAATCGGGATAAAGACGGTCATGGAGATGCGACAATAAACAATGCAAGGATTATAAAAGAAGAATTGTTTATTTCAAACATTAAATTGACATAGTTCATGTCCGTTCTCGGTTTCGAATAGAATACATTGAAGTTACAAGCCGTTATGCTGCAGATATATTGTGTGTCTGGTGTGGCTCATCTATGAAAGTCCACTTCCTTCCAGCCTCAGATAGACAAAGACAGTTTTGCTGGAGTTTACTTCACACGGCCCAGTTGACAGTTTATTGTGGATCATGCCGACTGTAAACTCATCACACAAGCATCTCCCTTTGTGTGCCTGTAAGAATTTTTTCTATCCCAGTACAGCTATCTGTGAAATGGTCAATTTGCATACTTTTTCATATTTAAACAAAATGGCTGCCTTAACAACACTTGAAATCAATTCAGAATCATGGTGTATTCAACTATGGGTTGGTAAAATAATTTATGATGGTGTTGAGGGCTAGAGAAGGAAATACCAGGCACGTTTCTCATCGGCTGAGACTTACATAACCTGAGAAATTGCCTGAAATTTCCTTGCCGAGACCTTAATCTCAACACAGATTCTTTTTTGTCCATGAAATCTACGATATGTGTCTGGTCCATGTTTACATTGAGCTTTCGATTTGAACTCCTTGCAATGAACAAAGTTCATAAGCTTGTGAAAGTAAATTAGAAAGCCCAAAGGACCGCTGTTCACTGTACGTGTGATAGTTGAACTTATAAGTATTGACAATTGACTCTTCGACCTCTTATGTTTGTTTGACATTCTGACTTTATAGTGCATTGTACAAATGCCACCTTAACCCTATCGCAAGTGCATGCATTGACGGTCGGAGCAGAACTTTTCTAGATTATGTTTCGTTTAGTTATTGTTGTTGAGTGGCTACCATCGGCGGGAAATAGCTGCTCGTTCGTGTTGCACACGCTGCTTTTTGTATACTGTTTGTTCGATAGTTATTTCCTATTTGTTTTCAATGTCAGGTTTATGTTTTTTTTATCACATGTGCTAGTTCTTGGGAGATTTGATGGTGATATTCTACAAATCTAGAAATGTTATAACAACAGACTTCTGTTATCAATTTATACTGGTCAAAATAAGTTAGGGATCAAACTTTTAAGGATGCTTTTTTGGACCAATCGATAATTAATCAATTTTTCATTTTCATGGTGGATTAGCAGTTTTATCACACTTTCATTTGCCACCAATTTTGAAATTGTGCATCATCTGACTTCATCACACTTGCACTTTGAACCACTCTACCCTAAAAACCAATGTGATAAAAAGTCCATAAAAACTGATTCCATAAGAAAATTCAATTTTGCAAATTCATGAATTTTTTGCGAATTTGCACGACAGTCAAAGGATTGGAAATTCCTGGTCATTTTAAAAGTTTTGCACGAACAAACTCACACACCATCAATTTTCTATGGGGATTTCGTACCACTCTCATTTCAAGGATAGTTTGACTTTAAAAAGTCTAAAAAGTCTCCCCGTACATCCATTTAATGCTCTTATTTTTCCAATCCTCAGGGATTGCTTGCAATCAGTTTGTATCCACTGCAGAAGCTGAGGGTGAGGTTAGGATCCTGTAAAACGGGTTTAAGCCCCCCAGTGATTTTATAACTGACCGTACCAAGGCGGTACTGCTGTTCTGGTTCACTCTTATCAAAGTTATTCCAATTACGAGTTTCATGTTGCATGGCTTTGTGACCACCCGAATATAATGGCTGTTCACTTAGCCCTCTGCATTTACTTGTTCTGTCCAAGCTAGCACTGTGACCACCTAATACCTTCAATAGCTGCTCACTCTGCTTTCCATTATTCATGTTAAACGTTGGTATCTATGTTTAGTATTTTCTTAATATGATTTCTTATTTCTTGTTTATCACTGAACCACTACAGAAGCTGAGGGTGAGGTTAGGATCCTGTAAAACCGGTTTAAGCCCGCCAGTAACTTTGTGTTACTGATCGTTCCAATGCGATACTTCTGTGGTGGTTCTTTTTGTTTTATGTCTTGGTGTTTAAAATTTTTTGTGCTGTTGGCGCCTTATGTGTGTTTTCATATTTTTAATTAAGTTAAGGTAACTTAGTGGCCACCTATTGGGAAAATAGCTGCTCATTCGGCTTACGATATGTTTCATGGTATAAGTGCCTGATTGTTAGTTTGGTTTTTTCCCACCTCGGTTTTTGGAGTGGGAATCTTTTTCTGATTGCGCCTTTTCCTGATCTTTGCCTACTTGTACCTTTTTAAGCCTGGTCTTGTTGAATGCAAAGACTATTGTTTCAATCCTCAAGTGTACAAAGCTTACAAAATGAATTACCTTGATGATAGAAATGATTCATTTTACCAGCAGTTCGAAATCTTGTAGAAATCGCACGTTAAAAGTTTGATCCCTCACTTTATTTGCCCAGTATATAATGCAATATGTACGTACAAACGTACTGGGTTTATGTTCTATTACGTGTACAGTCGTATAGCTATTCATTTTGTTGAGGCCTTGGTCCATAATTACAATGCTCTCTAAAGAAATAATGTCTACCTTAGTTGTGACAAAGTTTTTACTTCACCCTTGAAACCAGTATTTTCATCATCGTTCAAGTGCATGAGTTTGTGTGCTGTGCCGGAAGTAATACTCTGCAAAGGTCAACTTCACTCTTTTATGGAAGCATTGAAGCATTGAAATTCTGAGCTAAGGCGTTTAAAATTTATCACCTCTAAAGAAATTGTATAAGCCTTTGTCGATACAGATTTCTAAGGTTTCACTAGCAAATGTTGAGAAATTAAATTTTGTCAAACCATGTTTGTTCCATAACGACCATCTTGAGGAAATCGGTCTATGAATGGCTCGTTTTAACAAATAAAGCACGAAGGCTAGGTCAGCATTATCCAAAAATGTCCGAGAACTAGTGTAGTAAAGTGCCTCTGCAGCTGATGACCAGGCTAGTTTGTCTGACCAGAAGCCCCATAATTGCTACTTCTGGATAACATGTCCGTGTATTCTATTCCCCCTAGACGCCTCTTTTATATGGTAAAACTAGATTTTCTAAATGGGGACCTACAATTAATGATTTGGATGTAAGAAAATGTATACCACACACCCAGTTTAACTGTATAAAGGTGGGGTTTAAGGGGTATAGCTTCCAAGGACAGCATGACTTTGTCCTGATATTCTGAATTGCTATGACTATGCTGACGTGATATGAACATCCCATGATTGCATTTTTACAATTAACAGTCCCTGGCTGGGACTCTGTATCGGGACAAAATTGCAATAGTTACAGAAACCGGATTTTCGCCTATGCGAAAACAAAGACGCAGCTCAGCTGTGCATTAACTACACAGCTGGTCTGCGCCTTTGTTTCCACTATATGAATAGTAAAATTTTTCTTCTTCATAAATTCAAAATTTCAAGCTTCTATTAGTCTGCTGTGGCTGCACATGCCGGTTTGTGTCGAACCTGGTCAGAACGCCCGAAGACCGGGTTTCTCGCGTCGCGGCTCAAATTGCAATAGTTCCAGAAAATGATATCCATATTGATTTTCGGACAACTTGATTGGCTAATGCCGCTATTACATTTAGCCTAAAAACCTAATAGTGCTCTATAAATTGAGCCTCGACGCGAGAAAACCGGTCTTCGGGGTTTCCGACCAGGACCGACACAAACCGGCCTGTACAAGCGCAGAAAAGAGCTAGAAGCTTGAAATTTCGGATTTAAGTAGAAGAGGAATTGTACTATCCGAGTAGCGAAAACAAAGGCGCTGATCAGCTTCGCGGTTACCGCGAAGCTGATCTGCGCCTTTGTTTTCGCCTAGGCAAAAATCCGGTTTTCTCACGATGCGGCTCTAATGTCACATAAAGAAACACAATGGGTCTTTGACGCCTTTTGAAGTCAATTTTAGAGATGTAGTTGCAAGGGAGGATTACATGAATTTTGTTGATCAGAAAACGATCAACACGGTCAAAAATAGTATGTCAACATACAAGGTCTTTTTGTTGACTTGCCTGGACATTGTTTTACAATTGTTGTGACACGAACCACTAGTGTTTTGCTGAAAGTAGAAAATGCAAACATGTATGACATAACATATATTTATGTGCCTTATAACATATGCGTATATTAATAAAACAAGACGATATTTCTCTTTCCAGATACGGTGATATGGTGCCAAAAACTATAACCGGTAAAATAGTAGGAGGGGTTTGCTCACTCAGCGGTGTTCTTGTAATTGCGCTTCCTGTTCCTGTCATTGTCTCCAACTTTAGTAGAATATATCATCAAAACCAACGAGCTGATAAACGAAAAGCACAAAAGGTAAATATAGATTTATTAAAATCACGTGGACGTAAAAAAAAAACATGACTGTCACAAACAAAGTACAATTAGGCAATGATC
Source organism: Rugalucina vietnamica (assembly GCA_964017185.1). Classification (NCBI taxonomy): domain Eukaryota; kingdom Metazoa; phylum Mollusca; class Bivalvia; order Lucinida; family Lucinidae; genus Rugalucina; species Rugalucina vietnamica. Next base: position 40,892,008 of record OZ024875.1, read on the forward strand.
AGGAAAAGGCGCAATCTGAAAGAAATTACCACTCCAAAAACCCAGGTGGGAAAACAAAAATTTAAAATTAGGTACTTATATGAAGAAACCATATCGTAAGCCGAGTGAGCAGTTATCTCCCAATAGGCGGCCACTCAGTTACCCGAACTTAAATAAAATACAAGAAACATCTTTATAAAAGATAATTGTCGAAGATTAATACATGTTCTGCAATAGGGTACAGGATGCAAGAGAGAGAGAGAGAGAGAGAGAGAGAGAGAGAGAGACAGACAGACAGACAGACAGACAGACAGACAGACAGACAGTATGACTCTTGAAGAGCCTACTCCAGACATGACTGAGAGGAAATGCTTTTCAAATGTCCTTACGGCGAGAGTCCTTAAGACTCGCTGGACCGAAACGACTCGTTCTATTGAGCAGAGCCTTTGATCCGAACACGCCTATAGTTAATGGAGAAAATCCGAACGCATCTTATCTACGATTGCCTGCATGGATCATAAAATTTCAAAATCCACAGATTTTAGATTTTAATTTTTCTTTGCAAAAGCTTTCGTCACACAAAAAGCGATTAAAATGAATAACAATAAGGACTAATGATGGCTTGTATAGTAAAAAAACATCATCTTAATGTTCTTTTTAAAGAGATGCAGTTTGTTGCCTTTTTCATCTTCCATATGGGAAAAACCCGGATGCAGGTCAAAAACGATCTGAGATGTCTTCGACAAATAAAAACGTACATAAGGTTCAAACAGCACTAAAATTCGACTCCAAAATACTAAACAAATAAAACCACAACAGAGGTATAGCCTTGGAACGATACATGTCCTTTTACCACAAATGGCAAAGACTGCCAACAATAAACATGCAGACCTTCAAAAGCAACATATTGTATTAAATCTGAGCTTACCGCTATTTCCAAAAATGACCTATCAAATCCCTTAACCAAACCAGGCACTGTATGTGCATTATCATCATGCACACAAACACACAATAAACCAAACAGCGCCGAAACCGACACCATATCGACAACAAAGCCAACCACATCAAAAAATACCGCCTAAGAACGGCCTATTATACTTTTTTGTCTTTAACCAGGTTTTCGGTGCTCAGTCTCATCCTCTGTTAATACCGTTGCTAAAACATTTTCGTTGTTCTGTTCGCATAATATGATTCCAACTATGAGTGCTTCATAAACGTTTTGCTTGTGAGCATAAGGAAATCAATGACCGAAAACTCAGAAACAGACGGGTATAACTAAGTTTTTAAAAATACAGACTTACGTATGTTGACATTTAACTTTTCTTTGTGTGTCACGTTCATTACTACTACATTATGCATCAAATCTATGATAAGAAATGGTACGTTTGCATGTTCAAAATCATTTATCTTAATAAAATCAAAGAAATGCAAATCTGTCGTTAGCATTTGCAAGCATTGCTTGGAAGATCACTCATGCAGTAAACTTTCAGAAGCACTAAACAATGTTATCCAGTCATTCGGCATTCACTTTATTTTTTAAATTGATAGGACATATGCAAACAGTTTAGCCCAAGGTGTGACGCCATAGAACGCGGCGTCTCTGTCCCATCTAGATCTGGCTTAGAGAAATTTTTGAGCATTTTATAATCACTACTGATGCCCCTGCAATTAAAGTGGAATCACCCAAATTTTTATGATGGCAAAGTCCATTCGTTACAAATGAGCCACCTCGTAGGAAAACCAACGTTGTGGTTTCCGAACAGGTCCGACACAAACCGGCCTGTATAAGCACAGAAAATAGCTAGAAGCTTAAAATTTCGAATTTAAGTAGAAAAGGAATTGTACTGTTCGAGTAGCGAAAACAAAGGCGCTGATCAGCTTCGCGGTTACCGCGAAGCTGATCTGCGTCTTTGTTTTCGCCTATGCAGATTGTTGGTTTTCCCATGAGGCGGCTCAAATGGGTTAAGGTATTCTTTATTCATAGCACTCTATAATCTAAGACACTATTTGTTATGTTTTGTTCGTTTCTTAGAACCATCTGAGAAAACCGATTCTACATATAACCGCTTAATGATTAGTTTGACATTTAGTGTTGATGAAGTTGGCATACTTTTCTGAGAAAACATTTGTATGTATGTCACTTACTGAATCATTACATCATTCTAGCCATTGGTTAATGGCATTTACATAAAATGGACATAATGCTATATTAACAGTAAACGTTTGAATACGATATGCCAATACGTCATAACACTTAGTATAAGAGCATGTGCAAAACATGTTGGCGGTATACGGCTGCTAAGCAATAGTATAAATTATGAGGTTCATGAAAAAAGATGGAAATTTGCTTGAACCAATCAAAAATCAAAGAAAATATATAAAAGTTAGATCCTTTGAAAGCAAAGTGAACACGTTCAAAGGGAGACTGAATGGACCATATTGTGCATTTTCGGTTAACAAAGCATCATCAGTAAACCTTTCTTAACAGGTAAACATACCTCATTTCTAAAAATTTCACAATATTCTATTTAATGCTTTTGACAATCAAATTCATTTTGAAGATGACACATCAACGGTACCCGTAGAAGTTATTGATAGATCTTTTGATAGACATTTACATGTTTGACGAATAAACGAAACAACAAAAAAGATATAAAAAGAGAAAGAACCTAGGCTAGGCTGGCCTGTCATAAAGAAACACTGTATATATACTTAAGGAATTAAAAATGCAACAAATAAGAATTCAACTGTAACGTCTGTGTTTGAATTTTTGGTTAAATTTCTATTAGAAATGTCTTGCAGGCTGCTTGTGACTTGTGATGAAATGAGAAAACGTCATTTTGTTGATAACATTAACATCAAAACGTCAAAATCCATGGAAAACGCAAATTGGTACATAAACGTTAGGGCGATGTTGAAGATGCCAAATTTTGTGTACGTTTGATTATCTGACATCGACTTGATAATGTGCAATAAAGATTGAGGTCATTGCATACTTGGGAACCATCCCATGTTACGTTTAAACTGGTGAACGGAACGAAAAAGTGCACAAAATAATAATGATCAATTAACGTCATTAAGATTATTCGATGTGGGCCTTTTGTGCTTAAACGGTATTTATCGAACCAAGAGACGACACGACAAGCTATTCAAGCAACAATGACGTCAAAGAAAGTGTAGAAATTGAGCACCTAGCGTTTGTTTTGGTATCGACGTTGGTGACGTTAAACGCCCCAAAGCAAAACATAATGCTACCAACGGGTCAATGATTACTTCTGCAATCACTTTTAACATGATTGGAAGCAATAAATTGATTTTGGTTAAAATTTGACTTTCAAGGGTGTGCTGATGTGGGTCGAATAGGTTATGTGCACACCATGAAGCATACGTGACCGACATAGTGGCTTTACCTGCTGTAATTGGAGGTTTAGATACTGCCGTAATGTAATAACACCAGTTACAAAACAGTCTTGTATTACAAAGCCAGCATGCAGTTACCCAAAGTGTTTGATGCGTTTCTTTATTCCTTAAGTATAATAATCCTTGAACTGTATACAGTTGTAAGCAATACCACACAACATTTTTATATAGTAAAACTGGGACATTCGAATACAATGATACATGGTGTTTTTTCCTGTGTGTGTTTTTTCTTCTTATTTTTGATACACATCATATATTGTTGGTACTCTTTAGAACCGCCATGTGTACCACAATCAATGTTTTGAACTCAAAGTAAGAAAACATAAAACATTGTCAAAGGAAAATTTTCATTTTAGCGGATAAAAAATGACTTCGTATTACATGGTCGTGGTTTGTCATTGTATAACTTCTTTTTATTTTACAGAAAGCCCGCCAAGCTCGTATTCGTATGGCTAAGAATGCGAGTGGGGCCGCATTTTTGAACAGCAAAAAGAGGGCGGAAGAAATGATGCTCGCACAAGAAAGTGGCCTAGATATGCGGGATGGATTTAGTGATCAAGATATATTTAATATGCAACATCATCATTTATTAAATTGCTTGGAAAAGACAACGGTGAGTAAAGAAGTTTCGACCAAAAATAAATTATTAATTGCATTATATATCAAAGCACTTCCATTCACAAGCTGGCGATTTTTACAGTTTTCAAAAATGTCAAATTCGAGTATTAAAGATATAATTAGTTCTGCTAAAAAAAGTCATTATAAATAAGGGTAGGGATTGTCTCACCGCATACATGGGATTAATTAAATTGATGGTAATATCAATTTAATTACCATTATTTTGTCCCATAATTAAAGAAATTGTCCAACATAGGGCAAACAGGATGTGTTATTTCTTCAGAAAAGAAATGTCATATTTTCGGTCATAATCCTGCTTTGGAGACACACATAACCGAAAAGCAATAACAATAACACAATGCACTTATGAACCTGAATTTTTGTCTACAGTCTGGCTTGCTTTTGACTTTACTTCTGAATGCAAAGATATGTTTTCTCCTGACGCTGCTTGTTTGATTGTTTAAATCGTATAAACATGGTGTCCCCGTTTATGGGACATAGACAAAGACTATAGCCCAAAATGTGGCGACGCAGACCACGGCTTCACATCTGAAGTTTTTCTGTTTGCTTAGAAGAATTCCATCGAAAAAATGGAATCAAATTTTAAAATCACTTCAAAACATGAAAGTGGACACGCCAAAATGTCCATTTGTCAATAATGGGTTAAACTTCCTGATTGCAGGATCGAGAATTTACTGAAATGGACATGACGTTTACACCCACAGCTAAGCCGTTAGAGACTCCACCCCCTTCACCGGACCCTTCAATAGCCTCACTAGACAGACGGAGAGGGACTGGGTGTTGTGCGAAAGGTTTATCGAGTCATCGAAGATTTCTTGTTGGAAAGGTAGTATTTTGTTTACCGGCGTTGATATGTACTGTATGATATCGCATACGCATACATCTATTAACTAAACTAACATGACTTTTATATGAAACTTCACATCACTGCACCGCATTTGTTGTTAGAAGCTTGTTTGATTACTTTGCATATGATGTGGAGGGTAACTGTCATCAATAGTTTAGCCAAATCAGCCGTCTCGTGGGAAAACCAACAATGTGGTTTCCGAACAGGTCCGACACAAACCGACCTGTACAAACACAGAAAAGAGCTAGAAGCTTGAAATTTTGTATTTAAGTAGAAGGGGAATTGTACTATCCGAGTAGCGAAAACAAAGGCGCTGATCAGCTTCGCGGTTACCGCGAAGCTGATCTGCGTCTTTGTTTTCGCCTATGAAGATTGTTGGTTTTCCCATGAGGCGGCTCAAATGATGTTAAAGGACATTCTTAGGTGTTCTTAAAATTGCGATGCTCTTTTCACCAAAAGTACAGTTCCTAGTTACAAACCTAGCCGCACGGTATTGTACCTCTCCTTATTTCCTTTAATGGCTTAAGAATAAGGATCCTAAAGCGAACTTTCATATTCTAGGACCGGTATGGCCCATTCCTTATCTCATTAATATACGCACTGCTCTTAAAGGATCTCAGCTTAATTCTAATTCTTTAACATCTTTGGGACAAGAAAACATAATTTTCATCAAATTTCAAACCTTTCTGTAGACCTAAGTACGTATAATGATGGTATGGGTATTTCTTTTACATCAACTTCGCAAATAGTTGCGTACATTCAGCCCTCGCGTGCATTTCCGCCAAACTTACAGTATTCTTTGAAAGAAATGGACACACAATAAACCGCTCTGATTTTAAATATATGGTTTCCTTTGGCGACAGACAGGTTGCTTGTTGTTATGTTTTGATTGTGGCCATTATGTTCTATGTGACCACTTCTGCGAATAAGCTACCCCCTCATTTAGTTGTTCTATTTTGAGTAACCATTTATAAAATAGAATAGGAATTTAAATACGCAACACATAAAAATTCAACTTTGACGTCTGCGTTTGGCGTTTTAGTAACATTTCTTTTAGAAATATCTTGCAGATTGCTTTTGACATGTGATAATATGTGAGAAAACGTCATTTTATTGTTAAGATTAACGTCAAAACGTCAAAATCCATGGAAAAAGCGATTTGTGACGCAAACGTCGAGGCGATGTTGAAGATGCCAAATTTGGTGTACGTTTGGTTATCTGACGTCGACTTGATCATGTACATTAAAGATTGAGGTCATTGCATACTTGAGTACCATCCCATGTTACGCTTAAGCTGGAGAACGGGACGAAAAAGTGCACAATAATGAATAATGATCAATTAATTCGATGTTGGCCTTTTTGTACTTTAACGGTAATTATCGAACCAAGACACAGCACGACACGCTATTCAAGCAACAATGGCGTCACAGGTAGTGTAGAATTGGACACCTAGCGTTTGTTTTGGTATTGACGTTGGTGACGTTAAACGTCCCAAAGCATGACATAATGCTACCAACGGGTTAGTAGTAGAAGCAACAGAATTGGTTTTGGTTAAAATTTGACTTTAACTTGTTTTGTTTAACTATTACCTTCACAACACACGTCTCTCTATTAGAAAGGAATTAAGCTTTCACAGGAGAGGATAGCCATAAGCCGAAAGACTTGTTTTCCAATCCTGATACTTTGTTTATATGTAAACTGAAATATCATGTAATTTGATTTGAATAATAAATATTGTTTAAACCAACTTGTTTTGTTTCAAAGGTGTACTGATGTGTACGCACACCATCAAGCATATGTGACCGACATGTGGCTTTACCTGCTGTGATTTGACGTTTAGATACTGCTGTTATGTAATAGCACCAGTTACAACGCCGTCTTGTATTACATAACCAGCCTACAGTAACCCAGTGTTTGTTGCGTTTCTTTATTTTTTAAGTATATTAAGTCAGCTGAACTCCGAGACCATACCATGTATTCTGACTGCATAAAATTATTCGTTATCCTTCACGTTGCTTGAATTTGATAATAAATACACTATATTATATGTTTGAAATTATGCTTTGCAGAAGTGCATGTTTCCTCAATTCCATGACCCATTTTACAAGGCCTTAAGCCAGAGAATGACTGGAAAATCAATCTTCTTGCAGCACAATTAGATCAAGTTAAATCTGTCAAGTAAAATTAACTGTTACATTTCATCATTCACCAACTGTGAGATTAAGCAGGAAGAGTTAATTGACATTTGGAGCGAAAATATCTCCCTAAAGGCACTAGAATAGAACTTTTCTGGATGAAAAAGGCATGTCTCCATGTAATCTTAATCATATATTGGCTTAACATGTATAAAATTGGAATGTGCTTTGGCGCCACTTGGCTCCAAAAGTTATCAGATGCCCCTTTTGGACTTGGCTTTGTGTCATAATTTCAGTCTATATTATGAATATGATGTTACCCTGGACAAACCTCTGAAAAAAGAGGGGAAAAAGGAAAATATGTTAACAATTAAAAATTTAAAACTTCCAATGTGCACGCCGTTTCTGTGGATGGTTAGTGGAAGCCATGCTGGTAAAGAGCTGGACGATCTACAGTATTGTTATACATGTATTCATATCCTGTCATTTCTTTTCATGCATAGTTCCTTGGTCATGCCAATTTCTGCAATTTCTATAAATGCTTCATAGCTTAGCTTCCCGGCATGCAAAGCAAACAGAGATGAAACAAAAAAACAAACACTGCTTTTTAATCAACATATGGATTGTGTCTTTTTGTCAGTGTGACCTAAGTAAACACCACAGAACGCGGCGTCCCATTTAACGCAATTTGTTACCTATAAGCAACTTTGTAAGAGATGAATGATAAAATACTTAACTTACTTCTGATGCCTCTAAAACGAAAATAGACTAAGACGGATGATAATGATGGGCAAGATCATTCGTTAAAATGAAAGTATGTCATCGGGTAATCAGTTGTCAAACCAACTTACATATAAGTATCGGTACAAAAGGATTCGTATAAATATCTAGCCATAATCACAACTAGTAAAGGTAAATAACTGCAACACGATGCGTTAGGAATATGATGAGACGATTGCCCTTCAGACATTAAATAACACAGCATCGGCATTGCTTCCACTTGCGTCTAGTCGTAGAATGTTAGAAATGCCCAGACAGAACACCGTAAACACAATGCCGCGCGAAAGGAGGCGTTTTTTTACGTCGCACATAAACATTAATGTCCGTCGAGAATGAGTCCTCTGGAAAACATGTTAAAATGTAAACATTTTTGTAAGTCGTGTTAGAATCGACATAATTAACATTACTGTGAATCATCTTTGATTAACGCGTGACGTTGTCGGGCAGATTCGATATGTAATTCACTCCGGCTGTGCTGTCGTGAATTAATGCATCGCAAACTGCCCACCAACATCCCGCGTTAATCACGATTATTCACAGTAAAGTAAAACTATTTCTTTTAGTTAAATAGGGTTCTCACAAAATAATACCGACAAGTGGTTATTCATGAAATGAATATTCTACGTTCGCTCATGGAAGGACGTCTTATTACGGATGTGACTCTACGAAATTATTATGTTAAGTTCGCTATTTGAAAGTTGCCTTACCAGTGACAAATTGTTTCAAAGCGCGAACGTAAAATATTCATTTCGTCCACTGTTATAACCGTTTGATGACACCGTGTTGTTTCCGTTAATTCTAAGTTATAAGAGATATGTAGTACACGAAGTAAAGAATGTTTAATTATTACTATATGAGCCACCGCATGGGAAAACAAACAATCTGCATTATACGAAAACAAAGGCACAGACCAGCTTCGGTAACCGCAAAGCTGATCAGCGCCTTTGTTTTCGCTACTCGGATAGTACAATTCCTCTTCTACGTAAAGCCGAAATTTCAAGCTTTCAGCTCTTTTTTGTGCTTGTACAGGCCGGTTTGTGTCGGACCTGTTCGGAAACCACATTGTTGGTTTTCCCACGAGGTGGCTCAATTGGTGTTTCTATATTTCAGAAATCCAAAAATCATCAAGATGCACAGGATGAGTTAAACGATATACAAATAAGACTGCCCACATTAAACAGATCGTCAAGGTCCAGTTTAAACGCCGTGGACAATTCAAATAACAAATCAAATAATACTCTAATGGTGACTCAAGCAGTTGTGAATCTGCCCACCCCAAGTACCACACCCGAGACCGAATCATCTAAAACCCAGAGTACGAGTTTGGGTGGTCCTAGTGTGCCACCCCCGGAGTATGAGACTGTTCAAGCTCACAACACAAATGTAGTGAGGATTTCCACTTTATAACAGCGGGAGGGGGTGAATATTAATTACTAAGTGAAGGAATTTCAAATTCAGTGGAATACGGATGTGGATAATGGTGAATGATTTTCAGAATTAATAAAAACAACACTTCTACGATTTTCTGTCACGCCAAAGAATGTATTCACAAGATATTCGCAGAAAGTAATCTTCTCAGATATTACAAGGAGAATTTGGATTGAACATTTGAAAGGTGTTACAACTGAAAGCAAACATGGTTTATTATCTCAGTGTAGAACACCGAGGTAACACAAGTAAAGTTAAATCACAATGCTTTAGACATGTTGTAAGGCAAATGGGTGTAAACCGGCAAAGCAATGTACGTACATGGAGTGATAAAATTGAGACGCAATGTTCCATCATTTTGTGATAAGTAGACTATGACTACAATGCAAAGCAATAAAACGAATACATGAAAGCGGGAATGGGAGTGCTTAAATCAAATAGCGAGAAACTTACTGACAAAGTTATCAAGCTTGCCAAATATTTGTGACGTTTCGCTCAATATTCTAAATATACACCTAGTTCTAAGGTTCTTGTTCCAGATTATGTAAGCATCTACAAACACGAATTTGCTTCAATAGTCTATAGTTTAATTTCGTTAAAAATGAACTTTTCTCCATGGCTCTTTAAACATTTAAAAGATATCACCTACAACCGCTCACAGTATATTTATTTGATCATATATAATAACCAGTATATATATCGCTGTACAAGGGAATGCTCAAAAGCGTGATAACCTTAGTAATAATGCACAGTGAAATCATATTACTTCTATTATAAGGACTACGTCGATCAGAAACCATAGTCTCTATTGTTCAATTAAACACAGATCGAATTAAGTCTAGTCTGATTGCATGGCTCAGCGCAGGCTTTGCTATGGTTTTGCCGGGACCAGCATGGCCGATGATAATGAAATTATTTAATACTATTTTGATACTTATTCTTGTTTTGATGATTGAATATATTTTCTCATGCTTTTCAACCAATTGAAATGCTCTGAGCTTGAAGACGACTGTCTATGGGCAATTCCATATTTACTAAACCAAACACGGACCGATCCAACTTTTGCTGAAAAATGCGCAATAATAATGCGCAATAATACCATTGGGAACTAAACTATGGTCTCTGATCGAAGTCGCTCTAAGATAATGCATCCGTAGCTTCTACACCAAGACAATGACAACTTGTTATTTATGGCAAAATAACAAATAGAAGTTAGCTACACATCAACGTCAGACACTAGAAAGGGGCTCATTACGTAAACATGCCCGTGCAATATACAGAGATTTTTAAAGTTGTAAAAAAATGAGTACCCACAATCTATGTTTTGGAGCAAAAATAAGAAAAATAGGTATACCCCTGCATACCACAGTTTTTCTATATAAAATTGGGGTTTAAGGGGGTATATGTTGCACGGACATGTTTTCCCGATGAAAGGGGCTGATTTGCTGAACGTCACCACGAGGTGGTAAGGTATGCTAGGAAAGAACTGGTAAAACATTAGACGAGAGTTTTGGCCGAGCTTAACTAGACATCGTCACCTCAGATTCACAAACATAAAATAAGCCTGTGCGTGAGAAAACAATATGGGATTCCGACCAGGTCCGCCACAAACCGGCCTGCACAGTCACACAAGCAGCCTAGAGACTTGAAATTTCGGATTTAAAAGAAGAAAGATTATACTATCCGTGTATCGAAAACAAAGGCGCTGATCAGCTTCGGGGTAACCGCGAAGCTGGTCTGCGCCTTTGTTATCGTATATGCAAATTGCTGGTTTTCTCATGCGTTGGCTCAAATCATTCTACCCTTAAAACCACTTCGTTTATGGGCCTTCGCGTGAAATAAAAACAACAATCTGGGTTTTCTGGTCCTTACACACTCCGGCCTATACAGTCACAAAAGGTCAGAACCATGCAATTTTGCATATAGGCAGGAGAAGAATCGTACTGTGAAGCGAAAATAAAGGCGCTGATCAGCCTTACAGTTACTGCACAGCTGATGTGCGCCTTTGTTTTCGAATATGCATCTATAGGCTTTTCTCATACGGCGGCTCATTAGAGGTCTTTTTAACCCTTACCAGAACACATTTCCTGACATTCCACTGTTATTTGGTAGTGTCAAATGTTTTAACACCACAAACTATTTTTCATGCTGTAGTTATTATTAATGAAGTCTATTTATCAGTTATTTTCAATTCACTGGAAAAAATTTAGGACTGCAAGTAGACAATTTTATTTATTTGTCCAAATATTAAATGATACGGATATGAATCACATGGTTCCGTTTATCTGTACTTACTTGAAATGTATAGGACATACTTGGGGTATACCGTAAATTTGGCTTTTAAATGACATGTTTAAAATTGCATGCATCGTAAATACATGTAACTCCTTATATTGCATTACCTTTGAAAAAACTATGGATTTGCGTCTGTTTTGGCTACATATTTATCATTTAACGACATTTTCCTATTTTGGAAAGCCAAATCATCAGAAACCATTTGAATGTTTTCAAATCATTGGATTTACAATAATTCTTGGGAAACATGTCAAAATATTTTGCAGACGGTGCTTATTGCTTATTGCACTGCTGGTGATTTTGAGAAATCTACAATATATGAATTTATTTTATAAATGAAAATGCCATAATGTGTTTTTCATATCGCAGAAACATCTTGTTCCTGTTACAAGATGCAGTTAAACAGTTTTATTATGTTGCATCCTTGGTTCGTTTACAATTTCTTTCTATGCAGTGTATCATTAACCAGTTCCTAAATATTTGAGCCGCGACGCGAGAAAACCGGTCTTCGGGGTTTCCGACCAGGTCCGACATAAATCGGCCTGTACAGTTACAGAAGCAGGCTAGAAGCTTGAAATTTCGGATTTAAGTAGAAGAGGAATTGTACTATCCGAGTAGCGAAAACAAAGGCGCTGATCAGCTTCGCGGTTACCGCGAAGCTGATCTGCGTCTTTGTTTTCGCATAGGCAAAAATCCGGTTTTCTCACGGCGCGGCTCATTTTCAAAACGATACATTACGAAAACACGTCCGTGCAATATACAGATTCTTCTGAAATTGTAAAAATTGAAATTTTCTGTAAAAAATGTTTTGATATTCTTTTTAAATTTCCTCAAAACATAGATTGTGAGTACACGTTAGAACCCCCTCGAGATGGTTTTGCTATATAAAAGGGGGGTTCAAGTGGGTATTCATTACATAGACATGTTTTCGTGATGGATGCTGTACACATTTGCAAACACACTCGAACTTTTGTCGTAGCATTTCATGCAATCACCATTAAAAGCTCGGGCAACGTTGACATATGTTGTTTAATTGATTGAATTGCTCACTAGTTTCGTTCGCGGTTTTCTGAAAGTGTATGCTTAATTCATATGACAACTAAAGAAGAAAAGCTATTAAATTTTACTTTTGGCTTTTTTGACTGAACAATTATAGCTGGATCCTTTTTAAACTCGGAATACAATGAGCTAGGCACGCTAACATGTCCGTGAAATGTATACCCCTTGAACCTCACTTTTACATAATAAAACTGGGGTTGCAGAGGGTATACTTATTTTTCTTATTTTAGCTCCAATTCATAGATTGTGTGTACTCGTCAAAACCGCCTCTAACGTACACACAATCAGGGTTTTGAGCGAAAATAAGAAAAATATCCAAAAAATACAACTTAAAAAATATCTGTATATTACATAGATGCGTTTTCATAAAGATGGGCTAGGCACATGTTTCCTCCATACTGTGATACTGTGTTTAGAATACAGAATACAAATGGTGACATAAATAATAATATCCCCGAAAGAGTGCCAACAATTTTTGACAGGGTGTCTGAAAGGATAGTTTGGCACTCATGCAATCCAATTGTGATATGGAGCAGCATGAAGTTTTACCTTGAGTCATAAATTCGTTATTAGCGGATAATCTTCATTAATTGGGCCGCTACGTGACAAATTCACAAAGCTGAAATTTTTGTGTGAAATTAAGCAAATAGAAAAGACTGAATACAGATGCGTTGGATACATCGCCTGGGACCAGTTGTTCAAAATTAACGATGTCGTTTATTAGCGATTCGTTAAAATTTCAAATGGCATTATTTCAAATACACGGTTATTTTTGATGAAAAAATGTGCATTGCAAAGGATTCTCACATTTTTTCAACAAAAAAGTAACAGTGTATTTGCTTTTGAAGTCGATATATATAGATAAAAAAATGAGGGCTTCATCAGGAAAACATGTCCGTGCAATATATAAGCCCTTAAACCACACTTTTATATAGCAAAACTGGGGTTTGCAGGGGTATACCTATTTTTCTTATTTTTGCTCCAAAACATAGATTGTGGGTACTCGTTAGAACCGCCTCGACGAGGCGGTTCTAACGTGTACCCACAATCTATGTTTCGAGCAAAAATAAGAAAATTATCAACATTTTTCTGGTGAAATTTTCAATTTTTGGTACTGAAAAAAATCTCTATATACTGCATGGGCAAGTTTTCGTAATGTAACGACAGCGTTAAGCTAGCGATGTTTTGAACAAGTGGCCCCTTTCAAGCGCCTACGCCATGTAGCGTCCCAATTATTAGAATTATGTTGTATTACGGTTAGTAACTCTAATCTCATTATATGACTATAAAAATTGAGACGCGACGCGAGAAAACCGGTCTTCGGGGGTTTCCGACCAGGTGCGACACAAACCGACCTAAAAGTTAGAAATTTGAAATTTTGGCTGAAAGTAGAAGAGCGATTGTACTATCTGTGTAGCGAAAATAAAGGCGCTGATCATGTTCGCAGTTACTGATCTGCGCCTTTGTTTTCGCATATGAGAAAACCCAGTTTTCTGATGACGCGGCTCAAATATATTAGGCGTACGTACATGTAGATTCTTTTTACATTTCAATAAACTTGCTCATTACTGTTTTTCTTACAATTCCTACAAACAATTCTTTTTACATAGTTATTGTACATATTTCAATTTTTGTATATATTGAAATGATGCATGTGTCCTAATGTGAAATTTATGATTGTACATACATAGATGTTTGACAGATCTTGTGAAGGATGTGTCGGATGACATATAACCACAACGTTCACACCTACATGCTCGTATACCACTCACTCTGCTATTTAAGGGCTGTGAAAATGATTATTCTAACACGACGTTATTGTTTTTCTCATTGAACCAAATGGAAACGTCACCGTTTGCAAATAAACAATAATTCACTGTATACAAAATTACTCGCGTAATGTGGCGTCTTTGTGACGTCGCACATAAAGATTAATCTCCACCGAGAATGAGTCCTGGAAAACATTTTAAAATGTAAGTCTTTATTTATTTCTCGTGTAAGAATCGAAATGATTTTACTTTACGGAGAATTATATTTGATTAACGCGTGATGTTGTAAGGCAGATGCGATATTTAATTCACTCCGGCTGCGCCGTCGTGAATTAATACATTGCAAACTGCCCTCCAACAACCCGCGTTAATCACGATAATTCACCGTAAAGTAAAATTATTTCTTAATTTACAGGCAAAATGGGATACAAGCTCAAAGCAAGTATTGTGGATTAAATCGATAGACAGATAAGGTGTTTAAATGTTTAACCAATACGAATGTGTGTAGCAGCTGAATGCAAAACAAAATGTATAACATTTTAACAAAATTGATACGATATCGCGAATATTCACCAGTATTATGCACGTATAATCTTAAGCCCCAAATTTTATTACGTTAATGCTACGAAATCATAAAAAATCACCAATATATTTCTGAATTACAAACGTTAAAGTTTAACGTAAGAGTGTTTGTGTAAATGTGAAATTGCGATAATTGAGCCGCGCCATGAGAAAACCGGATTTTTGCCTGTGCGAAAACAAAGGCGCAGATCAGCCTTGCATTAACTGCGAAGCTGATCAGCGCCTTTGTTTTCGCTACTCGGATAGTACAATTCCTCGTCTACTTAATTCCAAAATTTCAAGCTTCTAGCCTTTTTCTGAGACTGCACAGACCGGTTCATGTATATGACCTGGTCGGAAACCCCGAAGACCGGTTTTCTCGCGTCGCGGCTCAATTGCTCCAAAATTAGTGTCCTTGGTGATACATGAATCCGTGTATTAGCGAAGGGCGCACACACATTTCATGCACAAAATATTTATTTTTGACTACATGTCGAATGTTCTGAATGTGCTGTTTTTTTAATTCCGTTATGATTGAACAAATCTTACACAATTTGATTTTTAATAATCCTAATAAAGTCGCAGTATGCATAGTAAAAGTATAATTTATTAGTTACCTTGTAAATTTCGAAATACATGCACATGTACACTTAAATATTATTTGAAAAGAAAAATCGAAAATCGGTTATTTTAGACATACATGTATACGTATTGCATTATTTCAACATTTCAATAAATTGAAGTGGAAAACGCGAAAGGTAATGCATCGGCACATGATGATATTAAAGAAATGATACACTAAAAATACAAACTTAAATTTACTCATGTGTGCATCCGAATATTTGTACCGATTCAGACACACACATACTTCTATCCGATATACATAGGTAGAGTCTAAGAGGGTTCGGGAAGACTATGAGTAGTAATGGCCAGTCATTACTACTACTATGATATAAATATTGTATGTAAGAAAGTTTGTTATAACGAATGGGAGGTGTTTATTTATTTCATAAGATATGGTTTAGTCTTTCAAAGATGTATAGCAGAGTTTTTCTTTGTTGACCCAAGTATGTTCCACTTTCTACACAATTCTGTTACAGTATGTGTATATGTACACCCTAGTCATGAAACCATGTTGGAAAAATGCAGTATTGAGGCAAAATCTCACAACGGCATAGCTTCAATATGCACAGTGACTATTGCTTTAAATATTATTAGAAGGATACTCTTCTATAGAGTTCCCTGTTTTGTCTTTGTTTTATAAAATTTTATAAATATCTTAATATCTTTTCTCCTGATCAGATATATTGTTATTATTTGTTATTGACATTATGAAGGCTCTGTGTCGTTAGAGATGCACCATTATGTGGTTAAATGTATACTGAACACCAGGAATAACGGCATAATGTACCAGGCTACTTATCAAGAAGGAAACGTTTACATCATCATAATTTATCTGAATAGGCGTTTTCACAATCATTTTACAAAATTACAAACTTCTTGTACGTAAATGGCACCAACAAAAGAACATACAGCATGTATTAATGCAAGATAAAGTTCATCTAGATATTGAATCCAACAGTCCAAAATAAAGCGATAAATTGAACTTTTAACTTAACGTTCTGTTCAAAACTTTGCAAGTTTGTCTTTGAATTATTAAAACTTAAAACCCCTGTCGTAATTAGGTATATTTCTTGTCATCTCTCTCGACCGTTTTGCCAGATTTATATGTAACTGGCCAAGTTATACATGTAAATAACAGTTTTGATTAATATAATAAGAGTTAAACTAAGACTATAAAACTAATTACAAAACATTCACAAACGGGCATCTCTCTTGGCACAGGGCTAACACGAGCAAATACAAGACAAAACATCAAAATAACTCAGTAATATCATAATCAAAGATTTCCATCACCTATGGCGGTTTGATAAGCACAACGACGTTCAGATCCTATTTGTTTGCTAGACATCTTTCAGGGTCATTCGGACAGGACCGTCAAGGAATCAGATTAGCATTACTTCAAAATTAGTCTCTGGTTCTCTCACAAGAGATGAGAACTTCATTCATCTATATTTCAGCAGAGGAGATCAAGCAGTCAGGGAGGTTATCCCAGTCCCTGACAGTGTATGTAAAGACATTTTATGGAAAGAAACTATTGTTCCTTCGCTAGCTGAAGGTAACTGATCAGACTTGATGGAAATGCTTATCAAGGACTGCGCTTGTTAAACATGTTAATTTGTTGTTTTGTCTTGTTATTGCTATGCGCATCGCAAGGAAACTGAGATGAGTTACAATCCTTCGAATAAAATAAAACAGAATCACCGTTTTATATGTATTATTTATTTCCTCTTACAAGGCCCAGAATAGTTATATTGGCGTGTGTTGTGCACCTACAAATTACAGTTAACCCATATTTTACGAATGTATTCGCCCACATTATCAATGAGATGAGTCTACTCTAATTTTATGGGTGTAAGAAGTGTTGTTTAATTTTATATTTCGATAAAATTTCTTTCAGCAAACAGAATGGCCCCAGATGGGACGCCGCAAAACGCGGCGTCCCATCTTGGGCTATTCTGTTTGCCTTTGTCCCATAAAAGGAAGCCAGGTTTATACGAGTTAAAGGGACAATATTTTGCTTCTACAGCTAAGGTGACGTGTTATGATCACCCACAATAAACATTACACGTAGAGTACCCCACATCAAAGGATTGCCATATTATATCTTAAGTCCCAATCCCGCTGCGCTGAAGATCGCTTAAGATCGCCGTACGATTGTCTTAATATTAATTTAGGAGATATTTCTTTGACCCTAATATGTAAATTAAGAAAGCAGAAACACGTTGGAAAATATTTTATAAATTTTGTATACGCAGTCTTATCGGTAAACTTATGCTATTGCTTACGATTCATTTGGACCGGCACTTTAGTGATCATCTACCTGGATGGGGCCATATAAAGGAAAAAAGTCCATATGTACTAATATTGATTTTAATAACCTCTAAATTGGCTTCTACCTATTGTCACCGAATGGGTTAACTCACTGGATAGTAATCCAATACACAAGTCGTACAGATGAATATGATTTTTAATTATACAATGATGATGAACAAACGATGATGCAAGCAGAAGGATCAAGCCATCTTTGCTGAAAATATATAAAATATTTTCTATAATGACAAATCTAATGTAAGAGAAAAGTATAGAACCTATCTCAAAGGCGTACAAGTGGCAAGTGCCCATTAGACTATACTAATGAAATGGCTATCAAATAATAACATGGTAATAACATGGTAAGTATGCACTTTACATTTACAGAGAGTAAAACATAATGCATACACAAACAACAAATGTGGCACACGTATAAGTATTCCTGGATTTGTAACATTTACTCTCTATTATCTTGTCTTAAAACAATGTAATTGAAGATACACAAAGTCTTATCTTATTTACATGAACAAACAAAAGCAAACATACCTGAAAATATATAAAATATTTTCTATAATGACAAATCTAATGTAAGAGAAAAGTATAGAACCTATCTCAAAGGCGTACAAGTGGCAAGTGCACTGAGCCATGCATTAGATCATGCACATAAGTTACTAACGGGACATGCATTGTTAAAAAGGTTAGACGATAGGCCAAAAGTCACTACAGCTAAGAATGAAAGGTAGAAAACAAGACTCAAATGACTCTAAGCGGCTCACCTGAGTAGAAAAGGTATCATGGACTAGAAAGGTAAGTATTTGGTAAGTATTTCAGTATCGGTAATTCGGTAAGTATTTCGGTATCGGTAATTATTTCGGTATCGGTATTTCGGTAAGTATACTCGCCGCGTATACCCGCATCGAATAGAAATTCGGCCTATCATATACTTCCCCACTTTGGGAAATGGCGTCCCGACATTTAATTAAAATACAAGGTAGGTATGTTTGAAGTATTACAATTGACTAACACATGTCAGCTAAATATGAACAACACAACCAAATACATAGCTGACATAACTATTGGATCATGGACATAGGGTCATATAGGATAAGGTAAGTATAATCACCCTATGTAAGCTAATGTAAACGCGGCGCAAAAGAAAAGCAAAATACAAACGCGCAGCGCAAGTAAAAGAAAAAGAAAAACAACAATATGATGATGATGACGATGATGATGATGATGATGTTAAAAATAATGTCTCACTTACCAAGTTAAAACAAGAGTTCTCAGTCGTCACTGTTATCATTTCTTTTTACACTGTTGTTTTAAAATCACTGTCACTGCCATTATAGCTCAACAATCTGTGAGGAATCAACATTTATGATATATGGCTGCTGTTGAATTTGCCAGTCATTTGTTCTCATCCATTGAGGTGGTCGTCTTTGTCTTAATCCTCTTCTTGGTTTATTTTCAGGACTGGAAGAAGTGGAAGAGAGGCTGCTGGAACTTTGTCGAGAGTAGCTGCCATAGGGAGATGCACTCAGTGCCTGCTGGTCCCTATTACTTCGTGCCCGACTGTCTTCCATAACCAAACCACAGGAACTTTCGTTTATTGAAGATTTCGCTTTCTGTCCTCTTCGCTGTGGGATCACATATCTTTGAACTTGTCGTTCTATGGACTCGGGGGAATCGTCTGTTGAGTTGCTGGAACTGTCTGCCTGATAGCTGTCATCGGAGATTATCACTGGGCGCCGAGTTGCTTTTGGAGGTTTAGGTACTGTGGGAATGGGTAATCCGTTGAAAGGTAGCAACATGTTACGGTGTAAGAGCTTACTCTAAGCTCTGCTGTTTTCTTGTTGCACCTCATACACGGGGATCCCAGGAATAGGTTGAGACTTGACGATGTAAGGGAACTTATCCCAGATGTCGGCAAGCTTCTGTTTCCCCCCTCAGGCCTACATTTCTGATCAAAACTCGGTCTCCAGGCTCCAGCTTTATGTACTTGACTCTTTGGTCATAGTATTTCTTTTGTTTTTCAGCTGATCGTTTAGCCTCCTCCGACGCTTTGTTATAGGCATAGTCCAGACGTTGGCGTAGCTTATCGACGTAATCCATGTGACTTTTGGGAAGATCTTGATCTTGTCTGAGTCCCAAGAATGCGTCGATTGCTAGCCTGGGATGACGTCCATACATCAGGAAGAATGGTGAGTATCCTGTGCTTTCATGTTCAGCGGCGTTATACGCGTGTGTTAAGGTGGAGACATGCGATTTCCAATCTGCCTTTTGGTCCTCTGAGAGTGTTCCTAGCATGTTGAGCAGGGTTTTGTTATATCGCTCCACCATCCCATTCCCCATCGGATGGTACGGGGTGGTTCTTGATTTCTTTATTCCAGCTATTTCACACAATTTCCTGATGACGTTGGATTCGAAGTTGGCCCCTTTATCACTATGCAGAACTGCCGGAAAACCATAGTGGAGAAAGAAATTCTCATACAGTGCTTTGGCTGTTGTAGACGCCTTCTGGTTCCGGGTAGGTATGGCTTGGGCGTATCGACTGTAGTGATCAGTGATCACGAGGATATTCTCTTGTCCTCCCTTTGATTTCTCGAGTGAGAGAAAGTCGATACACACCAATTCCATGGGCGCTGTGGAAGTGATGTTCACAAGTTCTGTCGCTTTAGTTGGGGCTGTCTTTCTTCGTATACACCGGCCGCATTTTTGAATTCTGCTCTTGATATCTCTGCTCATTCCTGGCCAAAAGAACCGTCGTCGGATCAAAGATGTAGTGCGATCACGACCCTGGTGTCCTAAATCGTCGTGGTAGGCCTTGAAAATGGTATCTGTCAATGACGGAGGTAGAACAAGTTGGTACACATCTTCTCCGTTGATTGAGGTTGTCCTGTACAGGATACCATCCTTTAAGTTGTAGCGTTCCCATGTCAGAAGATATCGTTTGTCCAACAATTTGTCTGGTCTTTTTCCTTCGATAAGTCCATCGATAAGACGGCTGATGTTCTCGTCTTTTGATTGAGCTTTGTGCCAGTCTTGGGTCGTCAACGCTGTGCCTCGCAATGCCTCTGATGATACTTCCTGATCGGCGTCTATTTCAGTAGCAGAATCCTCCTCTGGATCGGTAAGTATATCTGCTAATGGTACCTGTTCAGCTGTCAGAGACTTGCAAATGACCTTTAACACGTCTGGGAAGATAGTGGTCTCAGTGTCGTCTTTTCTTCTTGAGAGTCCATCGGCGTCGCTGTTCTGCTTGCCACTCCTGTACGTAATTGAACAATTGTAGTTCGATAGCTCGGCCAACCACCGCTGTCCTGTAGCATCCAGTTTCGCTGAGGTGAAGACATACGTCAGAGGGTTGTTGTCCGTGACTACCTCAAAAGTGGCACCATACAGATAGTCATGGAACTTTTCTGTTATGGCCCACTTCAGCGCGAGGAACTCCAACTTGTGTGCAGGGTAGTGCTTCTCTGATGTCTTCAAGCTGCGACTGGCGTATGCGACTACTCGATCTTGTCCGTCTTGATGTTGATACAGGACAGCTCCTAGTCCAGTGGTTGACGCATCTGTATGCAGTCGGAATGGCAAACGATAGTCCGCATAAGCGAGCACCGGTGGATTCATGAGCTTTTCCTTCAGGGTGTCAAAGGCATTCTGTTGTTTTTCTGTCCACACGAACGGTGTTTTCTTCACTTTTACCTTTTTCTTGTTTTCTTTCTTGCAGGTGCTGTGTCCAATCAGGAGATCATTCAGAGGTCTGGCGATGCGGGCGTAGTTCTGGATAAAACGGCGGTAATACCCAGTAAATCCCAGATATGCACGGACGTCCTTAACTGATCTTGGTATCGGCCAGGTTCGAATGGCTTCAGTCTTGTCTGGATCTGTCTCTATGCCACTTTCCGATACAACATGGCCCAAGTAGGTCACACGGGATTTCATGAATTCACATTTGCTGGCTTTCAACTTGAGGTTGTGCTCCTTCAGTCTTGCGAAAACGGCTCCTAATCTCTCTAGATGCTCCTCAAATGTTGTCGAGAATATAATGACATCATCCAGGTAAATTAGGCAGTCGCGAAGATTCATTTCGCCCATGCAGCGCTCCATCAAACGTTGAAATGTCGCAGGAGCATTACAAAGACCGAAGGGCATCCGGTTGAACTCATAAAATCCCATGGTACCCATTTGGAAGGCTGTCTTCTGTTTATCTTCTTCTCGGAGCTCCACTTGCCAATATCCGCTTCGAAGGTCAAGCTTGGTGAAATATGTCGATCCAGCTAGCAAATGGAGTGTGTCTTCTATCCTCGGTATGGCATAGGCATCCTTGACTGTCTTGTTGTTCAGTTTCCTGAAGTCCACACAGAAGCGTATGCTACCATCCTTCTTTCTGACGACTACAATGTTAGACGAAAATGGGCTGGAACTTGGCCTTATAGCTCCTGCATCCAACATTTCTTTAAGGTGTTCTCTTATTTCGTCAAACAAGGCTGGAGGTATTCTTCTATGTGTCTCTTTGAAGGGCGTTTCGTCTGTCAGATGGATCTCCTGTTTATACAAGTCACAGTTTCCAAGATCTGTTATTCCAGTTGAAAATATATCCTTCCAGTCAATAAGAAACTTCTTTAGATCTTCTTGTTCTTCTGTTGTTAAATTGCAATCCTCTATTTTAATTCCTGATGGTAATTCCTCTGTGGTTTTCTGTTCCTCTGTCTTGATATGAAATTGCTTTGCTGTTTGTACGCCAGTGTCAACAGGATCGATGTTCCGTAAAACTTTCACTTCGTGTAATTCACATAGATCAGACCTTGGTAGAATTGTCAAAACTTTGGCCGACATATTGTAAATGCGAACTGGAACTCGTTGTGCTTTTTCTGCCTTGTCTAATGAGACGACCCGGGGACAAACGCCAATTTTAGAAGACGCTCCTTGAGTCTGCTCTGTGACCACTGACTCAACGTTTTTCCTCTTACGGACGAATCCCGAGATGGTAACCGTCTCATTAGGTTGAACATGTATAGTAGTATCTGTTGACTTTACAACTCCTACATGTGTATCCTGTAGTGCGATGAAAGCATTTCTCCACAAGTTTGGCAATTCTTCGGTGTTTTTCTCACACTTGTCTCTACACTTGGCAATGGCATTTGTTCCTACTATTACAGGTACATTCATACTGTAATCCGTAGTCGGAAGAACCAGAGCTCCAGTTTCGATTACTTGTTTTCCAAGAAACGGAACTTCAATGTTGACTGCAATAGCTCCAAGGTAGGACAAGGTGTGGCCTGCAGCTGCTTCTACTCGTATACCAAGTTCATTAACAGAATACAAAATAGGTTTCGGAGTCAAACTGTTGTAGAAATCCTCAGATACTGTTGTTATTTGACTTCCACTGTCAATCAGTGCCAAAGTATTAATTCCATTAAGTTTCACTGTTGACTCATTACTCTTTCCTATTAGATTTTGTAGAATATCAGATTTCTTGGGGCTTGATTGGCGCTTGTCCCCGGTCTGCCCCTCGACGGAGACGCCTACATGTTTAACTTCCTGGTTCCAGTTCCGTCTGATCTATTTGTGTTAGTTTGATCCTGTTGCTGGTCTTGTTGTGTTTGTGCTGTCTGTTGATTTCCTCGTTGAGTCTGTTGTTGTTGTTGTTGTTGCTGTTGTTGCTGTTGTTGTTGTTGTTGCTGCTGCTGCTGTTGTGTTTGTTGTTCTTGTTGTCCACCTCCATATTGTTGAGCTCTTTGTTGTTGTCCATATCGTTGATTATTCTGTCGTTGTCCATAACGTTGGTTGTTTTGTTGTTGTTCATAGCGTTGATTATTCTGCTGTTGTCCATAACGTTGATTGTATTGTTGTTGTCCTCCTTGTTGTTGATTTCTGTCTTGTTGATCTTTTTTCGTATACCATTTGTACTTTCGTTCTCTCTCCTTGTTGAACTGCTTTAATCCTTTCTTCAATTCTCTAAGAGTTTCAGACATGAGGTCTTGATTGGTCTCTGTAGCTATTTCTGGTCTTTGTTGTGTTGATGCAACATTTGTTATAACTGCTTGATGCTGAGCCTTGGCATTTGTAGTCATAGAGAGTTCCTCTGTTCTGACGGCTGTAACTAACTCTTCGAAGTCTTGAATTGTCTTGTACTCATACTTGGTGGCACTCTTCAATCGTTCACTTCGAAGAGATCTCCAGAATTTTTCTCTGAGAAGATTATCCTTTTCTTCTTTTCTTACTTGACCTTTGTCAATAGCTCGCTGCAGAATTTCTACCAGTCTGATGCCCCAGGTTTCAACAGTTTCATGATCCATTTGACTGGCTGTAAAGAACTCCTGTAGTATGCTCATGCCTGTAGCTACATTTCCAAATACACTCTCTAGTCTTTCCATGATGTCTTCGACTGTCGCTGTTATTCCCATCGGTATGAGTACTCGCTTTGCTTGTCCTCTTAAAGATTTTCGAATCGCCTGTCCCATCACATATTTAGAGTAAACGTTGGTTCCTTGAAGGTAATTTACTTCATAACGCCACTCTTCATAAGAGGCTTCTCCTTTGGGTCTAGGATCTTCCCCAGAGAAAGGATTAAGTTTCGGGAAAAACTTTTCTAAGTTCACTCTCTGCTCCCGTTCTCTATCTGTTTCCTCTCTAACATGGGACTGGTTAGTACTTTCTATTGTTTCACCTTCAAATATTCTTGCTCTCCTATCAATAAGACTTTTCTTTCTGTCCTTCAACAACTGTAGCTTTAAATCTTCTTCACTTTGATAGTGCTGATTCTCTACCTCTTCGTTAACTGGAATTCTTTCCTTTCTTTGCTCCTGTTCTACAACAGTCGACATTTCCTGATGTAAGGATAAAGACTCTGGTTGTCGCAACGACATCTCTAAAGATTCTAATTTTCTTTCTGTTTCCTTCATTCTATCAGACTTCTCTTGTATTCTCCTTTCTCTCATCAATATTTCTTTTTCTTCTTGATCAACGTATCCCTGTCTTCTCTGACTATCCTGCTGTTTAAGTATTGCATATTTCCTTTCTAAAGCTCTTTCCTTTTCATCCAATGCATGCTCTTGCTCAATAAGCATTTCCTCTCTTTTCTGCAGGTGGGCCATTCTTTCCTCTTTCTCATTGTCTTTAGGTATTCGATAACCTGCTTCATCATATCCTCTTCCTGAACCTTGATATACTCTCTCTTCTCCTGTGGCATCTGTATTTCTTGTACGTTTATTATCTCTCATCTGTCTTGGAATATCCATTGGAATTCTATCATATTGTTCTACGAAACGAATATGTAGAGGTTTTTCTCCTTTGCCTGTGTCCTCTTGTGGCATAACACTTCTCCTAGTATCAGATGCCATAGGTCTATACTGGTAATCTTTTTCTATTTCACCATCTTCATATTCGTTACTTCCATATCTATCTCTTTCTGTTTTCCTTCCCATACTCTTTGGCGTTGATCTCATATCATGTCTTATTTCTCTTTCCATAGCCTTCGGATACAACTGAGTGTCTTGTAGCTTTCTATCTGTATTATATATTTTGTCTGTCTGAAGGTGCAGACTTCTTTCCATTGTATATCCAGATTTGTATTTGAAACTCTCCTCTTTGATGTGTGTAAGCAGTCTATCCAACTCTACAATCTCTTTATCTATAATTTCCACCATATTCAATCCTTCCTCTGTTGCATAAGCTTTCTGATCGTTTCGTTGACCTGTGATAACAGTGCCCTGGTAAGTATTCACATTTCTTTCATCTGTAGTCATTCTGTTATTCACATTACTCATATCTAAATATTTTGTTGCGTCAATCCTGTCAATTGTCTGATACTCCGTTTTCCTCTTTGTAGTATCTGTATCACCATAATAATCTTTCTGAAATTCACTGCTTGGAGTTTTGTCTTTTCCTTCGTCCTTTCTATTAACATTGTCAATCCCACCAGTTGCTCCTTTTGTACCATCTTCATTAGAACAACTTTCCTTTTCACTTTTCACATTGGCATTTTGCATGTTTTGGATATTCCTTTTGGACATTTCCTCTTTCAAGCTCTGTAGCTGTGCCTGCAATTCAGAATCCGTCATATCTGAAATATCACTTCTACTTGATCTTTGCTCCATGTTAACACTATCTAAACTTCTATCCTGTATAACCTCTCCATCTCCTTCTTGCATAGTCTGTCCATCTCCTTCTCTAGCAAGTTCATTTTGGCCTTTATCAGTGCTCTCAACTGTCGTCTTTTGTTTGCTTTCAGCTTGAGATTGCTGAGCTTGTTGCTCCTTTCTCTTGACTTGCTCTAAGAATTCTTCCTCTTCCTGTCTCTGTTGTCTA
This sequence comes from Rugalucina vietnamica, assembly GCA_964017185.1. Lineage (NCBI taxonomy): Eukaryota > Metazoa > Mollusca > Bivalvia > Lucinida > Lucinidae > Rugalucina > Rugalucina vietnamica. Next base: position 40,918,167 of record OZ024875.1, read on the forward strand.
AGAAAGTTTCTTTCCTCTCTATCAATTGCATCCGCTCGTCGCTGTAAGTATTGTCCATCCTCTTCAATACATGCTTTCAAATAGTCTTCTTCTTTCTGTCTGCGCTTCATCAACAATCCCAAATCTTTTTCCAAATTCATGAGTTCATGTCTCATTACTTTCATGTCATATTCTGAAATAGGCACTCTTCCTTGCATTCCCATCTGTTTCTGTATTGATTCTTTTCTTCTCTGTATGTAATCCTTGTCCTCTTCAAATTGTTGTAGCATTTGTTCATTTTCACTTTGTCTCCGTCTATATCTCAACCTTTGTTCCTTTTCCAGATCATCCCTAAGCTGATTGAAATCCATTGCAGAAGTTGTTTGTCTCTGTGATCCTCTACTATCACAAACTTCCTGGTGTCTATCCATCTCCTTATTCCCAGATACTGACTTATCTTGTGACATTGCCATGTTTTCTTTTCAATTCACTTCCTTTTTAACACTTAACTATGTAATAATAGAATGATCCTTGTAAGCCACCGTAAATTTCCAATTAAATCACGGCTTCAATACACAAATTCACAAATTCAATTTATTTTTCTATGACACTAACTATCCACCGTAGATTTGTAATTCACAACTTTTGGAATTTCCACTGTCACACATCTATAGTCACACATTTATAATATCACAATATAGTCAAACATGAAACACTATTTCAACACTATTATGCTTCCGTAGAATACAAGTCTATATAACACTTTCACATTCACAATTATTCACTAATATCCACTGTAGTAGTTGAAAATGTATATCTGTGCCACCGTAGTCTTTAATAACTTTCACTGAAACACTAAATTTCAAGCACTATGTCTCTTCAGCATCCACTTTGAAACACTATTTCAAGTCACAATTATATTTCAACACTTTGATGCTACCGTACTTTTCACTTTAACCTAATAGCACAACATTAAATGATAGTCAAGGGACACAACTAATGCACTAAATTTCTATAACACCTAAACTATCTATTGTTCCTATCAACTACTAGTTACTACATGCACCTATCGACCTTCTACAATGCGAAAACACAAAACCCGATTTTCGGTACCGACGCGACGCGCAAAACATTCGCATAGCAAAACGCAAGCAAAATAATAGGGTGATACATACAATAAATGACAGGACTGGCTATAGGGAATTGGCCGGGATAAACAAATTAAACAACACCAAAAAATGCCGCACAACAAAAATAATCACCATTTTCTAAACCTAACCCACATGAATAACACAACTTTTCATTTTGCCGACAGCTCTTCCTCAGAACATCATTTCAAACTACTTAACCGAGATAATCATTGATTATATCAACCTTGATTAACCTTTGATTTCGGTTTTAATTTTCACACCAAGTCAAAATTACTCTCCTATTTTATAATCAAAATCAACCCAGTATCATAACAGCTATTCAATATGAAACACTGTGATTAGATCAAGAAGGAATATTATTTCAATATGAAAAAAAAAAATATTTAATACCTACTTAATTAAATAAATTATCAAGTATGTTTTCAATACTCACTTAGTTGAGAAAAAAAAAAAATAAAGAAAAGAAAGAAAAAAAAATATTTTACCCTGACCGCAACAGCACCCACGACCCTATTGTCGCTGGTAATATTTGTACAAGCACCTTAACCACTACGCCACCGCGACTCACAGTACAAGTGTATGTATAGAAACTACTAGTAATGAATCGGTGAATCGAGCGGCGAATAGGGTGGTTATCGATTTTTTTTTTCCGAACGCTACCTGAAAATTTTCTATTTCATTTCAAGAAAATTGAAGAAATAAGTGGACAGGTACAGATTTGAAACTGCTTGTTGGAAAATTAGTTAAACGTGTGAGTAATTAAATAGTGAATCTGATACGCCACTTAAAAGGGTCTAACTTAATTACAGTCACTAATTGGGACTACTCAAGGGGGGTTAATACAATATTTACTAAGGGGGGTAATTTTATGACAACAAAACCTTCAAAGGGAGGTAACTACACAACATGGCTGACAGTCAGTACCACCCACAAAACAAACAAAACAAATCCCCTCTGAATGAAAAACTGTCAACAAAGTTATGCGGTTTAATCACAATTAAACTTCACTGTCACTGAATGGGAAAAATGTGATCATCATGATGAGCAGTCTGATCAGGTTCATTTATGTTTGTGTTTACCCGGTCGTTTACTGAGCAATGCAAATTGACATCAAAAAGTATGAACAACAGATTTATACAGGTAGGTATCTAAAACTCATGAATGAAAACATGATAAAAATACGAGTAGTAAATCGTACCTCTACAAATACATATCCAAAAATATCCAGGAATAACCTTATCCAAAATTACACAACACAAAAACACAAAATATGTCAGATCAAATAATCCGACAACAGTTTATCTGTCACTGTTCACACGCCGTCAACAAGTCTTGAGAGGGTAGATCGCGTCATCCGTTGATTCTGCCGTCATCCGCGAGTACGCGAAGTCGCGACAAGTCATACAACGAATTCGTCAATGGGCCCATTCACACACGTGTCCCCAAATACAAGCTTGTTTACAATCGTAGTTTCCGGCTGCGACGTCATCCTCGTAGTAGGAATCTATTGGAGCGCGCACGCATACTAATTAGATCGTGTCACATGATAGGTTGATCGGCTCCGCCCACAATCTATATTTGGAATCGTAAAATCCCATGGTTATAAATGGATCCTGTGTATTTCGACCACTGTAGTAGTGAACACTTTTCACGTGAATAGAAGAATAATTAATCCAGTGTCACACTGGCCACCATTGTCACCGTATGGGTTAACTCACTGGATAGTAATCCAATACACAAGTCGTACAGATGAATATGATTTTTAATTATACAATGATGATGAACAAACGATGATGCAAGCAGAAGGATCAAGCCATCTTTGCTGAAAATATATAAAATATTTTCTATAATGACAAATCTAATGTAAGAGAAAAGTATAGAACCTATCTCAAAGGCGTACAAGTGGCAAGTGCCCATTAGACTATACTAATGAAATGGCTATCAAATAATAACATGGTAATAACATGGTAAGTATGCACTTTACATTTACAGAGTAAAACATAATGCATACACAAACAACAAATGTGGCACACGTATAAGTATTCCTGGATTTGTAACATTTACTCTCTATTATCTTGTCTTAAAACAATGTAATTGAAGATACACAAAGTCTTATCTTATTTACATGAACAAACAAAAGCAAACATACCTGAAAATATATAAAATATTTTCTATAATGACAAATCTAATGTAAGAGAAAAGTATAGAACCTATCTCAAAGGCGTACAAGTGGCAAGTGCACTGAGCCATGCATTAGATCATGCACATAAGTTACTAACGGGACATGCATTGTTAAAAAGGTTAGACGATAGGCCAAAAGTCACTACAGCTAAGAATGAAAGGTAGAAAACAAGACTCAAATGACTCTAAGCGGCTCACCTGAGTAGAAAAGGTATCATGGACTAGAAAGGTAAGTATTTGGTAAGTATTTCAGTATCGGTAATTCGGTAAGTATTTCGGTATCGGTAATTATTTCGGTATCGGTATTTCGGTAAGTATACTCGCCGCGTATACCCGCATCGAATAGAAATTCGGCCTATCACAAAATAAAATAAAACTGCTCCGTGGGGTTCTAAATGCTCGGAGTCATTAGGGTGTAATGAAAACCAAAATGAGTCTATAAGGTTTACCAAAACTGTGACCAGTCTACAGTTTCAGAAACACCTCATGACAACTCAGCCAATCAACGTTCAGGATATAAGCATCACGTGGTCCGAGTGTATTAATTCATGGAATAGCTGGTAGAACTAACCACAACTCCACGCTTGTAGGTAGGCTCGTCTACAGTCATTTCAAAGACTTAAACGCGCGAAATGAGTTTTAAAAAACCAAACATCCCCAGCAGGGATATTGGTATCATGACCTTCGGAAAACGTTGTCTAAATTTTATCACTACCACACTACCGATTGATTTCCAAAAATGGTGTTGGGTTGAAGACGCTTTTGCGTCGAGGCCTTCGGAACCAAAATTAATGACAAACTTTCTGCGATGCATTGGTTACCTAAGCTTCACAAAAGACAATATTAAGCAATATTTTACTTTTTGTGCTGTTAACACTTTTATGCACGTTTTCATATAATATTATTTGTTCAGCCCTGGTACCTTTAGGGAATTAGCTGCTAGCTCAGATTTTTTTGTTATTGATACCTGATTATCCTTTTAGTTTTTCTCACCTCGGTTTAGGAATGGGACAATCGCTCTGATTGTACATTTTCCTGATCATTGCTTCTATTGATTTACTATACATTGCTACACACAGATTTTAAAAGTGCTCGGCCCTGTTGGTTCAGAGAGAAATATTTTAGTCTATGGCAGATGCTACATGTATCTTTTGTCATGGAAATCACAGTTTTTTATACTATCTGCTCTAAAACCTAATGCACTCAAACCACGAACCCAATCATGGTTAAAATAAAAACTGATCAAGACTGTAGAAATTGATATCGTCAGTGAAAATCTGAATGGACGACGCCGGACGGACGCCAAAGCTCACATGATCAGATCTCAGCTCAGGGGAGTTAGAAGGCATACTCAATGTTGATGGATACGCTTCCTGTATTAGTTACACGCTGATGGGAAAATTGTGATATCACAAAATAGGGATCTAGGTAACGGCACCTCATAATGTTCGATGATAAGTATAATCAGGAAGTAACTGTAGAAAAGACGACATAAATCATGCTTTTCGACAGTGTGGATAAGATATTCTATAAAGTAGATAAACCAATGGCACTCACTCTGTCGGCGTTCTGATTTAATTGCAAATACATGGAATTCAATGCAAAACATAACCAGCCTGCAAGAGATCATTTTTCATAAAAGTTTTTTAGCTTCCACGAAAAGCAACTAATTTAATAACAGCTAACAACATAAACACAAAGTCAGATACATAAGTGATGCTTGCGAGGCTCTTCCGAGAATGAGAATTGTAACACGTTACAGACGCATTAGGTTAGAACTGGAATGTTATGCGACAGTCTACACACTTAGTTTAGAACCCAGTCATGGTTGATAACTATGCTGCCTTCTTTAATTGCACGCCTGTGGGTCGGGCGTCAGACTCTATGATGGCCCCGACATAAAGCTATTCATTTTACTTGGCTTGGGCCGGAGCTTCTTGTTTGTGGCTTGGTCCACCGGGGTTCAGCAAGGTGAGCTTATAGGATGGCCATGATCCGGCGTCCGTCCGTCCGTCGTCCGTCCGTCCGTCGTCCACAATTTCAAAGATCTTCTTCTCTGAAACCGCTTGGCCGATCTAGTTGAAATTTTATGTGGAGCCTCCTTGGGTAGTGGCATTTCAAGTTTGATCGCGAAATCCAGGTCACATGACCAAGATGGCCGCTTCGCCCATATACGGTAAAAACCACTCAAAAATCTTCTTCTCCAGAACCGGTGGGCCGATTTCCACGAAACTTGGTATGTAGCATCAAGGACCTCAGCCCATCATAGTTTGATAAAATGATGACCCTTGGATGACCTTGACCTATTTTACGGCAAGGTCAAATTTGGAAACATAGGCTTTTACATAGGAAAAAGTGAAAACTGAATTTTTTGAAAACTATTGCAGCCTGAGGCCTGAAAAGTGGTAGATGCAAACAACTAATGGAGTAGATGAAGGTATGTGATTAATATAGGTCAAGGTCATCTCTTGACCTTGGCCAGTCTGTTGTCCATACACACTTTACAAAGATCTTCTTCTCTGAAACTGCGCGGCCAATCAAAGTGAAATTTTATGTGGAGCATCCATGGGTAGGGGAGACGAAAGATTCATCGCGAAATCTAGGTCACATGACCAAGATGGCCGCCACGCCCATATATGATAAAAACAACTCAAAAATCTTCTTCTCCAGAACCGGTGGGCCGCTTTCCACGAAACTAGGTATGTAGCATCAAAACCTCAGCCCATCATAGTTTGATAAAATGATGACCCTTGGATGACCTTGACCTATTTTACAGCAAGGTCAAATTTGGAAACATAGGCTTTTACATAGGAAAAAGTGAAAACTATGGATTTATTGAAAACTATTGCAGCCTGAGGCCTGAAAAGTGGTAGATGCAAACAACTAATGGAGTAGATGAAGGTATGTGATTAATGTAGGTCAAGGTCATCTCTTGACCTTGGCCAGTCTGTTGTCCATACACACTTTACAAAGATCTTCTTCTCTGAAACTGCGCGGCCAATCAAAGTGAAATTTTATGTGGAGCATCCATGGGTAGGGGAGACGAAAGTTTAATCGCAAAATCCAGGTCACATGACCAAGATGGCCGCCACGCCCATATATGGTAAAAACCACTCAAAAATCTTCTTCTCCAGAACCGGCTGGCCGATTTCCACGAAACTTGGTATGTAGCATTGAGGACCTCAGCCCATCATAGTTTGATAAAATGATGACCCTTGGATGACCTTGACCTATTTTACGGCAAGGTCAAATTTGGAAACATAGTCTGTTACATAGGAAAAAGTGAAAACTATGGAATTTTTTGAAAACTGTTGCAGCCTGAGGCCTGAAAAGTGGTAGATGCAAACAACTAATAGAGTAGATGAAGGTTTGTGGTTAATATAGGTCAAGGTCATCTCTTGACCTTGGCCAGTCTGTTGTCCATACACACTTTTCAAAGATCTTCTTCTCTGAAACTGCTTGGCCAATCAAATTGAAATTTTATGTGGAGCATCCATGGGTAGGGGAAACGAAAGTGTGATCGCGAAATCTAGGTCACATGACCAAGATGGCCGCCACGCTCATATATGGTAAAAACCACTCAAAAATCTTCTTCTCCAGAACCGGCTGGCCGGTTTCCACGAAACTTGGTATGTAGCATTGAGGACCTCAGCCCATCATAGTTTGATAAAATGATGACCCTTGGATGACCTTGACTTATTTGACGGCAAGGTCAAATTTGGAAACATAGTCTTTTACAAAGGAAAAAGTGAAAACTATGGATTTTTTGAAAACTATTGAAGCCTGAGGCCTGAAAAGTGGTAGATGCAAACAACTAATGGAGTAGATGAAGGTATGTGATTAATATAGGTCAAGGTCATCTCTTGACCTTGGCCAGTCTGTTGTCCATACACAGTTTTCAAAGATCTTCTTCTCTGAAACTGCGCGGCCAATCAAAGTGAAATTTTATGTGGAGCATCCATGGGTAGGGGAGACGAAAGATTGATCGCGAAAAACCAGGTCACATGACCAAGATGGCCGCCACGCCCATATATGGTAAAAACCACTAAAAATCTTCTTCTCCAGAACCGGTGGGCCGATTTCCACGAAACTTTGTATGTAGCATTGAGAACCTCAGCCCATCATAGTTTGATAAAATGATGACCCTTGGATGACCTTGACCTATTTTACGGCAAGGTCAAATTTGGAAACATAGGCTTTTACATAGGAAGAAGTGAAAACTATGAATTTTTTGAAAACTATTGCAGCCTGAGGCCTGAAAAGTGGTAGATGCAAACAACTAATAGAGTAGATGAAGGCATGTGATTAATATAGGTCAAGGTCATCTCTTGACCTTGGCCAGTCTGTTGTCCATACACACTTTTCAAAGATCTTCTTCTCTGAAACTGCTTGGCAAATCAAAGTGAAATTTTATGTGGAGCATCCATGGGTAGGGGAGACGAAAGTTTGATCGCGAAATCCAGGTCACATGACCAAGATGGCCGCCACGCCCATATATGATAAAAACCTTTCAAAAATCTTCTTCTCCAGAACCGGCAGGCCAATTTTCATGAAACTTGGTATGTAGCATTTTGGACTCCAGCCCATCATAGTTGTTGAAATGATGACCCTATGATGACCTTGACCTATTTTACGGCAAGGTCAATTTTGGAAACATAGGCTTTCACATGGGAAAAGGCGAAAACAAACTGTTGCAGCCTGAGACCTGAAAGTTGCTAGATGCAGACAACTAATGGAGTCAATGAAGGTAAGTAATTAATGAAGGCCAAGGTCATGTCTTGACCTTGGCCCAAGGTCATTTAAATATCAAAATTAAAATCATGGTTTTCTCAGAAATCACTGGGTTTGGAAACTATTGCAGCCTGAGACCTGAAACTTTGCAGATGCAGACAACTTATGAAGTCAATAAAGGTGTGAGAGTACTCAAGGTCAAGGTCATTTCATTATGACTTAATACTCCAAGATCAGGCTTCAGGTGAGCGTTCTCAGGACTAATGGTCCTCTGGTTCTTTTTGCTCCGGGTTTCACCGGGGTCCAACTGATGTTTTTCTGTTGCTCCGGAGTTAGTAAGCTATTCGGCGCCCAGGGATCTCCATCGTCGGGCAGCTAATTGAATCTGTGAGTCCTGGATTTTGATTCATCAGGATTTATCATGATTTATTTGTTTGTTCTTGATGATTCATTGACTAGTTAGAGGTTCACCACGAGGGCCGAAGAACTAACTAAATGTTATGAACCACTGCAGAAGCTGAGGGTGAGGTTATGGCCATGTAAAATCGATTTAAACCCGCCAGTAACTTTGTGTTACTGATCGTTCCAAGTCGATACTTCTGTGGTGGTTCTTTTTGTTTTATGTCTTGGTGTTTGAGATAGTTTTGTGCTGTTGGCGCTGTATGTATGTTTTCATATTTGGTAACTGAGTGGCCACCTATTGGGAAAATAGCTGCTCATTCGGCTTACGAAATGTTTTCATGGTATAAGTACCTGATTGTTAGTTTGGTTTTTTCCCACCTCGGTTTTTGGAGTGGGAATCATTTTCTGATTGCGCCTTTTCCTGATCTTTGCCTACTTGTACCTTTTCAGTAAGTTATTCGGCATCCAGGGATCACTATCGTCGGGCAGCTAACTGAGTCTGTGAGTCCTCGTTTTTGATTCATCATGGTGGTTATCACGATTTATTTGTTTGTTCTTAGTGATTCATTGACTAGTTAGAGATTCACCACGAGGACCGACCAACTAACTAAATGCTTTGAACCACTGCATAAGATGAGGATGAAGTTAGGCGCTTGTAAAATTGATTCACACCCCCTCCCCAGTAATTTTACATTTATACTGATCGTTCCAAAACGATACTTCTTTGTTTTGGATCGAATTTTGTGCTGTTTGAACCTTATGTACGTTTTCATATTTTATTTAAATTCGGGTAATTTAGTGGCCGCCTACTGGGAAATAGCTGCTCACTCGGCTTACGATATGTTTTCTAAGTATAAGTACCTAATTGTCAATTTCGTTTTTCCCACCTTGGTGTTTGGAGTGGGAATTTTTTTCTGATTGCGCATTTTGTTGTACCTTTATAGTGCAAAAACATATCAATCTATGCGCTTTTGCCTTCTTCAGAGTTACTGTTTTAAAACAGTTGGATGAAGTTACATGTAGCAAAAGAGCCGAAACAGCCAAAGTAACATCAACAGCTGGCAGAAGTAACCGAAGCATCCGAAGAAACCTAACTGCGAGCAAGACCAGTATGAGCCTTCGCAGGAGAAAATGAACAATTTGGATTTCCGAACAGGTCCGGCACAAACCAGGCTATACCTCCATGGAAAATAAAATAGTTAGAAGGTTAAAATTTCGGATTTGATACTTTGTATGGAAAGAGCTAGTCATTCTGCTCTTCGTGTGTGAACTGTCGGAAAAATGTTGTTTTATTTTTTGTGTGTTTTATGTACATGCTTTCTTTCCCTCATGGTGTCTATTAGATTTAATTGCATCGATTCCTGGTCCCTCTATTCTTACTTAAGAAGAAGAGGCATTGTACTATCTGTGTAGCGAAAACAAAGGTGCTGATCAGCTGTGCAGCTACTGCACTGGTCTGGTCCTCTTGTAAAGGTGTACTGACTAAATTTGATAAGTACTGGATAAGACGTTTAACTATTTACATATTCACATACATGTATTCAACACGTTAACGTACATACAATTGTACAGTTTAACGCCAGCGTTAACTTCATTATTTTTAAAGTTTGTTACGCAGTCGTCATACAGAATGAACGACCACTATTTCTGTATAGCTGTTACATGTTTCAAGAAATTTTGAACCTAAAATGTGTAAAGTTTTTTGGTTTGTTCAGAATACAAGCTCTAATTGGCCACTTACATCTTTTCATCGACTTCCTTCAAAACATCACTGTATTTCTAAGTTTAATAGTACCAAAAACTGGGTCCAGTAAAACTGTCTTGTTACTTGTATGCAGTTGCTGTTGTAAAACTATTGCAGTTGTATTCATACTTAAGTGGATGAAAAGTTATCATTTCATTGACAAGATGTGGAAACTGGACGCTCGGTTGGACGGCTGTGAAACACGTGTTGACACGTCGCAGGTCTGTTGGTAACTTAGAGGTCAAAGCAGACGACTTTTCCCGCATTTCCAAATCCTCCGCAATCCCGTGGTCGTTCCGGTCACTCATAATTACCTATTAGGTGGGGGCACCTGCTTTTGCGTCAAGAGTAATGTTTGGCATTTCCAGAATTACTGCCCAGAGCGGTATTTTCTGATTGATTTTGCCGCGTGAGAGGTATATTATTATTTTAAGTATATCAGAATGTACTTATTTTTGCAATAAATTGTTGTTGTTGTTTTTTTTTCGGGGGAGGGGGTGACAGTAAGGGATATTGAGAATATTTCGAAACTGATCATGTCCACAAAGAAGGTAGCTATTTCGTAGTGTGGTCTTGTTCTTGCAAAACCAACAATGGAAACATGCTTCTCAATAGTATGAATAACGTATTCGGTAGTTATACATTCATGCTAACAAAGGCACTTATTTTAACAGGAGAGCCTAGGTACATATAGACGACAGGAATTCCTAATTTTTATTCCAACACATTGATTGGGGGTAGGTCCTACTCATGAAAATAACAAACTTGTCAGATTAACCCTTCGGTGAGGCGGTTCTAACATGTACCCACAATCTATGTTTTGAGCAAAAAATAAGAACACTATTGAAAAATTTCTACTGAAAATATTCATTTTTACATCTTTAAAAGTCTCTGTATATTGCGTAATGAACAGTTTTAAAGTTGCACCAGTTTCAGTGGCCAAGAAGAATACGCAAGGCTGAAGTCGAGACAAGTGAATCTCAGACCAGCATAAAGATTAGTCAAGTTTTGGTCAGTACGTAAACTTGCAATATAGTCTGAGATTTTTTTCAACTGTAAATTTGAAAATTTCATCGGAAAGACTTTTGATATTTTCATTTTTTTTTTATCAAAATATTGACTATTGGTAGTGGGTGCACGTAAGAAACGCCTCCCCTATGCGATTATTACCAGTGCCCACAATCTATGTTAAGGATCAAAAATAAGAAAAATGGTATTTCCCTGTATAACCAAGTTTTACTATACAAACGTGTGGGTGAAAGGGGTACTAATTTCATGGATATGTTTTCCTGATGGGTTAAATCTGACAACAAGTCTGTTATTTTCATGTTGAGGCCACGTTCCACACAATAGTTGTGTGCATTTCACATAATATACCGGCTATAATTTTTGGTGTTAAATTGTTAAATTAGCTTCAGGTGTCATTAAGGAAACATTTTTGTTTTAACATAAACAGAACAAAACAAAATTTTCGCAAATTAGCCATTCCATATAGGTGAGCAATTTAAAAATAATTCTGTATTTGCACTCACCTTAAGAATATAAGTTTGGTTTTGAGAACAAAGTTGTCAGAAAAATTAACAACACATTGAACATAGATTTTTTTTGTCAAAGCAAAACACCTTGATCACCTATTACAATTTCCTAAAAAAAAGCATAAACAGTTCAAGGATAAATGCTTGTTTGTCATTGTTGGCATCCAGCATTTCACTTCTCCTTATTCACAGTGAACAGGTTCATTTCTTTCTAGGAGATGACTGAAAGTGGTCGGTAACTCTACTCTACTTCTATTCTGACATGAAGTCGGCATTTTTAAAGACACGGATTACCCCGAGCAATAGCTTTGTCTCATTATTGATCATTCTACGGGTCTTCGAAAACAAATTATCGAGCACAATTGGAGTTTTACAAACTTGATGACGTATATGTGACGTCACGTGAAGCTATATTTACCATTGTTTAACTATTCGGCACTTCAGCGGTCCCTCCCAGGCTATTGGGGCAGTAAAAGGTTGACACCGTTCTGATCAACCAAACTTTTTTCGTCAAGTTGCTAATGTCTCTAGAGCATCGACGTCACGACGCTAAATTACGTCGAAATAATTCCAACTTCACTAATTTCCTACATTCTGATTGGTTGTTTGGAAGACTTTATACTTCGATAAAAGCAATGCGTAAGAATACTCAGTTTTCATCTTAAAAACGGCGCGACGTTACGTGATAACGTGACGTTTCTTCGACGGAACGTTGACGTCACCAAATCTAAACGTCATAAAAACAATGGATAAACGCGTTTTGAAGGCGTCAAAATTAATATTTGGAATTTTTATTAACATGGACGCCTTTTCTTTTAAGAGAACACCGTACGGTAAGTGTTTTAATCTTCTTGTTGTGTGTTGAATTTGACGTTTTTTCTAATATTCCGAGCCCCAGTTCAAAATCGACATGTCTTTCTATCGGTCCAGACGGCGATATTTTCTCCCAAAATCACACTTTTGAATGAAGGGGAGATGTTTAAAAGCTCATTCTTTGACAGCCTGCCTTTAGCAAGCCAGTTATAGTTTCTATTCATTGCGAGAAGTGAGTTTTATACTTTGGAAATAATCCAAGATGGCTGCCTCATGAAGATCCGTTTTGCTCTAGGCCTATTTTCCTTCCGCTGGCTATAAAAATTTTAATCAGTGTAGACAAGTGCAGTGTAATGAGACAAAGTTGGAATTATAAGGAATTAATTATTATTTTTGTTGATTTTATCGATGTGTAAACTCAGGCGAATCACTCACAAACTTTTTCATAAAGCCCTCCGGGCTTTATTTGGTTTGTGAGTGATTCGCCTGAGTTTACACATCGATAAAATCAACAAAAATAAAATTCATTCCTATAATAACGTCGACCATGACCATTCAGACAAGCTAGTACCAGTGAGAAAGTGATGCTCTGTATGACAAGGGGCAAATTACTTAACACTTTGGGATTTTAGGGGTATTGCTATATCAAAGACTGATGCTCTAACATTACTCATTATTTTGATACGAAATTCACAACATAGTTTGCATACGTAGTAATGTTTATCTGTGTCAGATTGTATTGAAATCGAATGCAAAACTTTTGAGTTTCAACTTTTTACGTTTATAAAGCCCTTCAGTTAGCCTTTACTCAATAGAATATTTAGCACAAACGGCTAATCATTCAAGAGAACAACCAGGCTTGTTACTGTATCAGTTATCTCGCTTTGAACTGTGATGCCGACAGTTTTAATACCAAACACGTTTCTTGCATCCACTCGTGTATGTGGTTAAAAAAAATAAGGTATTTCAAGCAAAATAAAACTTCTGTAATCAGGCAAGGTGTATCCAAATGTTGTGAAATAGCCACACTTCTATGTGCCCATTACGAAATTCCGCCCATGCAATATACGGATTTTTTCAGCTGTACCGTAAAATATCAAAATTTTATGAGAAAAATGATATGTTTAGTATTTTTGTTCAAAACATTGATTGTGGACACACGTTAGAGCCTCAATCTATGTTTTAGATCAAAATTAAGAAAAATAGGTATACCCCCACTGCATGAAAAACCGCGTTTAATTTCCTATTAAATTCACACAAAACGTAATTAAATTTCAAATTTAATTGGATTTTTGTAAATTTAAGTTGGAATTATATTTCAAATATACTTTCCGTTTGCTTTAAGTTTAATGTAACGTAAACTGTAACAGTTTACTGCGTTTATGTATAAATTAAACTCATACAAAATTTGAAAGCTGCAGAACCGTAAACTCAAATAATATGTCCTGTAAACGCGAAATAGTTTTTGCTTAAACTCATAGGAAACTTGGAGTTTAATTTGAAGTAAACTTGACTAAAATTTGACAATTATACATGCAAAATTATAATTGGCATTTTAATATTTTAATGCATTTTTCTATCTACGAGCTTCCGTAAATATATAAATTGGTTCAACGAAACTAAAAAAAGAAGAAACAAAGAGAAAATGAAAAAAAAAAAAAAGAAGAAAGAAATGAAGATAGAAGTGGGATTCGAACCCACCGCTTTTGGTTTCCCTATACGCAATACCCCTCCCACACTATGCACCCTCCCGTCTTCCCGGCCTAAGGTTGCAAGTCCGTTTTCACACCGGCCTAAGCAAGGACCCATACCAGCGGATCTTCGACTGAAAGAAACAGGACAAGTATGCAATTGGGGGGGACATACACTACGCTAAACACTTTACCCTGACAATGTACTAACACATTAGGCCATATCAACGATTGGCGGGAAGACTGCAATTTAAGAAAATGGGCTTTATTTCAGTAGTGTCCAAGTTTAATGAGATTTACGGTCATGAAAAAACATCAAGTTTTAGTATATTTATTTTCAGCTCAAACACGAAATTTCCATGCCGTTTACTTGTAGTTTAAGAGGAACGAAAACTTAACATTTTATTTATATCTAAAATTTGAATTATATCTTACAAACCTAATTGTTGGACATATAATTGTTCACTATTGTCTTTTATATAAGAAGTTTATTTTAAGTTTAAGTGTCCCAACAATTTCTCATTTTATTTTTCTAAAATCCTAATTAAATCTTAAAGGTCAAATTATTTCTAATTTAATGCATGCTTATACGCAGGTAAACATGGAATAAAAAGCACAACTTATTGTTACAACAACGTCAAGTTTTATGCCACCTAAAATTTAAATTAAATCTAAAACTCAGAGTTATATGGAGTTTTACGAAATGGTAAACTTACTTAAACGCGTTATTTCATGCAGTGCCCATAGGCCTGTAAACCACAGTTTTACTTTATCAAAATGGGGTATATAGAGGATATTTGCTTTTTTGAGGTGAATACCAAGTATGTTTCATCGGATGAGTTGAAAACATCAGAATTTTCACGAGTGCGCAGCACGAGTGAAACTTTTTATGTTTTCAACTCACAAGATGAAATATATTTGGTATTCACCGGAAAAAGGCAAATTTTCTTTTTATTTCATACAATACACGGGCATTTTCCAATTCACGAGGCAGGCGGTGAAAATGCAACAGCCAAAACTGTTTGAAAATACAAACAATTTTGGTACCACATAGTTCCTTATGTTCTAACTAAGAAAATGAATATCCACACTTTATGTTTTCGTTCATAAATAACGGAGTTATAGGCGTTTGAATTTCTGAAGTGAGACACATTTAAAAACATCTAGTAAATGGAAACGTCAGAAGCAATCCAAAATCTCCAGTGAAGATATAGGCTGATATCAGTCACTAGTGACTTGATATCAGTGAGATTTGATATTAGTGAAATTTCATGTCAATGAAAATACCAGTTTTATCAAGTTTTGATATAATAAAATAGGGTATTCATCGCATGGGGATGTGTGCATGATCCATATAGCTACCACTGACTTCGGACTGTTGCCATCGGCTTATGCGTATTAAACAGTTCAATGTATATACAATGCTTTGAATACGCTAGCGCCTTCATATGCACGAGATGTTTGCTATTTTTACAGATGATGAGGATAACTGTATGTCACCTCATATGAATCTGGAATTTCAAAAGATCCGACAAAAACCTACAGAGTAAGCTGCCCTTGATGTTTTTTAAAATCCCCATAGATTTATAATTAGGAAATTCTTGTGAATACTCTTACGCTTGATGTCAGCAAAATGCTAGTGCTATGGAGCTATGAGCCACATCGGGTTGCGTGCAAAGAAAAAGAATCCCGAAGGAGTTGATGTAGGCTTTGCTAGCGACCACTGCGATTCGTAGTTACATTAAGAAACATTCATTTCTCTCTAACGCTTGTTAAAAAATTATCAAGGGGATCACATTTTCAAGAAAATAGAGAATTTACACACAGTGTGTAGACACAGTGTGTGTTCAGACCTTTACAACGTCCAATGACAATGGTGAATGTCATGTCAAGTTGGGATCATGTGATGTCGCGCGACACGATGTTGTTCATGGTACTAAATGATCTGCATTTCAGTTCTTTATATTCATTAAGACTTTGCATCAGAAATGCAAATACCAAAGGACCAATCGTTCTGTAACACTCACCTGAGATATATCCCAATATCTTTCTTTGACTTTTATGGTCATATACAAATAAAGAGTCCCAATTTCTTTTTCAAAATACGTATTTTGTCCATTTCCCTTCAATGACATTTTAACAGTTTTCAGCATATATGACCTAAGTTGACCTTGCCTTAAAATTTGTCAAGGTCATCACAAGGTCATGATTTATTATCACATTGTAGTACTCTATTCCAAATTCCTACATGTCAAGTGTCATTGCAATAGGTTATTAAGCAGTTCCAGAGAAGATGTTTGAAGGGTTTTACCATATATGGGCATGGCAGACATGTGTCCTGAATTATTTATAAACACATTGGTTCCCCTTTCATATATATGCCAGTTTAAGCCCGCCAGTAATTTTATTTTACTGATCGTTCCAATGCGATAGCTGCTCATTCGGCTCACGATATGTTTTCATGGTATAAGTACCTGATTGTTTATTATGTTTTATCCCACCTCGATTTTTGGAGTAGTAATCTTTTTGTGATCGCGCCTTTTCCTTTGCCTACTTGTACCCTTTCCTATAAAATTTGACTTTGATTGGTCAAGGGGTTTTGGAGAAAATGATTTATATAAACTTTGTAGAGCTCCATTTCCTGATGCATGTCATCTTTCAAATCATAGGCCTTCTGGTCCTGAAGAAGAAAACTTTTAAAGGTTTTTGCTATATTTAACCATATTGGTCACCTTGGTCATGTGACCTTCACCATATATACAAACTTTTATTCCCCCTCCCTCCACATACAGTAAAAAGTGGGCAATATCAGGAAATTGTGCAATCAGAAAGAAAAGCGAGGTGGGAAAAAACTTAATAAACAACCAGGTACTTATACTAAGAAAACACATCGTAAGCCGAGCGAGCAGCAATTTCCCAATAGACGGTCACTCACTTAATACCCAAACTTAACACACAAACTTAACTTAAGTATGAAAACGCTCATAAGGTGTCAAAAGCACAAAAATTCTAAAATAATTAGAACCACTACAGAAGTATCGCCTTCGAACGTTCAGTTATAACAATTACTGGGGGCGGGGAGGGGGGAGGGGCTTAAACTAGTTTTACAGGCGCCTAACCTCACCTTCAGTTTCTGCAGTGGTTCACAACTAACTAAAATTGTTCGGTCCTCGTGGTGAATCTTTAAATGGTCAATGAATCATCAAGGACAAACAAAGAAATTATGATAACCACCAGGATGAATAAAAAATGAGGACTGACAGATAAAATAAGTTGCCCGGCGATGGAGATCCCTGGGCGCCAAACCTGAGCAAATGAAAAGCACCAGCTGAACCCCGGTGGGCCAAGCAACAGACAAGATACTCCGGCCCAAACGACTTAAGCGAATAGCTTTATGTCGGGGCCATTAAAGAATCTGACGCCCGACCCACCGGCGTGCAATTAAAGGAGGCGGCATAGTAATCAATCATGATTAGGTTAAAAACCAAGCATGCAGACTGTCGCATTACATTTAGTTATATCCAATACGTTTGTATCGTATGATTTTTCTAAATTGAAAAGAAAACTCATTCCTTCCTTTAAGTTTCTTCAATTTGTAAACCAAGTAACAATGAAATTCTGGTTCCGAAAGGCCCTCACGTAAAAGCGTCATTAATTAAATTTGGAAATTAATTCATAGTGTCTTCGATAAAATTTAAAATTGAAATGTTTTTCGAATTTTATGATTGTTTTAAGATGACATTTGTCCTTTGAATTCGTATTATTGTAAAAAATGTGGACGAAGTCAAAAACTCTAGCAAACCTAATAAGTTGCACAATGTATACACACCATAAGTAGCACGGCGAGGAACGTCGCCATCCAAAAACGGATAATTTACTATTTCAAACCCAAAGTAATCGCGCTTATCATAAACTTTGGAAGAAACCAAATCCATTTGCAATAGAAAGAAGAGAGCTTCGGTATCCGTGGTGGAGTTTCGGTATATGTGATCATGACTTTGTTCCACTGTAGTTCATGTGGATAAATTTGAGAAACCATACCTACCTTCGAAATAAGGGTTGTCAATGTTCAAAATGTCATTGAGATACCTTGAAGTCGAATTAAAAGCCTCGATAACATCAGCTTGATTTTCATGGCTAAGAGATTCCATGAGATCTCTGCAAAGCGGTTTCAGAGAAGATGTTTGAATATTATGGTCATATACATGTATATAGTCCCGGGCCTTGGACAGACAATCCCCTTGGGACAAAATTGTTTTCTTTTTCTTTTCCTTTTTTCTGAGTTATTTCGTGCGATTTTTTTAAATATGTTAGCAGGCACAGCAACCATTCATCAAATTTTGGTCGAGTTATAATTTTGACGGGGTCCCATTTCTGAAATTGGAGTTGCGCAAGGGTAAACGTTTCCAGATTTTGTTTTGGATTTTGTTTGTTCGTTTGAATTGATGCTTAACGTTCCAGTCAACAGCTATGGTCATGTCGGGACGTTGCCTCCATTTCATCGGAGTTTTACCCAAAATGACGATGTCATGACATCCAACAAGTGCTTAAGATACATGCAAAGCCGTCCAAGTAAGCCATAAAGGCTTATACGATATGGAATGCTTTACTTGAATCACTTTTCCTGGACAGGCTCATACCAGAGCGGTTAACCAGTACTCGTGGGCAAGCTCATACCACAGCGGTCAACTGGTGATCGGATAGTCAATCAATGGCGTATATACTTTGCCTGGGACATCATCATCCAAAAACGGAAAATTTACTTGATCAAAATCGAAGTCAACCAGTGATCAGATAGTCAGTTAGATGCGTTTAAACTTTGGCTGGTGGCACACAGCCAGAATGGGCGGGTGCCCACATTCACACCCAACCAACCTTTTGTTTGTGATTGTTTGTTTTGGGATTCCTGTTTCTTATATATAGGAAGTGCATATTATTAGTCTACATCCAATACGGACCCGAGTTTTTAAATACGTAAGAACCTGGACCCAAAATTACACTGCTTTCTTAAAGTTAAGACTCACCTTAGTTAAGGTGGGCGATTTCATTGTTAAAACCGATAACTTGTTTAGCGAAAATATACAGGTGAGTAAAATGAACTGTCAATTACATGATAAAACAGTAAATACTGTAAATTCGGAAACGTTCACGAGAACATGATTTTCGCTAATATATGCGATTTCTTCGCCTCGTCAAAATATAGTTTTTGCTTGTAAATACGAGGGTCATTCAATAAGTAATGCAATATTGGCCATATTTTTTGTTTAAACACATTACTTAAGTTTGATTTAGCTTTCTTGAAACATAAATTCAATTCGGCCCCTGCGAAACAGTTCAATACCTAGTCACGTGCTGTACTTCTTGTTGCCTAGCAACAATATAACACTGTGTAAAGGCACTTGGCCGCGACTCTTAAAACCGTTGCCATGGTGTCAGGAAAACCAAAATAAACGTATTCACTTTATTTTCTTACACCAAACTTATAATAGTTGCATTTAAAGTTCACGATAATGCAATTTGATCGATATATTTTGAATGAAACCCAGTCAAAGTTGAAAAAATGACGAAAATTTATCGATCGAAGGGTGAAAAATGGGGATAGAGATACAATTCCTGCTACAATGTGACATCTAGTTTGTTTAATTGAATATTTATACGCCTATTTGTATCTGCCATTGACACTTTGTAATTTACTTGCTATAAAATGCAAATCTCAGATAACATATTTCGTTGCCTAGCAACCAAAATCTATGGAAAATGCATAAAACCGAAATCGCATAAGTTCTGGCGTTGCTAAGCAACAGTTGACACGCGTGGGGTTGTATGAACATTGCAGTTGCATAGAAAGTTCTGGCTAAGGTGACATTACACAAACATGCATATACAGCTGTAGATAGCTATTTAAAACACCACCAAAGAAACACCAAAGCTTTATGTTTATTTATTTAATTTTTGAAAAGTGGCTTTCGCGGCCACAACACCTTCGCTGCCATTCCAAGGGTTGCTAAGCAACATAAAGTGTATGGTCTGATTAAGTTGATGTTTATTTTCCTGAATGCAGATTGAATCAAACTATCAGAAATCAAAAACATCACCACTGACAGATAAAAATACACAAAAATACGCTACATATTGCATTACTTTTTGAATGACCTACGTATTACTACAAACTTTGAAGACCGCACTAGAACTCGATCGCGAATTTAAAAAAAAAAAAAAAAAAAAAAAAAAAAAAAAAAAAAAAAACTCGCTAATAATTCGGAATTGAAAAATTCAATAAAATAAAAATTAAAACTGAGGTTCTTTAAGAGCAGTGAACATATTAATGAGAAAGGGGATAGGCCATACCGCGGTTACGACTATAATTTGGCAACATGCAGCCAAAGAGAATTACAGAAAATTTGCAACTTTCAACAGGGTAGTCGATACAAAGACTAGTATTCTCTAAATGGGACCATATATATTAAACATTGGTAAGAAAATGGACTTAACCTATAATAAATGTCTGATTTCTCAGAATATCTTCGCTGATCTCAAAGGACCAAAGAGAAAATATAACCTGCACTATGGATGATGTACGGGGAGGCTTTTTAGTGCCGCCACACGGCACAACACCAGCTGCAGTAATAGCAAATAAAAATCAAAACTGAGATCCTTTAAGAGCAGTGAACATATTAATGAGAAAACTCACGTTTGGAGTCATTTAGTCTAACTTCGTCATTATTATTTCGATCCACTCCTGAAACCTGGCTAACCCTGTTGAGTAAGTAATCGTAACTCCCAAATTACACAGCCTTATTAAAAACAGGCATCAAATGTATTATGTAACATGTTTTAGATGCATCTTTGTGTATTACTATAAAGACGATTTGGTAGCATTTTCATATCTATGCTTTACGGTTTGCACTTTTACAAATTAAATCAGCGTGTCCCCAAAAGTTGTTTGTTTTATCATAAAAAAGTTACCCTTATATGGTTTGTGTGTTTACCTGTCCAATGTCCTGCTCAATTATTATGAAAACAACAACAGCCACAAAACGCTTCCTTTAGCAGAAATATATGCTTCAAATCTGCTCTATTTATGCTTGCATCGCTTCTGATATTTTGTCGGCTGTGTAGATAACTGTATCATCGGCATACAAATCCTTGTCGTTTTCAAGATAAAGTGATTCATCTATATACGAGGGAAAATCCAAAATAACGTAAACTTTTGCCGTAGCTTCAACATACGTAGATAAATTTTAGAAAAATGTATATTGCGATTAATCAGAACATTCGTATAACAAGATAAGATCAAACAATTACACATTTCATAAGTATCTGAAACACGCCACGCCATTTTAAAACCATGTTGACGCGTAGGCGGCGCACGCGAATTTTCGGTCCTGTCCTGCGTCATACATGTCTCGAGAAAATGTAAAATAGGCATGCGAATCGCGCCAAACTTAGTCCAGTAAAAGCTTGGTGTTTAGATAATGTTGTGCATAAGTTCCAACAAATTTGAGTAATACGTTTTAGAAATATTAATATCAATTGTGCGCTTTTTCGGTGCATTTAACGTTAAAAACGCCGTCGCCAGACACAGTTTAAATGTATAACTTGCCGCGAATTTTGAAAGCGCCAACACAAAGACCGAAAATAACTATATGTAGGCAAAACGGGAATATTCAATGAATAAATCAGTTGTGTAAAAATATTCCCGTTGAGATTCTGACGATAAAATACAAAGATGGAAAAAGAAACAAAAATAACGCGCGTCAATAGTGACGTAAATGCGTAATGTGCAGACCGCATGCAGGCGGCTGATGATGAGGCGATTTTGAAGCAATTTAAAGTTAGAATTTGTTTCGAGTTTTGAATATTGCCGGGAAATTTGTGGAGTACAAAGAACAATACGCAAAAAATCTTTTATCTATGGTTCATGTTGAATAGATGGCCGTGAGCGCTGAGAGGGTGTTAATTTCAAAATGAATAAACGCGTCAACGACGTTACGAAATCAAAGATGACGTGCGCCGGGTAGACCATAGTGACCTTTTTGTTTTGACTGTAGATTTTTAACGGGTCGTTATTTTTGCCTGATATTTTGCCACGGTATTCTAGACATATTCCGATTAATGGTTATGTTATTTTATAAGCATTTGAATTAGTTGTGTAGAAGCTACAGCAAAAGTCTACGTTATTTTGGATCATCCCCCGTAGTTTATGAAACTGAAAAAAGCGATCATCATAGGATTAAACGTCAACAAGCCGTCTACGATACACTGAGATCTATATGATAGGTATGATCTATTTCTGTGTCTTCAACGTCATGTGCACGTGTTTCACATTTTGCAGACGTATTGTTTGATAATTCCACTTTTTGAGTAAAAATATATTCGACAAAATATTAAACTGATATAGTCACCTTGTACAAACATGTTATTTTATTTTGTGAATGAAGCCATGCTGTTTGTAAGTGTTCGCGCCAAAGTGTTATGTTGTAACATGTGGAAATTTGATTTTTATGACATACTTTAATGATGTTTTGATCATGCGTTTAACAAGTATTGTATTATTTTCATTCATGTTTATTGATAAATATTTTAAATATTGTTGTTATTCTTATAGTGTCGTGCTTTAATTGATAAGGATGGAACTCATAACTGCCATGAGTTATGTTTTATTGCCCATCTTGTTATGCAATTTGTATGACCCTTGCCACCAAATTTATGAATGGGTTATGCAAATTAGGTGTATCATCCTTGTTCATTCATGAAAATAGAAAACGTCCATTCATATAATGAGATTTTACTACAAACACATTTTGAAACGTAATTTATGATCTCATTGTGAATGCGGTCTGAGACATTGCTTTAAAACTAAAACTGTCAAATTAATAAGACTGTTTTATTGTTACTTGCTGTCACAAGCTCACTTGCTTACGTTTTGTGTGAATGATGTAACCATCAGATCCATCATCATTTAACAGTAATGACCCACTTTCTTGATAGTTGACCTAGATGTGGACGCTGCATTGGTTCCATGTAAGGAACCTCTATGTAAACACGTGTTTAATTCCGAACTTCTCTTCCAGGTCTATCGGTATCATAAACTCCGAAAACAATATTCTACACTACGAATTGATTTCCCAATTTATTGTTGGATAAAATATACTTTTCGTTATATTTGCACCCTTTCTTGATTATTGCTTACTTTTACCTTTGCATCAGAGCCTTTTCAGAATTTTATGTTGACTTGCATCAATTCCTGGCCCTACTGTTCCTACTTGTCATATAAATTAATGTGAATTATATTCAGGAATTATTTTTCTGATAAATTCAGTAAAATCATAATACGTATGTAACGAGTATCGGATCGAACATAAAAGGTAGAGGTAGGCAATGATAAAAAAAGGCACAATCAGAAAGAAATTCCATTCCAAAAACCAAAGACTGACAATGAGATACTTGTACTAAGAAAACATATTGTAACTCGAGTGAGCAGCTGTTTCCCAAAAGGCGGCCACTCAGTAACCTAAACCGAAAATATGAAAACGCACATAAGATGCAAACAGCACGAAAATTCAACTCCAATACATAGAACAATAAGAATCACAACAGAAGTATCGCCTTGGAACGATCAGTAATATAAAATCACTGGCGGGCTTAAACTAGTTTTACATGGCCATTACCTCACTCTCACTTTCTGCAGTGGTTCACAACATATACTTAGTTATTCGGTCCTCGTGGTGAATCTCTAGTCAATGAATCACCAGGGACAAATAAATAAATCATGATAACCACCATGATGAATAAAAGAAAAAAAAAAGACGAGGACTCACAGATTCAGTAAGCTGCCCGACGATGGAGATCTCTAGGCGCCGAATCACTTAGTGATAGTTCGGAACAAAAGGGAAACACCAGTTGAACTCCGGTGGGCCAAGCAACAAACAAAAAGCTCCGGCCCCAACCAACTAAAATGAATAGCCTGCCTGCTTGGTTGCTACCCAATCCGCAAATTGCATCTAATATTTTATACATCAGTCACAGGAAACTTAGATACAACAGTTCGTAATGGACTAAACCGGTGAAAAATGTTGTTTTGTTTGTATTGAGGTTTAACTTCCCAGTCAACATTTTTCAGTCATGTCGGGCCGGAGCCATCACTTCCTGGGTTTTTAACCATTACTCTAGGGAGTTAATGTGTCTTGCTCAAGGGCATAACACGGTGGCCCTTGTGGGGATCGAACCCAGGACATCTCGATTCGGAGGATATATCAACATTAATGTATATAAAAATAAACATAGAAAGCGCAATTATAAATCGTTTAAAATAATATGAAGACTATTATAGAGAAATGAAATCGGTGCATCCCTTGAACATGCTGCGAATAGAGCTCAACGGTTAAAACTTTAATTATTTGCAAAAGAAAAAGTCAAGGTCACGTCGACTTTTTTTTAGAAGTCGTACTACCACAATACAAATGAGTGTTTGAGCTCTTTGCCACTCTTATACATTCTGAGCATTTTATTGAGCTTGTGGCGACATATTTCACGCGGATTCCGTCATTAAATTACCTGTTTAACAAACCTAAATTGTATTAATGTCATGTTAACATATAAACGTAATGTTACGTTAATGGATTTTATGGTTTCACACAGCGATGTGCCGCAACTGACAGTTTGACGTTGTTGACGCTGAGTCGAGCCGCTCTGTTCAAACGAACAGAAACCACATACACATATAACCACGTATAAATAGATAGACACGGTGTCCAAGGAGTGACACAATAAATAACGTAGCCATTCATTAGTATCCAGAGATAGAGTACTCTCATACATATCATGACAATCAGGAATGACATACGAACAATAATGGGCATTCGACAACAGAAAAATCTTCTCGCCGAGCAGTCCGCAGCAACCGGACAGAGACCAGAAATTGTAACGTTGGAAGTGTGGGCAGATCTGCCGCGGTAAATTTATGACGATTGGTCATCAAATGCGTATCTATCAACCGTCTTTTGTCACATGATAGTATAACCATTC
Organism: Rugalucina vietnamica; assembly: GCA_964017185.1. Taxonomy (NCBI): domain Eukaryota; kingdom Metazoa; phylum Mollusca; class Bivalvia; order Lucinida; family Lucinidae; genus Rugalucina; species Rugalucina vietnamica. The sequence goes on from OZ024875.1 coordinate 40,943,422, forward strand.
TCAAATATTTTGCTATATTGTGTGATTTAATCAACTGCTGTTTTGTCATACAATGGCCAAATTGCGGATGTAGTGATTTTTGAATAATCAATTTTTCATTGTTGAGGGATTTTGGGGTGTCCCTAAACAGCGAAAAATACCGTCCTTAAATGGTGGCTAACACCTTATTTTTTTGCTGCACCTGTACACGACCTGGGGCGTTCTCTCGTCTGCTGAATGTGTTGGGGTCCACTATAAGTTGTGACACATATGAATGAGTCTTGTTTGGGGGCAAATTACAATGGGAGTCTATGGGAACGATAATTATAGGTCTCTGCCTCTCTGCCCAACCCAGTTTGGGCTATTATTATTAGTGCTTCGTGTTCTGCAATTAGCCGAGAGTGGTAATGGGTATCACTATGGCAACTGATTTTTAGCTATTAGCTATTTTGTTTTGTATTTAGCAATATAAGTAGTCTCTTTTCTAATCATACCAACGTCCCACGCACATGCACTAAGGTGTCATTTTCTGACACGGACTTGTAATAGCAAAATATACTAAAGGAATTGAAAATCAACTGTTACGTTTGAAATTGACCCTGTAATAAAATCACTTTAAGAAATGACTCCCTAGCTGCTTGTTGCATGTGATAAAATGAGAAAACGCCATTTTTATATCATTAACGACACAACGTCAAATACCATGAAAAACTCAAACTGTGATTGAACGTCCGGGCGAAGGTGAAAAATGTAAAATCGTTTGCATGCTTGGCTACCTGACGTCGGATTAGCGTCATTGCATTCATCCCATATTACGTTAATTAGCTCGCCTGTACGAAAGTACAGGAAGAGCTATTGCAATCACCCCGGCGTCGGCGTTAGCGTTCGCGTTGCTCAAATGTTAAAGTTTTTGGTTAAAGTTTTTATAAGTCTTTATCTCATGAACATGTTGATGGATCAAGTTGATACTTTGCATGTTAGTAGATATTGGTCTGAAGTTTCATGCAGTACCATCATGACCCACCCTGGGTGACCTTGAGGTTGACCAATGTCATGGACTTTGAAATTTTGTGTTAAAGTTTTTGGTTAAAGTTTTCATAAGTCTACATCTCTTGAACATATTCACCCATGGTGGGTCATGATGGTACTGCATAAAACTTCAGACCAATATCTACCAACATTCAAAGTTTCGACTAAATAAAGCCCCCCCCCCCCCCTCCAGTAGTTTTATATTACTGATCGTTCCAATGCGATACTTTTGCTGTGGTTCTAGTGGTTCTATTTGTTTTATGTTTTGGAGTCGACTTTTGTGTAGTTTTAACCTTATGTACGTTTCATGCAGTACTACGTTTTCATAGTTTTAGTTAAGTTCGGGTAACTGCGTGGCTGCCTATTGGGAAACCGCTGCTCACTAGGCTTACGATATGTTCTCTAAGTATAAGTACCTAATTGTCAATTTGTTTGTTTTTTTCCCGCCTCGGTTTTTGGAGAGGGAATTTCTCTCTGATTGCGCCTTTTCCTGATCATTGCCAACTTGTTCCTTTTTCTTATAATAAGATCAGTTACACCACTAGCATTATAAAGCCCAACGTGTTTGTTTTGTTTGCTGGTTTCCACAAGCAAATTATGAGAATTTATTTCCTCCGCCTTGATAAATAATGAGAACTGTATTCAAACCACAGACATATCTTCAGACCATGTCCATAAAACATACACAGTTTTAAAAGACTCAGCATTTACAAGACCATTGGTCCTCAGGTTACTGAAAAAAAATAGATTTTTTCCTGCAGCCTCGGGAGGGGGTCAGTAGCGAAATATGAAGGAACAGACAAGTCCCTTTATTTCCGCTACCTGAAAAGTACCGTGTCTATGACAGAAATTCAAGCTTTTTATCTTTTTCCTATGGTTCAACATCCTTGAGTGTTTTGTTAGGCACAGTCGGCAACCTCAAATACAGATATTCTCACGATTCAATCAATTTGAATCTTAAGGGTATGATCATCTGATGATAATGATTATAGTTGTGATGTTTTGTTGAAATCTGCCCAAGTTGTATACATCTTAGGTAATTTATTGGTGTATTTTGCCTCGACCTATTGCGTTGTAAAATGAGACTAACCACTGAAAAAACAAATTGGCGACTTTTAATAAGTAAATAAGTGTTATGTTCTTTTTTGCATTTAGGGAAATTGGGACCATATTTGATTATGGCAATGAAGCTTGGGGTAAGTGTAGGCTTCGGTCTAATATAGCATACTGCTGCAGCGGTAAGGTTGAGGAAATATACATCGCACATGACAGCACACTGTAGTTCGAATTTCGATGTTCTTGTATGATTTAATGTCTATTGTGATGTTAATTATCTTACTATCAGACAAATGTTGCCAAATGATGACGTCACATTTAACAATAATCGGAATTTACTGGCTAGACATCCAGACAAACGCACTTTTCTGTGTCTGCTTCGGGAAAACATGCTGTATGCATTGAATTAAGCTTCAATAATAAAGCATTGCACATACACCGTCTGATCTTATTCACGCATTATAACATTACTACATATATATTTTGTGCCGAAAAGTATAACATCGTAATGCTGTGTACGTCTCCCAAAAGCAAATCAAGATGTGTTGTGTTTGTCTTGGAATGCTCTGGCTTAGGTCAATGTAGTAACTTGTAGTATGACCCGGTTGTAAGAAAGAAGATTTATTGGCGCATTTTTCAAATAACTGAAAATTTTGCCAATTGTTTACAATTATCTGATTTATTGAATCAATAAATTGATCATTATTAGCAGTTTAACAGAGTTCCTAAAGATTTAATGGATAAAAGCCGTTTGCGTTTTCAAATGTAGGCAGCCTGTTCCATATTCTACCACATGTAGACGCCACTTACTTTCCATTCCGGAAGAAGTCTCATTGTCGAAGGCTTGTGAATCACACGTACCCTGCCGTTGCGAAGTACGACATCAAAATTCTTAGTACCAATACCTTGTCAGAAGGGAGTCGGCACTTACTTTTTATGCCGGAGGCGGTTCAGGATATATAGCCACCATCATGACTCAAGTCTCTGCAGCATGAAAGATTACTGTTCTCACACAGGTTGAGTACATCCTCGGGTCAAAAGTGGCAGAATGCGGTTTTTGGAAGGGAAGCAGTTGGTAAAATTTTCCCATAGCTGATTTGCAGCATGTACCAGCGACCAATTCGCAGCCACTCCCACCAGAGAGCACATCCCTTAAATAGCAAAACTCTGCGACCTGTTCGATCTTTTCATCACCAACTTTCACCTAAATTTTGGCTGTTCCATCAATATGATGAGCTGTACTCACGCATTGAGCAGTTTTGTTTCGATCTCAAGTAGGTACCTGTAAAGCCTTCCTCCATTCAATTTTATATTACTGGCCGTTCCATTGCGATACTTGTGGGTGTGATTCTAATTGTTTTATGTTTTGTTTAGCGCTGTTTGCTTCTTATTTTTGTTTTCATATATTTATGTAGGTCCGTGTAATTGAGTGGCCACCTACTGGGAAACTCGGCTTACGACATGTTCTCTTTGTGTTAGTACCTGATTGTCAGTTTATTTTTCCCACCTCGGTTTTTAGTGGGAATATCTCTGTGTCATTTCCCGATCATTGATTACTTTTACGTTTTTAATCATATATGGAACAAGGTGGCTCAGTGGGTAAGTGTCGAACTGCAAAGCGAGAAGTTGGGGATTCGACAAAAAATTGCTTTGACAAGACAAGTTTACTGCACGATGTACTGATGGCACTGTTTAGATACGGCCGAAAATTGTTGAATCGGATGTGAATTCTTACTGGAGATAGACGTCAAGCTAGGCATTTCTACTTAGGTAAGCAGTTCTGCTTCTTAGACGCCGACTGTCTAGTGGTGAGGGAAAGCCAGGGCAGTTCTCGACGTTCGGTCTGGAAATACCCATCATCATCATCGTCGTCGTCGTCACCATTTAGATTTTAATTTTTGCACATCTTCAAATTTTTATCTCTATCAAAAAGCGGTTACATGGTACTCATTAAACTGTATCTTGATGGCATGTCAAATAAGACTGAGCAATTGTTTAAGAACAAGTTAAAAGTAAAGTGAAGTGAAGTGAAAGCAAGGCAAAGCAAAGCAAAGCTAAGCAAAGCAAAGCAAAGGTAGGTAGGTAAGTAAGTAAGTAAGTAAGTAAGTAAGTCAGTCAGTCAGTCAGTCAGTAAGTTAGTAAATATTTTTTTATTGAAAGTGTGTGACTCATTTGGTCAAAAACCATCTTACACAAATATTCATTATTTCCAGTATGTGTATGATTAAGGTGTTTATACCGAAACTATAAAAGAACATGTATGCTGTAGAGCATAAATATTCAGAATCTGATTAAAAGCAAATCTTCACAGCAGCTGAACGTTTGGGTATATAAATCATGTATAGTTGTTCTGAATTTCTTTACATAAACTATAAACAGATGGTATCAGCATTTGGTTTGTGGAAATACTGTTCGCGTGACTTTTATTTCGCGAATTTTCTATTTCCAAATTATTAGCGAGTTCTTGCCCAGCAGGCACATTACGTCAGATCGACGTCGATGCGACGTCATGACGTCGCATCGACGTTGATATGACGTCATTTTGAAGTCATGTGCCCGCTGGGTGAATTCGCGAGTGAGTGTCCATATATAAGCATATTCGCAGTTCCAGCAGTACACATAGGTAATTGATTCACACACAGCAGGTCAGAGTTCAGCCGTACCAAAAAATGTAAACAAACCATCAGCTGTTCTTGTTTTATCAATGAAACAGTAAGCCATATCATTATTGATTCCTTATCATTGCAAATTCTGCAAATTTTCTGTATTTTTCTATCAAATAGTTTAGTTATACATGTACTTGTTTAGTAATATATGATTCTTTTGTAGATGTTTTTTGGGGTAGAATAATAGATATAGTCTGTATTAGCTATAAGCAACTCCAAAGTAAATGTTTACAGTGCTTCCAAAGGAATATTTCTTTTAGTTATTATTAAATGGAAATAATGTCCATATTCTTCCAGTGATTAGGTCTACTTTGTTTACATTATTTAGCTTATTGTTGTCGGTCTTCCTGGGATTTTGCATCTCTGTTGGAAAAGACCAAATGCTGCAGAATTGATTTGTCTATTTCTTTAGGACTTTCCCACCAGGAAAACAAAATAAAGCGCACAAATGCTTCTTATTGTAAATATCTGTAAATACATGTACCAGTAAATATATGAAGTGACCAACCATAAGTCGGCACAGAGTCAAAAGCCCTTAAGCCCAATGCAAAATCAAAATGAAATGGTGGATTCAAAGGCAACAGCCCAGGGGGGTACTCTCATTTTTTGTGGATACATAGGCGAGGCCCCAGCTTCTACCCCCAAACTCCAAAAATTACTGAGATTTACTGACCACCCCAAAAAAATACCAGTCATATCATGCATACCAAAAATACTTGAACTTTTAGCTTACCCCCAAAAATCACCCAAATGAGCAGTTTGAAGGTCATTTACTTAAAACATTAGGTAGAAAGATACTAACGTTTCATGAACAGGCCATTTAAGAAAACACAAGTGAAGACCTACCAGCGTTAAAATATGAGCCGCCTCGTGGGAAAACCAACAATATGGTTTCCGAACTGGTCTGACACAAACCGGCATGTACAGTCACAGAAGCAGGCTAGAAGCTTGAAATTTTGGAGTTAAGTAGAGGAGGAATTGTACTATCCGAGTAGCGAAAACAAAGGCACTGATCAGCTTCGCAGTTACTGCGAAGCTGATCTGCGCCTTTGTTATCGCCTAGGCAGATTGTTGGTTTTCCCATGTGGCGGCTCAATTATGCTGAAGAAAAAAATCACCTCGCTAAATATGCTAACCAAATTGTTTTACGACGGAACACAATGCTCTGCTCAAAATGTTTAAAGGATCACTGCACTATTTTCTATAAGTCATAATAATATACGCTACAACACATTGTCTGCTCATATCCCTGCATTTGAACAGTGCTTCAAAGTTTATGATTACGAAATTTGATACAGGAATTGTCATGCTATGCGATTGTTTTGCTTTTTTAAAATCTACATAAATGAACGCGATCTTCCTATTAAATTCAGTCCGAAATGCATTCTGGCTAACGCGCTGTGCTGGATTCTCAGTCCCTTGCAATGTTCATGTTTGTCCTTATTTGGGGGAAAATAAAAAAAAAATGGACAAAATTATTTCATAAGCTCAAACAGGACATTTTCTTTATCAAAGTTCCTGTACGAAGGTACATCAAGGCACCACTCAGGTGACATCATCACTGGGTGCTTCCTTGGTCCCGTTATAAAAAAAAAGTTTTGTTTGACTTTTTCGTACCGGATTTTTTCTACTATATTAACACAGCACATCTCCACAAAATATATGAATTGATACTTAACGTCCTAGTCAACAGCTATGGTCATGGACGTTGCCTCGATTTTATGGGATTTTACCCAAAATTAGGACGTCATGAGATCCATAAGTGCTTCAATTATAAACCGGCCAACTAAATAATATATGTATGGATGGTTTGACTTGAGCTCTTTTCCTGGGTAACCAGTAATAAGATGGTCAATCGGGGGGCACAAGCAGTCCATCTATTTCTTTCGGCCCCTATGGGTGGGGTCCGTGACTTGTTTTAAAATCTGGTTCATGGTATTGTATGGTTTGAGCAGTTAATAATAAACAATAACATTGAATAAACTGTACCAACTTTTATCCTTAATAGTTCATACTTCATTAGTGTGTGGGGTGGTGGTGGTGGTGGTGTTGTGTGTGTGTGTGAGAGAGAGAGAGAGAGAGAGAGAGAGAGAGAGAGAGAGAGAGAGAGAGAGAGAGATGCAGAAATAATAACTTCATAAAATCACTAAATCACAGGAAACATGTAAATAACAGAAATTTTATGTATCAGATAAGACCCAGATAAGATACTTTACAGTTTGGAATAAGTACTCTCATTGCAGCAGTGTTTATTTACTAATTGAATAAATCTAATTGCAGTTTTCCTATCAAAGTATGTAACTGAAAAGCTGATTTTGGTACGAGTGAACCCTGACCTTATGCTGTGTAACACAAAAATCAATAGGTCTAGTGGAACTGTGAATTCACTTATTCTCTAAAGTTTATAGTGACTCTATATTAGCGAAAACTTTAAATTCGCGAGGCAACCAATTCGCGAATATTTCCGGATTTACAGTAACAGTCCAGCTCGTTGTAATGGACTTTGGAAGAGACTTATTTTCTGGACAAAATTTACCCTGTATGTAGCAGTACACCTGATATACATAATTTACTAATAAATAGTTTTTTTAACCTTTTAAAATTGTGAAGTTAAAATACGGTATAATTAAATTGCGTATGAAAGAGCTTTATATGCGCTTGTTGGAACATTGTTTGAATCATATAAAATTCTACTCTCACGAACTGTCTTAAGAAGCGCTTGTATAATGTAATACTCCCTTGAACCCTGCTTTTATATAGTAAAACTGGGGTATATTTTTTCTTGTGTTTCATCCAAAACATACGTTGTGGGTACTCATTAGAACCGCCTCGTCGCGACGGTTCAGTTCTAACATGTACCCACAACCAATGCTTTGAGCAAAAATAAGAAAACATCAAACTTTATCTGCGGAAAATTTTCAATTTTTTCATCTAAAAATATCTGTATATTGCTTAGGCATGTTTTCGTAATGTCAAGCGCGAGACACCAGTTTGCTGTCAGTTAGACACACTACCCAAAGTATTGTGTTCTTCTCACTTATGACGTGAATATCAACTGTTATCTCGCTATTTCACCAGTTTACTTATCCTCCCATGTCAGACCCGGTTATTTTTGGCCATGGGATATTCATTTACTGCTTGTACATTTTTATTTGTTATGAAAACCATTTCCTCACGTAAGAAAGTGTTGAATATAATTTTCAGGTTTGACGTTAAAAATTAAACTTCACGTTTTGCAAGATTAAATCTCAAATTTACAATATTTTCAGGTGTTCTTCCAGCTTTGACTAAAACGTTTATGTTTCTTATTTACGTCAGCGAAAACGGCACTAATCATGGGCTGGACTGCAATGTATGCGTATTTGGATACAGATCTCTCACCCCTCGATTTTGGGCTTTTAGGGATTTTCTCATATTGTCAATAGAGATTTTTGATAAATATACAAAATAAGCTCCTACTCGGTTGAGCCTTCGGGTGCTCCCGGGACAACAAAAACCAACAAAAACAACCTAATAGTACTGGTCTCGCCCAGGAAAAAATACAATGTTTTTCTGTTCAGAAAAATTCAAAGGTTCCCCTTTAAAGGTCGACAATCAAATGACGACCACGTTTATTGGCCATACTCTATTAACAACGATAAAAGCGATAAAAATGAAAACAAACAATAGAAATATTGGTCAAATTTAAGAACCAATATGACCACAATTTGCAATTCTGACTTCCTGTCATTAGCATTCCAAGCACACGTGCCGACTCCGTTAGCTTCAACCAACATGACGTCATGGCAGTGAAATATGTTTATTAAGAGCTTATGGAGATGTCTTTACAAAGACATTTAGAGAATTCAATGACGTTGGTACAACAGCGCTGGAGTGTTCAATTGTTGATTATGCAGTTGAGACGATTATAAGAGAAGTGAAGAGGATAATCTTTAATGAAGGAGGCGCTATCTTTTGTAAACAATAATACAAGGGTGTTTTATCTCGGTTATGTCTTCTAAACCAATCAGAATGGTCGTTGAAGAATGAGAGGAATCCCGGATGCTACACCATGGCATACTTTTCGGGTGGTGTACGGGATATCACGAAACCAATACATGTATGTTGACGACATGAAAATAATAATTTACCGTTTTTTGTTTAAATATTTATCTATTTATTTATTTATTTATTTATTTATGTACAGTATAGATTTATTTCAACTTTCATCATAAATTTCACTCGCTTTTAATATAATAATTATGTAGAATGCTTAGCATACGGAAATATCGACTAAGAATGAAACTTGTCATATTGACATATACATATTGGAAAAGTCTACTATTCTATTTAGGGTTGCCTACCTTTAACTATCGACAGCGTTTAGTTTAGAGGCGTTGTTATCCCCTTCACTCCAGTTTCATAACTGGTGCCGATTGTTGACGGAGAAACGGCTAAACAAAATACACGGTCAGTGAATGATTGATAAGTATTACGAAGATTTTGTTGATGTTTCGTCATTGATACTGTATACACAATAAATAAAAAAAATTATATAGATAATTTTTTCATTGAGCGTATATGCGATTGAGAAGCATTTTATGTTTTCTTAATTAATCTGTATATAAAACACGACCTAGATCTTGGCCTTTCCGTTCTAAGTTGTTCTTCCAAAAGTGCAACGTGCATTTCTATCCAACAGACAGCTCATTTGAGCAGTATTAGTAGAAAACCGACTTATTGCCTATGAGAAAACAAAGGCGCAGATCAGCTGTGCAGTAATTGCACAGCTGATAAGCGCCTTTGTATTCGCTTCTCGGATAGTGCATTTCCTCTTTTACTTAGTTGCAACATTTCAAGAGTCCAGCGGTATTCTGTGACTGTACAGATCAGTTTGTGTCGGACCGGGTTGGGACTAGAAGACAGGGTTTCTCACATCGGGGCTCATTTGTCCTATATAAGTCTGATAGAAGCATGTTATGTCTATGTTGACAGATAAGTCTAGGTATCAATATAAGTTTGGGTGGCACAATGTGTGCGAGTAAATGGTTTACCAGACTTATTAATGATAGGGAAACGTATGGGCCACGACATAAAACGGGACCGGTAAATACCCACACTCGTTTCTTGGGCAAATAACAACAACTGACGCTGTGATATATATCGAGTCGACGTTCTAAAGTGCACCCTTTGTTGTTAAGTAAAATACCAAAATACTGGTCAAATTATATAAATGTCTAGTTTAAATGGAACCATTTCTTTTGAGCGTTTTTCTCCAAAGTATGGCTAAGCTGCAACACAGCATATCAAAGCATGCAGATGCATGCATGTTGCTGGAAACAATATGCCGAACAATATACTGCTGGGCCTCTAACCGTTTCATGTGTTTTATAGACAGACCAGTGTCTAATATCGAGGCTTTTAATTGAAGTCAGTGTTACCATATCCGATCAGCACCCTTGAAATAATTGGATTGTAATTTCCTGAGAGGACCCTTTCTGAGTCCTGCATAACATCTTTTAATTAGCAGGTGAGCCTGTCAAAGTCATTATCTATGACACAGGAAAATCCCGAAAAAAAATACGAGTAGTCATTGTCAAATGACAATATGCTCGTATTCTGCCTATTTCCGTTTTATTTTTGCTTAAGTTCACTAAATGTGTGTTGTCCAGTCTATCTGAAAATAAAAGTTGATTTGGCGGGCTAACCTACCTTCTTCCAACAACCAAATTTTTTCGCACCGGAGCGACTATTCAAACGTTTGTAGAACAAATAAAATGGCATGTGCAATTTAATAAAGCAACTGAGTTTTTACATAATTTAAGTAAAATTCTAGATGTTGAGCGAAAAATATCCGACAACATTCTTATCAAAATCGCAGGATACCATAGGCATCTCTGGCCGGATACCCTAAGCCAATCGCCGGATACCTATGGGTAATAGGTTTTGTCCTTCTGTGGGTCTTTGGAATAGGTGTTGATGAGGGAAATGCAGCGTCGCCAAGCGTTAAACTATTTCACAATCACGCGTTAGCACAAATAGCAAGGTGATTTTGACTAGACGAGAAAATGAAGCATTCAATGAAGCGGAGTGATAGATTTCTGTGTGATGATATACGTATTTCAGAGACAGGTTTACCTATTTATTTATCAGAATCTATTTGGGTAGCTTATATGTGCCCATTCTATGAGCTCACAAACCACAATACGAATATTATCAAAGACTGATTTAATCATATTTTAAACGTACCTGAAACACAAAAGTTTATATATATTATTCTATTACTGCATGTTTTCCGCAACGAATTCTCTCGATCTCACCGCGTCACAGATTTAGCGTTCAAATGTTTGATTGAAGTAAAATACACTTTCATAATTATAACTTAAGTTACATGTATGTGACCTGAATCGTCTAGGAAAGATGTCTGATTATGAAAAACGTACGAATGATGTGAAATCATGCTACTGCGAACGCACTATTTATGAAAAAATGTGTTCTCAGACGACGGATGTTTTTCAAACGGTATAGTTGTGTTGAAAGGAACAAGTAGGCAACGATCAGGAAAAAGCGCAATAAGAAAGAGAGTCCCTCTCCAAAAACCGAGCTGGGAAAAAACTAAATTGACAATCATGCACTTATACCATGAAAACATACCGTAAACCGAATGAGCAGCTATTTTCCTAATAGGCGGCCACTCAGTTACCTAAACTTAACTAAAAATATGAAAACATACATAAGACGCAAACAGCGCAAGAAGTTTTAACACCAAGACATAAAACAAAAAGAACCACCTCAGAAGTATCGCCTTGGAATGATCAGTAATATAAAATTACTGGCGCTTGAAAACCGGTTATAACAGGTCTTTGAGGTGTTGCATTTAAGTTAAAAGTAGACAAAGATCAGTAAATGGCGCAGTCAGAAACAAAGTACACATTCGTAAAGTCCCCGATGTTTAGAATACTTGCTTGACGTGCAGGCATGTGCACCCTTTGAAAGGGTTGCTATCTGTCAGTAAATCTTACCTTTGAAAGTATTGAAAAAAACTTCTGGGAAATCATGTTACTGCGAACGCACTATTTATGGAAAGATGTGTTCTAAGACGACGGAAATTTGTTTTCCAAACGGTACAGTTGTGTGGCTGGTCTTTGATGTTTTGCATTAAAGGTAAAAGTAGGCAATGATCGGTAAATGGCGCAATCAGAAAAAAAATACTCATTCGTAAAGTACCCGATGTTTAGAATGCTTGCTTGACGTGTAGGCATGTGCACCCTATCAGGAAAACATGTCCGTGCAACGAATACCCTCTTGAACACCAATTTTATATAGCAAAACTGGGGTTTGCACGGGTAAACCTATTTTTTATTTATGCTCCAAAACATAGATTGTGGGTACTCGTTAGAAGCGCCTCGGTGAGGCGGTTCTAACGTGTACCCACAATCTATGTTTTGAGCAAAAAAAATAAGAAAAAATATACAAAAAAAATCCAATGAAAATTTTTAAAATTTTGTAGTTGAAAAATCTCGGTATATCGCATGGGCATGTTTTCGTAACCCTTTGAAAGTGTTGCTATCTGTCTGAAAGTTTTCCCTTTGAAAGTATTGAAAAAAGAAACACATGTGACATCTCTTTACATTTCAGCAATCTGTGAGGCACAGAACCAGATGTTGTTTTGAAGAAAATAAATCATATTATTCTATAGTTATTCTTTAGTTATACTCGTGTTAAAACGAAATTTATTTCATAGAAAAATAATCTAAAGACGTTATATCGCATTGTGGATAATCCGGTATATATAGAGGTGCTTTGATCGTAGACCGTGGAAAAATTAAACGGCGGGAATATTCATTGAACTGCTTGTTACCAAACCACAAGGTTTTAACATGGATCGCAGGAAAGAAAAAGAGATTTACTTTTTCATGTAGTGATCATTAACAACAAATTGGTAAGGTAGTCCGTAATCGGATTGATCTTTCGCATGGAAGAGTGAATATAATTCACTAAACACCTGTCCATCAAAAGTAAAATACACACCCATAATCGAAATAGCGAATAATCTAGTGATTCACTCTTCAAAACCAAGTTTTACTATACTATGCTCTTTATGTGGCTTTATTGTCTACTTGTAGCGATTGAACAAGTAAATATTTATTGAATAAATGATTTAAGACAGTTTAAAGTTTGGAAAGTGATTCACTATTTAAGTATTAAAGAACTTCATAGACGGTCTATTTCAAATTTTAATTATGCACAAGAATGTTAAATACATTTAAGTATGCATAAACTTAGCAAGTACTCTTAAATTCAAACAAACACTACTAGTCAGTATTTGTTTAATATACAAAAATCACAAATACATAATATGACAAACTTTCCATAAAATCAAATGAAACGCACCTTTCGAATATCAACAGGTCTGAAAATAAAGTGTTTTATCTAGAACCGAATAACTAACGAAATATTCAAAAGCGCTTTAGTATCTGAGAGCCAGCTTTAAATCTCCAATAATTTCATTTTACTAATCATTCCAAGACGGGTATTTCAATGTTTCTGTTTCGGTAATATTGTTAGCAATAGTATATCTAAAATTATACGTTTGGGTATGTATAGAATGGTCACCTTTTTTGGAAAGAGCTGACCGATTGTTCTGTTTTTACTTATTTTTTCTATATCAAATTTATTTATTTATTTATTTGGTTCTGGTCATTGCGGGATTTTATTGTTTTATTATTTATGCTGGTTAAAATAAAATACCTCTATATGTGGCACACAGTACATAAAGAGACTTATAATTAGGTTAATTAATGTAACAAGATAGACAGGTGAACAATGTCCAAAATTGAATAAATGCGATTCCAGCTTTAGAACTGTTACCAAGTCATGTCAAAAGTTAAAACTTAATGGTCAAAGGTATCCCTTGGTGGTCAATGGTATCATTCGGTGGCATATTGTCATCTTAGTACGTAAATTTCGTCGGAAAAGTATTTAAATTTTGATTGATTTACGTGGACGTGTGCACAGGAAGACGTAAGAGCTACAAGCTGCGGAACAATTTAACACACTGATAACTAATGACTGAAAACCACATCAACTAGATCTGCATATTTAATTTGTGGATAGTCGTTGCGTAAAAGATGGTAAGAATTCTAAATACAGGTGTTAAGAAGGAATAAACAGCGATAATCAGACTTGAACCGACTGTGTTAGTTCACACCTGGTGAGCTTAGCTTTGGTAAATGGCGCGTGCGAAAACGTATTGACAGACATGCATTTGTAAGATAGGTCTTAATTATATCACTTAATATTGATTCCATACTTCTAACCAACTGCTAAATGTGTATTTCAGAATGTCTAGTTTAGCAGGTGACACAACGTTACTTCGATCATTCTGAAGATGTATAATGGCACCTGCTGTGATGCGTTATAGACATTGTCATAGAACAAGATCATGTCTGTGTATGGGGTTGAGGAATACAGTCAGAAGAGTTGCCAGATCTCTCCAATGGCTGTCCTGTACTATGTTCAGGTTCCGTGTGGAAAGCGAATATAATGATATACTGACCAGACTTTATAACCTACAAGGTTTTCGGAAGATTTCTTTTGTGAAATGCCCAAGAAATTTTCAAAATCTCACGTTCCAGGCACTGAAATGATGTTTACTGCAGTCGAAAAATTAATTCCTATTGTTTGTAGGCATGTAATGTTTTGTGAAACTCAAGCAGTGGCTTCTTTAAAAATTGGACAAAATCTTTGAATTTAATGTAGCATCATATAGGAAATAGGAAACCTTTTATAAGACCATGTTCCCCCCCTTGCCCAACCAAAATATTTTGAACACAACTGTACTTTTATAAATGACATATTATATCCAAATGTCATGTTTGGGCAAGGGGGGGAAGGCTGTCAAAAAGCCCCAAAACCGAAAAATGGGCTCAGGTCCATTATTTGTAATTCACCAGCATTATGGAAATATACTGTATATGTATGTTCTACCTGAATGAACAGACTGTCCTATTTTAATAGGTATACACAAGGTGTACACTTATGATGCATATAGATATACTGTGCAAAATATGTATATCAATATTTGATGGTTTATGTTTTACTTGAGATATGCCTCCGTGGGCTTAAAATCAAATGTCACTTCAACATCACACAAATACTGGTTTTACCATAATTTGATACATGCAAGCCATTGTCAGAAGAACTTCCCTAATGTCTACAAAACATAAGGAGTCACTGTTCAAAGTAAAATTTGCTATACCTATTTTGCATAGTATACTTAAGGTACAGGTTTTTGCATAAGTGATGGACAGTGCTGATTACAGTTATAAATCTAATAAAGATGTTGTACCTGTTATTTGTGGATAAATAGTTTCTACGCAAAATTTTGGGTTGCAATAAGCATATTGTAGCATTTCCTTGATAATCTATTGCAAAAAAAGTATGTTTTCTGACAAAATATTTCTTCTAAAAATCTGACCCCCTCCCCCTTTGATGAAGATTTATGCTGCATGTATGTAACATAACGAGGTTTCCGCCATGTTGTTGCATTGGTCAAATGTTGAATTTCACGGAGAATGCAACGTGTTTTCTATACAAATCACACAGAAGCTGCCAGAAACACTCAAACTTTGGGCGGGAAACCTATGAAATCTTCCGAAAACCTTTAAAGCTAGTTGCTCATGCAAAGTAAACCACACGGGCGAAAATGTCGCATAATTGTTTTGTGGTTTTGTGAAAAAGAAACACATGTGACATCTCTTTACATTTCAGCAATCTGTGAGGCACAGAACCAGATGTTGTTTTGAAGAAAATAAATCATATTATTCTATAGTTATTCTTTAGTTATACTCGTGTTAAAACGAAATTTATTTCATAGAAAAATAATCTAAAGACGTTATATCGCATTGTGGATAATCCGGTATATATAGAGGTGCTTTGATCGTAGACCGTGGAAAAATTAAACGGCGGGAATATTCATTGAACTGCTTGTTACCAAACCACAAGGTTTTAACATGGATCGCAGGAAAGAAAAAGAGATTTACTTTTTCATGTAGTGATCATTAACAACAAATTGGTAAGGTAGTCCGTAATCGGATTGATCTTTCGCATGGAAGAGTGAATATAATTCACTAAACACCTGTCCATCAAAAGTAAAATACACACCCATAATCGAAATAGCGAATAATCTAGTGATTCACTCTTCAAAACCACTCATATATTCTTAAAAGTTTTACTATACTATGCTCTTTATGTGGCTTTATTGTCTACTTGTAGCGATTGAACAAGTAAATATTTATTGAATAAATGATTTAAGACAGTTTAAAGTTTGGAAAGTGATTCACTATTTAAGTATTAAAGAACTTCATAGACGGTCTATTTCAAATTTTAATTATGCACAAGAATGTTAAATACATTTAAGTATGCATAAACTTAGCAAGTACTCTTAAATTCAAACAAACACTACTAGTCAGTATTTGTTTAATATACAAAAATCACAAATACATAATATGACAAACTTTCCATAAAATCAAATGAAACGCACCTTTCGAATATCAACAGGTCTGAAAATAAAGTGTTTTATCTAGAACCGAATAACTAACGAAATATTCAAAAGCGCTTTAGTATCTGAGAGCCAGCTTTAAATCTCCAATAATTTCATTTTACTAATCATTCCAAGACGGGTATTTCAATGTTTCTGTTTCGGTAATATTGTTAGCAATAGTATATCTAAAATTATACGTTTGGGTATGTATAGAATGGTCACCTTTTTTGGAAAGAGCTGACCGATTGTTCTGTTTTTACTTATTTTTTCTATATCAAATTTATTTATTTATTTATTTGGTTCTGGTCATTGCGGGATTTTATTGTTTTATTATTTATGCTGGTTAAAATAAAATACCTCTATATGTGGCACACAGTACATAAAGAGACTTATAATTAGGTTAATTAATGTAACAAGATAGACAGGTGAACAATGTCCAAAATTGAATAAATGCGATTCCAGCTTTAGAACTGTTACCAAGTCATGTCAAAAGTTAAAACTTAATGGTCAAAGGTATCCCTTGGTGGTCAATGGTATCATTCGGTGGCATATTGTCATCTTACGTAAATTTCGTCAGAAAAGTATTTAAATTTTGATTGATTGACGTGGACGTGTGCACAGGAAGACGTAAGAGCTACAAGCTGCGGAACAATTTAACACACTGATAACTAATGACTGAAAACCACATCAACTAGATCTGCATATTTAATTTGTGGATAGTCGTTGCGTAAAAGATGGTAAGAATTCTAAATACAGGTGTTAAGAAGGAATAAACAGCGATAATCAGACTTGA
This sequence comes from Rugalucina vietnamica, assembly GCA_964017185.1. NCBI lineage: Eukaryota > Metazoa > Mollusca > Bivalvia > Lucinida > Lucinidae > Rugalucina > Rugalucina vietnamica. Next base: position 40,960,469 of record OZ024875.1, read on the forward strand.
ACCGACTGTGTTAGTTCACACCTGGTGAGCTTAGCTTTGGTAAATGGCGCGTGCGAAAACGTATTGACAGACATGCATTTGTAAGATAGGTCTTAATTATATCACTTAATATTGATTCCATACTTCTAACCAACTGCTAAATGTGTATTTCAGAATGTCTAGTTTAGCAGGTGACACAACGTTACTTCGATCATTCTGAAGATGTATAATGGCACCTGCTGTGATGCGTTATAGACATTGTCATAGAACAAGATCATGTCTGTGTATGGGGTTGAGGAATACAGTCAGAAGAGTTGCCAGATCTCTCCAATGGCTGTCCTGTACTATGTTCAGGTTCCGTGTGGAAAGCGAATATAATGATATACTGACCAGACTTTATAACCTACAAGGTTTTCGGAAGATTTCTTTTGTGAAATGCCCAAGAAATTTTCAAAATCTCACGTTCCAGGCACTGAAATGATGTTTACTGCAGTCGAAAAATTAATTCCTATTGTTTGTAGGCATGTAATGTTTTGTGAAACTCAAGCAGTGGCTTCTTTAAAAATTGGACAAAATCTTTGAATTTAATATAGCATCATATAGGAAATAGGAAACCTTTTATAAGACCATGTTCCCCCCCTTGCCCAACCAAAATATTTTGAACACAACTGTACTTTTATAAATGACATATTATATCCAAATGTCATGTTTGGGCAAGGGGGGAAAGGCTGTCAAAAAGCCCCAAAACCGAAAAATGGGCTCAGGTCCATTATTTGTAATTCACCAGCATTATGGAAATATACTGTATATGTATGTTCTACCTGAATGAACAGACTGTCCTATTTTAATAGGTATACACAAGGTGTACACTTATGATGCATATAGATATACTGTGCAAAATATGTATATCAATATTTGATGGTTTATGTTTTACTTGAGATATGCCTCCGTGGGCTTAAAATCAAATGTCACTTCAACATCACACAAATACTGGTTTTACCATAATTTGATACATGCAAGCCATTGTCAGAAGAACTTCCCTAATGTCTACAAAACATAAGGAGTCACTGTTCAAAGTAAAATTTGCTATACCTATTTTGCATAGTATACTTAAGGTACAGGTTTTTGCATAAGTGATGGACAGTGCTGATTACAGTTATAAATCTAATAAAGATGTTGTACCTGTTATTTGTGGATAAATAGTTTCTACGCAAAATTTTGGGTTGCAATAAGCATATTGTAGCATTTCCTTGATAATCTATTGCAAAAAAAGTATGTTTTCTGACAAAATATTTCTTCTAAAAATCTGACCCCCTCCCCCTTTGATGAAGATTTATGCTGCATGTATGTAACATAACGAGGTTTCCGCCATGTTGTTGCATTGGTCAAATGTTGAATTTCACGGAGAATTCAACGTGTTTTCTATACAAATCACACAGAAGCTGCCAGAAACACTCAAACTTTGGGCGGGAAACCTATGAAATCTTCCGAAAACCTTTAAAGCTAGTTGCTCATGCAAAGTAAACCACACGGGCGAAAATGTCGCATAATTGTTTTGTGGTTTTGTGAATTTTTCATGTAGTAGATGAACTTATTTTCTAATGAACCGTATATGAAAGGAGGTCTTGAGCAGAATGGGACATTAAAGTTTGGTTCTGCGGGTGGGAAATATTATTTACGTCAAATACTTGTGGTTATTTGAATATTTGCCAGATATGTAAATGTGTGCAAAGATCAAAGGCATAGAAAGAAGCGTTGAAAACAACGGCCTTAGATATTTTCAAACTACGATTGCCGGCTTCTTAAAGCATTGAATAAACTATCTGCTTACACATATACAGGTGCTTCTTGCAATAACTTTACAATAGGTTCATTTAGATTATTATATCCTTGTAATTGCTTTCAGATGTCATTTTAGAGACCCAGTGTAAACTTGGTAATGACAATGACCGTTCATGTTTTAATATCAACGAAAATAACATTCTTACTATTCATTTATTATATCCATGTCACGTAAATCACTCTAGGATAAAACAATTTTAGATTCTAAGAAAATGCTGAGTATACATCAAAAAGATAAGCCAATCCTCGCTTAAAATATGCGTCGTGCCTTTTCTTCAGATTTTTTTTTCTAAACTAAACTTACTTTTGTTCCGACCAAATGTCAAGACTTTTTGACAAAGCATTAGGTAGAGTTGTAGGCGTCATGTAGTGCATTTATGTCTAATAAGATCTTTCTTGCTAGCAGCCATATTCAACATATTTGTTTCGATCTAGTCACTATCATGCGCCGTATTTCCGCTATTCCACGTGTGGCAAACTAAGGTTATTCGGCGTTGTTGTATTTCTGTTACAACTGTTAAATCAAAATCAAATGAGAACTCTCTAAAACAAACAGTCATCGACTTATCCGCGTGTTTGTGTTATACATGTAGGTATGTCTTATTTCGAAAAGATCACAATTTTAAAGCATATAAACGTACATTCATATCCATAAGGTGTACATTGTAAGCCAGTTTATTTAAAACATGAAAAATATGAAAATGGTCAACAGAGGGCAGTTTTGCCCAAAGGAAATTGTTTACTCGGTATCGGAAGTAGCCTGCCAGCACAACATCCAATGAGTTGAAAAGTGTATCAGTGGCTACCTTGCCTTGACTCAGTGGAAGAACGTATGACGCAGGAGGCGGAAGGATCGAATTCTTTTATCTTCTTGTCGTGTCCCCGATCAAGATGCACCAGACACCCAAATAGCGATTGATCTGTCCTCAAATAACAGAAAATATGTTGACTTGCACGTTAAACACCATTTTAAACAAGTAGCACAAAGGGCAACGATTGCTAACCTGAGATTCAACAATGGTCGGAATCCGATTGCAACCGAGATAAACTGGTTGTTGTCGTTACGTACAAGAATGAAGATCCGATCAAAACTGCAGGGACTAGAATGTTGACAAGGTTTCCTCCACTATAATCCTATGGAAGCTACCTGCTGTTGCCATGAAACCAGTTAAAACCTCACGCAGGAAACCCTCATCTGATAAAGTTTGTTTGTGATTGACCTGCTCGTCTACGAGATATATATTTGAAAGAGTGGACAGACAGACGTACAGACAAACTAACACATGATGCGGACGGACGCCGGCTCGAGTCCAATTCTGTAAGTTCACTTCGTGAGCGGCTCAGGTGAGCTAACAAACAAACAAACAGTCACATTATGCGGAAGTAGGAAGCGACTCGTACATAACAAATCGACAGTTACTATAAGGATCGTTTAAAACAATTTAAGAAAAAAGAAAGATCAATCATTCTGATCTATGATGAAAATAAATTATCTCCTAACGAATTAAAACAAATATCAAACCTGGGCACAAAATTAAAACAAATGTGTCTCCAAGGCTTTTGGTTTGGAAAATTAAACACTCATAGATACTGTACATAATGTAAAAGATAAAAGATTTGAAACGTCTAAGCAGTTAACGAAAGTCAGAACTTGCTTAGTTCTGGTATGCGCATGTTCAGTTTGCAGAATGGGCATGCAAAATGTTTTTTTTCTCTCGAAGCACTACTTAGACAAAAAGGTAAACAACAAATAATGTAATGCGCCGATACAAAAATATAAGTTCAGTCATACTTTAAAGAAATGAATGCTTTGACATCCGAAAATTTGGACATCGGTGACGTAGATATTTCCGACCATATACCAAGCATCGCTGTGTTTTCCATGTATACATGTAGCTGGGTTTTCACCCGGATCACATGTCTATGAATACCCCCTTATATACTGGGGTTTACATGTGTACATATTTATTTGTTTTTGCAGCAAAATATACATTATGGGTAGGATTTAAACCAACGATTTATGTTTTGAGCATAAACGAAACTATTATTTTTTCACATGAAAACTTTTATTTTACAGCCCACAAAAATCTAAAATTTTACTATTCGTTTCATAACCATGTTTTCTCAATGTACGGGCACTGACGTTGTTGCCTATGATCACAGTGGGCTTCAAGCTCATTACGAAAACACACCTATGTAATGTATGAATTTTTCTGAAGTTGTAAAAAATGAACATTTTCAGCAGAAACTTTTTCCCGAGGCGGTTCTAACGTGTACCCACAATGTATGTTTTGAGCAAAAATAAGAAAAATTGGTATGCCCCTGCATAACCCAGTTTTACAAATATAAAAGTGAAGTTTAAGGGGAATACATTCACGGACATGTTTTCCTGATGATGACCATGTTTTCTCAATGTGCGAGCACTGACGTCGTCGCCTATGATCACAGTGGGCTTGAAGCTTGGAGAAAGAAGCTAATTTAACATGGACAAGAATAATCGGTAAGATGCGTGCTTTAAGTTTTGCTCTATCATTGTGTAATTAACTTTGGGTGATTTATCAGAAGAAGGTTAAACAGAGACTTTCTTTACAAATAATTAAGCCGTTTCACTCATTTTACGTTGAATAAATAAAGGATGCACAGCTCAGTTGTGCAAAGACGCGTTTGCTATTCGAACGAACATATATACACATGTACGTGTATGTAGTACAATCTCTCTATTGCGCGTGCTTGATTATTATTTTAAGAACCGGTGCGATTTGTACTGTACATTTATCTGATCGAAAACTACGGATATGTTCACTCATGGTGCGGCTCAATTTAAGTAGGTGAAATTTCTAATGTGGTTGCAATGTGTTCATCCATTATTATTCGTATTGTTGTGGATTTTTTTATGTTTTCTTATGCGGTAGGGATGTAAACAGCAATGAAGGCGTCTCTCTATTTGAATTTGAGCAATAATATTTGAATAGTTTGAGTAACGCGTTACATTAAGTAGTCTAGAAAGAAGTGAGTCGCCACGATTTGCGTCAATAAATGATTTCCATCATGCCAAATATACATTTGTTTCGATTGAGATTTGTCGCGAAAAAAAAATCGTTCGAAAGAGACACAATGTAGGTCGGCCAACCACATGTACAAGAAATGCGCATAGGCATTTACATAAAAATATGAAAACCTACCAATAGGATTTAGGGTATCCATGTAGGCTTCCGTTTTTCGACCAAGAAAGAACTCAGAATAAGAAATATACATTGCTTGTTGTTATTATTGTAAGAATACTTCAAAGGTGACAATAAGTTTTACAGACAACATGCTATGTTCTCTTGATAGTGATTCATTTTTACGCAGTTAAATTTTACGCAGTTTTACGCAGATTCATTCTGTCTGTATACCTCTCTGTTATGCTCATCACATTTGAGCCGCATCATGAGAAAACCGGATTTTTGCATATGCGAAAACAAAGACGCAGATCAGCTGTGCAGTAACTGCACAGCTGATCAGCGCCTTCGTTTTCGCTACTCGGATAGTGCAATTCCTCTTCTACTTACTGCCTAAATTTCAAGCCTCTAGCCTGCTTCTGTGATTGTACAGGCCGGTTTGTGTCGGACCTGGTTGGAACTCCCGAAAACCGGTCTTCTCCCGTCGGTGGTTTTGGATGGTGCTATCCGGAAGTCTACCTTGTTGGGAAAGAGCTGGTCAGCTTGCACTTCTGGTATGTTGTTAGTGTTTTGCGATGCAGTCCATTGTCCTTTCTTTCCAGTTTAGGGTCTTGGTTTTGCGTTTAAATTGAATTACATCAATTTCCCGGACCTTCCATTCTTTCTTACCTACAAAATTTAATTGAGCGACATAAAATACCATATGATCTGAATGTATATTGATTGACAAACTCTTATAAGATTATGTGTGCTAATTCATGTAAATCTTACGAAAGTGCCATGGAATCAACGTCAGAGAAACGATGTATTTGACTTGTTGCAAGGCAGCCCTGAAGGGATGTCTTTGAAGTCATTATAACACTGTAGAAGCAATCGAGAATCGTTAGTTTGTGGCTAGAAAATGCAGACAATAAATACTAAATATAGCCTGTAAATGTCAAAAGACAATCTTCAGAAAGACATGTAAAAAGGCAGACGTGAAGATAGGTTCAGCATTTAGAGTCGTATAAAATATGAAGTATAAAATATGATACCTAATGTTGAAAACATAAACTAAAAGGCTAAATGTCAAATGCGTAAAATTGGCCATAGGTTAATATCCAGGGAAAAGGAGAGACAGAGCAGGCGAACCATGTCTGATATAAGCACTTATTTAACCTTCTAGTAACCATAGTTACGATGCGGACTCCGTTTTCTAGATCGCAAAGGTGGCATTTGACATACTCGAATGATTCATCGGGTGCGCAATTGCAGAAACGGATTTGCTAGATTGTTGATGTATTTTATCTGATAAGACTATGTTATAGTAGTTCTAGAATAATGGCGCATGTCGTAGTAGTCTCTCATATTCTGTGAAATCAAAAGTCGTCAATGTACCTTCCGATAGATGAGCAGGTAGTGTTGTCTTGGTGAAAAATCTGATACGCGGCGTCACATCTGGGGCTATTCTGTTTGCTTTAATAGAGAATTTTCATCGAAAAATTGAATTAAATTTAAAAATCACTCATCTCATGACACCCCTAAAAATGAAAGTGGACTCCCCCAATTGATAACGATGGGAGAATCCATTCGTCAAATATGGGTTAATATCCGCGAGTCATTATGTAAACAGTGACAACCCCTCAACGTTTTCTAAATACTATCCGTCATGAAAACATGTCCGTGCAATGTTTACCCCCTTAAACCCCACTTTTATATAGTAAAACTGGGGTATGCAGGGGTATACCTATTTTTCTTATTTTGCTCCAAAACATAGATTGTGGGTACTCGTTAGAACCGCCTCGGCGAGGCGGTTCTAACGTGTACCCACAATCTATCTTTTGAGCAAAAAAAAAGAAAAATATCAAACATTTTCAGCTGAAAATTTTCAATTTTTAAAGCTCAAAAAATCTCTGTATATTGCATGGGCAAGTTTTCGTAATGATTGGGATTCTTTGAAGTTGAATCAAAATACCGTTGATATGGCATCATGCAAAAATTCACGCTGCTATTGTGACGCCGTTATATAAAAAAACTGACAGCGTTTCAAGACCGTCGAAAAATCTGAATTAGACGTTTTTCAAAGTGCACCGTATCCTCGTATACGCCGTGTGTCAATAGACATTTTTAAAACAATTCATGATCATGCATACTTGTTCTTACTTTATTAAAATAAAAAAAAATACTTTATTAAAAAAAAAAAAAAAAAAAAAAAAAAAAAAGGATGCAATTGTTATTTCAAAATTTTCATAGTGGTTGGACGTCAAATGAAACAGTCCGGGAACTTTCCGACTGTACCTTGTATTATCAGATGTGTGAAGACTTGCGAATATTGACTTCAGCTTGAGGTACTAATATAAGCCCGGTGTCCTTTTTATGGTACATAGGCAAACAACAGCATAGCCCTAGATGTGACGCCGCAGAACGCGGCGTCCCATCTGGGGCTATTCTGTTTGCACAGAGACAATCATCGAAAAATCAGAGAAAGCATAAAAATCACCCCTAGTACCCCTAAAAATGAAAGTGGACTCATCAAATTGATAATGATGGTAGAATCCATTCGTCAAATATGGGTTGAATTATAAGAGAATCAAATAAAGATATCACTGTTGTATTCACCATCTTTGTTTCGGTTGATAGGCGAGTGGCTATCTTGCTCAGTCTTGCTCTCCATGTGTGTTGTCAAGTTTATGTGTTGTCTTGTGATGTCTTGTTATCCGCCTGGTATCTGGGTTGGTATATGGAATTCTTTTGTCGTTCTTTCTTTTCCAAGAGTTTCAGGGTCGATTCAGTAGATTTTCATGACATGAAGAACTTTAATATTGGCGAAACTTCGCTTCTATTTTCTAAACATTTTAATTGTCAGTTGACATTTGTAGAGAATCTGATGTACTCGCTTAAAATCAGTTTGAACTTCAGACGTCTTGTTATTAGAGCACTGTTTTAGATATATAAGCAATAAATCAGAGTAAAATAATAGTTTCACATTTGAATTACAAATGTCATAAAAATATAAAGAATAATAAATTTATTTATATAATATAACCCAATACTATGATATTTATATGTCTTACAAAAACTGGTTTAATTCTGACAAATAAAAGGCCAATTGTTGTTTCTTATTATACAGTTGTTGTTTATTTTACATGCATTTTCACAACAAATGTATTTGATAAAATGACAAGAAACAATATATTTATATATCTGATATATTCTCAATGAAATGATATTCATATGTCTTACAAAAACTGATTTAATTCTAGCAAATACTAAAGGCAATTTGTTGTTTTAGTATACAGTTGCTGTTAACGTATTTGATAAAAAGACAATATATTTATACATCTGATATATTCTGTATGAAATAATATTTAAATGTCTTACAAAAACTGGTTAAATTCTGTCAAATAAAAGACAAATGTTTATTTTATTATACCGTTGTTGCTTATGTTACATAAATTTTCACAGAAAAAGCATTTCAGTGAGAAAAAGACAATTGTTATTTTATTATACTATTTCTGCTTGTATAGCATAGGGTTTTATCTATAAACATTTGAGCCTCCTCGTGGGAAAACCAACAATGTGGTTTCCGACCAGGTCCGACTCATAAACCGACCTGTACAGTCACAGAAAAGAGATAGAATCTTGAAATTTCGGATTTAGGTAGAAGAGGAACTGTACTATCCGAGTAGCGAAAACAAAGGCGCAGATCAGCTTCGCAGCGAAAACAAAGGCGCTGATCAGCTTCGCAGTTACTGCGAAGCTGATCTGCGCCTTTGTTTTCGCCTAGGCAGATTGTTGGTTTTTCCATGTGGCGGCTCATTTTAGTATTACCACTAATGTTGAACCAATATTGTTACACGTAGCAAAATTCAAATAAGATATGACGTTAAAGGAAATCACAATTAGGGTAGAAAAAGAAATATAATATATTTAACTTAACCACACATTTTTAGCGCTTAATTTGTTTACAATTTAATTTGATGAAATCACTTTTTCGATATATAAATTGTTTGTTTTTAATACGTGAAGTGAATTCGGCTTACGATTGTTTCATGGTATAAGTACCTGATTGTTAGTTTGGTTTTTTCCCACCTCGGTTTTTGGAGTGGGAATCTTTTTCTGATTGCGCCTTTTCCTGATCTTTGCCTACTTGTACCTTTTTGTAATGAGTGAGTGTGCTTGAAACCATTTTGGTATTCCCTGAAACAGGATAATATTGAGACACGTCAGAAGAAATGCAATAGTAGGAATTCCAAGATTTTATACAAGTTAATCTGAAATCCAAACCTAGACACCAGAATTGAATGAAAACGGCAGCACAAACCACAATGTAATTTGACGTCTCGTCTTAATTTTAAAGACACATTTTGCATTGCATAACACCCTAATGACCTTCAGCAGACAACTGATAAGAAATCACAGGTAAGACATGTGCTGCTTTACAGGTAGGGGCCACTGAAAGGGGAATTAAAATCAATAGCAGTGAAATACAGAGCTCCAGAGAAGATGACTAATGTCAATATTTGATAGTTTAACTTTGGAACAAATACAGAAATAAAGAATTAATATTAAAAAATCTTATTTAGATCTATTTATTCATTCTTTTATATTTAATCCAAGCCAAGCATTTTCTTTAGATAAGGATGCACAAACTTGAAACTATCGTATTAAATAATGAATGGATATCATTGCAAAGGAAAGCTGTCATAAAACCAATTTACACTGAAATATGGATTTTCACACATTTTGACAGATACAAAACAAACAAATATGTACTTAGTGGAAGACAGTGAGTACATAAAATTATGATGGTTTGCAGAAGGTGTGAAAAACAGATGGCCATTCATCAATGCAGTAAACTTTGATGACACTTCATTTAGTTAGACCATTCAGTAGAGTGTCAAGTCTATGTTAGATTTATGACAAAATTGTTTAGATATCATTCTGGTGATGCAAAAATGGAACCTATATGTGCAGTGTGACAAGGCTCATTTATTTCTATTCAGAATCAGGATATTATAATAAAAATTATTATTCAAATATTATTCTAAAACACTTCTTCAGATGAATCTTTTTTAAATTAAACAACCAACCAGGTTTGACAATAATTTGATAAAATAATTTGAAAAATGCAAAAATTGAATAATGAAATTATTCGGAAGAAAATATTTGATAAGTAGAAAATAAAATATGTTTTAAAGTCACACATTGAACACTTCTCATTTATATCAAATTTACCTTTAAGTGGCCCCTTCAATGGAAAGACTAATGACCCCATAATCACTTAGATAAGATAAGCCTTTGATGTGCACTATGCCTCCTGGACTGTTTATTACAGGTGATTAGGCCAGGCCACCCCGCCTACAGTAGCAAAATAATGTGTCTTTAACAAAGACAACAAACACAGTTTGCATGTTGGCGCGCTTTATTTTGTAAGGCAATGTGAGCAGCGTGACAAGGAAGGACGTTGTTTTGATATTACATTTATATGAAATGCTCTTTTCCATGTAATCAGATAAGATTGAATAAAATTGAAATCGACACTTAATGTTGAAATCCTTGCCAGAAACACAGCTTACTTAACCTTGTGGATCTTCTCATTGCCGAAGTACCCGCCGTTCAGCCCACAAAACCAAACTTTTTTTTTTTTTTTTTTTTTTTTTGGCCAAAAAATAGCTGTGATTTGATACAGTGCAGAATACCCCATACACTCCCGCCCACGTATTTGTACTCCATTTACGCGTATTACGCGAGTATTACGTGAGTATTACGTGCGTAAGGCCAATTACGCGCATTTACGCGTAACATGCGCATATTTACGCGTAACATATCTCATTAATATTCATAAGCAGAGATAAATGCGTCGATACGCGTAAGGTTCAGTCATTACGCGTATGAAGTATCGCCCAATCAGACTGGCAATACGTTTACGCGTATTTACACGTATCATACGCGTAACGACAAGGAGTATAAAAGCTAAAGTACCTAACGGTTGATTTTATTATTCAATCAAAAATAAACAATGTGCAAGTTTTATGGATTTTATTAATGTATCGTAATCGTGAAAATGGCGTGACTTTATTCTAGTTATTGTCAAATTGTTTTATGTTTACATGGGGTTTAAAGTTTACAGATTCAAGAAGCATAAAACTTACCCAATAACTGTCATCATGTCAACATTCAGCCTTCAACTGGAGTGAAAATTCATGCGTGACTAAGTGACTTTCACCTGTAGGTAACCATGTTCACTTCTGTTCATTTTTTTCATTGTCGTTTAGTTCCCCCTCCATTTTTAGAGGCACCACCGTACGGTATACGGCATGTTAGATTTTCGCTTGTTTTCCTACCACGTCTCTTTCTTATTAATTGATATTCAATTATTACTTAACAGAACTCGAATGATTTCTTCTTCAAAATAAAAACCACAAGCAAATATAACAGAAACTTGGTGTTCGTTCAGCTACCGATCTGGGGATGAAGCTTTAAAAATATTTCTCACGGATGTTATTTCGTACTCATGAATTGTTCGAGCCCTTAATACTGCATGCCTTAGTTTGAACAAGATAAGATATTGTTTTGGTCTAAAGCAAAGTCCGGAATTTTGGTTTAACCATAAAATTTCAAGATTGTTGGCTCATTCATTACGCGTATATTACGCGTATTTTTTTTACGTAAGACTGTTTTAATCTCGATTGGTTAGAACAATACGTATACATACTTCAAATACGCGTAATGACTTGCTTTACTAATTCACCGCTCATTGGTTAAAGTCATTACGCGTAATGTATGCGCATTACGCGTATCATACGCGTAAGAAAAATTGAATTTTGACTGGCTATTGACACATACGCGTATAAAATAGGCGCGTATTACGCGAGTATTACTCGCGTATGTTACGCGCATTCAATGAGTACAATTACGCGGGCGGGAGTGTAGCAATGACGACGTGCAAATCATCACGGCAAGATCGCTTAATGGAATCTATACAAAATTTTGTGTACTGCTCACAATTGAAAAGCCGCCGTAGAACTGATTTGACTACTTTCGCGCTTCACCTTAAATACCTGGTCAATCTGCCCGTGCATGACCACTGAGTAAAACTATACTACACACCTTTGTTAAGGCTAGCACCGACTAGACAAATATTCCGCTCTATTCGATGAAACGAGCGGAATGTTAAGTCTCGTCTTAACTTTAACAAAGACAACAAACACAGTTTGCATGTTGGCGCGCTTAGAACGATACAAATGTTGAAAAGTGTGACAAAATTTTGTATAGATTCTGTATACATAGAAAATGCTATAATCTCACATATGCATGACTTCTGTAATTCTTAACTTTTTAGCTACTGAATCTTCAACATACATGTTTTTACTGTCATGTGATTTCCAGCGACCGTGCCTCATAAGGCATCTGTCATCGACTTGATCACTGTTTGCAACTGTACTTGCGCCCCCGGCCCTTAAGGAATGAATGCCTAAATTTAAATCAGGAGCAACACTTTTTAATTTGCTCAGTATACATTCTCTTGTTCTTGTATAACTTAGTGCTTTATCTTTCTTAATAAGCTTTTGTACCCCTTTTGATGTGAATACAGGTTTGAATAAAAATTCATCTGAATTTGTGTCTATGCCTGCTAAATCAATGTAACGCCGAAGCATTGAATATGAACAAGCAGAAGTTGAACCTTTACTAATATAAACCTTATTCCCAGCCCTGAATTTGTCTGTTTTACTTTTTCTGATATTTAAAACTAAATGACTTTCCTCAAAAACAACATCATTTGCGTGTAAATGATTAATTTCGTCAAAACGTAATAAGCCCGCGTAACCAATGAGTATCATAGCTAAATCTCTTACATCACTTAAATTTGTATTGTTAATGTATTCATCACAAAGAGTAATCAGCATCTCTGTATTTACAACGTCTTTACGTTTAATAGGTTGAGATCTCAGTCTTTTGGCAGAATCAAGAAGACCTTTGACAAAGCCGTTCTCTGTCGGGTCTATGAAACTGTTTATGTTATGGACCCATTTTATAGCATAGAATGCTGAAGAAATAACTCCATAAGAAACGTTCTGATCCAATAAATGAGAGAAATAAATAGTAACGTGAATTGGGTTTGCTGGCAAAGATCCATAACCGCGATCCGCACAGAATGTTTTAAACCTTTTGAAACTAGCATTGTACTTCTCTGTGGTTTTGTCCGCTTTTGAACACAATAAATACGTCGATATACGATTAGCAAGTCCCTCCTGTGTCACGTTCTCCTCCCGTAGTCGCTGCTGTATGTTACTGGTTAAACCAATACCTGTAACAAATATAAGAATTAACAATCTATCTAATAATTGCCATATTTATCTTATTTTCATTGCGATCATATTGAATGTCAGTGGCTCTTTCCCGAAGATACCGTTGTTTCCGAGCCCATTTTTTATGACGTTAAGTCTAGGTAAAGTGACAGTTTCTCTAATTCGTCTGCGAAATGATATACACTTTAAAATGGGGTAAAACGGCGCTGAGGGCCATTCCGGCACCACTAAGGTGCATGCTGCGCTCTCAGCATTTATCTTTTCTACGACCTTCGGAATTAACCTAGGTGGAGGCACGACCCAGTTAACCTCTGAGCCCCAATGCTGACCAAATGCGTCGACGGCTTCCGTTCCTGGAACCCACCATCTGGAATTAAACCTTGTGCATTTACTGTTGTAATACGAACTAAACCTGTCTATTGTATGTGGACCCCATTTCTGGTCTATCTTATTAAATACTCATTCTTGTATCGACCAATCGTCACTATCTTTACATCTGCTTAAGTGATCGGCCTTCTCGTTTAAATCCCTTGGTATCCATTCTACGAGCATATCGATTTTGTTATTTTCACAAATTTCATTTACCTCCAGTGCAACCTTTTGCAAATCTTCTTTTTTGCTCCCGATCTTCAGAATGGACTGTACATTCTTGTTATCAGAATAAACTTTGACTTTCTTACCTTGATGTCATTCATATTACTCTTCATGACACGCTTTACAGCCTCTGCCTCTCTCCATGTGGAGGACATAACCTTTTCACTACTATCCCATGAACCAAATACTTCGTTCTTTGATACTCGTTTGTAAGATTTCTTTCCGTTTGCAAACTGAACGTCGTCATTTTGCTCATTTAAACCCTCTTCCGCGGATTTAATATCAGTTATACAGACGGACACTTTTACTGCCTTTTCAAAACCGACTTCCGCTTCCGGGGAAATCTCCGGCCTATGATCTCTTTTAACTGTCTCTTCAACTCTTATATTTGTACCTTTTTCCACTTCCGGGGAACTTCTCTTTTCCACTTCCGGGGAACTTACTACTTCCACTTCCGGGGAACTTACTACTTCCACTTCCGGGGAACATTCAGTTTCCACTTCCGGGGAAACTCGTTTTGATGCTCTTACCAAAGACTGTTTACTCGTTTTCGGTTCCGAAGGAGCTTTCCTTCTGCTGGAAAGTACCACTGTCTCTCTGTCAGATCTTACCTTTGGCTCAGTTACGTGAACTCCCGTTCTTGGGTTATTACCCCAAACGGACTCAACGTCACTGACTGGACTATCTAATTCAATGTAACCGCCGTAACCATCGCTACTTGCATCCGCAAACAGTGCGACCTCGAATGCGTCTTTTTCTTTTATATCTCTACCTTTGTCATTTAATACCCGTAAGTTCAACGACCAAAACTTTAATTCATTCTTTGCCTTTTCTGAAATGTAAATAGGTGACTGCCAACTGACTCTGCTGTCTATACACCTGTACAGCTCTCTTGTTTTCATTCTTACTATCTTACCTATGACAGCCTGAGCTGACATAATCCGACCAACCACTGATGCTGCAAATTTCGCAGGTACAATCTGATATTGCTGAGCTTCTAACTGACATAACATATCTTTGATTGAAGCTTCTGTTCTGTCTATTCTTTCTGATGAAATGAAAAACCTGCCTGTTTTCATGCATAAAAAGTAACCCAACCAGCTAACCTCTAGAGACGGTTGCCATTGACACTTTTCCTCTGACAATAAGAAACCGAATTCCTTCAGACTCTGTCTGATGAATGTGCTTGACGTACATGCTTCGTTAAATGTCAGGCTTCCGCCTAGACCGTCATCCAAAAATGTCAGTACCCTGTGACCTTTTGATCGCCAAAACATGACCAAAACTCTCAGAACTTTGTAGAATATGTGACCGGCACTTGCCAAACCGAACGGCAAAGAATTGTAAACATAATATGCTTCCTTACCTCCTTTAGGCCAAGAAAATCCCAAGAATGCCCGATGTGGCTGAAAAATATCTATGTGATTGTACGCACCCCGAATGTCAAATGTAAACATGTAATACCCTTTCTCAAACAACTGTCTTGCTACTTGTATATCTTCATACTTAAAACGAAACTTGAGTAAATTATCATTAATGTTTCGGCAATCTAATACCAATCTTGGTTTGTTTTTCTTGTTATATGCCACTGTAAGTGGGTTTACAATATGCGGTTCACTATCAACTCTCGAAATACATTTCTTAGATAGTAACTTGTTTATTTCTGATTCAACGAATTGCGGATTATCTCTGGCTGATTTGTTATTTCGTGCTCTCTTGGTGTCAGGGACTTCCTTAAACTGAATTTAATAACCGTCTTCTATTACAGACATAATGTATTGATCTGATCCGGCCTGTTTCCATTTATCTTTACAATTTTTCAGCCTATTATATGGAGAGACAAAAGATTCGTCTGTACTTACGTTTTGCTCATTCGCCCTACCTGATGTATCGCCTGTTACTTCTGACCGCCTCAGATCTCCGACTCTGACCATCTCAACGGAATCATGACTTTCCGAAACCTCTGCATCTGAAATGTCTATCTGATCAAAACAAACAAATCCGTTTTCTATACTTAACTTAACATTGTGTTTCTGATTTGGGCATTCAAATTTCCAATGCCCGCTCTCCCCGCACGCAAAGCAGGTCCCGAGACGCCTCTGTGGCTGTTGAGTTTGCTGGGCAGGTCTAGTGACGGTAGCCGACGCTGGTGTGCCCACTGGAGGAATGAACCTGGCCGGGTATGGATACGGTCGCCTCCCTCGCCGACCCCGATCGGATTTCATCTTTCTCGTCGCCCTGGATTGAGCCCTATGTATACGTTTCTGGTCCTTCTCGTCGCTCGCGACTTCCGACTGCATATACTCATCGACAACCTTCCAGCCCATGTCCGATTCGTCCGCTATTCTGATGAGTTTCTGTCGTCGCTTTAGGATGTTAGATGCTTCGGCTAAATTTTCTTTAGCCTCCTGTAGATTTGCATTGGATAGATTTCTGTCACAGTCATCGATTTTTTCGAGCGCCTTCTTGTTCACCTTGAACTGCTCCTCGTTCGACTTGCGTTTGAATTTATAGTCAGAAGCATTAATAGAAGCTATTTTGCTCAATTGTAATTCCGAAATAGATTTTTGATTGTCACTTATCTTTTTGACTTCTGTAGAGATGAGCTTGGTCATTTCTGTCAACATAACATTCTGGCTAGCTGTAATGGCTGACGAAACATGGCCCGACACCATCTCTTCAAGCTCGCCTCGATCCATAGTCGAATGTAGAAACCAACGCCCTTCGTAAACTATCAAACCGGTTCTTTGTGTACTGCTCACAATTGAAAAGCCGCCGTAGAACTGATTTGACTACTTTCGCGCTTCACCTTAAATACCTGGTCAATCTGCCCGTGCATGACCACTGAGTAAAACTATACTACACACCTTTGTTAAGGCTAGCACCGACTAGACAAATATTCCGCTCTATTCGATGAAATGAGCGGAATGTTAATTCGTCACAGTAAAGGTGTGAAATATTGCAATGAAATTTATGAAGCATTGGTACATATACCATTGTGACGCATTTGTTCCAAATATTTTTTTCTGGCTGTTAATTCACAATTTGAAGTCACATTTGCGGCTCACGACGTCATCAGAAAAATGAACCATCTGTCCAGTCACAGCAGATGCAATGTGTGGATAAATTTGCATTAATATATAAACTGATCAGCGCCTTCTATATGTTGGTATTTGTTGACCTTCAAGCTGAAGACATGTTTTAACGCATGAGGCTCATTTATTGGGCAAGGGTCACGTTTCAAAAATGCATTGAATATTTTTTGCATTTTGATCCATTTTTGCAGCAATTAATTGATTTGGAATGTCTTTTTGTCGCCATTTTAACGATTTAAAGATACGTTTCATCGACCAGAATGTTTACAAATCAAATTGCAGTTTATTAAATTACATAGTCAAAACATTTAGACCACATGAAAAATGCT
This sequence comes from Rugalucina vietnamica, assembly GCA_964017185.1. NCBI lineage: Eukaryota > Metazoa > Mollusca > Bivalvia > Lucinida > Lucinidae > Rugalucina > Rugalucina vietnamica. The sequence goes on from OZ024875.1 coordinate 40,977,760, forward strand.
CAACAGTGAAGTTAACGATATGCAGGCATTTTTAATCGTTTACATTCTAGTTTAAAGTGGAACCACTTACATGTATTTTAGCTACCACACGGTTTTTGACCACCAAAACACCGAAGTCGAAATGTATAAGAAAACAGGGCATGCTCCGAGGATGGTGTTGTTTTATCTCCTGCCAGACTAGAACATCGGTATTTGTCGTACACTTTATATAATATATTACAGCACGCAATATTTCGTGTTTAGACGATTTATACAACTATGGATTACTTATTATCTTTTTCTTACAAATTATTTTTCATCTGAATGACTGTCGTTGATATCAATTGTGTTAAACAATTAAGTCAAAAGAGCCATTTTTAAAAATCTTTTTTAAGGTAAACTATTCCTCACTTTTTATGATCGTATCATAGCTCAAAGAATTCAAGGCTAAAAGTTAATTGAAAATGTGAGAAAGTGAAAAATATCTTTTAAAAGTTGCTACAATTGCTTTTGTGTCACTAAATGTTTGGCCGATATATGGCAAATATTGTTATAACAAACTACAAACCCGAACGTCACATGTACTGTAGGACCAGTAGTATGGGCGATTCCGATGATTTTCAAAACAAAAGGTAAAACTGGATACGTTTTGGGCATCGAGTCGCCTTTCAATACTTGCTGAAACTTGAATATCAACACACTTTCATAAAGTTACAATGCGCCCCTTTTGCCTTCTTAAAGTTGCGATGCGTCCCTTTCGCCTTCTTAAAAAGGTACAAGTAGGCAAAGATCAGGAAAAGGCGAAATCAGAAAAAGATTCCCACTCCAAAAACCGAGGTGGAAATAAACTAAATTAACAATCAGGTACTTATACCATGAAAGCATATCGTAAGTTGAATGAGCAACTATTTTTCCAATAGGTGGCCACTCAGTTACCTAAACTTAACTAAAATATGATAACATACATAAGGCGCCAACAGCACAAAAAATAACCCCCAAGACATAAAACAAAAAGAACCACCACAAAAGTATCGCCTTGGAACGATCAGCAACATAAAATTACTGGCGGGCTTAAATCGATTTTACATGGCCATAACCTCACCCTCAGCTTCTGCAGTGGTTCATAACATTTAGTTAGTTCTTTGGTCCTCATGGTGAGTCTAGTCAATGAATCATCAAGGACAAACAAATAAATCATGATAAACATCCTGGTGAATCAAAAACGAGGACTCAACAGATTCAGTAAACTGCCCGACGATGGAGATCCCTGGGCGCCGAATAATTTACTGAAACCCGGAGCAAAAGAAAAACACCAGTTGGACCCCGGTGGGCCAAGCAACCTAATATTTATTTAAATGTTTCGGGGCCGGAGCTTTTTCTTGTCTGTTGCTTGGTCTGCCTGAGTTCAACTGGTGTTTTTCTTTTGCTACGGATTTTCAGTAAGTCTGCAAAACCATATTGGCTACTAGTAGAGCAAGTCCAGTCCGATGCTGGCGAATGGCTGGTGATGATTCTTTCTGTGTACCGTTACGAAATCACGCCCATGTAATGTACAATTTTCTTTAGTTCTTAAAAATGAAAATTTTTAGTAGAAAATTTTTTATATTTATCTTATTTTTGCGAAAAACATAGATTGTGGGTAGACGTTAGAACCGATTTGAGAATGCGGTTCTAACGAATACCCACAATCTATGTTTTGGATCAAAAATAAAAAAATACTTGCAACCATCAGTGTTGCTATATAAAAGTAAAGAATAAGGGGGTATATATTACTTGGACATGTTATCCTGATGGCTGATTCTTACTCCGTGTTCTACCCCTTAATTTTTTTATCTTAGCTCGGTTTAAGCACGTTTTCTTGTGTCCCAGGGCCTTTTTTCGAAAAAAACAGTTACAAAAGAATAAATACAGTTAAAGATTGTAATTAGGTATACTTGAAAGATTTAGGTTTAGATAAGTTTATAAAACACTTTAAACGCTTCAAAATGTTGTATGACAATACCTATTAGTTTCCACGGATGAGTTTTCCGTAAACGCTTTCGATGTTAATCATTAAATGGGTGGTTTCTTCCGTTTTTTATTTTGCTTATTTATGTTTTCCTTTTGACAATAAATCTGAAAGTCATATAATGACGTTTCTAATGCTTATCTTACCTATCACATATCGAACATGAAAGAAATTGAAAACATGGAACTTTAATCAAACCCGGCCAGAAAAGGAAAGAAATAGTATTGGAATTGAATTCATTAGCCTATAATTTTCTTTTCTATGTTCTTCAAAGGCGTTGCTTTTCTATTTGTTATTAACAGTCTTAAGTACACAATGCAGTTGGCATCGAATGACGAAAATAAAATTCGAATAATTGCTTATGATATTGACGTTAGTTTTGACCGTTTTAACATTTAGACTAACATCTAACGTGTCAAGATCAGGTATTGCTACTGTCAAATAAAAAAATGCTTAAAGAACTTTTGCATCAGATATGTACTTTTGTTAACGATACATGTATCCATCAGGAAAACATTGCCGAGTAATGTATACCCCTTAAACCCCATTTTTACATTGAAACTGGAGTATACTGGGGTTTACATTTTAGCTCTCCTGAGCCGAAGGCTCATGGGTAGCTTATAGGATGAGCCAGCGTCCGTGCGTTGGCCCGTGCGTGCGTTCACGCTTTCAAAGATCTTTTCTGAAACCGCTTGGCCAATCAAAGCGGGAACTAATGTGTTTATAAATAATCCATGTCACATGACCAAGATGGCCACCGTGCCCATATATGGTAAAAACCCTTCAAAAATCTCCGGAACCGCCAGACAGATTTCAACGAAACTTGGCATGAAGCATCGATGACTAAAGCAAGTTTGAGATCAGTTGCGCTGCATAATTATATTGTGCCTCAAGCAAAATGTAACTTATTTAAGGGTAGACTTACCTTCCCTGGCGTAATTGTTTGGAACAGTATTCCCGCAACTATAAAAATGTCTCCGTCATTAGACATATTTGTTGAGAGCTGCATTGAATGGCTGAAAGATTAAGCCACTCAGAAACATTTATCGAGTTACCTCCGCCGCCATAAATGGTACAACTCTCTCTCTCTCTCTCTCTCTCTCTCTCTCTCTCTCTCTCTCTCTCTGTTTCCACATTGATCTATTGATATTTTGTTGATTAGTTTATGCTTCATCACTATGTATCCATGACATTATTGTATTTGTATGTATGTTGATTGTATGTATTGTATTTTGAGGGCCCCAAGGAAGATTGGTGCCATACCAATTGGGTTACCCTCTTTAAATAAGGTACTTACTTACTTACTTACTTACTTACTTACTTACTTACTTACTTACTTACTTACACAATGTACTTACTTAAGTACTACAATATGTATAAAGATCGTGCCCCTGTAATGACCTTCACCTTTTTACGGCAAGGTCAACATAGGTCGCCTATGAATTTGAATGGGGGAAAACTGTTAAAATGTCATTTTAAGGAACAATCTTGCAGGAAATAGGTAGTAGGACTAAAAATCAATGATTCTGAAAAACATGGACTCCAGGGGTTCATCTGCCCCCACCGCGGGGCAATATACATGTATATAACCTTAATATTCAATCCTCTTCTCCTCTGAAACCGTTTAGCCAATCAAAGCAAAATTTATATGAAGGGGGACCCAATGATTATATAAAAATCCAGGTCACATTACCAAGATAGCCGCCATGTCCATAAAAATCCTTCAATAATCTTCTCACAAACTATTGGACCGATTTGAACGAAACTTGGCATGTAGTTGATGACTAAAGTACTACAATGTACATGCATATATAAATCATGACCCTGTGATGACCTTAGCCTATTTTACAACAAGGTCAGCACAGGCCGCCTTTGCATTGTAATGGTGCAAACTGTAAAACTGTATTTAAAGGAAAAATCGTGCATATTCAAACATCTCATCCTCTGAAACCGCTTGGCCAATCAAAGCCAACTTTTATATGAAGCGTCTATAGGAAGGTTGAACCAATATGTGTATAAAATCCAGGTCACATGCCAAGATGGCCACCATGCCCATTTTATGTTAAAACCCCAACTACTTTTTTGTCCAGTGACTGTACTTCCTGACTCTTAGGTGATCGTTGCCCTTGGGCTACTTGTTCTTATTTTGATCCAAAACATAGATCGTGGGTACTTGTTAGAACTGCCTCGCCTCGATGTTTTGAAAATCAATGTTTTGAGCAAAAGTATGCTACTTGATAACAAAATGACAACCTTTTCTTCATTGCATGTAATTATTTTATATAAAGAAAAAAGATGTGTTTCAGTTATCTGTTCTGTGTGTTGTAATACAATAAACCTTTTGAACTTTTGACAAGTAACTATCAACCGGTCTAACCATCAGGAAAACATGTCCGTGCAATATATACCCCCTTAAACCCCACTTTTATATAGCAAAACTGGGGTTTGCAGGGGTATACCTAATTTTCTTATTTTTGATCCAAAGCATACATTGTGGGTACTCGTTAGAAGGTGGTTCTAACGTGTACCCACAATGTATATTTTGAGCTAAAATGTTAAAAAATATCCATTTTTTTTTCCTACGAAAATTTCAATTTTTACAACTGAAAAAAATCTCTGTATATTGCATGGACAAGTTTTCGTAATGTTTTGATCTGGTGTGCATGTGAAGCCTTCAACGCGTGTATGACTGACTCAGTTTAAAACATTTTATCAATAAATCATAAACTTTTTCAATATTGTGGGAAAATTGCATTATTTGACTATATCGCTTTTAGTTTTAGCCGGAAAACAGCATGAACAAAGCGTTTGGTTTCTAACGCAGTCATAACGAAAACGTGCCCATCCAGTATACAGAAAAATTTTTGGTTGTTAAAATGAAAATTTCCACTGCAAAAATTGTGATATTTTTCTTATTTTTGCTCCAAAACACATCAGAACCGCCTCCGGATAGGTATATAGCTCGGCAAATAGGTCACTGTATGGGCGTTACCTTATGAATACGTTATTGGGTATGGTCTACTTTTGACCTAGGTAAAAGCTTAAGGTATACAGTTGAGAGACTCAACTCACATGTTGTCCGTTAGAATGAAATCCGAGTTTGTCTAATTTACTAGATTTGACAAAATACAGGTAGCTGATCTTTAACGGTAAATATGTGACGGCGCTCTAGGCTGACTGAGTTCGACTTTTCTATAATCTCCCTACTTGAACAGATGGACTAGCCGACCACGTCCAGATATGAATATTAAAGTTGCCGCCCATACAGTGACCCATTTGCCGAATACCCCAGTTTTGCTAAGTAAAAGCGGGTATACGGGGGTATACATTACACGGACATGTTTTCGTGATTGTTGAGTCATAGAAAAGTCCTGTTATTGAAAAGGTTTTTGAAGAAGGCAAGACGCACAACAGTCCGCTTCCATCGCTATACGCAATTTTGATTCTGTGACAAAGGCAGCAGTTCGCATTTTGCAATCCTCGCGTTTGGATTAAGCTAACTGATCGTTCCAAGTCGATACTTCTGTAGTGGTTCTTTTTGTTTTATGTCTTGGTGTTTAAATTTTTTTGTGCTGTTGGCGCCTTATGTATGTTTTCATATTTTTAGTTAAGTTAAGGTAACTGAGTGGCCACCTATTGGGAAAATAGCTGCTCATTCGGCTTACGATATGTTTCATGGTATAAGTACCTGATTGTTAGTTTGGTTTTTTCCCACCTCGGTTTTTGGAGTGGGAATCTTTTTCTGATTGCGCCTTTTCCTGATATTTGCCTACTTGTACCTTTTTACACGTAATATACATTAAATCTGCGGTCGGATAGCATGGCAAAGGACTGATTTGTATTTTTATCCAGGGCTTCAATTTTAAAGAGGCTAAAACATTCAATTCATTTGAAAGATTAGCCTCATTTTGATAATGCTAATCTTTATATCGACTACACTGTTTAAAGTTGCAAAATTACAACAATTCTCCTTGGCTTCATGTTGTCAAATCTAAAGGGCCACTGACGATGCTTAGGTATCCAAACTCGCGGTATGGCACATTACCTTCTAATTTATATGTTCACTTCTCTTACTGCTATTATAGTATCTCAGTTTTATTTTTATTTGCTATTGATGCAGCTGGTGTTGTGTCGTGTGGTGGCCCTAAAAGTCTTCCCGTATACCATACATTGTGCAGATTATGTTTTCCTTTTTATCATTAGATCAGCTGAGGAATCAGAAATTTATTATTGCCGGTTTAGATTCAGTTTTTAACCAACGTTTAATTTGTTTAGCCTCATTTTGATCATGCTTGTCTTTATATCGACTACCCTGTTGAAAGCTGTTATATTACAGTAATTCACTTTGGTGGGTCTATGGTACCAAGTCTAAAGGGTCACTGACGAGGTTTAACCATGGCAGAACCCATCCTCTTCTTATTTATAGCGACGCGACAGCGTCGCTTTTATGGTAGGAAGGTGGTAAAATGTTCTGTTCTATTCTGTTCTTCTGTACATTGAAATTTTTTTTTTCGTAAAGTCAAGCGGAATTCGCGGTAGCGTCTAGCAAATAGTTATTCACGTTGAAATATTCGAAATATTGTGTTGACAAATTGTTGCCGACTAGATAAATAAACGGACAAAATAAAGACACTTACTTGCCTACTTGTACCTTTTTAATCAAGAATATCTCATTTTAATTCTTCTTCATTCCTCTGTCATTGATAGATAACATGACGTCACTTGAGTGTGACGTCTTATGGTTGTGTTCGTTTACGCCGTCGTCGTAACAGCGAGCGGCGAAGGTCCTTGTGTGAAAAAATTCTCCGTTATTTCAGAGTCTCTCCCAAAAATTGTAAATCTATATTTCATATGGAAAACAATTGTAAATTGTGCCAAAAAAGTGAAGAACTGTATGCCTTATTTCACCGAGCAACCCTGATTTGGGATCCCTGTTCCCAAAAAGGAAAACGGAAGACCTTTCTCCCCAGCTCCGCCCCCTTAAATGCTTCCCCAGGTTCCTGCATCCTGCTCCCTAAATCCCCAAAAGCTTATGCTTTCCCCAGATCCATGAAAATAGGGGCCTAAATGGACCTTCTCCCTTGATCCCCCAAACCCCCGGTAGGCCCTAAGGTGAGGAAACTATGTTATATGTTGGCTATTTCAAATTATGTGCGCTATAGGAGCAGAGCGTATCGACAAAGGTGGTGCCTTATTTCATATTGTTCACTACTCTCAAACGATTTTAGTTTTTTTATGGTTACGGTCCACCTTTTGCATTAATACCCAACAATTTCATTCTAAGCAGTTAAGTGTTCTGTAGTTTTGCTTTAGAAGAGGAAACTGGGTGAATCATTATGGTGTATTGTTAGTCTATCTCGATTTATGCACAGCACAAAATATTTAAAGGAATATTAGCATAGCTCGGCAAATGGGTCACTGTATGGGCGTCAACTTTAATATTCATATCTGGGCGTGGTCGGGTAGTCCATCTGTTCAAGTAGGGGGTTTATAGGAAAATCGAACTCAGTCAGCCTGAACCGCTGTCACATATTTACCGTTAGAAATCAGCTACCTGTATTTTGTCCAATCCAGTGGATTAGACAAACTCATATTTCATTCTTAATTATTTTGTAACGGAAAACGTGATTTGAATCTTTTAACTGTACACCATTAGTTTTTACCCAAGTCAAAGGTAGACCATACCCAATAACGTATTCATGAGGTAACGCCCATACAGTGACCTATTTGCCGAGCTTTTTTTTTATACACTACAAGTTTAATCCACATTTAATAGTAACCCACAAAGATCCAGACAGGAAAATCATCATTTACGTGCTTTAATCGTTTGCGTAATTTGAACAGTCTATGAGTTGCTCAATTCAACGAATTTGACGCGGAAAATGTCATGCAAAATACCAAGACCCTTTTCAATACTCATTTTAACCCTTCCTATAAAAGTCAGTCTAAAACACATTTGTTTAAGGGCTGAAATTCAGATTTGATGATGAAAAACAGTAGGCTGTTTTAAGGTCTTCTCAGGGACATTAAAACTTCTTATGTTTTTCATCATCCAGTGAAAACTGAAAATCTGAACTTCATTAAATGCATATATTTTACATTTTATATTAGCAATCAAGTATCAATCTTTTATTTTCCAAAAATATTGCCAATCTGTTGGAGACGCCATCGACGTCACGTTAACATGAGTAAACAAACAACGTCACAGGCTGACATTGACGTCGCTCTGCTTATAGGCGTGACTTACGGTCACGTGATTTCTCAATGTTTCATCGAGAAATAAATCGAGATGTAAATGTAAAGAATGTAGGTTGTGCAGTTGTTATAAAGGGACATATGGATAATAAATATTATAATATTTGCTAGAATCTTGTGAAGGGCTGAAATTCAGATTTTTAGCTTTCACTGGATGATGAAAAACACTCGGCTGTTTTAATGGCTTAAGGTTTTCTCGGGGACATTTATCATCCAGTGAAACTGTGTGACTGAAAATCTGAACTTCATTAAATGCATATATTTACATTTCATATTAGCAATCAAGTATCAGTCTTTTATTTTCCAAAACTATTGCCAATCTTTTGGAGACGCCATCGACGTCACGTTAGCATAAATGAGCCACCTCGTGAAAAAAACAACAATATGGTTTCCGAACAGGTCTGACACAAACCGGCCTGTACAGCTACAGAAGCAGGCTAGAAGCTTGAAATTTTGGAGTTAAGTAGAGGAGGAATTGTACTATCCGAGTAGCGAAAACAAAGGCGCTGATCAGCTTCGCGGTTACCGCGAAGCTGATCTGCGTCTTTGATTTCACATATGTAGATTGTTGGTATTTCCCATGAGGCGGCTCAAATAAACAAACAACGTCACAGGCTGATATTGACGTCGCTCTGCTTATATGCGTGACTTAAGGTCACGTGATTTCTCAATGTTTTCATCGAGAAATAAAGAACACCAAGAATAACACTTTCATTGAAGGCGATATATTGAAAATGTTAATATAGAGAATGTAGTTTATGCAGTGGTTATTAAGGATATTAAGGGGCACATGGATGATAAATATTATAATATTTGGTAGAATCTTAAACGGAATATGGGATATTTTTCGAACAAAGTAAAGGGATATGGGCTACTAAGAACCCCCTTCCACACCCTCTATAGTAAGTGTAAATAAGAGATTTCATTGAAGAAAAATCTTTAGTCTAATACGTTAAACCTACGACCAGAAAAAAATATTGGGTCGAGAAAATCAGGCCAAGGGTTATTAGATATTGTGGTTGGATTAATTGGACTGATCAAAACTATTAAAGACGTACTTGAGTATTTACAGTGGCTAAACTATTTCATTCATAAGTTGTGGTCAGATGATTTTCCTAATCTGTGGTGTGAACGACGCCCTGTTCTTAATACTTGAGGATAAAACCGAATATTTATACAATGCTTAGATTCCCCTTATTATGTTATGTTGATCAGTTTCATCGGCTCATCATAATCAGTTTGGTGCCACACATACTGTCAATGCACTAGCAAGTTGTAAATGTTTGAATAGCACTTGACATGTCATTACGAAAACACGCCAATGTAATATACAGATTTTCCTTAAATTGTAAAAATTGAGCATTTTCAGTATCATGATATGTTTCTTATTTTTGCTCAAAACATTGATTGTGGGTACACGTTAGAACCGCATCAGCGAGGCGGTTCTAACGTGTACCCACACTCTATGTTTTGAATGAAAAATAAGAAAAAATGGTATACCCCTGTATACCCCAATTTTACTATATAAAATTGGGGGTTAAGGGGGTAAACTATTCATGGACATGTTTACCTGATGTTAACACATGCTTTTAAGCTTCCAATATTCTGAGACAATACATTCGACCGCATACATGGCTATCATAAATGAATAGCATGCACTTGATATAAACATTTGACCAAAAAGGGGTACAAAAAGGCTGAAAAATTAATCAAGGCTATTACTGGAAACACATGGCTTATGTACATTGTTTGGACGATAGAATAATATGAACGAAAAAATCGCTTATAATCTAAATTGCAGCTCAACACCCAGCATGTTTATAGGGCTTTTATTCCCGTTTGCTCCATTTTTATCATTTAAATAGCTGAGAGTGAAGTTAGGTACCAGCAAAATTTAAGCCTCCCAGTGTTCGTTGCAGTGCGATACATCTGTTTTGGTTCTGATTTTTTATGTTTTTGTGTTGAATTTTTGTTCTGTTTGCATCGTATTTACGTTTCCATTTATTTAGTTTTTTTCCAAGATGTTAAACATTCAGTAGATTTTATTTATTGTCTCACCTTGTTCCATGCACTGTACATTTAAAATACTTACTTCGTCCATTTATCGATTCCGAATCTAATCACATTAGAAGTTTTATTAAAATTCCTTTCATTAATAAAGGAATTGACTTTATTGATTTACCAAGCATATTCCAGGATACGTCAGTGATACAGTCTATACCTACGTACTTTCAAAATTCAGAACCTCCTATTATTTGTTACAAATATAATAAACCAATCAGAAATACTATTTTTAATTTCAATAAACTTGTTTCTGATCTCGATATCCATGCTAATACTCCTAAGTCTTGAGATTGTAAAGATTCTAAATTTGTTTATCAACCAGCCGGACATATAGTTACTGGAAATTTAAGAATAATTTCGGATTCTAGAATTCGTAAAATTGTTTCTAAAGGTCCGAAATATAGATTCACTTCTTACATCAATTTCGACAAATGTAGAGAGGAGATTGCATCTGCATTGAATGATTTCGGTAATCGATGGTGTAAACGAGAGGGTGTTGAGGATAATGCTCTTAAAGAATGGAAAAGAAGTATCTTCACTATCGTGGGTAAACGTATAAAGTTTTATTCACAAAATACTAATCTTTTACCTCCTAAGCCTAAATCGCCATTTAGGCATTTGAAGCAGGGTATCCAAGAATTTCACAGAAAGTATGTCTTGGTTCCGGCAGACAAAGCCGCAAACAATGTTGTTGTTGTTTGTAGGCTTCACTACTTTAACACCTTAAACAGGAGCTTGATGGTACCAGGGCTTATCAGGAGACAGATACTGATGAAATGTCAGTAGTTAATGCCCACTTAAACGATTTACCTGTTAAGTTTTCTGTTTGTGTCAATGAAGGCCAAGACAAACTTCCTACGATGTATTGGTTACCTAAGCTTCACAAAAGACCATACAAAGCTAGATTTATTGCAAATTCTAGCTCTTGTACTACTACTGAACTTTCTAAATTATTAACTTCCTGTCTTACTGCTATCAAATCTCATGTTCTAAGATACTGTGAGACAGTTTATGAAACTTCAAATAAAAATTGGTTTTACGTTTAGAAACATACTTCTAAGCAATTTTTTAATAATTGACCCAATTTAGGAATATGTCTTTGATTTAGACTCCTCGTGTAAATTCTCGAAATTGCAGCACAATTATAGTCTGGCGTTCGTTGCCGGTTTAAAGAGGGCTACTGACGAGGGTTCATTACCCGAAATTGCGCAATATAGTCCATACTATCTCCCTTTGAATGCTTTTACTGCTTCCAAAGGATCAAACCTTTATATTTTATTTGCTATTACTGCAGCTGGTGTTGTGCCGTGTGGCGGCCGTAAAAAGTCTCCCCGTACATCATCCATAGTGCAGATTATATTTTATTTCGGTCCTTTGAGATCGGTAAAGATATTCAGAGTGTTCAAAACACTCACGTTTAGAAACATACTTCTAAGCAATTTTTTAATAATTGACCCAATTTAGGAATATGTCTTTGATTTAGACTCCTCGTGTAAATTCTCGAAATTGCAGCACAATTATAGTCTGGCGTTCGTTGCCGGTTTAAAGAGGGCTACTGACGAGGGTTCATTACCCGAAATTGCGCAATATAGTCCATACTATCTCCCTTTGAATGTTTTTACTGCTTCCAAAGGATCAAACCTTTATATTTTATTTGCTATTACTGCAGCTGGTGTTGTGCCGTGTGGCGGCCGTAAAAAGTCTCCCCGTACATCATCCATAGTGCAGATTATATTTTATTTCGGTCCTTTGAGATCGGTAAAGATATTCAGAGTGTTCAAAACACTCACGTTTAGAAACATACTTCTAAGCAATTTTTTAATAATTGACCCAATTTAGGAATATGTCTTTGATTTAGACTCCTCGTGTAAATTCTCGAAATTGCAGCACAATTATAGTCTGGCGTTCGTTGCCGGTTTAAAGAGGGCTACTGACGAGGGTTCATTACCCGAAATTGCGCAATATAGTCCATACTATCTCCCTTTGAATGTTTTTACTGCTTCCAAAGGATCAAACCTTTATATTTTATTTGGTCAATAAAAAATTCTGGTGAGGTGCTCAATAAATTGAAGTGTAGAGGGTTCCGTGCGACGAGCTTGTCCACATATGATTTTTCTACTCTGTATACAACTTTACCACATAATCTAATTAAAGAAAAACTTCTGGATTTGATAGAGTGGACCTTCAAAAGGGCATTAAAAAACTATGGTTCACTTTATTTGGCATGTAATGACAGAAAGGCTTTTTCACTTCCTCTGACCAAAGTCGGTATACACTTTGGTCATGTCAGAATGTGTGCGACGCCTTATCCTATCTCCTGGATAATATTTATATTAGATTTGGGACCAAGTTATACAGACAAATTGTTGGAATTCCGATGGGTACAAATTGCGCACCTCTCGTAGCTGATTTATTTTTATACTGCTACGAAAGAGATTTCATGGATTCTCTTAACCATGATAATCAAGCTGATGTTATCGAGGCTTTTAATTCCACTTCTAGGTACCTTGATGACCTTTTGAACATTGACAACCCTTATTTTGAAGGTATGGTCAATCAAATTTATCCATCTGAACTACAGTTGAACAAAGCCAATATCTCGGATACCGAAGCCCCCTGTTTAGATCTACATCTTTCTGTTGCAAATGGATTTGTTTCTTCTAAAATTTATGATAAGCGCGATGACTTTGATTTTGATATAGTAAATTTTTCGTTTTTGGATGGTGACGTTCCTCGTCGTGCTTCTTATGGTGTATACATTTCGCAACTTATTGTTATGTTAAAATGTTACACCCCATGGGCGGTTTGCCTTTATTACGTCAGGGTGAACATTTGTCACCAACATGACAGGCATATGTACCAGCCGGGTTTCGAACCCGCAACCTCAAGATTGCTAAGCGAATACGCTATCCATTACACCACCGCGGCTGTTTGCTAGAGTCTGCAATCATGTTACAGACTTCAACGCTCGAAATAAATGTTTAACGGCCAAACTTCTCCAACAGGGCTATCGGTATCATAAACTTCGAAAAACCTTTTCTAAATTTTATCGTAGACACTATGAATTGATTTCCAAATATAATGTTGGGTTAAAAAGTACAAGTAGGCAAAGATCAGGAAAAGGCGCAATCAGAAAAAGACTCCCACTCCAAAAACCAAGGTGGGAAAAAACCAAACTAACAATCAGGCACTTATACCATGGAAACATTTCGTAAGCCGAATGAGCAGCTATTTTCCCAATAGGTGGCCACTCAGTTACCTTAACTTAACTAAAAATATGCAAACATACATAAGGCGCCAACAGCACAAAAATATTCTAAACACCAAGACATAAAACAAAAAGAACCACCACAGAAGTATCGACTTGGAACGATCAGTAACACAAAGTTACTGGCGGGTTTAAATCGATTTTACACGGCCGTAACCTCACCCTCAGCTTCTGCAGTGGTTCATAACATTTAGTTAGTTCTTCGGTCCTCGTGGTGAATCTCTAACTAGTAAATGAATCATCAAGAACAAACAAATAAATCATGATAAACATCCTGATGAATCAAAAACCAGGACTCACAGATTCAGTAAGCTGCCCGACGATGGAGATCCCTGGGCGCCAAATAACTTACTAACTCCGGAGCTAAAGAAAAACATCAGTTGGACTCCGGTGGGCCAAGCAACAGACAACAGACAGACGCTTTTAAGTGAGGGCCTTTCGGAACCAGAATTTTATGGTGACTTGGTTTACAAATTTAAGAAACTTATAGGAAGTAATGATTTTTTTTTTCAGTTTAGAAAAATCATAACACGTTACAGACGTATAGGTTATAACTTGAATGTTATGCGACAGTCTGCATGCTTAGTTTTTAACCCAATCACGGTTGATGACTATGCTGCCTTCTTTAATTGCACGCCGGTGGGTCGGGCGTCAGACTCTATGATGGCCCCGACTTAAAGCAATTCATTTTAGTTTGTTGGGGCCGGAGCTTCTTGTCTGTTGCTTGGCCCACCGGGGTCCAACTGATGTTTTTTCTTTTGCTCCGGAGTTAGTAAGTTATTCGGCGCCCAGGGATCTCCATCGTCGGGCAGCTTACTCAATCTGTGAGTCCTGGTTTTTGATTCATCAGGATGTTTATCATGGTTTATTTGTTTGTTCTTGATGATTCATTGACTAGTTAGAAATTTACCACGAGGACCGAAGAACTAACTAAATGTTATGAACCACTGCAGAAGCTGAGGGTGAGGTTATGGCCGTGTAAAATCGATTTAAACCCGCCAGTAACTTTGTGTTACTGATCGTTCCAAGTCGATACTTCTGTGGTGGTTCTTTTTGTTTTATGTCTTGGTGTTTAAAATATTTTTGTGCTGTTGGCGCCTTATGTATGTTTTCATATTTTTAGTTAAGTTAAGGTAACTGAGTGGCCACCTATTGGGAAAATAGCTGCTCATTCGGCTTACGAAATGTTTTCATGGTATAAGTACCTGATTGTTAGTTTGGTTTTTTCCCACCTCGGTTTTTGGAGTGGGAATCTTTTTCTGATTGCGCCTTTTCCTGATCTTTGCCTACTTGTACCTTTTTACTGCTGTCAGCTTGGAATTCATAAAGTTCATTGTGTAACTTTATCATGAATATTAATGAGCTTTATTAATTGAGCCGCCCCATGGGAAAACCAACAATCTGCATAGGCGAAAACAAAGACGCAGATCAGCTTCGCGGTAACCGCGAAGCTGATCAGTGCCTTTGTTTTCACTACTAGGATAGTATAATTCCTCTTCTACTTAAATCCGAAATTTCAAGCTTCTAGCTCTTTTCTGTGCTTGTAAAGCCCGGTTTGTGTCGGACCTGGTGGAAATCCAAATTTCCCACGAGGCGGCTCAATTCTTGTTGACTGTTGCTGTGACACAGTCCAAAACTGTCATCTACAGATTAGCATTAGCAGTTAAATTAAAATATCGGAGTGGCTATTCAGTGACAAACGTTTGTCATTAGCGATTTTTCGTATAAATCGCTAAAATTGACAAACGTTTGTCATTAGCGATTATTCGAATTGACAAACGTTTGTAAATAGTGGTTTTCACGTATTTTCGCTATTGACAAACGTTTGTCAATGACGTCAATAATGATTTATTCGAAAAATCGCTAATTAATGACAAATGTTTGTCAATAGCGATTTAAAATATATATGTAAAGAAAACAAAACATGTCGCCACCTTCGTGGACATAACTGCTAACTCGGCTTGCGATATGTTCTTTCTGAGTATTTTTTTTGTATTTTTTTTTTTTTTTTTTTTTTTTTTTTTTTTTTTGTGTTGGCACCTGTTCATGATCATTACTTACGTTCGAGTATATCGACTATACTGTGGTATTTATTTTACTGCTAGGCGGTTCTTCTCCTGTCTATTTATTTCATGTTGATGTTTGTGCTGTACAAAACTTGTCCATGCAATAAATAGAGCTTTTGTCAAGTGTAAAAATTGAAATTTTCATTGGAACATTTTTGATAGTTTTTTTATTTTTTTTTATTTATTTTTTTTTTTCAAAACATTGTGGGTACACGTTAGAACCGTCTCGGCGAGGCGGTAGAAGGGGGTACGCATTTCACGGACATGTTTTCCGGGTGTAAGTTTTTCCAATCTGGGTTAGTTTGGTAATCTGGTTCTGCTGATTGCAGCACTTCCTAATCATTGTTTACTTTTACTCTTTATTGTGTGCTTAGACCGGTGATCACTTAATTCAAAAACATAGTATATTAATCATGCAGATTTACGTAATTGTGTTGGTATTCCTTGGTCCAAGATTATGATACCATAATTGATATAGAACCACACTTTTGAATCTGTTGATTGGAAAAAAATGGGGGAATATTATTTAAATATCGTATCATGTAGTCACACCCAAACTTCGAAAAATGATACTCCAAGTATTTGGCCGCGTCCAGCTTTGAGCAGCAATCTTTGTATAATTTTTGGATCAATGTGGTTGGTTAGTTTCCTTTAGCCGTCACTCTATCAGCATACATACTTCACATAATTCATTGTACACTGAGCGAAGCTCATCAGTGAATCTCCGTCTTTCACATACCTTTACCAGGTTTTCTAGCGAATGTGCCTTAAATTTTGACTGATAATCATATTTAATGGTTTTACATATCTTCAAATATTTAACCTTCTGATATTAGCAAGCACAAATATATTTATATTATTATATCCGCATTGTTACCGCTTTTCACTGCAGATATTGTTAAACAGTCTTCTGTATAAAGTTAACAATCTTAATGGTGTTTAATCTAATCTTAAAATTTCAGTCGGGTATGGGAAGAATTTCAATATAGGAAAATGATTCACTGATCAAATGCATTCTTAATGCAATGACAATACGGAACTGAAATCTTGATCAGTTATGTCCAAACACCCTTGTAAGCAATCGGGTATACGTCATACGAGATTGTTTTCTTATGCAATAAACCTTCGTTTCTTTCTTTCTTTCTTTCTTTCTTTCTTTCTTTCTTTCTTTCTTTCTTTCTTTCTTAAAAGAGACAGAAAGGAAGAAAAGGAGGGAGACTTTTAGGGCACACACAAAACTATTTATTAACTAGTCAAACGACAACAGATTTATGTCAAGGTTACAAACCGTCCGGGATGCGTGGACAATAGAGCTTTAGAATGGTTAGTGTCGTTAGTCTACTATGCTCATAATATAGCTCGGCAAATAGGTCACTGTATGGGCGTTACCTTATGAATACGTTATTGGGTATGGTCTACTTTTGACCTAGGTAAAAGCTAAAGGTACACAGTTGAAAGACTCAACTCACATGTTGTCCGTTAGAATGAAAATCCGAGTTTGTCTAGTTTACTGGATTGGACAAAATAGGTAGCTGATCTTTAACGGTAAAATACGTGACAACGCTCTAGGCTGACTGAAATCGACTTTTCTATTATCTCCCTACTTGAACAGATGGACTAGCCGACCACGCCCAGATATGAATATTAAAGCTGCCGCCCATACAGTGACCCATTTGCCGAACTATACTAATAATTCAAAGGTGCATGGTAATAAGGCTATACCAGTTTTCGCACGAACAGGTAAGTAACGGTAAATAAATGCAATCTGTAGAGGCAAACTCTAAAACTTGGGATAGCGTTACACATTGAAATAGGTAAGAATATCTAAAAGTTTGCAGTAGATACGTCATACATGTACCAACGCGGGTTAGTCGGTGTTCTTTGTTTATAACGGTTTCCTCAGATCTATCAACGATTCATAGTTTAATTTATCAATGATCGTTCAAAATCGATAATGCTGATTGTGGCTTCTTCAATTTACTGTGAATCGTATCTAACTGATAAAGATTGCTGGTGGGGTAGCTTTTGGCTAATAACTGCTCCTTCGGTTTGTCATATTCATTTATCGTATACTTGATTTTTTTTCCCTATTTCCCATTCGTGCTTCATTGGTATGCATTCCATATTTAGGTCAGTCCTTCATCATTTTTACTTTTACTTAACTCCATAACTATTTTTCTTTATCACAAAACACCGCACCAGGAAAGTCTAAAGCAGATAGTATTTCCATTGACGTCACATTGATGAAAATAAATAATTTCGTGCATGTATATTATAAAATCAGCTCATGTTTTATCTTGAAATTTCCCTATATTATCATGGATTCGTGATAGTGATATTAAAATGCAACTTTTTCTTTGCTGGCTATGAAATGCCACTTAGCTTTTATCGACATTAATGGCGAATTAGCATTTTTAATTAAATATTTTATTAATTAATAAGTAAGTAACTTCCTTAGACAGTCAAACATTGCTAAGTTGTGATGACATGCAATTTTCCAAGGTCATAAAAGTGATCACTACATTTTTTTCCTTGTAATAAAACAAAAACTGTTCCTGACAGTTCTACAATAAACAAGGTGGCTGTGTGGTCTCCATACTTTTATTTGTTTATTCATTGTTGTCAGGAATTAAAACTTCAAAAATGCGGTAGTTTTGCTTATATGTATCCTGTTAGAGCCTTGGCTAAGCTAGCACTATACATCCATCCACCCCTCTTCAATGACCATCAGGAAAACATGTCCGTGTAATATATATCCTCTTAAACCCCACTTTAATGTAGTAAAACTGGAGTGTACGGTGGTATACCTGTTTTGTTTTTTTTCTAATTTTTGCTCCAAAACATAGATTGTGGGTACTCGTTAAAACCACCTCGGACGTCTACCCACAATCTACGTTTTGAGCAAAAAAAAAAAAAAAAAAAAAAAAAAAAAAAAAAAAAAAAAAAAAAAAGAGAGAGAAAAATATCAGAAGTCAAACATTATTTACAAAACATGACAGATCAAGGTCATGAGAAAAAATGCCCTTTAGTCAAACATTATTTACAAAACATGACAGATCAAGGTCATGAGAAAAAATGCCCTTTGGTTTCCGACAAGGCCCGACACAAACCGGCATGTACAGTCATATAAAAAAGGCTAGAAACTTGAGTTTCAGATATAAGTAGACAAGGAATTGTACTATCCGTGTAGTGATACAAAGACGCTGGCCAGCTGTGGAGTTACTACACAGTTGCTCTGTGCCGTTGTTTTCGCAAGTTGAAAATCAGGTTTTCTCATGACGCGGCTCACATGTAATACATTAATTGTAATAGAAATGTCAACTTCCTGAGTAAATGGTTTTTGAAGACACTTTACCAGGTATGGGCATGACAGCCATCTTTATCATGTGATCCTCATAATATCAATATATATACTCCTCAAAAGTTTTGCACCACTTAATTTTTCATATTTTAAGGGACATTTTGACTAACAAATTTAAAACCTACCTTTTTTGAATGTGCATGGTCTGAAAGAGTTTAGTAATATGTGTGATGAGACTTAAACGTTGTGGAAACGATTTTAAGAAAATTTTCTGTAAATACTGAAAATCGAAAAAAAAAAAAAAAGAAAAAAAAAAAAACAAAAAAAAAACACCAAACATGCGACAGTGTTAAGAACATATTTTTGTTTACAAATTTACATACAAGAGCTCCAAAGCAAATGATTAGGCCAAAACAATTTTAAAAATCTCAAAATTTGGGTAAAAAATGCATTTTTTAAATATTGCAATTTTTGAGAGAAAAAAAATCATAACTGAATATTGCAGAAAATGAGTAAAATCAAAGTTAATTTCAACCACTATGAGATGTGTTGACACCAAAACCTACAGCCTATTTTCTTTCTGTTACGGCAATCTCATGTCAAAGATTTTTAACTTGAAAAGTCAGAATTTGGATTAGTCAGAATTTAGATTGGTTGAAAAGCAGTACCTCCAGTTAAACATTAAGGGGTCCTGCATGCTGTGTTTGATGGAAAACAACCCATTTTATTGGAGAGATGAGTAACTAAGCTTTATCTGAGAATTTAAACAAAATCTCAAAAATCGTTATTTTTGATCAAAAATAGTGTTTTTGTCCAAAAAAATTATTTATTTATTTATTTATTTATTTATCTATTTATTTATTTATTTATTTATCTATTTATTTATTTAATTTAATTTATTTTATTTTATTTTATTTTATTTTATTTTATTTTATCTTTTTTGTAAATGATGGCTTTCAGTTCCTTGAGTGAGGATGTGAAACGAATTCAGGTTTGGAAGCCCAGAAATAAAGATGTGGGCTTTTTGCTGCATCCCAAATTTAGTGTTTTCAAAAACATGCATTTTTGCACATTTTTACTTATTATAAATCTTTTCAGGACAAATTATTGCTTTGTTTTTCACGAAGTCCAGCCCTTTAAGATGGTATTAAGTTTTTAAAGTTTAAAAAAGATCTAAACTAAACATTATTTTAAAATGGGAAAAATATTAACTCGTGCAAAACTTCTTTTGATGAGTATATAATATTACTTCCTTGTATCTGATAAAGCCATTACGAAAACTTGCCCATGCAATAAACAGATAATTTTTGAGGTTTCAAAATTGAAAAATTTTAGCTGAAAAATTTTGATATTTTTCTTATTTTTGCTCAAAACATAGATTGTGGGTTCACGTTAGAACCGCCTCGGCGAGGCGGTTCTAACGAGTACCCACAATCTATGTTTTAGAGCAAAAATAAGAAAAAAAAGTTATACCCTTGCAAACCCCAGTTTTTCTATATAAACGTGGGGTTTAAGGGGGTATACATTTCACGGACATGTTTTTCTGATGCTTACTTACACAGTTTGGTTTAAGATGGCTCATTGACTTCCGAGAAAAGCAAAACTGAACTAGAATATGTGAATGACCTTAAGCCAAGATTGATCAATTACCTTGACTTTCATAAATCACATACCTTTATTAACTGAATATTATTAATGTGTCAGCATCTTCTATATAATTTTGCAATGGTTTCCAAAACGCATTGTTTTAACTTTTCTATCCGATATATTGCCCTTGTCGTAAAATATGTCATACCAAAGTCATCATTTTAGCAAAATATGATTGGCTAGAGTTCAAAATGCTACATGCCAACTGTTCACGCAACGGTTCTAGAAATGAAAGGTTTTGAGCATTCTTTGGCAATTGTGAGCATGGCGTTCATGTTGAGCTCGATTTTGAAAACAAAATTCCCCCATTCATCGAGTCTCCATGTGTAGCTGTATTTTTACGTCAAAAGATGACATTGACCTCAATAAATCACACTTGTTCTTTAACTTTTTATTATAATTTTTTTCTCCATATACAAATTTCCATATCTCAGGCTCATGGCATCGTTTCCACTTTAAAACTGCGAAAGTCTAAGCTTCCAAAATTGACATTGTAGTGAAAAAGATGAAGGTCATCCTAGGGTTATCATTAAAATGGAGTCTCAAATGCTACGTTTGTTTTATACTAAGTTTTATGGAGAAAAAAAAAACAGCCGAGTTTAGAGACAAAATTTGGGCATTTTTGAACACGTACTGAGCCTATGACCCAGATCTCGCGAACGAAATTTCTTTCCTCTGTCCCAAGGAGGACAAGTAAAAAAATGCTTTTTCATCCGAGCAGTTTCGGCGAAGATCATTTCAAGTCGTGGATCGACGAGGAACTGTGGTCCGAGCATTGATATACTATAGGTCAGGCTAAAGCACTTTATAATTGTATAGAAATAATATTTAACTATTAAGAAAGTATTTGCCGGTCCGAGAGGGCGTATGGCAGTATATAGAGAAAGAATAACAAAAGTCGACCTACACTGAGTTGACTAAAGGCATGCTTCATGCCAAGTTTCAGTAAAGATATTCAGAGTGTTAAAAACACTCACGTTTAGAAACATACTTCTAAGCAATTTGACATTATTGGACCCCGTTTAGGAATGTGTCTTTGATTTAGACTTCTCGTGTAAATTTTCGAAATTACAGTACAAGAGTCTGGCTTTCGTTGCCGGTTTTAAAAGGGCTACTGATGAGGGTTCATTACCCGAAATTGCGCAATATAGTAAATGCTATCTCCCTTTGAATGTTTTACTGCTTCCGAAGGATTAAGCCTTTATATTTTATTTGCTATTACTGCAGCTGGTGTTGTGCCGTGTGGCGGCCCTAAAAAGTCTCCCCGTACATCATCCATAGTACAGATTATATTTTTATTTAGGCCCTTTGAGATCAGTAAAGATATTCAGAGTGTTCAATACACTTCGTTTAGATAGTTGACATTATTTGACCCCGTTTAGGAATGTGTCTTTGATTTAGACTTCTCGTGTAAATTTTCCAAATTACAGTACAACAGTCTGGCTTTCGTTGCCGGTTTTAAAAGGGCTACTGATGAGGTTTCATTACCCGAAATTGCGCAATATAGTCCATACTATCTCCCTTTGAATGTTTTTACTGCTTCCGAAGGATCAAGCCTTTATATTTTATTCAAAATCATAGGCCATCTGGTTCGGTTTTGGAGAACATTTTTAAAGAATTTTGCTATTTATAGCCATGGTGGCCATCTTGATCATGTGACCTGTACCATTTTATACATACTTTTGTTTGCACTTCTTAGGAGTTTGGCTTTGATTGGCCTAGCACTTTAAGATCATATACAATGTACATGTATTTGGCCCAGTGATATGGGCAGACGATTCTCTGAGGCTCTCCCTTTTAGACCTTTGTAAAGCAATATAATTCTATTGTCCTTCCTTCTTTTCTGCAGGGATTCCCATTTTAGTTTTTTGAGGATGTCAGTCGTAAGTTACCTTTTTATGAACCCTTCTCCCCTGCAGGGACAACTACCCCCTGTACATGTTAAAGAACTCTACATGTACAGCGGTTCTATCCGAATTGGCTTATCCTGCAAAAATACCGGACCTGCCTTAAATGTCCGAAAGGGTATATAGAAAAATAAGAAGAAGAAGAACCAGAGTTAACCTAGACCGAGTTGGCTCAAGGCCGAGTTGACCCGGAATTATGCACGAAGATCATGACATTAGATCCTTCAAATAGCTCAACAGTTTCTCCCAGATTCCGACTCAGTCTGTGGTGCATCTGCACCTTACGACCAAGCTGGGATCCAGCTCAATCGTCAGGCTTGAGAGCCTGACGAATGATCACATAACCAGCCTAACGGCCATTTTGTGCTAAAATCACGCGTTAATACGGTTCGGCATTGCTTGGTCGTAAGCGCTTTTTACTGACAATAGAAACTGTGTCTATATTCCGCGATTCAATATAACGTCACCTGCACCTCTGTGACGGGATAGCCTCCCTTGGAAAAGCGGCATATTGAGGGCTTGTAATATGCAAATTTCAAACTCGAAACTTTGCGAATCGAGTAAGTGTAGAGTATATAGCACAGTAAACCAGCCTTGGTAGATGAGCATGCTTTTCCACCGACGGTGTTGGCTGTGGATTGGCTCGGCTGTTCGTTACACCTCTAGTTGTGTATATTACGGAAATGACAAACGCGTAATAGCACTTAAATTGCCTTAGCGCGTAATGCGCGTTTAAAACGTTCGAATGGAGTTCAAAACTGCTTTTTACTCTAATACATGTGCGGTCTTAAATTGCGCTGATTATACCCCAAAGATTCTTTAAACAGCGCGTGCAAACGTCAATATTTCACGCTCTTATTTCACACAATAAATTCATGTATCGATACAAATGAGAGAGCATAAACTGAACTTTAGTACGCCGGTTGGTTTTAAAATACATGGTAGAGCGTCCGCATCTAAGGGTCACGAGTTCAAAACCCGGCCGCGCCATACCAAAGGTTAAAATGCACCAGTGGCGACCGTGTCTTGTGCTGAGCATCATATGGCAAGTACTGGCTTCTCTTCTCTCTCAAACATTACGGTACAGCTAAAAAGTCTGGTTATATTTTCTGCATTCACCGGTTGACCGTATGAAAGACTGCAGCCATGCTGAATACGCTATCCCCTGGAAACTATAATTATTATTATTATTATTATTATTATTATTATTATTACATGTATAAGAAGCTTATCTTCTTTTCTTTTACAATATGACTTTCGTCATTGTGTCCTACTTTGTCTCCTTTACCTCTGTTTATTGGCAAAATCGAATATACTTAAAAAACAAACATGTTATTTCCCTTTCTAAATTGGCGTTTCTCCGTGGAGACAATTAACAACCTCAGGCCCCTGCGTAGAGAAGTTACATAAATAGATTTGTTTGTTCTATCTCCGTATAAGGACGTATGAAATTGTCAACGTTAACGATGAATCAACTTGTGAATACTATAGGCTGCTAGCCAGAGGGTCGATTGCTCCCCCCACCAGGGAATTTTGCAGACATACCCTATCTTAAAGAACAATTCAAGCCTAGTAGAATAAGAGATGATTGCACCCTGAGCGTCGGGGCGTTATCCTGTAACAGCCTGTTACATATGTTACCTAAACAAAATTAAGAAATTATGATATGGTGTTTTCAGCTACAGAAAAATGACAATAATTTATCATTTTACTCAACTTTTTCATACTGTCTGCTTGCTGTATGTCTATACTACATATTAAAATCGTTTGGACAAAAATTTGACCCACACTTACTGTAACATACGTAACGTAATTTAAGATACCCTTTGAAAATACCACTTTTGAGTGATATCATTTACTTATACTGTTGCACTATTCATTTTTCCAAAGATATGAGATTTATTTCCATCAGCATGTTCAATTGGCAGATAGAAAAACCAAGGTTTGTTTACCTATCATGTATATATTGCCTTTAATGAAGTATTTAGTAGCCCTACCCCCAGTTTCAAAGGCGAAATATTCTATTGCAACGAACGTGAAGTATGTAAAATACTTAAAACTGGTGGATATATATCATAGTTTCTTGCTTATTTTACCATGAACCATGGCTCTGAGGATCTGTAACCAAGTATCTTGGATCAAAGATTTTGATCCAGAATGTAACATATGTAACATACAT
The DNA here is from genome assembly GCA_964017185.1 of Rugalucina vietnamica. Taxonomy (NCBI): domain Eukaryota; kingdom Metazoa; phylum Mollusca; class Bivalvia; order Lucinida; family Lucinidae; genus Rugalucina; species Rugalucina vietnamica. The sequence continues at coordinate 41,002,434 of OZ024875.1, forward strand.
GTAATGAATAACGAAGGGCATTGTACATAGCAGGAATGCCAGTACAGGTCAGTCTAATTCTCTATTCCATTAGATATTTTGCAAACATATATCTTAAATGACATATCAAGCTTGCTCCAATAAGAGATGTTTGCTTTATGTACATTGGAGCATGTGTCTGTTACAGTATGTTACATATGTTACCATAATATGTTTTGAAAATAATGATATGGCAATTTTAGCGTCAGAAAAATAAGATTTTTATTATTCCATTCACCCAGTTCATATAGTCTACATGAAACATGTCCATTCTCAACACTAAAGTTGCTTGAGCAATAACATGACACCTACAGTGTAATGTCTGTAACATATAAGCCGCCTCATGGGAAAACCAACAATTTGCATATCCAAAAACAAAGGTGCAGATAAGCTTTGCGGTAACCGCGAAGCTGATCAGCGCCTTTGTCTTCGCTACTCGGATAGTACAATTCCTCTACTTTCTAAATCCAAAATTTCCAGTCTCTAGCCATCTTCTGTGCTTGTACAGCCCGGTTTGTGTCAGACCTGTTCGGAAACCACATTGTTGGTTTTCCCACGAGTTGGCTCATATATTCAAATAACCCTTTCAAAATAAGCATTGTGGGTGACATCGTTTGTTTTTTTAGTTACACATTCCAGCTTTTTTTTTTCTAATATATGTGATTTTTTACATTACCATGTTCAATGGAGGAGATGGAAAATTCCTATCCTGTATATATTATACTAAATGGGTTATTTAGCAACCCTACCCGCAGTTTCATAAGCCAAATTGTATTGCTAATTACGTAAAGCATGTAAATAATCGTTTCTAATGGCTGTATCTAATGTTGATAATTATTTGCTTATATTTCATGCTTATGGAGAACTATAGTTCTGAGTGGGTGTCACCAAGTATCTAGGCTCAGACATCTTAATGATGAATGTAACGTATGTAACATATATGTATGAATAAAGAATGACGTGGTCTACAGTAGATATATACACTGTATGATGCTATTTCAAAAATAGTGTCAACACTTCACGTTTCCCTATGAATAATTTAGATTTTGGTGTAAAACAAAACTAGAAATCTTATTCAGTTCTGATAATCATGTCTTTGGACCCCATAAATACTATTTTTAAACGTTTCTCTTAAAAATGCAGAAAAATTAGTGTATTACTACAAAATCGTTTGTACTTGAACTGTTAATAGACCTAGAATGATGAAAGTGCCAAGTGGTATCAAATAAATGGGACGGCAATGGACTAATGCCCTCAGTCCTCTAAATACATCATCTGAATTTCAGTTTTATGAATATTAATGAAAACTAAATGCATAACAAATAAGCTGGTATACCTACAAAATGATTATGGTTTTTCAGCAAGCTAAAGTCTGAATGTGCTGAAAATGGCAAGGGCAATTTTCTATCATCCTCCTATAATAAAAAGTCATTTGATGAGCATTAATAAATATAATGGTTAAATTAGATGTTGGCGATTAACCGCCGAAGAATTGAGGCGGGGCGCCTATTTAACCAGATGAATCTTGGCTACTGGAAGTCCTAGACAACTGTAATTGGTATCGACCGGTTGCTAAAACAATGTTCTTTAACCATATGATGTTATGAATAAATCATATGAATGTTTGTTTCATGAATTGCAACAAGAACTTCAGAAATAGAGAAAATTTGCAGAAATGCGAAGGGGTATACCAACAAAGTCACTTATATCTCCACTATCAATAGCTGTTGAGTAGTCAAAATGGCATCAAATGTTACTATTTGGTCACATCAATAATGAATTGTTGTCATGTTATCACAAAATATATGAATCGTCATGTTGTCATGTATACATAACACAAAACATATGAGGTTAAAGCAAAGGTACACGCGTCCCTGTTGCTGGACACCCTTAATTGCTATTTACCATTTTTATCAACGTTTTATGAATACCCATGAAAGTAAATCTGATATGATTTGTATATAAGAGCACTGGGAAATGGTGCATTGTCCAAGCAAATATCTGATACCAATTAAACCCTCTAAGGCAATGCGCGGCTGGGATATAAGTGATTTTGATGGTTTATCTCTTCATTTTTCTCTTATTTTCTCTTATTTATGAAGTTTAATTCTAATATTAGTGACCTTTATCAGATAAGACGGTTTATATATCAGGTTACAGTGTTATTTGTCGAAGACATCTCAGATCATTTTTGACCTGCATCCGGGTTTTTTCCATATGGAAGATGAAAAAGGCAACAAACTGCATCTCTTTAAAAAGTACTTTAAGATGACGTTTTTTTACTATACAAGTCATCATGGATCCTTATTGTTATTCATTTTAATCGCTTTTTGTGTGAAGAAAGCTTTTGCAAAGAAAAATTAAAATAAAAAATTTGTGGATTTTGAAATTTTATGATCCATGCAGGCCATCGTAGATAAGATGCGTTCGGATTTTCTCCATTGAATATAGGCGTGTTCGGATCAAAACCTCTGCTTCACAGAACGAGTTGTTTCCGCCAGTAACGGCTCACCGCACAATAACGATATTTTTACTACATTTTTTTGCATCAGATTGATATCCAGGAATTTTGGGGTTGGTATATATGCATTAAAACTGTCAACGTTAAAACGAATAGGTACAGTTTTTTTCACTGAGCGTTTAGCTGTCAGGCTAAGGTAGTGATGTCATTTCAACAACAGAGCAAACTAGTCTTTTGTGCGTCAAAGATTGATTTCAGTCCCAAAACTATACATCTTGTGCTTAGTTATCACTACTACATCACTGAGCTTCTATGCACTGTCAACAATTTATATTTTAGAATAAAGCATAAATAAAATGTACATCATGCATCCTGTACCCTATTGCAGAACAGATATTAATCTTCGACAATTATCTTTTTTAAAGATGTTTCTTGTAACTCATTGTCATAGCAATCATTTGATACCAGATTCAGCACAGTAATGCTATTAGTAACCAAGACACAAGCCATTTTGTAAGGTATACCCTCTTATTTTCCGTGATTCTTCTCCAGTCTGTAAAAATTGCATTAATATGAGGTATTCATTAAACTTAAAATAAGTTTATTCATTTATCAGACTAGAAGACAAATTGCATAGCCCAAAGCATCAAGCTGCTACCACTTTTATCATTCTAGGCCTATTGACATGCCAGACACTAGTAATTATGTAAGAATAAATGTTATTTTTCCGTGATTTTCCAAACTTTTCATAGTTTTTTTTTATATCAATATTGATAAATATGCAAATGAGATAATTTTCAAATAGACCCAAAACATCTGTAAAATTGTCAATTGGTATCACTGGTATATAAACTATGTGCAACGATGATAGCTTGGGTCTGAAAGACGTTTTTTATGGGTTTTTAATGATTTTGGGTCATTTTAATGTTTAAATTAAAATTCACAAATATGCAAATAAGATGATATGCATAACTTACCTTAAGATGAAACGGCTATAGTGAAGAAGCTTTAAAATGAAACCAAGTTCAGTGGTCTACGATAAGTCATAACGTATATATGATCAATTTTGTAGGTCAAATTAACCCCATGCGGTATTGGTAACACTGTAACATTACATGAAATCTAAATATAAACAACTTGGCGTTACACCGTTACAACTGAGGCACATCTAGCAAATGAAAATAACACAAGCATTTCATTCTTACCTTGCACATTGGTGTTTACAGCTTTGAAATCCACAGAAACTATTACAGAAACCCTTATTTGTTTATAAATGTTAATTCACATATTTTTGTTACATACGTTACACAAATTGAAAACCATCTATGTAAACTTGATAAAATTATCTATCACATATTACCCTTGAAGAATCGTGTAGACAAATGGTAGAATTATGGTAAAACAACCTATTGTTCAATCCCAATCAAAAAATACTGCAAATATAATAAGCTGGTAACAGTTGTTATTTTTAAATGGCCGTTACACCGTTACGCCCCGGCGTACAAAGTGAAAACATCTCTCATTTGAATGCAAATAACACAAACATGACATTCTTACCTTGCACATTGGTATTTGCAGATTTGTACTCCACAGAAACTTGTACTGAAAACCTTATTGGTTTATAAATGTAAATTCGCATATTTTTGTTACATACGTTACATACGTTATACAGATAGAGACCCATATATGTCAACATGATAAAATTATGCATCCCACATACTTTCCTCGAAGAATCTTGCAGACAAATGGTAGAATTATGGTAAAACAACCTATTATTCATTCCCAATCAAAGAACAATACAAATATAATAAGCTGATAACAGTTGTTATTTTTAAATAGCGGTTACACCATTACGCCCCGGCGTACAAAGTGCAAATATCTCTCATCTGAATCAGAAAAGACTGCTCTTTAAGATAGACTATGTATGCAAAATTCCCTAGGGGGGGAGCAGGACCTTTTTCAGCCAGCAGTCTACTATATTCACTATGAAAATGTCAATTCTACGTGGATAAAATTAGCATCTTTCAAGCTCTGAAAAATGAAAAAGTACAAGTAGGCAATGATCAAGAATGGCGCAATCAGAAAGAAATGCCCACTCCACAAACCGAGAGCTTTTTTTACGCATGTTCATTCACAACAGTTCAGTCCGTTATCCCATTAGAATTAGATTTTAGTTGAAACATTACTTATTTTTATTTCAATTACGCAGAAAGCTCAATAAACTTATATACGCGTTCTTGAAGGCGCAGATGATAGCGTTATTTGGCCAAACGTGTTTGAGGAAACCGGAGAACACGGGAGAAAACCACCGAGTCTGCAACATGCCCTGTCCCGGATTTGAACCCTGACTACAGAGGTGACAAGCTACAGCGTTATCCATTACGTTATCCAGCCCCTCCACCCTAAATTAGAATTTGATTTTCTTTGACTGGCCGAGCGATTTTAGAGCAGGATATTTTGTGGGCGGACTTGCGAGGGCGGGCATCGATGGACAGTCGCTGAATAAACTTATGAAAATATTTATCAGGATTTTTGCAGAGTTTAAGAGTTCTTACTATGTAGTCAATTATTTTATTTGTCCGAACTTATCTATCCTTTATGCATAGTCGCACAAAGTATGGACATAGTCAAGGGTGTTGCCTTTTAGAATTAAACGTGTACTCGAAAGCCACCTAGTTAAGGCATAATTTATTTTTGATTTCCGATAAAAGAAACAGTTACCAATAACAACTTCATATTTTGGATATTATAAAAGCAATCTGATACATACACGCCGTTTCCAATGCCTCTTTCAATTTTCACTAGATAATGGTTCGTCGATACAGTGTTGAGTCAGAACATCTTAATTTATTGCATACACCAATCCTTTGCTCTGTCTGCTGTAGAAAGGAATACGCTATTCAGGTTCCGAGACCATATCAATGAGTTGATTCCCTATAGACTGGCTCCAGTCCTTAAAACATGACTTTTACCATATATTTGAAGCAAGTTTTATTCTGACGGCTTTGTTATAAGGTATGAAACATTGGATCAAAGGAAGGCAAAATTTGTCAATAGAAAGAAATAACTTTACTAGAGATCAACATGTGTCATAACATGCAAATTTTCAAACATAAACATGTTTCAGACTGTGGCCATTCTAGATTCTGTAGATATGGAAACATCCAACGCCATTGAGATGTCAAGTTTGTCAAGACTTATTTTGCAAATTTTGCAAATTGTTTTAAAACAATTTGCCATTCATTCGAGCCAAGCCCTTACCTCATTTGTTGGATTCCCCCTCCTCTCAGATTTACATGTACATGCAGACAATAACGAACAGTTCATGATTCATATGATGACTTGGTTAAAGGAGCGTAACCTCCCGCGAATTCATTTTGGCACTGTAATATTTGGTCGAATTGTCCCACTGCGTTCGAAGACATGCAAAACTACACGGTTTGTGCTGAACTGTGACTAATTCGATCTTGCAGATAACATACTGGTGACACGCAAACAGACAGACGCTTAAATGGACATACATTAATCAAATCAATCGCAAAAATGGGATACAAATGCATGTACATGATACAACGATACAATAAGGGAAATGCCATCGAGGGTATGTCGTAAGTAGGGGAACTTGCGATGTCTTCGAGTTACTAATGGTGTTTCAAAATGAAAAAAACGTCGTGATGCCACTGCCTGTTGTCTGGATATGTACATGTAGCTGGCCTCTGTAACTTAGCAAGCCGGTCTCGAACTTGGCAGGTACATACTGTTATTATGCCTTCCATATATCTATGGGTTTTGAATCATGGTTCAAATGGTCTAAGAAACCAATGTGTGGGCGTTTGGTCGTTTCAGCTGGCGACACCATAATTTACACATCCACAAAGTTAACAAGAAAATTTTTTTCATAGGCATCTTTCGATAATTTTGATAACCCCTGTCGCAGTTTTATTATGCCGTTTAGGGTATCGGTTACTCTCAATTCGATTTCATTGTAAATAAACAGCCTTTGAAATTCCCTTTTAGGCTAGGGTAAACAATGCCCCCTTTTTCTCGGCCAAGATGACTTAGGCTTTAGGTATTGTTATTCACACACATTAAGCGAGAAATTTACGGCGAGGGGTTATCGAATCATCTATGTATGAAGAAAATAATAAGAAAGAAATTTGTAGAGAAATGATCGGTATGTATTGTAACACGCAAAAAATATTACATTTAATTGTTACGAAACTGACAAAATTAATGTTGCATAAATCCCAGGGTAATTTATTTTGCTTGCCGTTTTGTCTTCCGTAATGGCTTTTTGTGCATATTGGTTAATAGAATTTAATAATTGCATATTGGTTAATAGAATGTAATGAGTTATTTAATTGTTATTTCCCTCAAATCTCTTTGCAACAAAAATTTACCATATCGCAATGCAAGACATACAAGTATACTCACTGACTTTATAAACGAAGCGCTTGTTTCTTTTCAAGTCGGAGTACGGAATATTTCCGAAAAATAAATCAACTGCAAGTTTACTGTCTTAAACCCCTTTATACCACATGCAGAGGTTATATAAAAATCAACATCAGGGAAACATGTCCCTCAAACCCCAATTTTATATAGCAAAATTGGGGTATGCAGGGGTATACCTATTTTTCTTATTTTTGTTCCAAAACATAGATTGCGGATACTCGTTAGAACCGCATAGGCAGGGTGGTTCTAACGTGTACACACAATGTATGTTTGAGCAAAAATAAGAAAAATAACAAAAATTTACTACTGAAAATTTTAATTTTTTACATCTTTAAAAATCTCTGCATATTGCATTAGCATATGAAATGATAATTTTGTTTCGGAATAAATTCTTCCCAAGCACTCGCATTAAAATATATAGTATTATATATCTGGAGAATTCTACCAGTATCAAACTTAAAACATATTAAGAAATCTGTAAGAAGAATCTTCTTCAAAGGCTTGAGTTGAACGTAAAGTCTATATTAAAGAAACTGCTTATAAATACAACGTACGCAAGTGCCGTCACTTAAACAAGATATGGAAGCTTTTGGTTAAATCGAACGATTATTTTTGTTATAAATATCAACAGACATAAGGCGAGGATTAGAGCTCTGTAAAATCGATTTAAGACCCCCCCCCCCCCCCCCTCTGTGATTTGTTACTGACCGTTCCAAGGTGGTAAAGTTAATATTTATACATGTATTCATGTTGCGTGTTTTGTCCGTTTGTATGTCTGGCTCGTCGGGGTGTTTTTGACTTATAATGGCCGAGTTGCTGTTTTTCTTGTTGGGCTCTTGTTAAGTTTCATGAATGAACATCTTGATGAACCAGTGGAAATGCTCTCCTTCTCGCCAAGTATCTTTGGGTCGAGGTTTTGGCTTTATTTGCAACAACATTTTGTAATACATGTGATAGCCAGTTGAGATCTTGGTTTATTTTTTATTCTAATCTGTTTTTAATAATCAATAATAAATTTCAGCTGTACCGATGGAAATGGTAATTTCGCTGTCCTAGTAAAAATGGTTTTATAAATTATAATCGCTATATTTCTGGTGTATTTGATTGGACTTTTAACTTAATTTTATCAAAAGTTTTTGTTACATGTGTTCGCCAGTTGAACACTTTTTTTGTTTTTATTTAATTTTCTTTCTTCATGAATTCGAGGATGTCCCCAGGAAAATAGTTTTTGGCTTGTACCCAGTAAAAACGATAAATTGTGTCGCAGGTAAAGTGGTTAATCTTTATCAAACTTGTCCCCAACTCAAAACGATAAACGGTGTCCCAGGAAAAGTGGTATGACCTTCTGAACATTGACAACCCTTATTTTGAAGGTATGGTCAATCAAATTTATCCACCTGAACTACAGTTGAACAAAGCCAATATCTCAGATACCGAAGCCCCCATTTTAGATCTACATCTTTCTGTTTCAAATGGATTTGTTTCTTGTAAAATTTATAAGCGCAATGACTTTGATTTTGATATAGTAAATTTTCCGTTTTGGGATGATGACGTTCCTCGTCGTGCTTCTTATGGTGTATACATTTCGCAACTTATTAGGTTTGCTAGAGTTTGCAATCATGTTACAGACTTCAACGCTCGAAATAAATGTTTAACGGCCAAACTTCTCCAACAGGGCTATCGGTATCATAAACTTCGAAAAACCTTTTCTAAATTTTATCGTAGACACTATGAATTGATTTCCAAATATAATGTTGGGTTAAAGACGCTTTTAAGTGAGGGCCTTTCGGAACCTGAATTTTATGGTGACTTGGTTTACAAATTTAAGAAACTTATAGGAAGTAATGATTTTTCTTTTCAGTTCAGAAAAATCATAATACGTTACAGACGTATAGGTTATAACTTGAATGTTATGCGACAGTCTGCATGCTTAGTTTTAACCAAGTCATGGTTGATAACTACGCTGCCTTCTTTAATTGCACGCCAGTGGGTCGGGCGTCAGACTGACTCTATGATGGCCCCGACTCAAAACTATTCATTTTAGTTGGGTTGGGGCCGGAGCTTCTTGTCTGTTGCTTGGCACACCGGGGTCCAACTGGTGTTTTTCTTTTGCTCCCTCTATTAAAACAATGTTGATTTGGATTCCTGGTCCCTCTATTCTTACTTTATATTCGTCCAAGCCTATTGCATTAAAATAGAAAGGTACAAGTAGGCAAAGATCAGGAAAAGGCGCAATCAGAAAAAGATTCCCACTCCCAAAACCGAGGTGGGAAAAAACCAAACCAACAGTCAGGTACTTATACCATGAAACACATCGCAAGCCGAACGAGCAGCCACTCCCCCAACATAGATCATATGTTTCAAAGAACATTGTTTTTCATTAACAGATTTTATTGATACGACGGCATTAGATTACTGTAACAGTATACAGTCAACCGCCAATTTGACGTCATATGAGCCGCGACGCGAGAAAACCGGTCTTCGGGGTTTCCGACCAGGTCCGACACAAACCGGCCTGTACAGTCACAGAAGCGGACTAGAAGCTTGAAATTTCGGATATAAGAAGAAGAGGACATATACTATCCGTGTAGCGAAAACAAAGGCGCTGATCAGCTTCGCGGTTACCGCGAAGCTGATCTGCGCCTTTGTTTTCGCATAGGCAAAAATCCGGTTTTCTCACGATGCGGCTCATATGTAACAAATGAGCCATGCTCATGAGGTACCATTCTTTTATGATCTAGATGTATATATGAAAATGAAGGTCTGTTGTGTTTTACTCTTTCGCATATTTACGGTCCATTCTGCAAGACATTTCATTTACGAAATTCCAGGTTTCTTATAGTTTACTTGACTCAATGTCTAGAACTACCCTCATGTTAAACTCTGATGACAGATTTGTCTTGACGCGACTTGTATGATATAAAAGTCGTAGAAGAAGAAAAAAAGAGAAATTTCATCAATTATTATTGACACTTAAACAACACCCACAACAGTTTTTTGTTTCTTATTTTAACGGAGTTTCATTTAAAATACTTGAATGTCACATATGTTGCCAGATGAATTCTCTCAGATTGCCTAAGGAAATCATTTTATAGGAAGCGTCATGTCTAGAGGTATTAGCAGAATAAATGATGGGGTTGAGGCAGGAATTTAATATGTTCTCATGCGAGGCTCATTGGGTTTGGTAATGCATTATGAAAACATGGCTATGCAATATACAGTGCTTTTTAAAACATGTAAAAATGAATTGATATTTTTCTTATTTTTGCTCTAAATATACATTGTTGGTACGCGTTAGAACCGCCTTGGTTCTTTATTTATTTAAATAAACCACCCCGACGAGCCAGACAGACAAACGGACAAAACACGCAACATGAATATAAATATTAACAGAACCGCCTTGGAACGGTTAGTAACAAATCACTGAGGGCTTAAATCGATTTTACAGAGCTCTAATCCTCGCCCTATGTCTGTTGATGTTTATAACAAAAATAATCTATCTATCTATCTATCTATCTATCTATCTATCTATCTATCTATCTATCTATCTATCTATACAGTGTTTAAACAGGGTAACTCGAATTAGCTTATTAGCTATTCTACCTTGTGGCCCTCTGGAAATAACAAATATTTACATATATACAACACCATAAAATACATAGGTGGCAAGTTATAACATGGTAATCACAGTATTACCAACATATACATTTGTGCGCTAAAAACAATAATATAGTCTTAAGTCGTAAAAAAAAACAATAAAAGTGGTATGCTTTAAAATTTTGGTCCTTATGACGATGACAGTAATTTCATTACATGATCCATGGGCGTATAAAACATATGAATATATATCTAGAAAATATTTGAAAAAGAGCATCCATAAGAAGGTTTTATTAAATATATATTATATCTTTTGTACATGTATACTATTTCAATTAAACATTCGTTAAAACATAGTAACAAATGAACTGTCAAGCAGAGTGCATGTTTCGGATCATGTGAAAGCAATGGTCGAAAAAATGCAAAGCAAAAATGCTTTAACATAATGATGTTTTCACCTTTTTTTATTCTCAATACACATCTTCAGGATGCCTGGCACAAATCTACAAGATAACAAGAGTGCAAATATTTTATTAAAAAATCGTTGTTTTTGTTTACTTTTATGATTTTTTGGTTTGGCGGTTGTGCCCTTTTTCATCATTTTATCAGGTTGCCAAAAATCAAGCGAATAGAAATGATACAAATCATGTGGCAATCAGCACGACAATCTAGCACACATGCGCTCGAAGACTGGATCTCTCTCTCTCTCTCTCTCTCTCTCTCTCTCTCTCTCTCTCTCTCTCTCTCTCTCTCTCTCTCTCTCTGTGTGTGTGTGTGTGTGTGGGTGTGGGTGTGTGTTCTTCCGTTTGGATACACTAACGATATGTTAATGCAATTATTTTCCCTTTAAAACCTTTTCTATAAATCCTCAATCAACCCTCCTCTATGGGTTACTATATAGACAAGGTAGGAAACGTGGTGTCCCGGTTTTATTGGGGTCATGAGATTCCCCGTATCTCAACCTTCACCGTTATTTCAATGCTGGATGTCTTCTCATGAACGTCTTTGTAAAAGCGGCCGGATGTCTAAACTAAGAAGAGTTGAAAAATACCGCTTGTCAACGCTCTCAGTGGTCGCTTTCATCTGTTGACGTCAACCTATTGTTTTCAAATCGTCATTGTTGTTCACTACAGACACAGAATGGTCTTTCATATTGCGATTCTTTCGATGTTAGTCCAGTGTGTCAACAGCTACCTTATGGTACTAAAAATTTAGAAATTTACGTCAAAAATAAAAAAAAACGACGTCACGTACAAGAAATAAGCGTCAAAGGAGGCATATATTTTTCTGATTTGATTTTGTCTCCCCCAATGACTTTCGAATATCGGTGTCAGTTTGGAAACTTTTTGCAAGATAATTAAAGGTATCATACCCTTTAGCTATGGAAGGTGTGGGGGGGGGGGGGTAACATTTTTTGTTTCACAATAACGCGACAAGCGTAAGAATCAACGTCATGGTTTTCTAATTGTGTGACAAAGAATTAACGGGACTATCGAAATTTGTATCACTAAAATAAATTTTGGTGTTACACAAAGAAAAAAAACAACAAGCGAATTTTTTTTTTCGAGTTTCTTTTGCGATTAAGTATATATACTTAGCGTCAATGAAAAGTTACCAGTAAATAAGGTTTAAATAACACACGACAATATTTGATTCATTCTGAATAGCAAACTGCCGATACTTAACAATAAATAAAATACTAGAATTTGTTTTCTATGTGAAAACTGATGTCTCCCCCCTTTCTACGTGCATGTCCAAAATATGCAAGCAAGAGTTATAGTTCTTGTGCATCACATATCCTGTCATTCTGTTTTATAAGTGTACCAAGTTTCATTGAAATATCTCTTACGGTTTTCAAGTTATAGAGGGGGCATGAAAGTGTTTGGAAAATAATCAAAGGGAAATAACTCCAAAGATATGAAAGCAAGAGTAATGATTCTTGTGCATCATGCTTTATAAGTGTACCATGTTTCATTGAAAAATCTCTAATGGTTTTTTAGTTATAGAGCAGACACGAAATTGAATGAAAAATAATCAAAGGTAAATAACTCCAAAGATATGCAAGCAAGAGTTATGGTTCTTTAGCATGACACATCATCTCATCGTGCTTTATAAGTGTACCAAGTTTCATTGAAATATTTCTTATGGTTTTCAAGTTATAGAGTGGACATGAAATTGTATGGAAAAATAATCAAAGGGAAATAACTCCAAAGATATGAAAGCAAGAGTTATAATTCTTGTGCATGACACATCGTCTCATCATGCTTTATAAATGTACCAAGTTTCACTGAAATTTCTCTTACGGTTTTCAAGTTATAGGGTGGACACGAAATTGTATGGAAAATAATCAAAGGGAAATTACTCCAAAGATATGCAAGCAAGAGTTATGGTTCTTTAGCACGACACGTAATCTCATCGTGCTTTATAAGTGTACCAAGTTTCATTGAAATAACTCTTATGATTTTCGAGTTATAAAGTGGACAAGAAATTGTATGGAAAATAATCAAAGGAAAATAACTCATAAAATACTCAAGCCAGAGTTATGGTTCTTGTGCATGACACATCGTCTGATCATGCTCAATGAGTGTACCAAGTTTTATTGAAAAATCTTAAACGGTTTTCAAGTTATACAGCGGACACGAAATTGTATCGAAAATAATCAAAGGGAAATAACTCAAAAAATACTCCAGCCAGAGTTATGGTTCTTGTGCATGACACATCGTCTCGTCGTGGTCTACAAGTGTACCAAGTTTCATTGAAAAATCTTTAACGGTTTTCAAGTTATACAGCGGACACGAAATTGTATCGAAAATAATCAAAAGAGTTATGGTTCTTGTGCATGGCACATCGTCTCGTCGTGGTTTACAAGTGTACCAAGTTTCATTGAAAAATCTTTAACTGTTTTCAAGTTATACAGCGGACACGAAATTGTATCGAAAATAATCAAAGGGAAATAACTCCAAAAATACTCAAGCTAGAGTTATGGTTCTTGTGCATGACACATCGTCTCGTCGTGGTTTACAAGTGTACCAAGTTTCATTGAAAAATCTTGAACGGTTTTCAAGTTATAGAGCGGACACGATTTGTGACGGACAGACAGACAGACAGACAGACAGACAGACGCACGGGGAAAAACAGTATGTCTCCCGACCCTGTCGGGGGGAGACATAATAAAGGTATTCATTTTCCAGGCTTAGAGTGTCATCCATCATTGCTATCGAAAACGGTGCTCGTCACAGCTGATTAGATTATACTCACTCACTGACGAATGTCAGAAACTTCCATCAAAATGTATAGAGAAATACGAAATTTTGTTACTACCTAGAAATAAGGTCCTCTATTCTGCCAACTGATTGATTAATTTACACCAATTTGGTGGCGTTTTCAATGAGGGTGTTATAGTCATGAGAATGTATGACGACATGTGATAGGACTGTATAGTTCGCAAAAATTTCGAAAATTGCACGTGATGCACGTGCACCATAGTTCCCGGGCTAGTGGAACTGGTGGATGTCTCTAAATTAACTTGCTGTTGACCAGAATCATAAATAAAACTAAAAGTTTTGAAAGAAAGTATATATTTTTCATAATATCGAAATTTAAGTGGTGGTCACTTTTCATTGACGCTGAGTATATATTTGGCCCAACTTGGATATTATACTTGTAAATACTAGTCTTTGTATTGACTACATTGTATTGTAAAATTACAGTTATTGTCTTTGGCTACATATTGCCAAATCTGGAGGGTCATTGAAGAGGCTTAAGTAGCCGTAACCGCGGTATGGCCCATCCCCTTTCTCATAATATGTTCGCTGCTCTTAAAGGATCTCAGTTTTATTTTTATTCCTGATATAACAAACACAGGTGTGATGGTATAGGTGTGGTGAAAATTTGAAAATAGAAAATCAGGCAAAATCTCTTCAGTAATTCAGCAAAATGCCCGTCTGTTGACGCAATCAAAGAATGGCGGACATGCTGAGAACAATGTACTCCACAAAAAAACATCGTTTTGCGGAGTGTATATTTAGCCTTTTCACAGATGTCAGCAAATAAAATATTTCTATATATGCTTTCATTTTTGCAAGCTTAGGAGTAAAATATTTCTGAGTCTGTTTTATTTAAATACCACAAAACCTCCCACCTCCATAAACTTGAAGAAAAAAATGGAGTGGGATTTTCTCTCTGATTGCGCCATTTCCTGGTCATTGCCTACTTGCACCTTTCTAACACAAACTTCAAGCATCATACATGAAAATGCCAGGTCCATGAATTACCATGCATTCTTAAAGGTAAGGCTCACCTTAGTTAAGGTGATATTTTGATTCGATGTCTTACCTTTAGAATCAATAACTGTTTTTACGAAAACATACAGTGGTGAAGTCACAGCTGATATACACGTGGTATGGAATGGGCGACGCAAAATGCAATTCTGTCCGAAGTTGAGATGAAAAATTCGAGTTTTCTCCTATACCATTTACTTTATTGGCTGATAGATAGGTGCAGTCAATGCAGAAATTGAACATTCATTAAATGAAAGCAACATAAGGAATCCAAGTTATTTCGTTTTCGCAAACATTTCCGCCCCATGAACATATAGAGCTTCCAACATGATAACATTGAAGTGTTTGCGAAAACGAAATAACCGGGATTTCTTATGTTACTTTCTTCCAATAAATGTTCTATTTTTGCATTGACTGCACCTATTTATCAGTCAATAGAAGAAACGCTGTAGGAGAAAACACGAAAATCTAACCTCAACTTCGTTCTCAATTGCAGTGTGTGTCACCGATCATTTGAATGTATACAATACCACGTGATTGTCAGTAGTGTGACGTGTATACAATAAAGTTACATTAATCACAGCTGATAAACACGTGGTATGGCATGTGTGACGCACAATGCAATTCCGCCCGAAGTTGAGATAAAAATTCGAGTTGTCTCCTTTACCATTCACTCTATTGACTGATAGATAGGCACACTCAATGCAGAAATTGAGAATTTATTGAATGAAAGTAACATAAGAAATCAGGATTATTTCGTTTTCGCAATCACTTCCGCCCCATGAACATATAGGGCTACCAACAGAATGACATTGAAGTGTTTGCGAAAACAAAATAACCAGGATTTCTTATGTTACTTTCTTTCAAGAATTGTTCCATTTCTGCATGGACTGGGCCAATCTATTTTTCAGTGGGAGAAAACTCGAATATTTAACCTTAACTTCTGTCTTTATTGCAGTGTGTGTCACCAATCATTTATCGGTTTGTATGTATACAATACCACGTGATTGTCAGTGGTGTGAAGTGTATACAATAAAGTGACATAAATAAAACTGATACGTTTATTAATTTCAGTATATATGTATCTGTTTGGAACCTTAACTAATGTCTTCCTTAGATTGTGATCCATACTACGAACCTATATTTATTTATTTATTTATTTATTTATTTAAAGTATAAACAAATAGAAATATTATTGAAACTTTATCTTACAAATATTATGTTTATATGAAGTATACGGAGAGGTTTCAGTCACGCAAACTACGTGAGCGGTGAGTATGCAGTTCGGTAGCCCATTATGAAAACACGCCCATGCAATGTACAGAAAATTGTTTTGGTTGTAAATATGAAAATTTTCACTGGAAAACTTTTGATATTTTTCTTATTTTTGCTCAAAACATAGATTGTGTGTACACGTTAGAACCGCATCGACGAGGCGGTTCTAACGAGTACCCACAATCTATGTTTTGGAGCAAAAATAAGAAAAATAGGTATACCCCTGCAAACCCCAGTTTTGCTATATAAAAGTGGGGTTTAAGGGGGTATATATTGCACGGACATGTTTTCTTGATGGTTTGCCTTATCCTCTGTCTTGCCCATCATAGATGCAAAAGGCCATACCTTTCAGATCAGATCAAAGACTGATGAAAACATACATAGGCCACATCAAAGATACAAAATATGAAAATATGCACATATGAGTTGCAAGTCATACGATAATAAAATGAACATGTTAAAGTCACAATCAAATTTTAACAAAAGCACAAAAAGTGACGTTTTCTTTTATCTGCTTGAATTTTATAAAATACAATCAGTTAGTTATATAAAGCTTTGATATAAAGTGTGAGAATTTCCCCTAAAAGATGCTCAAATGTTTAGCAATTATGAATAACTATACTTTGATCCATTCGGAAATAAAAAGGTTAGACTAAGCTCTTGTGTGGTATTGTTAAAGTTTATGTTTTTATAGGTTTTTATTATTGAGTATCAACATATTTTACGTGTATAAAAAGTTATTAGATATGGTCTATGAATGTATCAGAAAAGCAAGAAGCAGCACATGTATCACGTGAGCATTGTACATGCACGATCTGGGTAAACTGGAACGTCAAAGTAGAAAACAAATAGACATTCACATCAAACACCCTATAAGTATATTTAAGTGAGACTTAATTTGTAAATGCCTCATATTTCAACGTGACAATTTGCTACTGAGTGTATTTGTTTGAGAAATCAATGTTTGAAGTCTCCAAATCAGGCTGACTGCCCTGCTAAGAAGTACTGATCCTGCCTAGGAAAGTGGTTGAGTCAAAACTTCCATAGATGTCTTCTTTTATCCTATATATTAATAGTTTGAGATTTGGATTCTTAATCATAATGGAAACTGTGTGCTAGCTGTTACTCATCGCCATTAAAAAACTACCGCATATTAACATAGATATAACGACGGTCTTTTATACTTAACCCATTTAATAAAGGTCAATGCTACGATGTCCAATCCTTTATTGGTCATCAAATATATTATAATTAAGATGAGTAAAGCTTTATAAGCATATATGCGACAGCTTAGAAATTGCTTTATGAATGAGGAGATTTTCTTCGCCCTATTTGCTCGGACTTAATCTTGACAATGAATGAAACGTATTCATTTTTCCCATGGAGATGTGTCAAAACCATTCATGGATTTTTTCCAAGGTTAATGAAGCTTATGGGTTTGTCATAGGAATTCATACAAGATATTTATTATATAGGTGTGGACATGAATGTTGCTTTAATAATATAAACGAGGCAAAGTAAATCCCTGGTCCCGTTGGAAATAAGTAATAAGACACTTAGTTAAGCGAAGAAAGATATCTAGAATTACGGATCCATCGTGCCTTCAATTTCTGCTGTGGCTAAAAGCATTGAGGGTCACACAAATTGACATTACAATAAATGCACATTGAAGTTAACTCATTTAAGCCTGGCGTCCTTTTTGTGGGACATAGGCAAACAGCATAGCCCCAGATGTGACGCCGCAGAACGCGGCGTCCCATCTAGGGCTATTCTGTTTGCTGAGAAAATTTTCATCGAAAAATGGAATAAAAATTAAAAATCACTCCTAACACCCCTAAAAACGAAAGTGGACTCATCCAAATATAACGATGGGAGAATCCATTCGTCAAATATGGGTTAATCGTCGCCATCCACAGTAATCAGGTTACTTTGATATCCCCGCCTTTGCGTTTGTAAGAGAAATGAGCCGCCTCGTGGGAAAACCAACAATGTGGTTTCTGAACAAGTCCGACACAAACCGGCTTGTACGAGCACAGAAAAGAGCTAGAAGCTTGAAATTTCGGATTTAAGTAGAAGAGGAATTGTACTATCCGAGTAGCGACAACAAAGGCGCTGATCAGCTTCGCGGTTACCGCGAAGCTGATCTGCGTCTTTGTTTTCGCCTATGCAGATTGTTGGTTTTCCCATGGGGCGGCTAAATTATTGGAAGGGTTATAAAGAGAGCATTCAAAATACAACAATTATAACGCTGAGCCGATGCGCGAAAAATGAACACTATCAATTTCGCTCTTAGAAAAGTCTTACATGTACATGTGTCCAATGTTTGTACCGAACTTTTCAGAGTTTTAATTGTCAGCTTGAAGATTGAAGAAATATAATACGGGTTTCCATTGCCCCTTTACAATGTAAAAAGGAGCTTGACGTAGGCTCCGGTCAAAGCATAACTTGTTACAATTTTACCATGCAGTGTCTCTATTGGTAAGTTATAGAACGGTGTAATTTTACGAGAAGTGCTAATTTATTTCTCCATTTACAAGAGTTTTGTTTAAAATATGTCCTTTTGAAATTAAAATGCTGTAAAATGTCCGCATTCGGGTATGAAATTTGTTCTACACTATAATTATTAATTTCGAAAGTATTAGATCTAAAGAGAATTCTTAACAAAGTTACAATAACGTTTTCTGCAAGTTAATACCGACGTCTCAAATTCCGTTGAGGTCTAAATGGTTCGTTAATGAGCCACTGCATAAGAAAAACATCAAAATGCTTAGGCGGCGAAAACAAAGGCGCAGATCAGCTGTGCAGTAACTGCACAGCTGATCAGCGCCTTTGTTTTCGCTACATAGATAGTACACTCCCTCCTCTTCTACATATATCCAAAGTTTCAAGCCTGTAGACTGCTTCTGTGACTGTACAGGCCGTTTTGTATCAGACCTGGTCGGAAATCCAGATTGTTGCTTTTCTCATGTGAAGGTATAAATGAAAAAGAACGTGTGATAAAGCATTGTGGGTAGATTTCAATGTACGAGCATAGAGAACAAAGGCAATTTTCATCTTTAAAATCGCAGGGTATTATTTTACAGTAAAACTTTGAAGTTTTTGAAAGTGTTTACTCACGCCGATGACTGTTATAATATGTGCCCATAAAACGTCTGGTCATAAAAAATTAATTTATACATGCATTGATTTATGTCATGAATATAATTATTAAGGTGTGTTTTCGACCACCTATTTTTTGGAGTTGACGAAAAAAGTAATTTACTATATACATATGACAATCTAGATAGCATCACCCAAAAACAGACAGGCGGACATTATAAACGGCCAACAGGAAGGTACATGTAAATCAACGCAGAGTCACTTTAGAAACTATCGATTGGACGGTACCTCAGTCTCACTACAGTAGAATTTATCATCTCCCGTAACTGTTAAAATTTTAGCTGGCTATTTAAATTTTCTTTTATGGTGCATGTATATGTACTGGATAGGCAACAGCTTAATAGATGCTTTCAAACGATGTAGAAGATTACTTTGAAACTGTTTTGAATGTTGTTTTTTGCTTTGTCATATCGGTTCGCGCATAATGAAATACTTGTGTGTTTCCTGAATGCTTGGGCTGTTGCAGAATGAATGACGTCACTGGAGGTTCACGTTGTTTAACTGGGGATTTTCTAAGCCGTCAATCTTAGAGAAACAAACAAAACAAAACTTTTATAGACGAAAAACGGACTATATGGAAAGCAAACGGACTATTTACAGTTCATGTGTCAGCCAAGATCCTTGGACCATCCTGTTTTCTTTTATACATCACGGTGATTTTCAATATTGTACAAATTTAAAAATATCTGTATATTGCAGGTAAGGTACACAGAAAGTGACTTCTTGCTTCGGGGTGACAGTTGTAATAAAATTGCGAATCGATTAATCGATAAGAAAGAAAGAATTACGTAACTTAATTCAGTTAGTGCATTTAACATTTCTGTATTTTGAATTTCGGCCTACAAACACGCCAAGAACGGGAATCAAAACATAATCTGAACTTTTATTATGGCATGGACATTGGAACAACCATAGCAAACAAAACTTGTACTTTATCATGTACGCCCGTACGTCAATATCAACATTTACTTAGCATCGAAATCGTTTGTTTTTGTTCTGTCAGTGTCAGTGAAAGTTACAGTTGGTCAATCAAAGTCATTGAAATACGTGTGTTGAACCAGAAGTATTCTTCTTTTACCTTATATTAGGCTATAAAATCAAATATAATACGCTGTTGCAGAGCTTATGTATTAAGCATCTCTCAAAACTTTCAAGACCCAAATACCACGTCGTTACAATGTACTGTGTGATTAACATGTACAACCACACTTTTATATAAACAGTACACAGTTCTCTTATTTTTCTAATGGTAAAACAAGTAAAGATCAGAAACAGTGGATTTCCGCCCCCCCAAAACAAGATGATGTACTGATAAAATCAGTACATTACGAAGACATGTCCCATGTAGTATACAGATGATTTTAAAGTTCTAAAGAAAATGAAAATTTTCAGTAGAAAAAATTTGATATTTTTCCTTATTTTTGCTCAAAACATAAATTGTGGTCACGGTTCTAACTAGTACCCACAATCTATGTTTTGGAGGAAAAACAGGAAAAATGGGTATACCCCAGTTTTGCTATATAAGAGTGGAATATAATGGGGTATATATTGCATGGACATATTTTCCTGATGATCAGTATTATCTTACAGTCGGATGAGCAGCCTTTTTTTTCTCTCTTCTTTTAAATTGGTCAATTATGTGAAAACGTTTGTGCTCTATCATCATAAAAATGACTTGAAAAACTTTGTGCGTTATCAATTCTGAGATTTTAGTGCGCATGCGCGGGAACAAGCCCCTGGGTGCAAAACTGCATTTTCCGTGCCCCGCGCGGGCTCGAAATTTTTAAAATAATTCACTCGATTCACATCTGGACGATCGTCCGATGAGTGTATGGCAATACCAATGTTGAAACCCACGGCTCAACGCCAGAAATTGGCATTGATTTTCAGTACCCGAAAAATGCGTGTTTTTATGCGTTTAACGTCACTTGGTCACATGCTCGACGTCAATGCAGATGTCATCTATATGCTTTATTTTGTGTTGGCAACCTAGCATTGAATAAAGTGTATTGCAGCTATGGGAAAGTCGTTGTTCACTGTGTTCCGTTGCTTTGGAATAGGGTGGTTTACACAGTTAAGCAAGAAATTCATTAAAATCGCTGATTTCCTTCATTTTTCAAAATGACCCCTTCGCCAGTTTTTACGCAATTGTAGGCGGACGAAAAAAGTCAGACGGCTGATTTTTACTGGTCGTTTGTGAAATGGTTAGACTACATACTGTATATTCAGAATTTCGGATGAATCGACTGAAACCACAAAAAAAAAAAACTATTAAAAATTTAATGACGAGTTGCGTTGGCTGTGGAACTCAGTATATATTTAAAGGGAACGGCAAGGTTGAAATACAATACATCTTAATTGATCTTAAACAATATGGTTCAAGTTTTATTAAAAATCGGATGAAAATTAAGACATTTATGTTGTTTTGAATTTTACTTGATTTCCGTTGAAGAAGGCGACCATATTGGAAAGTCATGTGGCTTTACGACGTCATAAAGCCCTAATGAAATATACATAATCAAAAATAATGAAACGATATTAACATGTTTGTTTTAAGTTTTGTTTAAATGGTTTCTACTATCAATGCTGATCTTATTTCATCATATTAGTTTTGAAATATAAAACTTATTCATTGTTTTTGGTTTTACAGTTTTCTAATTTTAAAATAATTAAACTGGTGGCCAAGAGTGTTTTCATTCAAAACTTTGAAATGCCATGATCGCACTTATTCCTTGAGCGATTTGAACACAATTTGCACCAAAATGTTTGCTTTGATTATTGTTGTTCAATATTGACATATAGAAAGTGAAGATACATATATACATATACTATCTAAGCCAACATTTTCGCCCATATCTTCAAGGAACCATGTGTAGATGTTGGTTAAACGAGCATCCAACTTCTCCGCCCGAAGTCTGGGATGAATTTTAAATTTAATTGCATCGACCTCAGGGCCATCTATTCTTGCCCCCGGCATTACTCGATGCCATAGCTGTGAATTGGCTTTGTTGAGCATTTACATGTACATCAATATGCATAATCGAGGACAAATTTCAGGAAAGAGTTGTTGCCAATTTGTTTATCTTTAGTTTAAATGTGATAGTTTGATTTGGACTGTTCATAAATATTTGTTACTGTATTGCACTGATCTATAAAAGACTATTTTCTTGATCCGACAATAGAGCTGCACTTTTCAAATATGAGCAGTTCAAAACAGTCATTTGAAAACAACTTGCTGGCAATGACTGGGCTTAACATATACGATGTCAATGACATTATGCCAAGAGTAAATATATATGGTACTTCAGGGTGGAAATGTGTATCCATCAGTAAAACATGTCTATGAAAAGAATATCCCCTTGAACCCACTTTTATATAGTAAAAGTGGTATATATTTTTTTTTATTTTTTTGATCCAAAACATAGATTGTGGGTACTACATAGATTGTGGGTACTCGTTAGTACCCAAAATCAATGTTTTGAGCAAATATATTAAAACTATCGAATTTTTTCTGATCATCCGGAAATTTTCAATCTCTACAGCTGAAAAAATCGCTACATATATAACATGGGCATGTGCTCGTAATGCGCTCAAGAACTCAAGTGGACACCAGTGAGGCTCGAACCTCTGGATCCTCCTTCCGGTGTTAACATCATTAAAACATGTCCGTGCAATGTATACCCCCATAAACCCCACTTTTATATATACACTTTTATATGGGGTATGCAGGGCTAAACCTATTTTTCTTATTTTTGCTCAAAAACATAGATTGTGTGTACTCGTTAGAACCTCTAACGTGTACCCACAATCTATATTTTGAGAAAAAATAAGAAAAATATCATGAAATTTCTACAGAAAATTTTAGTTTTTTACAACTGTAAAAATCTCTGTATATTGCTTGGGCTTTTATAATGATGTATCGCTCTATCACAAGGCCACCGCGCTCCTTATGCTACGCGAATCCTAAATGCAATGTATACATAGTTTCCGGAAACCTACAATCTCCGACACTTGATTTCCATCAAATGTCGGTAAAGTGGCACAAAATAATGATAGACCAATAATTTACTTTGAATTAGACACCATAAAATTCATTGCGACCAAAAGAAACCCTGCCCGTTTCTATTTATTATCCAGTCAGACAGAACTACATACCTACAGCTGAAAGTTTTCTCTGTAGCCAACAACAAATGGCGTTTTCAGACTGAATTTAATATAAGTAGGCTAAAACATGTTTATGCTTTGATGTTTGCACAGAAGCACAAATCAGGTTTGTCACATAACATTGCACAAAAGAATACTACGGCTTATTTGTAATAGTGTATCTGTCCCATAGTGTTTAAAGTCTAAAGTATTCTCGGAATTACAGTCAA
The DNA here is from genome assembly GCA_964017185.1 of Rugalucina vietnamica. NCBI lineage: Eukaryota > Metazoa > Mollusca > Bivalvia > Lucinida > Lucinidae > Rugalucina > Rugalucina vietnamica. The sequence goes on from OZ024875.1 coordinate 41,026,049, forward strand.
AGCCAATATTTACTTTTGATAATATTTAGAGGAGACAGCTACCAGACTACGTCATTGATGACGTCAGCTGTGATCTAGCTCTCTTACAGGCGAGTCTCTGATCGAATGGAATTTCAGGAAAACGGAAGTGCTAAAATAGGTTATCGATGTAAATGTACTAGAGATTAGAATTCAAACTGCTCATAATTTTAAGCCTTGAAAACTCTACAAAATGTCAGAGAATGACGCGTGCGCTGAATTTAGAAGCCGATATACCTTACATTGTATAATATTTTAAATGATTTCATTTCAAATGAGCATATAGTTCAAACTTCCCGTTTTCCCGTGCATAAAAAATGCTCAAACAAAATTTGTACATGTATGCTCCTATCAAATGAGAGTTAAATCATGAGTACATCTTTGTTATGCAAACAAGCAAGATATAGTCTGTTGCAGTTGTACATGTAATCCATAAACCTGTATTTTACCCATTTGTCATAGCCAGGCTCATACATGTACGTATTGTTGGATGGAGGCGAGAACATAAATGAATGTGTAAGCTGAACATGCATTAATTTTTCCCGTTTACATTTAATTGAATAAAGACAAATCGATACTATTTTGGGCCGACTGATTCATAATATTTGCTTTCGAACCATTTTCAGTTTGTCTATTTCTAAAACTGGATACTACAATCGGTTTTAGATTATTTAACATGTTTAATAGACCAATTATTTAGACCGCAAATAAATGAGCCGCCGCATGGGAAAACCAACAATCTCCATATGCGAAAACAAAGGCGCAGATCAGCTTCGCGGTAACCGCGAAGCTGATCAGCGCCTTTGTTTTCGTTACACGGATAGTACAATTCCTCCACTTTCTAAACCCAAAATTTCCAGTCACTTGCTATCTTCTGTGATAGTATAGCCTGATTTGTGTCAGACCTGCTCTGAAACCATATTGTTGGTTTTCCATCAAGGCGGCTCAAATGGTGTTTGGTATATACGGATATGGGTCGTGGGACTGCCTAGAACGGTTCGATATTCCAAGTCGATATTGGCTGAGACTAAATTACACAATCACCTTGAACTGGAACTGAAAACTTCCGCGGTGTGCAGACCCTACTGGAAATACTATCTGCTTTAACTGGAAATACTAACTGCTCTAAGAAACGCGGCCAGTATTTCGCTTATATAATAATACACGGCTACAAAATCCAATACCATAGAAAAATCCCCTATATCGCTTGTTAATCTAATCTTACCAATTAAAAATGACCAAAGAATATTAGACTATGTTACTTATACCTTAATATTTGACTTGAGCAAGCAGTTAGGATATTCCGATTGTCCTTACAAATACAGGAAAACAAACAAATCTGGGACTTAATTTGTAGCCCCCCAACTAAAAAGTCTATCTTCAGGTTTCAAACTTATTGCGACACAAACCAGTCTGTGGAATAGACCTAAAATGAAGAATATTAAAGAATAATTTTTCGGCCGCGAGCCGTAACCCTTGCCAGATTCCGTCGGCGGGCTGAACAACATATCTCTAGTTCGCGTTTTGCGAAAAATAGGTGCCGTTTTAATATAGCTCACCGTAAACCGATTTACAGTGTTTACTCGAGCATACGGAATTTCATTCATAGGAAGGATATGATTAAGGCTAAAAATGCATATTAATGTGAAGCCCTATTACTTGGTCAACTATTATCTATACATAAGAAACAAATCTAATGAATAATTAGCTTAGACCGTTTCAAAATATTATGGCACACACTTAAGAGGTTTTAAATATAATCAAAGTAGTCCCAGTTATGAGGCTACAGTTTGAAAAGTGCATTATTTGCATTTAACCAACTTTTAGTGCTGAATTAAGCAAGAGGCTGGACTTTATTAATATTAAGAAAACTGTAGAATTTGCCACAAAAACTTAAATAGTTTTTGTATACTTTAAACTAGTTACATGTGCATGTACATGTCTTCAAACTTCTGTTTCATAAAAGATTTTATCATATGACGCCGCTGTTTTCCAGTGGATAACGTCATGTCATAAAATCGTATGACCACACGTGTAATAACACTTTTGCGGGAATACGTAACGTCATTGACGACGTCCGTAACAACAATGTAAATTTTCATTGGAAATATGTCCACTTTAAAAGCGATAAAAACCTATTTTAGAAATCATATGATAAAACGAATCTTATACTCTTGGTCATTTCGCATGAAATTTATTAAACTCGCCTATGAACTGACCACTCGTGTAAGATCCTCTATTTAAGCACCGCTTCAGAAATTTTTGTTTTATTTCAAATCATATAATTGAAATGTTAAATGGGCGCAATTGTTTCCGGTATTTATGTTTATCATGGCGAGAAGCTTATGATGCTAGAAAAAGGTAAAATTAGGCAAGGATCATATAATGGCGCAGTCAGAAAGCAGTTCCCACTCCAAAAACCAAGGTGTGGGAAAATCTAAACTGACTATAAGATACCTTTACCAGGGTACAACAGATCGTAAGCCGAGTGAGCAGGCGGCCACTTAGTTACCCGAATTTACCGTTAGTAAATATATGTAAACGTACATGAGGTGCAAATAACTCAAAAATTCAATACCAAAGCATAAAACAATTAGAACCACAACAGAAGTATCTCCTGGAAACAATCAGTAACATAAAATTACTGGCGGGCTTAAATCGATTTTACATAGCCATAACCTCACCCTCAACTTCTGTAGTGGTTCACAACATTTCGTTGGTTTTTCGGTCCTCATGTTGAATCTCTAACTAGTCAATGAATTATCAAGGACAAACAAATAAATCATAATCAACATCATGATGAATCAAAAACGAGGACTCACAGATACAATAAGCTGCCCGGCAATGGAGATCTCTGGGTTGAACTGAAAAAGCACCCCTTCATATAAGTATCTTAAATTTGTCAAAACAAGGTAAGCATAAAATTCCAGTTATGAAAGGCCCTCGCGTAAAAGCGTCCTTAACCCAGCATGATATTTGGAATTGGATATCAATTCAAAGTGACTGGGATAATTTTTAGAAAATGTTTTTCGAAGCTTAAGATACCGATAGCCCGGCTGCAGAAGTTTTGCTGTCTAAAATTTCTTTCGCGCATTGAAGTCCGTAACATGATTACAGTCTCCAACAAACCTAATAATTTGCGAATTACATACACCATGAGAAGCACGGTGATCAACGTCACATCTAAAAACGAAAATTTAGTATGTCAAAATTTATTGCGCTTATCATTGGGCGGTACAAGTAGGCAATGATCAGGAAAAATCAGCACAATCAGAATGAAATTCCCACTCCAAAAACCGAGGCGGGAAAAAACAAATTGGCAATTAGGTACTTGTACACTCAGAAAACATAGCGCAAGCCGAGTGACCAGCTATTTCCTACTAGGCGGCCACTCAGTTACCCAAACTTAAATAAAAATATGAAAACGTACATAAGATTCAAACAGCACAAAAATTCGACTCCAAAACATAAAACAAATGGAACCACAACAGAAGTATCGCCTTGGAACGATCAGTAATATATAATTACTTGGGGGGAGGGGGGGCTTAAACCGGTTTTACATTGGGGGGGGGGCTTAAACCGGTTTTACAGGCGCCTTACCTCAGCCTCATCTTCTGCAGTGGTTCACAACATTTCGTTAGTTGATCTGTCCTTGTTGTGAATCTATAACTAGTCAATGAATCATCAAGGACAAATGAACATTATGAATTATGATGAATCGAAAACGAGGACTCATCAGATTCAGTAGATTTTAGATGAAGCAATCAATTTGCAATAGAAGGGTGTAACTGTGGTGTTGCCTATATTGTGGGCATAAATTTGAAAAACATAGTAAACGTACTGCAAAGCTAAGCAAAATATATGTATATATGTCAGAAACATTGAATTAAATGGAATGACTATGAATAAGACGATATTTGTTGCTGACATATGAGAAAACAAGAGTTCTGCTAGTGATGTGTGTAAATAGGTTCGCCGCTTCTCACATTAATCATTGCTTTTTGTTTTTGTTTTTGCAGAAAGGAGCGATTTAAGGGTTTGAAAGTGATTTGTACATTGCTTATGTCGAACTATATTGGGTAAAAAGTATGAATGGCTCACCAGTACAGGCCGTGCTGCTCGTAAACTATAATCTCTGTGGACCATGCTTTGAAAAGCGACTTTAAACCATTACGAAAATGTGCACATGCAATAAACAGAGATTTTTTAAGCTTTAAAAATTGAAAATTTTCAGCTAAATTTTTTTTATATATTTCTTACTTTTGCTCAAAACAGATTGTGGGAACACGTTAGAACCGCCTCGCCGAGGTGGTTCTAACGAATACCCACAATCTATGTCTTGAAACAAAAATAAGAAAAATAGGTATACCCCTGCATACCCCGGTTTTGCTATATAAAAGTGGGGTATGAGGGGGTGTAGATTTCATGGACATGTCCTGATGCATTGAGAATTAGTAATGGGAAACATCGAGCTATTACATTTACTTACTGAATAAGTAGAACACACATACGCACACAAACACAAATGTCAACGAATTCAACAAATTAAACTTGCACACCCAAAATTTACCATTGTTTTACATGTATCATGGAGTCAGTCCAAAATCTTTGAATGTACAAGTCCGACATTGTTTGGGACTTTTTATGTATGGGCATGGATTTGTGTTGCTTTTTCTTCTTGGAATATATACTCCTCAAAAAAGTCTAAGGGCCACTGTATTATTTTCCATATATCGTAGTGTAATGCACTCCCAGTTCAACTCAAATTTAATGCCAATCCCCAGGGACCAATTCCCTTCTTCATTTGCATTATCTTAAATAATGCCTCAAAGTTACTGCTATAAGAAATTTGAAACCGGAAATGCCATGTCAAAGTCCAGATGGATGTTTTTGTAAATCTTAAATTTTGCCAAAAAGTTGCATTTTTCCAAAATAAGCTCAAACATGACCATCATCAGCAAAAATGAATTTTACACAAACAACATTTGCCGCAATGCTTTTTAGACTGACTTTAACAGAAAAATCAAACTGGAGTTGAATTTTTGTGAATCTATGGAATTTCAGAAAAATGCCATAATTTCATGATTTTCGAAAAATGCCAAAACTGTTCTATGCATGGCGTATTCTTTTTCCGAATGTCTGGTAGTCAGTTACTTTGGGACAATACCCAAAATAATGCAAATGGGACGGCCATTCTGCGATCTTTGGGATGTACATTAAATATGGGTTTTATTTGGGTAGCTTAACATTGCGATATATGGAAAATAATATAGTGGCCCTTAGAATTTTTTGAGGAGTATTTTCTTCATTATCGTTTAGAGATTCATCATATAAATTAATGGGACTAGTGCCATTGATATTCATGTTCAGATTCTTTTTAAGTACACTTGGTGCAGCTACATCACGCTTGTTTATTGTGTTAAAATGAAATGACTATTCTTCAGGTGATGAAAGTAAATTAAGTAAACATAGACGAGAAACTGACCTAGTCATAAAAATATTTTTTTTTATATTTTTTATTTATTTTATTTATTTATTTATTTATTTATTTATTTATTTATTTATAAATAAATTTAACAATAAGTCCCCCAATAAGTTCAACAACTAGTGTTGTCGAAATATTTATCGAAATATTTACCAATGATGATTCTAATTACATGGGTTTTCTCAGACAGTCGAAAGCAGCTAACTCCTTGGCTGAGGTAGAATCGAACTCTTTTGAGATATTATGGTTGTTTCTGCCAATAACTAAATGTTGAAAGTAGGCAATGATCAGGAAATGGTGCAATCCGAAAGATATTCTCACTCGAAAAACCGAGGTGGTGGAAAAACTAAACGATCAGGTACTTACACTGAGAAAACATATCGTAAGCCAAGTGAGCAGCTTTTGCCCATAAGGCTGGCACTCAATTACCCAATATTAATTAAACAGATGTAAATAAGGTGCAAACAGCAAAAAAAAATCCAACACCAAAACATAAAACAAATAGAACCACTACAGAAGTATCGCCTTGGAAAGATGCGGCAGTGATATACAATTACCGGCAGGCTTAAACTAGTTTTACAGGCGCCTAACCTCACTCTCAGCTTCTGCAGTGGTTCGGTTGACTTACTCACACATTGTCAAACGTATTGTCAGGATCATACGGTAGTGAGCTCGTACAGATTACGTTTGTCTGGTGCCAGGCTGTGCGACATTTCAAAGGGTGGTGGTATTCACATACCTGTTTTTGTTTTCCTACTTCTCTGTTGTCGTGCACATTAACAGGAAAAAGATAGCAACGTCCAGAAGCTGATACAATCAGGTCCAAAGTCCCGCCCTAAAACCCGCGGTGTAAACGAAATAGACAACTATATACTAATACAGAGAGAACATATCGTTAGCCGGCAGAGCAATCATTTCCAAAACGGTGGCCACTCAGTTACCTGAACTTAACTACATTGTAAGTATATAATAGAGGATATTTGCTTTTTGAGGTGAATACCAAATATATTTCATCGAGTGAGTTGAAAACATCAAAATTTTCACGAGTGCGCAGCGCGAGTGAAAATTTTTATGTTTTCAACTCACGAGATGAAATATATTTGGTGTTCACGGATAAAAAAGCAAAATTTTCTTTTTATTTTATACAATACATGGGCATTTTCCAACTCACAAGGCAGGCGGTGAGTTTTGAAAACACAAAAATTTTGGTACCACATTGTTCCTTACATTCTAACTAGTAAGAAAATGAATACCCACACCTTATGTTTTCGTTCATAAATAACGGAGTTATAGGCGTTTGAATTTCTGAAGTGAGACACATTTAATGACGTCAAGTAAATGGAAACGTCAGAAGTAATCCAAAATCTACAGTGAAGATATAGTCTGATATCAGTCACTAGTGACTTTTGATATCAGTAAGATTTGATATCAGTGAAATTTCATATCAATGAAAATACCAATTTTATCAAGTTTTGATATACATTGGTTTTCACTGTAAAGTATAAAATAAAAATGCATATAAAGGCACACGCTGCACAAAAATATACACCATAGCACGAAATAAATAGCATCACAACAAAGATACCACATAGGAACGGTCAGTAATAAGATTACTGGAGGCTTAATCGATATATGGGGTGCGTTTTCATTGCATATGATTATCTCATTTCGTGATATTTGCTTGTCTTACCTCAATCGGAAGTTGATTATTTAAGCCGAATCGCTAAAAATACCTAAATTGACATCATTAACATTGATAAAGTGTATAATGAGGAATTTTAAATGCGCATTGTTTTTCCTAATTCATACAATGTAATTAAATGTATCACCTGTGGTTGAAAGTCGTGATATTTGTATCTTTTATAAATAATATCCGTAAGATACATCACGCTCATAGATGTATTTGGACTGAAATCTTCTTTTATCAATAATATCCGTAAGTTACATCATGCTCATAGATGTATTGGTCTGAAATCTTACATAGAGGATCTTATACGAGTGGTCATTTCACATGAAATGACCACGATTTGTTTTTTTTTTCATATGACTTCTTACATATGATTTTATCGCCTTTAAAGTGGACATATTTCCAATGGAAATTAACATTGTTGTTACGGACGTCGTCAATGACGTTACGTATTCCCGCAAAAGTGTTAATACAGGTGTGGTCAAAACACTTTTATTACAAAACTTTATCCACTGGAAAACAGCGACGTCATATGATGAAGCACCCTAAGCTTACCATTGCTCTAAGCTTATGGTCCGACCCATGATCTGATCACTTATTGTTTACTTTCTTTGCGGTGCAAAGCATCATTTTACGTCCAAATGTCATTTAGCATTTTCAGTGCGGCTCCAGTTAACCAATCATTTCTCATGACCCTGTATTGGCATTGAACATCACATGTAAACTTTCCGAGTGATGCGGATCATAACAGAATCATCATGGTTACAAAATCATATTTTCAACACATGGTTCTAATGAGCATGTGTGTCCTTACATGCAAATTTTTCAATGTTTATTTTCCTTATATTTTGAAACAAATCCTGTCAAATCATAATATATTCATCGTAGCTCCACTGAGCCAACCCGCTCTAAGCTAATATGCAAATTATTCAATGTTTACTTACTATGTGACGTAAAGCATGACAATACGTCACATGGTCAAAACATATCCGGAGGTTAGTGTCTCACTTATGCCAAGTACTACTCGAAATTACTTCACTATTCATGCGTGATGCTGACAAGTGGTTGGTATCTAAAATTAGCATTTCTTCTTACTTATCTAATGATAATTATAAACAAACATATATACTTTCAAGGAAACTCTATATATAGTCTGCTGACTGGCATGAAATTAGCCGCTCCTCGGGGTTTCCGACCAACTCCGACACAAACCGACCGATCTTACAGGGACCCGACCTTGGCCTCAGTTTCTGCAATGGTTCATTTATACACAAATATAAACACAGAAGACCATGTTAAGAAAATATTATGCATATTTACCAACATGTGACATGTTTAGCAGGAAGCAAGGTGAGCAGATATTGAAGTAAGGTTCCAGTGACCGGTTTCGTATTTGGCGATGATGATTTTCAGAATATAGAATACCATGCTCTCTAGGTGTGATGGTTTGTGTCTATAATTTTTAAACTGGTACTTTTTGACATAATTATGAGTTTTATTATACAATAAAGTTTCAGTTGAAATGAAATTCGAAACTAAAAGTGAACTCCGGATGTTGTGCTTGTCCAAGGGAGATAATGCATATTGCTCAGTTTGTAACAGCTGATTTTGTGCTTTAAAAGTAAGATGTTTTCAAAGAGGATTACTGAAAAAGTTTGGTGGTTATGACCCACTTTGTGGTTGATTTTCTTGAAAGTGGCATATTGGTCTTTTTGTTCTGACAGATGTCAACAGCTGGTGTTTTGCAGGTAACTTTCTATAGTTTGACAAAGTAAGGGATCCAGGCCATTTTGTATGTAAAAATAGTGGGTGGGGGGAGAGTACTTGACTGTCTTGTAGCTTTTATAAGGGTTCAGATTTATTCATGCTTTATTATTCTTTTCTGCATCATGTATGGAATAGTTGTATGCAGGAGCGTTGTAAATATCTTGACACAGTAGCATGGAATACACTTCTGAAAATCATAATCTCCAAATACTCAAAATTGGCCGAAAGAATAGGTCGGTGCATCCTAAGCTTGCCACAGTGTTACACAGTGGTAAACATACACTAGCATGGAAGTCGACACTGTAGTTCACTGTATTATACCGATTGCATAAATATTTAGCAAACCAAGTGGACAGACAAAAATCGAAATGGGAAAACACTTACTTAATTGACAATCGGGTACTTATATATACTGAGAAAACATATCGTAAGCCGAGTGAGCACCTATTTATCAATAGGCGGCCACTCAGTTGCCCGAAATCTAACTGTATTTTGAGACGTACATATGAGTGTGATGTTGGGATTGCTGATGTAAAAGTGTACCAAGAATAATCAAAGGGATAGAGTTGTACAAAATATCAAAAATCTAGTCGCTCAAACCCATTTCTATAAATATAATGCATATATAGCAACAACTGTCGAGTTACAAAAACCGTTTACATGAAAATTGTTAAATCTGGCAGCTCAGAGTCTGGCAGATAATGTTCTTCAAGACTTGCTCTAACATTTTAGTTCTTATGTTTCTATTGCACTTATTAAAATGATTCCTCAATGAAGTCTTGAGCGCATCAGGAAAACATGTCCGTGCAATGAATACCCCCGTAAACCCCACTTTTATATAGTAAAACTGGGGTATGCAGGGGTATTCCTATTTTTCTTATTTTTGCTCCAAAACATAGATTGTGGGTATATTATTAAAAATAAGAAAAATATCAAACTTTTTCAGCTAAAATTTTTTCAATTTTTAAAGCTCAAAAATTCTCTGTATATTGCATGGGCAGGTTTTCGTAATGGACAGTATTTTGATACAGTCAGACAGTAAAATGATGAGTTAGATGGAATTTCTATCAGTTTTAACATGCACAAGTTACGTAGCCACACTCACATCCACGCCAGCTCCGTTTCACTTCGTGACCTCGCTCACATTCGTGACAGCTCATCAGGTTAATATGTCCTTGAAATGCACTTTTATATATATATATATATATATATATATATATATATATATATATATATATATATATATATATATATATATATATATATATATATAACTTGGGTTTATAGAGGTATACCTATTTTTTTTTTTTTTTTTTTTTTTTTTTTGTTGTTTTTTTTTTTTTCTCGAAATATCTCGCGGATCTCAAGGGACCAAAAGGAAATTATAATCCGCACTATGGATGATGTACGAGGAGACGTTTAAGGGCCGCCACACGGCACAAGACCAGCTGCAATAATAGCAAATAAAAATAAAACAGATTCTTCAAAAACAGTCATCACGGAAACATGTCCGTGAAATGTATACCCCCCTGAACCCCACTTTCATATAGCAAAACTGGGGTATGCAGGGGTATACCTATTTTAAGCGCCTCGGCGAGGCGGTTCTAACGTGTACCCACAATCTATGTTTTGAGCAAAAATTAGAAAAAATCAATAGAAAATTTTCAATTTTTAAAACTCAAAAAAAAAAAAAATCTCTGTTTATTGCATGGACAAGTTTTTGTTATGGAACATATTACTGAGAAAAGGGATGGGCCATTTGGGTTACAGTCCTGTAGTAGGATATTGTATCCATATTTTAGTGAAGCTATGTCACAGTGTCTGTCACGCTCGGATTCAAGAAATTCATGATCTGAATAAAAACTACTCATTTTCTCCACCCCACACACTGGGTTATCAAACCATTTCAAAACTAGTTGGCATACACTGACAAGGAAGTGACAAAATCAAAAGCAAAGTCCAGTGATAAAACCCAAAGATAGGAAGCAGCCATTAATTCAAATGGGTCCAAATGCAAAGTGAACGAACGGTCAAAAAGGTTTATTTTCAGAAAATATTATACTTCAAACAATTATTTGCTTTTGGCTATAATCGCTGATTCAAAATCGGCCTCCGCTATATTTTCCAGACACATTTCGCTGATAAATCACGTGATCGTGTGAAAATAAGTGAATGACAAAGAAGGGATGAATTTCATTCACAAAAATAACTCCCTGCCTCGAAGCACATCCATTGACGAACATGCGTCGTATCAGTCTAGCGAGGGAGTTAACTAATAATTTTACATAAAAAATGTTTTAAAACCTTTTGCATACTAGTAGTACTGTGTCGATCAATTTTGTCAATTACCTCAGACCGAATGGTAATGTGACTTGCTCAAGGCCACAGGGAAAAAGGCCCAAACCAGGTTGCCTCGGCACGAAGTTTGTGAATTAAATTTAAAATTTGCACATGTTTTAAAATTTTAAAATGCGGTATTGTAATTACCCACAACTTGAACATCATGAAAACATGTCCATGAAAAGTATACCCCCTCGAACACCAATTTTATATAAAAACTGGGGTTTACAGAGATATACGGTATACTTTTCTTATTTTTGATCCAAAACATGGATCGTGAGTAATCGTTAGACCCGCCTGGGGTTTAGGGGGTATACATTCGACGGACATAACTTCCTGATGCCCTGTCGATACATTGTATATACGGTTGATACTTGCCCTTGCTTCTAAATGTTTCAAAGGGCTGTAAGATAGTGTCAACGATATTTATGTCAAATATGTGTTTTGTTAGATGTGGGAGTGAAAATTAATGAAAAACGTATGGTATCTTCACACGTTATTTTTCCACGAATTTCGCCTAAGACAAATGTCACTGCCTTGATTAAGCAATTCCGTCTGCAGAGGCTTGCCAAGAATAACTGAGCCGCCTCGTGGGAAAACCAACAATGTGGTTTCCGAACAGATCCGATCACAAACCGGGCTGTACAAGCACAGAAAGGAGCTAGAAGCTTGAAATTTCGGATTAAAGTAGAAGAGGAATTGTACTATCCGAGTAGCGAAAACAAAGGCGCTGATCAGCTCCGCGGTTACCGCGAAGCTGATCTGCGTCTTTGTTTTCGCATATGCAGATTGTTGGTTTTCCCACGAGGTGGCTCAACTAATGCAAATCAAGATTCCATATTCTTAGTAATTGATTAGAATTAAGAATAAGGGAAACTTTTAAAATCGGTGAAAATTTTGATTCGTCCAACCTTTCTAATTTTGTCTGCAGACAAGTGAACTTCAATTGAAACCAAGTTATACAGACAAATTGTAAAGGTCCCTATGGGTACAAATTGCGCCCGACTTGTACCTTTGTTTTATACTGTTAAGAATGAGATTTCCGCGTCGACTTCCAGTTACCTCGATGGCCTTTTGAACAAACTCTAATGTCAAGGTATGGGCTATCAAATTTATCCACCAGAACTACAGTTGAATAAAGCCAATACAACAATACCGAAGCCCCATTTTTTGGATTTGCATCTTTCTATTCAATCTTATGGATTTGTTTATATGTAAAATGTATGATAAGCGCGCGATGACTTTGGTTTTGATATAGTAATTTTTCTGGTTTTGGATTGTGACGTTCCTCGCCGTGCTTCTATAGTGAGGCTTCCACTGAAGCGTGAGCAGTCATTCAATTGCGTAATCACAAGATTTCTATATGATTGCGTATGCAAAATCTGTAAAATGTTTTCCATATGCTCCTGCTTTCGTTATTTGCATATTGGAGACCCACAATTCAATATTTAGACAATTAGACAACATAATAATAATCTTGTAGCGATCTTATTATTCGCATAGTGGGACCATGCATTTATGGTGAAACATTTCGCAACTTATTTGCGTTTGCTAGAGTTTGCAATCAATTTACGACTCGAACATGCGAAATAAATGTTTTATAATCAATCTATTGCAGCAGGATTATCTCATTGCTATGTCTGATTTGGGTTCCAATCCCACACGGGGAACATGTCAGAGAAGCCAGGTTATGCTTGTGGGTGTGACGTTTTTTTTTTTGTTTTTTTTTCGGGGGGGGGGGGGGGGGTTTCTCCCGTTTTCGCCCACCTACTGATTGGCCCCTGTATCAAATGATCTGAAATATAATCATGAAAGAGACATACATTTGTAAAACTGAATAAAAAGAAAATGTTGAATTAAAATTGGAACTATGCTGTGCAACTGGATTTATCCATAATTCCATGAGCTCATCATTGACTCTTCATCTCAGGTTAGCTAACACGCCTTTGCTCAGGTGAGCTAACAATGATACAAAATTATACTTTTCTTTAAACCGTGTATATTATAAACAGCAAGAAACGTAACTTACATCTCGTAACATTTATAACATTAGTCAATTTACTTTGCTTCAACAAAGATTTCCTCACACATTATTGAGCCGCCTCGTGGGAAAACCAACAATGTGGTTTTCGAACAGGTCCGACACAAACCGGCCTGTACAAGGACAGAAGATAGCTAGAAGCTTGAAATTTCGGCTTTAAGTAGAAGAGGAATTGTACTATCCGAGTAGCAAAAACAAAGGCGCTGATCAGCTTCGCGGTTACCGCGAAGCTGATCTGCGTCTTTGTTTTCGCATATGCAGATTGTTGGTTTTCCCATGAGGCGGCTCATATTGTAAAATCTTACACCAGAGATCTATTTTTGGGGAGTTAATTCCAGGGCAATTCAATTCTTTTACCATTTGGTAAAGGGAAACCTGATGCATTTCATGAACTTGACAAGAAACTTTGGAACCAAATCGGTTACCGACTTTATTCTAAATCGGTCAGGAGGTCAGTATGTGAGATAAGTATATATGCTAAAAGGTACAAGATGGCAACGACCAAGAAAAGAAATTCCCACTCCAAAAACTGAGATTTGACAATTAGGTACTAATACATAGAAAATAAATAGAAAGCCGAGTGAGCAGCTATTTCCCACTAGGCGACCACTCAGTTACCCGAACTTAGATAAAAATATGAAAACGTACATAAGATTCAAACAGCACAAAAATTCGACTCCAAAACATAAAACAAATGGAACCACAACAGAAGTATCGCATTGGAACGATCAGTAATATAAAATTACTGGGGGGGAGGCTTAAATCGATTTTACAAGCGCCTAACCTCACCCTCATCTTCTGCAGTGGTTCAGTGGTTCACAACATTTAGTTAGCTATTTGGGCAATGAATCATCAAGGACAAACGAATAAATCCTGATAACCACCCTGATGAATCAAAAATCAACTAGAAATGCGTGTTTGTAAAACACTATGCCCCCAACTGTGTTCTTGTCCCTAAACTGGCAGCTTGTATGATTCATTTATTTCATTTGAATGAAGTGAAATTTAATTTCCTGAAGAAGGTTTTGACCTCAATTAAGAAACAGAATGTAAGTTGTTTTTTTTTTGCAGGCAAGAAATGGAGTAAAAAAAAATATAGGTCAATCATTTTTCATGTCAGAGGGATCTGTATATGAAATTTCAAAACCCTAGCGTCACCGTTCAAAAATTTCAAATTTCACCGAAAAGCGGAAAAATCAATCAAAATTTCAAAATTCAGTAATTTTGCCAAAATTTAACAGAAAGTTTTCAAAAGTTGATCAAGTCATTTGCTCCTCAGCTGCTACCAGTATATTAAATATGAAAGCTCTAGCTCAAATACTTTTTGAGATATCTTGCACACAAGATTTTCAAATTTTGTTTTCAAAGGGACATTACTCAGAAAATGGGCATAACTTGGACATGAAAAAAAAATACGGGTCAACTATTTTTTCATGAGGAATCTGTCTATGAAATTTCAAACCCCTAGCATTCACCGTTCAGAAATTGCAAATTTCACTGAAAAGTGGAAAAATCAATCAAAATTTCAAAATTCCGTATTTTTGTCAAAATTTGACGGAAAGTTCTCAAAAGTTAATCAGGTCATCTACTCCTCAGCCCTAACAATTATACCAAATTTGAAGGCTCTAGCTCAAATACTATTTGAGATATCTTGCACACAAGATTTTCAAAATTTATTTTCAAAGGGACATAACTCAGAAAAGGGGGATAACTCAGACATGAAAAAAATACGGGTCAACTATTTTTCATGAGGAATACACATACGAAATTTCAAATCCCTAACATGCACCATTCAGAAGTTAACGGACGCACACACACACACAGACAGACACACAGACAAGCCGAAAGCAATATGCCCTTCCAACTTTTTCAAAGTTGGGGGCATAAAAACGAGGACTCTACAGACTCAGTGAGCTGCCTGACGATGGAGATCCCTGGGCGCCGAATAACTTACTGAAACCCGGAGCAAAATAAAAACGTCAGTTGAACCCAGGTAGGCCAAACAAAAGGACAAGAAGTTCCGGCCCCAACCATCTAAAATGAATAGCTTTATGTCGGGGCCATCATAGAGTCTACCGCCTGACCCACCGGCGTTCAATAAAAGAAGTCAGTATAGTTATCAGCCATGATTGGGTTAATAACTAAGCATACAGACTGTCGCATAACATTCAAGTTATAACCTATACGTCTGTAACGTGTTCTGAGGTGAAAAGAAAAATCATTTCTTCCTATAAGCTTCTTAAATTTGTAAACCAAGTCACCATAAAATTTTGGTTCCGAAAGGCCCTCACGTAAAAGCGTCTTTAGCCCAACATTAAATTTGAAAATCAACTCATAGTGTCTGCGATAAAATTTAGAAAATTTTTTTCGAAGTTTATGATACCGATAGCCCTGCTGGAGAAGTCTGGCTGTAAAACATTAATTTCGCGCGTTGAAGTCCGCTATATGATTGCAGACTCTAGCAAACCTATAAGTTGCAAAATGTATACACCATAAGAAGTAAGAATAGAGGGGCCAGGAATCGATGTTATTAAATTTAAAGTCCCAACATAGACACCAGGTGGGAATAAATACACTATGCACACCACAACATTTTCCCGACAAAGAATGACTAGCTTTTCCCATCCGGCTAAGTTTCCACCAGAACGAAAGACAGCGAGCACGACAGAGAGGCAGGCACAATAAACAGTAGTATCATGAAGAAGGGACACCGATTATCGTTTTATGGGGACAAGTATAATGAAGATAAACCACTTTTCTTGGGACATCTCATCGTTTTTTCTGTTTTTTACTATTTTTCCTGTGGACATCCTGGATTTCATTAAGAAAGAAAATTAAATAAAAACAAACAAAGTGTTCAACTGGCGAACACATGTAACAAAAACTTTTGATGTAATTAAGTAAAAATCCCAACCAAGACCCAAGAAATACAGAGATTATCATTATCATTAATAAAACCATTTTTACTAGGAAAGCGAAATTACCATTTATATCAGTACAATGAAAATGTATTCGCGATTATTAAAAAAATAGAATCAAATTAAACCAAGATCTCAACTGGCTAACACATGTATAACAACATGTTGCTGCAAATAAAGCCAAAAATCTCAACCAACCCAAAGAAACGAGGCGGAAAAAAGACCATTTCCACTGGTTCATCAAGGTGTTCATTCACGAAACTAAACTAGAGCTCAACAAGAAAAGCAGCAACTCGACCATTATAAATCAAAAACACCCCGACGACAAACGGACAAAACATGCAACATGAATATAAATATCATCAGAACCCCCTAGGAACGGTCAGTAACGAATTACTGGGGGGGGGGGCTTAAATCGATATTACAGAGCTCTAATCCTCGCCCTATGTCTGTTGATATTTAAAATGATTTAACCAAAAAGCTTCCATATCTCGTTTATGTGACGTTACGTTGTATTTACAAAACAGTATCTTTAATATGGACCCTATCGTATGAGATATTACAAGAAACATCTTTAAAAAACATAATTGTCGAAGATTAATATCTGTTCTGCAATAGGGTACAGGATGCAGGAGAGACAGACAGACAGACAGACAGACAGACAGACAGACAGGCAGACAGACATACAGACAGACAGACAGACAGACAGACAGACAGACAGACAGACAGACAGACAGACAGACAGACAGACAGTATGACTCTTGCAGAGCCAACTCCAGACATGACTGAGAGGAAATGCTTTTCAAATGTCCTTACGGCGAGAGTCCTTAAGAGTCACTGAACCGAAACGACTCGTTCTGTTGAGCAAAGCCTTTGGTCCGAACACGCCTATATTTAATGGAGAAAATCCGAACGCAGCTTATCTACGATGGCCTACATGGATCATGAAATTTCAAAATCCACAGATTTTAGATTTGAAAAGCTTTCGTTACACAAAAAGCGATTAAAATGAATAACAATAAGGACCAATGATGGCTTGTATAATAAAAAATATCATTTTAAAGTACTTTTTAAAGAGATGCAGTTTGTTGCCTTTTTCATCTTCCATATGGGAAAAACCCGGATGCAGGTCAAAAATGATCTGAGATGTCTTCGACAAATAATGTAACTGATCAGTAATGAATCGGACATTGATTAATAGCAAAAATACAAGCGCAAGCTCCGAGATACACCAAAAACGAGGACTCAACAGTAATGTAGACACTGGAATACTGAAGCAAAAGAAAGCTTATGTTTAAATCCCGGTGGACCCGACCAGAGCCCGTTATCCAAACTCATAGTCAGGTTCCTTCCGTCTGTAAGACAGCTATAAGTCAGAACCATCATGGAGTCTGAGGTCCGACCCACCGGCGTGCAACTTAAGAGGAAAGCAAAGCATTTAACCAGGTCCTGGCACGGCGAGAAACGTCACCATCCAAAAACAGAAAATTTACTGGATCAAAATCAAAGTCATTGCGTTTATCATAAATTTTAGAAGAAACAAATCCATTTGCAATGGAAATATGCAAATCCAAAAAGGGGGCTTCGGTATCTGTGGTGTTGGCTTTATTCAACTGTAGTTCGGGTGGATAAATTTGATTGACCATGCCTAGTATATAAATATATATTTACCCTCCTAAAGACATTATTATTGTTGTTGTTGTTGTTGTTATTATTATTTTTATTATTATTATTATCATCATTATTATTATTATTATTATTAACTACAGGCCTTGTACTGTAGGGACTCCAATTACATGTGAGCCAATGTAAAAAGGTACAAGTAAGCAAAGATCAGGAAAAGGTACAATCAGAAAAAGATTCCCACTCCAAGAACTATCGAAGAGCTGTGGTAGTTAGAGATAGGAAAATACAAACTGATTGCAAGCAATCCCTGGGGATTGGAAAATAAGAGCATTAAATGGATGTATGAGGAGACTTTTAGGGCCGTCACACGGCACAACCACAAGAACTCTGATATAAAAAGGTACAAGTAGGCAAAGATCAGGAAAATATGCAATCAGAAAAAGATTCCCACTCCAAAAACTGGTTTATTCCGTAATAGGGTTTCAGGTATCGGGTATCGTGTGTATAAGGGTTTGAAATGTGCTTGTGCGTGAGAAAACCAACAATTTGTGTTCCGACCAGGTCCGACACAAACCGGCCTGTACAGTCACAGAAGATAGCTAGAGGCTACAAATTTTGGATTTAGAATGTAGAGGAATTGTACTATCCCTGTAGCGTAAACAAAGGCGCTGATCAGCTTCGCGGTTACCGGGAAGCTGATCTGCGCCTTTGTTTTTGCCCAAGCATTACGTTGGTTTTCTGATTCAATGGCTCAAATCATGTTCTAGAAATGAAAAGAGGTAAATCTATCGTGAACGTTCGCGTTTGTCACCTGATTCTTGAAGAAAATGTTCCGCTTTACGAGAAAACCAACATTTTGCATCTTGAGGCGAAAATATAGGCACAGATCAGCTTCGCGGTAACGAAGCTGATCAGCGCCTTTGTTTATGAAACACGGACAGTACAATTCCTCTACTTTCTTTCCAACATCTAGCCATCTTCTGTGCTTGTACAGCTGTGTTTGTGTCGGACCTGTTTGGAAACCACATTGTTGGTTTTCTCATGACGCGCTTCAAATATTGATTAAAGTGTGGGAGAGACTGGTTCATTTTACAAGGTCGCGGCATAATGGCATATTAGAGGCCTTTGCATTTATTATTTTTAAACGCCGATATGTTTTAATTTGGTTATGGCTAAACGTCCCGGCCAATCGTATTTTTCAGTCATGTCGGGATGGAGCCACAACCAGTACCAAGTGTTCCAACCAAGATGTAGTAAAATACGATAAGTAGCATCTGACGTCGGGCATGTATGTTTGTTGTCATGATTTTGTGTATATGCACGTTTTCGTCTTCGAAGAAAATGTGATGTAAAGGATATAATTACCTTTCTCACTTATTTGGTGGACGAAATTTCGTTATAAACAAGAAACTAACAGGCGCGCCCACATTTGTTGATATCGTGCACTCAGGCTGGGGCCAGCAGCATCCAATTATTGGTATTAATTAGATCATTGACATTTTATATTATTAAATCAATGACATTTATATGGAGAAATGGTAAATAATCCACGTAGATTATGAAATATAAATTTCTTTATCCAACCGCCGAAGACCCACATAATGCGAAATAAAGTCTGTACCAAACGGCATTTATACGATATACTCCTGTGCCACAGATGAAAATTGGGATGTTTTGAAATATGAAACCATGGATAATCTATTAATGGGGGAAGGGATATCCACTTCTAATCTAAGTTTAGACTATGCTCTGTATCTGAGCTTAACACATTCTCCTGTCAGCGTAGGTGTTGAAAGATCAATTATAGAACTAAACAAACCATGAACAATCCCTTTGTTTTAGGCTCAAGTTTTAGGTCAAAGAATGTTTTACACATTGTTCAACTAAGAGAAGAATATAATGGCAGAAACTGAAAGAGGCATAAAAAAATGCATTTGTTGTTATTTCATGTTTATATTATGAGCTGCTTCTTGAGAATTTTTTTTTTTTTTTTTTTTTTTTTTTTTTTTTTATTATTATTATTATTATTATTATTACAATGTATTGGTTTTCGAACAGCTCTGACACAAACTGGAAGGTGACTAGATGTGTGTACTCTACAATCTATTAGGCCTATCAGGTAATTACTTTGCAGCTTATCACCGGTTTTGTTTTTGAAATGCAAAATATGTTTTCTGGCCATGCACCTCATTAAATTTTGTCCCTCTGAAATAGGGATCATAGATCTAATAAGTTCAAGAAGAGAGACAATTCCATAATTCATTTGATGAATTTATTGCGTCTGTCAACAATTAAAAAAATTGTCATGGGTATGAATATATTAAAACTAGAAATGTGTTTGTAAAACACTATGCCCTCAACCATATGCTTGTGCCTAACCTGGCGTTAATTTCATTGGAGTTTCATTTTCTGGTGTAGCAGTCTGTTTTGATCTGGATCCAGAAACAGAATGCAGTCATTTTGAAAAAAAAAAAGTTCAAAGATCAAACTTCTGTAATTCTGTCAAATCTCAAAAGTAAAGTCCAATTCGCATGCGCCAAAATACAATGTGTAAAGTATACTCCGGTGTGCAAATTTTACTTGGGGTAAATAAATGGCGCATGTGAACGCAAATACACACATATGGGTAAATTTACTCCTGGGTCTGACCAGATGCAAATTTTATTTCTACAAATACACACATGTATTTACTATTTTGTCCCATGCGAACGCAAAGTAAAATTTACCCATGAGTATTTTTATTTCAAGTCAATATTCTGCTTTTAGATAACAAATGTCCATAACTGATTATATGACAGTTGCTGAAACTGTGGACATTGTTGCTAAATAAGAGTTTATTGCCGTTCATCACATTTTAGATCATATGGAGTGCAAACAGCCACACTATTTCTTCATCATTCTTGGTGAGATTCTTGGGGCATTTTAAAAGTAATTCCTTGTGAAAGGGTGATAAAAGGGAACTGTATAACTGCTTAGGTTATGCTTGACCATTACATGATTCTCCTCTGCTGCCAAAGTCTACAAGAACACCTTGAAGCTGCCTATTCTTGTTAAGCAAATACAGTAAACTTAAATGAACGGGTTGTAATCCAGAAATGATAAATTTACATACAAAAAATACTCCTGGTGATAAAACCCATGTGAACGCAATTTAAATTTACTCACAGGTTGATTTGCACACCGGAGTATATTTACACATGGAGTTCTGCCTAGTACTGTCTCATCCAAAGGACTTGAGTAGCCTCGGTTGAACCCAAGAAAAGCTATAGGGAAAAACATATTTATTTGTGTTGAGGATTTTGTTTTCGTTGACAATTTTTCCAAATCACGATATAAAACCATTGCTCTGAGGAATTAACTTGTAAGGGGACCCAACACGACGCCGACCTAGCAGCTATGGTACTCGCAACAACGAATGGAATTGAATGTTATATACTCAGTTTAGATGGGTTCGAACCAGGTCGGTCCAAGCTAGTCCGGAATAAATATTTCTTCTTGGTGCGATAAGCTGACATGTTTTTTCTTATAGGCATGTTAAATGAGTGCGTAAGATATGTATTTTAAGAGCACAAAACTTCGCTAAGAAACCATTCATTGGCCCATTCCAAAATTTTGGAGCGAACCAAATGCATTTGTCTAAATACTTGTTCCAAACCAGCATACAAGATTATGAGAGAATGTGTTGAACCCTTAACATACAGCCCATTTCACTCAAGTTTGCCGTTTGAGCATTTAGGTCATTCAAGTTTGTGCGTAAATCAGGTAACTTTTTGTTCTATAATTTTAGAACTGAAACTGTGTCCCATGTGCCAGGCGTTCTTAAAATATATTCAGCATTTATCTTTAGGTAATGATGTTGCCTCTTCAGGTAAAACTTTAATTGTGATTGTTTGGTTAAAGCACAGTTTTATTTCAAAATTCTTTGCACAGCACATACAATGCATATCTTGAAATTGGATAGGGACAAGTGCAGAACTTTATCAATTTTATCTACATGACCAAATTTCCACATAGTAGGATGAAAATTTCACTTGAATTTGCCGTTTTAAAGGTCATTTAGTTTGAAACTGTACTCAGATCAGCAGATCAATCAATCAATCCAGATGTCTTTGTGGACAACATGAAAAGATACTCAGATCTTCAGAACACAGGGTATTCATGCTCATACAATAAACTGAGTGAAAGTGGCTGTATATTTGTAAAAGGCAGTAGAAGTATTTCCATGACCAAGTTGTTACCAAAACATGCACCAAACAGATGGGGTTACAATGAACAGGTCCACACGCCTAAGTCGAATTTGACACTCCTGCAACAAATGTGTAAGACTAGTTTTTAATTCAATCGCCACCAGTCCTATAGGGATGATAGCTGCTCACTCGGCTTACGATATGTTTTCTTAGTATAAGTACCTGATTGTTATTTTTTTTCTTTCTGATTGCACTGTTTCCTGATCACTGCCTACTTTTACCTTCCTTTTTGTTTGTTGGTCTAGATATTTGAAAAAGGTTAAGTTGGAAGTTAAAACATGCCATAAACAAATGCAATAATACATGTTAATAATAATAATAATAATAATAATAATAATAAGAAGAAGAAGAAGAAGAAGAAGAAGAATATCATCTTGCTTTTTTTTCCAAATTTTTGCTGAATGGACTAGTTAGTGACTGCATATATCAAGTTTTATCTTGATTAACCAATTTAGGCTGCCATGATACATGGTTTTGTTACAGGGGGTACAACATTATACAGTTAGTGGTCATTTTTATGAAGCCAATTCTGCATTTTTGATATGGTGACCATATTTTATTTTTATGAACAGGCTTATCGGAAATTTCTTAGAAAATACCGTCAGAAAGTTGAGTGAAGCTTACGGGACTGATAAGAATGTAATGGGCATCATCCATACTTTAAAGTAAACAGCAGTGCAGGTGTACAACATTCAGCCTTATTATATTACTATGTTGATTGTTTTCCATCTAGTTAGGTCAGGACCTTTCTCTGATTGTGCCGGTTCCTGGTCATTACTTTATTTGTAAATTCTCTGTATAATAGTACATGTATATGCAGTGTAATAATTTTATTGAAAATGCAAAACTGACTACTAAAACTTATTAGGTTACACCCCTCTTATAATTGGCTTGCGAAAATTGGGCTTGATTTATGTGTTTTTGTAAACCATAAGTCTGGTGTGAAAAAACCTTTCTTCGTTAGTCAGACCCTGATAATCGCAAAGGATGCTGCACAGCTTGAATGCTACCATTGTTACCAATTGAAAAATATAAAATTATTTAAAATGTAAGAGTATTATTATATCATGGCAGGAATTCCAGCACATCTGATCTGCACCTGTGATTTTGCACCCACATAATACAAAAAAAGCATGTGCATCGGCTCAGCATTGATAAGGCAGCTTGCCTTTTTAGCAAACTGGTAATACAGACTATATTTTATAAAAAGACGCTTACAATTTCTGAATCATTGGATATAAATAAGCTTGCTAAGTTTCAGCAGAAGAGCTAGCTGAGGCCTAGGAGTAGATAATGCCATTGCTTTCGAATATACCACAACTGAAAAAAAAAAAACAATTGAAGGATATTGAACTTTGTTCGGTTATATCACAACGGACACAACATAAGTAATGAATCTGGTAGAGCAGGCAGCCGATGAATGTGACAAAATGATTTTAATCATCACTGGATGCATTACAATATCCCGCCATGTGTACATGTACCGACCCCAAATACCCAAAAATTACAAGCACAAAATTTCCAGTCTCCCATTCCTTTCTGCGTGTCAGTTTATCCCATGTCTTTACATATATAACTGGGAGAGAACGATTAAACTTGGAAACTTTGGAAAACAGTTGCTTTCTTATGCAAACGCTAACAAGATTATTGATTATAGCTTTTTTTGGAACAATTGAATAGTCTTTTCCTGATCGTTGCCTACTTGTACCTTTTTATACCCTGAAACATTCAAAACACAAAAATAATGCACACAGCATGCCTGAAAATACAAGTTAGGGTCCATTTCGCCCCTTTTTGCAAATCTTACACGCTACTGGCAGCAGGACATTGAAGTTTCGATATTGCACTTTTCCTATACAACAGTTTATTTTCAGAAAATTTCTCATTTATTTATATAGCCCTGGTTATAAATACATTATTATCGTAGCTGAATTTAGGGGTACATGAATAAGCGATGGCTTTGCACACCGGATTTAAGATAAACAATTTTTACGAACGTTTGGTTTAGCGGATTATGCCTTCTGGAACTGCCCTGTTTTTAAATCAATAAATAAAATTAATACTCAGATCCACTGAGAAGGTAAAAGTGTGCAATGATCAGGAAACGGCGCAGCCAGAAAGAAATTCCCAATCAAAAAATCCGAGGTGGGAAAAAATAAATTGACAATCGGGTACTTCTATTAAAAACATATCGTAAGCCGATTGAGCAGCTATTTCCCATTAGGCGGCCACTCAGTGAAACGGCGCAGCCAGAAAGAAATTCCCCTACAAAAACCGAGGTGGAAAAAAAATAAATTGACAATCGGGTACTTCTATTAAAAAACATATCGTAAGCCGAGTAAGCAGCTATTTCCCATTAGGCGGCCACTCAGTTACCCGCGAACTCAACTAAAATATGAAAACGTACATAAGGTGCAAACAGCACAAAAATTCAACGCCAAAACATAAAACAATTAGAACCATAATAGAAGTATCGCCTTGAAACAATCATTGATTTTTTTACAAAAAAAAAACTACTGGGAGTTTAAACCGGTTTTACAGGTACCTAGCCTCACCCTCTGTCCCTGCAGTGGTTCTCAACATTTAGTTAGTTGT
Source organism: Rugalucina vietnamica (assembly GCA_964017185.1). Taxonomy (NCBI): domain Eukaryota; kingdom Metazoa; phylum Mollusca; class Bivalvia; order Lucinida; family Lucinidae; genus Rugalucina; species Rugalucina vietnamica. The sequence goes on from OZ024875.1 coordinate 41,050,773, forward strand.
TTGGTCCTCGTGGTGAATCTCTGTCACTGAATCATCTAGGACAAACAAATAAATTAGTATTACCACCATGATGAATAAAAAACGAGGACTTACAGATTCAATAAGCTGCCCGGCGATGGAGATCCCTAACCGCCAAGCAATACCTGGAGGTACAACTTTAAAGTTTATTTCCATCTTCTCAGACTTACAACAAAAGATAATCAACACGCGACTAAGATAAAAGCGAAGTTGACATAATTTGCAACGGTGGTAGTTCCACTCAATCATACAATGTACTGGTATAATATAATGTATTTTTCACTTTGGTGGACAACATGATCTAACCGTATATTCAGTTACATTGCCTCATATGATAACATTTCTGTTCAACTTTTTTAAATCAGAGGTCCAATGGTCATGTAAACGCTCGCCTGAGATCTACTATATATACCAATAAACGTCTTTGAATATTATGGTTCAGTCCATTTGCCAATTTCCTTGACATTTTTCCCTTCATTTGACATTTTAACAGTTTCCCCCATTCAACTGCATAGGCAATCCATGTTGACCTTGCCGAAAATAGGGCAATGTCATTAATTATAAACACATTGTCGTACTCTAGTCCTCGATGCTATATGTCAAGTTTCCTTGAATCGGTTCACCGGTTCTGGAGAAGGTACAAGTAGGCAATGATCAGGAAATGGCACAATCAGAAAGAAATCCCCCCTCCATAAACCGAGGGGTAGGAAAAAAACTAAAATGACACTTAGGCACTTATACCAAGAAAACATATCGTAAGCCGAATGAGCAGCTATTCCCCAATAGGCGGCCACTCAGTTACTCGAACTGAACCAAAAATATGAATACGTACATAAGGCTCAAACAGCACAAAATTCGACTCCAAAACACAAAACAATTAGAACCACAACAGAAGAATAGCCTTGGAACGATCAGTAGTATAAAATAACTGGGGAGCTTAAACCGGTCCTCACCCTCATCTTCTGCAGTGGTTCCCAACATTTAATTAGTTGTTCGGTTCTCGTGGTGAATCTCTAACTAGTCAATGAATCATCAACGAATAAATCATGATAATCACCTAGATGAATAAAAACGAGGACTCAACAGATTCAGTAAGCTGCCCGACGATGGCGATCCATGGGCGCCGAATAACTAACTGAAACCCGGAGCAAAAGAAAAACACCAGTTGAACACCGGTGCGCCAAGCAACAGACAAGAAGCTCCGGCCCTAACCAACTAAAATGAATAGCTTTATGTCGGGGCCATCAGAGTCTGACGCCCGACCCATCGGCATGCAATTAAAGAAGGCAGCATAGTCATCAACCATGATTGGGTTAAAAACTAAGCATGTAGATTTTTGAAAGGGTTTTATCATATATGGGCATGGTGGCCATCTTGGTCATGTGACCTGGATTTTTTCTAAACACAGTCATTCCCCCTTCCTACAGAATAAAATATAAATGTAAGATTATTTGAAAGCAGCGAAAACGTTCAAAGGTAGATGATATGGGTTATATTGCGCAATTACGGATAATGAACACTCAGCCGTGAGCCCATCAGAAGTTTTATATTTAATTTGGATTTGATTGGTCAAGCAGTTTCAAAGAAGAAGATCTTTGAGTATTATGGTAATATACATGTTTATGTAACGATGTGCAACTGACACTGATTCATGTGTTTTCTGTGCAATCTTTGAATCGGTGTTACTCTAGAATGGCCCTGGCAAAATTATGTATCATAATCTAGTGCATCGCCAGTGTGCAAAGTGGAAATATGGAAACAATAGGTGCACATTCAGCAAAAAGTTTTCAAATCAACTGCCTTTGTTATTTTCATAAGCCTGTCAAACGGTATAACAAAAAGAATCGTTTCAGGTATTGTTTCGGTATACATCCACATCTACAGACCTCAATGGGTAGCCTGTGGTTTGTCCGTGAAATAAATACCACTTTACACTCCATTTTATATAGTAAAGCTTGGTAATGCAGGGGTTTACCTATTTTTCTTGTTTTTGCTTTAAAACACTTAGAGTAGGTACTAGTTTGAACCGCCTCGTTTTGAGCAAAGACAAAAGACATGAGAAATATCGAAAGTTTTAGACTGATTATATATATATATATATATATATATATATATATATATATATATATATATATATATATATATATATATATATATATATATATATATATATATATATATATATATATATATATATAAACAACAAGTCCTTGTGTCGGTAATGATAGGAAGAAAGAATGAAAAGAAGCAACAGCAACAATTTATTTCAGTCCTGTAGCGCTTTCACTATACAGCTCTTCAGCAGGAACATCGCCATATTGTTGTGGCGTTACTAAAATTCAAATTCATAGCGTCCTGACGTTATCTTTTATAGATTAAAGGTTTGACGTCGCGGCAAAAACGTCAAAACTAAAATACAAGATATTTTTCATGCTCAACCCAGTAGAACCCGAAACCAATTCCGTGTGTGTATGCTCACGGAAAAAACGGCCTGGTTTAATGACCTGAACCAATTGATATATTAGAATGCTATTATGAAAGTATTCATAAGCAGCAAAATGTCTCGTTCTACCATGATGAGCACGAAAAAGGTTTAATAACCATGTGTTTCTTTGTATAAACACTTAATTCATAAAACTAAACATATACGCAAACAGTGCGTAATTACATGATTCTGGGAAACCAGCACTGAGTGTTTCATTGTGAAAATTCAAATAAGCACAAAAGTTAACCAGCCAGTTGACAGTCACGAAAATTAAACCCAACATTAGTCGCACAATGCAGAGAACGCACACTAAATGGAATACGACCATTTAAGACAAAACCATGCACACTACGAATTGCAATAATTTTCCGTTTTTTCCGAGAGCATACACACACGGAATTGGTTTCGGGTTCTACTGGGTTGAGCATGAAAAATATCTTGTATTTTAGTTTTGACGTTTTTGCCGCGACGTCAAACCTTTAATCTATATTTCCCGTAAAAGATAACGTCAGGACGTTATGAATTTGAATTTTAGTAACGCCAAAACAATATGGCGACGTTCCTGCTGAAGAGCTGTAAAGTGAAAGCGCTACAGGACTGAAATAAATTGTTGCTGTTGCTTCATTTCATTCTTTCTTCCTATATATATATATATATATATATATATATATATATATATATATATATATATATATATATATATATATATATATATTTATTTTTTATTTATTTATTTTTTCAGCTTCAGATATTGCATGGACATGTTTTCGTTATGAAATGTTTTACTGAATTATATGTTTAGGTCTACGGCATTTTAGTGCTCTTCGGATCATTTTTAACCCAAGCCCTGTGAAAACTCCAAGAAGCAGTTCGAGAAACACTGGATGCAGACGATTTCGTCAATCTATAGAAGTAATGCTTTAAAGGTAAGAATCAGTCTGTGCAACACAAGAATGGTGCCGACGAAAGTAAAACTGTCAACGTCATTGAATTTTGTTTTCAAAATTCATTATATTATTCAGAAATGTAATTCAGTATATAAAATGTGTCGATATTTGTAACAGATGACACTGCTTCGTGTGGGTTTTGCGCCATCTGAGAATAGGTAACATTCTAGAATGGTCTTACAATGGAGCCGCCGCATGGGAAAACAAACAATCTGCGAAAACATTAGTTTGCTACTTGGATACTACAGTTCTTCTTCCGAAATGTCAAGCTATTAGCTCTGTGACTGTACAGGTCGGTTTGTGTCGGACCTGTTCGGAAATCACATTGTTGGTTTTCCCACGAGGCGGCTCATTTTACGTCTGGAATTTATTTGTGGGATGAAAGGTAAGAGAGTACATTTCGAAAACAAGTCAAAAGTGCCGAAGACAGCAGAATCGCAAAATAAAATCTGGAGTCATTAACATTTATTCGGAAATACCATTCAATTCGAAGACACAAATAGGCATGGACAGAATACAAATACATGTAACAAGTATTCCCTTCTTGCATTCAAACACAGATTATTGTAGGCAGCGTAACTTGTCCTTTTTTGTACAATGAACTAGAAGTAGTATAAGGGGGCTTTTTACGTCTTGAAGTTCCCAGTCTGGACGGACTTAATCAATGACACATGATCCCACCTCAAGGACGATTACAATAACCTGGGCAGAGTCATCCTTTAGTGTTGTGTGAGTACATCGCAATCAATTTGAAATTGTAAGTATCGAAAGGACCTGGTAACTATAAAGTGGTGCCATTATAAGCTTTCGAAAGGGGAAACGGATGAAGATCTTTAATAGTTGAACGGCAAGCAGCCCCGACAAACATTTACAATTAATAAGCTTCAAAACTGGCCATTCATTGTGCATAATGCAAGACCCACCAGCATGAAACTAAAGAGGGAAGGTTACCTAACAATAAAGGGCTTAAGCATTAACATAATGTATGACGTCATATTAATCGGTCACGTGATAAAACCAATCAAGTGTTGTCTACCCTATTCTCACACATTATATATACATATTAGTTACCTTTTGAATTCACGCCTCCGACTATCACTTTAACCCATCTATGACGAATGGACTTTTCCAGTGTTATCATTTGGACAAGTCTACTTTCGTTTTGAGCTATTGAGGTACATCAGGTGTCATGTTGAATGTGTATCTCATTTTTCGACGAATTTTCTCAAAGCAAACAGAATAGTCCCAGATGAGACGCCGCGTTATCTGGAGCTATACTGTTTGCCTACGTCCTATAAATAGGGCGCCGGGCCTATATGAGTTAAATACAATCGCAAAGTCATTGCGTATCTTATAGTAAAATACCTGTGGAGAGAGAAACCTGTCAAATAACACAGTTGTAAATAACACCTTTTGAATTTCAAGCTGTGCTCGCAATAGAGACGCACTCGGGTGATGGCAGGATAATAACAAGTCGATGAATGAAAACAGGTGGAGTTTCAAAGACTTTGCGGTTTAGGGATCAACAAAGGTTGACTTTTTACGATTGCGTAATTAGTGTGGTTGATTCTGCTCGCGTACGAAGATGTAATGCAGCATGCTGCCTCATTACATAAGCAGAACGAATTTGAAAACCAATATCAATAAACCTATTTAAATGGTGAAGGCCTTGCCTCCTGCTCTCCCGCGATCATCGGGATGGTTATAAAATTAAACCGGGTAGAGAGTGTGTGATTTTATTTAGAGATAATTTCCATTAGTTTTGCGTAAATGCATATTTTTGATATCAATATGAATTGTCTCCGCGAGGCAATTCTAATGGGTACATATGATAGTGCATTTTAGGGTAACTTCAACCATTTTTTTTTTTATTTAAATGGAACCGAATACTCAACTTATCTCGAAAATCAGTGTCAATAGTCGGGTGTTTGTTTGTATGACCGAGTTACACCTCCTACTACCAATAATATGCTTGCCATGCTAGATTTTACACCTGTACAATAAACCACCAGCAACGTTTTCACTATGGGTCAAAAACTTACATGTTAGGTCAACGTGGGATCGTGTGTCTTACATCAGGATATTACTTCCAATAAAAGTGCATGCCTCCAGACAAAAACTATAATCCGTATGGGGTATGGTTAATCTAAAGCTGACCTAAAAATTAAAAGGCGGAATTCCGGTTATAATCTATTCGGTATTTCTGATGGGGTGGAGTCTTGTTTCAATGGCACATATGTCATTTAACCGTAGTAGGCCTGTTTCGAAGACAATATTTTATTAGAAATAGTGTGGTCACCCTGGAAGAGTGCTTAAACGTTTAGAATGCATTGAACGCTTCAATGATGCTAGCCAAATTGCCACCTTGATGGGAAAGAGTTATCTTGTTCTTAATACGTATTTCATTTCATTTTATTTCGTTCCCGACTCGTCTCTGTGTTAAGATATTAAATTTGTATCAGTTTTTGTATTTGTATCCTGGACTTACTATTTTACTACTATACCTCATAACATATTAGTATCAATGATTTTACCTTGTCTGAAAATATGTTTAACTCATGTTGTTACCCTCGAAATTTATCTCGGACATAACATATAGCTTACAATAATCAATGGTAAACATTAATGTCGTCATAACCCCTTATACTTCATATAAATCAATGTCAAAAATGCATGCAATTTTTACTTTTCCAATACCTACCGTGGTTTATGGGGCTCTCCAGACCCCAGTAACGTTCCAAGTCTCCACGATGTCCAGCAAACCATCCCACTTTCTTCGCCAAGACCGATGCTGGAGGCCTTTCTTGGTTAGGGACCAAAAGAGACGTATAGCTTTTATCTGATAGCGAGGAAGTGAGATATGACGGATATACCTACTTTGATTACAATAAATCACTTAACAATGGATTGAAAGTTTCAAATAGAGTATACTTTACGTTATTTAAATACAAAGTAACACTAAAACTGTCTCGTGTGTCATTGTTTGGTATAAAAAATTGTAAAAACTACCGCAATGCATAAAGAAGGCATGAATGGACCATGCCTTCCCGGATTTATCCAGATATGATTTTGTTATTACGTTACGTTATCGACATTTTACGCAGATTCGAAGCATAAATAGAATTCATTCCCAAAAGAAGCATGTTTTACGTCATCTTTTTGAAAAGTTAGAAATGACTAGTGCAACTCATAAGCCACATTCATAGAATTCAGTTACATGAAAGGCTCTGTAGTATCACAGTAGAACAATACAGTTAACCCCGGCAAACAGAAGTAAAGGCGGCCCCCCGTGGCCGAGCGGTTAAGAGCTTTGTTTCTTAATCACTTAATCATCTCACCGTTGTGTCTGCTGTGGGTTCGAGCCCCGCACTGACCGCATGTGAGACAAGCCAAGTTCTGCTTGCGGGTGTGCAAGGTGGTTTTTCTCGGGGTTCTCTCGTTTTCGCCCACATACTGATTGGCCCGTCTCATATGAGCTGAAATAATCTTGAAAGGGACGTATGATAAAAAAAACTTTGAAAATACCAAGACACACCATGTTGATAGCAATCGTTTTATTTATTTATTTATTTATTTATTTATTTATTTATTTATTTATTTATTTACACATTTTTTATTTCAGCATTTATTCATTCATCTATTAAAATAGTACGTCAAAATTAAGAAAGGTAATTAAAACTTCACGGTCATCCTTGTAACCTCTAAACTAATTCATGGAATATTTTTGAAAAATGTACACCTTGATATAGATAGTTATTTTTGTGTTGATGCAAATGCCAAAATTTTGACATGTTGCCATCATCAGCTCTTCAAACCTTAACATTTGTTCGCTGGGCCACATCATGAAATAATCTACAACATCACATTTGTGGCAAAAGTTAATTCGATAAGCCAGACACGTCTATGAGTATATGACGACCATCTAAATAAAACGATGCATCGATTTCATGAAGCTATTTTATACTGTTATTACGAAGACGACGTCTCTGTTTCACATAACGAGGTATTTTAGGTACCTGTGCCAAGAATGGTTGTTCCTTGATATGGCACATGGCTGTAAAAGAACACCTGTATGAAGTACAAGGACACGTGCGACAGGACACGAACATGCAAATACATAGTTTAGATGTTGCACGTCTCAACAATTAGATGGACAAAGTATCGTTCGTTACATCTTGTCTGTTACCATTTCTGATTGCTTTTACAGTAACCCATTACAGGACACCCACATTTTGAGCTTAAGGTGAAAGCAAGAGAAAAAAGAATCAAGAATCGATGCAATTGATTTAAAATCTAGAAGCTTACACGAGAAAGAAGAGGACAATAATGGAATTCGTATTAAATATAGCAATGCATAAGAAAAAAGGTACGAGTATGCAATGATCAGGAAATGGCGCGATCAGAAAGAAATTCCCACTGCATAAACCGAGGGATGGGAAAAAACTAAAATGACACGAGTACTTATACCAAGAAAACATATCATAAGCCGAGTGAGCAGCTATTCCCCAAAAGGCAGCCACTCAGTTACCCGAACTGAACCAAAAATATGAAAACGTACATAAGGCTCAAACAGCACAAAAATTCGACTCCAAAACGAAACAATTAGAAACACAACAGAAGTATCGCCTTGGAACGATCGGTAAACTTTTACAGGCGCCGCCTAATCTCACCCTCATCTTCTGCAGTGGTTCAAAACATTTAGTTAGTTGTTCGGTCCTCGTGGTGAATCTCTAACTAGTCAATGAATCATCAAGGACAAACGGATAAATCATGATAATCACCCTGATGAATCAAAAACGAGGACTGGACTTAACAGATTCAGTAAGCTGCCCGACGATGGAGATCCCTGGGCGCCGAATAACTTACTGAAACCTGGAGCAAAAGAAAAAAAACACAGCTGAACCCCGGTGGGCCAAGCAACAGACAAGAAGCTCCGGCCCTAACCAACTAAAATGAATCGCTTTATGTCGGGGCCATCATAGAGTCTGATGCCCGACCCACCGGCGTGCAATTAAAGAAGGCAGCGTAGCTATCAACCATGATTGGGTTAAAAACTAAGCATGCAGACTGAAGACAATATTACTACCCCTTTCCCAGTAAGGTCATTAACTAAGCATATGATGACAAATATAATAGAGAAGTAGACCGATGCAGACTCAGAGTTAAAACATGTTCCGTTGGTTTCCTTGATTGTTTAAATTTATTTTTGGGTACCAAAAGTCGACCCTGGTCTGTTTGGAATTGTACGATACTAACAGAAGCTTACCACCTCGTTAATCTATAAGCATTACAGAAAGTAACAAATGAGCCGCCTCTTAGGAAAACCAACAATGTGGTTTCTGAACAGGTCTGACACAAACCGGCCTAAACAGCCACAGAGGCAGGCTAGAAGTTTGAAATTTTGGAGTTAAGTAGAGGAGGAATTGTACTACCTGAGTAGCGAAAACAAAGGCGCTGATCAGCTTCGCGGTCACCGCGAAGCTGATCTGCGCCTTTGTTTTCGCCTATGCAGATTGTTGGTTTTCCCATGGGGCGGCTCAAATAATACATATAACCAGCGTGAAGAAACGAGGACTCAACAGTAATGCCTTCCCTGAAATACCGAAGCAAAGGAAATCCATCATTTAAGCCCTGGGTTACCTAGCTAAAGACAAGCTTAAAAAAGACTAAAGATATCACGAATCACCTTGGTGCGGGCCTTAGTGACCTACGGTATACCAGTGTATGTGCATGAGAGTTTTCTTGCACACACGAAAATGTTCATCAGGACATGTCCGTGCAATGTGTACCCCTTTAAACCCCACTTTTATATGGCAAAATTGGGGTATGCAGGGGAATGCCTATTATTCTTATTTTTACTCCAAAGCGTAGATTGTGGGTACTCGTTAGAACTGCCTCAGCGAGGCGGTTCTAACGTGTATCCACAAGCTATGTTTTGAGCAAATATATTAAAAATATCAATTTTTTCCAACAAAATTTTCAACTTTGAAAGCTGAAAAATTCTCTGTATAGTGTATGGGCAAGTTTTCGTAATGTTTTCGATACGTTTGCTGCTGAAGCCCGACGTCACTCAAGCGTCAGTGAACAAGGAACGGTAGTTGTTTACTTAGGTGCAGAACCAATGCACGTCTAGACCAATGCCATATTCTCATTTGATCATTACTTGATGTGTTGATCAAAACACCTTGACGATGAGCATCCATATATGGTTATAGATAGAATTGTTGAACCATGAACTAATCTCCTGCCGCGTAGATGCTGCACCCCAACCCACGTCTTGACAAACAGCTTTACTGATTTGCGTCTAATGTGAGATGTTAACTGTGAAACAGGATTGCTTTAGCATGTATTTTCAACCAAATGAAACCCCATGCTTAGTTATTTACTGCAGTCGATTTCCGGAATGCACTGACCGGTGAAGCACTTTAAATTCATTACGAAAAGATATACATCTTCAGTTTTTCGAACTTTAAAAACTGAAATTTTTTAGCTGAAAAAAAAAATATTTTGTCTTATTTTGGCTCAAAACATAGATTGTGGGTACACGTTAGAACCACCTCGCTGAGGCAGTTCTAACGAGTACCCACAATCTACGCTTTGGAGTAAAAATAAGAAAAGTAGGTATACCCCTGCATACATAAAAGTGGGGTTTACGGGGATATTCATTGCACGGACATGATCTTTGAACCAGAAAGTTTCGGTACCAACCGATACAATAAAAGGAGCTTCGATAACTCACACCATAAACAAAATTAGACTATATAACACATAACTAGACGTAAAATGCAAAAAACAAGGGCAATACATAGAGATTATCATATGACAATTTTCATATCGTACCTCGTATCAACCTGAGAATCCCGTATCAGCCCGAGACTCTCGTATCAGCCCGAGGGCCGAAGGCCCGAGGGCTGATGCGAGAGTCGAGGGCTGATACGGGATTCGAGGGTTGATACGTGGGTACGATATGAAAATTGTCATATCGTAATCTTTTTATCATATATTTTAATTCATGACCATTTTTTCCCTTTCTTTGTTTTATTTAATTTTATTTAATTTTATTTTATTTTATTTTGACATACCGCCAAAGCGTGCAGTAGAGCGCATATTATCTCCACATAATTCGTCTCGACATGACAAAATACTGTTGCCTGTGACATAAAACCACAAATCAAGCAAATCTAAAATGCCTGCGGTACACTACCTAATGAACTCAATACAATAGGAGCCGAGTGCTCCGAATATAATTTTATTAGCCAATCATTTGGTGATACGGCTTTTTCTCCCTAGGGATGATATGGGTCACGTGAGTATGTGGGCCAATCATTTGGTGATACGGCTTATTCTCCCAAGGGAGTGATATGGGTTTTATAAATTTTTGAACGGATACGGCTTTCGAGATATTGTGTCGCGATACGTGAACGTAACTCTTGTCTGTATCGCATATGCAAAGAGAACATATTTTGTAGTAAATATATGATAAATGTCTTTAAATATACACCGTCTATATGTGTTGTCGATCAATGATCCTTGTAGTCGCATATTTGACTTTTTGCCATCCTTTTGTCTGCCGAAAAATAATAATATTTTGCATGAGCGTGTTAAATGGAACGACGTATAGCCCACATTTTAAACTTGGGTGGCGATGATAATTTGAGACTGGCAAGATTTTCAGAAAAAAATAGGGCGGAGGTATTTTATCAATAGAGACATGAAACTAAATTGTCATATACTTTTGTTCTTCTTTCATTTCAAGATGGTCAACCGTTTTATCTTTGATCCAAATGTAGAGGTTCATATTTCCTTAACGCCCTCTTTTCAGATATTTAGTTTATAGTTGAAAGAATGGTTTATTTTAAGCATATTATATTAATTTATTTGAAAAATACTCTCGTATAACATAATTTATATGTTTCATATTTTCGCATTATGCTAAATTTTAAAAGTCACGATGATCTGGCATTTTTTGTTCTTATTTTTGAAAACACCCTGAAGATATTTCACTGCCGTACTATAGTCACGTAGTTTTGCTGCTAAAATTGGTGCTGTACGACAGAAGGCTTTCCTCCAATTGACTTTGATTTATTCTACAATAAAGCGTCTCACTGGCGTGGCTTTAGGGCCGTAGCTCTAGCACACAGCACCCGCACATATTTTAAAAATATGGACAGTTAAAATGTCATCTGAAGGGGAAAACTTGCAAGAAATGGGAATATAGGTAGAAGAATTATAATTCTGAAAACTATTGACCCAAGGGATAGCACCCTTGCACGTTTAAAGTGAATGCATATATCAGTATCTTTTTTTTTTATTAAAAAAGAAAAAAAAATATGTATATCTTCTTGCATGTACAGCGAAAGGAATCTGCAATTTTGAATTTTTACTTGATTTGACATTTCCTTAGCTATTTTGGATAATATAATCTTTGGTTTTCATAGAGCTTGCATTGTAGGAAGCAAGGAGTTGTGATGCTGTAATAACTATTGCAAAAGACCACCCAGTTTTACCAAAACTTGGTCGTATCATGAGAAAGTATGTTTTGGAGATTTTTGACAAGACACGTATCGGGACGGTCCAATTGTCAGACAGTCAGCATGTGTTTCTGCGTTACATGATGTATTCTAGATCCACAGTGAACCAAAAGACAAGTACCAGACTGCGCGCAAACGTAGTATGAACATCATCTGTCCTGAACACACATGCTTAAACAAGGTTTCTAGTGACGACACTCAGACATAAGCATGTAATCTTGTTAAATGATTGCTTTTAACATTCAAGCAGGAATAAAAGGACACTAATCACTAAACCAGCGTTATCATGCATGCGTTTAGCATTTTTCATGAAGACCGAATATTGAACATGAATGGATTTAGCTGATTGCACGATATCTAGTGTGTCTGCACTTTACATTAAATTGAATAGCTGTACAGCTTAAGTGCCGGTCCCACTGAATCGTAAGCAATCGTACGATTGTCTAATCGTAAATTTATTATCGATAAGACTGAGTAGGCAAGATTTGTAAAATGTTTTCCAACGTGTTTCTGCTTTCTTAATTTGCATATCGGGGTCAAAGAAATGACCCCCAAATAAATATTACATCAGGAAAACATGTCCGTGTAATGTATACCCCCTTGAACCCCACTTTTATGCTCCAAAACATAGATTGTGGGTACTCGTTAGAACCGCCTGGGCGAGGCGGTTCTAACGTGTACCACAATCTATGTTTTGAGCAAAAATGAGAAAAATATCGAAATTTTTCTACGGAAAATTTTCATTTTTTACAACTTTAGAAATCACTGTATATTGCATGGGCAAGTTTTCCTGATGAGACTATCTTGACTGCAGTGGAACCGGGACTTTAGCGATTTAGGATTATGCATATAAGACAAAAAACATATTTTCTAGTTTTGGTTTAGCTTAAATTTTGATGTCTGGTCAGACTCTATCGTCAATGTTTCTATTGTCGTGGACCTAACATTTTACATCAGAATGCTACCGAGTACCCGTAGAGTGCCAAAAGATTATGTTTTAGATAAAACAAAAATGAAATAGCTGAATATCTCTAACTTTACGATTTAACTTGTTTCAGACATAACCGAAATAGTTCATTTTATGGCCCTTGCCAGTTTGAGTGTAAAGAAGTAGCAGAACAACGGAACTTGGGCCTCCAGGCAACTCAGTTGTGCCTACAGGCAATACTTTTATCCACCTGACTGATGGGTTAACCGCTTAGAAGGTCTTATCCTGCACAGGAAAAGTGGTGTAGTCAATTTAAACCATTATACACACACGCCTTAATTACTTGGGTGGTTATATTTCTTAACACATTTCGGGTGTCATGACCTTCTAATGTTGGGTAAAATTCCCAGGTAACGTCCCGACATGACGATAGTTGTTGACTATAACGCAAAGCATCAATTCAAAGAAACACAAATAGATAAATGTTTTTCAGTATTATTCCGTAGTTTGGGAAAATCTTTGCATCCCATATTTCATTCAGAAATACACACTGCTATTTTTATCAAGTCCTTCAAAAGATGTGAAAAGTTAATATGTACTTTGATATAAATAGGGCGCAACTAAAATTGATCAACTGTTTGTGTATATCAATGTTACAATGGTAAACATCGAATTCTTCAAAAATGTCACACAGCAATGCATGCTGATAGGTCCCGAAGGCTGGATTATTATAAAGCTCCGTAAGATGAATACAAGGCCTTCTATCTACATGTATACATCATCTTCCAGAAACTGTATTTTTTCAAAATCTCGCTTTTCTGACAAACCTCAAGAAAAATATAAGCATGTCACCATTTTGCATTCCAAAAGTCTTAAAAAGTGCCACAAAAATAACAAAAAAAAAAAAAAAAAAAAAAATAAAATAAAAATATGCCAGAAAATATTTTTGAATAGGGCTTTTTCCATTGCAAAATTTCCAGCAAGGGAAGTAACTATTTTCCCGAAAAAAAAATCTAAATTGATTATTTTTCATCTAAAATGCGCCAAACCAAAACAAAATAGTATTTAATGCATAGCTGAGCGCCATACTCTTAAAATTATTCAACACATTTGCTTGATTTTCAATTTTAGGTGCTCATGCAAAATGTCTATTCAAAATGATTTTGGGCATAATTATTTTATTAGGGAACCGATTTTCAAAAATTTTATGGCACTTTTACGACTCGTGAGTTGCAAAAAGATGACATGGTCATATTTTTCTTGTGGTGTTTCAGAAACGTGAGATTTTGAAAAATGCAGTTTCTAAAAGATGTTGCATAGACAGTAGCTGAAACGACATTAACTGAGAATGACCAGGCTGTGTACATGCCAGGCTTAACTAAAAGGCAAATGAGTGAGAAATTGTAAACCTTAGATGTAACATCCAGCAAAGCTCGAGCTATAAGATAAAATAAAATAACGGCCAATATCATCGATAAATAGCTGTTTCCGTGGACAAAACAGTCATCTTATCCTTACGACCCAGCATTTTTTTTCTTTTATTTTTTCTAAGAAGAAGGAAGATCGCTAAACTCACTTATGTATTTAAAAGATCGCTCATGATTTTTTTTTCACGGAAAAGGAAATCATGCCTGCAATAAATATAAATCGTGAATGATAATAAGGTCAAGCGATAAAAACGCTTTAATGAATCATTTTCCAATGTGTCTGCGTAATTTCGCTAAGCCAGTTCCTGGCACTTTGTTTGTCAGGAATTACATTAACAAACACGATTCGCTGTCTGAAGGCGCGGTTTACTGGAAAGTGTGCTTTTAGTATCATTTCTTAATAGAAATCTGCTTCATAGGGACTATCCCAGGAAGTAATCGCATGTAACTCATGTTTTATGGCATGACTTTCTCGAGTTAGATAGGTAAAAGTAGACAATGATCAGGAAATGGCACAATCAGAAAGAAATTCCCACTTCAAAACCGAGGTGGGAAAAAACTAAATTAATAATTAGGTACGTATACCAAGATAAGATATCGTAAGCCAAATGAACAGCTCTTTCCCAATAGGCGGCCACTCAATTACCTAAACTTAACATAAAACATGAAAACGCACATAAGGCGCAGACAACACAAAAATCAATACCAAAACATAAAACAGTAAGGACCACTACAGAAGTATCGCCTTGGAACTTGAGTATGCTTTGATAGACATGTCCGAATGAGGAAGACATAATGCGAGTCAACTTGTATGAACAAATTTTGTGTCCTATTACGAAAATACGCCCATGCAATATACAGATTTTTTTAAGTTGAAAAAAAAAAAAGAAAATTTTCAGTAGAAAAGTTTTGATATTTTTGCTCAAAACATAGAATGTACCCACAATGTATGTTTTGGAGCAAAAATAAGAATTTCCCAATGGTGGCCATTCAGTTAATTACCTGAACCTTAACTGAATACATGTATATGCATAAACACATAAAAGGAACAAACGACTAAAATCGACATCAAAACATGAAACAACAAGAAACACAACTGAATAACCGCACTGGACAGTCCAGCGATATAAAATTTGTCTTATAGAGTTATTGTACAAAGTATAAGCACAATACAAGACTGTGTCCCATTTAAATGTTTCAACATTCAGGGATAGGTCGGAGTAGATTTAAATCCCAATCTAGATACCACCAACGCTGTACATAATAAAAGATTGTACAAAAGTACAGACAGATTAAACAGCTCTCTCTCTCTCTCTCTCGCTCTCTCTCTCTCTCTCTCTCTCTCCTGCAATACTACTGAGTGGGTGGATATCAACTATACGAAAACAAAAACATTTTTATAACTAATGACAGGTGTCAGTGACATTGAATAACCTTCCTTGCGTTTAAGGAAGTCTCTTATAATAAACTCATTGACATCTACTGGCACTCAATAACATTAGATGTTCATAAAAACATACATGTACGAGCGCCGAAATTGATATATGATCATGTACCATTTACGAATTTTTCGGACCTTCCAAATCCCACCTTTTATCATTTTCATCATTTTAGTTCCACATCAATGCAATCAAATCTTTATTTTTCAGATTTTGGGTGTTTTTGAGCTGTCAGAATGCTGAAATTTGCAACCTAGATAGGAGGGAAGCTGAATTTTCAGTTCCAAGCTAACAGGTAAGTGTTTTTCTTTAACTTTTGAAAATTGATCGTGGTCGCCTGTTTAAAGCGTCGTCCAAAATTGAAGTTGTCGACATTAGGTCAACGCACTGTCTATATATTGATGTGGACTTGTACCTACCAAATTTGCTGTAGAAAGATAGAGTGCACCTCGAAAGTTGTCAAACACCACCAACACTTTACTTTGTTTTAAAATGCCCATTATCAAGGGAGATATTGCAGAAAAAGACATAGTTTTAGATGTCGAAAAAAATTCGCGAAATAACGTCGCAAACCGATGATTTAAATGTCTGTCAGACTGGAGCTTGGTTCCATTGATCTCATGCTGCAAGCACAGTCTTAGTGAAGATACAATTGAAGATCCATATGCTTTTCGTTTGATTTAAAAGCAAAAATGGTAGAACGGCGGATACGGATATACTTCCACACAAAATAGTTCCCCTATTTATAGCGGTGTTAAGGAAGCAAATCATGTTGAAATGCTGTTGTTTTTTTACAAATGTATGTCATTTTGGTTAGAATATTGTCTAAGCTTTCAGGAAATGTTAACATCAGGAAAAAATGTCCGTGAAATGAATACCCCCTCAAACCCCACTTTTATATAGCAAAACTGGGGCGGTTCTAATGTGTACCCACAATCTATGTTTTGAAGAAAAATAAGAAAAATATATATAAATAATCTGCTGAAAATCTTTTCTTACAACTTCAAAAATCTCTGTATATTGCATGGGCATGTTTTCGTAATGATAAATGGAGATAACAAGTCTATCAAGCATTTGTTTTTTCACTTGGACAAGCCCCTCCTTATCGGCCTGACTCAGTCGCCAGAATTGTATCAATTTCATGAATATATTTCTATTCAATTCTGGGTCAAACCTCTCCTGTCGCATTGGCCTTTCACAGCAGCCGGTAATACATCCAATACATAATTAAGTCTTCATTAGTATATTCTAATCGGTTCAATCAACTGTGGGATTGTTATGAAGAAATCCACAGGGGGCTTAACCTCCTAACCGCTCTTCTCTGGGAGTGAAATTTACTCCAGTAAGGCCAACTCAGTGAATTTCAGCCACTTCACAGATAAAATATGAATTAACAAGCACAAACAAAATGTCTCGATGTGCCGGTCGCATTAGTGGTAATGGCCGGCATCGGCCATTACTACTCACGTGCAAATGGCAGCCACTCTGTTACATGTAGCTAGGCACTAGTACTATATTCGTTAATTGTGTATTTGCAACTAAAGCGCCGACCGAACCTGTTTCTTTGTAATGCATTGGCATGGCTTTGCTACACTTTTATACTTCATTGATATAATTTCTTTACCTTATTGATTATGAGTAATGTTATTTACCCATTTGCGACAATGGACTTGTCCATCATTATCAATAGGGCTAGTCCAATTTCATTAGTGATTTCATTTTATGTTTTGCTTAATTTTCGATGAAATTCCTCTTAGCAAATAGAATGACCCAGAAGGGACATCTGGGGTTATACTGTATGCCTACATCCCACAAAGTGGTAACCAGGCTTAGGTGGATTAAGCAACCCGGCCCAAGCATAGCGATGGAGATTTGATTTGATTTTTGCAGCATAAATGACCGAGTTTCGTTGACATCTTGTGAAGGGTAAGTAACTAAAAAGCTACAAGAAGGCAGTGATCAGGAAAGGCGCAACCAGAACGAAATTCCTACTCCAAAAACCTAGGTGGGAAAAACTAAACTGACAATTAGGTACTTATACTTAGAAAACATATCGTAAGCCCATTGAGCAGCTATTTTCCAACAGCCGACCACTCATTTACGCGAACTTAAATAAAGATATGAAAACATGCATGTATAAGGTTCAAATAGCACAAAAATTGACTCCAAAACGTAAAACAAATATAACCACAACAGAAGTATCGCCTTGGAACGATCAGTAATAAAAATACTGTGGGTGGGGAGGGAGAGGGGCTTAAATCGATTCAACAACGTAAGTTTAATAGTTTGGTGGCCGTGGGGCGCCTCTTTGTATATCATCCAAACGCTGTTTATATTACTAAAGAGTTGTAACTGGCTACCGAGTCGTGCATCGGTCTTCTTCAAAGCCAAACTACTTTAACGATTCAGTTGCATAGCAAAAGTTGCCACCAATTCAACAAAAATGCTCCTAGGAGTCTCCGCGTCTGCTCCTTTAGTGCCGTCTCCATATTACCTTAGCTGTTGCGTTAGTCGTAAAACACAAAATCGACCAATCGACCTCAGTATTTTTCAGCGTTCAAGATCTAGTTGGCACATCTTGTTTCACAACGAGGCGTATGTAATATATACATAGACACTGCAGTGACTGTATGCTCCGAACATTAAAATACTTGTGGAATATTAGAGAACTTAATGTACAATGACTAGTAGATTTAACCGCCGTAAATGGCTGTTATGGTGACGTTTTATTACCATATGCGTTTTGACAAATATTTTATATGAAGTTAAATAACTTTTTTTCTTGCTTGCACAATGAAATATGCTTTTTACTGCTGCATTTTCTTATTCATGGTAAATCAGAATTTGATTCATCTAGTATATAATTTGTTTTATGGTTTCAAAATTCAAAGATGAAAGCTTACAAATGCATTTCTGTTGCAGATTTTAATATATGATTAAGAAACTGAGTTAGACAATTGTTTTACTAATGCTTTACTCACATAGTATGGCAAACCCCCAGTCCCATTTATCTGCGATGAGTAGATAACATTTTGGATAAAAAGGTGAAATAAAGGTTCATTCAATTGTGGTGATCAAATATGTTGTATATACATGTACATCTGTGTGCATTTTATTCAGTTTTACGTCCCTTTCAAGATTATTTCAGATCATATGAGACGGGCCAATTAGTAGGTGGGGCGAAAACGGGAGAGCCCCAAGAAACAAAAACACCTAGCACACCCGCAAGCAGAACTTGGCTTGTCTCACATGTGCCCCGTGTGGGGCTCGAGCCCACACCAGACACAGAGGTTAAAGCATGATCAAATGATTAAGCGCGATAATGAAATATCAGCGCTCTTAACCACTCGGCCATGGGGGCCGCTTGTATGTATTCCTTTAGTGAAATGTGGGAATGCTGCTATCATGCAGAAGTGTGGCTAGACTAGCAAGCGTCCAAGAAAAAAAAATTAAAAAAAATTAAAAAAAAAAAAATGAAATAAATTAAGCATATTAAAAAGAAATCTGTTAGCTAAAATTTTAGCAGCAAGGTTTATCTATGAAATTCAATAAATAGGTTCAAGCATCTGGCTGTGCTATCTTAGAGGGATTTCTTTATCTCTGAGACTGATGCCAGTCTAAAGTGTGGCTTACCTTTGCACCAGTGAAATAACTGTATGTATTAAACTCCGGCGGACCACGAAATAACACATGACAGTTTGTACATTCTTATGGAGGCAGATTTTTTCTGGCCTGGAAAGGTTGTCACCCGCGGCGCAATCATGTCCTTCGTTTTTTTTTTGTATGTTATACACTGTGTACGATAAAATTGTCGCCCCCCCCCCCAACCCCCCACCCCCACACACATGGGCATTCGCCATTGCGATAACACTACTGAAACGTCTCCGTGAAGACTTAGCTATATTCGTTATATACCTGTACATGTAGCACCATAAAACGTTTCAGAAGATCTTGTAACAAAACATTAAGATAGACAAAATGTTGAATATTAATCCATTACTCATTTGTTTGTTGTCAATCACGTTGTAAAACAACGGAATAAACGCCGACAGAACATTAAAAGACTGTCGAATTCATTCATAATATGCCACTATTTCTTATTTTCCATGCCCAAAACAAGTCTCGTAGAACTACGGAATAAACGCCGACAGAACATTAAAAGACTGTCGAATTCATTCATAAATATGCCACTATTTCTAGTTTTCCATGCCAAAACAATTCATGTATCTAAGGAAGTAACATATCTGAATTTTACCGAAATTGTACAAAGCCATAGTGAAAAGTACTCTGCATTCGTCAGCTTAGTTTGGATAAAATGTCAATGCTCGGGTCAACTGGTCATGTCAACTACAAACTTGGCCTGAAAGTGCTATTTACGTCAGTCTTTCTAAAGCAACGCGCATAACCATTGCTGAGCCATTATTTCAGGAGTACATGTACAACATGTACGTGTCATATAAATGATACGAATCATTTTTGCAACAATGCATAATAATTAATGCCATCGAAAAAAAAACGACCATTGGCATTTTGTAATGATGAGAAAAGTGCAATATGCATATGACGCATAAAATCTTAGTGACTTTAAGATTAAGATACAATGTATTATTCGTACATTATTTTTCGATGCAATCATGGGTCCGCAAAGACACTGATTTAGACAATGTGTGCTAATTCCTTCTTTGCTTATATAGCGATGAAGCAGATTTTTACCTGGCAAGACAAATTTCAAGGACACTCAAAATGATATGTTGAATTTCACTTTAACCATCTGTAAGGTCGTGAGATAAGGTTTTCAACACTAGATGAACTATTGGCCGCATCCAATAGAGCGCAGTATGTAGGTTATTAGCTTTTTGCCCGCCTGTGTTAATCGCATAGTGACTACTTGACTTGGTTTTGGTAGCCATTTTATTGCAAGGATTAATTTAAAAGAACAGGTATGAAGTGCAAAAAGGAGAACATATCGTAAGCCGAGTGAGCAGCTATTTCCCACTCAGTTACCCAAGCTTAACTGAATGTGTCTATAGAAAACGTACATCAGGAGCAAGCAACACAAAACTTCTACACCAAACAGAAAACAATTAGAACCACAATTAAGTACCGCATTGGAACGATCAGTAACATTACCACGGGGATGATTCAAATGATGCTACCTGTGCTGTCGTCCGAGTATACATGTATACTTTGTATATCATTATATGCAAAAACTTGCTGTAGTCCGAGTATATCGGCAGTCGTATCATGTCTCGACGACAGCAAAATCACTAGTATCCTATTTACGGCCGTCGACCATATATTCGGACGACATCGGTGTTTTGCATGTGATGGTGTACAAAGTACTAGGACGACAGCACAGGTAGCTTCATTTGAATCACCCACGTGATTACATGTACTGGCGGGCATAAATCGATTCTACATCACTCAGCTTCTGCAGTGGTTCACAACATTTAGTTAGTTGTTCGGTCCTCGTGGTGAATCTCTAACTGATCGATGAATCACCAAGCCTTGAAGGACAAAAAAATAAATGAACCGCATCGTGAGAAAACCGGATTTTTGCCTAGGCGAAAACAAAGGCGCAGATCAGCTTCGCGGTAACCGCGAAGCTGATCAGCGCCTTTGTTTTCGCTACTCGGATAGTATATTTCCTCTTCTTCTTATATCCGAAATTTCAAGCTTCTAGCTCTTTTCTGAGCTTGTACAGGCCGGTTTGTGTCGGACCTGGTCGGAAACCCCGAAGACCGGTTTTCTCGCGTCGAGGCTCAAATCACGATAAACACCATGATGAATCAAAAAGAGCACTCACATATACAATAAGCTGTGCGGCGATTGGAGATCCCTTGAAAGCCAAACAACATTGCTGAAAATCACGAGCAAAACAAACAAACAAACACCAGTTGAACCCCGGTGGGAAAAGCATTAGACAAGAGGCTCAGACCTCAACCAACTAACATTAATAGCTTCAAGTCGGGGCCATAAACTATTCTGACGCCCGACCCTGCACCAGAGTGTCGAAATAAAGAAGGAAGCATAGTGATCAACCGTGATTGGGTCAAAACTAATTATGCAGACTTGTCGCATCGCATTTATATTATGTATATGATTGTAAAGTTTAATATTTTTTCTAAACTGAAAAGAAAATCATTCCTTCCCGTAAGTTTCTTAAATTTGAAAACCAGGTCGCCATAAAATTCTGGTTCCGAAAGGCACTCACGTAAATGCGTCTTTAACCCAACATTAAATCTGAAAATCAATTCAAAGTGTCTGCCATAAAATCAAGAAAATTATTTTTCGAAGCTTATGATACCAATAGACCTGATGGCGAAGTACGGGCTGTTAACATTTATTACTCGCTTTGAAGTCGGTGACATGATTGCAAACTAGCTCTTTTCAAACAAGATGGCCATCTGACTAGCATACAGAAAAAGGATGGTGTTGACAACGGAAATACAGACAGAATAAACAGATAACGTAAAGATAAATAAAAGCAAACACACATTGGAACGGCAAGAAAACATTACCGGAGGAATTTACAGAGCCCCACCCTTAACAAGAACTGTGTCAAAGAAGCGTGTAACATCTCCATGTCACAAATGAAACATGTACATGTACACGGACCTGCAACGCGATCTTTTCTCCGCGTTCTTGTTTACATACGGCACAAACAAATTACTCAGAAGTTTTGGCTCACTGCGAGGTGCGAAAAAAACGGTCCAAGCGCTTTTGCCTTATATGGTATGGATGCCCTTATATGGAAATACTATTCCGTTGCGTTTCTCTGGTGCTTTAATTCATACATTCCTCTCTGAATGTCCCTCGCGTGTTTTATCTGGTACATATCAACTGTCTCAGTAAAACGTCTTCTTGTTACTGTTTATGAAAACAAACCAACAACCTGGAATTGTACCGCTTATTTTCATGCATACATGAATCGAATCTGTTTTACATGTACCAGACCTCCTTGTCAATCAACTACGTTCACAACAAAAATCCAAATACAGTACCCGACATTCGTTTTTGAAATTTAGGTGAAGATGCGTTTCTGTCTTGACGCTTCTTAGATCCAGAATCTATTATCACTTGATTTGCATTCCCTAGTCAATGGATATAGGCAATATTCTCAGGCTCGGTGACGAGTCTCATGAATATTCATAAGTTGACGAAGATGATACTATCGACCATGTCATGGAAAAACTGTCGACATGTCAACTTTCAAACCATACTGCTCATTGGTCAATGCTTGAAGCGTCAGATGAGGTCTTGAAAGCAGGTGTATATGATGCATAATCGGAAGTTAAGATAAGTCGTGATGTCTGTCTTTTAGAATTGTGTGGTTGGCTATGATACTGAAGCTAAGCTCTTTTTTCCACGAACTTGTCACGCAATAGCAGAATATATCTTACTCATTTAAGCCTGGCGTTCCTTTTATGGGACATAGGCAAACAGAGTAGCCCCAGATGTGACGCTGCAGAACGCGGTGTCCCATCTGGGGCTATTCTATTTGCCGAGAGAAAATTCATTAAAAAATGAAATAAAAATTAAAAATCACTCCTAACGCCCCTAAAAATGAAAGTGGACTCTTCAAAATGATAATGATGGGAAAATCCATTCGTCATATATGGGTTAATGGCCTACTTAGAACCCGTGGAACTGAACTCGTAAATAAAACATGTTTTATATTTTGCGCGTATATGGGGCGGCATAACAATTGTTTTGTACCTCCATAATTGCTTTAAATGGGTGTTGCAGAACATCAAAAGTAAAAGTAGGCAAATGAGGAAATGACGCAATCAGAAACAAATTCCCACTCCAAAACCCGAGATGGAGAAACCCAAACTAACAATCAGGTACTAATACTAAGAAAACATATAGCAAACCGAGTGAGCAGCTTTCCCAATAGGTGGCCATTTAGTAACCCAAACTTAACTAAAAATATGAAAACATACATAAGGTGCTAACAGCACAAAAATTCAACACAAAGACATAAAACAATAAGAAGCACCACAGAAGTATCGCCTTATAACGATCAGTAATATAAAATTACTGGCGGGCTTAAATCAATTTTACAGGCTCCTTACCTCACCCTCATCTCCAAGCAGCAATACAAATAGAGCATCATTGATTGGGGCTTCTAGCAAAACTATTTTGAATGGCTTCTACCAGGTTCGTCTCCATTTTTGAAACTTCACCTCAATATACCCATTTAGTCCTTCATTAGATCTGGTATAAAAACATAGACTGCTGTTGGATGCCATTTGCGTTGTTCTGGTACAGTTTTATTTGGTTTTCTTCACGAAAATACGCCCATGCAATATGTATATTTGTTTCTTGATCTGTAAAATTTGAAACTTTCCATTTGAACTGAATATTTTGATATTTTCTAGCTGAAACCACAGTCTGTGGCAACATGACATAGATCAGGCGGTCTTAACGAGTACCCACAACCTACAGTTACGTGCCAAATTAATGTCATCAACGTCGGAAACGCAAAAGACTTCGATGTATTTGCATGTTTCACATAAAAGTTATTTTGTGTCTCCTGTATATACATGTATGTTTACCAGGAGAGAGATGATAAAATTTTCTAGGAAGCATGAAAATATATTGGAAGTATATGACGCTGAGGACATTAATATGGTATATACGTACGTAACTGTATGTTTTGCATCGAAAAAAAAGTAAGAATATTTCAATGTATACATGTACCCCTGTACACCTCAGTTTCACTACAAAATGTGGGGTATAAGAGGGCACTTATTTCATGGACAAGTTTTCCTGGTGTCTCATTCTGATATTATTTTCATATAAATGTATCATTTTCATGTGTGTTCAAATTCCATATAGTGGGTATGTAAACCTGTAAGTACTTCGGTTTTTGGGTTGGAACTTTCGATCTGATTGAGATATTTCCTGATCATTGCTTACTTTTACCTTTTCCTAGATAGCTGCTCCTTAGGTTAACCATACAGGTATGTTCCTATTATTATTATATTATATCAATTTAATATTTATTGTGATGTTAATATTTTTCCGTTATGTTTCTAAGTAATGTGTTTGCTAATTTCTGGTCATTGCTTACTGAACTATACGAATACACAGTACTCGATATTTTATATGATCATTTTAGCGAAGTCCTTTTAACATTCAAAGCCGAGATAATATGACACCCTGTAATTCATTTTCATTACGAAAACTTGCCCATGCAATATACAGAAATTTTTAAGCTTTGAAAATTGAAAATTTCAGCTGAAAAAAAAGTGATATTTTTCTTATTTTTGCTCAAAACATAGATTGTGGGTACACGTTAGAACCGCCTCGACGAGGCGGTTCTAACGAGTACCCACAATCTATGTTTTCGAGCAAAAATAAGAAAAATAGGAATACCCCTACATACCCCAGTTTTACTATATAAAAGTGGGGTTTAAGGGGGTATTCATTGCACGGACATGTTTTCCTGATGCCTTAGTTTACATGTGGTTCTGACACATCACGTTGTCAAATCTTCGCAGCAGTGTGTCTGTGGTTACCCGAAATGGTGACCTTTAAAAGCACTTGTGAGCAAGATTTATGAATAGAGTCAGACTCTTTTGCATGCATTATAATTATAATCTGAAGATTTTTCTTCGTGCCGTATTGATCTGCAGACCAACCTGCAGTTTCTTAAGTTCGGTTTCGGTTGTGGTGTTATTTTCCCAGAACGCAACTTTGTCTAGAATAAGCATCAGGAAAACATGTCCGTGCAATGAATACCCCCTTAAACCCCACTTTTATATAGTAAAACTGAGGTATGCAGGGGTATACATATTTGTCTTATTTTTTGTCCAAACATAAATTGTGGGTACTCGTTTATACTGTGTTCTAACGTGTACCCACAATCTATGTTTTGAGCGAAAATATCAGAAAAATCAAACTTTTCCAATGAAATTTTCAATTTTTCCTTCTTACAATTTCTGTATGCTGCATGGGCTAGTTTTCGTAATGGAACCGCAAATCCGACATGGAAGTAATGAAGCTAATGATAGCAGATTATATCAGATTATATTCTTTCAATGCAACATTCTATAAAAGGGCATATGCATTGTTCCCGTCGCCTCCTCATATCTCGTTCTATTCTTCATACATGTACTTGTATTATTAGCCTATTAGCCTCGACACACCAGAAAAGTGCTGCATGAACGTCAAAACATCAATGTTAATTCGATGTTTGTGTGTGTCTCACATTTAGTTCAGTTAAGTGGCCATCTAGGAAATACGCTGCTCACCATTTTGGCCACGTGCTCTTATTGTATCTTATAATTTGGGCTCATGAACAGGTATTCATTACGAAAACGTGCCCATGCTATACACATTTTTTCCTAAGATGAAAAATTGAAAATTGCCATTAGAAATTGTTTTTGATATTTGTTTATGTTTTTGCTCAAAACATAAGTCGTGGGTACACGTTATAACCGCCTTGCCGAGGTCGTTCTAACGAGTACCCACAATCTATGTGTTGGACCAAAATATGAAAAATAGTGTACCCTGCATACCCCAGTTTTCCTGTATAAAAGCTTGTCTATTTATTGCACGATTCGGTTCCTAGCCATTGGATTTTTAACACAATAAACCCAATACATATATGAAATATCAATATCACGCTAATAATAATAATGATCGGGAATCTATACAATCAGAACCAAAGTCCCAATCCAAAACCCAGGTGCAACTAGGTACTAAATATAATACAAACAAAACGAACATGAGACTGAATGAACAACTACATGTAGCTGCTCATTCAGTCTACTGTTTGTTCTGTTTGTATTTTCTTGATGTCAGATTCCGGCAACCTCCTTGTTGGTAACGCTTGCTGGTTTAATCCAACATAAAATTTGGAAATCAATTCATAGTGTCTGTGATAAAATCTAGAAAATGTGTTACGAAGTTTATGATACCGATAGCCCTGTTGGAGACGTTTGGCCGTTAAACATTTATTTCGAGCGTTCAAGTCCGTAACATGATTGCAAACCTAATAAGTTGCGGAATGTACACACCATAAGAACAAGGCGAGGAACGTAACCTTCCAAAAACGGAATATTTACTATATCAAAATCAAAGTCATCGCGTTTATCATATTTTTTAGAAGAAACAAATCCTTTGCAATAGAAAGATGTAAATCTAAAAAAGGGGCTTCGGTATCTGTGGTACTGGCTTTGTTCAACTGTAGTTCAGGTGGATAAATTTGATTGACCATACCTTCAAAATAAGAGTTTTCAATATTCAAAATGTCATCAAGGTACCTAGAAGTCGAATTAAAAGCCTCGATAAGCTTGATTTTCATGGTTAAGAGAATCCATGAAATCTCTTTCGTAGCGATATGAAATAAATCAGCTATGAGAGGTGCACAATTTGTACCCATCGAAATTCAAAAAAAAGTATTTGTATAACTTGGTTCCAAATCTAATATAAATATTATCCAGGAGATGTAATAAAGTATTTCTGGTTGGTTTATTATATTTATAAAAAATAAGATGAGTTTCTGAATTTTGGAAGTACGTATAACGAATGAAAAAAAAGCATAGATAAGAATGTCATTGGAGCTTACACAATTGTTTCCTGGTTTATATAATAGGAATAGACATTACGAAATATAGAGAGATTTTAAAAGTTGTTTTTCAATAGAATTTTTTATATACATGTACATATATTTTATTTTTGTTTGAAACATAGATTGTGGGTACACGTTAGAACCGCCTCGCCGAAGCGGTTCTAACGAGTACCCACAATCTATGTTTTGGAGCAAAAATAAGAAAAATAGGTATACCCCTGCATATCCCAGTTTTACATATCAAGTGGGGTATAAGGGAGTATACATTACACTGACATGTTATCGTGATGAACCTCCTCGCTGAGGCTGTTTCGATAACCAACGATCTGTGCTTTAAGCAAAAAGAAGAATAAATGTATACCCCAGTTTTACCCGATTATTAAACTTGGTTGCGCGGCATGTGATCATTGGTGCTCCTCTGATACACTAACTTCGCTGTAGTCAGTGTAGTAATTCGATTTTTTTGAAAAACTGGATTATTTTATTAGATTCTCTGATCTGCAGCTTTGTCTTTTATATTTGGTGAATCTCTAAGTAGTCAATGAATAATCACGGACCAACAAATAAATTATGATAATCACCGTGATGAATAAAAAATAAGGACTCACAGATACAATAAGATGCCCGGCGATGGAGATCCCTGTGCTAGATACAGCATTACTGAAATCTGGAGCAACAGAAAAATACCAGTTGAACCCCGGTGGAAAAAGCAATAGACGAGTACCTCTTGTTTTGGACGGTCGAAGGCGACTAAAATTGAACTCGAAAAGATTGTCTAACTTTAGATGGATATCCTTAAAATGACAATTACGTCACTATGGCGTTCATAGTCATTTGCACAATATATATTACGCGAGCATTCGCACAGTTTGATCCGCGTCATTTTTTTTTTTTTTTTTTTTTTTTTTTTTTTTCGCAAATTCGAAAAGTTTGTCTTATGGTTATCCTTAAAGTGACAATTTCGTCACTATGGCGTTCATAGTAATGCGCACAATTTACATTGCGCGAGTATTTGCACAGTTTGGATAGATGCACTAATTTAATGTTCATGCCTTCTTTTTTCTTGTCTTCAGTATTTTTCCACAGCGAAAGTGATCTGTTTTGCAGTAAGTCATTACTGGAACAGAATTTTAACCATGTTCAAGTTAACATAGAAGATCGAGCAGAACTCCTCACTCAGTTTAGAATGAATTTTACCATTTTATTCCATAAACTGAGTATCAATTATTCAAAACACACTAGAATTCTTTGATTTTGCTACATGTAATTTACGCCGGTCGTCCAAACGTTTGGCGATATTGTAACGACGTTATATCTTTACGAAAACTTGCCCGTGCAATAAACAGAGATTTTTAAAGCTTTAAAAATTGAAAATTTTCAGCTAAAATTTTTTGATATTTTTCTTATTTTTGCTCAAAACATAGATCGTGGGTACACGTTAGAACCGCCTCGCCGAGGCGGTTCTAACGAGTACCCACAATCTATGTTTTGGAGCACAAATAAGAAAAATAGGTTTACCCATGCATACCCCAGTTTTACTATATAAAAGTGGGGTTTAGGGGGTACTCATTTCACGGACATGTTTTCCTGAT
Source organism: Rugalucina vietnamica (assembly GCA_964017185.1). Classification (NCBI taxonomy): domain Eukaryota; kingdom Metazoa; phylum Mollusca; class Bivalvia; order Lucinida; family Lucinidae; genus Rugalucina; species Rugalucina vietnamica. The sequence continues at coordinate 41,079,724 of OZ024875.1, forward strand.
GTTTTCTTGCTATTATACACATTATTAGATTCATATTTATACTATTACACAAATATATAAATGTATACACAGTACTGGGCTCAGTTCAAGTAAGCTGACGATGTCCCTCTATAATCCTTGCATTGTTGATTGTCACCTACCCGTGACCAACTGTGTCCCGTTTACCTGTTAAGTTAACGGAACACGGAACCAAAGTGACCTTTGCCACGACATGTTTACATAATTGGATTATAGTGAGATTACGAAAACACGCCCATGTGATAAACATAGTTTTCAAAAGTTGTAAACATTGAAAACATTCAGTATATTTTTTATATTCTTTTCTTATTTTTACAAAACATAGATAGTGGATGAAGGTAAGAACCGACTCGCCGTGGCGGTTCTAAGGAATATCCACAATGTATGTTTTGATCAGAATAAAGCAAAATGTTTACGCTGCGCATCCCCGTTTTTAACTATATAAAAGTATACATTTCACGAACATGTTATCCCGATGACGTTATAGTCAGATTGTCATAAGCTGTGGTGTTTGACGTCCTAATTATCTAACGTCACAACATTCTTCTGGCTGTCAATCTCATGTCTGCGCTTCACTATGGCGCGATATCGTGATTTATTGTTCACCGTGATGTTACCGTTAGACAAATTAGGAGGTCATCATGTGAATCAAACTAACGAACAAAACTTTAGGCAATACATACTCGGCAGACGTCGGCACAATATTTTGTGTTTTTGTCTTGTGTGTGTTTAAAATTGTCATTTTTCCATTTCGTACATAATCATTATACATAGTCACAAAAATTATCTATGCTCGTTTGACAGATTATTTTTTTTTTATTTAGTTTTACGTCCCTTTCAAGATTATTTTAGCTCATGTTAGACGGGCCAATCTTGGGGCGAAAACATTAGAACCCCGAGAAAAAACATCTGGCACACCCGCAAGCAGAACTTCACATGTGGCCAGAGCGGGGCTCGAACCCACACCAGACACAGTGGTGAGATGATCGAGTGATTAAGAAACAGCGCTCTTAATGCCTAGGTCACACTAGCACTTACGGTCGCTGCGGACGTTGCGGATAAGGCTTCCGTATTTGTCCGTCCTGTCCGTAATAATTCGTATCATATCCGTTAAAGTCCGTATCTGTACGTGCATCATTTACAGGGCACGGACGATCCGCAGCCAAGCTATAATACTTGTCAAAAATCAGGCACGGATGAAAAACCCGTAATTGTCCGTATCTAATCGGTATCAAAAACCGTATCTATTACGTAACTAAACGTATCTTGTCGTAAACATTTGTTGCGGATCGATACTGTTTCATATGTGCTATTTTGTTCGGTTACGGTCTTTGTCGGCGTACAGTTATGTGATGAAAAGTATACCGCTTACTCACTGAATCGCTCGTGCGTTCAATGCTCACAATTATGCACGTGCGTTCAATGCATTCCTTTAGTCAATATGAAAAAAATATGGATTCCTCAGAGGTAGATTTTGCATTGCTTTTACTGGCTGAGAAGCAGGCAGCAGTATCTAAGAAAAAAATGGAGAACCAACAAACGAACAAGCAAACACACAAATGTCAAATTATAGTATTATGAGAAGCTATTTCCGTTGTTTTACGACTATCACTCGATTGATCAATCACTCGATCGATCCGTCAAGTTTCAATCAATCGATCGATCGCAATCGATCAATCACTTGATAGATCGATCAAAAGAAAGATCACTCAATCGATCTATTACCCGATCGGTCTTGATCGATCACTGACTTTCGATCAGTTAATCACTCGATCAATCAATTGATCGACCATCGATCAATCAGTCTATCGATCGACCGAGAGATCGATCGCGATCGAGCAATCAATCAATCTATCAATCGATCAAGCAAACAATCAATTAAAGCATATTATGTTCTATAATTTCTTCACGTGCAGATACGGATGTTTCGTCCGTATCGAAATTTTGACTTTTTTCAAAATTTGGGCGCGGATTCTACGGACCCTTACGATACAACACGTACAGCTACGGTCATATACGCATACGATGCGAATTGTTACGGATATAACGGATAGATACGTATGAATTGTCCGTAGCATCCGTCGCATCCGTATGTGCTAGTGTGACTGCACTTTGACAATAAACAGCGGTTACTCACATCACATTGCAGCGTTTTATACGCAAGAGAGCGTAGCAAATGCGTATCTGAAGGTGCATGTCCGTGTCAAAACATAACAGATGGTATCGAAAGGTATGGAGACAAGTTACTTTCCGTATGTATCCGAATATATCCGTAACTATACCGTATGAATCCGTATTGAAAGGTAATCATAATTACGTGAACTCATTAAGAACAGTTAGCCCCGCCCACTAATTCCTGCGGATTGCTACGTTTAGTATCCGCAACTATCCGCAGCGTACGTAATTGCTAGTGTGACCTAGGCATAACCGCTCTGCCACATAGGCGCCGTTTGACAGATTATGCTTTTTCATTAATTTCAGAATCGAGAGTCGCGTTGTCTCTTCTATGGCATTTGAATCTGAATTTCAAGATCCAGCAAGTGAAACCATGGCGAACAGGAATTTTCAGGTGAGGAATTAAATTAAATTCCTTCATATGCGATATGTATAAAATATATGTCACCTCTCGTCCGAGCGCGTCGAACTCAAATTTGTAGCCGGTAGATGTCCGGGGCACAGTTAAATCAAACTATAATATTGCGAATATTTCTACTGTTAGAGTTAAATAAAACAATGTAAAAATCTAGTTTGCCTTTACAGAGAATGCTTTTATTTCAGAGTACAAGCGTAAAGTCGCGTTGACGTACGTATCTTTTCTACAGTACTGATGGCAATGCAGTTAAAAGTAATTAAAAAAATCTACCCCAGTTGTGTATGACTTTTTAATCATATGCATTAGCATCTGAATTTCAAGATTCAACTGGCTATCCATGGAAATTACATGTAAAAGGTAAAGACGTTTATTCAATCGATCGGGTGCAGGATATATTTCAAATGTATCATCTTCTGTCCGCACGCTGGTCAAAACTAGAATTGTCTTCGGTAGGTACAAATATATCTAAGAAACTGGAAATTAAACATAATAACAATATGAATCGTTTTACTCACATAAGAAATAATCAATGTACAAAAAAACTGTATTCAATTTGCAGATATATGCTTGCTGAAAGTTGAGTTGGGATACTGATGGCAAGCCAAATACACACTGATTAGAAAAAATATAGAGTTAGAAAGAAAAAGGTACAAGTAGGCAATAATCAGAAAATGGTGCAAACAAAAAGAAATCCGCACTCCAAAAACCGAGGTGGGAAAACACTGAATTGTAAATCTGGTACTTATACTAAGAAAACATATCGTAAGCCGAGTGAGCAGCTATTTCCCACTACAGGCAGTCAATCAGTTACCCGAACTTATGTAAAATATGAAAACGTACATAAGAACCTGGTGCAAACACCACAAAAATTCAATACCAAAACATAAACTAATTAGAACCACCAAAGAAGTATCGCCTTGGACGATCAGTAATATGAAAATACAGGGAGTTGGGTGGGGCTTAAACCAGTTTGATGAGGGCCTAAGAGAATTTCGAGACTGAACAAAATATTTATTATGAATAAAAATTATTCACCGACTCACTTACTTACTTAAGTAAACCTATTTATTTACTTACTTGATTTGATTTTAATTAATTAATAATTAATAAATTAATTACATGCAATATCTCACTTTCTTTTATTAAACTCTCCTGTCTTTACTTGAACAATGCATTACCATCCAGTATCCGATATCATCGAAATTTTGTATTTAGCTTTTTTCCCACCTCGGTTTTTGGAGTGAGAATTTCTTGATTGTACCATATCCAAATCATTGCTTACTTTTACCTTTTCGCCGGTACCATGGAAAACTTTAATTATATTTCAAAGTAAAGTCTAAATCAACATGAATTAATTGGAATGATGAACAATAAAAGTGTGTCATTTTTATATATTTTATTTCGCCTGTTGTACGAAAACCATCTATATTGTCTTGACAGATTTGTCGTCGATTCAAGAACACGGTTGGAAGTCGCGTTGGCGTTTTTTTCTTCTACAGCATTTGTATCTGAACTTCAAGATATAACAGGTAAAAACCACGATGAAAGAGTGTTGGCTAATCAATACAAAAGGTAAGTCGGAATTCTATTCAATCGATCAGGTGCTGTGATATGTATCAAATGTATCAGCCGCCACCCGAACGCTGGTCGAACCCAATATCGTCCCCGTTAAGTGTCTGAGAAACATGTGTGCGTTTACACATTACATTATGAAAAAATGCATATTCAATAAACAGAGATTTGTTTTAGCTGTAAAAAATGAAAAATTCAATGGATTGTTTTTATTTTTAATATTTTGCTTAAAACATTGATTGTGGGTACAAGTTGGAACCACTTCGCCGATGCAGTTCTAACGAGTAACCAAAATCTGTTTTGGATCAAAAATAAGGAAAATAGGAGTATCCCTGTGAACCCGTTTTACTATATTTATATAAGATTGGGGTATGACCCGGGAGAATATATATCATGGACATGTTTTCATGATGTGTACTTTTTCATAATTTAGTTGAGTTTGGGTAACCGAGTGGCCGCTTATTTATTGGGAAATAGCTGCTCATTCGACTTACGATACGTTTCCTCAGTACAAATACCCAATTGTTGATTTAGTTTTCCAACCTTGGTTTTTGGAGTGGGAATTTGGGAAAATCTTGTTGATTGCCGACCTTCCAATATAACATCAAACATAAAATCTGACACCACTCTGTCCGTAAGATTTGAAAAAAAAATACCAACAGCTAAATAATCAGAGATGTGGTGCAGACTATATTTCAGTAATTACCAGCAGTTTAACATATCGGTACAATAGTTTCTATGCTGTCTATGGTAAAATCGCTAAAGAACGAAAACAATAAATACAACAATTTATTTCTCCAGAATTACGAACAAAATCGGTTAAGTACGACAAACATTCCTACAATATTATAATCATTTATTTTTCCTAAATCAAGAACAAATTCTACCAATATTACATAATATGAGAAAAAAGAAATCGAAAACTGCTATAAAACGATGCAATATATCCTTAACGATCATGAAGACTTTCATGATTTCTAATTTGAGTCTCGAAATATAAAATAAAAATTTTGTAGACAACACAAAAGCAAAACACAGAATAATATTACAATGAATTTAACAAGTCCGTAATGTTAAGGCAAGAAAAACGGCGGCACCTCGAAGTTCTAATAAAGATCCGCGAGAAGGCTGTCTGATTCCTGGTCCATATCAGCATCGTACGTCAGTAATCTTCAAAAGTTATCACATCATGAAAACAGGTCCGTGTCATGAATACCCCCTTAAACCCCACTTTTATACAGCAAAACTGGGGTATGCAGGGGCATTCCTATTTTTCTTATTTTTGCTCGAAAACATAGATTGTGGGTACTCGTTAGAACCGCCTCGCCGAGGCGGTTCTAACGTGTACCCACAATCTATGTTTTGAGCAAAAATAAGAAAAATATCAACATTTTTCAGCTGAAAATTTTCAATTTTTAAAGCTCAAAAAATCTCTTTTTATCGCACGGGAAAGTTTTCGTAATGATAAATCAAGAACGATCGGAAGATAGTCTCTATCGTATCACAAGTTAATATGGTTTTCAATTGCTATACAAATTTGTCAGTCTCGAAATCTTGGATTTAAGAGGCCGATAGTACGTCAATTCAAGGTCCTTCGTACAACTTTGAGCGAATCTTAACAATTCATTCAGCTCGCTGTATAGATATTATTCATCGTTTCCGGCGACTAAAGCCCGCCTACTTAACGTCAGTCAATCAGTCATAACTAATATAGCACACCTATCGAGCTATAGTATAGTATAAATAGGCAATACTTCTATCGAATCTATCATAACTAACTACTGGTTATAGAACAACGATTTAATAATACATACTACAATATACTAATAAAAAAGGAATTATTATTTTCGAAAATATTTAAATAACAGAGAAAAAGCAAAGAACTAGATTGGATTTTAATATCAAGTTGTGACATTCGAATTGGTAAGTAGCATATTTTATTTACTTTTTGCAAAAAAAAAAATATATATATATACACATATATATATAAAATTATGAAAGTTTTACTAACTGAAAATAATAATTTAAGAAAACCATCTAGCAATATTAAGAATTTAACATTTTGCTTGACAAATCATTCTTTCTAATAAGCATGCATGCGTCTGTGCGTTTCATTACAAGAAACAGTCAATTGCATGCTCGTGCAATCAGATTCAGTTTTCGACTTTACTTCTCTTTATTTTCATTTGCAATTTTGCGAAAGCAAGGAAGATATAACAATGTCTATTACTTAAGAAGTTTATTGAGATATTTAATTGACAGTTCAAACAGCTGTCACTCAACCTTATTATATTGACACAATATGCTTTTGACATTATTTTTTTATCTTTCAATTAAAATCGCCAACCTGTTACTTAGTAGATACCTAAGAGACAGGTATAATGATTTAAGATAAAAGTTACAACGTGCGTGGCGATGTATTGCAACCTTTAGAGAAATTGCAATATGTTTATTGATGTTATAAGAGGGAACGTTCAAACAAATACTTGAAAAGAAAGTATGAATGAAAGAGATATCGGATTTTTACGTTGTAGTAACAGTAGTATAAAGCAACTTTCTTAAACCACGTGTTTTGGGTACTTAGTCATATGTCTGCTTCTCCGCGACCAATAAGATTATCGGATTTAATTTGTGAATGAAATACTGCTATAAATAGGCAGTGACGTTCCTTGAAACTGTCGCATTGTTTTAGCTACAAAGCGACAATCATATCGTTAGGTGAAATCTATCGGAGAAAAGCGGAAAAGCGTTTGAATCCTATCTAATTCATCAACCTTTTATTTTACTTCTTTATACAAATGATTCATGTAATTACCTTTTTGTTTTCAAGTTGTCTTGACATAAGACGGCAATTTTATCTTTCCCAAAGTGTTAAACGGTATTATTTCTCACGCCGTTTTAATGCGGTTTACTTTTGTTATCGTCTTTTCCATTGATGACTGATTATTGTTTTATATTGTTTCAAATGTTTGAACGATATCTTTAAGATCAATTCAAACTCGTTTAAGAATAACGTGTATGTGCTAATATGTCACGCAGTAATACATTTTTGACATTGTTATGATTTTCTTGTTTCAGACTTATTCATTCTACTAGACACACCACTATGGTTTCTGTGACGCTATACCTGGCAGTTGCATTGGTTGTCCTTGTCGCTGCCTACATGAAATACATCTACAGGCGAAGGTGAATATATGTTTATTATCTCATCTCTGTCTACATCATCTGTTCCTACTAATCACTGGTCACACGCATTACATAACGCGCTACTATTTATAACACCTTGACCCATGCGGAGGCTAGTTAGATCTCTTACTGTCAAAAATTAATGTACATGTAATTAACAACCGCCAAATCAGCAATTTAGTCATGTAACCTGTCATTTTAACCGCCAAGTTACGAGTCTGACAAATCCGTCATCCCGTCTTTCCCATTTTCAATTAAATATTCACCAAGGAACAATTATAACAGTTGTGTCACCGTCGATTCATTATAATATTGAAACAGGATCCACTTTTGTATGTAAAAACCAAGATTTTATCGACTCGATTATCACGTATGATGCAAATTATTTAAAATATTTCCCGACTTTGCTTGCAGACGGAAGGGCGAACCTCCGATTATACCTGGAAATATAATATGGGGAAATGGGAAAGAATTCAGCGAGAATGCGGTGACGTTTATCCACAAGCAAGCCAAGCGATTTGGTGATATCTTCACGATCCGACTCCTCCAGCAGCACCTGACAATCATCAACGATCCCCACACATACGAGCGATTCTGCAAGGAGAAATGCTTCGACTTCGATCCCATTCAGAAACAAGTAAACATGAACGTATTCAGCTTCAAAATAATGGACTCACGCAGCATGATCAAAGAGGCAGGAAAAACAGTTAAAGGAAAGAACCTACAGCACGGCGTAAAAGAATTTGCTCGACACCTGAAGGATGCTTTCGCAACGACCCACTCTCTAGACATCAACGGCAACAATCCGAAGGAAGCACTGGATTTCGGTTGGAAGGAGGATGGACTTCGCAATATGGCATCCAAAACAATGTTCCAGGCAATATTTAGAACAGTATTCGGAGAGGAAAAACCGGACGATACCTTTAAAGCAGACACCGTCTACAGGAATTTCGACATCTTCCACAAATATTTCAACTTTTTGTGGCTTGGACTGCCTGTTAAACTGTTCCCTGAAGCATGCCGGGCTTTGGAAGTCCTCGTTCAGCAGCCCCCAGTCGATGAGGTTATTGCCCGCAGAGATGTATCACCTTTCGTCAAATTCTCCGTCGAACACATGAAGTCGCATGGTCAGTCCGAGGCAGAAATCATCGGATACTTCTTGGTCTACTTGCACGTCAACTACAACACCTTCAGAGCTGTCTACTGGTTTATCTATCATCTGATGACACACCCCGAGGCTCTTAAGGCTCTGACGGAAGAAGTCAATGATGCTATATACGCAAAAAGCGAGTTCTATGGTCCAGATGAGGAAATCGAATTCAACATGGAGGAAATCGACAAACTGCCCGTACTAAGTAAGTATTTAGTTATTTTGATTAACACTTTTATCACTTTTGTTAAAATTGATCTAGTAACGGTTCTAAATTTGTACCAACGTTCATGATTAGCGGCTTTTATTGTCTGAAGAACTCTGGTTCTGTTTCTGGAACAGTTTCGTAACGGTTTGTCTTTAGACTGTAATGGGAATCAATAGTTTTGTTTGTGCTGATTGCAACACAAAGTTCTCATACCTATTAAAATATGTAATCGATGATTTTTGCTTTCTTTAATGAATGGAAATAATAACTCGATTATTTTGTTTTTCCAGACAGTGTTTTGAATGAGGTTATCCGTCTGACGAGCGGCGTATTCATGGTCCGTGCCATCACCAAAGACATGACGTTTGAGATGGATGACGGAACTAAACACAATCTCCGAGCAGGAGACAGAGTTGCCATGTATCCCCCAGCTTTACACAAAGACCCAGAAATATTCGAAGAGCCAATGGTAGGTTTCTTAAACTTTTCTCTTTAACTACATTTTCTTAGACTATGAAATTTTGCTTATTATTACACATTCTCAATGTTCTAGATATATTTTTATTTTATTTTATTATATCATCGATTAGCTTAATTCAAATTCGTTACGCTATGAACATTTGGCGATGAAATTAACAATGTTTTTATTTTATTTTCTTGTAGGAATTCAAATACGACAGATTCATAGATGCCAAATTCTACAAAAAAGGAAAAGAAGTGAAAAATCCTTTGTTAGCTTTCGGTTCATTGTGTCCGGGAAAGAAACTTGCTATTCTTCAAGCAAAGTGGTATATGTTCAATCTCGTGCACCAATGTGACTTTAATCTGTTGCCTGGGGAACGGACTGAGCCAGATGCTAATTATCATGGACATGAAATCTTACCGCCCACAAATGATGTCAGAATGAAATACAGATTAAAAGAAAATCACAGAAAGCTCGCATTCGTATGATCGGACATGTGCACACAGAGACACGGTTAAGCAGGGTATCGAATAATGATTTCACATTACGAAAACTTGCCCATGCAATAAAAAGAGATTTTGCATCTTTAAAAATTCATGATATTTTTTCTTATTTTTTGCACAAAACATAGATTGTGGGTACACGTTAGAACCGCCTCGGCGGTTCTAACGAGTACCCACAATCTATATTTTGAAGCAAAAATAAGAAAAATAGGTATACCCCTGCATATCCCAGTTTTCTATATAAAAGTGGAGTTTAAGGGGGTATATATTGCACGGACATGTTTTCCTGATGACAAACGCCTTATAGATTTTATAGTCCTTTGTGGAGCTTCGGTTGTTCATGGTTTCACAGCAAATCATTTTACATGAAACATTATTCTATACTCATACACTCAGAGGACATGGACCTTGTATTTATTTAAAACAAAGTGCTGAGTTATACAATCTATTTTTGTATAATATTTTGTTAAATTATTTATTGAAAATGGTTATGAACATGAACAGATTGTGACATTTAGCCTTACTGTAACGCAGTGAGGCTGTGAACTTTGTTGAAAGAGAATTTAGCCATGTCATGAAAAATCATTGTGCATTTGAGAAATCCAATCAGGTCTTGCACCAACAATAACTGCTAACTGAATTTTTGAGGAAATATAAGAAAACAAGAAAGATTAAACTGTCTAGAAAACGAGCATAGGCACTTGTGACTGCATGGTAGTGCAGCATGTCAGACAAATAAAATCATGATGTGGCTGAATTCACTTTTCTATATAGCGATTATCCACTTTAGCTTTAAGATAGAGTTGTTCTTGCTGTTCATGTATACATGTGTTCATTGCATCGTTCATTTGAAAGAAAACAATGTACAATCATTTAAATTTACTAAATGCGTTTACATGTATATGAAAATGTATGTTAATCATCATACAGTAACATTTCATTCACAATTTCTTTTCTCATGTTTTACGCATTTTTCGAAATATTTTTTAAGGTATGTTTTACAATGTAGTGTTCAAAACAAAAGAACTTAAACGATGTGCATTTAGTGATAACTGATCATTAATGAATGTAAATCTTCGCAATTTTTGCACAATACTATTGTTTTTGGTCCTCATCAAAATAATGGGCCCAAAAACTTTGGAGTTTGTGGAGAAGTAAGCGAAGTATCCATTATTCTCATCCAAATCATCGAATGCACAGCTTAGCTTCTTCTGAAGTGATGAACATGTGTGTTTGCAGTGGGCAAATGACGTCATATCAAAGTCGAACGTCATACTGACGTTGATCTCACACGCTTGTTATGACATCAGGCACTTAAATTAATGACGGTATTAGAACATCATATCAACGTCATTACCTGACGTCAAACTCGATCATATTTTGTTATGACGTCATGTGCCTTTTGGTTAGTTGTATGCCAAGTGTGATGTTATGTGATACTTTCATCTACGGGTATTGGTGCAAATAAAGTTCGATATGCATTATGGATGTTCAGGGTGGTTCGTATCCACCCAGCAGGCACATGACGTCAGAATGACGTCAGATCGACGTCGATGCGACGTCATTCATGACGTCGCATCGACGTTGACATGATTCTGACGTCATGTGCCCGCTGGGCATGGGCGGTAAGCATATCGATTGCCGTAATTGAAAATGTATCCACTGGAAGCAATTTAAAAATATTTACTGATGGTACGAAGTCGAAAAGCCATCTTCAGTACCCGTTAATGCGTATCGAACTCCCAATTCTTTTCCCTGACTGTTATTTCGTTTTTTTTTCTCTTTAAGCAGCATAAAGTACATGTTTAAGTTCACTATTTTTTTACAATAATTTAGACGGAACCTTTTCAATTTTACCATGGCTTGAAGATATTCAGTAATCTTTCTCAACATTCTAGGTCTATATTACTTCAGCATTTTGCAGAGCAATCGTATCCGATTATTTTTGTTCAAGTGTTGTGCATCATTTTATTGGAACGAATACATTTTCCAGATTGGCTAGCTTGTTTAAAAATGCTGCAATAATTTTACACTTTTGTTCAAAATTGCATTTTTTCATCAATTTATTTATAATCATTGGCAATAAAACTCTTTACTCAATAATTTAGTAATACTGCAAACAGTTGTGCCTATTTTCAAGTTATGAGTGTTATGTAAATCGTCACTGTGGTCTGGTGGTCGATTTCATAAATTGTACGTCGACTGCATCGACTTCGTTATGATATTTGAGCCACCTCATGGGAAAACCAACAATCTGCATAGGCGAAAACAAAGGCGCATATCAGCTTCGCGGTAACCGCAAAGCTGATCAGCGCCTTTGTTTTCGCTACTCGGATAGTCCAATTCCTCCTCTACTTAACTCCAACATTTCAAGCTTCTAGCTCTTTTCTGTGACTGTACAGCCTGATTTGTGTCCGACCTGTTCGGAAACCACATTGTTGGTTTTCCCACGAGGCGGCTCATTTATTTCGCCATGTCTAAGTTGACTCTCAACTTACAAGACTTTACCCCGAGTTGTGATATATCATTCATTTTGTCGCCCATGTTCTTACATTGTTATTGTTTTGTTGTTGTTTACCATAAAAAGCATGTGCTGTCATTCTAAAACGAAATGGTAAGCTAAAGTCTGGAATTTTGTATACTGATAGCAATTTTTGTTAACGCAATTTCTCAGTTATGACTGATTTGATTGGATGGAAATTATACCTCATCATACATTTGCTTTTTCATATACGAAACGAATTATTTAACATTTTCATGTAATACTGGTTTTAAATCTTTTAAAATAGTTATTTATCAAAAACAAACAAAACATTTCTCATTTTCATAAAGCCATCATATACTTACATTGACTATCAATATCATCTGTGCTTCATTGTACATACCATTGTATTTATTTGTTAATTTATTGACTATCATCTTCGTTAATTTATCATTCGCACATCTTCGTTGATTTATCATTCATTTGTTCACTTTCACTTCATTTGGTGCTGTAGTTGTAGGCTTGTTTGGCCACAGTGACATTATTTTGAACAGAATAAAACAATGAATATAAAACAGCGTCTTTATTTTGTTTAAATTGATCCGTGCCCCGTTCCGAGTGCGAAAATGTATGTTGGCTTTTAACAATGATACAATATTATGTCCACATGGTGTTTGAATAGACCCGCTCCAGCACAAGGGTAACAGAAGAAATAACAATAACTTTACAAGACCACAAAGTTCTATGCTGAATTCAGTTTCTTCATATGGACTACGAATTTCGCTTGTGGTTGTATAGCATAATTGGTTGTGTCCGTAAGTGCCGTGAGAGCCCCAAAAGCAAATCCGACCGATCTGAAAAAAACTATTGAAAACAGTTGTTAATGGAAAAAAATCCGGAAAAGACAAATTACCAGAGCTCATTTTAATACATCCAACATCTAACAAATACATGTTCGTGGATTTTAGACCCTTGATGTTAATAACTAGAAGTATGTAGCAATCGACCATTTAAAACAAAGTCGCGGAAACCTTGAAATTCAATTACAATAAGGAACATTGGAAGGTACAAGTAGGCAATGGTCAGGAAAAGGTGCAATCAGAAAAAAATTCCCACTCCAAAAACCGAGGCGGAAAAAACGAATTGACAATTAGGTAATTATACTTAGAGAGCATATCGTAAGCCGAGTGAGCAGCTTTCGTGCTTTAATGAGCTTTTGTGAGTATAATGACAGACAAAGCTGTCCAACAGTTGTCTGAACACCTCACGGCATCACATCTGTCGCACATAGAGCTGTCGGGTTAATGTTTGCTTCTTATCGCAATGCAGATAGTCAAACGACTACCAATACCTCACCTAAATAAAAAGCTCAGGGACACGTAAATGGGCAGATCTTGGAAGGGGCTTCTAATAGTTAAAAGACGCAAAAATTAAACCTTGATAATAACAGTCAAAGAAAGATAACTGTTTCCCAACTTAGCGAATATATGAATCTGATTTAATTATTCATAACGACATCATACACCATAATACAAGGTGGATTCAGTTAGAATAAGAATGCCACTCTATACATTTGTCTAAAAGGTACAAGTAGGCAACGATCAGGAAAAGGCGCAATCAGAAAGAAATCCCCACTCCAAAAACCGAGGTGGGAAAAACTAAATTGACAATTAGGTACTTATACTTAGAAAACATATCGTAAGCCGGGTGAGCAGTTATTTCCAAATAGGCGGCCACTCAGTTACCCGAACTTAAATAAAAATATGAAAACGCACAAAAAGGCGATATATAACAACTGCTATATAAATTCGCAACAAACAGTGTCTACAGACTCGTACTTCATTTATCTCGTTACGCAGTTCACTCGAGTAAACAAAAACAGGCATCTCCTGCACATTTGCAAAGTGGTTTTGCACCAGAGCTTAGTTGTTTATTAGATTTTTCCCATCCAGGTTTGTGAAGCTGCCCAGCAGTCACATGACGTCATAATGACGTCAGATCGACGTCGATGTGACGTCATGACGTCGCATCGACGTTGATCTGACGTCATTATGACGTCATGTGGGATGGACTTTGGTTCTAATTGCATCAGTTCTTGATCAGTGCTAAGTTTTACCTATCTATCAACTAAACAGAAGATTGTTTTGAAAACACTTTAAGTCATACGTTGCATTAACTGCATTTTGCGTTTCAATTAGGTCATTTCTATATGGAAATACAGCTGGAATCGTGTTGTCTTGATTAGACAGGACTCATCCATGATGCTTACTTGCAGTTACAGTCATTTGACACACGTCTCCATAACGCAATATCAACATAATAGCACATCGCTACTAATATAGGTTTAAGTCTGAAAACAAAATGTGAGATAAGACATCTAACACTGCCGTCAATACATAGGCTTGGCCTTTAAGTAAAGTGACATGATTCTGTGGAATTAACTGTATGCATGTATGCAAAAACAATCATAGACTGAACCACAAGATTACATATCTTCCGCTCTGACATTTCTGAAAATAAAAGTAAGCTTTTTACGTATTAGTAACTTGCGAATACAGATATCACCAAAAATAATGAAAGATTATGCTTATATAAAAAAAAGTAAAATGCCTCATTTGTTCAACATGATTCTGTGGAAGTAATTGTATGCATGTTTGCAAAAACAACCAAAGACTAAACCACAAAATTACATATCTACCGCTCTGACATTTCTGCAAATAAAAGTAAGCTTTTACTAGGTTTCAGAACAGAAAAATAATGCCCACGCTTTTGATAATAGGCATATTTAACTAGGGTTGTTAACTCCCGTCAAAAATTCTTTACTGACAGTTTCGAGGTGGCTCTGCTATGATTAACCTTATCTTTTTGTGTTACGCTCACCCTTTTGCAGAAGCTAAACAGAAAGTCACATTGCTTGGAAGTTCGTAAAATGTATTGTTTTGTTTTATCTGATGTCTAGCGTTGTCAGGTGTTTTCCTGTCTGGACATGTACAGGTAAGTAATTGGGATTTAATTCTGGGATTATCTGTTTTTACTTTTGAAACGAAATTCACTAGCCCCCATCACGTCCTTATTATGACCGCACCATGTCCTTACTACGTCCTTCACGTTTCGTTTTCCTGATTATATGAACGCCCTCACTGCACGTCCTTGCGACGTCCCCAAAAGACCAGGCAGCTCATACCTCGCACGTACTACGATTCCAGCACGTTCTAACTGTTTATATATTATTCACCTGTGTATTAAGTGTGTTCAGTTCTCAGTGGGTGATCCCCCGCCCCGCACCTCTTACTAGAGGGGGGATGCCCCTCTCGTGCTCTACTCGTGCCTTCGGCACTCGCAAAACGTCTTGATATTTCATGGCCGGACCACTTTTCAAAAGCCGACGCCGGCCCTGTTTTTGGAGTGGGAATTTCTTTCCTGATCGTTGCCTACTTGTACCTTTTTCTCATTCTACTCTTCGAATATGTTGTCTGAAAATGTTTTGTTATGTTTTATGTATTTTCTTTCCCACCTGGTGTCAATGTTGGGACTTTAAATTTAATTGCGTCCGTTCCTGGTTCCTCTATTCTTACTAATACTTCTATAATTTCACACTACGTCCTAACTATGTCCCCACCACGTCCTTATCATGACCGCACCATGTCCTTGCTACGTCCTTCACGTTTCGTTTTCCTGATTACATGTACGTCCTCACTGCGCGCTCACCAAGCTCATCCCGTTTTACTACGTCCTTGCAACGTCCCAAAAAAGACCAGGCAGCCCATACCTCGCAAGTACTACGTTTCCAACACGTTCAAACTATTTATATATTATTCACCCGTGTATTAAGTGTGTTCAATTGCGAAGCGTTGCGAAGCAGATAATGTCGTAGGGTAATAGCCAGTTTCATTCCTGGTTCAAGTGCTCTTCTGCAAATTGTATCCACCTTTTGAATTCTAGGTCCAACTCTGTTTAACTAGAACATTTTGGTGACATTCGCATGAAATTCAAGAACAACTGCTTGTCCTCCATTCTCAACTCAAGTCTGTCGTGATGCCCATACTGAACCCTCCTTTCCGCTGATAGCCACGGACGCACCCAGCAAGACTTATTATATTTTTCTTTCGGTCCTTTGAGATCAGTAAAGGTATTCAGAGTGTTCAAAACGTTTAGAAACATACTTCTGGGCAATGTTTAAATTATTTGACCCTGTTTAGGAGTATGTCTTTGATTTAGACTTCTCGTGTAAATTTTCGAAATAACAGTACAATAGTCTGGCTTACGTAGCCGGTTTGAACAGGGCTACTGATGAGGGTTCAATACCCGAAATTGCGCAATATAGTCCATACTGTCTCCCTTTGAATGGTTTTGTTGCTTCCAAAGAATCAACCCTTTATGTTTTATTAGCTATTACTGCAGCTGGTGTTGTGCCGTGTGGCGGCCCTAAAAAGTCTCCCCGTACATCATACATAGTGCAGGAATGACGAACACGCGCAGACACTCGATTCGGTACGTGACGTCAAATCTCGGTACATGTATCTAAGACATAACGTGATTGGCTGGATTGCACCGATTTCCTGGATGCAGAAACGGTACTGTACCGAAATGACCAAATATGGGAACAAACTTCAGTTTGTAAATAAACAAGTTAAACACGTTTAAGTTTTCATTAAAACCCAAATCTTATAGTGATTTTCCCAAAATCATTACACCTTTTATTCTGATTACTTTAGTTCTTGGCCATTGTTTTACATTCACTCTTCACAATTACGTTTTAAAAGGTAAGTCAAGGCGTATGGTTTTGAAGAAATACAGGGAGGTGAGGTTCCAATCAATTACGTTTGGTTTTTACATGTTATTTTCACATGTAGCATTTGGCCGTAAATGGTCAGCTGCTCGTTGGCGGATGATTATGAATGTTTCATGACCGATCTGAGCTTTTCTCGTATACTCGTAGCACTTTTTTGTTAATGCCAAGAAGCGTTTATGACAGAACGAATAAGAAGAAAGTTAAATGGATTTAAAAGCTTTTGCACCTGCTACTTGTTTTAAGTTTGAACTCGCTATGAGACAGTTGCCCTAAGACTATTGTCAACCGAATATTTTGAAGGTATGGTCAACCAAAGTTAACCGCGAACTTCAGACGCCACATATATCAAATCCACATTTTTGATTTGACAATTTTCTGCTGCTAATGGATTTGTGTCATCTTAGATTGAAAATAAGCATGATGACGTTGATGACGTTGATATACAGTTGTAGTAAATTTTCTGTGCTTTGATGGTGGCGTTCCACGTCACTGTCGTGATTCTTATTGTGTATCCTTCTCGCATTTTATTAGGTTTGCTTAAAGTCGACAAATAAGTTACCGACTTCAATGCAAGAAATATATAAATGTGTAACTGCCGAACTGCTCAGGGCTATCTGTATAATAAACTTCGAAAGTCGTTCGTTTTCTAAATTTTATTAGCGTTAGGGGCTTTTGTAACCAGAATATTCCGGTAACTTGGTATGCATATTTGAATAGCTTATATGGAGGATTTTTTTCTAAGCAATGATCAGGAAAAGGCGCAGTCAGAAAGAAATTCCCCCTCCAAAAACCAAGGTGGGCAAAAAAAAATGACAAATAGGTACTTATACTTAGAAAAGATATCGCAAGCCGAATGAGCAGCTATGAAAACGTACATAAATTTCAAACAACACAAAAGATCGATTCCCCCCAAAAATATGGTTCACTAAAACAAAATACTATGGTTCATTTCATTTGGCCTGTAGTGATAGAAAAGCTGTTTTTACTTCCTCTTACCAAAGTCGATATACTCTTTGGTCATGTCAGAATGTATGCCATATCCTATCTTCTGGATAATATTTATATTAGATTCGGAACCAAGTTATACAGACAAAAAAGTCGGAATTCCGATGGGTACAAATTGCGCTCTCGTAGCTGATTTATTTTTATACTGCTACGAAAGAGATTTCATGGATTCTCTTAACCATGACAATCAAGCTGATGCTATCGAGGCTTTTAATCCGACTCCTATGTACATGTACCTCGATGGTCTTTTGAACGTTGACAATCTTTATTTTGAAGGCATGGTCAATCAAATCTATCCGCCTGAACTACAATTGAAGAAAGCCAACACCACAGATACCAAAGCCCCCATTTTTAATTTACATATTTCTATTGCAAGTGAATTTGTTTCTTCTAAAATTTATGACAAACGCTGACATTGATTTTAATATAGTAAATTTTCCGTTTTTGGATGGTGACGTTCCTTGTCGTGCTTCTTATGGTGTATACATTTCGCAACGTATTCGGTTTGCTAGAGTCTACAATCATGTGGCGGACTTCAACGCGCAAAATAAATGTTTAACAGCCAAACTTCTCCAGCAGAGCTATCGGTATCATAAGCTTCGAAAAACATTTTCTAAATTTTATCCCAGACACTATGAGTTGATTTCCAAATATAATGTTGGGCTAAAGACGCTTTTACGTGAGGGCCTTTCGGAACCAGAATTTTAAGTATATTTAAGTGAATTATAGTAAGGACTGATATTTCTTTTCAGTTTAGAAAAATCATAACACGTTACAGATACAGACGTATAGGTTATATCTTGAATGTTATGCGACAGTCTGCATGCTTAGTTTTTAACCGAATCATTGTTGATAACTATGCTGTCTTCTTAAATTGCACGCCGGTGGGTCGGGCGTCAGACTCTATGATCTATGATGGGCCCGACACATAGCTATTCAGTTTAGTTGGTTGGGGCCGGAGCTTCTTGTCTGTTGATTGGCCCACCGGGGTTCATCTGGTGTTTTTTCTTTTGCTCCGGGTTTCAGCTTACTGAATCTGTTGAGTCCTCGTTTTCGATTCATCTGAGTTGTTATCATGATTTATTTGTTTACCCTTGATGATTCATTGACTAGTTAGAGATTCACCACGAGGACCGAACAACTAAACAAAAGTTGTGAACCACTGAGGGTGAGGTTAGGCGCCTGTAAAACTAAACATGAAGTATGTCGCAGCACATTAAAATAAAATCCTATAAGTTTATTGACTAGTTAGAGGACCGAACAACTAACTAAATGTTGTGAACCTCTGCGGAAAATGAGGATAAGGTTAGGGTCCCGTACAGTCCATTTAAGTAAGCACCCCCAGTAATTTTATATTACTGGTCGTTCCAAGGCGATACTTCTGTTGTGGTTCCATTTGCTTTATACTCGGCTTACGATACGTTTTCTATGTATAAGTACCTAATTGTCAATTTAGTTTTTCCCACCTCGGTTTTTAAGTGGGAATTTCTTTCTTATTGTGCCTTTTCCTGATCGTTGCCTACTTGTACCTTTCCATAACATAAAACAATTGACCCACAACAGAAATATCGCCTTGGAACCCTCAGTAATATAAAATTACTGGGGGTGCTTACTTAAATCGACTGTACAGGACCCTAACCTCACCCTCATCTTCTTCAGAGGCTCACAGCATTTAGTTAGTTGCTCGGTCCTCTAACTAGTCAATGAACTTATAGGATTTAACTTTAATATGATGCGACATACTTCATGCTTAGTTTTACAGGCGCCTAACCTCAACCTCAGTGGTTTAAAACATTTATTTAGTTGTTCAGTCCTCGTGGTGAATCTCTAACTAGTCAATGAATCATCAAGGGTAAACAAATAAATCATGATAAGTGACATGCTTAGTTATATGCCAATCACGTTCGATTACTATGCTTCCGTTTTTTAGGTAGGTCATACTCTATTGCAGCATACTCTATTGTGGCTTCGATTTAAAGCTTTTCATTTTAGTTGGTTTGAGCCGATGGTTTCTTGTCTTGTTGCTTGGCCCACCTGGGCTCAACTTGTGGTTTTCTATTGGTCATATGTTCAGTGATGTTGTCTTGCTTCCTAGGAATCTCCAATCGCCTGACAGCAAAGCGTTTCTGTGAGTCCTCGCTTTTATTTATCATGGCGATTATCTATTTGTTTGTCTGTGATGATTCTTTGACAAGTTTGACTTGATTCACCATAAATTGAATATTAATCACTGTAGAAGCTGAAGGTGAGCTCGGGCCCGTTAAAATCGAGTAAAGCCTCCCTAGTAATTCCATATTACTGACCATTCTAAGGCGATACTTTTGTTGTAGTTCTAACATTTTTTACCTTTGTGTGCTCTTGTCAAGTTTGTGTGTACGTTTTCCGGCAGATAAAGCCGCAAACAATGTTGTTGTCGTTTGTAGACTTCACTACGTTAACACCTTAAAACAGGAGCTTGATGGTACCAGGGCTTATCTGGAGACAGATACTGATGAGGTGTCTGTAGTAAATGCCCACTTAAACGATTTACCTGTTAAGTTTTCTGTTTGTGTCAATGAAGGCCAAGACAAACTTCCTACGATGTATTGGTTACCTAAGCTTCACAAAAGACCATACAAAGCTAGATTTATTGCAAATTCTAGCTCTTGTACTACCACTGAACTTTCTAAATTATTAACTGCTTGTCTTACTGCTATCAAATCTCATGTTATAAGATACTGTGAGACAGTGTATGAAACTTAAAATAAAAATTGGTTTTGGTCAATAAAAAATTCTGGTGAGGTGCTCAGTAAATTGAAGTGTAGAGGGTTCCGTGCGACAAGCTTGTCCACATATGATTTTTCTACTCTGTATACAACATTACCACATAATCTAATTAAAGAAAAACTTCTGGATTTGATAGAGTGGACCTTCAAAAGGGCATTAAAAAACTATGGTTCACTTTATTTGGCATGTAATGACAGAAAGGCTTTTTTCACTTCCTCTGACCAAAGTCGGTATACCCTTTGGTCATGTCAGAATGTGTGCGACGCCTTATCCTATCTCCTTGATAATATTTATATTAGATTTGGGACCAAGTTATACAGACAAATTGTTGGAATTTCGATGGGTACAAATTGCGCACCTCTCGTAGCTGATTTATTTTTATACTGCTACGAAAGAGATTTCATGGATTCTCTTAACCATGATAATCAAGCTGATGTTATCGAGGCTTTTAATTCCACATCTAGGTACCTCGATGACCTTTTGAACATTGACAACCCTTATTTTGAAGGTATGGTCAATCAAATTTATCCACCTGAACTTCAGTTGAACAAAGCTAATATCTCAGATACCGAAGCCCCCTTTTTAGATCTACATCTTTCTGTTGCAAATGGATTTGTTTCTTCTAAAATTTATGATAAGCGCGATGACTTTGATTTTGATATAGTAAATTTTCCTTTTTTGGATGGTGACGTTCCTCGTCGTGCTTCTTATGGTGTATACATTTCGCAACTTATTAGGTTTGCTAGAGTCTGCAATCATGTTACAGACTTCAACGCTCGAAATAAATGTTTAACGGCAAAACTTCTCCAACAGGGCTATCGGTATCATAAACTTCGAAAAACCTTTTCTAAATTTTATCGTAGACACTATGAATTGATTTCCAAATATAATGTTGGGTTAAAGACACTTTTAAGTGAGGGCCTTTCGGAACCTGAATTTTATGGTGACTTGGTTTACAAATTAAAGAAACTTAAAGGAATAAATGATTTTTCTCTTCAGTTCGGAAAAATCATATCACGTTACAGACGTATAGGTTATAACTTGAATGTTATGCGACAGTCTGCATGCTTAGTTTTTAACCCAATCATGGTTGATAACTATGCTGCCTTCTTTAATTGCACGCCGGTGGGTCGGGCGTCAGACTCTATGATGGCCCCGACTTAAAGCTATTCATTTTAGTTGGTTGGGGCCGGAGCTTCTTGTCTATTGCTTGGCCCACCGGGGTCCAACTGGTGTTTTTCTTTTGCTCCGGAGTTAGTAGGTTATTCGGCGCCCAGGGATCTCCATCGTCGGGCAGCTTACTCAATCTGTGAGTCCTGGTTTTTGATTCATCAGGATGTTTATCATGATTTATTTGTTTGTTCTTGATGATTCATTGACTAGTTAGAGATTCACCACGAGGACCGAAGAACTAACTAAATGTTGTGAACCACTGCAGAAGCTGAGGGTGAGGTTAGGTACCTGTAAAACCGGTTTAAGCCCGCCAGTAACTTTGTGTTACTGATCGTTCCAAGTCGATACTTCTGTAGTGGTTCTTTTTGTTTTATGTCTTGGTGTTTAAAATTTTTTGTGCTGTTGGCGCCTTATGTATGTTTTCATATTTTTAGTTAAGTTAAGGTAACTGAGTGGCCACCTATTGGGAAAATAGCTGCTCATTCGGCTTACGATATGTTTCATGGTATAAGTACCTGATTGTTAGTTTGGTTTTTTCCCACCTCGGTTTTTGGAGTGGGAATCTTTTTCTGATTGCGCCTTTTCCTGATCTTTGCCTACTTGTACCTTTTCATATATTTATCAACGTCTGGGTATCTGAGTGGCCACTTATAGGGAAAAAACTGATCTATCATTTCTGCTAACCTCGTCCGAACAATGGCAATATAAACTTTGGACATGTCAGAATGTTTGCGACGCCTTATCCTTTCTTAATATAATAATATCAGGTTTTGTAGCAAACTGTTGGTATTGCGATGGGTACAAAATGTGCCCTTATCGTGGCACTTCGTTTCTATGCTTCTACGAATGAGATTTCAATTTTTTTAGCAAGCCAATCATGCATAATAAGGTTTTTAACTCGACTTTCAGATACCTTGATGATCGTTTGGACACACCTTTTTTCAAGGTTATGGTCAATTAAATTATACACCTGAACAAGACTTGAATAAAGCCAACACCGAAGCCCATTTTTATTTACATTTTTCTATGGCTAATGGCTTTGTTTCATATAAAATGCATGATAAGTGCGATTTTTGGATGTTTACGTGCCTTGTCGTATACTTCGTATGGCGTATACGTGTCGCAGCTTAATAGGTTAGTTACGAACTTCAACGCGCGAAATAAATGTACTGATTATATTAGTTGCTGGTACATGTAGTTGCCTGAATATTACATTATCAAGATATGGTTTATATATTTAAAGAGCACGGCTTCTATAATTGAAATACAGAACAAATTACATCTCCTATCAGATAAAATTTTAAGCATGTTCTTAATCATGTGTATTTTGAATTCAAGTATGTGACAAATAAAATGTCAAAAAGATTTTAATTCATGGAACTAATTTTCTCAGAAACAATGGCGATGGAAATGGAAATATGGAAGTCATTTTAAGTAGAATTCAAGTCTTCTTAAATGTAATCGACACCACAAATACGAAAAAATCCGAAACACTTATGATGTTTTCTAAAACTGATAGTTAATGCATACGAAGTTCCAATCTCAAATGAGCCGCCCCATGAGAAAACCGGATTTTGCCTATGCGAAAGCAAAGGCGCAGATCAGTAACTGCGAAGCTGATCGGCGCCTTTGTTTTCGCTACACGGATAGTACAATCCCTCTTGTCCTTAAATCCGAAATTTCAAGCTTCCAACCACCGTCTGTGGCAGCATAGACCAGTTTGTGTGGGACCTGGTCGGAACCCCCGAAGACCGGATATCTCGTGCCGCGGCTGAAATGGCCTTTTCCGCACACTATCGGCTACACCTTTATATTAGCATTTTCATAGAAAAGTAGTTCAGACAGTCATAAAGCATGAAGAGAAAATGATGTTAAAAGACCCAAATTTTTCAAAAGACAGATTAACTGAAGCAAATGAGATTTTACTGAAACGTGATAACCAATAATCATTGATAAATGTAGCATATAATAATAATATCCTTAATTCAAGCCCAAGTATTCAATTATATCTTCTTCAATTAGTTTTCAAAGGGTCTAGGAAATACATTTTAGATTTACTTTAATTCTTTTAAAATGCTTAATCACTTCAAATTTAAATTTTGACGATCTTAAAATTACAGATGAAATACCTTATTTATAAAGTTATCATATGTTTATAAAGAATTACATTCCAAAATATGGGCATCTATTTTGACTATTTACAAGGCGTTTTTCATGCTCCACACAGACGAACCCCGTGTGAATTATTTTGCACAAAAGCAAGTAAATAAACATAATTTAAATTTGCTAGCTCGGTTTGAATCAATTCAATAGCCAAATCACCATATCCCATTTAAGATGGTATCCTGCTGCGAGACATCTCCTTGAGTCCTTTGATGAGTGAATATTCAACGATTCGTTTTTTATTTTGCCATAAACCCTTACATGTAATGTTAATGATCTTCATATTAGGTGCTCAAATACGCGCTAATCTCACCCATCTTTGCCAAATATAAAGTTGCTTACCCCTCGCAAAGGTGTGTTACTTGTATAAGGATTATCCGTCTCTAAACTTGCGGTTCACCAGGTGGTAAAGTTTTATCTTAAAGTGGCCACCATAACACCTGCGATCCTTCGGATGCTGTCATGAGTGAACAGTAGAATTCATGAGCGCTTGGTGACGTTGAGACTACATAGAACTTTAAGTCAGTGTCTAAGCACCTGCGATGATCAATGCAGATGGAGCCATCCCTATCGGCTGGGACCGGACCTTCTTGTCTGTTACTTGGCCCATCGGGGTTCAACTGGTGTTATGTCTTGTGCTCTAGATAATCAGTGATGTTGTTTGTCTTGTCAGGTATCACCAGTCGCCGGGCAGCATGTTGTATCTGAGAGTCGTTTGTATTTCATTCAGCAAGGTGTTAACTTATAATTAATTTGCTTGCCCGTGATGATTTATTGAGTAGTTAGATATTTACCACGAGGACAGAACAACTAACTTAATGTTGTGAACCACTGAATAAGCTGAGAGTAGGTTTAGGAGTCTGTAAAACCATTTTTAATGTACCCTAGTAATTTTATATTGCTGGCCGTTCCAATGTTGTGGTTCTAAATGTTTTAAATTTTGGCCTTGATTTGTGTGCTGTTTGTACCTCTATGTAAGTTTTCATGTAGTTTATTAAGTCCGTTTAACACTGGTCACCTATCGGGAAATAGCTGCTAACGCATCTTACAATATGTTCTCTTTGTATTTGTACGTATACGTGATTGTCAATTTAGTTTTCCCACCACGGTTTATGGAGTGTCAATAGTCAATCATTGACCCATTTTGCTTTTCATGTCTCAATCTTTTAAAGAAAATCCTTTGTATGCTGATGCTTCGGATATATTGTTATCAGATAAAGGTGTTTCTGTGATGTTTTTCTAAATGTGATGCGACAGTCTGCATGCTTGGTTTTTAACTCAGTCATGATTGATTACTATGCTTCCTTCTCTAATTACTCGCAGGTGGGTCTGGCGTCAATCTCTACGATGGCCCCAACTTAAAGGTACTTGTTTTATTTGGTTTGGACCGGGGCTTCTTGCGTGTTGCTTGGACCACCAGGGTTCAAATTGTGTTGTTGTTTTTTTTCTTTTCCTCCAAATTCAAAGTGATATTGTTTGGCTGTCCAAGGACCTCCAATCATCCGGCAGCATACTGTATCTGTGAGTCCTCGATTTTGATTCATCATTGTGTTTATCAAAAAATATTTGTTCACGATGATTCATTGACTAGCTAGACATTAATGGCGAGGACCGAGCAACTGACTAAATGTTTTGAATCGCTACAGAAGCTGAGGGTGAGGTTTGGATCCCGTATAACCTTATTTCTGGTGTTCCAAGGCGATACTTCTGTTGTGGTTCTAATTGTTGAATTATTTTACTGTTTGCACATCCCATGTACATTTTCAAATATTAAATTCCGGGTAACTGAATGACCACTTGTTGAGAAATAGCTGCTCACTCGGCTTAAGATATGTTCTATTTGTACCAGTACATGAATGTCAATTAAGTTTCTCCACGCCGATATTTAGAGTGGGACTTCCGTTCTCGCTGCGCCGTTTCCAGGACCCAGTTGTTCAAAGCATCGTTAGCTTAACGATATCGTTAAGACATAAATTTGTTGAGCAAATATCAGCTAAAGTAACAAATACACTGTTATTTTTTGTTGAAAAATTGTGAGAATCCTTTGCAAAGGATTCTCACATTTTTTCAACAAAAAATATCAGTGTATTTGTAATATTCATGTTTGAAATTTTAACGAATCGTTAACTAACCTTAAACGACATTGTTAATTTTGAACAACTGGCCCCTGATTGCTGCTTACATTTACCTTTTCTAATAATCAATTGGGGAAACAGTGGATCGCAACTTAGTTTACTGAGTCAAAATTGGCATTAAGCATTTTGTTAATAAGGCACTGTCATTGAAGCCAAAGGTATTTTCCAGTATCTGGTTGCAGAATTACAGACTATTAGAGCAAAATCTTTCTTGTGAGAAAATGGTCATTTTCATTATTCAAAATATGAAAACGATATTTACATGTACGAGTATATTGCAAGAGGAGAACTCAAGATTATGACAGTAATTAATTAATAAAATACAATATGTCATCCCAAACCTCGAGATAATTCATATTAAAAGAAGTTCTTAAATAATAATATTTTAGGGCCACCACACGGCACAACGTCAGCTGCAGTAATAGCAAATAAAATATAAAAGTTTAATCCTTTGGAAGCAGTGAAAATATTCAAAGTGTATGGGCCATATTGCGCAATTTCGGGTACTAAACCCTCATCAGTGACCCTTTATAAACCGGCGACGATAGCCAGATAAATATACTGCAATTTCAAAAAATTACACAAGGGAAGTCTAAATTAAAATCACAAAAACATCCATAAAACTAATCTTATTAAAAGCAATCTGTCAGCAGCAAAACGTTGCCAAATTTGCTATTGCTAGACGTCTGGTAATAGCACATTTACCGAAAATTTGCTATTCATAGACGATTGGTAATAGTATATTCCCTGAAAATTTGCTATTGACAGACGTCTGGTAATACCACATTTACCGAGTTTTTGCATTTGACAGACGTCTGGCAATAGACTCTTCCGTAATAATAATCAATAGAGGATCTTACAAAAGTGGTCATTACATATGAAATTTATTAAACGAGCCTTCAGCGAGTTTAATAAATTTCATATGAAATGACCACGAGTGTAATACTAAGATTCGTTTTATCATATGACTTCTAAAATAGGATTTTATCGCCTTCGAAGTGGATATATTTTCTATTGAAAATTAACATTGTTGTTACAGACGTCGTCAATGACGTTACGTATTCCCGCACGTGTGGTCCTAATAGTATTCATTACATGACGTTATCCAAAACAGCGACGTCATATGATAAATAGCGTACTTTTTTATCTATCAAATGCAACTCTTCAGTAAGTTATTCGGCGCCCAGGGATCTCCATCGTCGTTCAGCTTACTGAATCTGTTCAGTCCTCGTTTTTTATTCATCAGGGTGGTTATCATGATTAATTCGTTTGTCCTTGATGATCCATTGACTAGTTAGAGATTCATCACGAGGACCGAACTAAATGTTGTGAACCACTGCAGAAGATGAAGGTGAGGTTAGGCGCCTGTAAAACCGGTTTAAGCCCCCCCAGTAATTTTATATTACTGATCGTTCCAGGCGATACTTCTGTTGTGGTTCCATTTGTTGTATGTTTTGGAGTCGAATTTTTGTACTTCTTAAACCTTATGTACGTTTTCATATTTTTATTTAAGTTCGAGTGGCCGCCTATTGGGAAATACCTGCTTACTCGGCCTATTACGATATGTTTTCTAAGTATAAGTATCTAATTGCTAAGTTAGTTTTCCTACCTCGGTTTTTGTTTTAATTCATGGGTGCATGCATTTTAAAGCTGTGCTTCAGCAAAGAAGCTTCCGGTACAGTTTTAACCTGGAGGCCTTTTACCATGAGCTGGTGAAATGCCGATAATCTGCCAGAACTCAGATTCTCTTACATGAACAGGATCGAATAATGAGAACTAGAATTGAGAAAAGAAAAACAAAACAAATAAAATAAAACCGTTTTACTTCGAGTGGGTGTGTGTTTAAATATCCAATAAATGTTTTAGAAACATGACGCTTGTCTCACGCTAAGACAATGAGTTATTTTAAGATATCCATCAGGAAAACATGTCCATGAAATGTATACCCCTTTCAACCCTATTTTCATATAGTAAAACTGTGGTATACAGGGGTATGCCTATTTTTAGCTCACCTGAGCCGAAGGCTATAGGATGGCCATGATCCGGCGTCCGTCCGTCCGTCCTTCCGTGTCCGTCCGTCGTCCGTCGTCCACAATTTCAAAGATCTTCTTCTCTGAAACCGCTTTGCCAATCAAGTTGAAATTTTATGTGGAGCCTCCTTGGGTAGTGGCATTGAAATATTGTTCGCGATATCTTGGTCACGTGACCAAGATGGCCGCCAGGCCCATATATGGTAAAAACCACTCAAAATCTTCTTCTCCAGAACCGGTGGGCCGATTTCCACGAAACTTGGTATGTAGTATTGGGGACTTCAACTCATTATAGTTTGATAAAATGATGACCATTGGATGACCTTGACCTATTTTACAGCAAGGTCAAATTTGGAAACATAGGCTTTTACATGGGAAAAAGTAAAAACTATGGATTTTTTGAACACTATTGCAGCCTGAGGCCTGAAAAGTGGTAGATGCAAACAACTAATGAAGTAGATGAAGGTATGTGATTAATTTAGGTCAAGGTCATCTCTTGACCTTGGCCAGTCTGTCGTCCATACACACTTTGCAAAGATCGTCTTCTCTTTAACTGCTTGGCCAATCAAAGTGAAATTTTATGTGGAGCATCCATAGGTAGGGGAGACGAAAGTTTGATCGCGAAATCTAGGTCACATGATCACGATGGCCACCACGTCCATATATGGTAAAAACCACTCAAAAATCTTCTTCTCCAGAACCGGCAGGCCGATTTTCATGAAACTTGGTATGTAGCATTTGGGACTCCAGCCCATCATAGTTTAATCAATTGATGACCATAGGATGACCTTGACCTATTTTACGGCAATGTCAATTTTGGAAACATAGGCTTTTACATGGGAAAAAGTGAAAACTATGGATTTTTTTGAAAACTTTTGCAGCCTGAGGCCTGAAAAGTGGTAGATACAAACAACTTATGGAGTAGATGAAGGTATGTGATTAATTTAGGTCAAGGTCATCTCTTGACCTTGGCCAGTCTGTCGTCCATACACACTTTTCAAAGATCTTCTTCTCTGAAACTGCTTGGCCAGAAAGTGAAATTTTATGTGGAGCATCCATGGGTAGGGGGAACGAAAGTTTGATCGCGAAATTCGGGTCACATGAACAAGATGACCGCCATGTCCAACTATGGTAAAAACCACTCAAAAATCTTCTTCTCCAGAACCGGCTGGCCGATTTTCGCGAAACTTGGTATGTAGCATTTGGGACTCCAGCCCATTATAGTTTGTTGAAATAATGACCATAGGATGACCTTGACCTATTTTACGGCAAGGTCAATTTTGGAAACATAGGCTTTTACATGGGAAAAGGCGAAAACAGTGGATATTTTGGAAATTGGTGCAGCCTGAGACCTGAAAGTTGCTAGATGCAGACAACTAATGGAGTCAATGAAGGTTAGTAATTAATGAAGGCCAAGGTCATTTCTTGACCTTGACCCAAGGTCATTTAAATATCAAAATTAAAATTATGGTTTTCTCAGAAATCACTGGGTTTGGAAACTATTACAGCCTGAGACCTGAAACTTTGCAAATGCAGACAACTTATGAAGTCATTAAAGATGTGTGAGTATTCAAGGTCAAGGTCGTTTCATGATGACTTAATACTCCAAGATCAGGCTTCAGGTGAGCGTTCTCAGGACCAATGGTCCTCTGGTTATTATTTTTTGCTTCGAAACATAGATTTTTGGTATTCGTTAGAACCGTGACCGCCACAGCGAGGCGCTTCTAACGTGTACCCATAATCAATGTTTTGAACAAAATTGTTAAAAATAACAAAAATTTTCAATGAAAATTTATTTTTTTTTTTTTTGCGGCTGAAGAAAATCTCTGTATATTGCATGGGCAAGTTGTCGTGATATCAATGAATAAAAAGAAAAAAAGTAAAATGGTGGCTATCAAATGTCTAAAACGTTTTATTTAAGTTTTATAGTCGAAGGATTGTCGGTAGATAAAAAAAAACAACAGATATTGCTCAGCTCAGAAGTCTAACAGAATACCATTACTGGAGAACGCTTAGTCTGAAGGATTGTTTGGTTGTCGTCATATATCGAACAACGGTTTAAGAAAACCTGCTTTAAATAGGATTTCTGGCCAGGTATGACTCATACTGTGTTATTTTGACACAACAGACGATAGAAAAAGCTGTAAAAATGAATTTACATATACGAGGGGTTAAACAAATGCACTGAGTGCTGCGCAGCTACTATGCAGCTGATCTATGCATGGCTAAAACATATTTTCGCAATATATTAAGAATTAAGAGACGCTCTTTCGAGAGACACAACAACGTTATATACCTGGTCCCAGAATTGCAATCCTCCCTTTAAGTTGAGGAAGCTCTTAGTTATGTTGACCAATTTCAGCACCGAAAAAGATGCCTCTAAAGCATTCTAAAATCATACTTACATGTACCGGTTGTATAGTGTAAATGATATCTTATTTTACACACCTGTATATTGTCGTAAAAAGGTACAAAAGTAAAAGTAGGCAACGATCAGGAAATGGCGCAATCAGAAAGGAATTCCCACTCCAAAAATCGAGGTGGGAAAATCTAAATTAACAATCAGGCATCTATACTAAGAAAGTATATTGTAAGCCTAATGGGTAACCATTTTCCAAATAGGTGGAACAATAAGTAGGCAATGGTCAGGAAAAGACACAATCAGAAAGAAATTCCCACTCCAAAAAGTAAGGTGGGAAAAAAAAACTAAATTGACAATTACATACATGTAGGTACTATAACTAAGAATACATATCGTAACCCTGCACAATAGGCGGCCAATCAGTTACCCGAACTGAACTTAAAGTATGAAAACGTACATAAGGTCCAAACAGCACAAAAATCGACTTCAAAACACAAAACAAATCGAACCATAACAGAAGTATCGCATTGGAACGATCAGCCATATAAAATACTGGAGGGCTAAAATCGATTTTACAGAGCTCTAACCTATTCCTAATCTTCTACAGTGGTTCACAACATTTAGTTAGTTGTTCGGTCCTCGTGGTGAATCTCTATCTAGACAATGAATCATCAAGGACAAACGAATAAAACATGATGACCACCATGATGAATCAAAAAACGAGGACTCACATATTCGGTAAGCTGTCTGAAGATGGACATCCCTTGGCGCCGAATAACTTACTAAAATCCGGAGCAATAGAAAACCACCAGTTAAATCCCGGTGAGCCAAGCAACAGGTCGGGGCCATCATAGAGTCTGGCGCCCGACCCATCGGTGTGCAATTAAAGAAGGCAGCATAGTTATCAACCATGATTGGGTTAAAAACTAAGCATGC
Source organism: Rugalucina vietnamica (assembly GCA_964017185.1). Taxonomy (NCBI): domain Eukaryota; kingdom Metazoa; phylum Mollusca; class Bivalvia; order Lucinida; family Lucinidae; genus Rugalucina; species Rugalucina vietnamica. Next base: position 41,111,261 of record OZ024875.1, read on the forward strand.
AGACTGTCACATAACATTTAAGTTATAACCTATACGTCTGTAACGTGTATTATTTTTCTGAACTGATAAGAAAAATAGTTCCTTCCTGAAAGCTTCTTAAATTTGTAAACCAAGTCACCATAAAATTCTGGTTCCGAAAGGCCCTCACGTAAAAGCGTCCTTTGAGATCAGTGAGGATATGCTGAGAAATCAGAAATTTACTATCGGGTTAGATTCATTTTCTAACCAATGTTTTATATATTTGGTTCCAGTTAGATAATACTAGTCTTTGTATCGACTACCCTGTAGAAAGTTGCAAAATTTCAGTAATTCTCCTTGGCTCCATGTTGCCAAATCTAAAGGGTCACTGACGAGACTTTAGTAGTCGAAAGCGCGGTATGCCCCGTCCCCTTTCTCATGAATGTGGTAACTGCTCTTAAAGGATCTCAGTTTTAATTTTCATTTAGTCTAAGATTTAATTTGGAAATCGATTCATAGTGTCTGCATTAAAATTTAGAAAATGTTTTTTGAAGTTTATGATACCGATAGCCCTGCTGAAGAAGTTTGGCTGTTAAACATTTATTTTGCGCGTTGAAGTCCGCAATATGATTGCAGCCTCTAGCAAACTTAATAAGTTGCGAACTGTATTCACCATAAGAAGCACGCCAAGGAACGTCACCATCCAAATTTACAATATCAAAGTCAACATCATCGCGTTTTTCATAAGTTTTAGCTGAAACAAACCAATTTGAAATAGAAAGATGTACATAAATATCTAAAAAGAGGGATTCGGTATCTGTGGTGTTGGCTCTATTCAACTGTAGTTCATGTGGATAAATTTGATTGGCCATGTCTTTAAAATAAGGATTGTCAAGGTCATCGAGGTATCTAGAAGTCAAATTAAAACCCTTGATAACATCAGCTTGATTGTCATGGTTAAGCGAATCCATGACATCTCTTTCGTAGCAGTATAAAAAAATCAGCTACAAGAGGGGCGCTATTTGTACCCATCGGAATTCCAACAATTTGTTTGTATAACTTGGTTCCAGGAGATAGGTTAAGGCGTCGCATACATTCTGCCATGACCAAAGTCTATTGACATGACCAAAGTCTATAGATTTTGGTCATGTCAATAGACTTTGGTCTATAGACTTTGGTCAGATGAAGTGAAAAAAAAGCTTTCCTGTCATTGCAGGCCAAATAAAGTGAACCATAGTTTTAATACCCCTTTCAAGGTCGACTCTATCAAATCCAGAAGTTTTTCTTTAATCAGAATATGTGGCAATGTGGTATACAGAGTAGACAAATCGTATGTGGACAAGCTCGTCGCACGGAACCCTCTACACTTCAGTTTACTGAGCACCTCGCCAGAATTGTTTATTGACCAAAACCAATTTTTATTTGAAGTACCATACACCGTCTCACAGTATCGTCAGAAATGAGATTTGATAGCAGTAAGACAGGTGGTTTATAATTTAGAAAGTTCAGTGGTAGTACAAAAAGGTAGAAGTAGGCAATGATCAGGAAAAGGCGCAATCAGAAAAAAGATTCCCAATCCAAAAACCGAGGCAGGAAAAAACTAAACTAACAATAAAGTACTTACTTCATTGACTAGTTAGAGATTCACCACGAGGACCGAAGAACTAGCTAAATGTTATGAACCACTGCAGAAGCTGAGTGTGAGGTTATGGCCATGTAAAATCGATTTAAACCCGCCAGTAACTTTGTGTTACTGATCGTTCCAAGTCGATACTTCTGTGTTGGTTCTTTTTGTTTTATGTCTTGGTGTTTAAAATATTTTGTGATGTTGGCGCCTTATGTATGTTTTCATATTTTTAGTTAAGTTAAGGTAACTGAGTGGCCACCTATTGGGAAAATAGCTGCTCATTCGGCTTACGAAATGTTTTCATGGTATAAGTACCTGATTGTTAGTTTGGTTTTTTTCCCATCTCGGTTTTTGGAGTGGGAATCTTTTTCTGATTGCGCCTTTTCCTGATATTTGCCTACTTGTATCTTTTTATACCATGAAAACATTTCGTAAACTAGAACTTGCAATAAATCTAGTTGTGAAGCTTAGGTAACCAATACATCATAGAAAGTTTGTTTTGGCCTTCGTAAACTAGTTATTGATTTTAACGGTAAAATTTCAAGTAAAAAATGTCACATCAACTAAGGTGGGGCTTAATTTTAAAGAAGCATTGTATTTCTGGGGTTGGTAACTTGAAGGCATCGTAAGTTCCTCTACTTACGAAATACTTACGATAGTCTTGAGTGATATCCTTAAAATTTACACCCTTGCTATCGCAGTTACTCTAAGCTATCGCAACTTTTTGAAATTAAAGTTGCTACATGGGAAATCTGGAAAATAAGAAATCTCATTAAACATGAAAATAAAAGTTTCACATCAGATCAGGTTTTTGATACAATCGTTCGTAAAATAGCAAATGCAGCTAGGTTCATCGATCTGACAAAAGCTGAACCAAAGTTCAGAAAAATTATTTGCATGCTTAAACACTTTGAATAGTCATGTCATAGATATTACATCTGTACGCTTTCTCATCATTCATACTTCTGTTCTACTCCCTTTCCACTAAATACCATCGTATGCATATACCCGAACATAATGGCCGCGATTTAGTCTTCAAACCTTCTCCTAAATCGTGTGTCTATGCGAGGGTACTGCATCATACTTCTATCTTCCTTCGACACTTAATTTATGTTTTCTGTTGTAAGTATATTGCAGTTAATCGAAGGCAGACAACTCCTCTAAAACGGTAAATTAAAACCTGTTTCTGGAAGTCTTGGCGAGCTTTATAGTCATGAAGTTCACCGCGGCAGCCAGAATCAGTGAATAACTATGGTTTTCAACTGATAAATTTAAATGTTACTATTTATGAATTAAATTGGAATTATCATAATGAATTTACATAATGTTGTTCAGTGCTATAAACTCTATCACCTCTAAACAAGTATGCTTTCAATATGTATAGTTTTGTGTGAAATGTCAAACAAGAAAATAAAAACAATGGATATCATCATTCAACCATCATATCATCTTCTTTCTGTCATATCACTCATCCTTCGGAGAAGCCTGCGGACAAAAAAAAAAAAAAAAAAAAAAAAAAAAAAAAAAAAGTTGCTACATCGTACAATAAGACGACGCTTATCAGTTATTCACCGTAACACGTGCAAAAGAGATTCTTAAGCTGGTCGTAAGTTGATCTTAAGCTTAAGATAGCTTTGAGTCACCAACCCCTGGGTCACTGGAATTCGTAATATAAGCTACTATGCACAGTAATTGTTAAGAATGAATATGTAAGTAAGTGAGTAGTTGAGTGTATGTAAGTAACTATGTGTGTGAGTGACAAACTGATTGATAGAGTGAGTGAGTGAGTGAGTGAGTGAGTGAGTGAGTGGAAATCTTGTCGATTGGACAGCGCCCTACAACAATTCATTTTTACACTGTTATATATAGTGTTTTCACTTTTAATTTTTGCAAGTTATTTATCTGACTGTATTCGCCGCTTTATAAAGGGTCATAGATGAGGACCCATTACCCGAAATTGCGCAATATGGGCCATACTATCCCCCTTTGTGTGTTTCCACTGCTTCCAAAGGACCTAACGTTTATATCTTATTTGTTATTACTGCAGCTGGTATTGTGTCGTGTGGCGGCCCTAAAAGTTTCCCCGTATATCATACATGTGTCTTTGATTTAGACTTCCACTGTATAAAATTTTGGGACAGACTAAAACGCTGAATTTTCTGCTGAATTCAGCAACTGACTGATCAGCAGAAATATACTAAAACGCTGAAATACTGAACTGCTGATTTTTTGTTCGTTGTCAATTTTAAACTTTGTTTTGCATATCATACCATAATTTTGATATAAAATATTAATTATACATTAAATAAAAATGAATGACTATCACGATTACGATGGTATAGAGACAACAGAATGTAAATAACAAAGTTGACATAGGACAATATATACGCACGTGCCAATCTACACCTACCGTGATAATTCACACCTCAGTTCACACCTAACAATTAAAGATGCTCTATCATCACACCATCGCACTTTTGTCGGCATAAAATATTTCATAATTTTATACATGTATTCGGAGCATTCTGCTACCATCGTTAGTGCGGCTCCTTTCTCGGTAGAACATATCTCGAAGCAATGTGATCTTCCTTCGAGAACATATGCATATTGTTGAAATAATAGGGCATTGTTGTAAATCAGAAGCATTATGAAAACTGCTGTTGGATGATGCATATTTCTCACAATAATTATTTATGTTATTTCATAACAAACATTTATAATGCAGTATGCGCGATCATACCACTTAGTTTGCTGATGTGCTGATTTTCGCGATCAGTTATAATACATCAGAAGCATTCAGAATGTTGTGTTTTGGTAATGATCTTGCAATTCATACATGTGTACATGTGGACAGAGTTTAATATGCTATCGCGCAGTCTGGTCTTACTAATTTCTTTGCATTCGCTGATAAGTAATCAAAACTTTCGACAATCTCCATGAATCCATAGACTGTCTTGAGTTCTACTTCAACAGAAATCTAACAAATACTGAATCCGATGTATTTTTTCCTAGAAGGTGTAGGTCATTGAAATGCATGTACATGTAATATTTACCTTTACCAAGTTAAGGAATAATTAAACTGAATTATGTGCTATTTCACTCCATGTAAAAGTTTCTGCCCATACGGTAAAAAATGGACATTCTTCGGTAAATGAACATGCGTACTTGTTTTCTTAACGGCGGTGAGAACACGTGCTTTTGTTTTCTTAAATGACTCTCATTAAACAAAAGGTGTCAGATCAATCAACCTCTCAGGTACATTGTTATCACTGTACATTCTAATAACGAAATTAAAGAAGCCTAACTAAGTAGCCAGTGAGATAAATTGATACTTAAAAAATATACCTAAATGTACCGAATCGCTTCTAGTAGACGCTTTCATAGGTGCCATATACAACAGACACGTGCCTAATGACCATCGATTAGTAATCGATTAGTTTCAAGCCAGGTACATGTACATGTATTGCGCCACACGCCACACTGATTTTTGGTTGATACTGAATCTTGGTGGTCTAAATGGCGCTTATGCTATCTGACAAAATTTCATACATCCTCTGTTTTTCTGTTGGCATTTTAGAATTTTGAAAACACAAGCTTCAGAATATTTTGCATGTACAACAGTTTATTGCTCCAAATATTTTCCCCTTGACTGAATTCTAAATTAAGCCACCCACCCAACACCTGAGGTGATGATCAGAAATTGATCGACTCAGTACCAGAAGATATATAAACTGAGAGGTCCACAAAGAAGTATGTATACTAATCGACAAAAAAAAATGAAACCCGAAACTAATTTGTAGGTGCGGCACTCGTGTACATGTAAACTGGCCAAAATAAGTTAAGCCCCATGTACATTTTTCTCCATTGGCATATTGTTAAAATGCATAAGTTTAACTGTTTATTTCAAAAAATTCAAAAGTGATTGAAAATCCTTACCAAGTCCAAGTCTAAGCCATGATTACACAAAGTTTCAAGTTGAAATTCGATGTGTGCTTCTTTATCTGAGAGGATTCAGATTTTTGCCAATTTTACTATGGGGATAATAGGGGGCTTTTCGTAACGTGTGCTGAAATGTGTGTCGCGCTATAGAAAACTTATCAATTGACATTAATGAAAATCAAGCCATCTGTTCTGTTCTGTTCAAGGTAAATCTCCTCCGCTGACTTTTCGGAGAACCGTCTGACGAAGAATAATTCAAGCTTCTTTGCTGAAAAAATCGTTCATTCAGTCAAAAGTTATGGCAAAACAAATTTTGGAGATTTTAACAGTAAGTCCATGGAAAAATTTCAGCTGGGGCTTAACTTATTATTTTTATATTGAATGGCACGCGTGTACATGTATATTGCTTCAAGATGACACCTATGTAATTACCAAATGTTTTGATAGTACGAAAAAAATTTGTAGGTGCGGCACGCGTGTACATGTATATTGATTCAAAATGACACCTATGTAATTACCGAATGTTTTGATAGTACGAATGTGATGGTTTTGAGCACCTTTTATTTGCAGGTTTTGAATTTACACGGTAGCCATTGAATGGCACGCGTATACATGTATATTGCTTGAATATGACACCAATGTTATTTAGCTAATAGTGTCCTTCCATAAAGTTAATTCAATTAAAATATCTGGATATCTTGAGGTGCATGGAGGTCTCTGCTTCATACCTTAACCATAGGCGACTTCTGTAGGCAATAAAATACAAGTGTGTCATACATGTAACCTGAGATAAAGATGAATATATAGTATATATCTCTGATGTAACTGATTGCACTAAACAGCTTCCTAATTGCAATAAGCGACTACCTTAGGGGCCATAAACGATTGCAAGGAACAGTTACCTTTTTTCTACGAAATTAAAGTCTATGACAATCTTATATGTTTCCGAAAAAAGGAAAACGTAGAATTAAGCAGAAAAGAACTTTCCACTTCATTCATTCATTCATTTGAAAAGAAAGCGCTACATGTTTGTATGTTTTGAACAATTGGAAACAATCGTATTCATTCATTCATTCATTCATTCATTCATTCATTCATTCATTCATTCATTCATTCATTCATTCATTCATTCTGCAGCATACATGAGTATACAGCTGTAGACATATTAATTTCATTGATAGTCAATGATTCGCCATAATCATCGTTGGTGTTATGAATGATATCATTTATGAAACATATGATGAACAGCACCGGGGAGAGCGGGTCCCCTTGCTTTACCCCTGTGTCAGTGTTGCAAAAGTTTGAAAAATATGACATTCACGCCTTTTTGCAACTCACGTATAATGTAACGTTACACATTCATAAAATCAGCTATCGACAGAATCGATTAATGATCAACACGCGTCACATTAATTAAGTTACCAGTGAATTCATGCGGAAGGTCAAAATGACACTTTGGTTAATTGAGTAAGATTGAGTGATAGGAAACCCGTCATTCAGAAAACAAATACGCGTGTTCACACCTCGTGTTCAAACAAATACGTATGTTCACACCTCGAAGATTAGGTTAATAAAAAACAACTACAACTACAAATCGTTTATTCAGGCTCAAGCAATAATAGCTTCTCCCCCTACATTCAAATACATCAATGGTGGTACGAGAAGAGCATGACAAACACAATTCTAGATTGGAAAAGAAATACATACAACAAATAAATACAAAAATACACAACGGAACAAAAATAACACAAACATTTTCATTACAAATTGTGAGAACACTACCATTTTAGAAGTAGAAACCTTTACTTAGAGAGAAGTACATGTACTTGCACGAACTATCAAGTCCTAGAATGCTAGAACATTTTGTTTGCCAATTCTGCAGCTTTCAAACCACACAGAAACTGATATACCTTTTCAGCTTTATCTGCATTTTTGCCATCATATTTCTTGACTCTATGTTTAAACGTGTTTTTAGAACTGACATATCCGGAAGGCCTGTCTTACACTTTTTTTCAATTTCTTCAATTGGTAAATGTTACATGCATTTCTAATCGAACCCAGACCGGACTGCTCATTCTACGATAAACACTTTTCTGTGAGAATTCTGACCAAGTAGAGCGCAACACATCATATGAAACATGAAAACATAGCCACTGTTGAAAGTTTTGATTTCTTACAAAGCTAAGCTAAATGTAATTATCTCGAATTACGGTGATGTGACCAGACTGCGCGATAGGGTATCAAACTGTCCACATGCATACATATATGAAACAGCAGGAGCTATACTCGATACTGAAAGCATAACAGTTTGAATACTTTTGATGTATTTCGATACTTCATAGCTAATTTAATTCAAATCAGCACATCAGCAAACGACTGTCAAGTTTCTAAATGGTATGGTCGCACACGGACAAAGACACTTCTTAAACACTGAAAATGTTATCAAATACATAAATTCACCATTTGCATTTGCTTAACAACGATCAAAACTGGTGTACAAAAATATCAGCAATTCAGCATTTCAGCGTTTTAGTAGATTTCCGCTGATCAGTCAGTTGCTGAATTCAGCAGAAAATTCAGCGTTTTAGTCTGTCCCTAAAATTTTGATATTGCAGTATATTTATCTGGCTATCGTCGGTCACTGATGACGATTTATTACCCAAACTTGCGCAATATGGCCCATACTATCTCCCTTTGATGTTCTCATCACTACCAAAGGATCTATTGTCTATACACCATCTTCCAGAAACTGCATTTCTTTTAAATATAACTTTTTTGAAAGACCTCAAGAAAATATTATCATGTCACCATTTTGGTTTCCGAAAGTCTTAAAAACTACCACGAAAATTTTGAAAATTGGTAAATAATTTTGAATAGGGCTTTCTCCATTGTAAAAATGTCAGCAAAGGAATTAACTATTTTCCCGATAACTCAGCTTCTGCAGTGGTTCATAACATTTAGTTAGTTCTTCGGTCCTCATGATGAATCTCTTACTAGTCAATGAATCATCAAGAACAAACAAATAAGTCACGATAAACATCCTGATGAATCAAAAACCAGGACTCACAGATTGAGTTAGCTGCCCGACGATGGAGATCCCTGGGCGCCGAATAACCTACTAACTCCGGAGCAAAAGAAAAACACCAGTTGGACCCCGGTGGGCCAAGCAACAGAGAAGAAGCTCCGACCCCAACCAACTAAAATGAATAGCTTTAAGTCGGGGCCATCATAGAGTCTAACGCCCGACCCACCGGCGTGCAATTAAAGAAGGCATATAAACATAGTCACCATAAAATTCAGGTTCCGAAAGGCCCTCACTTAAAAGCGTCTTTAACCCAACATTATATTTGGAAATCAATTCATAGTGTCTACGATAAAATTTAGAAAAGGTTTTTTCAAAGTTTATTATACCGATAGCCCTGTTGGAGAAGTTTGGCCGTTAAACATTTATTTCGAGCCTTGAAGTCTGTAACATGATTGCAGAAACTAGCAAACCTAATAAGTTGCGAAATGTATACACCATAAGAAGCACGACGAGGAACGTCACCATCCAAAAACGGAAAATTTACTATATCAAAATCAAAGTCATCGCGCTTATCATAAATTTTAGAAGAAACAAATCCATTTGAAACAGAAAGATGTAGATCTAAAAAGGGGGCTTCGGTATCTGAGATTTGGCTTTATTCAACTGTAGTTCAGGTGGATAAATTTGATCGACCATACCTTCAAAATAAGGGTTGTCAATGTTCAAAAGAGCATCGAGGTACCTAGAAGTGGAATTAAAAGCCTCGATAAAATCAGCTTGATTATCATGGTTAAGAGAATCCATGAAATCTCCAAACGACAACAACATGTTTCGCGGCTTTGTCTGCTGGAACCAAGACATAATTTCTGTGAAATTCTTGGATACCCTGCTTCAAATGCCTGAGTTTATCAAATAAATACATGCTCAAACTATCGATCCATTTGTTATTTTGCAGAATTCATATCTTACTTGCTTCTTGGCGCAAAAATAAGGTAACCAGGTATACGTTACATACATGCTTTAATAATTCAAATATGTAAATGGTAATTATTAAATCATTAATTGTGTTTGATGTTCTGACATAAATTATCTTATCAAAAAGTTATATAAATCAAATTTCATTCCTAATTAATGTTTGAAAAATATGGGCCGCCGCATGAGAAAACCAACAATCTGTATATGCGAAAACAAAGACGCAGATCAGGTAACCGCGAAGCTGGTCAGCGCCTTTGTTTTTGCTACACGGATAGTACAATTACTCTTCTTTCTTAATCCAAAATTTCAAGCTTCTAGCCAGCTTCTGTGCTTGTACAGCTCGGTTTGTGTCGAACCTGTTTGGAAACCACATTGTTGGTTTTCCCACGAGGCGGCTCATATCATACATGTCATATAGGGTGACGAACGGTGAGATAAGTTGCGAATTTTATCATTATAGTGGTCGTTAAAAACGGTCATTTTCAGAAGGCAAACGCCTCCTGATTTTGCGCTGAAGCATGAATTGTGAGTGCTTGTTTGAAAGAAATGTCGCATCCTGGATGTCATAATGAGTACACATATTTTCACATTGAGTGTTTTTGACATAAGACACACAAAGATGCCCCTTGTTTGAAACATAAAGGTAATCCTTAACCTAAGTTTTCCCTGAAACTCCGAATTTTATGTATGAAATCGGTTCGTAATACATTATAATTATCTGCTTCTATAATGGTATGTTGCAATATCACTCCAAATCACAATCTTGCTTCTGTGACATCAATGTTCTCTGGATATGCTTATTTTCTGTAGGTAATTAAAAACCGATCATTTCAATGTGGTTGGGTTAACGACCCATAGCTTGGGCTTAAAGCATTACATGAGAGTACATTTCATGCCCATTTTACCGTTCTCTTCAGCCTCTGTTCATCCTGGTATGTTACAAAGTCCAAGTCGTATCCGCATAAAAGCGGCCACCGGCCCCAGCCCAATAATAATGAAGTGGGCATAGCGATACTGGATATGCCTGATTCTGTTGTCTCCAAAAACGTCGACAGCATTTTAGTTCAAATCAATTAATTCATTAACAATCATGTCCCATATATCACGTTCAGTACAAAGTTTTGATATTATTTTTCTTTGAATTATTGATGTTGATTTATGTATATGTAGCTAAAGGTTAGGAAACGTACGGAGCTATCCTTTAACCCCAATCTAAGTTTACTAAAGAAATATACTTAACCCCAAAAGTAACTTAACACTCTTCAGTACTAAATATTTCTTCACTCGTTTTGAATTGAAAAAAAAAAACAAAAAAAAAAAACAAAAAAAAAAAAAAAAAAAACTATTTATTGGGCTGTGTCTCCAACACGTGTCCGAGGATAGTGCGTGTAAAGAGGTCGATCTTTGATCTGTGATTTCATTAAAAGCACAAAATTGACATTTTCTCACCAAATCGTAGGTAGGCCGAAGATTTGAACACGCTGTGTCAATGACCACTTATTGTCCGTCAAAAATACTGCCCGACATTTCCGCTGCGACGTTTGGTTAGTTTTTTGCAGGCTGTTAAAATACATAGAAATTATCTCCCTTTGAAATAAATGCCAAGATAGTGTATCATTTATTGTGTATTTGCATTGAATGTTTTGTAGATGCGCTAAAATGTATTTGGCAATCTAAATAATCGAATTGAAATCAATAGTAAACATTTACCCATTTCTTAAATCTTTTTCTTTCATTGCAATGGACCTGTTTCATATGGAATCGTCGGATCCTTAAAAGCAAATGTGTGACAAGATTGGCTGGATACAAAATCCCATTGGTTCGAAAGAAACTTGACAAACAGTTTGTACTGGTACTTTCCATTGTTTATTTTGCAAAAAAAAGCTTTAGATCTGAAAACGCCGCTCTAGTATATTATTGCGGTAGGATAATTCGGGTTTATACTAAACAATACAATAACAGCTCTTAAAGACTTAATCTTTAAACTATAAAACTGATCAGAAACACGTCGAAAATGATGCGATATTAAAAAGTTAATGTTGACCCCTTGCATGTTTCATATGAATGCACTAACGGCAACATTTTTGTAATTAAAATCCTTAAAATCGCCTGCTGAATGCGCAATTGATCGGACTTTAATAGATATCAAACACTTTATATATACTACACACCTATACACGAAATAACTACATACTAAAACAGTGTAAAGTTACTTTTGGCTTTAAGTATACTTTGCGCGTAACCGTTGCATTAATTTTTAAAACATTAGAAATGCATTAAGCCATTGGCGAATTAAACACACTGATCAGTCTGTGTGTAAACACGAAAAATTGCTTTGCATGAAAAAAAAATCAACTTTGCAAAAACTTTACCTTTTTATCACACTTTTCTACCGATGTGACTCAGCATTAGTATGAATATATTTTCATCCAAAGTCGCCAGTATAGTTTTACCAAATCACCTCAATGTTAGTCAATTCATCATCCCCCTGAACCCTGCGCTCAGTTCAAGAACATGACACGTGCCCAGCGAACACGTTACCAGACCCAAGTTCAACAAAGGCACAGAGATGCATGATTTGCAATGGCCGGATCTCATCAGGAAAACATGCCCGTGAAAAGTATACCCCCTTGAACCCCATTTTTATATAGAAAAAATGGGGTTTGCAGGGGTATACCTATTTTTCTTATTTTTGCTCCAAAACATAGATTGTGGGTACTCGTTAGAACCGCCTCGCCGAGGCGGTTCTAACGTGTAACCACAATCTATGTTTTGAGCAAAAATAATAAAAATATCCAAAAATTACTGAAAATTTTCATTTTTTACAACTTTAAAAATCTCTGTATATTGCATGGGCAAGTTTTCGTAATGTTTTGGAAAATGGGAGTCGGGCGGCTAGACATGAACGTTATAGATTCAGACCGAGGTAATGTTTTCTTAGGAGTCATGATTAATATCAGCACATGCAAACGCATTACAACAAATATCTTCTGCAAAGCTACATGGACTGAAATCGAAGCTACTGCTAACTTCACATACATAATCGAAAGATATCTTAGAATGGTTAGCACAAGCGACAAAGCGTACTGCGTTAAAGTTTTGCCTCACAAAACAGTAATTGCAGATTAAGGTGCAAATAAATTCTTTAAAATATCTGGGATTATGCATGGAAGTATATATTTAATGTAATGTCACTGTGTTTTATAGGTAATAACACACAATTACCTGCATCTAAATTACAGCTGATGTGTACATATAGCGCCATATATATTGATATCATATGGTCTCCCAGTACTTTCAAATTTAGAACAGTTCAACTAAGGACACATACGCGAGAAGTATTTTATATTTTACACATATGCTAAATACCAGTGACATTTTCCCCAGTCATGACATTGACATCCAAATTATCTGTCATTAAGTAGGAAACAAATTAATAAAAAACTGAATTGAGAAATTCAAAACAAAAAATCTCCCTTTAAAGTGAAACGAGAAAAAAAGACGAAATTAGGTAATATTCAAATTAATTTGTGCAAAACTGATAGTTTTGCTATCTTGGCAAAGCTTAATGTAACATACAATGCTATGCATTGATAAGTCATGTCTTGCTATACTAGTTACGCTATAATCCAATCCTCAGTACTAAGGTGATACATCAGTCGGTTGTGAGCTTTGATTAGTCCATCTATATATAATAGTTCTGCTCTGTAGATACATGTATATGCAAAACTTACAAGGCCGTCGTCGGCGGTCCGGCCGGTCCGGCCAAGGCCGGACCACTTTTTTGGCCGATAATGGTTTCGGCCGGACCACAATTTTCGATTATTCGGCCGAAAATGTGTTAGTGTGATGGTCAATCTGCCCAAGGGTGTGAAAGACCGTCGGTCCTTAAAAAAAAAAAAAAAACAATCATGAAAATGACACCTGTATTAAAGACAGGTTTTGTCATTATAATATTGGATTGTGACGGATTATCGTTTCAAGTTAATGTGCATCAAAGTTATAATTATTGTATTAAATCAAACAACATGGCGAAAAATCGTTTACGTATAAAATTTATGAAACGTTATTTTCTTCATGTTCCAAAATTTGTTAAAACATGCATGTTATTCTTCCATCATTGGTATAACGCCGGTTCCTATTCAAGCGACGTCTTTCATATTCCCTCAGCGTTTCTTCGGCAAGGCAAATCCTGTCAGGATTCATGGTTTTCGACGAGGACATGGCTTCATCATAATGAAACCTATAAAATCAGCAGCGTTTCAAGGGCAAAAATTGTCCCAAAGCTCATTAAAATCGTCTCTACGGACGTCCGAAATTATAAAATTTTCTCGGGGGAGATCCCCCAAACCCCCCTTACGAGAGGGGGATGCCCCCTCTCGTGCTCTCCCCCTACTCGTGCTTTCGGCACTCGTAAGAAGTCTTTGATATTTCAGGGCCGGACCACTTTTCAGAAGCCGACGACGGCCCTGACTTAATGTAACATACGATGCTATGCATTACCACGACATGCCGTGCTATCATATACCATTACCAGTGCCACATCGGCTCGCATAAGTTTACATGTTTATGTTTACAATTCATTACGTTTCTATGTTTATATGCATAAAGGAGCAGAATCTGAGGGAGCTAAAGTGGTACCACTGTTTATTCGGTTAGTGACCTGAAGGACTGTCATAATGGGGTGATTTCTCATCTCTGCTGAGGATAATAAAGAGGCCCTATAGGATAATACCTATGATAACGCTTTTTAATGGTCGTAGAATACCTATGTTATTCCCTCTGAAATTGATATTTCATTTTTGCCCCTACCTGTATTCAGAATCATTTTGAGGCCACCAGCTTTTCTTGGGTCCTGTCCCTTTTCAGCGATCAGCTCTTATACATGTGTTTCAGAAGAGGGCTAAAAATGATATTCTGAGAATATCTAGTATAATTGTTAGGGAAACTTGTTGACGTGAAAAATTTAAACTCCCAAATTCCAAAGTTACTTTGGTTTGGTTGTTGCGTATCACCTCAGTCAACAGCTAGGGTCATATCGGGACGTTGCCTCAACTGTTTTATTATTCATCAGGTAGAAAATAAAATATAAAAAAGTGAGAAATTCAAAACAAAAATTCAAAAATAACTGTACATGCTACAGGAGATCTTTTTCTTAAGTCATTTGGTCACACTTTATATATTCAATAATAGTGTATACTAAATTTAGTCTGCAATACTTGCTTTACACTTTATATACTCATCAAAAGAAGTTTTGCACCAGTTAATATTTTTCTCATTTTAAAAAAGGTACAAGTAGGCAAAGACCAGGAAAAGGCGCAATCAGAAAAAAGATTCCCACTCCAAAACCCGAGGTGGGAAAAAACTAAATTAACAATCAGGTACTTATACCATGAAAACATATCGTAAGCCGAATGAGCAGCTATTTTCCCAATAGGCCTAGGTGACCACTCAGTTACCTAAACTTAACTAAAAATATGAAAACACCCATAAGGCGCCAACAGCACAAAAAATTTTAACACCAATACATAAAACAAAAAAGAACCACCACAGAAGAATCGCCTTGGAATGATCAGTAACACAAAGTTACCGGCGGGCTTAATAATGTTTAGTATAGATCTTTTTCAAATAAACTTTTAAAGGGGCACATTCGATGCCACCCAGCGAGCATTTTATTACCTGAGATTTACCTGTTGAGATTTTAGTGGGTGTGGCTTAACTACTGGTCCAGGAATTATAAGCCAATTGGAATACCTGTAATATTTAATCTGCTGATACGAGCTGTCAATGATGTAACTTTTCTCCATGAAGCAATATCCAATCAGAATTGATTATTGCCCGTGTTGTATATTGGAGAGCTCAGAGAGATGTTGACAGGTTGGTGTCTAAACAAAAACTGAGATAAGACCCCTAATTCACATTCCACACTTCCACTTCAGCTCTTGAAGTGTTAACATCTCACTCTGAGATATTTCTGAAAGAAAAACTTTACCTTTCATTCGAAAGAAAACCAATGGAAGACTATAGACTTCCTGCGCCTCTTGTAGGCATGCTCAAGGCTACCAACCTCTCCGGTATGCCTCATGTACAGACTGATCTCCGAGCCACGAAGATCAGCGTTACCATCACTTGGGACTTAGCTACGTCAGCTCATAAGAAGCCCAAGAAACAGCCAGCCAAGAAGAAGCCCTCCGAGACTCCTTCTACCAGCAAGCAGCCTCCAGCGTCGCAGTGTCCACCACCTGAGATACCGACTCTACCATCACCAACGCCAGCTACCATCGTCCGACGCCAAGTGACAGCACCAACGCCATCACCAACGGCACCACCAGTCGCCAAGAAACCACGCCATGAGCCTTCATCTCGGCCAGTGACCAAGCCTACACGACAGCCCTTCACCGGCGAATACCAGGTCAAAGCAGTCCAAGCCAACTACCTACGTAGCAACTACACCAACCATACAGATCCAAACAACGTCGTCAGAGACTTCCTTCCAGAAGGGCACATAGTTCCAGCAGCGATCCAGGCTCTACGACCAAAGACCGGCCCTCGTCACACCCACTACCTCGTCAACGACTGGATCGACGGCAGTGAGGCGCCGGAGTACTACCTGCTAACCTACAAAGATACTCCGGAGTACGACCACTACAAGCGACTCTGGCAACTCGGCGACAAATCACCTCCAGAACATACCAAAGAATGGAACAACTTCTGTACCACGAGCGACATCCTACTGCTACGTCCACCAGAAGCCATGTCGTGATCGCCACCAGCACCTGCCTCTGCCTCCTGAACCTCGAAACTTCATTGCTAAGCCGCTAGCAAATGTCCGAGATCACTGTTCACATGGATTGCAGCGTCCGTAGCTGTTTAATCATGTGCAGTTTCAAAACTAGGTCATTTCACCGACCTAGCATAGCCATTAAGCGCGGCCCTGAATGAGAGCAATCTGATTGGATATCTCATTTGACCTACTTTTGCTCTCGAGCAAGATAGTGAAATCACTGATTTGCAGCCGAATTGGCATCGATTTCCTATCTATTTTTATGCTCAATTTTCGACCATGGCGTTCAAAATTCTAAAAAGAAGTGCTCCTACACTCTTCTGGCTTGACTTTGCATTGTCCGTTTACTTTGGGCACCGGCGAACAGCGCGATTTGCATTCTGCTGTCACCGCCACGATTTGCAGCCCAGGAGCACTTAACCTTCGTCCTTGAGGTGGAATACTGGATTAAGTCCGTTCAGCCCGGCATGACGAAAAACTGCCACCTTATACTACTACTACTACTACTACTACGACCCCTAATTCAGCTTTTTATGTCCAGGTAATACAGGACTTCGTAAATAACAAACCAACAATTTGTCTCGTAAAGATTAAATAAAAATGTGCAAAAATGCATGTTTTTGAAAACACCAAAATTTGGGATGCAGCAAAAAGCCCACATCATTATTTCTGGGCTTCCAAAGCTGAATTCGTTTCATATCCTCACTCGAGATACTGAAAGTAATCATTTGAAGAAAAAAAAAAAAAAAAAAAAAAAAAAAAAAAAAAAGAAAAGAAACACTAAAAATTGATTTATTTGGACAAAAACACTATTTTGACCAAAAATAACGATTTTTGAGATTTTGTTTAAATTCTCAGATAAAGCTTAGTAACTTATCTCTCAAGTTAAATGGGTTGTTTTTCCATCAAACACAGCATGCAGCGCCCCTTAATGTTTAACTGGATCTACTGCTTTTCAACCAGTCAAAATTTCGAATTTTTTAAAAGGTACATATCAAAAACATACTCATGCAATATCTTTCCTTTAACAGAAAGAAAACAGGCGGCAGATTTTGGAGTCAAAGCATCTCATAGTGATCAAATATCGAAATGAATTTTGATTTTACTCATTTTCTCCACTATGCATATGCATGTTGTTGTTGTTGTTTTTTTTTTCCTCAAAAATTGCAATTTTGTCAAAAATGCATTTTTACCCAAATTTTGAGATTTTCAAAATTGTTTTTGGCTTAGTCATTTGCTTTGGAGTTCTTGTGTGTAAATTTGTAAACAAAAATGTGTTCTTAACACTCTGGTAGTTTTGGTGAAAGTTTTTCGAGTTTCCAATTTTCAGTGCTGACAGAAAATGGGAATTTTCAATTTTTCTTAAAATTGTTTCCGAAACTTTTTTGGGTCTTATCACACACATTATCAAACTCTTTCAGACAGTGCAAATTCAAAAACGTAGGTTTATAATTTGTTAGTCATATGAAAAAAATCTAAGTGGTGCAAAACTTCTTTTGAGGAGTATTTATTCAATACTGTAAACCATTGTGTGAATATTGGCATGATAAGCTTATTTTTTAGATTGGGGCTTTGTTTTTAGCTCGCCTGTACGAAAGTACAGGAAGAGCTATTGCAGTCACCCCGGCGTCGGCGTCGGCGTCAGCGTCGGCGTTGCTCAAATGTTAAAGTTTTTGGTTAAAGTTTTTAGAAGTCTATATCTCTTGAAGTTGTAGATGGATTAAGTTGATACTTTGCATGTTGGTAGATATTGGTCTGAAGTTTCATGCTGTAACATGATGACCCACTTGGGTGACTTTGAGGTCAAGGTCACGGACTTAGAAATTTTGTGTTAAAGTTTTTTGTTAAAGTTTTTAGAAGTCTGTATCTCTTGAACATGTTGATGGATTAAGTTGATACTTTGCATGTTGGTAAATATTGGTCTGAAGTTTTATGGGTTACCATCACAACCCACCTGGCTGACCTTGAGGTCAAGGTCACGAACTTGGAAATTTTGTGTTAAAGTTTTTGGTTAAAGTTTTTAGAAGTCCTATCTCTTGAACAGTTGATACTTTGCATGTTGGTAGATATTGGTCTGAAGTTTTACGCTGTACCATCACGACCCACCTGAATGACCTTGAGGTCAATGTCATGGGTAATAGATTTTAATAGATTTAGTGGCAAAGCACAAGTCAGGCGAGCTACGCTGTCCTGCGACAGCTCTTATTGATAGTCAAGTTCTTGAAGGAAACTTTTGTATGAAGACCATCATTATAAGTTTTGGATAACAGCGTAAAAGTCGATATGTTCTTATTACGTTTGCTTAGTTATAACCTTGGTACCACGTGTACAAACACGTGACCAATTTTGAAGTTGACAAATGAAAACTATAAATTAATTGTCAACGACTGACTGTTTAAAAATGCGTAATGGGGGAGGGCTCGTCTACAGAGCAATATTCATTATCATTATTAAAATTACTTTTTGCCTATGATGATTATTGACATCTTTTTAATTATATGCATAACATTTGGTGTACTTTATGGTTTGTATATAAACAAAAACTATTTTGCGGTTGGATGTTGTGCTAAATATAGGAACTTCGATATAATTAGGTCTGAAAAAGAATAATTTCACGGCAATGTGACGAGCAGGCAGTTGAAAGCCGTATAAACTTAGTTCAAGTTCAATTGCAGGTCGATCGGCAGGAGTGTGACAGACTAAAACAAATAGTTTAATTGTTGCTTATAATTATTTTTCTTTATGAACAAGAAAATACATGATTAACCTGATAAAGCTGAAGCCAGGTCTTAAACGACGTTTACAAATTAACAGACAGAACATGTCACATTGAACCTCCATTTGATTGTTGGGGTTGGATCTATCACAAACATTTATACCGATAACTATTCAGCTATTTAGTAAGTGCAATCTCAACTCTTGGGAATCAAGAACATAGGGTAAATTGCAGTATTACCCCGGCCTTCCTGGTTTCGAATCTTGTCAGGGATGTGGGATCTTATTAAAAGTAACGTTTTCTTTGCTACGAATTTCTGCTTGTAGCATCTACATGCAGTTTGCTTGTTATGCTGAATCTTGGTCCCATGGCGAGCATCGACCTGAAACTAATTCCGACTTAAAAATTGAGGTGAAGAACGAGTAACATTACCACTAAGACCTCAAACTATCCATTTGACTGGGTGACCACTTATATTGTGTTCAAAATAGGAGATATTCAGTAACCTAATAGTACGCATACTATCCAGATACTGAGGGCGCGGCAGGGCACTCGAAAACCCGGGTTCAAAACATTAGTGATTCACACCTTATTGTGAACCCATTACTAGTTAGTTCAAAATTATTATAGTGAACTACAAAAAGCACCAAGATGAATCGGGGCTAGTGTTGGAGTTTAACTGGAAATAGTTGTTTTCGTGGCTTGAAAGTACTGGTAAATGCCAAAGCTGTCACGTGGCGAATTGGCGATACAGCATTTGTACGATGTATGTATTTTCTTGGAATTATAAATAAGTTATATAGTTCAGCCTGGTAGAAACATATAAACTTAAAATTCGAAAAGTAACACTATTTAAAGCAGTAATAATAAAAAGTAACAAATATTGTACAAACAATGGCATGAATTTATACTGGTCAAACAGAGCGTATATACACCATGTATGATTTGGGGGACAGGGAAAAGTTGCGCAGTGACTGGAAGTTTATAGAACAGAGATTTTACAAAGAACCTATGATGTGGTTAAGGCCGAGACCAGGAAATCTCCTGCAAGTTTTTGGGATTGCAGCATTCAAGTTTTATGCGAGGCATTGCCGAAAAAACAACCTCAGTAACTGCACAGCTGATCAGCGCCTTTGTTTTCGCTACCGGCACAGATTGTACAGTTCTCTTCTCTATGAAAAATCCAAAATTTCAAGCTCCCAGCCTGCTTCTGTGTCTGTACAGGCCGCCTGGTTTGTGTCGGACCTGGTCGGAAACCCAAATTGTTGGTTTTCTCATGCACAATCTCATATAAGACAACAACAATACAGGCCACTCAATAAAAAACGACTTAATGATCAACAAAGCGTAGGTGGACCTGGTGTCGTTTATATATTTCATAAATGCAGTACAGCATATATTTGCGCCTTGGCTAACTCCACCCAGACCAATCAATCTTTGAAGCAGGAAGTTTTTGTGCCTTATGTTGTTATGCTCATCATCGAAGTCTGTTAACAAGGCTTTTGAGGTGTGCAATATGTCTCGATTCATCCCCGTATCAATCAAATTCACATAAATGCCATCTTGGACGATGCAGAATATCCGTAAAATCGTGATTATGAATGAGAGAGATGAAAAGACGAAGAAAAACATGGCTAACCGAGACGGATTGTCCATTGTGGTAACGATTTTATGTGCTTTTTGCTGTTTCAGTGTCAGCTTAGAATTATAAATGGCCAGTATTTAAAGGTCTTAACAAATGTCTTCGTGTTTCAAGATTTGTAATATTTGATCGATATATTCCTGCTTCGCGCTCTCATTAACACATGTTCAACGTCATTCAAAAGTAGTCGATGACATTTATAGCCTAAAAATAATATACTTACAAGAAACTCGAAAAGAAATTAAAAATCTAGATGTTTAAAAATAAGAAAATGGCATACTATATCGGATGACATTTGAAATGTTATTTTTACTTTGCAGTCTGTTCAAGAGATGCAAAAGCACTTCTACTTGCATGGCTTTGTGTCAGCAATAGTGGAATCTAGTCTCTATGACAGGTATATCCCTGACCGGCCACCGTTTGACAGCGTATCGAAACTTAGTCATGCACGGCATCATGTTTAGCTGGAACTTAGCTTTCATCTCCGCCCTTGGCTGCTTCAGCGGCATTAAATCCTCCATATGTCATAACATGTAAGCAGTACGCAAGATTGGCACTGTCAGAACAAAAGCCCCGCATAAAACTCGTAATGTGGGAACTCGTATAAGTAACAGAACGCACACCAAAATGTTGCCATTTATACATGCATAACATGTAAGCAGTACGCAAGATTGGCACTGTCAGAACAAAAGCCCCGCATAAAACTCGTAATGTGGGAACTCGTATAAGTAACAGAACGCACACCAAAATGTTGCCATTTATACATGTATTGTGAATACTGCGATGTGATAGGAAACGAAACGCAACCAAAAAGTGTTGAAAATCGATATATCTGTTGCCATGACTGTTGTAACACCGCCCTGTGGTGAGTATGGCTTAAGAAACAATAAAATAACGGCTGATTTTATATCTAATTCAAATTCTAATATTTGTGGTTTAAATATCAATTAGCAAAATAGCTTGTATGTTTCATAAATCAACATATTTTGTTTCAGTTGTGCCGTGATTGATATGCCGTCTCTTTTTATTACTTATAGTGTATAGTATCATCTTGTTAGTCATATAAAATTGACAACCTCATTATAACTTAAGGAACAGTGAAAGACCGGGCATTCCAGCACGATTTAGGTCCTTCGCGCCCACTTGTTTGGTAAAACTGGCATATTTACATGTTCCGGTATGCGTTTGTGTTTCCCTCTTTATGGTAGCCATAGTGCAACGTTTAAACCCAAATCAATGCGCATTTTAGAGATATCACTAACAAGTCGTATTGCAATGTACGCATGCGAAAGGCTAGTAGGTTCCAACAGCCCGCGTATGAGTATGTAATTACTTTCGAACTCTTCAAAGATATTTGAATATCTCATATTTTAAAATTTGATTGTGAATTACCTACTGCTTTCAAAGGTATTCAAGTTTTAAAGTGTGAACAGACGCGCGGAAGGATGCCATATAAATGTAGACTACACAATAATGCCAAATTCACCCCGCCAACGTTTCGTTTTGGGTATCGAAATGAATGAGATAGGTGACATATTGTGTAGATATCACACATATCCAATACAAATCGCTACAACTTTCGTGGTAGCATTTCGTATAATACATGTATATAGGCTCTTCGAGACGGAGCGTTTTGTGTAGGCAGCCATTTATTCATTCATTGAAATTGTAGAATGTAGACAAGAAAGTATGCCGACTAAAATGATAACGTTGCTTGAATTTTGAAACACGTCTGCTATTTTTGAAACACGTCTGATATGTTTTAATCTGTCAAATGTGCTATGATTTCACCTCATTAACAGTTTAAAATTATAGATTAATTAGGCAAAATTTATAGCCTTTTTGTTCTAAATACATGTAAATCGCTCACGTGACAGCAGTGCATGTGCACTAATTTTAAGCGATCAAACTTGCATAGGTCACTGCGACTTCAAATCCCATCTATGATACTTGTTAAATTATATCAGGCTGCCAATGGAACTTAACTTTTTTTTTAAAGCTCCAAATTTACAACCGAAAAACCACCGTTTTTACGTTTGATATACATGTTGATTTCTGTGTAAAAGATATTAGAACGGTATGCATGTTTATATATGAACCGCAACGCGACAAAATGTACCTTCGGACAGTCTGGCATTACCAGTAGAAAGCGGCAAAAAAGCGGAAAAATCATGTAATAATTATAAGTTCTAGAAATAACACTGTATTTGTATTCTTGGAACACTCGGCTACCAGATGAACGAGTTTTTCAATATATGTAGTTACCTGCCTTTGTTTTAGCCCATAATTTACTTAATTCTCCTATATATGTCGTTAAACGGTAACCATAGCAACCGCATCGTTAAGAAAATAGACAAATTGCCTGTATGAGTGACATGCTTCTATCTTAGCAATAGGTTCTGACCAGTGCTTTATCAAATTTATGCAAATGCATCGAGTTTTGCAGGCTCTACTATCATGCAGAAATGCATTACGCAACTCTGACGTCATTTTTCAGGAAAATGACGCCTGTATGGTTCAGATAGTAAATTGTTCATAACTCGCAGAATAACTTGAAGAATCTGGTCAAATAAAGACTAACAAACCCTAGAAACATTATACATTCAAAGTAAAATTGTTTTTCAAATACTAAAAAAAATGTCTGAATGTAAATTTTCCTACGTTTTTGCCCATATTATTCTTTGTAACTTTCTCTGAAAAAAATCCACAAAAAAGGTACAAGTAGGCAAAGATCAGGAAAAGGCGCAATCAGAAAGAGATTCCCACTCCAAAAAACGAGGTGGGAAAAAACCAAACTAACAATCAGGCACTTATACCATGAAACATATCGTAAGCCGAATGAGCAGCTATTTTCCCAATAGGTGGCCACTCAGTTACCTTAACTTAATTAAAAATATGAAAACATACATAAGGCGCCAACAGCACAATTTTTTTTAAACCAATACATAAAACAAAAAGAACCACCACAGAAGTATCGCCTTGGAAATACAAAGTTACTGGCGGGCTTAAACCGGTTTTACAGGATCCTAACCTCACCCTCAGCTTCTGCAGTGGTTCATAACATTTAGTAAGTTCTTCGGTCCTCGTGGTGAATCTCTAACTAGTCAATGAATCATCAAGAACAAACAAATAAATCATGATAAACATCCTGATGAATCAAAAACAAGGACTCACAGATTGAGTAAGCTGCCCGACGATGGAGATCCCTGGGCGCCGAATAACCTACTAACTCCGGAGCAAAAGAAAAACACCAGTTGGACCCCGGTGGGCCAAGCAACAGACAAGAAGCTCCGGCCCCAACCAACTAAAATGAATAGCTTTAAGTCGGGGCCATCATAGAGTCTGACGCCCGACCCACCGGCGTGCAATTAAAGAAGGCAGCATAGTTATCAACCATGATTGGGTTAAAAACTAAGCATGCAGACTGTCGCATAACATTCAAGTTATAACCTATACGTCTGTAACGTGTCACAAAAAATCGGATTAATACATTGCTGACAGAATTGATTATGCCCATACCTAGACCCTGAGATACAATCTTCAATGCAAGATCGTTTGTCAGCTAACTTTCTTCTATCTATCCAAAGCTAGACAAGATATGATTGTGATAAAAATGAAACTGTTACTTTTCGTAATTGCAATTTTTAAAAGGTTTTGAGATATCGCCAAGTGATGTCAAGCGTTTTTGATGATCTTCTTTTGTGAATAATGTATCTTATGATTACTCTAAACACGTAAAATGCCCACTTATATTTATTAACGGGCTCTCATTATGCTATTAGTATTGCAAATCTGATCTTATATGAATTACTGTTTATCAATAAGCATACAACTCTTTTGACAGCAGAATATCAGTATCACTTTCAAAAATTTGAATTATTTGAGCAATAGAAAAGAAATGCTTTTGACAAAATTTAGTGAATTTTTGTAACTTTCCCATAAAAACGCTAACTGTGAGTACTCCGAAAACCGCTCATGGGGACCTTACTCATAAAAATCGGACTCATGTTTACTTCGGCGATTTTCCCCGAAGTATTTTGTTTCAAATATTACGAAATTCGCGACCTGTCCGCTTACAGGAATTTTTCGATAACGAACAATTACTCCTAATTTTGGAAGGTATCTAAAAATTCATCAGACATATATCAAATGGTGTAAACAATTATGCAGGTGTCTCTTTTATTGAAAACAACATTAGATAATTTGGAACTTTATACAGATCTAATCACAGACCTACGCCCAAATATTTGATTAACTGACAAGTTTAGTTTTCGGTTGAAAAATTATATCCAACATCTTAGATGTTTCCGGTTTATTCATGTCACACTCTTTAGCAAAATGGCTATATGTCTTGTTTTATCACAAAAATACCTTCTAAATACCTTCGTGGTTTTCTTTTTACCACTGGAAAAATCACTAATGCTCTGACCACGAATACTAATAACCGTCGTAGCAGTGACCGAACCAGTATTGTTCGACCAAGGCAAAGCGGCCTTCAAAGCCGGTACACCCCTACCCCCTCCAACACACACACTTGCAAATTATAACCACTCTTCGTCCGATGTCTCAGAGATACAGAGCTCTGAGATCCTTGAAAGGGATTTATCTGGTCCACCAGGAACTTTTTTATCCGGTTATATTTTGACACCTAAATGCTATGGACAACACGGACATTTCGACATCCGGCAATGCAAGCCTCAGTCAGAGTTTGCCTTATAACGCTGAGAACCAAGTAATGTATCCACTTGAATAGTATCAGTTATATTGCAATTGGAAATGACTGTAACATATTAAATGGCTAGCCATTTTAACTCAATACATTGACTTGATTTATTTAATTGTGTATTCCATTTAAATGTTTAACTAATTAAAGGACACGCTTTATAAAAAGAAAAATACGGCGTTATGTTTGAAAGTGGTTCAATTCAAACAGCATGAAATGTCTTTATAGCTCTACAAATCATTTCATGTCTAATTGAAATTATAATACATAATGTAACATACCATTTTATTATAACGTATTAAAATGCTTTTCATTTTATATTCATTCTTTACAGTCATGCAACATTCCATGCTATGGATAGAGCATTGATCGCATTTCAAATAGATTTAAAGACCAACAGTATTCAAAACTGTGGGCTCATTTAAAATTTCGCTATATTTTTTGGCAATTATGTGATATGTAAAATTATTTTCTCACCCTTTACAAATTGATAATTTATGTATTACGTCTTACGGATAGACGTACATTTTGTTAATCCGTTCGAAGAAAGTACAAAAAAAACTCGTGCACTATGTGTGTGGCCAGTTGCATAACTATTACAGAATAGGCTACATGTAGCTGTTAGTAGATATGCTTTTTAATATGTTGTTTGAAATTAACATTTACGAAAACTTTCCCATGCAATAAACAGAGTTTTTTCTAGCTTTAAAAATTGAAAAATTTCAGCTGAAAATTTTTGATATTTTTCTTATTTTTGCTCAAAACAGATTGTGGGTACACGTTAGAACCGCCTCGGCGAGGCGGTTCTAACGAGTACCCACAATCTATGTTTTGGAGCAAAAATAAGAAAAATAGGTATACCCCTGCAAACCCCAGTTTTACTATATAAAAGAGGGGTTTACGGGAGTATTCATTACACGGACATGTTTTCCTGATGGAAAACAAAAATATTGCACAAGGCAGTACATTACATTGTTTCTGTAATGTTTCGTAGATATCATCAGGCAAACATGTCCGTGCAATGAATACCCCCTTAAACATCAATTTTATACAGTTAAACTGCCATTTGCAGGGGTATACCTAGTTTTCTTATTTTTGCCTCGGCAAGGCGGTTCTAAAGTGTACCCACAATTTATGTTTGAGCAAAAATAAGAAGAATATCAAAATTTTGCTTCTGAAAATTTTCATTTTTAACTTTAGAAATCACTGTATATTGCATGGGCAAGTTTTCGTAATGCTAAGTATGGATAATTGAATAACCACCTTTAAGGAAAGAGCTGCTTACTAAGCTGTCTCATGACTGTGTTTGTGTCGGTTCAGCCTTGAAGTTATTAAAAAAGACGAAGTATACAAAAGATTTGTGTATGTCAGCAATCTTAACATTGTATGAATAGTATACAATTGTTGCCATTGAGTGAGGGTGACATGACGACTTGTTCGCCAGAGGCATGTGATATTGCTCGGGCAATATTACCTGTCGAGGGTGAACAACCTCACTCAAGGGCAACACTGTTTGGTTTATTATACCGAACCCTTTTTGAAACAAATTAGCGACATACCACAGGACAAACACGTGTAACTACAAGTTTAGGCAAATATGACGTCAGAGGGTAATTATGATCATGCGACATGACAGAATAGCACCCTCTACGTGCACTGCAAACAAACGCATGTTACTACCAGTGCAGCTGCGCGTATTTAGGCAGATATGACGTCAGAGGTTAATATGATCATGCGACATGACAAAATAGCAAACTCCGCGTGATCTGTTCTAGATCAATCAAAATCCACACTCAGCCAATGAATATTAATGAGGTATAATAAACTATAAAAGCTAGCTTTCTAAGAATTTATTCTTCGCCATGACTTCCACTTCAGCTCTTGAAGTGTAAACATCTCACTCTGAGATATTTTCTGAAAGAAAAACTTTACCTTTCATTCGAAAGAAAAACATGGAAGACTACAGACTTCCTGCGCCTCTTGTAGGCATGCTCAAGGCTACCAATCTCTCTGGTATGCCTCATGTCCAGACAGATCTCCGAACCACGAAGATCAGCGTAACCATCACTTGGGACTTAGCTACGTCGGCTCCGAAGAAGCCCAAGAAACAACCAGCCAAGAAGAAGCCCTCCGAGACTTCTGCTCCTACCAGACATCAGCTTCAGACGTCGCAGTGTCCGCCACCTGAGACACCAACTCTACCGTCACCAACGCCAGCCACCATTGTCCGACGACAAGTGACAGCGCCATCGCCTTCACCAACGGCACCACCAGTCACAAAGAAACCACGTCGAGAACCGTTGCTACCGACGCCCACCAGCGCACCCACTCCTCAGCCAGAGACCAAGCCTACGCCAGCTGCTCCACGCCGACCATTCGCCGGAGAATTCAAGGTCAGAAAGGTCAAGTCAGAGATTCTCCGTACCAACTACACCAACCATCGAGACAAGACCAACTACGTCCGTGAGTACTGCCACGAGAAGGGGAGAGCGTCGATCCAGGCTCTACGACCGAAGACCGGCCCTCGCCACACCCACTACCTAGTCAGCGACTTCTACGCCTACGACTCCACCGACTACTACCTACTGACCTACAAAGATACTCCGGAGTATGACCATTACAAACGACTTTGGCAACAGGGCGAGAAACTATCCAGCGAGTTTGTCAACGACTGGAACTACTTCTGCTCCACGGTCAACATCCTCGAGCTACGACCACCAGAAGCCACGTCGTGATCGCTGCCAGCACCTGCCTCTGCCTCCTGAACCTCGAAACTTCACTGCTAAGCCGCTAGCAAATGTCCGAGATCACTGTTCACATGGATTGCAGCGTCCGTAGCTGTTTAATCATGTGCAGTTTCAAAACTAGGTCATTTCACCGACCTAGCATAGCCATTAAGCGCGGCCCTGAATGAGAGCAACCTGATTGGATATCTCATTTGACCTACTTTTGCTCTCGAGCAAGATAGTGAAATCACTGATTTGCAGCCGAATTGGCATCGATTTCCTGTCTATTTTTATGCTCACTTTTTGACCATGGCGTTCAAAATTCTAAAAAGAAGTGCTCCTCCACTTTTTCTGGCTTGACTTGCATTGTCCGTTTACATTGGGCACCGGCGAACAGCGCGATTGGCTTTTTGCTGTCACCGCCACGATTTGCAGCCCAGGAGCACTTAACCTTCGTCCTTGAGGTGGAATACTGGATTAAGTCCGTTCAGCCCGGCATGACGAAAAACTGCCACTTTCTACTACTACTACTACTAATTTATTCTTCGTCTCAGTGTTATACAGCAATATATTGTACATAAAAATAAATGAAGTGTAAAACTGACTATGAAATAAAATAAAATTTGAAAAAAAAAAAAAAAAAAAAAATAATATGCCTTTTAAGGGGGAATGTATTTGAAATGTACAGGTGAGATGACTCTTTCTGTGCCGCGTATAAAACATGTATGCATACACGATTTGCAAAATTTCAGGGTTGACCGGCTCGGTAGCTCAGTAGGTAGAGTGTCCGCTCCGAGATCGGGAGGTACCGGGTTCGATCCCGGGCCGCGACATACCAAAGTCGTTAACAATGGTACTAGTTTGGCACTCGGATTTTCGGGGTAGGGCTAGCACTGGTCGCTCTGGTGTCAGTATAATGTGACCGGAAGTGGTATCAGGTAGAAGTGTCTGGGATCTGATACCACAGTGAGGCAGCACTATAAAAGTGAGCATTGAGCTCCCTGTCACAGCCAGACAGATAATGTTGAAAGCGACGTTAAACCCGAACAAACAAACAAATTTCAGGGTTGATTTAAAACTTGTCAAAGTCAGATAACACTTTGATTAAATTTTAACATGTATCGCCGATATTGTCGACTCCTTTAATATCGATGACATAAGTTTGCAAAAAATCAATTGCAACATGACATGGGCTATACGGCTGCATTCAGTATGAGCTCAGAATTCATCGAGATTTATCGTTTTAAGATCCCATATCGTTGGTTCAAGTCCAATGCATGATTCTATGAATGGACATAGAATAAACGGTCACGTTTTTGCCCTTTTGCCGTTCTCTTCTGAATCAGTTTATGTTTATTCCGCTTATACACTGATACAGTGAATGCGTTTCCCATCTTGTTTTATTGAGACTATGGTACACGACTTAAAAAGCTCGCAGGTGATATGATTCACTCTTTGTTCTGGATGGTGACTAGTGTGTCTTTATCTTGTTTCATTCCCTGCTTCTCAAGTTTCTGGCGATACCTAGTCATATTTTAAGAGTTCGTCGGTATTTCAAGAAAATACATTCCATAATTGTCTGTTGACATTTCTGTAAAAGAAGAGAAACGAATTACAAGGTGTTAGGTACGAGTGTAGGTAGTGCAAGAATTTTAGAAATTGTTGTGATAGAACAACTGATAACTCAGTTGAAAAAAGGGGTGACATGTGTATTGTATTATGTCTGACCCACCAATACTTTGCCCCAAGATATCAAGCAAACGTCTAAAAAGTGTATAACATGTCCTGTTAGACAGCTTAAACATAACTAAAATAGGTAACTGAAATAGAACGTGCAACACATTTTTCCTAAATGGTGTTACTGACTACCAAGAGAGTAAATAGGATTTTTAAAGTTGTTCAGGTATGAATTAATGGTCTATAAAGCTTAAGAACTGTGTTGTGCTAAAAGATGTCTTCTGAAGAAGCTAAAAGTGGTACCACTGTTTATTCGGTTAATGACCCCTAATGGTGCAATATGTTCCTTAGATCAAAGGACTGTCATAATGAGGTGATTATCACATCTCTACAGGGGGTCATAAAGAGGCCCCTAGAAGATAATACCTGTAGTTCCACTGTTTATTGATTTTATGGTCCCTGATAACCCGTGCAATAAAACTGCCTCCCTCTGCAATCAATATTGATTTTTCCTGTTTTGGCCCCTACCTGTATTCTGAGTCATTGTCAGGGCACTATGTTTTCTAATGCCCCGTCCCTTATCTAATGACCCTCAATAGACATGGAAATAGGTCTTTAAATGGTTAACGTTTTAGCAAACACCATGTCCGTTTTAGTTAATTATTCTGCCATTTTATTCAACTAATGCTCTGCACATGTATAGTACAGAAGACAGAATGACATAGGAATTCAAGTTTCACATTGAAGGGACATGCAAACCTGAATGTCTTGAAGGAGTTTGTGAGTGTTGTTCTTTTTTCTTGTGCAGAAAATATGATTCAGTAGTGTATTGGTCAGTGGGGAGAGAGGTGAGATCATTATAGTCTGTTATGCAAAGCAATGTAATAGGATCGTTCAACCTGAAAGCCAGTGGGACAGCCTGGTTGAAATGTCACAACAATTTCTAAAATTCTTGTAAGACATATACATATGATGACATGTGCATGTGTGCCAGCACCATAATAATGCTCTTTTTCTAAAATTTGTCAGTGTTTTGAACTGACAGAGATCCAAGAGCTTTGACGAGCCGTACATGTACAGCGTCCTCGCAACTGGCATCATACTCACGATATACTCGTATATGTGACGATAACTCATAATATTATTAGCCTGACGTCCCTTTTATGGGACATATGCAAACAGCATAGCCCCTGATGTGACGCCGCAGAACGCGGCGTCCCATCTGGGGCTATTCTGTTTGCATAGAGACATTTTGTCAAGAAATGAGATAAAATTTTTAATCACACCTGAGGCACCTAAAAATTATAGTGGATTCACCCAAATGATAACGATGGATGCATCCATTCGTCATTAATGGGTTAAAAGTGATGATTCGTACGGACAAATAAAAGGGTCACCATTTAGACCATAACTTGGCTCAGTTAAATAAGTTGGGAGTAAATACTGTTTTTCCTGGAGCAACAACGGGTAGGCCTGATGTAAAATATTCTTAGGAAGTGAACATATTCTGGGAAAAAGCTTTTCGTTCGGTTAATCCAGTGTGCAAATTGCAGTGTATAAAGCACAGTTACGAGTATATTTTATAATTATGATCATACGTTTACAGTGAAGTTTCTAGATGTTCTCTGTGAATATGTAGCTCCAGACTTCTTTTTGCGAAAACGCGAAAAACGTACAGTGACTAAACGCAAGGGCAAGGAACTGGGCCAATCATAAACAGATACACCATAAAGTATCTGATGGTACCCATCATGGGCACTCGGCTACCCAGTCGCCCCTGCTCTATCTTTGGGTCACCCATCCAGCTACTAACCAAGCTCAACATTGCTTAACTTGCAACAATATCCACACTACATGTCGCTTTAAAAGGCTGTATATGTGTCTGATATACATGTGGCAACCCATCCATAGCACGACTCCCTCCATTTTGTCTTAAGCAGCGGAACATATCCTCGCATGAGCTCGTCAATTACCTCGTTGCCAGTATAGTATCTGATGGTACCCACCATGAGCACTCGGCTACCCAGTCGCCTCTGCTCTACCTTTGGGTCACCCGTCCAGCCACTAACCAAGCTCAACATTGCTTAACCGTTAAAACAATATCGAGACACACTACACGTCGCTGTAAAAGCTAGCTCATAACGCAAGGCCGTATATGTCCGTGGCAAACCAGCCACAACAACGTCCATGAAACTGAAATATTTGTCACATACGAAAGGAACAAATGGTAGACTAGGGAAGCAGCTATTTCACAAAAGGTGGCTACTCAGCAAATTCGAATATATTTACCTTCAGGTTCCATATGTCTTCAAGTCTTTAAAGCACTTGTTGCACACTCTGACCGGTTTCTTGGCAGTGGCTAATTGAGCTTCTTTACCAGAGCAATCATTACAGAAAATGTTCCCGCAGTTGCGACAGTGATGCTGCAAATAAATTGTATTACGAAAACATGCCAATATAATAGAGATTTTAATACATGTAGTTTTAAAAAATGAAAATTTTCAGTAGAAAAATTCGATATTTTTCTTATTTTTGCTCAAAACATAGATGGTGGACACACGTTAGAACCGCCTCGGCGAAGCGGTTCTAACGAGGCGGTTCTAACGAGTACCCACAATCTATATTTTGGAACAAAAATAAGAAAAATAGGTATAACCCTGCATACCAGAGCAATCATTGCAGAAAATGTTCCCATAGTTACGACAGTGATGCTGCAAATAATAATTGAAATATCCCAAGGAGAGTTGGCAAGACCACGAATATGGGATATGTCATGGGGTATGATAATATAGCACTTGTTCAGCGGGAGGTGACTTCTGTGTTCGCTAATTATTTCCCACAATGTGGAATCTAGAGCAAGTTTGTACACTGTACAACAGGGAAAAATGTCTGTGGAGATAGGTTAAATGTATTGTGTGACAAAGCTACTCAAACCAAACAATATTGCAATTTTGTAAAAAAAAAAAAAAAAAAAAAAAAAAAAAATGTTGAGAAGTCCAGTCAACTTTGAATGGTTTCCAAAGCTTGTGTAATTGCCACATTGGAGGAAATAGCACATTGAAGGAAAGACAGTTTCTACCAATCAAAAGTTGGGGTGTTTTTTAAACCACATCAGATTTTTACTAGGGCAAGCTAATCAGATTTCAGATAGTTATGGACAATCAATGATTAACACCAAGTCCGAATGACGTCTCAACTTTTTGACAGTATAACAGTAACTCTACCAACAGTTCTAAAATAAATTACATTTTGACCCACTTCCTTCCATTAAGGAGTATAGTACGAACAAAGAATAACCTAGCACGTCTTTTGCACTTTTGTACCATTCTTTTTATTTCGTAAGTGTACAAATAGAAAGAATTTTACTGTATTTGTCGATTTTCACAAATGATCATTTCAGAGACATGCCAATGCAATGGTTCAAAAGAAAGGACTTAGACGGGGTAGAGAATTATAGATAAGCAAATATATCCCGCCCATTTTCGGTTCATTTAGACACTATTAACACCACTACCGGATGACGTCATTACATTTGGTCACTATATTAACAGTTCTAAAATGAATTAACATCCTGACCCAATGCCTTCCATTTCTTAGGGTTATAGTACAAATCATTTAATTATTACCGTATTCGTTATAATTAGCGCACAGTGCGCTTAACTTTTCAAAATATTTTAAAGTTAAGGTACCAAACTATCGTTCTAATAAGCGCACAATACGAACTCAAAACATTAACTGATAAAGTAAACATGTCCAAATAATCAATGATGCTGCCATTTAAGTGTTCCAATCGTTTCAAAATAGTGTTTGACCATGCAAGGTACCAATATGCTAAGCGAGGAGTGCGCGCTTATGCATGTATTTTTCGGAAACGACCAGGGTGTATGCTTATTGCAGCATGTGCGCTAATTAAAACGAATGCGGGATATCAATGTCTTTTGCACTTTTGTCATTTCTAAATTGTATTTTAAAAGTGCACAATTAGGTAAATTTGGTGCTTTTAGCAATTTTCACAAATGGTCATTTTAGATACTTGCCAAAGGAAAGTTTCAAAAGAGGACTTGGAAGTAGAGAATTATACAGGCATGCTGCAAAATAGATAGTGAAAACAAATAACAGACTGAAGCACTGCTCATATTCCTACTACTGTCCTTACACCATCTTTCAGAAGCTGCCTTTATCAAAACTGCCCTTTTCTAAGACTTCTCCAGAACATTCTGGCACTGTTATCTTTTGCAAGTTACAAAAGTCTTAAATTTGGAAAATCGATTCACTAATGAAAATATTATGCTAAAAATTTATCTTGAATATGCCTTTCGCATATACATGTACAAGCGAGGTATTTCAAAATCTCAAAACTGAAATTCGAGCATATTGTGATTGTGATAGTTTTAAGTGTTTTGGGTTTAGTTACTAGTATGCTAGTATACATACAATTTTTTGTTTTAGTTACTTCACTTGCTCGCATTTTTACAACTGAAACAAACCCTATTCAAAATTAGTTTCAGCATAAAAGTTTTATTTGTGAGACTCTTCAAAACTTCTGCGGCACATTTTTTTTTAACTTTTGGAATGCAAAATAATCATATTTTTCTGAAGCTGTTTTAGAAAAAGTTAATTTTGAATAAGGCTATTTCTTTACGATAAGTGCGATGACTTTGATTTTGATATGCTTTCCATTTTTGGATTGTGACATTCCTCCTTGTGGTTTCCTGTGGTGTATAGATTTCGCAACATTCAGTTTTTGTTAGAGTCTGCAATCGTGTGTGTGTGTGTGTGTGTGTGTGTGTGTGTGTGTGTGTGTGCAGTTTACGTCCATAAGTCAGGTCGAAGAACTAGGTTCCTTGGGCTTAACACATTAAGCACAACGTAGTTCTTAGCCTCTTCGCAGTCTGTCCATGCAATCATGTTACAGACTTAAACGCGCGTAATTAATGTTTAACAGCCAAACTTCTCCAGAAGCGCTATCGGTATTATCATATGATCATAAACTTCGAAAAACTATTTTCTAAATTTT
This sequence comes from Rugalucina vietnamica, assembly GCA_964017185.1. Classification (NCBI taxonomy): domain Eukaryota; kingdom Metazoa; phylum Mollusca; class Bivalvia; order Lucinida; family Lucinidae; genus Rugalucina; species Rugalucina vietnamica. The sequence goes on from OZ024875.1 coordinate 41,146,070, forward strand.
ATCGCAGACATTATTCCGAATTTAATGAATGAGTTAAATAAAAATAAATCTGAGATCCTTTAAGAGCAGTGAGCATATTAATGAGAAAAGGGATTGGCCATACCGCGGTTTCTGCTACTCAAGCGTCTTCAGTGACCCTTGGAATGGAGCCAAAGTGAAATACTGTAATTTTGCACTTTACAACGGGAGACTAGCATTATCTTAACAGAGCCAAATATATAAAACATTGGTAACAAAATGACGTGAGGGCCTTTCGGAACCAGAATTTTATGGTGACATGGATTACAAACTCTAATATGAAGGCTGAATGATTTTTTTTCTTTTGAGCTTAGAAAAATCCTTTTATTTTATACTTTACAGTGAAACCCAATGTATATCAAAACTTGATAAAATTGGTATTTTCATTGATATGAAATTTCACTGATATCAAATCTCACTGATATCAAAAGTCACTAGTGACTGATATCAGCCTATATCGTCACTGTAATGACGTCAGATTTTTTGGATTACTTCTGACGTTTCCATTTACTTGACGTCATTAAATGTGTCTCACTTCAGAAATTCAAACGCCTATAACTCCGTTATTTATGAACGAAAACATAAAGTGTGGGTATTCATTTTCTTAGTCAGAACATAAGGAACAATGTGGTACCAAAATTATTCGTGTTTTCAAAAATTTTTTGTTTTTGCATTTTCACCGCCTACCTTGTGCATTGGAAAATGCCTGTGCATTGTATAAAATAAAAAGAAAATTTGCTTTTTTTCGGTGAATACCAAATATATTTCATCTTGTGAGTTGAAAACATAATAATTTTCACTCGTGCTGCGCACTTGTGAAAATTCTGATGTTTTCAACTCACTTGATGAAATATATTTGGTATTCACCTCAAAAAAGCAAATATCCTCTATATATGTTACTACTGTATAGGATATAACTTATATGTGATGTGACAGTCTGCATTCTTAGTTTTTAACCCAATTATTAAATGATAACTATGATTCCTTCTTTACTTACTTGCACGCTAGTGGGTCGGGCGTCAGACTCTATGATGGCAGTTACTGATCATTCCAAGGCGATACTTCTGTTTTGGTTCTAATTGTTTTATGTTTTGGTGTTGAATTTTTGTGCTGTTTGCACAAATATGTATGTTTTTATATTTCAGTTAAGTTCTGGTAACTGAGTGGCTGCCTTTTGGGAAACAGCTGCACACTTGGCTTACAATATGTTGTTCTTAGTATTATCCCACCGCCCGATACTTTAAAACATACCCTATTCATATATCTGGTAATCAAAAAAAAGGGACCTATTCATATATTTTGACTTGAAAAAGGTAACCTATTCATATATTTTGATTGTACAAAATTTTGACCTATACACAATTATATACAAATATTTCCACTTTCTGAGCTGTGTATGTCAGCAAAAAGAGCTCCATCCCCCGAGGCGCTTCAATGTGGTCAGAATGATGGTAATTGATACATATTTTCCGGTGATTGCTGGTCTTGGTGGGTACACGAAATATTGTCAAATAAAATTTTTATGACCATGTAAACAAAATGGGTCATTTGTATTCATCAAAAAGTGAATAAAATTCAAAGAACAGTAATTCAAATGAATTTTCAGAAAAAAAAAACCAATTAATGCCTGTTGAGGTGTTACTTTATCCTGTCAGTATATAATTACATGAATTATTGTGAGTAACTGAAGCATATGTGTAGAATAACCAAGAAATTTTATGCCCTCAATTCTTATACTTGACTCAGTTCGAAAAGCAAAAGCTGTTTGGATGGAAAATGGTGAATAGCAGGTTAAGTATTATATTAATGAACTACTATGCTTTCAGAAGGTGTAATGAAAATGGGGCTAGGGATCTAATATACATGGGTGTGGAAGTATGAAGGTTGAGTCTTTTTCTCTATTCCACTGCTTTGTTTGTTTATTGTCTGAACAGATCCTTAACACCCCAGTCAACAGCTATGGTCATGTCGGGACATTGCCTCCACTTTACGGGGTTTGTGCCCAAAATTAAGGATGCCATGACATCTAAAAGTGCTTCAAATATAACTTCCCAAGCTAATAAGGCTTCTATGTATGGTCAGTTAACCAGTAATCAGATGGTCAGTCAGTATCGTATAAGCTGTACCTGGAGACACAAGCAGTCCATCTATTTTTTTAAGCCACAATGGGTGGGGGCCCATATAATTCAAATGAATGTTTTTAAAAAAAACAAATAATGCCTGTTGAAGTGTTACTTTGTCCTGTCAGTATATAATTACATGAATTATTGTGTTGTTTTTTGTTGTTGTTGTTGTTTTTTATTCAGTTTAACATCCCTTTCAAGATTATTTCAGCTCATATGAGATGGGCCAATCAGTAGGTGGGGCGAAAACCGGAGAACCCCGAGAAAAACCACCTGACACACCCGCAAGCAAAACTTGGCTTGTCTCAGATGTGGCCAGAGCAGGGCTCAAACCCACACCAGACACAGCGGTGAGATGATCGAGTGATTAAGAAACAGCGCTCTTAACCTCTTGGCCATAGGGGCAGCCTATGAATTAATGAAGCTTACGTGTAGGATATACGCTCTCAATTCTATAATAATACTTCACAAAGCAAAAGCTGGGTGGATGGAAAATGGTGAATAGCAGATTAAGTATTATTAATGAACTACTATGCTATCAGAAGGTGCAATGATAAAAGGGCTAAGGATCTTATATACATGGGTGTGGAAGTATGAAGGTTGAGTCTTTTTCTCTATTCTACTGCTTTGTTTGTTTGTTTGAATAGATGCTTAACATCCCAGTCAACAGCTATGGTCATGTTGGGACATTGTCTCCACTTTATGGGATTTGTACCCAAAATTAAGGATGCCATGACATCCAAAAGTGCTTCAAATATAACTTCCAAAGCCAATAAGGCTTCTGTGTATAGACAGTTTGACTTGAACCACTTTTCAGACCCAAGCAGTTAACCAGTAATCAGATGGTCATTCAGTAGCGTATAAGTTTTGCCTGGAGACACAAGCAGCCCATCTATTTCTTTAGGCCCCACTGGACAAGGGCCCATATTCCCACCCCAACATCCTTAATGCTTCAGAAAAACAGTTTGCAAAATCTGGAAACATTATATACCTGGTAGTATACAAGTTCAAGTATACTTAGGACAAATTTCTCCACAGATAAAAATAAGCTGAATATCTGCAGAGTGCAGTGCTCCTGAAAATGCTGTTTCAGATCTTTTGTCCTTAAGTATATTTGATCACGAGAGATGAGTTGTTAATATCTTTTTTTCACTATATATAAGTATGTTTTCTTTTGGTAAAAAATAAATACAAAACAATAAAAATTGGTAGGCATATATTAATATATTTATATTTTATGGCCAACTTGTAATGTAACAGATAAAATGTATAATCAGCAACCATATAAATTATATAAATATCTACATACTTTGTAGAGAGATAATGATTATAAAATATGTAGTAAAATATGCATTGCCTCATTTTAAAATATACATGACAAAAATAAACATGCAGTTCAAGTTCGTAAAAGTGAAAATATGTACATCATTTTCTAAAATAGATAATTTGAGCCGCCGCACAAGAAAACCAAGATTTTGCACAGCTGATCAGCATTTTGTTTTCACTGCACAGGTAGTACAATCCTTCTTCTTCTTAAATCCGAAATTTCAAGCTTCTAGCCTGCTTCTGTGACTGTACAGACCGGTTTGTGTGTCAGACCTGGTCGGAAACCCAAATTGTTGGTTTTCTCATGCACAGGCTCATTTTATTCAGTGCTTTTAAGAACATACACAGGCAGCACTTTATAGGTTCAAAATATTCTTCCTAAGAGATTCAATTGATGAGATATAAAATGTTATTCAACTGGTCAAATAAGTTAAGCCCTAGCCACATTTTTACAGATTTAAGCCCTCCAGTAATTTCTTTACAGACCATTCCAAGGTGGTTCTGCTGTAATTCATATTCACATTTTCTGTTGATTCTGTCTGCCTCTCAGTTTCACTTGTCACTTTTGTTTGTTTTGTTATGTTTGAATTGATGCTTAACGCTATGGTCATGTTGGGATGTTGCCTCCATTTTTTGGGACTTTTAGCCATAATGAGGCTGTCATGACATCCAAATAGTGCTTCAAATACATGTATAACCATCAAACTAAGCCACTAAGGCTTATGTGTATAGATGGTTTGACTTGAAACCACTTTTCCCAAGCAGGCTCAAACCAGAGCGGTTAACTAGTAATCAGATGGCCAGTCAGTAGCGTATATGCTTAGCCTGGAGGCACAAGCAGCCCATCTATTTCTATAGGCCCTTATAGGTGGGGGCCTAAAGAATTTTGGATTTGGTTGATGTTAGCCAGGAAACAGCTAGTAACCTTGCTCTCCATGTGTGTTTTAACATTTTTGTGATGTTTTGTGTTCTACTTTCTTTCCCAGCTGGTGTTTGAGGTGTATTTGGGCTATTACAGTGTTTCTGAGCATTTCAAATTTTAAGGTCAGCTGAGTTGAGCATAAAAGTTTTTTTATAACCTCACTCCATCTCTCAAACCACTTGACTAAACAAAGGCTATGGTAATTGTCAGAAGTGGAACATACTGGTTACCATTATTCATATTAATTCATTCAGCAGTTCAGAGATGCAGTTTACAAGCTTTACGTCTTATTCATAAAGACATTTTAATTCTGACTAGTTGATGCCATTCAAGACTCTTTAAGTTAATCTCACTTCAGGATGATGTTTTATGTATAGTACAGATTGCCTTGTTGCTATGTTTTAGTGGAATCAATGTCACAACAATAAGGGTCACATGGCACTGCAGCAACTAAAAGTGTACTTCAGGGAGATCTTTCAGATAATTTTTTGTCCTCATAAGGTTGTGAGACTGAAACCGGTTGACCAATAAAATACATGTCAAACTTGATCCACTTGTGTTTGTTTATTCTGTGTCTTATACCGTTAATTTTATTCATAAAGAAGTAAAGTATATATGATGCCTCTAAGGGTTATATGTCATAAACTGCTTTTGCTTTAGGTATATTCTTGAATGAGATTCCGCTAAAATACACAGCAGATATAGCATAATACCAGAGGACCATTGGTCCTGAGAACGCTCACCTGAAGCCTGATCCTGGAGTATTAAGTCATCATGAAATGACCTTGACCTTGAATACTCACACACCTTATTGAATTCATAAGTTGTCTGCATCTGCAAAGTTTCAGGTCACAGGCTGCAATAGTTTCCAAACCCAGTGATTTATGAGAAAACCATAATTTTAATTTTGATATTTAAATGACTTTGGGTCAAGGTCAAGAAATGACCTTGACCTTCATTAATTACTTACCTTCATTGACTCCATTGGTTGTCTGCATCTAGCAACTTCCAGGTCTCAGACTGCAACAGTTTCCAAATTATCCATTGTTTTCGCCTTTACCCATGTAAAAGCCTATGTTTCCAAAATTGACCTTGCCGTAAAATAGGTCAAGGTCATCCTATGGTCATCATTTGATCAAACTATGATGGGCTGGAGTCCCAAATGTACATACCAAGTTTCGCGAAAATTGGCCTGCCGGTTCTGGAGAAGAAAATTTTTGAGTGGTTTTTACCATATATGGGCGTGGCGCCCATCTTGGTAATGTGACCTGGATTTCGCGATCAAACTTTCGTCTCCCCTACCCATGGATGCTCCACATAAAATTTCACTTTGATTGGCCCAGCAGTTTCAGAGAAGAAGATCTTTGAAAAGTGTGTATAGACAACAGACTGGCCAAGGTCAAGAGATGACCTTGACCTAAATTAATCACATACCTTCATCTACTCCATTAGTTTTTTGCATCTACCACTTTTCAAGCATCAGGTTGCAACAGTTTTCAAAAAATCCATAGTTTTCACTTTTTCCCATGTAAAAGCCTATGTTTCCAAAATTGACCTTGCCGTAAAATATGTCAAGGTCATCCTAGGGTCATCATTTTATCAAACTATGATGGGCTGGAGTCCCAAATGCTACATACCAAGTTTCATGAAAATCAGCCTGCCGGTTCTGGAGAAGAAGATTTTTGAGTGGTTTTTACCATATATGGGCGTGGCAGCCATCTTGGTCATGTGACCTGGATTTCACGATCAAACTTTCGTCTCCCCTACCCATGGATGCTCCACATAAAATTTCACTTTGATTGGCCCAGCAGTTTTAGAGAAGAAGATCTTTGAAAAGTGTGTATGGACGACAGACTGGCCAAGGTCAAGAGATGACCTTGACCTACATTAACCACATACCTTAATCTACTCCATTGGTTGTTTGCATCTACCACTTTTCAGGCATCAGGCTGCAATAGTTTTCAAAAAATCCATAGTTTTCACTTTTTCCCACTTTTTCACATGTAAAAGCCTATGTTTCCAAAATTGACCTTGCCGTAAATTAGGTCAAGGTCATCCTATGGTCATCATTTTATCAAACTATGATGGGCTAAAGTCCCAAATGCTACATACCAAGTTTCATGAAAATCGGCCAGCCGGTTCTGGAGAAGAAAATTTTTGAGTGGTTTTTACCATATATGGGCGTGGCGGCCATCTTGGTCACGTGACCTGGATTTCGCGAACAAACTTTCATCTCCCCTACCCATGGATGCTCCACATAAAATTTCACTTTGATTGGCCCAGCAGTTTCAGAGAAGAAGATCTTTGAAAAGTGTGAATGGACGACAGACTGGCCAAGGTCAAGAGATGACCTTGACCTAAATTAATCACATACCTTCATCTACTCCATTAGTTGTTTGCATCTACCACTTTTCAGGCCTCAGGCTGCAACAGTTTTCCAAAAATCCATAGTTTTCACTTTTTCCCATGTAAAAGCCTATGTTTCCAAATTTGACCTTGCCGTAAAATAGATCAAGGTCATCCAAGGGTCATCATTTTATCAAACTATAATGGGCTGATGTCCCAAATGCTACATACCAAGTTTCGTGGAAATCAGCCCACCGGTTCTGGAGAAGAAGATTTTTGAAGGGTTTTTACCATATATGGGCGTGGCGGCCATCTTGGTCATGTGACCTGGATTTCGCGATCAAACTTGAAATGCCACTACCCAAGGAGGCTCCACATAAAATTTCAACTAGATCGGCCAAGTGGTTTCAGAGAAGAAGATCTTTGAAATTGTGGATGCTGACGGACGAACGGACGGACGAACGCCGGATCATGGCCATCCTATAAGCTCACCTTGTGAGCCTTCGGCTCAGGTGAGCTAATGACCAGAGGACCAATGGTCCTGTAAACTCTCACCTGAGATCTGCTGCATATACATGTACCAATAAACATGTTTGAATATTATGGTATTTAACCCCAGTGCAGGGGCAGATGAAGCCCTTGGGCCATTTCCTTTTTTCAGAATAATCAATATTCTGTCCATTTGCCAATTTCCTGCTGGTTTTTCCCTTCAAATGACATTTTAACAGTTTTCCCCATTCAAATGCATGGGCAACCCATATTGTCCTTGCCATAAACTGGGTCAAGGTCATCACAGGGTCATGATTTATATAAACATTGTAGTACTTAGCCATTGATGCTTCACGGCAAGTTTCATTGGAATCAGTCCATTGGTTTCTGAGAAGATTTTTGAAGGGTTTTTACCATATATGGGCATGGCAGCCATCTTGATCATGTGACCTAGATCATTAATATATACATTGGTTACCCCTTCCTATAGATGCTTCACATAAAATTTGGCTTTGATTGGCCAAGCAGTTTCAGAGGAGAAGATGTTTGAATATAATGGAGATATACATGTATTTTGCATATGAGCCCGTGGGGTCCAATTTTTTTCAGAATCATTAATATTCAGTCCCATTACCCATTTCCTGCAAGACTTTCACTTTAAATGACATTTTAAAAGTTTTCCCCATTCAAATGCATTGGCGACTTATGTTGACCTTGCCGTAAAATAGGTCAAGGTCATCACAGGGTCATGATTTATATATACAATTGTAGTACTTGAGTCATCCATACTTCATGCCAAGTTTCGTTGAAATCGGTTCACAGGTTCCGGAGATAAAGATTTTTAAAGGTTTTTACCATATATGGGCGTGGTGGCCATCTTGGTCATGTGACCTGGATTATTTATAAATACTTTCATTCCCCCTTCCCATAGATGCTTCATATAAAATTTGGCTAGATTGGCCAAGCGGTTTCGGAGGAGAAGATCTTTGAAATTGTGAACGGACAAACAGACGACAGACGGACAACAGACGGCTGCCGGATCATGGTCATCCTATAAGCTCACCTTGTGAGCCTTCAGCTCAGGTGAGCTAAAAAGTCCCTGTTGTAAATATATCTACACAACCTGTCCCACATAACTTGTGTACTGTACTGTGAAACAGTATCTGTTAAAATGCCAAGGTAAACAAAACAAAGCACCGATAAACCTCGTGTAATACATTGAGCTGTCCAATCTGGATCTTATAGTATCTAGTTTCTTCTAGCATTTAAACTGTCAGACTTACAAACCGCCACACTAGAAAATCAACAATCGACATATAAGAAAGAAAAGACGCACAGCTGATCAGTGCCTTTATTTTTGCTACCTGGTAAGTACAACTCTGATATTTCAAGCTTCTAACTTTTTTCTGTAACTGTACCGCCTGGTTTGTGTCGGAACTGGTCAAAACCCCCGATTTTTGTTTGTTTTTATTTCCACACGAATCCTGCCATCAGTTTTCTCCACACTAGATCGGCTAGTATCCTTCCTCAACCACCTCCAGATAGCAAGAGTCACACATTCTCACTGGTTTCCGAGCCATGGGCAGTTTGGCCTCTCTTGCCGAACATTCGTTACAGAAAATATTTCCGCATCGTCGACAATGGTGCTGTGGGGGAAAGTGAAAAACAAGCAGGGATTAGGGTAATGAGTTACATGGGATATGGAGCTCCTGACACAAAAAGTGAATCTTTATAAAAAAAAAAATATGTCGCTTTCTTTTTCATCCTTTTTTTTTCGTCTATAATAGATGGCAATGCACATTACGAAAAAATGCCCATGCATTATACAGAGATTTTTTAAGTTAATATTGAAAATTTTCAGCAGAAAATGTTTGATATTTTTCTTATTTTTACTCAAAACATAGATTGTGGGTACACATTGGAACCACCTCGCCGAGGCAGTTACAATGACTACCCACAATCCATGTTTAGAAGCAAAATTAAGAAAAATAGGTATACCCCTGCATACCCCAGTTTTTCTATATAAAAGTGGTGTTTAAAGGGGTATACATTTCATGGACATGTTTGCATGATGAACATCTGCAGACTATAAATAATGTTTTTTAATGCTAACAATATTTGAAAACCTGTTATGAAACCTGCAAAGAAATGTCTTGCAGTTCTATTTTTCTTTATATTGTCAGTACATGTTTTTGTTTCAGGAACTCTAAGGAACAAGCATAATCAGATTTGGGCAATAGTGCATAAATAAGTGCAGCATATATTATCAGGTTATACAAGGATTACTGCATTCTTTCTATTTAATTCACATACGAAGTTTGTATAACTATGGCTGCAAGTAATTCTGCTCTGGAAAGATGTTTTTGGACCTTGAATAAAACATCTCTGGACTAGTTATATTGCAAAGAAACTCAACCAAAGCCTAAGAGATTGTCAGACATTGCGAAATCACATGCAATATACATGTACATTGATTTTTTGGACTGTAAAAATTGAAATTTTTCAGTTGATTTATTGTTTTTTATAAATATATATGTGTTCAAAAGATGGACTATTGGTACACATTTGAACTGCTTTAGTGAGGCAATGTACCCCTGTACATGTCAGTTTTATTATATGAGCTGAGACGTGAGAAAACCCAGCTTCGGGGTTTCCGACCAGGTCTGACACAAACCGAGCTGTACAAGCACAGAAGATGGCTAGAGTCTTGAAATTTCGGATTTAGGAAGATGAGAAATTGTTCTATCTAAGTAGCCAAAACAAAGATGCTGATCAGCTTCACAGTTACTGTGAAGCTCATCTGCGCCTTGGTTTTCGCATAGGCAAAAATCCGGTTTTCCCATGACGAGACTCATATAAAAGGGGATATACATTTCCTGATGAATGTAACAATTTTCATGATTTAGGAGACAATAAAGAGACAATCATGTACAGTCAATAGACGTAATTGTTCGTCACTTTTGAAAACTCCATAGACTTTAATGTATTTTCACATTTACAATAAAAATTATCCCACATCGTCTGGTCAACACATTTTTTATGATTTTTGTGTCATTGGAAAGATAAATAAATAAAGCAATAAACAAAGGTCATTTGGTGAAGTTTCGACTTTTTACTTTTGAAATAGAAGAGTTTAAAGTTTAACAAAATTTTGAAAAAGACACTTTCCCATTGATGTCAATGGTGACGTTGCGCAAAAATTGCCAAACAAATTCTCGCGACTTTTTAAAAAATTGTAGCTTGAAAACGCATGCATTGATTTAAATGAAAAAAAAACCCTTTCTTTATTGCGTTATTCATTTACCTTTCAAATGACACCAAAAACAATACCAGAGGATCAATGGTCCTGTAAACGCTCACCTGAAACCTGAGATATATATACCAATAAACTTGTTTGACTAGAATGGTAATATAGAATATACATGTATATAACCCCAGGGCCCCGTCAGAGCAACCCCTGGAGTCAATTTGTTTTTCAAATCATAAAACTTTAGTCCATTTGCCAATTTACTGCAAGAATTGCCCTTCAAATGACATCTTAACAAATAGGTCAAGGTCATCCCAGGGTCATGATTTATACAAACTTTGTAAAGCTCAATTGCCTGATGCTTCATACCAAGTTTCAAAATCTGAGGAGAAGGTGTTTGAAAAGTGTGAACATTCAATTACGACAACGACGACAACGACAGTGACATCAACGACAACCGACGACGGAGCATGGGTATACTATAAGCTCACCTGTGAGCCTTCGGCTCAGGTGAGCTAAAAATATGTTGACTAGGAGACGCAGGATAATTTTTCTTGCAAACATGAAAATACATTGAAGTCTGTGGAGTTTTCTGAAGGTGACGAACAATTATGTCTATTGACTGTACATGAAACTTTAAAATACATGCATCCAGCTCCCACAATGTATTCAAGTTTCAATGTCAAGGGATTGTTCTTTCTGGTAAGAATAGACTGACTTTATATAATGTCAATTTCATGAGTTTCCTAAATTAATTGCCATTTAACTACTACACTCCTGAAAGTGTCAAGAATGTTCCATTTAAGTGTAATACAATAACTGTCAATGACATAAAAACCAGATATAATGAATTAAAAAAAACATGTTTTGAAGACAAAAGAAGAGGAAAAGTGATTATAAAAATATTTATTATATGAGCTGCGCCATGAGAAAACGGGATTATTGCCTATGCGAAAACAAAGGTGCAGATCAGCTTCGCAGTAACTGTGAAGCTGATCAGCGCCTTTGTTTTCGCTTCACGGACCGTACGATTCTTTCCCTACTTATACCCAAGTTTTCAAGATTCTAGCTCTCTTCTGTGACTGTACAGGTCGGTTTGTGTCAAACCTGCTCAGAAACCCCGAAGAACGGTTTTCTCGCGTCAGGGCTTATATATTTCACAGCTTCTGGGAAGATTATGTGGAGGGGAAAAGTAAAGGTTTATTGGAGGAAGTGGTCTTGACGGAGCAAACTGCACATGAGACACTGGTATTTTTATTTAAACTGAGCTATAAATCAGGTATTAAAATAACAAAAAAAGTGAAAGTACTTGTATTTGAGAAAGATAACATGTTTATCATGAATGTCACCCTTCATAATGATTCCTATTCTATGATTTCTGATTTTTTATATCTGTTTTATTTCAGATTTTCATATCTATATTTAGTATGTTTGATATAATTTGTAGTGCAAATGTTTGAAAGAAAATAATTCAAAACATCATATAACTTAAAATGCTGAGCACGTAAGAGGCAAAAATGTATCATTTTAAGGCATCAGTTCTGATACAGACCAGCCAGATACCACCAACTTATTAAGGGAATGCCCTGTCACTCAAGATATTAGGATTAAACCATTTACGACGAATGGACTGGCCTATTATTATAAATTGGGAGAGTCCCCTCTCATTTTGAAGGACATCAGTTCATCTTTAATATAGTCCCAGATGGGACACCACGTTCTGCAGCATCATATCTGGAACTATTCTGTTTTCCTATGTCCCATAAATAGGATGCCAGGTTTATATGAGTAAAATAGACAAACTTAAATTGTCCGGCAAGAAAACATTGAATTAGGAAACCTTTTTATATCAGACACATCATGTGAAAACCTTTATCATCATCACCTTTTGCTTTTAATATGTAAACATTAAATGAGCTGTTGCTTAAGAAACAAAAAACATGCATAGGCGAAAACAAAGACGCAGATCATCTGTGCAACAACTGTTCCAGATGGTCATTTGAGCCGCCGCATGATCGAGAAAACCAACAATCTGCATATGCGAAAACAAGGACACAGATCAGTGCCTTTGTTTTCCTTACACAGTTAGTACACGAATCCTCTTCTGAAATCCGAAATTTCAAGCCTCTAGCCATCTTCTGTGACTGTACAGTCTGATTTGTGTCGGACCTGTTCGGAAACCACATTGTTGGTTTTCTCATGAGACAGCTCAAATAATGTAACAATTATTTCCTTGTCTCTGTTTTTTCTTCTATTTTTTTTTTCTTCCCCGGCATGACCATATAGTTATTTTTCATGTCGTATAATTTAACTTTTTCTTGTTTTGTAATGGACACTCAAGGTATGTGTGATCAGTATAAGGTCGTGACTTCTATTTAGCAGACCTATGGTCAAACTGTAGAAACAGGAAGCTCAGATAAAAAATATGTTGTTGTTTTTTTTATCAATTTCCGCTATCAATATTTCTTGTCTTCAAATAAGGGCCACACCTTTCCTTGAAACAGACAACCACTTGAGTCGCAATTCAATTAAAACTGTTCTTCCGACCAGGTCAAACACAAATCTGGTGTACAAACATAGAAGGCTAGAAATTGAATTTTGGATTAATTTTACTTTTCGTTTAGTGTAAACAAAGAAACTGATCAGCTGTAGAGTTAATGCACAGCTGATCTGTCTTAGTTTTCGAATTTGTAAACTTCTGGTTTTCTGATGACCCTGTTCACATTCTTAGTAGGCTTATTGCTTTAACAAGCTTACAAAAAAGCTTACAAATAAGAGCTGTCGCAGGACAGCGTAGCTCGCCTGACTTGTGCTTTGCCACTAAATCTATTAAATCTATGACCAAAGACATTGACCTCAATGTCACTCAGGTGGGTCGTGATGGTACAGCATAAAACTTCAGACCAATATCTACCAACATGCTAAGTTCAACTTGATCCATCTACATATTTGATATAGACTTATAACCTAAAATCTAAGTCTGTGACCTTGACCACAGGTGAGTCAAGATGCTACAGCATAATAAAAGAATAATATCTAACAGCAAAGTATCAACTAGATCCATCCATCTGTTCCAGCAATATACAGTTCAGAACACTTTAAGCAAAAGCTTTAACATAAAATTTCAAAGTCTGTGACCTTGAACCCAAGGTCATCCAGGTGGGTCATGATGGTACAGCATAAAACTTCAGACCAATATCTACCAACATGCAAAGTATCAACTTGATCCATCTACATATCCAAGAGATATAGACTTAAAAAAACTTTAACCAAAAACTCTAACAGAAAATTTCTAAGTCCGTAACCTTGACCTCAAGGTCACTCAGGTGGGTCATGATGGTACAGAATAAAACGTCAGACCAATATCTACCAACATGCAAAGTATCAACCTGCTCCATCAACAACTTCAAGAGATATAGACTTATAAAAAACTTTAACCAAATACTTTAACAAAAAATTTCTAAGTCCGTGACCTTGACCTCAAGGTCACCCAGGTGGGTCATGATGGTACAGCATAAAACTTCAGACCAATATCTACCAACATGCAAAGTATCAACTTGATCCATCCACAACTTCAAGAGATATAGACTCATAAAAACTTTAACCAAAAACTTTAACATTTTGAGCAACGCCGACGCTAACGCCGACGCCGACGCCGGGGTGACTGCAATAGCTCTTCCTGTACTTTCGTACAGGCGAGCTAAAAAGCTTACAAAATTAGTAAAATATCCCTGTATATGTACATGCCTATGCCAGTAAATACCCATTAGATGACCCCCTCAGTATTATACAGCAACCATATCCATGGCTGATCTTCTTCCTTCATTGAACATTTGGCCTTTTGGGAAATAATTTATCCTATCCTTCAACTATCCAGGTACTACGTAGGTCATTCAAAAAGTAATGCAATATGTAGCGCATTTTTGTGTATTTTTATCTGTCAGTGGTGATGTTTTTAATTTCTGATAGTTTGATTCAATCTGCATTCAGGAAAATAAACATCAACTTAATCAGACCATACACTTTATGTTGCTTAGCAACCATAGAATGGCAGCGAAGGTGTCGTGGCCGCGAAAACCACTTTTCAAAAATTAAATAAATAAACATAAAGCTTTGGTGTTTCTTTGGTGGTGTTTTAAATAGCTATCTATATACATGTTTGTGTAATGTCACCTTAGCCAGAACTTTCTAGGCAACTGCAATGTTCATACAGCTCCATGCGTGTCAACTGTTGCTTAGCAACGCCAGAACTTATGCGATTTCCGTTTTATGCATTTTCCATAGATTTTGGTTGCTACGCAACGAAATATGTTATCTGAGATTTGCATTTTATAACAGGTAAATTACAAAGTGTCAATGGCAGATACAAATAGGCGTATAAATATTCAATTAAACAAACTAGATGTCAAATTGTAGCAGAAATTGTATCTCTACCCCCATTTTTCACCCTTCGAACGAGAATTTTTCGTCATTTTTTCAACTTTGACTGGGTGTCATTCAAAATATATCGATCAAATTGCATTATCGTGAACTTTAAATGCAACTACTTTAAGTTTGGTGTAAGAAAATAAAGTGAATACGTTTATTTTTGTTTTCCTATCACCATGGCAACGGTTTTAAGAGTCGCGGCCAAGTGTCTTTACACAGTGTTCTATTGTTGCTAGGCAACAAGAAGTACAGCACGTGACTAGGTATTGAACTGTCTCGCAGGGGCCGAATTGAATTTATGTTTCAAGAAAGCTAAATCAAACTTAAGTAATGTGTTTAAACAAAAAAATATGGCCAATATTGCATTACTTATTGAATGACCCTCGTAGTAAGAGGAAGCAAGAGCATGCCTTAATAGAGATTTATGTGACAAAAAAGTTTAAAACCATGAAAACATGCCCATGCAATATACAGAGATTTTTTAAGTTGTAAAAAAAAATTCAGTAGAAAATGTTTGGTATTTTTCTTATTTTTGCTCAAAACATAGATTGTGGGTACAATAAAAAAACATGTATGTTTTGGAGCAAAAATAAGAAAAATAGGTATACCCCTACAAACCCCAATTTTACTTTATAAAAGTGGGGTCTAAGGAGGTATACATTGCACAGACATGTTTTCCTAATGCAAACATCAGTAACTGGATTTAAAGACAGTTCTGAGCCTTTTTAAAACTATCTATATGTTACCTTTCTAATGGCCACTGTGAATTTCTTGGAACAACCCATACATTCTTTCACTTCGCTGTCTTCCACCCATTTTCTGCTCTGAACCTTCGTGTTGGTAATCTACAACATTATGAAAACTTGTCCATGCAATATACAGATATTTTTTTCAGTTATAAAAATCTGAAATTTTTAATATTTTCACTTAAACATGAATTGTAGGTACACATTAGAACTGCCTCACCAAGCCACAAAAAAAAAAAAAAAAAAAAAAAAAAAAAAAAGAAAAGAAAAATAGGTATATCCTTGTAAATCCCAGTTTTACTATATGAGCCGCGACGCGAGAAAACCGGTCTTTGGGGTTTCCGACCAGGTCTGACACAAACCGACCTGTACAGTCATAAAAGCAGGCTAGCAGCTTGAAATTTCGGATTTAAGAAGAAGAGAAATTGTACTATCCGTGTAGCGAAAACAAAGGCGCTGATCAGCTTCGCAGTTACTGCGAAGCTGATCTGCGCCTTTGTTTTCGCATAGGCAAAACTCCGGTTTTCTCATGATGCGGCTCATATAAAAGTGGGATATAAATGAGTATAACATGATAGATTTCAAGTGCAAGTGCATTTCATCAGAATCTGATTCTCTATACCTTGCTTTTTTGTATGCTACTTTACATCTATGTCAAAAAATTTTTTTCAGTCATGTTGGCTTTATGGGTAGTGAGTAGATGTGTCTTGCTCAATGGACACCACTTGGAGGCAGGGCTCAAACCCAGAATCTCTTAGAGTCTCATACTCAAGGCCACATAAAACATCTTTTCAGATTTATTCCTCAAGATAGCATTGCATCACGAAAACATGTCCGTGTAATGTATACCCCCTTAAACCCCACTTTTATATAGAAAAACTGGGGTATGCAGGGGTATACCTATTTTTTCTTATTTTTGCTCCAAAACATAGATTGTGGGTACTCGTTAGAACCACCTCGGCAAGGCGGTTCTAACGTGTACCCACAATCTATGTTCTGAGCAAAAATAAAAAAAAATATCAAAACTTTTCCAGTGAAAATTTTCAATTTTTACAACCAAACAATTTTCTGTAATGTACTTAATGTACTCTGTAGCTAGTACTCTGGGCAAGTTTTCGTAATGTACTCTAGGCTACATAAAACATCTCTTCAGATTTATTCCTCAAGAATTGTATATGAAATTTATACCCCCTTAAACACCACTTTTATACCAAGAAAACTGTTCTTGGGTTTCTGACTAGAAACTTAACCCATATTTGACGAATGGATTTTCACATAATTACCATTTAAGTGAGTCCACTTTCATTTTTAGGGGCATCAGGAGTGATTTTTAAATTTTATTCAATTTTTAGATGAAAATTCTCTAAGCAAACAGAATAGCCCCAGATGGGACGCCGCGTTCTGCGGCGTCACATCTGGGGCTATTCTGTTTGCCTATGTCCCAAAAAAGGGACGCCAGTCTTATATGAGTTAATACTGTCTGCAAGGTCCATTACAAAACTGGCTGTGCAGTCACAGAAGAAGGCTAGAAGCTTGAAATTTTGGATTTTAAGTAGAAAAGTGATTGTTTTCGCATATGCAAAAATCCAGATTTCTCCTGATGTCCTATGTATGAGCCGCCACATGAGAAAACCAACAATCTGCCTAGGCTAAAACAAAGGCGCAGATCAGCTTCACAGTAACTGCGAAGCTGATCAGCGCCTTTGTTTTTGCTACTGGGATAGTACAGTTCCACTTCTACTTAAATCCGAAATTTCAAGATTCTAGCTCTTTTCTGTGACTGTACAGGTCGGTTTATGTCAGACCTAGTCGGAAACCACATTGTTTGTTTTGAGGCGGCTTGTATATTACCTGCAATGACTGGTTTTCTCTGCCTATTTCCTGAAGTGCGGCTTGGGAATCATCCAGTTTTCTCTTCAATTCCAAGGACTTGGTCTGAACTTTTTCAAATTCTCCTTCACTCTTTAGGCATCTAAACATAAGCAAAATACAAATGTAATACAATCCTTGAAATTACTTAACAGTATGACTGCTTATATAAAAGGCCCTGAGGTTACGCACCTTTGAGTGGGTTTCAAGCTGCAGTCTTGTATTTGTGTGAACAATGCTGTATGAATGACATCTAAAATCACATGCTTGCGAGGCTGCCTCAACATAGTAAACAAATCACTGATCCATATTCTCTCCTATTACTTGAGCCGATGCATAAGAAAACCAACAATTTGAATGTATGCGAAAAACAAAGATGCACATCAGCTGTGCAGTAACTGCACAGCTGATCACATCTTTGTTTTTGCTACATGGGTAGTGCAATCCCTCATCTTCCTACAGCTGAAATTTCAAGCATCTAGACTTTTTCTAAGGCTGTACAGCATGGTTTGTGTGAGTCTGAATCCAGGATTGTTGGTTTTCTCGTGCGACGGCACACAGGATGGATGGTGGACAAGATCTTGCTTTTTTTTTTTTTTTTTTTTTTTTTTAATCCAATTTTACGTCCCTTTCAAGATTATTTCAGCTCTTATGAGACGGGCCAATCAGTAGGTGGGGCTAAAACAGGAGAACCCCAAGAAAAACCACCTGACACACCCGCAAGCAGAACTTGACTTGTCTCACATGTGGCCAGAGGGGGGCTCGAACCCACACCCGTCACAGCGGTGAGATGATCGAGTGATTAAGAAACAGCGCTCTTAACCGCTCGGCCACGGGGGCCGCCATAAGATCTTGTGCAAGAATCTCTCTAAGCATGCAAGGTGGCATAAAAGAACTGGGCCCAGTTGTTCAAAACTAACAACATCATTAGTTAACGATTCGTTAAAATTTCAAACATGAATATTACAAATACACTGTCATTTTTAGTTGATAAAATGTGAGAATCCTTTACAATGCAAAGGATTCTCACATTTAAAAAAAAAAACAAAAAAAAAAAACAAAAAAAAAAAACAGTATTTGCATATGTAGTCGGCATTAACTAAACGAGTTGAGGTCTTAACAATGACGTTAAGCTAACAGAGTTTTGAACAACTGGGCCCTGATGTCTAGAGTTTGTCATTGGAACCTGATTCGACTGAATGCACTTTCCATGCTGCTGCCATAATTTTCTTTGAGTCTAATGAATCAATTAAACATTGCCAGGAAAAAAACATGCACTTGACAACTCTGAAATGAGCCACTGCATTAAAAACCAACAAACCGCGAAGCTGATCAACGCCTTTGTTTTCGCTACACGGACAATACAATCCCTCTTCCACCATGAAAACTGGGCTGAGTACCATATTTAGTAGATCAGCTGGCTAACCTGCACTCCGATACACTTCGTGACCTCGCTCCTCTCTCGTGACAGCTTAGCATTAGTTGCCTTTAAACTATGGTCTAACAGATTATGGATTTCGTAAGAAGCTTATAGCTGCTTTATTTGGTGAGAATTGTTAGAATTTTTCTTATGTTTTGTTAGAAAATGCAAAAATCTTTTTGTAAACATCTGGTTATGAGCCTGCAGAATTTCAATAAATTTGCAAAAAGCAATCGATTTTCTACTTTGTGTCCCATATTCTACAGTAGTCTCCCCTTATCTATTTATAGACGCATGTGATATTTTCCACAGAAAACATGATACATGTATATTTTATGAATCTGCATATCTTTACATCTAGAATATGTAAAACTAAGTCCTATCAGTCAGAAAAGATATAACATAATTTTCAATTTATTTGGTGTCTTCGATGATTTTTCATTTTCGACCAAGGGCTCAATACATGTCATTTCTGTCGG
The DNA here is from genome assembly GCA_964017185.1 of Rugalucina vietnamica. Taxonomy (NCBI): domain Eukaryota; kingdom Metazoa; phylum Mollusca; class Bivalvia; order Lucinida; family Lucinidae; genus Rugalucina; species Rugalucina vietnamica. Next base: position 41,165,483 of record OZ024875.1, read on the forward strand.
TACGGAGAGGTCTAATGGAATACCGATGGAAATATTCCGTCTACATATTTAATTATTTATGTGGTTTTAAACCTTTCCCGTGATTAGCTTTTATTAGCAATATTACAGTTATAGCTGTGAGGACTCCAACTGTGAAATACGTAAGACCTCTGATATTCCAGAATTTTCTTGGAGGAAGGTGCTGTACTGATGGGTCAACAACACACATCAGTACTTCAGAACCGGTATGAACTGCAGATGATCACGTTGAGTATGTGACAGATGAACCCATCAGAATAGCATTTCCATGTGGTGTAATTCCCTTAAATCCCACTTTTATATAAAACTGGTCAAAATAAGTTGAGCCCCAGCTGAAATTTTCCTATAGACTTACTGTTAAAATCCCCAAATTTGTTTTGTCATAACTTTTGACTGAATAAACGATTATACATGCAATTTTCAGCAAATAAGCTTGAGTTATTCTTCTGAAGATGGCTTGATTTTCATTGATGTCAGTAAGTTTTCAATAGCCTAACACACGTTTCAGAACACATCACAAAAAGTTCCCTATTATCCCCATAGTAAAATTGGCAAAAATCTAAATACTCTCAGATTAAGAAGCACATATCAAAAGACAATCTGTATTTCAACTTGAAACTTTGTGTAATCATGCTTTAGATGTTGCCGCCTAACTTAGATTTGGTATGTGTTTTCAATCATGTTTGAAATGTTTGAAATAAACAGTTAAACTTAAGCATTTAAACAGTATGCCTATGGAGAAAAATGTACATGGGGCTTAACTTATTTTGACCAGTTAGTAAAAAATATGTTTACAGCGTATACATTTTGTCTTATTTTTGCTCTAGAACATAGATTGTGGATACACATTAGAACTACCTCCTCGAGGCGGTTCGAACATGTACCCACAATTCATGTTTTGAGCAAGACAATTTTATAAATTTCCATGTGATGTATATCCCCACTTTATAGTAAAAATGGGGTTCACAAGGGTATCCTTTTTTTCTTTTTGCTCTAAATATAGATTGTGGGTACTACTCGAGGCTGTTTTAACGTTTACCCACAATCCATGTTTTGAGCAAAACCATTATGAATATCTCTTTTTTTTTCTACTGAAAATTTCCATTTAACAGCTGAAAAAATATCCATACATTGCATGGGCAAGTCGTAATAAAATAAGAGCAATATCACATTTTAGGCACTTGCAAAAAGTTAACCAAATTTTAAAGTAGTCAATACCAGTGTACAGTCTCTATAAACACTTAGACAATTTTGGTTTAAAACTTAGAGGTGAAGTAAGACTGGTAAACATCAGTACAATGCATATGTATGAGTTTATTCATATGGGCTATTAAACAACTCCAATGAATATTAAAATGATAATTGGAGAAAATTCAAAACAAATACTTGGGCCCTTCTTGTATGCCAGCATTTTCTCAAAGCAAGGAAAGGAAAAATGAATTGAGACTGAAGTACAACCCATGGTTAAATGTTGAAGTATGTAAGTAAGTGTTAAACAAGGGCATTTGTTTCATAACCTGTGTGGGTGTACGGTTATACAATGCATGTGCATTTGTTTAACCGATTTAAATAAATGCACATGCATTGTATAACCATACACCCACACAGATTATGAAACCCATTCAGTGATCCAATTATTAGTAATATAGAAACAAGAACAATGAAGTTTTCGACACAAACTCTTTGCTTCTCCCTAGTTATTCAAACATTTTCATAAAGAAAAGTGCTTTGAAGTTACTGACAGGTCACGTAAATTAATTCACCATTATGAAAACATGTCAATGCAATATACATCTAGCATTTTAGAGATGTTAAAATTTATTTTTTTTCAGTTAGATTTTTTTTTTTTTACCTTGTGACGGGATAGCCTCCCTTGAAAACATACGTTGGTGCAATGTATTAGTGGCATATTGAGTGCTTGTAATATGCAAATTATGAAATATCAAACACAAAACTTTGTGAATTGAGTAAGTGTTGAGTATATAGCGCAGTAAACCACCCTAGGTGGATGAGCATGCTTTTCCACTGACAGGGGTTTGCTGTGGCTTGGCTCGGCTGCTCCTTACATTTGGTGGCAGCGGTGGGATAATGACAACTGCCAGACCGGGGTTGCCTTACCCGTGTAGTCCCAAGACTCGGGACGAGTCTTCTCGGAGGGGGGAGTAATGTGACGGGATAGCCTCCCTTGAAAACATACATTGGTGCAATGTATTAGCGGCATACTGAGTGCTTGTAGTGTGCAAATTTCAAACTCAAAACTTTGTGAATCGAGTAAGTGTTGAGTATACAGCGCAGTAAACCACCCTGGGTGGATGAGCATGCCTTTCCACCGACTGGGTTTGCTGTGGCTTGGCTCGGCTGCACGTTACAATCTTAAGTTTCCTCAAAACATTGATTGTGGGTACACGTTAGAATCGCTCCAGCAGTAAAAGTGGAGTATAAGGGGTATTCTTTACACGGACATGTTATTCTGATGACTGGAGATGGTCATGATAAGCCAAAGAAAGTTCTTTCAACCAAATCATGATTATACATGTACTATTATAGATATATGTACGGTAATTGTATGTATCACATTATAAACAAAATTAAAGTTTAAACCAATATGGAATCAAGCATATACCCCCAACTAAAGCCATCAGATATCAAGAAATAATGGAAAAATAAGTGGACCGATTGAAGGGACTGTAACCAACATGTGGTTGACAAATACATGTACAACTGCCAGTATCAAGCTTCATACAACATTTCAATTTTTTCTAAGTCAAACTATCTGTGACTCAAAGTTTCTCTTTTCAGTTTAGTTTATATGACGACGAGATTTGCAAAATGGAAAAAAAGAATAATAAATCATGATATATGTATGTTTCTTGATTTTCTTGTACACAATACATTTGAATAGCCTCTAGTTGTATACCCAAGCTTAGTTTCATTTTCATTTGTATACCATTTTAAAAAACTTGCTCAAATAGGAGCTAGGAAATGTTGATGCCTATACTGAATTCTTTAGTTGGACAGAGCTATTTTTGACATAGGTAAAAGCTGAAAACTCTTGTTATTGTAGCATTGCATAATAGATTTCCCATTAGAAATTTTCACTTTGTTAAAGCTAGTATCTCACTGGCATGCAAAGTCCTCGCGACAGTTTTGCAATTTTAGTCACGAAACTGTTGTATGACATTCATACATTATGTGTCGCGAACTAGTCAACCATTCGTGAAAGAAATATAAAGTTTTAAACATTTGAAAATTTCATGCAAATTTAATGGCCAAAATAATCGCGAACTGATCACAAAGTTTTGAAAACCTGTCGCAGGACACTAGTACAACATTTGTTCGAGTGTCGCAGACCTGTATCTGCAAAATTTTGGCAAATTTACGATGCGACAAATTGGCAACACTTGCACAAATGACAATCGCACGACAGTCTTGATAAAACATGCGGAACTAAGCGACATTCATCCGAATGTCTTGAGCAACTCTTGCAAATGTCTCGCAACTGTAGTATGAGTTAAAATGAAACTAAGCTAGATTTGTGATAACTTCATGAGACAATCATATAGATGGGAAAGTCCATTCGAAATGAATGGGTTAAAATTACCTTTCCAACAAGACTCTCCTCTCATCATTGTTATTCTCCAGTTTGGCTTCCAATTCTAACTTCTCTCCTCTCAGTTCATCTGCGAGCTTGGTCAGTTCCGTGACCTGTTGTTGTGCTGCCACTAGATCCCCCCGCACCGTGCCGAGGTTCTCGTTGAGGACCGAGAGTTGGAGTTCCGTCCTGGCACTCTCCTCATCAAGTTGTTTCTGGACGGTTTCCAGCTCCTTTTGTTTCTCATCCTGAGGGGAACCAGAAATAATAATAATTATAATTATTGATGATGATGATGATGATGATGATGATGATGATGATGAACATCATCATCATGAAAAATGATAATAATAATTATTATTTCTTTATTTTAGGCAGGCACATATTTAGCAGAAATGCTAAACTTCCATAGACATTCATGGAAAGTCAAATTGATATTTGGGACGAACATTTAGGGGGAATATGTGGTTTTGCTAGGATTGTGCAGTAATTGCATAGCTGATAAGCACCTTTGTTTTCACTACTCAGCATTATCCCATTTCTTCTTAAATCCGAAATTTCGAGCTTCTAGATTTCTACAGTGACTGCATAGCCAAGTTTGTAACAGACATGGTTGGAAACCCTGAAGACTGGTTTTCTTGGGATGTGGCTCAAGTTATGCGTCACTAAATGCAAGCACTTACAAACTTATTTTGTAGTGTGGAGTTTTCTTCCCTGAGTAAATGTTGTATGTTGGATGAGGCAGCCTTGGCTGATTCAACTTCAGCTTCAGCCTAGAATGAAAGAAAATATAAAACATTTCAGACAGCGTCAATTGCTAGACACTATCAACAAGGAAACAGGCCAGGGAATAATTGAGCCCAGTGATGAGAAAACTGGATTTTGCCTGTGCAAAAACAAAGACGCAGATCAGTTGTGCAGTAACTGCACAACTGATCAGCATCTTTGTTTTTGCTACATGGATAGCAAAATTAGTCTTCTTCCTCAATCCAAAATTTCAAGCTTCTAGCCATCTGTTGTAGCTGCACAGGTTGGTTTATGTCAGACCTGGTCGGAAACCCAAAGACCGTTTTTCTCGCGTCGGGGCTCATTTGAATCACTCTGTTAACAATTCAACGGTTTGGCTATGCAGTAAGTAAAGTCTCATACCAGCATGTCCATTCCTTACTTTGGTTCATCTTCTCTGTGCTTTGTAATTGAAAGCCTTAAATTTCATTGTTAGGTCTACTGTTCAGACAACAACTTTTACATCATTATTCAATACTGAATATACATGTACGTACATTCAAAACTTGAGACACTTCATTTTCTCCGTAAAATTATTCTGCATATTTGCTTCATCCTGAGAAACAGTCCTGTGAATAATGTCAATTTGTTTTCTTAAAAATCAGTTTTTGCCTGGGTTGCTCCTGTGTAGGCGAAGGAAATCAAAGTCAACAACATATGAAATGTTAGTCCATATTTTTTGTCTTCTTAAAAACCATTCTTTTTGTCTGGGTAGTTCCTGTGTAGGCGAAGGAAATCAGAGTCAATGTTAGTCAATTTCATAACCCTAAACTCAGTTAAGCCTGGCATCCTATTAATTTAATGGGACAGAAGCATCAGATGCGGCACCTCAGAATGCGTTGTGTAAGCATTTGGGGACTGGAGATACACTATTCTGTTTGCTTAGAGGAATGTCATTGAAAAATTAAATACAGTTAAAAACCAGAGGACCAATGGTCCTATAAACGCTCACCTGAGACCTGAGATATATACATGTACCAATAAACTTGTTAGACTAGAATGGTACAATGCATGTATACTGAACAAAAAAAGAAACGCAACAGAAGGCCACCGAGGATTTTCGAGTTTAAGGGTAAAACGTTGATGATTTCAGGTCTGTTGCTGTATGATTCCCATTCATGGGATATTAGGGTATATCATGCAAAAACTGATTTCCATTTCGATCAAAATTGAATGAGGATTTTTTGTCGTCTTAAATAATGCAAATCGGGAAAAATTTGCTCTGCGCATGCGCACACTTTTGAACCTCCAAATCATCAAGAAACAATGTCAGATGCTCCCTAACTAAAATTCATGAAAAAGAAATAAATTTCCGCGACACACAAGCTCGTTGTTTAAAACCATCAAAATCCCTATAGGTTTAATTGAAAGGGGGATAATTTCAATTTAATTCGTTTTATTTCTTTAACGTGTGAGTTATCTGCTGAGTTGTACAATATTGTGATTTGGAATAGGGGTTTATAGCTGATTTAAATCATACCATTATTTTAATGCTTGCGCATGCGCACTGTGTGGATTACTGCTTTCAGCATGCCCATGGTCGGCATCGGATAACTCCGTAAATACTCATCAAGATGAAAATCGGTTTCTTGCATTCGGAAGCCTGACATCTTATGCAGAAGTAGAAAATGCAATGATTTCTGATTCTATCATAGTTTTCTCAAAATTTAGTGGAATATAATTGTTGCGTTTCTTTTTTTGTTCAGTATATATAACCCTAGGGCAGGGTCAGAATAACTCCTGGAGTCAATGTCTTTTTCAAATCATAAAAAGTCAGTCCATTTGCCAATTAACTGCATGTTTTGTCCTTCAAATGACATTTTAACAATTTTCTCCATTCAAATGATTGGGCAATCTAAGTTGACCTTGCCGTGAAATAGGTCAAGGTCATCCCAGTGTCATGATTTATATAAATTTTGTAGACCTCCATTCCTTAATGCTTCATGCCAAGTTTCAAAATCATAGGCCTTCTGGTTCTAAAGAAGAAGATTTTTAAAAATCTTTGCTATTTATAGCCATGGTGGCCATCTTGGTCATGTGACCTTGACCATTTATATAAACTTTCATTTCCTCTTCCTAAGGATGCTCCACATAAAGTTTGGCTTTGATTAGCTAAGCAGTTTCTGAGAAAAAGCTGTTTGAATATTATGGTCATCTACATGTATATAGCTCCGGGGCAGAGGCAGACAACCCCTGGGCCTAAAATATTTTCATAAGCATAAATCTTCTGTCTATTTGCTCATTCCTAGCAAGTTTTCTGCCATTACATGACATTTTTCTATTTTTTCCCCATTCAAATGCATGGGCAACCTAAGTTGACCATGCTGTAAAATAGGTCAAGGTCATCCCAGGGTCATGATTTATATAAACTTTGTAGAGCTCCATTCCCAGATGCTTCATACCAAGTTTCAAAATCATAGGCCTTCTGGTTCTGAAGAAGAAGATTTTTAAACCTTTTTGCTATTTATAGCCATGGCCGCCATCTTGGTCATGTGACCTTGACCATTTATATAAACTTTCATTCCCTCTTCCTAAGGATGCTCCACACAAAGTTTGGCTTTGATTGGCCTAGCGGTTTCAGAGAAGAAGATGTTTCAATATTATGGTCATATACATGTATGGGCAGGGGCAGACAACCCCTTGGACCCAAAATATTTTCTTAAGCATAAATCTTCTGTCCATTTGCTCATTTCTAGCAAGTTTTCTGCCATTTAATTACATTTTCCTATTTATTTCCATTCCAATGCATGGGAGACCTAAGTTGACCTTGCCGTAAAATAGGTCAAGATCATCCCACGGACATGATTTATATAAACTTTGTAGAGCTCCATTCCCAGATGCTTCACACCAAGTTTCAAAATCATAGGCCTTCTGGTTCTGAAGAAGAAGATTTTCAAACGTTTTTGCTATTTATAGCCATGGTGGCCATCTTGGTCATGTGACCTTGACCATTTATATAAACTTTCATTCCCTCTTCCCAAGGATGCTCCACATGAAGTTTGGCTTTGATTGGCCTAGTGGTTTTAGAGAAGAAGATGTTTGAATATTATGGTCATATACATGTATATAGCCCCGGGGCAGGGGCAGACAACCCCCCAGTGGCTAAAATTTTCCATTAACATTAATCTTCTGTCCATTTGCCTATTCCCAGTAAGTTTTACCCATTAAATAGCATTTTACCATTTTTTCCCATTCAAATGCATTGGCAACCTAAGTTGACTTGCCGTAAAATAGGTCAAGGTCATCCTAGGGTCATGATTTATATAAACTATGATGGGCTCGCGTCCCCGATGCTACATACCAAGTTTCGTGGAAATCAGCCCACTGGTTCTGGAGAAGCAGATTTTAAAAAGTTTTTGCTATTTATAGCCATGGCGGCCATCTTGGTCATGTGACCTGGACCATTTATATAAACTTTCGTTCCCCCTTCCTAAGGATGCTCCACATGAAGTTTGGCTTTGATTGGCCAAGCGGTTTCAGAGGAGAAGATCTTTGAAATTGTGGATGACGGACAGACGCCGGACGGACGCCGGAGCATGGGTATACTATAAGCTCACCTGTGAGCCTTTGGCTCAGGTTAGCTAAAAAACAAAAACACACACACACTCCTGGTGCCTCTAAAATGAAAGTGGACTCTCCTAAAAGATAATGATGGGCCAGTCCATTCCATCAGGAAAACATATCCGTGCACTGAATACTCCCTTAAACCCCACTTTTATATAGAAAAACTGGGGTTTGAAGGGGTATACCTATTTTTCTTATTTCTGCTCCAAACCATAAATTGTGGGTACTCGTTAGAACCGCCTTACTGCGGTGGTTCTAATGTGTACCCACAATCTATGTTTTGAGCAAAAATAAGAAAAATATCAAAACTTTTCTACTGAAAATTTTCATTTTTTACAACTTTAAAAAATCTCTGTATATTGCATGGTCATGTTTTCGTATTGATCACAAATGAGTTAATACAATGTTTACCTCTACAGGTATTTACCACTACAGGTATTTACCACTACAGGTATTTACCACTACAGGTACTTACCACTACAGGTATTTACCACTACAGGTATTTACCTTTCTCACTTTTTCCTCCATACCATCTATCTGATTTTGTATTTCAAGCTTCTGTGAGATCAGAAGACTTTTAGCCTCTTCTAGACTGGAAATTTCCTAAAAAATAAAGAGAAAAAAATCTGCAGTTCGAGAAAAATGGGGTACAAATTTATCTGGTATTGGACCTGACTCTGAGTTTCAACAACAAAAAAAAGTACCAAAGAACAAAAACAAGAGAAAATAGAAATGTTTTCTTACCTGCCGAGTCAAGCTGTTTTGGTAACCAAGTGTACATGTGAATGTTAAGAAAAATGACAAAATGACTTCATATTTTTACCAGATCGTGGGTTCGGCGCAATACGGTTGTAACTCAATTTTTCAAAATTTTTCAGGAGAGACAAAAAACTTTGCTGTTTTTTACTTAAAGATTGCAATGTATTGAAATTTAGCTATTAGATGTTAAATGGCAATTAAATTAATGGCAAAACATATTTTTGCATAGAATTTAATTTTCAAAGTAGATATTTGTAAATGTTTGAGATACAACCTTTTACCCTCCGAAATGCAACATTTTCCAGTGCTATATTTCGGCGCGATATGGTTGTAACTTAAGTTACAACCATATTGCGCTGCAAATTAGCCTAAAGTCAGCTTAAAGTTACCTAGTTACAACTGTTTTCATTTACAACATACTGCATTTTTACAGAGCTAAATTGTTGAACTAAACATTTTTCATTTACCTAATACAAAATTACTGTATTCATTCTAATACGCACACAGTGTGCTTAACTTTTCAAAATAACTGAAAGATTGGGTAATAAAATTTTGTGCACACTAGGAACGAAGACAACACATAAATACACTGAAATAAGTCTGTTAAGTGACCCAAAGATGTAGATTGGTATACTGGTTTAACTAAGGTAAACCAGATAGGTACATGTAGTTGGTATATGGATCAGTTAGGTAAGCCAGATAGGAAGGTTGGTTTACTGGTCGGTTACATTAACCGCATAGGTACATGTAGGTTGGTATACTGGTTGGTTAGATTAACCAGATAGGTAGGCTGGTATACTTGTTGGTTAGATTAATCATATAGGTCGATTGATATACTGGTAAGTTAAGTGACCCCCAACATGTAGGTTGGTATATGGATCAATTAGGTAAACCAGATAGGTAGGTTTACTGGTCGGTTACATTAACCACATAGGTTGAGGTTGGTATACTGGCTGGTTAGATTAACCACACTAAGGTAGGTTGGTATACTGGCTGGTTAGATTAACCATATAGGTAGATTGGTATACTGATCAGAAAAATTAACCAGATAGGCAGGCTGGTCGGTTAGGTAAACCAGATAGGTAGGTTGATATACTGGTTGGTTAACCAGATAGGTAGGATGGTATGGTATACTGTTGGTATTTGGGTCGATTAGATAAACCAGATAGGTAGGTTGGTTTACTGGTTGGTTAAATTAACCAGATTGGTAGTTTGGTATACTGGCCGGTTAGATTAACCAGATAACGATGTTGGTATATTGGTCAGATGGTCAATTATGTAAACCAGATAGGTAGGTTGGTTGGATATAGGTAACCAAGATAGGTTGATATACTTGTCAGTTAGGAAGGTTAGTATCATGATCGATGGTAAGGTGACCTAGGCAGGTGCATGAAGGATGGTATATTGGATAGATTGGTAACCCATATAGGGGGGCAGGGGGTATAGTTATGTTGGTTAGTTAAGTGACCCCAGATAGATAGGTTGGTATGCTGGCTTCAGATATTTAACCATGACTCTCGTGCCCTACGGATCTACTACCTGCATTTATTTTGGTGGTTTAAGCCTACTTATCTTGGTTTTACTAGAGACATGCTTGCATTCCTGTCTCTATGGAAAAAAAACAATGTGCATGCCATCCTACCTTTCTGTGTGACCATATAGATCAACTTATCCCTTCAACTACTTGATACCCTACATGAACCTCGCAAATGCTTACCAAAGAGAATTCAATTTGTACCCAAAAATGCTTAACCAATATGCATACCCACTCATCAATCTGGACTACCCCAAAATTAGACTGGTTAAGGATAATGACCTAAACCAGCCACCATCATGAGGGATAATTTAACTAACCAGCAATCATACCAGCCTACCGAGCTGAGTAACCCTATTTGGTTCAACTTACCAATTATGATACTAACATGTCTACTGAGATGATGTACCAGCCATTCTACAGGCCTTTAATACTATCTGGGTTGACCATTTGACTGTCATACAACCATATAGCTATGTATGGGACAACTAACTAGCCAACATACCCGCTTACCTATCAGCCTAGGTAAATTACTGTCCATCATGACAGCCCATCATAAAAACTGACCAATTCAGGCTAACTATTCAACCAACACGACAGCCTACCTATCCTGGATAACTTATGAACCAATGATTCATAGTTGCCTACATATCTGGGCTAACTAACCAACCATCATAGCTGCCTGCCTACCAATACTAGCGTACTATCTGGCCATCATAACAGCCTGCCTATCTGGCCATCATAACAGACTGCCTATGCAGGGTAACTATCAGGCCATCATAACAGCCTATCCATCTTGGCTAACTATCCAGCCATCTGTTATAACAGCCTGCCTATATATAGCTATGCAATGTAACAAACTGGTAGCCTACCTATCCTAGCTTACCTACTGTTAATCATAACAGCTTTCCTATCCGGAATAACTAAACACCCATCATGAAAGCCTACCTATCAGGCTAACTAACTGACAGTCATGATAGCCTACCTATCCCTGCTCACTAATAGCCTACTTATCTGGACTTACTTTACGGCCATCATGGCAGCCTACCTATCCCAGGCTAATTAACCAGCCATCATTACAGCCTCCTCATCCAGAGCTAACTATCCAGCCATCATGACAGACTACCTATCTGCTTTTACAGCCATCAAGATAGCATACATGTCTAGACTTACTAACAAATGATCATGACAGCCTACCTACCTGGACTTGATACACCGTCATCATGACAGCCTAGGCTACCGGTCATCATAACAGCCTACCTATCCAGGCTAATTAAATGACCACCTTACAGCTTACCTATCCAGGCTAACTAACCTACCACCATAACAGCCTACCTATCCAGACTAACTTACCCACCATTCTAACAGCCTACCTATCCAGCTAACAAACCGACCATCATAACAGCCTACCTATCCAGGCTAACTTACCGACCATCATAAAAGCTTACCTATCCAGGCTAACTAACCGACCATCATAACAGCCTACCTATCCAGGCTAACTTAATGACCATTGTAACAGCTTACCTATCCAGGCTAACTAACCGACCATCATAACAGCCTACCTATCCAGGCTAACTTAACGACCATCGTAACAGCCTACCTATCCAGCTAACAAACCGACCATCATAACAGCTTACCTATCCAGACTAACTGGCCATCATAACAGCCTACCTGTCCGGGCTAATTAAATGACCACCTTACAGCTTACCTATCCAGGCTAACTAACTGACCATTGTCGCAGCCTACCTACCCAGGCTAACTAACCGACCATCGTTACAGCCTACCTATCCAGGCTAACTAGCCAACCATCGTAACAGCCTACCTATTAAGGCTAACTCACTAACAGTCTACCTATCCAGGCTAACTAACTGACCATCGTAACAGCCTACCTATCCAGGCTTACTAACCGAACATCATAACAGCTTACCTATCCAGACTAACTGGCCATCATAACAGCCTACCTATCTAGGCTTATAAATGACCACCTTACAGCTTACCTATCCAGGCTAACTAACCGACCATCATAACAGCCTACCTATCCAGGGTAACTTACCGACCATCGTAACAGCCTACATATTCAGGCTAACTAACCGCTCATCATAACAGCTTACCTATCCAGACTAACTGGCCATCATAACAGCCTACCTTATCCAGGCTAATTAAACGACCCCCTTACAGCTTACCTATCCAGGCTAACTAACTGCCATTGTAACAGCCTACTTATCCAGGCTAACTAACCGACCATCGTAACAGCCTACTTATCCAGGCTAACTAACCGACCATCGTAACAGCCTACTTATCCAGGCTAACTAACCGATCATCATAACATCTTACCTATCCAGGCTCTCACCCAGCATTGTAACAGTTTACTTAGCCAGGCTAACTCACTGACCATCATAACAGCTTACCTATCCAGGCTAACTGACCATTGTAACAACCCATCCATACCAATTTAGCCGACCATCGTAACAATCTTTCTACTGGTATCAAGGCATACTAACTGGCCATTATACCAGCCTATCCATCCCGGGCTAACTATCCCGCGATCATGACATACTGCCTATCTAGGCTAACCAACCAGCCATAAAAACAGCCTACCTATCTAGGCTCACTAATTGGCATCATGGCAGGCTAACTACCTCTCACAAAGGATAGATGTGGATAGTACAAAAAGTTTGAAATTGCAAAATAATCATTACTTTTAGAATTTTCTAAGCATCTAATCTTAAAAGCAATCTAGAATGTAGATTATCAAAGTCACAGATCTATATATAAGGTCAATATCAAAGAGAAATTAAGGTTTGAAACTCCAGTTACAACTGTTTTGCACTGAGAAAAATGCCAAGAAGTATAAAGTATTTCAGTGCAAAAAGGTTGTAACTTGAGTTACAACCCTATTGCGCTGAACATTAGTGCCTCTTGCAGTTACAACCTTTGGAACAATATTGGTTTCCATGGAAACAAGTGTCATATGTAAACTTATGCTTTTCACCAGGTTATGTATTTATGAAAGATAAATTCATTGATGCAAAAACATGAGTTTTGAAAAAAATTGCAGTTACGACCGTATTGCGCCGAACCCACGAGATAACACCCATTTATCAAGAAACAAACCTGCTTTGCTTTCTTTTGTTCTGTTTCCAGGGCTGTTCGCAGTTTCTTCACTTCAGCTTCACTGACTTCATACTTCTCTTGTGACTCCTTGAAGGATTTCCTTAAGTCCTCTAGAATAGGTTCTGTACTCTCCTACAATCAGTTAAAATATGTCATCATCATCATCATCATCCTAAAACAGCAGTCACACATTAGCGTATAAGTGAAACGCGCGCCGGGCGTGTTGAAAAATTGCGATATTCCACATAAACCAGAAACATGTCGGAGACACTTTCGAAGCGCGTTACGAGTATGTTGTGTACACTTTGTGTACGCCCTGCGTGCGTCGCTGTATGTCGCTAAAAATCATCGCACGCTTCGTGCACGTTTGGGATAAAAAAAAATTTAAACATGCTTAAAAATTTTCTAGAAGCTTGGCGTGTCCCGGGCGTATGATTTATACGTTTCGAATAAGTTCCACGCGTGCTACAGGCACGTTGAATAGCTTCGAACGCGTTTGGCGCATGTTTGAGGCACGCCAGTGTACGCTCCACGCGCGTCCAGTTTTCTCATGACATATCATTTGCTGCAATAAATAACATGCCTGCCCATTACTTTTACCAAGAATAGACCTCTGCAAGTTGACAGAAGAGGAGAAATGGTTGGGTTGTTGATATATTGTATGACCAAATCTTTATGAAAGAAATGTACCTGACATGAAAATCACCTTCATATCGGAGCAGACACACTGCCAATCAAGCTAACACACAGCTAGAAACGATGTGTAACAAATTATTTCCGTTGACAATGATGTAATCATAGGGAATAAGGGAAACTTTCACAAGGACAGTCTTAAGAACAGACTGACCCGGGATAAATACAAAAAAAATAAATCCCAACGGAGACATCCAATCAGGAAATAAAGAGCATCAGATAATTTTAACAGCACCAATGAAGAGTAAGATGACTATTTCCTTGTCTTCATCTGCACAACCTTTCAATGATTCTGTTACTTGATATAGCAAAATGCTACCACCTTATTGAGGTAGAGAGGTTAAGAGCATTGTTCCTTAACCACTCGATCATCTCACCACTGTGTCTGGTGTTGGTTCGAGCCCCGCAATGGCCACATGTGAGACAAGCGAAGTTCTTCTTGCAGTGTGCCAGGTGGTTTTCCTTTGGGTTCTCCCGTTTTCGCCCACCTATGGATTTGCACATCTCATATGAACCTAAATAATCTTGAAAGGGACATAAAACTGAATTAGAAAAAAAGACAATACTTTCACTTTGCTTCTTTGTCCCGCTGATGTAAAGGGAGCAGTTGTCTATTAATGGCCAAAGTTGTCAGTATGTACTGTTAAAGGCTTGCCCAAGAACAGCACAGAATAACTGACAGTCCCAACATTACCACATTACACGACCGCACCAGTCAATCAGCGTCATAAGACAATAAGCCCAAAGTTACAGGATGGTGCCCATAAATGTCAAAAAGTTACTTAAATATTCATTGCATGAGGCTGAAAAGTAAAGTAAAGTAAAAATTATAGACCTTGCCTTTCTTCGTCATTGCCAGTTTGTTTTCTTTTTTACAAGTTTTTTAAGTCCAGGAGAGGTTTCAAAAAGGCAATGAAAAAAAAGCCCTTCTTGTTTTGAAAAATAAAACTTAAAAGTACAGTATATTTTTTTATAATTCTTACAGTCATGCATTCATTCTTTCAAAGTAAAGTTGGGCAACTTTGCAATATAATTTTTGACCATATAGTTTGGCGGCTATCTTGATTTTGTAACCTGGACCATTCATGCATTTCAGTTTCCCCAAAGTCAGAGACAAGCCAAGTTCTGCTTGCGGGTGTGCCAGGTGGTTTTTCTCCGGGTTCTCCCGTTTTCACCCACTTACTGATTGGCCCGTCTCATATGAGCTGAAATAATCTTGAAAGGGATGTAAAACTGAATTAAAAAAAAGTTGCCCCAAAAGAAGTTTCACATGAAATTAAGCTTTGATTGGCCATATGCATGCAATATCAGAAAAGAAGGTATTTTATATAATTGTTTCTAACCACACAAAAGTTGTAATAAAGAAATGAATTAATGCACAGCCGCTTCTGATAAATGAACCATGCCATGCTGGGATTTGGACCTAGAACCCACAACCCAGGACAGGTATCTGATTCTATCCCTCTGGGCATGTAGACAACTCTCTGATGCTGTCACACTGTGGAATCATGACCAGAGAACTACTGAGATGAGCTGTCTCATGAGAAAACCAACAATCTGCATATGCCAAACCAAAGGCGCAGATCAGCTTTGCAGTAACTGCGAAGCTGATCAGCGCCTTTGTTTTCGCTACACCGATAGTACAATTCCTCCACTTTCTAAATCCAAAATTTCCAGCCTCTAGACATCTTCATTGCTTGTACAGCTCGGTTTGTGTCAGACCTGTTCATAAACCACATTGTTTGTTTTCCCATGAGGCGGCTAAGATGATAAAATTCTTCATAGTTACAACTTACCTTGATGAGAGTCTTACAAGAAATCTCAAATGGGGTGAAACTACATTGAAGTTGATACTATACGGTGATAATATTACCCAAAAGCAATAAGCATAATGCTGTTACAGGATGCTGTTACAGAATGACCTTACATCAGGATCACATGTTAGTGACATGTATAACCCCTTGAACCCCACTTTTATATTGTAAAACTGGGGTAAACAGGGGTATACCTATTTTTCTTATTTTTGCTCCAAAACATAGACTAAGGGAGCGCCGCGGCGTAGTGGTACTGCGTCGGACTCCGAATCGAGAGGTCCTGGGTTCAATCCCCACAAGCGGCACCGTGTTGTGTCCTTGAGCAAGACACATTAACTCCCTACAATACTGGTTAAATCCAGGAAGCGTTGGCTCTGTCCCGACAAATTGTTGACTAGGACGTTAAGCCTCAATACAAACAAAACATATATTGTGAATAAAAAAAAAATAAAAGTTTGATCCTTTGGAAGCAGTGAAAATGTTCAAAGGGAGGTAGTATGGGCCATATTAAGCAATATGGCCCATACTACCTCCCTTTGAACATTTTGAAAATATTCTTACTGATCTCAAAGGACAGAAAGAAATAATATAATCTGCGCTATGGATAATGTATGGGGAGACTTTTTAGGCGCTTCTAACTTGCACCCACAATCTATGTTTTGAGCAAAAATAAGAAAAATATCAACATATAGGCATGTTTTCATAATGTATGGAAAAAGTACTTTTAAAATTTGTCGGGCACGGACAAAGGTGAATGTTTGGCCTTTCAAAAACCTTTGCTTTTCTTCGTCATTTTCAGTTTGTTTCCTTTTTTATAAGTTTTTTTGAAGATCTGGAAAGGTTTCTATTAACACTATAAAGCAAGGACCTTTCGGTTTAGAAATAAAATTGTTAATTGTCCAATAAAAAACCTTTTAAAGATCATTGTCTTTCTTAGTTACTGTAAGTTTGCTTCTTTTTCTTGAAGTTTTTTTTAAAGTTCTGGGAAGGTTGTCATTAGCACTAACAAAGATGTTTTTCTTTTGATAAATGAGTCAATGTCAAAATTCGTCAAATTTTGAATGCGGGAAAAAAATAAAAAGCAACTGAAAGAAAGTTATTTTTTTTTTGTTTGATAGTAACAAGCTAACCCTAAAATAGTTAAAACAAACTAAAGGTAATCTTAACAACTAATCAGATTGCTTTAATAGATCGTCAAAAGTCACATGACCAGGAAAAATGTCCATACCGTAACAAATTTTAAATTGTGTTTTTCTTCTAAATATGCAACAACTTTTTATTTCTGATGTGTGCAATCTCATAAACAGAATGTTTCTACACATGTACTGAAGAAAAAAATGTACTGCTGTAATGATAATAGAAAAAAACAGAGACCATACAAGCAAAAACGATTTTTTACAGATTTTAGATGCTTTCCGCTTTTAATAACATTTTTAAAACACATGTTGCTAGACAGCAACAATACTGCAGACACTTTATTCATCTTGATAATATTGATTTTGTGGTTATAATCCCCGTGAAGTCTTTATAAAGAACTTTTTTTCAGAAATTTATTACCGTTACGGTACTGGACAATATGCATGTTACGGTATGGACATTTTTGACTTTGCGCACTAATATGTTGCTAAAGGAAAACAGTGATTCAGAAAGATGCTTCTTTATTTTCACTGATAAATCCTCTTGGTGTGAATGCAAAAGAAGGTAAACACAGAAAAGTAACTAATAAAATATTACACAGTATATACTTTTCTGATGTTGTTACGGTATGGACATTCTCTGTTACGGTATGGACAAGATCTTATATTGATAAAATCGTTACGGTATGGACATTTTTAGTATAAATATCAATGCTTGCCTTTTTGACAGCAATACAGGCAAGTGTGATTGAATGATATTACAAGTATTTAATCCTTTGGTAAGTTTTGTAAGTTTTCTGGTACAGTTAAACATTCTGAGATATCGTTACGGTATGGACCAGCATGTTACGGTATGGACATAGCACATTTTGTAGGAAATAATTGTTCTCAATCATAATCCTGATAGCCATCTTTTACAATAAAATAATATATTTTACATGACATACAATTGTATTGCTTCTGGTTTCAATTTCCAAATGATTTTCCAAAAAGGAATGTTTTTTCAACAAAATGTCTTTACCGTAACGGAATAATTCCTATGAACGTATTTGTGTAAAAAATTCATTTATAAATTTGGGTTTTTATTATCCTATTACTCTAATTGAAACAAGTTACAGTTTCTCATAGCAAATGTATCTATATAAATAACATACAGGTTGATTTATTTTGCTGTTTAACAGCAGATGTCCATACCGTAACAATATGAGTCCTTACCATAACATTTTATATTGTTACGGTAAGGACTGTTATGGTAAGGACATATTTTAAGTTAATTCTATCTTAAATAATGGTTATGCATTAATACATGGAAGCAAAAGTGGTTTACTATTGAGAAATGTAATTGGATCAATATGTCAGAATCAGACCTTTTTGAAAGTATTCACTGTGATAATATTTCGTTACGGTCAGTGGACACGCAAAAAATATACTCTACTGGGCTTACTCACTGAAACAGTATTTTCATTGAGCAGTTCAGTAGCAGCATTTCAAAACGCATGCAATGCTTGTAAATAGAAAATGTCCAGTGAGCATGACAGATAACCAGATTTGCCAACATGAGGGATCCTGTATTATTTTGGCAATTTATCACTGCGTTACGGTAAGGACATAAATCCAGGGACGGATTTATTATTGCCAAAAAATAAGAAAAATATAATGAAATATCCCATTTTGAAACCTCTTATAGTTACCTTAATAATGTTCTCATTGATACAACCAGTCAAAACTACCCAAAAATTTACAGCGGCTTTCAAAAGTTAAGCTGAATGTTCAATTTTTTTCGAGGGACAGGCAAAAATGATGAAAAATGAGGTTTTAAATCTAGAAAACAGGTATTTTTACACCAATCAAATACTGTTTTATCATTTACTATTATTAAGCATGATCAGTAGCATCATATGAAAAAATTCAAATCACGATCTGGTAAGTGATATTCATAAAATAATGAAAAGACAAGAATTTTGACGAATTTTGACATTGACTCAAATACTGGTAAACTTTGTCATCTAGAATTCCAGAGGAATTTAGAAAACCCATGCAACTGCAATTTAAATTGACTCACAGGTTGATCTGCACACCAGAGTATATTTACACTGGAGTATATTTACACTGGAGTATATTTACACACCTGATATATATATATATACACACCGAAGTATATTTACACACCAGAGTATATTTACACACCAGAGTACATTTACACACTGAATAAAAATTAAAATTGAGATCCTTTAAGAGCAGCGAACACATTAATGAGAATGGGGATGGGCCATACCGCGGTTTCGACTATTAAAGTCTCGTCAGTGACCCTTGAGATTTGGCAACATGGAGCCAAAACGAATTACTGAAATTTTGCAAGTTTAAACATATTATAAAGTATTTACATGCGTGTATTTTTTGCACATGCAAATTGGACTTTAGTTATTGTTCTATTAAGACAAATTTTACTCTTTTTCTTTCTTTCAAAAAAAGAATTTGCAAACTTTTATTTTATTCTGAACATTGACCATTGCTTTATATGAAGGTGACCATTGTTTTATATGAAGGTAACAAATAATGGATCCGTAAATCTTAAAACCAAAACAAAGAGTGCCCCTGCATCTTTTTAAAGCCAATACATTAAAGTAACATCATCAGGAAAACATGTCTGTGAAATATATACCCCCTTGATCCCCACTTTTATAAATAGTAAAATTGGGGTATACAGGGGTATACCTATTTTTCTTATTTTTCCTCTAAAACATAGATTGTGGGTACTCGTTAGAACCGCCTCAGCGAGGCTGTTCTAATGTGTACCCACAATCTATGTTTTGAGCAAAAATAAGAAAAATATCAAAAAATTTCTACCGAAAATTTTCAATTTTTACAACTTAAAAAAATCTCTGTATATTGCATGGGCGTGTTTTCGTAATGTTGTCCTCTTATCTGTTTTCTGGCCGAGTTAGAGCCCATCAAGGAGTGCTAGGACAAACTGAGTTGATTCATGAGTAAGCAAGATTTCAGGAAATATGAAAATGAAGGCACAGACAGACGCCCACTTTTATCAAAGCATCTTTGATTTTGTGATTTACCATCTCAGACAAATATTTTTCAGTCATGTCGGGACAAAGCCACCTCTTCCTGGGTGTTCACTAATACTAAAGAGAGTATGTATAACATTAACATTGTTTAAGACATCAGGAAAACATGTCGTGAAATGTTCCCACTTGTATATAGAAAAACGGGGGTTTGCAGGGGTAAACTTAATTTTCTTTTTTTTGATCCAAAACATACATTGTGAGTACTCGTTAGAACCGCCTCGGCAAGGCGGCAAGGCGGTTCTAACGTGTACCCACAATGTATGTTTTGAGCAAAGTTATTAAAAATATCAAAATTTTTCTGGTGAAATTTTTAATTTTTTACTGCTGAAAAAATCCCTGTATATTGCATGGGCATGTTTTTCTTATGGATAAGAGACTGTTCCTACCCAGTTCCCAGCTCAAAAATAGTTGGCCATGCAGCTGGACACAAACCAATAAGCTACAAGGCTGTGGAACTGCCAACCCTCTTGCATGCATGTGAGACCTGGACACTATACCAATGTCGTGCAAAGAGACTTAACCATTTCGACTTAAGCTGCTTGAAAAAGCTGTTAAAAATCAAGTGGCATGACAAAGAGGTCCTGAAGAGGGCATGGATGCACAGCTAAGATGGACTATGGCCGTGTTATAAGAATGCCTGATGAGCAACTTCCAAAGAAAGTTTTCTATGGAGAATTACAGGAGGGAAAGTGCTCCCAAGGGGACCAAAAGAAATGCTACAAAGACACCCTCAAAGCCTCTCTGAAGCATTTCGAAATACCAATGGGTGGGTCTTGGAAACAGACTGCACAGGAGCAATCAAAGTGGCGAGATCTCATCAACAAAGAAGCAGATCTCTATGAAGAAAAGAGAATCTGGAAAGCTGAAAGAAAGCGCAGAGAATGTAAAGCAAAGACCAATGGACATCCAGCAGATTCCATTACACTGACTTGCTCTACTTGCAACCCGACAGTTTAGAGCTAGAATTGGCCTAGTCAGCCATCAAAGAGAACCTTATTCTAGAAAATTTAATATTGATGGTCATTCTCATAACTGAGAGATGAGCGACCAAAGCAATAAGAAAAAGCAGTAACAGAATGGCCTACATGAACATAACCAATGTACTTTTTTTTCATTTTCCTTTAAATGTGAATGGTCAGCAAAATGTAATGGTTAGTATCCTCTAGATAACTAACCTTTCAATGATCTTTGACTTTCTTCGTCATTGTCAGTTGGTTCCATTTTTTTCCATTTTTCTTATGACAAAAAAGTTTCCAATGACAATAAACAGGACCTTTTTTGCTTTTTAAAAGTACAATATAATTTTCAGCTAAAATATCAAAGATATTTGCCTTTGTTAATCATTTTCAGTTTGTTTCCTTTTCAAGAAGATTTTTGAAGTTCTCGAAAGATTTTCATTGACATATAAAATCACCTTTTTGTTTTGATACGAGCTGTCACATGACAGCATGCTCGATTGCTACATTAGAGCCAACTTGACTTGCAACTCAAAGTTTCATGCTCATACATCTTTTTGCCCCGATTATATAAGGCAAAATCAATGAACCATGAAATTAGGTCACAGTGACTATTACTACCTTAGTGTCAAAAGTCTCACTTATATGGTCCATGAGCCAATACCGTAAATTTTGGGGGTCGGTACCATCTGGCCTGAACAAATCCCCTTATGATTTTCATGTAGGACTATGTTTGTAGACTTGTAAAAAATCGGGGGGACTTGCATTGCTGGTAGCTTTAATGGTGAAACGACGCGTTATTTATGATACCCCATAATATAAAAAAACGTCATTTTAACACAATAAACGGTAGGGAATAGTCTTCTAGCTATCCATATCCCTCTTTCCTCCCCAAGGAAAATTTCTACACTATTATTCTCGAAAAGTACATTGAAAAAGCTATCAAATCCTGTTTTCTGCCATCTGAAAGTCGAGGCGTTTGCGTTTTACGCTATGTTTTATTAAATTACTCTAAATATTCAATTTTTGCGTCAATAATGGGGGTACACATAGAAAATAGAAAATATCTCAATTGTTTTTTTATCCTAGACCATTGAACTTGGTATCATTTTAAAGCTTAGACATATCCCTTTTATCCTATGATAAGTAATGAAAATTATCTTACTTGCATATTCATGAATTTTTATTAAAACATGAAAATGAAAAAAAAGTTAAGAATCAATTTTCCCATAAAAACTAATTTCAGGCCTAAACTATCATTGTGGCTCCTTGTTATTGTATCAGTTATTCTATTTGACATTGTATCAGTTATTCTATTTGACAAATTTGTTGATGCCAGGGGCATAAATAAAACTCATCTCATTTGCATTTTCATGAATATTAATGAAAATGACGAAAATCAGGATTTACAAAGGGAAAACAATTATATTGCCATTTGAAGGGTTTGGTTTGGGTTATAGGATGTAATTTGAACCCTTAGAAAAATGCTCAAGGGTGCCAGTTGTGTCAGAGGATCACTTTAATGCCCATTTGTGTCACCTAAAATCACAGAGTGTTCAACACCACCCCTAATAAGCGCAGATAGTAAGGTGGTACACCTATATTACCACATGTATCTTGGCTACTGATAGACCTAGAAAGCAGAAATAGGTATCAAATGATTGCTTTTGCAATGCTATATAACTATATAATAAGATATAATTATCTAACTGACTTCCTGGTGTTCGAATATTAATGTAAACTTTATGTATTAGACTAAAATCACAGAAAATGGAGAATACCAGCACAGTTGTTTATATCTCAGCAACCAAAAGCTCTAAAGAGCTTGAATTGGTATCAAATGATTGCTATGACAATGCTCTATAACCATGTAATAAGATATATAAACAAGCTGGCTATCTTAATGCTCAAATATAAAAAAGAACTTCAGATATTAGAGAAAAATAACAGATAAACGAAGGGTAAAAATCAAAGAAATTCTGATATCTCAGCAACCAAAAACTCCAAAGACTTGAAATTTGTATTAAATTATTGTTATGATAACGTTCTATATTAATGTGAAAAAATACAGAATGATTTTGACCTTCTTGGTGTCCAAATATTGATGAGAACTTTCAATTTTAGAGACAAATCATAGACCAATGTAGGGGGTATACCTACAGAAACACTTTAAGCTCAGCAGCCAAAAGCCATAGAGAGCTGAAGTTTGTAACAAATGATTGCTATGATAACATTCTAAAACGACATAATAAGAAACATGAATAGTCAGACTTTTGTGCTGTTCAAATATTGGGAAAACTTTAAACATTAGAGAAAAATCACAGAAAATGGAGGGGGTATACCTACGGAAACGTGTATTTCTCAGGAACCAAAAGTCATAAAGAACAGAAATTGGTATCAAATGATTGCTATAACAATAGTTTATAATTATACAATTAGATATATCAATAAGCTGACTCTCTTGTAGCGCAAATACTTAAGAGAACTTCAGATATAGGAGAAAAATCACTGGCAAACGAAGGGGGTATACAAATAAAACTGCTGATATCTCAGTGACCATAAGCTCTAGAGAGCTAAAATTAGAATCAAGTGATTGTTAGAATTATGTTCTATAATCATAAGATAAGAAACATAAATAATTTGACTTTCTCATTGTTGGAATATAGATGAGAACTTTAAATATAAGATAAAAATCCCAGAAAAATATAGGGGGTATACCAACGGAAACGTATATATCTCAGCAACCAAAAGTTCTAGACAGCTGAAATTGGTATCAAATGATTGCTATGACAATATTCTATAACCATGTAAAGGGTATATAAATAAAATGGCCTTATTGTTTTTCGAGTATTTAAGAGAACTTAAGCTATAGAAGAAAAAACATTTGCAAACGAAGGGGGTATACCAATAAAACTGCTGATATGTCAGTGACCAAAAGCTCTAGAGAGCTACAATTGGTATCAAATGATTGCAAGAATAATGTTCTATAATCATGGGATAAGAAATATAAATAATTTGACTTTCTCGTTGTTGGAATATAGATGAAAACTTTAAATATTAGATAAAAATCTCAGAAAAATATAGGGGGTATACCAATGGAAACATATATTTCTCAACAACCAAACGTCCTAGACAGCTGAAATTGGTATCAAATGATTGCTATGACAATATTCTATAACCATGTAAAGGGTATATAGACAAAATATATTTTTTGTTTCTCGAATATTTAAGAGAACTTAAGCTATAGGCGAAAAAACTTTGGCAAACGAAGGGGGTATACCAAGAAAACTGCTAGTATGTCAGTGACCAAAAGATCTAGAGAGCTTAACCTTTAGCATGCTGAGCAATATAGTGAAATCGATATCGCAGCCCACTGACGTTTTTTCCAATTTTTTTCCGTGTTTTCTTAATTTTTGAGCCATAAAAACAGCTGAATAAATTCAACAAACGCAGTAAACAAATCTACTTTCGGTTTCGGAAGTCTTTGTTACGCCGATTTCTAGCGTAAAAATTCATCATACGTACCGTTACGATGTCATATTTCGGGTGTAAATGCACCCAATTTTCCATTTACCAGCGAAAAAAGCGCTGAAAATGCATTTCTAATGCAAAAATAACGAAAATCCGATCAAAATCGGCCAACAAATCGGTCCCAAAACCACAAGCCGCCATGTTGTTTTCATGCGCAACTGTCTGGGCATCGCTCATTAATATTCATAAGTAGGCAGTGGGCGAAAAGTGCGGGAAATTTGAAAGCGGTTTTTCTTGTCGACTGCAGTCGCCTCTAGTTGGCACAGATAGGTATTCCACGGTCGACCGCAGTCGCCTACAGCATGCTAAAGGTTAAATTGGTATCAAAAGATTGCTAGAATAACTTTCTTTAATCATGTGATAAAAACATAAATTATTTGACTTTCTCATTGATGAAATAGTGATGAGAACTTTAAATATTAGATAAAAAATCTCAGAAAAATATAGGGGTATACCAACGGAAACGTATATATCTCAATAACCAAAAGTTCTAGAGACTGAAAATGCTCTAATATGATTGCTTTGACAATATTCTATAACCATGTAACAAGTATATAAACAAGCTGACTTTCTTGTTGCTCAAATATTTCAAAGAACTTAAGATATAAGAGAAAAATCACTTGCAAACGAAGGGGGTATACCAATAAAACTGCTAATATCTCATCGACAAAAAGCCCTAGAAAGCCGAAATTGGTATCAAATAATTGCTAAAATTATGTTTTAAAACCACTTGGTAAGTCACTTAAACAATCTTACTTACTTTTTTGAATATTGATAAAAACTTTAAATATTAGAGAAAAATCACAGAAAAATGGAGGGGGTATACCACCAAAAAACTTAATACATCAGCATCCAAAAAATACAGAGAGCTTAAATTGGTATCAAATGATTGCTATGGTAATGTTCTATAATCATAAGATAAGATTTATGAAAAATTAGACTTTCTTAGTGTTTGAATATTGATGAAAACTTAAAATATTAGATAAAAATCACAGAAAAATATAGGGGGTATACCAAAGGAAACATATATATCTCAACAACCAAAATTCCTAGAGAGCTGATATTGGTATCAAATAATTGATATGACAATATTCTATGACCATGTAAAAGGTATACAGCTGACTTTTTGCTGCTCAAATATTTGAGAAAACTTAAGATATAGGAGAAAAATCACTGGCAAAGAAGGGGGTATATCAATAAAACTGCTGATATCTCAGTTACCAAAGGCTCTACAGAGCTGAAATTGCTATAAAATGATTGCTATGACAATATTCTATAACCATGCAACAAGTATATGAACAAGCTGACTTTCTTGTTTCTCAAATATTTAAAAGAACTTAAGATATAAGAGAAAAATCACTTGCAAACGAAGGGGGTATACCAATAAAACAGCTATTATCTCAGTGACGAACAGCTCTAGAAAGCTGAAATTGGTATCAAATAATTGCTAAGATAATGTTCTAAAACCACGTGGTAAGACACACAAACAACCTGACTTACTTTTTTCGAATATTGATTAAAACTATAAATATTAGAGAAAAATCACAGAAAAAAAGTGGAGGGGGTATACCACCGAAAATCTTTATAACTCGGCAACCAAAAGTTATAGAGAGCCGAAATTGGTATCAAATGATTGCTATGGTATTGCTCTATAATCATGGGATAAGATGTTTGAAAAACTAGGCTTTCTTAGTGTTTAATATTGATGAGAACTTAAAATATTAGATAAAAATGACAGAAAAATAGAGGGGGTATACCAACAGAAACGTTTATATCTCAGCAGCCAAAAGTCCTAGAGAGCTAAAATTGGTATCAAATGATTGATATGACAATAATTGATAGCCATGTCATATAATAAGACATATGAACAAGCTGACTAACTTGTTCCAAAAATTGAAGAAAACTTAAGATATAAGAGAAAAACACAGACAAATGAAGGGGGTATACTAGAATAAACTCGAAGATTTTAACCATAAAGCTACCACCTAGAAAGGTCCCCCCGATTTTATCTAATTCTATACATGCCAAAATTGTCAAAAAGTGCGGGGGGATCTGTTCAGGTCAGGTGGTACCGACATCTTAAATAGCTCATGGACCAATACTGTGAAAGAAGTATATTCATACACCAATTGAGTATTGAGATATAAACCAAAATCACTGAACAATGAAATTAGGCCACTTAGCTTTGGGTCAAAGGTCTAGTCATACTCAGGCATATGTGAAAGAAGTATTATCATATACGATATAAGACAATATCACTGAACCACTGAAGCTGCAATCTGCTGAATCTACATTCTAACACAACAATAATGTTGTCCCCATTGAAGCTAATGGAAACATCACTAAGACTGAATTAGCAATAATTCACTGTAAACTCAATTCCGTGCAAAAGGGGGCTTTTTTTTTTATGACATCGCACATAAGCATTCATGTCCGTCAAGAATGAGTGCACTGGAAAACATTTTAAAAGGTAAGCATTTCTTTATATGTCATGTTAGAATCAAGGTAACTTTACTTAACTGTGAATTATCTTTGATAAATGTGTTATGTTGTCGGGCAGATGATTATTTAATTCACTCCGGCTGCACTGTCGTAAAAAAATACATTGTTGTCTGCCCTTCAACATCTTGCGTTAGTCACAATAATTCACAATGAAGTAAACTTATTTCTTAAATACCACTACTCCCTATATCTGAAATTTTAGCTTCTAACCATTCATTCTCTGTAACTATACAGCCAGGTTTGTGATGAACAGAGTCAGAAAGATTTCACCCTGAAGCTGTTCAAAATGTTCTACAAACCTTATAGTCCTTAAGTTCCTGTTGACTCTCCCTCAATGTTTTCACTTCTTGGTCCAGCTCTAACATCTGCTTATTCATGGCATTACGTATCTGTGTGTGAAAATAACAACAACATCCATAACAAAACTTAAGCAGACATTTGGGCTGATTATTGTCCTTCCTTGCTATAAACGCCACATCGATGGTTTTGCCATGGTGACTTTGTAGCAAAATTACATCAGAGATATAAATAAGTGACAAATTAAAGATTCTTTTGTACAAGCAAACATGCACTTGTTCAAGGTAACAAGAATTTGTAAGCATTAGTATTAGTTAATAATTCCAACTTTACTAATTTCCTACATTCTGATTGGTTGTTTGGAAGACTTAATACTTCTATAAAAGCAATGCGTAAGAATACTCAGTTTTCACCTCAAAAACGGCGCGACGTTACGTGATAACATGACGTTTCTTCTCAAAAATGTTGACGTCATCAAATCTAAACGTCATAAAAACAATGGATGAACGCGTTTTGAAGGCATCGAAATGAATATTTGGAATTTTTATTAACATGGACGCATTTTCTTTTAACAGAACATAGTACGGTAAGTGAGTTAATCTTCCTGTTGTGTGTTGGAATTTGATGTTTGAATTTCTAATATTCCGAGCCCCAGTTCAAAATGGACATGTCTTTCTATCGGTCCAGACGGCGATAATTTCTCCCAAAAGCACAATTTTGACTGAAGGGGGGACGTTTTAAAGCTCCCGCTTTGACAGCCTGCTTATAGCAAGCCAGTTATAGCTTCTATTTAATGCCAGAAGTGAGTTTTATGCTTTGGAAATTTTCAAGATGGCTGCCTCATGAAGATCCCTTTTGCTCTATTTTCCTTCCGCTGGCTATAAAAATTTAAATCAATGTAGACAAATGCAGTGTAATGAGACCAAAGTTGGAATTATAAGGAATGAATTATTATTTTTGTTGATTTTATCGATGTGTAAACTCAGGCGAATCACTCACAAACTTTTTCATAAAGCCCTTCGGGCTTTATTTAGTTTGTGAGTGATTCGCCTGAGTTTACACATCGATAAAATCAACAAAAAATAAAATTCATTCCTATAATATATTTGATTTAATTTTGCTACAAAATCATTAACTGAATAGGAGCCTTCTCTTTGGGCAGTTAAATCTAGGTCTACGAGCACTGTTTTCCAAAAAGCAAATATTGTTAGATATTAAAGTTTGTCATTACCGTTTTGTTCATTAAATCCATAAAAACCTGCCTGCTTAAAACCCATAAACTCATTGGGTTGGGCAAAAAGATTAAAACTAGAAATAAGTGTTTGTAAAACACTATGCCCCCAACTGTATGCTTGCCTCTAACCTGGTACAGTTTATGTGATTCATTTATTTCATTAATTTTCTATGAAAATCATGTAAGCAAACAGAGTAGACCTGGGCACAAATAGCAAACTTGAGGACTAACATTGATAACAGATGCACACTTAAAAATGGAGTTAAAATTCCACAATTCTGTAATTCTGTCAAACTTTGAATTAAAGTCCTCAAAAGTTGATCAGGAGATCTTCTACTCCACCCCAATCGGTATACCAAATATGAAAGCTCTAGCTAAATACTTTTTGAGACATCTTGCACATGAGATTTTCAAATTTTGCTGCCAAAGGGATATAACTCAAAAAGGTGGCATAACTCGGACATGAAAAAAAAAAAAAAAATACGGGACAAGTATTTTCTCATGAGGAATCTGTAAATGAAATTTCAAAACCCTAGCATTCACCCTCAAAAATTTCAAACTTCACAGAAAATTGGAAAAATCAATCAAAATTTCAAAATTGTGTAATTTTGTCAAAATATGAGGTGAAGTTCTCAAAAGTTAATCAGGTGATCTACTCCTCAGCAAAAATCAGTATACCAAATATGAAGGCTCTAGCTCAAATACTTCTTGAGATATCTTGCACACAAGATTTTCAAATTTTGTTTTCAAAGGGACATAACTCAGAAAAAAAAATTAACTTGGGCATGAAAAAAATATGTGTCAACTATTTTTTCATGCGGAATATGTATATGAAATTTCAAAACCCTAGCATTCACAGTTTAAAAGTTTCAAATTTCACTGAAAAGTTTAAAAAAATAAGCAAAATTTCAAAATTCCATAATTTTGTCAAAATTTGCAGTAAAGTTCTCAAAAGTTAATCAGGTGATCTACTCCTCAGCCCCAACCAATATACCAAATATGAAGGCTCTAGCTCAAATACTCCTTTAGATATCTTGCACACAAGATTTTCAAATTTTGTTTTCAAAGGGACATAACTCAGAAAAGGGGTATAACCCGGACATGAAAAAAAATACGGGTCAACTATTTTTTCATGAGGAATGTGCATATGAAATTTCAAAACCCTAGCATTCATGGTTCAAAAGTTAACAGACGCACCCACCCACACACACACACAGACAAGCCGAAAGCAATATGCCCTTCCAACTTTTTCAAAGTTGGGGGCATAAAAACAAATGGGCTTTATGCCAACCCAATCTTCAAACAAATAATAATTGAAACTGAGATCCTTTAAGAGCAGTGAACACATTAGTGAGAAAGGGGTTGGGCCATACTGCGGTTTCAACTATTCAAGTCTCGTCATTGACCCTATAGATTTGGCAACATGGAGCCAAAGAGAATTACTGAGCAACTTTCAACAGGGTAGTATTATCTAAATGGGGCCAAATATGTTAAACATTGGTTAGAAAATGAATCTTAACCGATAATAAATAGCCCAAGGGCAACGATCTCTCACCTGAAAGTTAACAAGTAGTCATTGGGCAAAAGAAATGTAGTAGGGTTTTTTACCATATAAGGGCATGGTGGCCATTTTGGTCATGTGACCTGAACTTTTATATACACATTGGTTTCCCCTTCCTATAGATGCTTCATATTAAATTTCAGGGTTTGTTTGGCCAAGTGGTTTCAAAAAAAATGTTGGAATATTATGGTAATATACATGTATATTGCCCCGGTGTGGAGCAGATGATTTAACACTTTTCCCCATTCAAATGCATAGGCAACCTAAGCTGACCTTGCCATAAAATAGGTCAAGGTCATCACAGGTTCATGAGTCATATATACATTGGAGTACTTTAGCTATTGATGCTTCATGCCACGTTTCTTTGAAATTGGTCCACCGGCTACAGAGAAGATTTTTGTAGGCTTTTTACCATACATGGTCATGGTGGCCATCTTGGTCAAGTGACCTGGATTATTTATATATTCATTGGTTCCCCCTTCTTATAGATGCTTCATATAAAATTTGGCTTTGATTGGCCAAGCAGTTTCAGAGAAAAAGATCTTTGAAAATGTGGACATGGACGGACACCAGCTCAAGTAACTTACTATAAGCTCCCCATGAGTCTTTGGCTCAGGTGAGCTAATAACTAATACAAATCATCTTTAGATGGTATTCTAACATCAATGTATGACTCCACAGACAGCATGACTGATTAGACTAATTAGATGGCCAGGCTTATCTGAGTCTCTGATGTGTGCAAGGTCCGAATCAACAGTTCCACAATAAAACAACATAAATTATTTATTTATGACAAAAATTCCTACCTCACTTAACTCATCAAAAGAGTTATTCAGTTCTTTCTCCCTTTCCATTGCTTTATTAAGCTCATCTGCTACTTCAACATGCTTTTGCTGCATATCATCTAGCTGGGTTTTTACCTCATTTAATTCTGTCTCTTTACCTGTCAGTTTTTCTTTTAAACTATCTATCTCCTGTTTGGAAGTTGTAAGATTTTTTTCGCATTCACTTAATTTTCCTTTCATATCACCTAATTCAGTGTTCCTCTGCTGTAGTTGATCTTCAATGTTAGTAAGTTTAGTTCTTGTGTCAGATAGTTCTGACTTAAGTTTATCACCTGCCTCACTAGACTTATCCAATTCACCTTTTAATTTATCACAGTCACTTTTGGAATGTTCTAATAGTAGCACCGTAGAATCTAATTCCTGTTTACAATTCTGTAAATCTAACACAGTTTTATTCTGTGTCTCTTGAAGTTCACTGTATTTTTGCCTAAGCTCCCCAAACCCAGAGTCTGAGGACTTTAATTTCACATCTAAATCAGTGAAATCACCCTTCAACTGATTTAGTTCAAGAGTAGCTGCTTGCAGTTTCTCATTGGTATCATCCTTCTCCCTTTTCACACTATCCAACTCTTCCTTTAACCTACTGTTTTCATTCACACTTTCTGTCAAATCATTCGTAACTTTAATATGTTTCTCATGCAGTTCAGTTAACTCCTTTTTGTGATCTTCCAAAGCTATCTGGGTTAGTTGAAGATTATTCTGAGTATCTTTGAGTTGTGTTAGAGTTTCAGTGTGTTTTGAACTGAGTTCATTATGTTGATCTTTTAAAACCTGGAATATGAGGTGGACTAATGAGCAACACAATGTTAGTACAGCTTCAATTCATTGAACAATTCCTAAACTTTCATGACATTTTTGTTAAAAACTGTTTTTTCTAAGCTATATGAACTCCCTACAACACAGATTCTAAGTTTTGAGCAAAAATAAGAAAATATCAAAAAGTTTTTCCACTGAAAATTTTCAGTTTTTACAACTTATAAAAATCTCTATATATTGCATGGGCATGTAATGTGGAGACATGTTATCAATCCCATTTAGTACCTCGCTGCTTTCTTCCATGGCTACGTTTCTGTTACCAAATATTCACAATTACCTGATGGCTTTCTTGTAGTTCTTTCAACTCGGATAGCTTTCCTTGCAGAGTTTCATGGGTTTTAGCTGTTTCTTCTTTCTGTAATGAGAGTTTAAGTTTAAAATGGCTCTAAGTTACACTGTAGTTTTTATTCAAGCACCTGCATCCAACAGTTACATTGTAGTTTGATTCAAGCACCTGCATCCAACAGTTACATTGTAGTTTGATTCAAGCACCTGCATCCAACCATCATGAAAACATGTCCGTGTAATGTATACCCCCTTGAACCCAACTTTTATATACCAGAACTGGGGTATGCAGGGGTATACCTGTTTTTCGTATCTATGCTCCTCGGCGAGGCTGTTCTAACGTGTACCCACAATCAATGTTTTGAGCAAAAATAAGAAAAATATCACAATTTTCAGCAGAAAATCTTTCATCATTGATAAAGCTAAAAAAATCTCTGTTTATTGCATGGGCAAGTTTTCGTAATGACCATATGCAGGAAAAAGAATATAAGTGCAAGACATTGAAAATACTGGAAAGATAAATCTATCACTTGGCAGTCAAAGCCAGTACAGATGTTTCAATGTGAAAATGATACTCAGGTAAGTAAAATTCTTAAATTCAACAGTTTTATGTTGGAACCAAATTTTACGCAGCTAATAAATTTTGCTATTTTTTTCAGAGTTGAGGTATGTGACTATTAAAACAAGAAAATGGTATAGTTTATATCAAGATGGTCATTACTGAGGTGATAAAATTTCAGTCTTTCCAGTGAAAAGCAAGAAAATAAATTGTTCAAGAACAAAACTTGTTTTCAGTAATTTGCAGTGTCAGGATTCTAGTTAATTACCTGTGAATTGAAATGGTCCTGTAATGATGTAACAGTCTGATCTAAAGAAGCTTTAACTTGTCTTAGCTCTGTTAGACTGCCTTCTAACTCTGCAACCTGTTAAAAAGTTGTTAAAATTTATTCCAGGTTTTTATTCTAAATTGGAACAGTTAAAATGCAAAAAATGATAAATGCCTTAAAAGAAATGGATGCAAAATATAAGCCAGATGTGGGGCATTCTATAGAAATGCCGCAATTTAAAAATAAATTCTAATGCACTCGAGAATGTTACGCGACGTCTTATTGGATAACGTCAAAAATTTGCGACAGTATATTCTGCGATGTACCGTCAGAAACCTAACGTCATGAGCAACGTTCTGATTGGTTAACGTCGTGGTTATATGTCGCTCGTCACGCTCACATTTCGTGAAAAACAAAGCCTTTTTCGATGTTTATAGTTAAAAAGTACATTAGAATGGGGATAACAATATTCAAATTTTTCATTTGGGGTGGTATATCGTCGAATATACGGTCGGAAATCATGTTTTACGGCTCCGCTAACGCGTCGCCGTAAAACAAAATTTCCGACCGTATATCCGACGATATACCGCCCCAAATGAAAAATTTGAATACAGTTATCCCCTAAA
Organism: Rugalucina vietnamica; assembly: GCA_964017185.1. Classification (NCBI taxonomy): domain Eukaryota; kingdom Metazoa; phylum Mollusca; class Bivalvia; order Lucinida; family Lucinidae; genus Rugalucina; species Rugalucina vietnamica. The sequence goes on from OZ024875.1 coordinate 41,199,053, forward strand.
TATCATGTATTAAGGAGTTTACTTGAATTGCCAACAAAGCACACAAAACAAATGCCCTATAATAAAGGAGCCGCATCGTGAGAAAACCGGATTTTTGCCTAGGCGAAAACAAAGGTGCAGATCAGCTTCGCGGTAACCGCGAAGCTGATCAGCGCCTTTGTTTTCGCTACTCGGATAGTACAATTCCTCTTCTACTTAAATCTGAAATTTCAAGCTTCTGGCTCTTTTCTGAGCTTGTACAGGTCGGTTTGTGTCGGACCTGGTCGGAAACCCCGAAGACCGGTTTTCTCGCGTCGCGGCTCAAAGCATTTCACACATCTTCTAGAAGCAGAAAAAGGCTCTAAAATACATGCAGCACCTAGAATTCAAACTAACTTCTTATCTTTAAAGCTTAATGGAGTTTATGAGTTTAACAGAATAAATGATAACCATACATGTGGAGAAAACCTGTAATTTGCTGAGGCAATCCACATGGGCTGCCTAATAAAACTTTATTGAATATTTTTATCCAAAATTTAGAAAATCTGGCTTGACTCTTATGTAGATACTGCAGGCATTGTGTTGCATGGTATAAAACACAAAACATATAACAGTCAAAATGTATCATTCATTATGACTGTTTTCAAACAAATTTTCATTTGTACTTATAACAAAATCTTTACCTTTCTGTTTAATGTGTTTTCACTGTCTGTCTTCATGAACAAAGCTTTCTACAACAAAGAAACAGGCACAGCTGTAAGACATGTGCAGGAAAAAGAATCAGAGGACCAGTGGTCCAGTAAACACTCACCTGAGATCAACAAACATGAATGATTATTATGGTCCAAGGCCGTCGTCGCCGCAGCGGCAGGTCCGGCGAGCGCCGGACCACTTTTTTGGCCGACCATGGTATCCGCCATACCAATTTTTTCGATCGCCGCAGCAGTGCTTACCTGTCTTTGTTCTTCTAATCGTCTCATCTTGAACGAGTCGCAACTTATTGATGAAATTATCATCAACACCTGAAACTCGTGTCATCAAGGCAAAGGTGCAAAAACAAACATCACAGGAATCACGAGGCTCGTCATGCGGTCATTAAAATGGCACCTATTTGAATAGATCTATGATTATAGATTAGAGTTGTAATTAAATTGTTGCCTTTTAATCCAATCTTCGTTTTTGAGCCTAACACATTTCGGTTCCCACAACATACTTTCGGTGTGAAAAGTTTTAATCTGTCTTGGTTCGACAGTAGGCCACCGCCTGATGAGACTCGCAAAGGGGTCGAAATAGTTGTTAAAATGAAACTGTTTTTTGATAAATCTTCCAATTTAAACTGCCTGTTAACAAAAACGATCGAGACTCTGATCCCATAGCGCGCTCAGAACGCATTTAGAGGCACCAATTTATCAAAATTTTCTCGGGGGAGATCCCGAATTCCCCTTACGAGAGGGGGCTAACCCCCTTTCGTGCTCTCTCCCTTCGCATTCGGCACTCGACCATGTCTTCCGCCGGACCACTTTTTAAAATGCGGCGACAGCCCTGTGATCATGTACATATATTCTAAAACTTCTAGGTGTCCAAATGTTTTTATTTTTTGTGTGTGTGTTTGTGTGTGTGTTTTTTCCAGTGTCAGAAATCTTCAGTCCATTTGCTCATTTCCTGCAAGTTTTCCCCTTCCAATGATATTTTACAGTTTTACCCATTAAATGCATACGTGGCATAAGTTGACCTTATCCTAATGTAGGTCAAATTTATTATATCGTTTTGACTTATAAAAAGCATTGTAATGCTCTAGTCAAAAATGCTGCATGCCAAGTTTTGTTGAAATCTGTCCACCAGCACTGGAGAAGATGCTTGAAGAGTTTTTACCACATATGTGCATGGCAGCCATCTTGTTCATGTGACCTGGATTATTTATATACACATTTTCCCCCTTCCTACAGAGGCTTCACATATTTGGCTTTGAATGATCTACCATCTAGAGGAAAAGATGTTTAAATAGTATGGTAATATATATGCGGTCCAAATGTTTTCAGAATCATAAATCTTAAAATTCATTTGCCCATTGCCTTCAAGTTTTCCTCTTCTAATGACATTTTAACACTTTTCCCCATTCAAAGGCACATATGTCCCATGTTGACCTTGCTGTAAAATAGGTCAAGGTCATTACAGTGTCATGATTTATGTACAAATTGTAGGACTCAAGTTTCAGATGCTACATGCCAAATTTCCTTGAAATTGACCAGCGTTTCCAAAGTAGATTTTTGAATGTTTTACCAGATATGGGCGTGGTGGTCATCTTGGTCAAGTAACCTGGATTATTTATGAAAACATTAGTTCCCCATTCCTATAGATGTTTCATATGAAATTTGGCTTTGATTGGCCAAGCAGTTTCAAAGAAAAAGAACTTTCAAGTGGTGGATGGCAGATGACAGAGATGACGGAAGGATGCAGAGTGCTTGCCTATCCTATAAACTCACATGCGAGTATTCGACTCAGGTGAACTAAAAATGAAAACAGAGTACACTTACAACCCAGCAGGCACATGACGTCAGAATGATGTCATATCGACGTCGATGCGATGTCATGGCATCGCATCGACGTTGATATGATGTCATTTTGACGTCATGTGCTCGCTGGGAAGTCCCTTTCACCTGTTTTAGGAAGTCAAAAATGTCCTCGGTGCAAAAAATAATTTTAGCTTTTTTTTTTTTTTGGCATTTTTAAAGCTCTTCAGTGAATATACTAACCTTTTCATTGTCAAGGTCATTCTGCAGCTGTTGAAGGTCGTCTCTCAGTTTTCGCTCCAGGTTTTTGCCTTCATTCTCTACCTTTGTAAGGTGTATTTCATGGTCTCTCTGGCAAAAATGAATGAAACATGAATGTATAAAAAACAGTATCCTGGTGCATCAGCAGACAACAATGAAATTTTTGTTGATCCATAAAAATCATAAGATAATCAGGCATAACATTTTAATATGGACCTGGAGACCAATTTTTTTTTTTTAATTTCAAGCCGCAAATAATGTCAAGTTGTTCAGAGAAAGGATTGGTGATGATGATGATGATGATGATGATGATGATGATGATGATGATGATGATGATGATGATGAGTACTTCACTATCAGATCTGGCCCAGGGAAAAATTAGCTCCTTAAGCTCCTGAAAGATAAGCAAACTTGGACACACTAGCAATATATAAGCCACCTCATGAGAAAACCAACAATCTGCATATGTGAAAACAAAGGCACAGATCAGCACAGATCAGCTTCGCAGTAACTGCGAAAGCTGATCAGTGCCTTTGTTTTCACTACAAGTCTAGTACAATTACTCTACTTTCTAAATCCAAAATTTCCAGCCTCTAGACATCTTCTGTGCTTGTGCAGCTTGGTTTGTGTCAGACCTCTTCAAAAACACATTGTTGGTTTTCTCATGAGTCGGCTCATTTCAGAAGAGGAAATCAGAGAATCAGGAAACAAATATACATGTATGATGCAAGGAAATAACATCCTCAAGCCCACCTTTTGTTTTTCCATTGTCTCTATGGTGGTTGCAAGTTCTGATTTCAGAGAGAGAAGTTCTGTGTCCAGGGAGGTAACTCTATCTTCCAGTAGTCTCTTGTCATTCTCAAGGGCCTCCTTATCTCCAGATAGCTCAGAAATCTGTAAACAAACATACAAGGTCAACATATATGAGAAATACCTTTAAACCCAGAAATGGTACTATTACATTTGCATTTATTTTTCAAAAACTTTGTTTTTACATGCAGAAAAGTACATTAATTGTGCTCATTTTTATGGACCTAGAGGTTTTAGAATCATATATCTAATTCTGCAGAAGAAATACAAGTCACATAACCATAGTATGTATTTCAACTTGAGCAACTAACATAGATAGAAGTGGTTGAAAAATCAGACCAAAATAACCTATAACAATTGGCCAAAATGACCCAGGCTGAAACAACTATAGACAACTAAAAGTGCTCAAGCCAACATGACTAACACATAAGGAAATTGTGTCCATAAAATAACTACCTCCTTACACCCAACACTTTTGTAGTGAAACTGGGATGCACCAGGGTATACAATTTCTTATTTTGACCCAAAACATAGATTGTGGGTACTTGTTAGAAATGCCAGTGGGTAAGGCGGTCCTTGAACCCTGTACCAATGATCTATGTTTTGAGAAAAAAAATAAGTAAAATACAGGTGCCTCTCGTTAGCTCTAACTCGAGGGGACCGAGCTTATCACTTCGAGTCATCAGTATTACGAATTAACCAATTCATGACGTCATAGCTACCAAAATCATAAGACATACTTACATCAAACAGTCATCTTAAAGCGGACCAAAAATTACGTCATGCTTGTGTAGTTGTAAAATCAGCTGATTGCAAAACAGGTCTGTTTTTGCAGCTCATTTAATTGGGGTAATTAGAATGACTTAAAGGATTTTAATCGCAAAATCAGGTAAGATTTGTTTGTTCTTTTGTGTTTTGTTGAAAATTATTAACAAATTTTCATGAATTCAAAAATAATGCAAGCAAGAGAATATGCAAAAAAAAATGTGCATTTATAAACACTGACCTAATTTTATGGAGATATGGCATACGAGTTAAGCGTCGTAAATTGAACTGAATTTACTTGACCTGGACACAAAACTTGTGTCCAGTTACCCGTTTTGTCGACTTGTTGAAATACTAAGAACATATAGAGAAAACTATTGGGACCGGTCTTTAGATTCGACGTAAACGGTAGTATCGAGGTAAGCATTGTCGAGATAACGCGAGCCACCTGCTTAAGGGTTTATGCCCTTAAATGACATCATCTAACAAACTGCCAAAGGTTTCTCGACAGTTATGCCTTAGAAAATTCTGGAAGTGGAGTTAAACCACCTCTGTTAACATTTTATTTTTGAATAACATGTTTACAGTTCCACAAGTTGATGCCTTCAAATCATTGAAGAAAACATAATGGTTTGATCCTTTGGAAACAGTAAAACATTAAAAGGGAGATAGTTATAATGGACTGTATTGCGCAACTTCGGGTAATGAACCTCATCAGCAGACCTTTTTAAACCAGCAACAAAAGCCAGACTATTGTACTGTAATTTCGAAACTTAACATGAGAAGTCTAAATCAAAGACACATTCCAAAACGGGGCCAAATAATTTAAACATTGCTTAGAAGTATGTTTCTAAATGTGACTGTTTTGACTCTAAATATCTCAAAGGACCTAAATAAAAATATAATCTGCACTATGGATGATGTACATGTACGGGGAGACTTTTGAAGACTCGTCATGAGAAAAAACCTGTCTTTAAATTGTGACCAGGCTTGCCAAAAGACAGGCTATATGAAGCAACAGAAGATGAAAAGAGTGCCTATAATACTTGAGAAACAAGTCACATATCCATTATATATATTTCAACTTGAGCAACTAACATAGCTAGAAGTAGGTGAAAAATCAGACCAAAATAACCTATCAAAATTGGCCAAAATGACCCAGACTAAAACAACTAAATATAGACAACTAAAATCACATAAGGAAATCATGTCCATAAAATAACTACCTCATTACATCCAACACTTTTGTAGTTCAACTGGGATGCACCAGTGTATACAATTTATTATTTCTGATCCAAAACATAGATTGTGGCGCCTGGGTAAGGCGGTCCTTGAACACTGTACCAATGATCTATGTTTTGAGAGAAAAAAAATCAAAATTTTTCATACCAAAATTTTCAATTTTTACAGCTTTAAGTAAAATATTTGAATCCCTTGGGTGTGCTTTCTTAATGTGTACTTCTGGAAATATCAAAGGTCAATGTATTGAGAAGGTGAACTGGGCAATGGCCATAGTCCATTAACTAAAAAGGTACATGTAGGCAATGATCAGGAAAACCATGCAGTTTGTGTATCTAACAAAGTAGATTAGAGCTGAATTTGGACAAGAAGAGCTGTTCCCATTGGTTTAAGCCCTTAAATGACATCATCTAGCAAACTGCCAAATTTTTCTCAACAGTTATGCCTTAGAAAATTCTGGAAGTGGAGTTATCCACCTCAGTTAACATTTTCTTTTCTAATAACATGTTTACAGTTCCACGAGTTGATGCCTTCAAATCATTGAAGCCACGTCATGTCTTTAAATTGTGACCAGGCTTGCCAAAAGACAGGCTATTATGAAGCAACAGAAGATGGAAAGAGTGCCTATAATACTGGAGAAACAAGTCACATATCCATGATATATATTTCAACTTGAGCAACTAACATAGCCTGAAGTGGGTGAAAAATAAGACCAAAATAACCTATCAAAATTGGTCAAAATGATCCAGGCTGAAACAACTATAGATAACTAAAGATGCTCAAGGCCGACATGACTAACACGTAAGGAAATTGTGTCCATGAAACAACTACCTCCTTACATCCAACACTTTTGTAGTGCAACTGGGATGTACAGGGGTATCCAATTTCTTTTTTTTTTTTTTTTTTTTTGTTCAATACATAGATTCTGAGTACTTGTTAGAACTGCCTGGCTGAGATGATTCTAACGTATACCAACAAGTTACGTTTTGAGAAAAAATAAGTAAAATATCAAAACTTTTCATCCCAAAATTTTCAATTTTACAGCTTAAAGTAAAATATTTGTATCCAGTGGGTCCAGTGGGTGTGTACTTCTGGAAATATCCAAGGTCAATGTATTGAGAAGGTGAACTGTATAAAGTCCATTGTCAAGTCAGTAAACCCTGTAGTTTGCATGTCTAACAAATTAGATAAAAACTGAGTTTGGACAAGAAGAGCTGTTCCCATTGGTTTAAGCCCTTAAATGTCATCATCTAGCAAACTGCCAAACTTTTCGCGACAGTTTTGCCTTAGGAAGGGTCTGGGGGTGGAGTTTAACCACCTCAGTTAACATTTGAGACTGTGCGTGAGAAAACCAACAATTTTGGGTTTCGACCAGGTCCGACACAAACCGGCCTGTACAGTCACAGAAGATGATTAGAGGCTGGAAATTTTGGATTTAGAAAGTAGAGGCATTGCACTATCCATGTAGCGAAAACAAATGCGCTGATCAGCTTCGCAGTAGCTGATCTGCACCTTTGTTTTCACCTATGCCGATTGTTGGTTTTCCCATGCGACGGCTCATTTTCTGTTTGAATAACATGTTTACAGTTCCACAAGTTCGAATGCCTTCAAATCATTGAAGACTCATCATGAGAAAAAAACCTGTCTTTAAATTGTTACCAGGCTTGCCAAAAGACAGGCTATATGAAGCAACAGAAGATGAAAATTAAGAGTGTCTATAAAACTTGAGAAACAAGTCACATATCCATGATACATATTTCAACTTGAGCAACTAACATAGCCTGAAGTGGGTGAAAAATAAGACCAAAATAACCTATCAAAATTGACCAAATGACCCAGGCTGAAGCAACTATATATACACAACTGAAAGTGCTCAAGCCGACATGACTAACACATAAGGAAATTGTGTCCCTAAAATAACTACCTCCTTACATCCAACACTTTTGTAGTGCAACTGGGATACACAGGGGTATACAATTTTTTATTCAATACATAGATTCAAGGTACTTGTTAGAACCGCCTGGCTGAGACGATTCTAACGCATACCAATGATCTACGTTTTGAGAAAAAATAAAAGCGCTGCAGGCATGCATGATCATTGATAAAATTTACCCATCTTCAATCCCAAACCACTACTTCCTGATTTGAACTTTTATACAAAGCTTGAAGAAAATTGGTTGATAAATGCACAAAACAGAGGCAGGAAACGAAATTTTAATGTAAATCATGGGCCATAACTCTGTACTTATTTAACAAAATTTATTCATTTTCAATCCCGAACCACTCCTTCCTGATATGAACTCCTATACAAAGTTTGAAGAAAATCGGTCAATAAATGCTCAAGAGAGAGCCCAGAAAAAATTTTTAATGTAAATCAAGGGCCATAACTCTGTAAATATTTGACAAAATTTACCCATCTTCAATCCCAGACCACTCCTTCTTGATATGAACTCCTATACAAGGGCCATAACTCTGTACTTATTTGACAAAATTTACCCATCTTCAATCCCAAATCACTCCTTCCTGGTATGATCTCCAATACAAAGTTTGAAAAAATCGGTCAATAAATGCTCAAGATAGAGCCTGGAAACAAAATTTTAACGTAAATCAAGGGCCATAACTCTGTACTTATTTGACGAAATTTACCCATCTTCAATCCCAGACCACTCCTTCTTGATATGAACTCCTATACAAAGTTTGAAGAAAATCGGTCAAAAAATGCTCAAGATAGAGCCCGGAAATGAATTTTTAACGTAAATCAAGGGCAATAACTCTGTATTTATTCGACGAAATTTACCCATCTTCAATCCCAAACCACTCCTTCCTGATATGTACTCCTATACAAAGTTTGAAGAAAATCCGTACATAAATGCTCAAGATAGAGCCCGGAAATGAAACGCTGATGGACTGACGGACAGACAGACGGACGCTCGGACAGACGGACGGACACTCGAACGCAATTTTTTTTTGGAGGGTATTACATAATACCCCACACTTTTTTAAGTGGCGGGGTATAAAAAGAGTAAAATACCAAAACTTTTCATACCAAAATTTTCAATTTTTACAGCTTTAATTAAAATATTTGAATCCTGTGGGTGTGCTTTCTTAATGTGTACTTCTGGAAATATCAAAGGTCAATGTATTGACAAGGTGAACCGTATGAAGTCCATTGTCAAGTCAGTGAACCCTGTAGTTTGCATGTCTAACAAATTAAATAAGAGCTGAGTTTGGACAAGAAGAGCTGATCCCATTGGTTAAAGCCCCTAAATGACATCATCTAGCAAACTGCCAAATTTTTCTAATTTTTCTTGACAGTTATATCCCATAGGAAGGGACTGGGAGTGGATTTAAACCACCTTTGTTAACATTTTCTTTTTGAATAACATGTTTACAAGCCTTCAAAACACTTAGGACTCATCATGAGAAAAACCTTTAAATAGTGACCAGGCTTGCCAAAAGCCAGGCTTGCTACAAAGCAACAGAAGACAGAAAGAGGGTCTAAATTTCAGATTTCCGAAATAAATGTTTAATTTTACTATCTATGAAGGACAAACAAGGGCACTGATAAGCTGCATGGCTACCTTGTAGCTGTTTACATCTTTGCTTTGCATATGCCACCACCAGGTTATTGCACGAGGTAGCTCAAAACTTATAAGCCCCTAAAAACAGTGATAGTTTTCCAAACTGAAACAAAGTTTCAAATTAAAAGGTTCTAAAAGTAGCAGCAACTTTTTGTTTTTCCATTATTTTTTTTTTCCTAAATATCACATGCGGAAAGGCTATAATAGGTTTTGTAAAGTCATCAACCGGTCACTGATAAATCTATTAGTCAGGTAGAAAAGAGCTGAATTCAGAGAGAACCTGGAATTGAGGTCTAAAGTTTCTTTCTTTACTGAATTTTGTTTAGCAGACCTTGCCCTTGAACAATCCAAGTGATTCCACTTTGGCATCATTGAGCATTTTGATATATTCAAGATGGTATCCAAGATGGAAGCCAGAAATAGTAAAAATCAATGCAGTCCAATTTGGATAATTCGAATGCCGATTTTTCAAAATTACCAGATTTTTCGAAGACACTTGACAGTCCCAAAAATTTACGCTATCGTTTGTTAAAATATTACCGATTTTTCGAATTTCGATTTTTTGATAAATTCAATTTTTCTAACAATTTCCCCGGTCCAGATCAAAGAAATTCTGATTAAAATACCCCTTGAAATTCAAAGTCGCAAACTGTCAATAATGGTCACACACAATGAACATGATTTCTTTGTAAAGCGAGATCAATTATTACACACACGAGTGATTTCACAAGTGTATCCGCTTCAGGTAAAAGACATCACTTTTAGGTGATAAACTGAGTAAATTATGTCTTTAATTGAGATCGATTGCGTTACAATTACCGTGTTTGGTTTAAACTTAATTAATTAAAAGTTAATGACTTTTATTTGAACATTTCTCATCCTTTGATTTTTTGTTATCATGCAAGCACATCTTTCTTTGTCCAAATTAAAGCTGCTAAGTCTGACCATACAATTGTCTGAATGAAAATGACTGAACATATCCGATTTTCTATGATTCTCGAAAGTTCAAACTCTCGATCATTTGAAAGATTTTATGTGGCCCCTTGGGTTTTGAATTATCGAACTTCGACTGTATTTGACATCTGAGAGGAACTGGAATTAAGTTCCAAAGTGATTTCTTTACTGAATCTTGTTTAGCAGACCTAGCCCTTGAAGAATCCAAGTGATGCAACTTTGGCATCATTGAACATTTTTTATATATATTCAAGATGGTAGCCAAGATGGAGGCCAGAAATAGCAAAAATCAATATTTTACACATGAGAGGACATGGAATTAAGTTCTAAAGTGTTTTTCTTTACTGAATCTTGTTTAGCAGACATAGCCCTTGAAGAATCAAAGTGATGCCACTTTTGCATCATTCAGCATTTTTGATATATTCAAGATGGTATCCAAGATGGAAGCTAGAAATAGCAAAAAATCAATATTTTTACATATATAAGACAAATCTATGATGCAATTTATTGGTTTGCTCTTTTGTAAGACATAGATAAAGAAGTTATGAAACATAACATTTCATAACAAGTCATAACATTTGTAGCTTTAAGAGACTAAGATGGCATCCAAGATGGCGGCCATGATAAAAAGAAACACAAAAACACAATTTTACCTGTTCACATTTGTATTTTTCATATACAACAATTTAAAACTGTAGGAAATTTTGAAAACTTCATTTTTCCATTGACCTCAATGGTGATGTTGCCCAAAAACTGTAAAAATAATCTCACATTTTCTTTATATAATTGAGTCCTCCGTCAAACCACCCATTATTAATATTCATTTTACATTGACCATTCAAAGCAGCACATTAGCTAACGGTCAATGACGGTTAGACAACACGTGGGTTAGACAAACAAACCAACACATGCTTTTTACAGGTAAATATAGGTGCAAAAACACAATGTTTGTCTAAGCAAATAGGGGTGGGCGTGGTTATACCTTGCTGGCAGAGGAGTCAATTGCAGCCTCGAAAGGCATGTATAGAATGGAATGAAAATATATTTTTTATTGCTTTATTTATTTGCCTTTCAAATGACACCAAAATAGTGAAAATCGGTCTACCAAGAGAGGCAGAATAAATTTTTACGTGAAAATACAGTGAAGTCTATGGAGATTCTTACATTGTGGACATTAATTTGGCATGTAACTGTATGTTTTGAGAAAAAAATAAGTAAAATATATAAAAAAAAAATCATTCCAGAATTTTCTATTTTTACAGCTTAAAGAAAAATATTTATATCCCATGGGTGTGTACTTTCGGAAATATCAAAGGTCAATGTATTAACAATGCGAACTGTATAATGCCCATCCTCAAGTAAGGACGCCATGCAGTTCGTGTATCTAACAAATTAGATTAGAGTTGAGTTTGGAAAAGAAGAGCTGTTCCCATTGGTTTAAGCCCCTAAAAGACATCATCTGCAAACTGCCAAACTTTTTTCAACAGTTATGCCTTCAAAAGGGTCTGGGAGTCACCAGGAGTTTAACCACCTCAGTTTAACATTTTTTTTTTGAATAACATGTTTGCAGTTCCATAAGTAGATCAAAACATTTGGGCCACGTCGTGAGAAAACCGGATTATTACCTATGCGAAAACAAAGGCGCAGATCAGCTGTGCAGTAAACTGCACAGCTGATCTGATCAGAGCCTTTATTTTCGTTACACGGATAGTAGAATTTCTCTTTTTCCTAAATCCGAAATTTCAAGCTTTTAGCCTTTTTCTGGGACTGTACAGATCTAGTCAAAAGCCCCGAAGACCAGTTTTCTTGCGTCGCAACTCATTTAAGACTCATCATAAGAAAAACCAGTGACCAGGCTTGCCAAAAGCCAGGCTACAAAGCAACAGAAAATGGAAAGAGAGTCTAAATTTCAAATTTCCGGAATAAAAGCTTAATTACATTATATGAGCAGAATAAACAAAAGCACTGATCACCTGCATGTTGGAAATTTTGCTTTGCATATGCCACAACCAGGTTTTCACATGATGTAGCTAAAAACTGTAAGCCTCTTTAAACATCATGATTTTCGAAAACGAAACAAATTCTCAAATTCAAAAGGTTCCAAAAGTAGCAGCCATTAAGTGTTTATGTCCTCAAATAATGAGTCAATTTAGGAAAGGACACTTTTGTCATCAACTTAAATCATTGAGTCACAACCTCCTTTAATATGAGCCGCATCGTGAGAAAACCGGATTTTTGCCTAGGCGAAAACAAAGGCGCAGATCAGCTTCGCGGTAACCGCGAAGCTGATCAGCGCCTTTGTTTTCGTTACTCGGATAGTACAATTCCTCTTCTACTTAAATCCGAAATTTCAAGCTTCTAGCTCTTTTCTGAGCTTGTACAGGCCGGTTTGTGTCGGACCTTGTCGGAAACCCCGAAGACCGGTTTTCTCGCGTTCTTGAATTTTTAGAACGTGGTAAGGACGTAGTGAGAACGTGGTCCAGTGTAGATGTAACATAAAGTACTAGTCAGACCAAGCTGCATTTCCATTCGTTGTCAAGGAGTTGTTATATTTTCAGAAGCACTATGAGATCACAAGACAAAGCTGCTTTACTTTCTTGAAAAACAATCTATAATGACAACCTAACAGCAACCAAGGCTTTGCCACTGGGCTAACTGGGCATTCCATTACGAAAACACGCCCATGTAATATTATATATAGATGTTTCTTAAGTTGTAAAAACTGAAAATTTTCAATAGAAAATTTTTGATGTTTTTCTTATTTTTGCTCAAAACATGGATTGTGGGTACACGTTAGAACCGCCTCGCTGAGGCGGTTCTAATGAGTACCCACAATCTATGTTTTGGAGCAAAAATAAGAAAAATAGATATACCCCTGCATTACCCAGTTTTGCTAGATAAAAGTGGGGTTTGAGGGGGTACACATTTCACGGACATGTTTTCCTGATGATGTATTGGTTTCTTGATGGTGGTTCTGTGCAATCTCATGACTTTCACTGCACTTCCGCGTCACAGTGCATGTGCAGCCATTTCAACAGTCACACTATGCTTCTGAGAAAATTCAAATGCAGTGCCATTTCAAAGAATGTAGCAATGCATCTCTACAAGCACCATGCATGGCATATTATGCCCTTACCATAGGTTTCTTACATAGTGAATAAAGACTTTTACCCTAGAGCAAACTGTAAATCTCCTGGAGAATAATTCATTTTAGAAGAGAATTAAGTCACCCTTACATAAGAACCGATAGAGGTAGTAAAAAAAAAGCTGATCAGTCCCTTTGTTTTTATTACCATGGATAGTGCAATGCTTCTACTATCTAAACCTAAAATTTTATGGCTCTAGCCATCTTCTGTACTTGTACAGCTTGGTTTGTGTCTGACCTGTTTTGAAAACCACATTGTTGGTTTTCTCATGATGTGGCTCAGATATAATAGCATATGGAGTAGATCAGCCTGTGTTTTCCCCACAGGTTGATCAGCACCTTCGGGGTTTATTATCTAAAATGTAAATGAGATGTGGAATCGAAACCTGAAATTCCAAACTTCTACTTAGCTTAAATAACCAAAAATGCCAAGTTTATGTCTTACGTAGCCCCTTATAGTATTTTCAAAGACATTTTTTTCAAGATATGTTTTACATATGAGCCACGTCACGAGAAAACCAGATTTTGCATGTGCCAAAACAAAGGCCAGGATCAGCAGTACAGTAAGTGTTATCACTGTACAGATGGTGATATGCCTTTTCTTGTCATGCTTGTGACTGTAGAGGCTGGTAGGTGTCTGACTGGGTCAGAAACCTCAAAGACTGATTCGACCAATCAAAGTTGATAACTATGCTTCACACCTGTCGGTCAGGTGCCAGACTCTATGACGGCACCAACTTAAAGCTATTTATTTAAGTTGGGAGGGGCTGGAGCTTCTTGTCTGTTGCTTGGCCCACCAGGGTTCAACTGGTGTTTTTCTTTTGCTACAGATTTTCAGTGACTTTGTTTGGTGCCCAGGGATCTCATATTTTATCTGTGTGTCATCATTTTTGATTCATCAAGGTGTTTATCATAATTTATTTGTTTGTCCTTGATGATGCATTAACTACTTAGAAGTTGTCCATAAGGACCAAACAACTTACTAAATGTTTTTTTTTAATTCAGTTTCACGTCCCTTTCACGATTATTTCAGCTCATATGAGACGGACCAATCAGTAGGTGGGCGAAAATGGGAGAACCCCGAGAAAAACCGCCTGGCACACCCGCAAGCAGAACTTGGCTTGTCTCACATGTGGCCAATGCGTGGCTTGAACCTCCACCAGACACAGCAGTGAGATGATCGAGTGATTAAGAAACAGCGCTCTTAACCGCTCGGCCACGGGGGCTGCTCACTTAATGTTGTGAACCTCTGCAGATGCTGAAGTGAGGTTAGGCCGCCCTGTAAAATCCGTTTAAGCCCCCAGTAATTTTATATTACTGATTCTTGTTCCAAATCAATTCTTCTGTTGTGGTTCTAATTGTTTTTATGTTGAAATTTTGTGCTGTTTGCAAATTATCTACATATATATATATATTTAGTGAAGTTTGGGTAACTGAGTCGCCATCTATTGGGAAATAGCTGCTCACTCTGCTTACGATATGTTCTCTTTGTATAAGTACCTAAATATCTATTGGATTTTTCCCACCTCCTTCTTTGGAGTGGGAATTTCTTTCTGATTGTGCCACTGCCTGATCATTGCTTGCTTTTACCTTTCTTGCACCACAGCTAATATAATAGACATGCAAACTGCAAAGCTCCAGGAAAATATTTATAATCATGCGTAAATGGTTTGAACAACGTCATAAGAACCTACATTTAACAGATAAAAAACAGCACAAAAACATGCACACAATAAGCAACAATATGAGAAAAATCTACTTTTTGCATGCGCAAAAACAAAGTGCAGTTCAGCAACTTGTGGCTAGTAGACATAAAGGTCTACAAAGTAGAAGATATTTCAGGCATCTAGCAGCCCTCTGTAGTTGAGCAGCCTTGTTTGTGTCTTTGGTAGTCCTACTTTAAGGTGCAGAGACAGTTTTTCTTAACCCATATTTGACCAATGGGTTTTCCCATCATTATCAAATGGGTGAGTCCACTTTCATTATTAGGATTGTTAGGAGTGATTTTTAATTTTTATTTCATTTTTCGATGAAATTCCTCCAAGCAAACAGAATAGCCCCAGATGGGACGCCGCATTCTGCGGCTTCACATCTGGGGCTATGCTGTTTGCCTATGTTACATAAAAGGGACACCAGGCTTAAATGGGTTTATACGGAGCTGTTTCACATAAAATTGTGCAAACTGCAGACCTCCTTCAAGACGGTGATAATAACTGTGACATTTCCCTATATGAATCACATCATAACAACCTGCATTGGTCAAAAGACGGAATAAAAAAAAGAAGGTAAAAAAATATTGCATAGGTCATAACGTAAATAGATAAAAAAGACATCAAGCATGACATCAGCGTTAGGTAACCAGCTTTTTTGTAGGGAAAATCGTAGTTTAAAAAAATATCAAATTAAGCACTTTAATTGTTGGTGCATAAGATTATGGTAGTCAAGGTGACTCAATGTCATTTGAGCCGCCTCATGGGAAAACCAACAATCTGCATAGGCGAAAACAAAGGCGCAGATCAGCTTCGTGGTAACCGCGAAGCTGATCAGCGTCTTTGTTTTCGCTACTCGGATAGTACAATTCCTCTTCTACTTAAATCCAAAATTTCAAGCTTCTAGCCTGCTTCTGTGCTTGTACAAGTTGGTTTGTGTCAGACCTGTTCGGAAACCACATTGTTGGTTTTCCCACGAGGCGGCTCATTTATTGCATATTCAGATTCAAAACAAACAACAAGAATAAATTCAGATTTTAGTTTTCCATGGGCCAGTTTCGTTCAATTCGTAAAATCAACACATATTTTGCTAGTCTCCAATAAGTTGTATGAAGACTTGCAGTGTTTTAATGTTTAAAGTGTGCAACAATATTTGAGCCGCGTCACGAGAAAACCGGATTTTTACCTATGCGAAAACAAAGGCGTAGATCAGCTGTGCAGTTTCTGTACAGCTGATCAACGTCTTTGTTTTCACTGCATGGATAGAACAATTTCTCCACCACTCAGAAAAAATTCTCCTCTACATATGTCCAAAATTTCAAGATTCTAGCTTTCCTCTGTTGGTGCACAGGCCAGTTCATGTCAAACCTAGGCAAAAACCCCAAAGACCTGCTGTTCACATTGCGGCTCATTTTATAGATGGTCTCTCTAGAAAACAAATCCAGTTACACCCAGTGTCAATAGAAAGTTATCAAATACATGTCTTTCACCCTGTGACACACAGCAAACTTTGTTCCATCTAAGCATTTATAATACTCAATTCCAAATATACTCAACAAAAAAAGTTAAGGAAATGTGTTTGAGGGCCTGTAACACAAGAACAGTAATATTTCATGAAATGTGAACTCCTCATTATTATGAAGTGCCTTTTTATCTTTCAAATGAGGGTTTATTTGAGATGATGGCACTTACAGAAGCTTGAATAATCAATGTCAAAGTTGACTGGTTGCCCTTCCATGTTTCACAAATTGCCATATTGTTCGATTTGTGTATCAATTTTTGTCACTGGAGCTTTTTCACACAATAACCGTGTCTCCATAGACACATTTTCTCACAAACAGCTGTACATTACACACACTGACGTGAGCAGACCTGTTGTAAAGCATTTTCAGCACCAGTACCATTGTTGGTACAAGGAGGATAATGTCAGCTGAAATCGCCCCAGTATCACCCCAGATTACCTACATCGGAACAACGTTGAGGTCAAGGACTAGGCAACCCACACACCAGACATGGCACCTGCTAAACAACTGTTACACATTCAAGGACAGGATGATATGGTCTGGTGTGGAGTACTGGCACCAAAAACACTCCACACTCTTGCTGTGGTGCTTCAGAAGGAAAGGAGGCTGATTTCTCAGCACCGAATTCGGCATATTGTTGGTCAGATTAAAGAATTGTCGGCTGGCTATGGTGCTTTGCAGCCTGATATTGCTATCTAGGAAATGATGCTGATGCAGAAAAAGCAGTATGACATGCCTCAACATCTTGTCTTGTGCACTGATCTGTTGTCATGAGAAAACTTGTCTTCAAAGTCTATGCTTTTAAGGCAAGAGTCTACATTGACTTTTTTACTCAAACCAAACAATATTGCAACTTTGTGAAAACTGGATAGATGACTAGTCAACTTTGACATTGATTTTCCCAGCCACTGCCACAAGTTCAAATGTGAGGTCTCATTGGAAAGATAAAAAGACTTTATAACATACTTGTGTTTGAATTTCTAACTTTTAACTAGATTTTTTGCATTAAGCACTTGAACATCTGAGTTGTCCCCACTGGACTAAAATAGGCTGAATTAAAACCCTAATCTCATTATATCACTAGCATCAATGTGAAAAAATATCCAATAACTTTCCAGTACCCCTTTATAGCAAACAACTGTCCAGATTGGCTGCTCTTTTCAACAAGAAATTATATGAATTTTTGTCATTTAGTGCTCAATTCTCATTTTCTTTTTCGTTTTTATCCTAACAATGTTCCATCAAAATCGCAGCTTTAGATCATCATCATCATCATTGCACATGGGGTGTTTAGTGAACTTCAATATCACCTTGCCTTGGATACGGTTGACTGGTTGAGAGCTGGTTGTCATTTTACAGGGTAGCTCTGTGAATGGGGTTGTACATACAGACAATAATGAAACTGAGTCGCGACGCAAGAAAACTTTGGGGTTTTCGACTCAGTTTGACACAAACCGGCCTGTGCATCTATAGAAGAAAGTTAATGTTGGATCCTTGAAATTTTAAATATAAGTAGAAGAGAGTTCGTACTATTAGTGTAGATAAAACAAAGGCACTGATCAGCTGTGCAGTTACTGCACAGCTGATCTGCGCCTTTGTTTTCGCATGATGTGGCTCAAACTTGTGATGGAAAGCAATAAAATGGTAGCCTCAGTTTGCAGAACAATTGCTACGACAACAGATATATGCACCATATGGGATGGACACAAAATCAGTGGCAGAATGTTCTTTTCTTGCACACCAGATAGAGAAATCCTACGTTTTGCCCCATGTGAGAAATTCTTATCCCACCCATGTTATCTCACCCCGGTCGCACCCTGCGTTCAAGTGTTCTTTTTCAACATTGGTTGTATAGGATGTCACGTAATTTCATTGTTAAGCGCACACGTCACAATGACGTCAAAACGTTTTGATTCAAAATGGCGGATGCCGCGATTGTGTCATTTTTCCAGGAAAACAATATAAAAATCAAGCTTTGCCGCATTACAGCGTGCAAGAAAAAGAATCCATCATTCCTGTAAGGTATGGATAGACAAATCTGTCCCTCGGGTCACAGTTTGGCATCCCTCGGCGAGCCTCGTGATGCCAAAAGTGACCCTCGGGACAGATTTGTCTATCAATACCTGACACTCATGTAAGATTCTTATAATCACAGATGAGTCGAGGTTTTGCACTGATACAGACATATACAAACAGTGTGCTAATTGTAGTGAAATCAAGAAGGAAGTATAAATGCAAACTGTTGCATTCAGGAGTCTTCCCATTGGGCAGCTGGATTGTGAAGGTGTGGGGAGGCATTTTTGTGACCTTTAAGTTACAAGATGCCTCTTTGACAGAAATCTGACTGCCCTATGATACATCCAGTTGTTGTGCATTAAATTTTCTACAAGACGATGCTGATGTAATGCTTTTATCAACAAGACAATGCCACATTCAGGAAGATTGCCAATAGACTTTTGTAGACTAAATACTCAATGACAGTAGGATTCACCTCCACTACTTCTTTTGAGTCTGATGCACTAACTAATAGGCCAACACGCTCCCCAAAAGAGCCACAATGCAGTATGCATGCTACAGCACCTCATGTTGAAGCTGTTCCTCTCTCGCAGCAGCCTCCCTTTGTGATTTGTTGAGCTTTTCTTTCAACTGTTCAACCTCCCCACAACTAGACTCACCTGTTGTTGTAGCTGTTCCTCTCTCTCAGCGGCCTCCCTCTGTGATTCACTTAGCTGTTCCTTTAACTGTGTTACCTCCTCCCGACTAGATTCTTTCAACTGAAAAGTTTTGAGATAGATTGATAGCAAGACAGTTTATTCAATATAGGTTTTCCATTCATTAACATTCGCTAGGTCCTGAAAGAAGTGTTGAAAACCGAGGGCATAGCCATCGGTTTTTTTAACACTCCCCTCGGGACTTTGCGAATGTTAATGAATTACAAAGTCATTTTGATCTCTATTATTGCATAAATTCTGCACAAACTAAAGAAATGATGGTGCACTATATTTTATAGCCTCGTCACATAAAGCTTTCATTCTTATGCTGGTTCCAGATGGACTTCAGTTACTCATTATATTAGCATGTGCTTTGCATGTCACCCAGTAGCCAGCATAAATGTGGTGTATTAACAGCACATGCGCATGTGAATTGCCTCATTAATACATTATTTTTTCTTTGTGAACATTTATTGCCTGTTAGTATCGTCTGACACAGGTATTTATGCAATATCATGCAATAATACGTGTTATAATAAACACTAATCAGTTAATATATCCACATCATGGCCAATTAATTCTGATATAGATTAATCATGAAAATATCCGAGATGGCAGTATGAAGCATAGATTTTCAACAAAGCTGCAACTCTGATTAAAACAGCTTTATTCTACTTAACATAACAAGACCAGGGGCCAGAACTTTGTTAGCTTAACATCATCGTTAAGACCTCAACTTCTTAAGTAAATGCCGACTACATAAGCAAATACACTGTTATTTGTTGATAAAATGTGAGAATCCAATATCTCACATTTTATCAACAAAAAATAACAGTGTATTAGTAATTTCATGTTTGAAATTTTAACAAATTGCTAACTAATGATGTCGTTAATTTTGAACAACTAGCCCCTGGGCCCAATGATTTTATACAGCTTTTCCTCATACAGGCATCAACACTCACCTTTTCCAGAGTATTGTCTGTGTCTGTCAGCTTTTCTTGCATTTCTTCAAGTTGACGTCTGCTCTCATCAAGTGACGTCTGCAATTCATCTCTCAACCTTGTAATTGACTCCAACTCTTCTGTCTAGAAGGAGTAAATCATGAAGTACAGTCAATAATGATATTCTAGTGGGGCAATTGAGTTTTAAAACCCTCTAAACAGCTATGGTTAAATAGTGACAACCAAAAGACTAGAGAAGCCGGGATCAAACTCACGACCCTGACTAACAAGGCAAGTGGCTTAACCACTACGCCGCAGAGGCTTCTACATGTATATTGTATCATCATTTTCAAACTCTTTACAACAGATCTTACTGCACAAAAAGCAGTGAAGACCTAGATTACGCTGCTTCAACAGGAAGTTTTTATGGGAGTGGGGGGGGGGGATTAATGTCCCAGTCAGCAATTTATTAGTCCTTCTGATTGGATTGAGGCATCACTTCCTGAGTATAAACTAGTACTGTGGGGAGTTAATTCATCTTGGTCAATAACACACCCTGAATTCCCAGCAGACACTCTTTCACTAGGCCACCATGTCACTTCCTGGATAATTGAGCCTTCGCAAGACAAAACCAAAAATTTGGAATTCCAACCAGGTTCTACACAAACCAGTCTGTACCATCACAGAACCAGGCTATAAGCTTGAAATTTCGGATTTAGGAAGAAGAGTGATTGTGCTGTCAATGTAGCGAAAACAAAGGCACAGCTGATCTGCGTCTTTGGTTTTGCATATGCATATTGTTGGTTTTCACACGCAAAGGCTCAATTAATTTTTGCAAGCGCTTTTGTTGGATCTCTGCTGGGAGGAATTTGGAGCCCACAATTTGGAAATCTTCTAAAACATGGAACATGCATTTAAGGTGGCAAAAACATACCTTTTCATTCAACTGCTGTAGTGTAGTTTTATATTGGTTGTTCAACTTGTCAATAGTTTCTTTACTGGTGTTAGTCTCTGACTGGCTGGATTCTACAAGCTGAAAATATGTGTAAATAAATTCTCAATTAAACAATCAAAACCCATGACGATAACATGTCTGTGAAATGTTTACGCCCTTAAACCCTACCTTTATATTAGTAATCCTGGGGTATACAGGGGTATAGGTAAAATACTTTGACCATGCCACTTAACCTCTGACATAGATATGCATTTGTTGATCAGACTGCTTAAATAAGTATGTTCTCAATAATGTGACACTATGACGGCAAACAATATATGATCACATGCTTCACATGCCACTGGAAAAATGTGTAAAACAAATAGGTGCCCCTTTTACCGTGTTTAAAAAACATTATCACGTGAGTTCAAGCGGCACAGTCAAAGTATTATACCTATATACCTTTTTTCTGATTTTTGTTCCAAAACATAGAGGCAGCTCTAATGTGGACAAACAATCAACGTTTTGAGCAAAAATAAGAAAAACATATTTTTTTCACACAACAAATTTTCAATTTTTGAAGGTGAAAAAACAAACAAACCTATATTGCATGGGTATGTTTTCATAATGCTAGCATTTTGTTCGAATGTGGTTGAAAGAAGACAGCAAAAAGAGTCAACAACTTTTCAGTCAAGATGTAGCTTTAAATAGTACTATGGCTTGCACGGGAGTTCATCATCCAGGGCACAACTTTGGTGTTGTTGGGTCCAAACAAAATAACTTGGTGTTGTTTGGAACTTATCCCATTACCCCAAACCTACCTTTGTCCCCAAGAATAATTTTATAACTTAAAAATTTTGTCTATTTTAAAAATATGAGTACATATACCAATGATCTAAACAAAGCTCTAAAGACACAACTAGGACATGTATCATGTTTAAATCAAAGTTTACTCAAACTGGTTCGTGTATCAGATATTGCATATTGTAAAAACGAAAAATGCAAAAAACTGTAGTTTTAATTGTGGTTATAAAATTAAACAAATACTGATTTATCTATATTCATAACAGCAGAACACACCTATAGAAACCAAAGATTCTTTCTGCATTTGACATTTAAGCCTTTGCATGAGAAATCCAACAATCTGGGTTTCCGCCCAGGTCTAACACAAACCAGGCTGTGCAGCTACAGAAAATAGTAACAAGCTTGAAGTTTCAGATTAAAGAAGAATTGTACTATCCATGTCACAGAAAACAAGGTGCTGATCAGCTGTGTAGTTACTGCGGCTTTGTTTTTGCATAAGCAAAAATCTGTTTTTCTCATGATGCGGCAAATTTCACTTCTTAAAAAGGAAGCATGCTTTATGAACATGCAGGCTATTCAGCTGTTCAGTAACCGCAAATCTGACCAGTGACTCTATATATGCTACACAAATGACCATAAATAAGCAAATGGAATAGGTTATGGAAGACTTTTTGCTCCTGCAAAATGTATTTGAAAACTAATTTCAATGATCCATTGTCTAGCAAAACTGTTTTATGACCTATATGTCACAGTATTACCAAACCCAAATATTAATATTAGGTTTTTAGATATAGATAATTTACATATACCAGGAGTGAATACTTTTTTTCTGCACAACACAGAAAACAATTTTGTAATGCTGCTCTCCCATATATCGAATATCCCTTGCGAATGCTAAAATTTGAAATTCGCGCTGAAATTACTGAATATGATGCTAATGGACGGGGCGGGGCTTGCGTTAAGCATGCTTGCGGATCCTTACAAATGTCTTAAGAATGTTGCGCTTGATTGCCATCCACACTACCGAATTCTTGAAAATGCCTTACGAATGTTCCGAACGCTTACAAATGCCGTTACAAATAATACGAACGTCTTGCAAACACCTTACAAATGAAGCGAATGTGTAGCGAATGCTTGCCGAATTCTTTTCATTTTTTACTCATTCGCAAACATTGTAGCCAATAATATCAATGTATTTAATAAAATCACCCACAATGCGAAGGGACATGGAAAAAAATATATGTCATTATTGATCCAAGTCTTCTCTTGAAGCACACTACTTTGTTGTTTCTCTCAAACTGCGATGTACACAATAAAAAGAAAATTTTACTGGGCAAACAAAAATTTCACCGGACTTTAGTTTGTCTATCATACATTGATGGATTTGAAGGATAGGGCCAGAATAAATAAATTATGCTAAAAACCAAGACTTGAATGTGAAAATGTTGCGATTCACTAGCGATTCTTTACGGACATCAAAACTCAATAGAATTTAATGCTACCAAATCCTTGCAAATGGCTTGCGAGTGTTACAAATGTCTTGCAATCAATCCGAATTGTTTACGAATTCTTTACGAATATGTTAAGAATATGATTTCCTTGCGAATTTTAGGAGCATGTTCCTAATTTTCGCAACGACTTGAAATTTTCAACGAATGCCTCCGAATGCTTACAAATGCTACCGAATGCTTCCGAATTTCTAGCGATTAATGCGAATTTGCTCAAAATTGCATTCGGAAGGGCATTCGCAAGGGAAATTCGGTATATGGGAGAGCAGTATTAATCAAAATCTGCAAAACATGCACAAGAAGAGCTAGCTAGCGTAAATGTGCTTTTTTGCTTATGCAGCTAGGTATTTCAGTATATGCTGATGCCTGGTTCTAACAAGCTACATATTTGATATGTGGGTTTGATAACTACGTCGTTCATATGTTTCCCTTTATTCAAATTCAACCATGAACACACCAACAAGGAACGTTCGGTATTAAGGGCTGTCTTACAACCAGAGGACCAATGGTCCTGTAAACGCTCACCTGAGATCTGCTTCATATACCAATAAACATATTTGAATATTATGGTATTTAACCCCAGTGCAGGGGCAGATGAAGCCCTTGGGCCATTTTCTTTTTTCAGAATAATCAATATTCTGTCCAATTGCCAATTTCCTGCTGATTTTCCCCTTCAATAACATTTTAAAAGCAGATAAAGCCCTGGGGTCCATTTTTTTCAGAATCATTAAATTTCAGTCCTACTGCCCATTTCCTGCAAGACTTTCACTTAAAATGACATTTTACAAGTTTTCCCCATTCAAATGCATTGACGACCTATGTTGACCTTGCCATAAAATAGGTCAAGATCACCACAGGGTCATGTTTTATATATACATTGTAGTACTTGTGTCATCCATACTTCATGCAAAGTTTCGTTGAAATCGGTTCACCGGTTCTGGAGAAGAAGATAATTTAAGGGGTTTTACCATATATGGGCATGGCGGCCATCTTGGTCATGTGACCTGGAGTATTTATATATACATTGGTTCCCACTTCCTATAGATGCTTCATATAAAATTTGGCTTTGATTGGCCAAGTGGTTTCAGAGAAAAAAATCTTTGAAAAGTGTGTATGGATGACAGACCGGCCAAGGTCAAGAGATGACCTTGACCTAAATTAATCATATACCTTCATCTAATCCATTAGTTGTTTGCATCTACCACTTTTCAGATCTCAGGCTGCAATAGTTTTCAAAAAATAGCTAATTTCCACTTTTCCCATTATAAGTCTATGGAAACTTTAAGTTACCATAGCAACCAGAGTTCTTATCCGACTGGAATAAAAAACACAAATTATGTAGAGGCTAGTGTCAGGAACATGTATACAAAGTACAGGATTCATCCACTTGACAGTTTCTGAGGAGAAGATTTTTGAATGTTTTTTTTTCAAAATTTTGCCCTTTATGGGGCCCCAGCAACCAATCAAAATAAAGGATTAGGACAATTTCTGCAAAAACAAAATTTAAATGTCTGCAATTTTAGCGGAAAAATAGCCGATTTCCACTTTTCCCATTATAAGTCTATGGAAAATTTAAGTTGCCATAGCAACCAGAGTTCTTATCCGCCTGGAATAAAAAACACAAATTATGTAGAGGTCACTGTCAGGAACATGTATACAAAGTATAGGCTTGATCCCCTACACAGTTTCTGAGAAGAAGATTTTTGAATGTTTTTCGAAATTTTGCCCTATATGGGGCCCCTGCAAGCAATCAAAATGAAGGATTAGGACAAAAGTCACACGAAATGTAGAGGACTACTCAATAAACATTTCTGCAAAAACAAAATTCAAATATCTCCAACAAGACAGCAAAAACTGGCAATTTTCACTTTTTTCCATTATAAGTCTATGGGAAGCATAAGTTGCCATAGCAACCAGAGTCCTTATCCGATCAAAACAAAAAACACCATTATTCTTTCCCCCTACCTGTAGATGGTGTATGTGTAATATGAGAGCAATTGGCCCAGCGGTTTCAGAGAAGAAGATCTTTGAAATTGTGAACGACGACGGACGACGGACGACGGACGGACGCCGGAGCATGGGTATACTATAAGCTCACCTATGAGCCTTCGGCTCAGGTGAGCTAAAAATCTTAGTGTGTCTTAAGATTTATGCGTGACAACCATACCACTGTCTTAAGATTTTACACAGCTATTATACCACTGTCTTGCGGCAAAACACTTCAACCAATTTCAAGTTTATCCAACATAAAGTACCACTGTACTTATAATAAATGTTTATAAACATTGTTGTTTTGATCTTGTTTCATGCCAGAACAAAAGCTACAACTACTAATATTACAAATACTAATAATCTCTATCTTTTAGGAGGACAACATATTTAGAACAAATGCCAGTCTTTCATACGTCCTCCAGTGAATACAGACATTGATTATTATTAGACTTTTTTATCAATCTGGCAGACATTATCATTTTTTTTTTTTTTTTTTTTTTTTTTTGTTAGACCTGCGATGTTAGTGATGCTATATTTTGTTGGAAAAAGAGAAACCAATGCTTGCCTTATAATTCTGAGTGCCAAGAAAGGTAGCCACTAGTACCATTTTTAATGTCTTCAGGATCGAAACCATGACTTCTGCTCCCAAAGCAAACGCTCTAACCATTACACAGACGGTACTGGTGCTTAAGTCATCCGGCCATGTCAGCTTGGTTAAATGTTCCATCTGGGAGGCTTGAGAAGCCCCAAAACAAACCCTTGACCTCTAGTTTAAAGTGATTTACCACTACCTCAAAGAGGCTTCTTTAATTACAAAGTCAATGCATTGTTTGGTAATAAAGCTATTAGTTTCATAAAAAAAAAAAATACATAGACGGAATTCTCCTTTGTTTACTATTAGGTGCCCCAGATCTTTGTATTCTATTGGAATAATAACTTTTTGCATATTGCGTTTTGCATATTTTGCCGCCTGTTGATTTTTCAAAAACTTCTTCAAAAAGAAAATCTTTCAGGAATACCAGCAAAATACCAAGTGAGCTAAAAGAAATACTGCCATCAGGCAAAGACACAGATCAGCTGTGCAGTTAGAGTTTCTTTATCAGTCAACTTGACTTACGTTGGTATGTTGTTGTTGTAGTTGGACTAATGACAATTTTGTGTCTTCTGCTGTTTTCTGCGTCTGCTCAAGTGACAATGTCGTCTGCTTCAGGTCATTCTGACACTTCTCCAATTCTGTCACCTTCAAACATAAATAAACGACAAATAAGGAAGCCAAAATTTTCATTACTTGCTATAAATTTCTAGATCATTATACACCATCAGGAAAGCTTGTCCATGCAATATATACCCCCTTAAACCCCACATTTAAATAGAAAAACTGGGGTTTGCAGGGGTAAACCTATTTTCTTATTTTTGATCCAAAACATAGATTGTGGGTACTCGTTTGAACAGCCTTGGCAAGGTGGTTCCAACAAGTACCCTGATCTATATTAGCAAAAAAATTGTACATGTACCTCAATAAATTCCATTTTAACTAAATAAAGGTTGGGTTTCATGGAGAATACTTTTCATGGACACGTTTTCCTGATGGGACTGCTTTACGTCTGGTATTTGCCTATCATTTTCATTAAACAGTTGGCATTACAAAGAGAATATGAGTGACCTTCAAGTACTGGCATTACAAAGAGAAAATGAGTGACCTTCAAATACAACAAGGAAATAATCCAAGCTTGTATTACCGAAAATATATTGACCATTTTTACTATTTTTGATAAAAAAAGCATGTGAAAATGTCTGATTGTGCATCCATATTAATAAGGAAGTAGTTCAGGAAAACTTTGATGTACAAAGTCTGATTACTAGACTCAGCAAAAGGGAGAGTATAGCACATAGGCAAAGAACAATATTGTCTATATGGTTGTCTTTTAAAACAGAAGCACCGTAAACAGCAAAGACAAATCCAGTCTGCCAATGATAAAACTACACTCTTCCTGGCCAAGCCTTTGGTGAACATTGACCATTTTTTCTCCAGTAAATGAAGGCACTCTTGTTCATTAAAGAAGGAAATATTTCCAAAACAGAATGTGTAGGATTGGGTCCCTTGGTTTGGAGGCTGACATGCTTCTGGGGCCAGTTATTCAAAATTAACGATGTCTTTAGTTAATGATTTTTTAAAATTTCAAATGGCAATCTTACAAATACACTGTTATTTTTTGTTGAAAAATGTGAGAGTCCTTTGCATTACAAAGAGTTCTCACATTTTAAAAAAAAAACAAAACTTTATTTGCTCTAGAAGTCGATATATAGTTGACAAATTGAGGGCCTAACGACAGCTTTTAGCTAAAGAAGTTTTGAGCAACTGGGCCCTGATGGTACTATTGAGTCAAGTAGGTGCTAGACTGTCTACTCCGAAAACATCTACTCCCATAATGTCTACTCCCATAATGTCTATTCCCAAAATGTTTACTCCCATAATATATATTCCCAAAATGTCTACTCCCAAAATGTCTACTCCAAAAATGTCTACTCCCATAAAGTCTATTCCCAAAATGTTTATTCCCATAATATATATTCCCAAAATGTCTACTCCCAAAATGTCTACTCCAAAAATGTCTACTCCCATAACATCTTTTCCCAAAATATCTACTCTCAGTCTATTTCCAGTGTTTCTGTGTTTCTGACCAGGTTTGACATAACTGACTGTCACAGAAGTAGGCCAGTAGACATTTTGGGAGTAGACATTTTGGAAAAAGACATTATCGGAGTAGACATTTTGGAAACAGACATTATGGGAGTGGACATTTTGGCACAGTAGACATTATGGGAGTAGACATTTTGGGAATAGACATTATGGGAGTAGACATTTTGGGAACAGACATTATGGGAGTGGACATTTTGGCACAGTAGACATTATGGGAGTAGACATTTCGGGAATAGACATTATGGGAGTAGACATTTTGGGAATAGACATTATGGGAGTAGACACTTTGGGAATAGACATTATGGGAGTAGACATTTTGGGAATAGACATTATGGGAGTAGACATTATAGGAATAGACATAATGGGAGTAGACATTTTGGGAATAGACATTATGGGAGTAGACATTTTGGGAATAGACATTATGGGAGTAGACATTTTGGGAATAGACATTATGGGAGTAGACATTTTGGGAATAGACATTATGGGAGTAGACATTTAGGCACAGTAGACATTTTGGCACAGTAGACAATTTGGGAATAGACATTCTAGCACTATCCCTATTGAGTCATGACGAGAATAGCTGACAAAACAATTAATATTAAATCATAATAGCAAAACATCAAACTGAATGGCAACCATACTTTTTCCTTGAACTGTCTGTCTAGGGCTGTGTATTTCTGTGTCTGTTCATTCAGTTTGTCGGTCTGTTCTTTATATGACGTCTCCTGTTCTTTTATCCTGGCCTTTCTTCTCATGATTTCTTCCTGAGACTAGAAAATACAGGGTTTTATGATAAAGGCCACATTGTGCAGAATTGAATAAATGAGCTGTGTTGTAAAAAAAGTAGTCTTCAGGGTATCCAACATGACCTGACATAAAGAGATACAGCCACGAAATAAAGAGGATAGAAATGACTACGAAAGAAGGGGGACCATACTGTGTTTGTGACATAATTAAAGCTATTTTTTTCTTCTAACTCATTATAGTTCAAAACATGTGCAAACGATGGTGGGTACTTTTAACTTTCATGACACAATAAAGGCTTTCATATCTGGAACAGCTAATCATGAAAAAGTTCGGCAACTAAAAGCATGGTCTTAAGAATATGTAAAACAGTGGCTGTACCTGTTCAAGCTGTTTCTGCAACTTCCCAATTTCAGCTTTCTTTTCCTCCACACTAGCCTGTGCAGTCTTGATATGGTCTTCTAGGTCTGCACGCTGACTCGCCTTCTCAGCTTCGGAGGCTAGCAGTAACTCATTCTGCAATAAACCAATGAACATGAACAGAACATGCAGAGACCCTGCTAAATTCACAATATTTGCCTCCATTTAAAAATATAAATAACATAAGACATTGATATTGATGTAATTATTAAAGTTCTAACAATACATGTATTTTGTTGTCCAATACGTGAGAGGTGCGTAATACAATTAATGTACATGTACCTTAGACTTTAGACTTGTTTCCAATTCTTGTATCTTTAAAGTGTTTGCCGATAACTTTTCCTTCTTCTTTGCAACACTGCCCTGCAACTTATTACAGCTCGCCTCCGACGTCTCTAGTTGACCTTTGACCTCACTGAGTTGTCGGTACAGATCTTCCATGGTTTTTGTGTTTTCATCGGCCTGTGTTTGTAGAGAGTTCTCAAGAGCAGATAACTTTCCTATCAATTGTTCTTTTTCCTGCTTCATCTGGTTAATGGCTGTTTCAACACCCTCGCCAGCTTCTATCTAAAAGTCAAGGTGTAAAATGTCTTTAATTTTGCTTTTAAGTGTCAGACATTCTAATATGTGTAACTTGCTATGACAACCTTTCAAAATTATTTTTAGAATACTTCATGGTATAGTGGTTACAGCCCCTTTCACTTGAGTTTGCCATTTGAGCATTTAGGTCAATCAAGTTTGTGTGTAAATCAGGTAACTTTTTATTCTATTTCAGAACTGAAAGTCTGAAACAGTGTTCCAGGTGCAGGTGTTTTTAAAATCTATCTTAAGGTAATGATGTCACCTCTTCCGATACAATCATTGTAAATGTTTGGTTAAAGCACATTTTTATTTCAAAATTCTTTGCACAATATATACAATTCATATTAAGAACACACATTTGAAATAGGATAGGGAAAAAAGCAGAATTTTATCTTTTTAGCAGTCACCTATCTGTATCTACATGACAAAAATTCCACGTAGCAGGATAAAATTTCAATTGAGCTTGCAGTTTTAAAGGTCATTTAGTTTGAAGCTGTAACTCAAATCAGCATATCAATCAATCCAGATGTCTTTGTGCACAACATGAAAAGAAACTCAGATCTTCAGAACAACTGGTCTTCTTGTGTAATGCAAATGCTCAAATGGCAAACTCGAGTGAAAGGGACTGTAAGTGATCTGTAAGTGATCTATTGGATATGGCTTTGAACCGATGTTTTCTGTATGGCCTTAGCTGTTGGTGGGATGTCATACAAAGTATGCCTTCTTTTAGAACAGTCCCTGGGTATTTATTCTACAATGAATTTTATATTTTACAATAGTTAACCTTGAATTCTTCTTGTATCAAATCCAGAGAAAACCTTGAAACCCGTAAATACCTTGGCTATCAGATCAGTTCTTCATCTCCAAGCAGACGATGATTGATTCTCCAGGTCTAGCAGACGTTCCTGCACCATTCATATTTCACTTTATAAATCATTAGAAAGACCAGAGGACCAATGGTCCTGTAAACGCTCACCTGAAACCTGAGGTACATGTATATACCAATAAACTCGCATGACTAGAATTGTAATATTCATGTATATAACCCCAGGGCCGGGTAAGAGCAACCCCTGGAGTCAATTTCTTTAACAAATCATAAAACTTCAGACCATTTGCCAATTAACTGCAAGTTTTGCCCTTCAAATGACATTTTAACAATTTTCCCCATTCAAATGCATGGGCGACCTAAGTTGACCTTGCCATAAAATAGGTCAAAGTCATCCAAGGGTCATGATTTATATAAACTTTGTAGAGTTTCATTGCCTGATGCTTCATGCCAAGTTTCAAAATCATAGGCCTTCTGGTTCTGGAGAAGAAGATTTTTGAAGGTTTTTGCTATTTATAGCCATGGCGGCCATCTTGGTCATGTGACATTGACCATTTATATAAACTTTCATTCACACTTCCTAACAATGCTCCTCATAAAGTTTGGCTTTGATTGGCCAAGCAGTTTCAGAGAAGAAGATCTTTGAATATCCCTGTAATGTACATGTATATTGCCCCGGGGTGGAGGCAGACAGACCCCTGGGGTCCAAATTTTTTCAGAATCATCAATCTTAAGTCCATTTACCCATTTCCTGCAAGTTTTTCCCTACAAATGAAATTTTAACACTTTTCCCCATTCAAATGCATGAGCGACCTATGTTGACCTTGCCGTAAAATAAGTCAAGGTCATCCCAGGGTCATGATTTATATAAACTTTGTAGAGCTCCAGTCACTGATGCTTCACACCAAGTTTCAAAATCATTGACCTTCTGGTTCTGGAGAAGAAGATTTTTAAAGGTTTTTTCTATTCATAGCCATGGCAGCCATCTTGGTCATGTGACCTTGACCATTTATATAAACTTCCTTTCCCCCTTCCCAAGGATGCTCCATATGAAGTTTGGCTTTGATTGGCCAAGCGGTTTCAGGGGAGAAGATGTTTCATTATTATGGAAATATACATGTATATAGCCCCGGGGCAGGGGCAGACAACCCCCCAGGGGCTAAAATTTTCCATTAACATTAATCTTCTGTCCATTTGCCTATTCCCAGTAAGTTTTACCCATTAAATAGCATTTTACCATTTTTTCCCATTCAAATGCATTGGCCACCTAAGTTGACCTTGCCATAAAATAGGTCAAGGTCATCCTAGGGTCATGATTTATATAAACTATGATGGGCCCACGTCCCCGATGCTACATACCAAGTTTCGTGGAAATCCGCCCACTGGTTCTGGAGAAGAAGATTTTTAAAGGTTTTTGCTATTTATAGCCATGGCGGCCATCTTGGTCATGTGACCTGGACCATTTATATAAACTTTCATTCCCCCTTCCTAAGGATGCTCCACATGAAGTTTGGCTTTGATTGGCCAAGCGGTTTCAGAGGAGAAGATCTTTGAAATTGTGAACGACGGACGGACGACGGACGGACGCCGGAGCATGGGTATACTATAAGCTCACCTGTGAGCCTTCGGCTCAGGTGAGCTAAAAAAGTTAAAGCCAGAAATACCTTAGCTATCAGATCTGTTCTTTCATCACCAAGGTGTTTGATATTTTCTTTAGCAGACGACAGTTGATTCTCCAGTTCTAGCAGACGTTCATCTTTCTGTTTAGATTTTCTTATCTCTTCCTCAAGATCTGCTGTTTTCTCTCGAAGTTTCACTTTTAGTTCATCGCCTCCTTCAACCTGCAATATTCAAACTTGTATTGAATGTTTTTAACTACATCATCAACTGTTTTTGTTCTAATTAGCAAACATACTCCAATAAGAGCATAAAGTCAGTTCATTTTTGAGCAATCTAAGAAATCATTCTTATTAGCACAAAATATTTGACAATATATATTTCAGCCCTACAGACTTCTTGATAAATATTAGTTTTTAGCATGAGAAAAATGCTGCAAGCGTGATGAGATACATAATTGTTAATTTAATGCATTATCTTCAGTTATAGAAGAGCACTGCACAATGTAACACCCTACTGCCTCTAATCTAATCTAAGGGACACCTTTGCCTATAATCTCATTATAACACAATATCACTAATAACATGGTCTGTTTCAATGCAACCCAAAGACAGCATTATAAAGAGGTTGACCTGTACAATACCTCAGTTTGGTAGTGCTGTTGAAGGTCTGTCAACTGTTTAGTCAGGTCTTCAATCTCCGCTTTCTGGGTTTCTATTTCACTTATATGCTGTAAAATAAAATATTACATTTAGCAGTTGAAGCATTCCTGAAAAACTGTCACATTTTTGTGACCAAAAATTGTCACATTTTTATCATTTTCAATGTCTTTGTTTTCCGCCCTATTCATCCTTTATCTCCATACTTGTTACCAGAAATATGCAAAACAAAAGTTAGGAAGATAAATCATAAGGTTATGGACCTGGGAACCAGACAACATACGGATACATGCCCAATAAGTAGGCCTAAAATGGCTCAAAACTTCACAATTGGCAACTTTTTGGGGTATGCTTTTGGCGTTTTACAAATGTCAGTTAATTTAACTGAGGACTGTTTGCTGATATTTTTCACAAACATAAATGTTTGAAGTATTGATAACTGTTCTCAAGTGCTTAATTACGATAGAAATAAAGCCAATTATGCGGTTTAAAAAATCATGAATTGTATGGTCACATTTGTATTACTTCCTATTTTGGAAAAGTGATGAAAAATCGTCATATTCGATCATGCTTTTCACAAAGTGACCATTTACCGTCACACAAAATGGGACGAAAAACCGTCACAAACAAATGTGACGGTTTTTCAGGAATGCTTCAACTGTTTAGTGGCTTTAACATTCTAGACCAGTCATGATCTTTCAGTCATGTTGGAATGGAGCCAACCCCTCCTAAGTAGAACAAACGCTTGAGTAAATGCAACTTCTGCAAGGACAAAAGGGGTTTAAGTGGGTATATTTTCAGGGACATGTTATCTTGATGCACTGTAACAGACTAATAGAGCAGCTCACCTTTTCCAGTTCTAATTTTGCAGCAGAAATTTGATGGTCTTTAGACTTTATCTGGCTCTGGTTCTCAGTTTTAATGTCTTGCTTCTCTTTCCCTAGGTCTCTAATCATGCTATCCTTCTCTTCTATAGTTTGCTGAAGCTGTAATGGACAAAAATACCAACATTATATCAACGCATTTACTGTAAGTTTTAAAATGCTCGAGAGCACTTAATTCTTTTAAGTCCAGTGACGTAAACTATAAGACTGTTTATCATGTTAGCTGGTTCACTTATTTAAGACTTGTTACTTTGTTCACTTATTTTCAACTTGCAATGTTTATTCCTACCTATAACTGATCCCCGCCAATATTAGCTTTGTACATATCTGGTTTAAGTCCAGTGATGTCAGCTGTAAGACTGTCTATCATGTTAGCTGGTTCACTCATTTTAGACTTGTTACTTAATTCACTTATTTTAGACTTGTACTTAGTTCACTTATTTTAGACTTGGTACTTAGTTCAATTAATTTATGAAACGAATGTAATAAACAAAGAATAAAATGTTTAACTTTTATATTTGTTATCAATTATTTCACATAACATGAATGCAAACAATATATATGTATAATTGGCCCACAAGGTCACAATAGCTTGCCCCGCCTGTTCGCCCACAGTGTCTGTGTAGTCGAGAAGCAAAAAACTGCAAAACCCAATCTATTTTCACAAGTAGCCGAAACTGTTACTGTACGGAATCAATGCGTTCAAGATAAATTTCAACCATACTGAAGATAGAGACATTTGCCAGTCTGTTTCATTCAATTACTCTGATATTATGCTTTATGACTATGAATATTTTGATTCATTCTGTGAAAATGACTTCGGTTTATCTTTATAATATTATCTCCTGAGCGCAAGAATTCCGCTTATAATATTATCTCCTGAGCGCAAGAATTCCGCTGACTGTAGAGCAGAAAAAATTGACTGCTTCAAAATATGCAGACCAGCAAGTCCTAGTATCCTACAGGGCCTAAAAGTTGTAGCACTACAGCTACTTTCTCCGGCCTGTGGCCAAAAATATCGCGGCAATGACGCCCCATTACATAGCTGAAATAACATCCAAATTGCAGCGGCTAATATATAGTACACATATGTATGGCAATTTGCCCTTAATCAATTTCATAGCTTTTGGCCAATGAATTTGGTCTGCTTTGTTAATAACTTTCATCAAATTCAGTCTTGGTATACATGATCAGTAATCACTGCTGATGTTCCCTAATGCATTGTCTAATATAGGACTTGCAAATGATTCGTTTAGCATAAACAGAAGGCAACATGTCTGATAAAAGTAACTAATGCAAAATAAAATGGTTATGAAAAAAGAATGATACAGGTCCTGAAAGCAGAGATTCGATAATTAGCATGGTATCCCTAGGCGCATCAGTTTAGACAGCAACAAAGGAAACTGCCATCCAAACACAGAGGCTACGTTACTCTCCAAACTGCAAAATTTCTGAGTCTCCCCATCGAAAACAACACAGCCAAAACTCTGTAGCGATAAGAAACCTCAGAAAAATAGCAGCTTAAAATATAGACACTAGTCTAGTGCGCTCTATTACCCAGTGATACCGTAAAGAAAAGGATGTGCCGGTTGTGGACAACCAGAGGGCGGGAAAAGACCCGGTCAAGCGGATGAAGAATTTGTCCTATCCGAAAGCAGGACCAGATCGATTCCCACCCCCAAGACATCCACACTACACCGTATAGCAGCTGCAATAATGCTGCTCGACCACCAGAAAAATGCAGCTCACAAACAGGGCCAGCAATTGTGTCAGAAGCTACGCGACACACAAGATGACTTGCCATTGAACCAACACACACAATAAATGTTCCTCCATAAGTATAAATGTTCCTCCATACGTCATGATCACATATATTTATCCCTATGTCCGAATCCCTGAATAGAAACGTCTGGTACATTGAACCAACACACACGATAAATGTTCCTCTATAGGTATAAGTGTTCCTCCATACGTCATGATCACATATATTTATCCTATGTCCGAATACCTGAATAGAAACGTCTAGTACATACCCGATGACATATATGCCAGAGTAAGTCATTGGTAATGATAACGCAACCACCATTTTACAGTGGAAGGCTCAGTCCCGTGGTAGAAAAACTGTCCATATATCCCCGGACGGCCCATTCAGCAATAAATCGTATATGGCAAGTGAACATCAAGATGGCATTAATTGTCTGAAACGAGTGAACAAAGTTTGGCAGTATCATAGTATAGAAAAAAGGGGGTAGTGGAGGGTGGGTTGATTTCAAATTGCCGCTGACAATATCCGCAAGACCGGAACAACAACGGACTTGCGCAAGCGCACTGATTAAAAGGCTGCACTTGTTTGGTAGTATATATGGCTGTCCGATCTAAATTCTGAAAAACGAACAGAATGACTAAAAACCGGAATCACATTAAATACCAACCCAACCTCACACTACATTCGTTCAAAATTAAAGTCAAGCATATTGTACAACAATAGCTTTTATTAATTTATGAAACGAATGTAATAAACAAAGAATAAAATGTTTAACTTTTATATTTGTTATCAATTATTTCACATAACATGAATGCAAACAATATATATGTATAATTGGCCCACAAGGTCACAATAGCTTGCCCCGCCTGTTCGCCCACAGTGTCTGTGTAGTCGAGAAGCAAAAAACTGCAAAACCCAATCTATTTTCACAAGTAGCCGAAACTGTTACTGTACGGAATCAATGCGTTCAAGATAAATTTCAACCATACTGAAGATAGAGACATTTGCCAGTCTGTTTCATTCAATTACTCTGATATTATGCTTTATGACTATGAATATTTTGATTCATTCTGTGAAAATGACTTCGGTTTATCTTTATAATATTATCTCCTGAGCGCAAGAATTCCGCCACGAAGAATATTGAGAACATAGTGAAAAATATTCGACCCGCCAATTCGCAGCGGTCACAAAATGTAAAAGAAAATTTTGGCAATCAGAAATTGAAAATGGCAAGGAACAAGAATTAGCATAAAAAATTATGACTCAAAGACTTTGACAGCAGTGTGAATGAATGCCTCAATGCCGCCCTGAAGAGAGTTGCAAAATAGAGCATTCCCAACAGGAGACATGTGGCACCCATCAGTGGCAAACAGGCCAGGGCAATCGACAGTGACATCATGTTTCAAAACTCTGCCGTTAGGGTGCACTGAAACTAGTTGCCGCCCTAACTGATTAAAACGAAGTCGTTTGCGATCCCAGCACTTCCAAGGAGAAGTGGGCGGCGCATACTTCCACTTCAACCGGGGAAGAATCTCACTCCAGACAATTAACGTTTGTGGAAATAACCTAAACAGGTGATTAAAATCACGTTGCATAATTCTTTTCATTTTTTGCATTTTGGTAAACACTACATCATTACCACCTAAGTGGATGAGGATTATTTTTGGTGTAGCATGTAAACCAATCCATTGAATTTTGGACCGCAGGTCTTGCCATGTCATTGACCCTTTCCCGAGCCACCGGATACACCAACGTTGAGGATCCAAATACAAATTGTGCCGGTGAGCAGAGGCAGCCCACTCATCGGCTCGTGAAACGAGGGAATCCCCCACAATCCATATGTCTGAAAATTGAAAAGAAACTGTTAACAATAATGAATGCTCATAAAGAAACAAACACTATGAAAAACATGGTCGAATGAAACAGGAAAGCATTAGATTTCCAGCGACCAAGTTTCAGGATCTGAACAGAAGGAGGATTGCAATCCACTGATTGAAGGCAGTAAACCGTTGAAATAATAAACTACGATCTTTGCCCCTGAAGAAACAAAAAACCACGAAATCATGGTCGAATGTAACTGGAAAACGCACTGGACTTCCAGCGACCAAGTTTCATGATCTGATCAGAAGGAACTCCGCTGATGGCCAAGGAGGTTGCTCGACCGATCCTAAACGAATGGCTCCTGTAAACCTTTGATGATAACCCAATGTGAGAAATGGCTTTAGACAATATAGCACCAAATTGGTAACGAGTTAATGGTAGCATATTGGCATGACAAAACAAGTTTCCAGAAATCGATCCCCGCAGAGACAAGTATCTCTGCATTGCGAAAACAGGACAAATTGACATGTTCGAATCAGACGGTATGTTGATAAAAACTGGTCTCCCATATTGATTGGTTTTTGACATGCGAAGACGTACTATCATTTTGTTGGACGTGATGCTAATATCTTCAAACATTAAAGGATATCCAGACTGTCGCTGATCTGTAAAAACCAATTCACCGACTCGAAATAAGCCAAAAAAGGCAAGGGAATATACGGAATGAAAAAGAGCTAATTCATACCGATTGTAGCAAATAAAAGGTAAGGATTGTACAATTCTTATCAAAATATCTTCTGTAATAGGGGCTCGAAGATCTTTTTTGGATTGCAAGCGCCTGAAACCTTCCAAAATCTTCCTGATAACGAAGGATTCAATAGGGTCATCAATGTTACGCAACTTGTGCACGAAACTAATGGCAGACATGTACGTTGTGACAGATGCAGGAGAATAACCCTTCTGGTAACAAAAGGACACAAAAAATGCTAAATCAGAAACTGGCACTGGCCATATTTCGACTAAAGAATATTGGGATCGAAATGCAGAAAAACACTTCAGTGCATTGCTGTAGACTGCTTTAGTATTCTCCGATAGACTAGCACCAAGTAATAATTCACACCCTAATCGAAGACTTTCCAGAGATGGTCCGGCACTGCTGCTGGCTGCGGCTCTGCCTCTGGTGCCAGCTGGCGAAATTTCTGTAAACAAGATCGAGAG
Organism: Rugalucina vietnamica; assembly: GCA_964017185.1. Lineage (NCBI taxonomy): Eukaryota > Metazoa > Mollusca > Bivalvia > Lucinida > Lucinidae > Rugalucina > Rugalucina vietnamica. The sequence goes on from OZ024875.1 coordinate 41,237,656, forward strand.
AGACAGTCACTTAACACGTTAAGAGTCCCTAAAATATGTTTCCCCTTAATCACCATGTTGTGTCTTAAACACTCCATTGTTATCATTCTAACCAAGATCATAACACTGTCAGACTTAGAGGTCATTGAGTTCAAAATATAAACCACACTCTGATTGTCAGAATGGAAGAGCAACTTCTTGTTCTTTAACATGCGACCCCATACAACTAAACAAACCAAAATCGGAAACAGTTCGAGAACCGTAATGTCCTTCGTAATCTCTTTATCATGCCAGGATTGTGGCCAGATCCCATAAGTCCACTTGTGTCCAAAAACTGCACCAAAACCCAAACCTGTTCCAGCTGCACTATCTGTAAACAGTTCTACATCCTGGTTAGTAACCCAAAATCTGTCATGAAAAACTGAAATACCATTATAATTCTGGAAAAAAGTGAGCCACATCTCCAGGTCCTGTCGCATGGAAGAAGTGACAGTAAGGTGGTGGTGTGGCTTAGTAACACCCTTAGTTGAGTTGATTAGTCGCCGAAGAAATGGGCGCCCTGGAACAATCACCCTTGTAGCAAAGTTCAGACTTCCAATGAGCTGCTGCATATGTCGTAATTTAACAGATTTTTTATCTTTGACAAGGCAGATTTTAGAGATCAACTCATCTATCTTTTGCTTAGGCATGCGCACTACCATGTCATCAGAATCAATCTCCAAACCAAGATAGATAATCCGAGTTGTAGGCCAAACAGTCTTCTCTGAAGCAATAGGAAAACCCATTTGATCACAACAAAAAATGAAATTCTTCATTATAATCAAGCAATTGTTAGTCCCAGCCTCACCAGCAAATAGGAAATCATCAACATAGTGTTTAAGATCTCCGAACTGCGATTGTTGCTTTGCTACAGACTCCAAAAAGGTTGAGACCTTTTCCCATGAAGCACAAGGTATGCTGCACCCAAATGGCATGACCTTGTCAAAGTAAAAAGAGCCATCAAACATAAAACCTAGCTGATCAAATTCAGCGGGTGACACAGGAAGTAATCTATAGGCCATTTTGATATCAAGTTTCCCAAGTAAACATGCATGACCCATATCTTGAACCATATGAATAGCCTCATCAAAATGTGTGTATTTGACAGAACATAATTCAGGATCAATGAAGTCATTCAGCGAGTCCCCATCAGGAAAAGAAAGATGGTGTATAAGGCGAAATTCGCCAGGCGTCTTTTTTGCAACTAAACCAATAGGTGAAACCCTTAAAGTAGAAATAGGTCGCTGTTCAAAGGGCCCAGCAACTCTACCGCTGTCAACTTCAGATTTAATTTTCTGCCGCACTATCTCCGGGTGAACATCAACAGACTTCAGATTGTTTGCATCGCGAGGTAATCGCGAGCCAGTGTAGTGCAATGGAAATCCAAACTGAAAACCAAGAGCAATTTCATCAGCTGATTTAGTGTCGGAATAAAAACTTAGATAATGTTTCAGTTTTTCTAACTTCACTGGGGTCTTAGCCAAAGTAAAACGGTTATCTCCATCGCTGGTATCCGCGACCACGAGAGCGGAAGCCCCTAATGGAGGCCCGGTAAGGGCCTCCGTATCCGTATCGAAAGCCGCGAAAGCCACGCGCTGCTGCTGGAACATTTTTACCAGCTTGACACCTTATCATGCCATGGAATGAGCTGCCACACAAATCGCAAGAATGTTGATAGCGACAGCGGTAAAAATTGCAGAACCCTTGATTATTAAAATCTCTGCAAGAACCGAATTGAGATACATCGGATGTTGATGTAGTGGAAGAAACTGACATGGTCCTGAGCCATAGATCAGAATGAATTTGGCCCCAATTTGCAACCCTCGTCTCTTGTCGCGCCCGAAATTGTTCATCATAATGACGCCAGGAATAATTTGGAAATTTAGCTGCAGCATCACGGATAACCGAAATGTATTTCAGCAGCTCCTGGGTTTTATCAGGGTAGCGAGAAAGATAGATGCTCATAAAAATCAAAAACGCCTCAGTCCACTGTTCAATGGAATTGACCTTCTCCTTTGTTTGTTTAGGCCGTGCCTCAACTTTTCCATCAGAAACATGCAAAACACCCCCAGAACAAATTTCAGCTAATTCAGCATTTCCCTTCAAAAGGAGCACAATGTTGATGTACTTGTTATCCCAAATTTTTTGTTTCAACTGCTGAGGCACATGAACAGATAAATCATCATCTGCACATTTGACCAAATCGACAGGTTCTTCCACAACATCAAAAGAAAATGAAGGCAGGGTATTGGCGCGAGATTGTGGTAAGGAAGGAAGTGCACCGGAGGGAGATTGTTGTGTGTTAGCGGGGATTGGATCATTCAAAATCGCATTAATATTGAACATCTCTTCCACTAAGGGTAGCCGTGGAGTGGTACCTTGGCCTCGTGGAGGCCCATCGTCAAACAATGTGACTCGCTCATCTGAAGCCCTGGTGCGTTTGGGAACACGATCCGGTGCCGCGGCACGTCGCTTGCGACCCCTGCCCGACATTGCACAAATCTATATGGAGTAGCAGATGTAATTCAGCGGATGGAAAACGATAGAAATATTGATTTCAAATTGCCGCTGACAATATCCGCAAGACCGGAACAACAACGGACTTGCGCAAGCGCACTGATTAAAAGGCTGCACTTGTTTGGTAGTATATATGGCTGTCCGATCTAAATTCTGAAAAACGAACAGAATGACTAAAAACCGGAATCACATTAAATACCAACCCAACCTCACACTACATTCGTTCAAAATTAAAGTCAAGCATATTGTACAACAATAGCTTTTATTATTTTAGACTTGTTAGTTAGCTCACTTATTTTAGACTTGTTAGTTAGCTCACTTATTTTAGACTTGTTAATTAGCTCACTTATTTTAGACTTGTTAGTTAGCTCACTTATTTTAGACTTGTTAGTTAGCTCACTTATTTTAGACTTGTTAATAGCTCACTTATTTTAGACTTGTTAGTTAGCTCACTTATTTTAGACTTGTTAGTTAGTTCACTTATTTTAGACTTGTTAATTAGCTCACTTATTTTAGACTTGTTAGTTAGCTCACTTATTTTAGACTTGTTAGTTAGCTCACTTATTTTAGACTTGTTAATTAGCTCACTTATTTTAGACTTGTTAGTTAGTTCACTTATTTTAGACTTGTTACTTTGTTCACTTATTTTCATTTTACAATGTTAATTCCTGCCTATAATTGATCCCTGACAATATTAGCCTTGTAAATGTCTTGTTTTAGCCCAGTAATGTCGGCTGTTTGACTATCTATCGTCGTAGTTTGCTCACTTAATGTAGACTTACTCTGTTAATTTCTGTCTGCAACTCTTCCATAGCTACATGCCCTTGGTCTAATATTATCTTGTTTTAGCCCGGTGATGTCAGGTGTTTGACTGTCTATCGTGGAAGTTAACTCACTTAATGTAGACTTACTGAGTTAATTTCTGCTTGCAACTCATCCCTGGCTGTATTTCCCTCTTCTATATCTTGTTTAAGCCCAGTGATGTCAGCTGTTAGACTGTCTATTGCATTAGTTAGCTCATTGATCTTAGCGGATTTTTCCTGTAACTGTTGAATCACTGTGTCACTCTTCTCTTGACCCTAGAAAATCAAACACATTTATAACACTCATAGCACTAATGGCTAACTTTTCAAGAATGATGAGCCACGTCTTGAGAAAACCGGATTTTCGTCTATGCAAAAACAAAGGCGCAGATCAGCTGTGCAGTAACTGCACCCTCTTCTACTTATACCCATAATTTCAAGATTCTTGCCATCTTCTGTAGCTGCACAGGACGGTTTGTGTAAGACCAGTTTTCTGGCGTCGCGTCTCATATGAGAATCTATCAAGAGTTTGTGGATAAGACAATTCTGCCATAAGGGTCACTGTTTGACGTCACGAGGCTTATCGAGTGAAGTCCAACGGTGACCCGAGCGAAAGATTTGTCTATCTGATCTGAAAGCAAAGGTGTAATTCTTTTTCTTGCACATTTCAAGCACAAGTGCTTGATTTTCATTGATGATGTTTTCTTCAGCTGTGTCAGCCATTTTGAAATTGAACCAACTGATGTCATTGTGACGTCAACCCTTAATAACGAAGTTAAGTGACATCCTTTACAACCAATGTGCGTTTTTTTTTTTCTTCTTTCTTTAAGGAGAAAACTTATTTTAAGCACTATTCAATATTGTTTTATCTTTGTATATAATAAGAGCTGTCGCAGGACAGCGTAGCTCGCCTGACTTGTGCTTTGTCACTAAATCTATTAAAATCTATGACCCATGACCTTGACCTCAAGGTCTATCAGGTGGGCTGTGATGGTGCAGCATAAAACTTCAGACCAATACATGTATCTACCAACATGCAAAATATCAACTTGATCCATCTACATATTCAAGAGATATAGACTTATAAAAACTTTGACCAAAAACTTTAACATAAAATTTCTAAGTCTGTGACCTTGACCTAAAGGTCACTCAGGTGGGTCATGATGGAACCAATATCTATCATCTTCCAAAGTATCAACTTGACCCATCTACATATTCATAAAATACATGTACCTAGACTTACAAAAGCTTTAACCAAAAACTTTAACACAAAATTTCTAAGTCTATGACCTTGACCTCAAGGTCACCCGCGTGGGTTGTGATGGTACAGAATAAAACTTCAGACCAATATCTACCAACATGCCAAGTATCAACTTAATCCATCCACATGTTCAAGAGATATAGACTTATAAAAACTTTAACCAAAAACTTTAACATTAGAGCAACGCCGACGCTAACGCCGACGCTGGCGCGACTGCAATAGCTCTTCCTGTACTTTCGTACAGGCGAGCTAAAAACAACATAATATCAATTATTCTCCTCCTGCATCAGTTACTGGTAAAATGATGTGTTGATCACCAAATGCTCTTTCACAAGATCAATCAATCCAGCCTTAATTAATCTGAAATGACTTCTGCTTTAAGGATAAAAGCTATTTGTATGAGATGACTTTTTTTTAGCAAATTAGGTTGAAGATTTCAATGAACTTTGTATATAACTATATTTTGAATGTTTGAAAATCAAAATCCAGAACACCAAGCCCACCTTCTGTATGTTTTCCTGAGTCTGTACCAACTGTTCTTCCTTCACGACCAGCTGTCCCTGGAGTTGTTTCAGATCGAGACCAGCCTGCTTCAGCTCACCCTCAAGCTTGCTGATCCTGGTCTCCTTGTCACTGATCACAGTCTGCATGGCTTTCGTCTCATTTTCTTTAGTGCTGATCTTGCTGGATTAGAAATATGGGCAGAGTTAGCTAGCTATGATTCTTGTTGATTTCACTGACCCATATTTGACGAATGGATTTTCCCATCATTATCATTTGGGTGAGTCCACTTTCGTTTTTTTGATTTTTAAATTTTATTCAATTTTTCCATGAAAATTCTCTCAGCAAACAGAATAGCCCCAGATGGGACGCTGCATTCTACGGTGTCACATCTGGGGCTATTCTGTTTGCCTATGTCCTATAAAAAGGACGCTAGGCTTCAACCAGTTAAAAAATGTTTGAAATAAGGATTTAACTATGAGTCTAAGACCTGTCTGTGAAGTTAACTAAAACCAGAACTATGTAAAATAATATTTCAATATGAAAATCATATTGCATAGGTAGCTTATGTTAAAAAGAAGCATCAAAGATATTTTTTCTTTCATTTCAAAGAGGTCCTTTGATGCATATTTAGAATATACAGGAAAATTAAATGAAGATTTTGATTTCTTTTAAAGCGGTGTTTTATAAGAATTATTTGCATCATGGACTCTTCCTGATAATCAAAGTAGTACCACAATTAAATTTGAGCTCTGGTTTAACAAAAACTATGGTTTAAAAAAAACTTTGGTTTAACAAAAACTATGGTTTAACAAAAACTATGGTTTAACAAAAACTATGATATACATGTGCTGAGTAATCTGCTCAACAGCAAGAACCTCTACCTTTCCAAGACCTTCTTTTCAGCTGCAGCTTTTTCCAGATCTTTTTCCAATCTGTTTATAGTGCTCTCCCTTTCTTTCAACTGCTTTTGTATTGAGCTCATTGACTGGTTGGCTCCTTCTTCCTTTGACTGAAAATCTTTAATCTTATTGGCTAATTGCTCTTTCTCAGACTTGATCTTGTTATTCTGTCTGTCTTTTTCTTCAATTTTTCTCTCAGCTTCAGAGATTTTCTGTGTCAGTTCTTTTTCTTTTGTGGAATGTTGAGTTTGTAGCATTTTCAGTTCAGCAACAGATTTTACTAGGCTGGTCCGAAGTTTGGAAATGTCACCATCTTTTTCTTGCATTGATTTCTCTGTGTCCTGTACTTTCTGAGTCAGCTGAAGAAACATAAAAGAAAAATAGTGTAAATATCAACTAATAACCTACATACATCCACTTCTATAAGTTTTAATTACTGTAAGTTTGGAAATGTTCACAAGAACTAAATGATTCCTTATATCAGCTAAACTATTGCTTCATGAATTCAAAGATCGTAGCTAATATTGGAAAAAAATCTTTTATCATGCATATTTAAGTTATGGCATTTTTTATTAATTTGTAATGTAAATGTTGTAAATATGAATCCAAGATGTGACATATGAGATGTGTCATATAAGAAAAAAGACATTTTGCCTATGCAAAAACAAAGACACAGATCAGCTGTGCAGCAACTACACAGCTGATCAGTGTCTTCAGTTTTGCTATATAGATAGTACAATTCCTCTTTTTAATTCTGAAATTTCAAGCTTCTAGCCTTCTCCTGTGGCTGTAGAGTCAGGTTAGTGTCGGACCTAAAGGGAAACCTGGAGACCAGTTTTATAGTGACACAGCTCATAGAATCTGTTCCTACCTGACCCAGTTTCTCCATAAGACCTTTGACCTCTGTGTCCTTGACATTGGCCTGTTCCTGAATGGCCTGTAACTGTTTCTCAGCTTCTGAGAGGGACGTCTGTAGTCTTCAAAATATACAACATGTATAGATATAATTTAGAGATAAGACAGAGCCTAATGAAAATTCGCGAAACAGATGCTTTTTAATTTACTTTGCCATAAATGTACATTTACTTCAAAACTGAACATCAAAATTATCATAATATTCTGAGACATCATTCAAATGCATGAATAATGCTTAATGTTGTTAATGGAAGCATTAATTCAATTTCTATTTTATCTACTCCCTGAAATAAAAATCAAATTGAAAAGCAACTAGATATAGCATCTAAGTCTGTCCTACAGATTCCTAACAAAATGTCAAAAAGTCAACTTAATAAATATGGTGAATTGGTGATTAATGTTTAAATCAATTGAAAGTATTAGCCGGTTATCCTATCCCTAAGATTTTGGTACAGCTTGTATTTGAATCTATGCAGACTTGCACACTGGATTCTTTCATGGATAAATCATCTCTGCATGGTTTCTAGTCAGAAGGCTTGTGATGGGAAAAGCTTTTGGGTTAAAATGACAGATACAGAAGCTTTGGAATGAAAACTAGGCCCTGGGTACAAAAAACACTATGAATTCGAAACATCTTAAAAAAGTTGTAAAAAAAAAAATGTCTTTTTTTTTTTCTTTATCTTAAATGTGCATACAACATGTGAAGACAAAAATTAAAATTGGCAAATTGTTCGTGAACTAACCCAATACCTGAATATGCAAAACTAACTTAAAATATTTAGAGCACTATTTACTTACAATTGTTGCAGGCTTAAGCAATGTTGTGAAATTGCAAGGAAGGATTAGAGTTTTAAAATGCATGGAACATGCTATAATGTTCCTAAAGTTGAGGATTTACATTTCAGCAGACAGTATAGATTTCAATTATATCATTTCTTTAGGAGGAGTCTGGGCAGCCTCTGACAAGTATGTGTAGAGCAAAAACTGCTAAAACATTTAGAAAGATTATAGCATCTTTGAGTGTCTAAATACAGAAATAAAAGGAAATGCATGGGTACCTTTGATATAAAACGGTGTTTACTGTCTAGCAGGCAAAATTCCTTATTCTAGCAGGCAAATTTCATATGGGCTGGGATCAGCAGGCAAAATTCCTTATTCTAGCAGGCAAATTTCATATGGGCTGGGATCAGCAGGCAAAATTCCTTATTTTATATGGGCTGGGATCTGAGTCAGTAAGCTCTATGTGTCAGTACCTGTATGTTTCAAAATATTGAATTAGTTCACGAACTTTTTGGAATCCCAGTGAATACCTGGTTAGCTCTTCATTTGTAGGCATCTTTGATATTTCTTCTTTTAATTTTTTTATTTCTTCCTCCGATCTAGAAATAGAACACAGCATTTACACATGAGCGGCAACGCAAGAAAATCAGTCTTCGGGGTTTCCAACGAGGTCTTACACAAACCGGCCTGTAGTCACAGAACCAGGCTAAAAGCTTGAAATTTCAGATTTAAGAAGTGGGATTGTATTATCCGGGTAGCGAAAACAAAGGCGCTGATCAGCCTGCGTCTTTGCTTTCGCATAGGCAAAAATCCCGTTTTCTCATGACAAGGCTCACATAATAGCATATCTGACATCCCATTACTGACATCTGACATAGCACAGTTGGTAGCATGTTTCAGCTTAAGGGCTGGAATTGACAGGTTTGAATCACATGTTCACCATGCGTCAGATCACGAGTGGAGTAACAATTCATACATCAAATAAAATGATGCCCTGGACTAAAATTTATCCTGCTCATAAATGTTAAAATGCCAACAATTGTTGGCATTTTAACATTTATGAGCAGGATAAATTACAGGCTTTGGTGTTCTAAACCTTCAATTTTAATATATTTGGGCTATTTTTGTATTTATGAGCAGTTAAAATTTTATGCTCGGCTCAGTTGAACATGATAAGTTTCATAACCTCGGGAGCTACCCTCTACCACTAGGCCACGGCTCTCTGATGTCTTTGGAAACCTACCTGGCTAGATCTTCGGGTTTAGGGGCTTCCGCCAGCTGGGCTTCAAGTTTAGCTACTTCTTCCTCTGACCTGAAAATGACAGGAATCATGCCAGAAGAAGAGTTTCCCCTTTTAGTTTATGTTTCACTAATACATTCGACATACACAAATTTCTAGCGTATTTTCAATAAAATTATTTAGATATGTCTTCATATATTAGGTACCTACATAAAATATTGACCTCTAATTTAAGCTTGAAATGCAGTTAATAGGTATGATGACAAGCAAGTGGTACATTCATTATACAGGGCTTATTCTTCGAATATTTACTTAAAGTAGAAACAGTAGAAAACTAAGAATGACCAAATACATACTCAAATGGAAAAAAATACAGAAAGCTAAAATATGGACATTGAAAATTGCTGTGACTTCAACTGGAAAACATGTCCGTGAAATGTATACCCCCTTAAACCCCACTTTTATATAGAAAAAACTGGGGTTTGCAGGGATATACCTATTTTTCTTATTTTTGCTCCAAAACATAGGTTGTGGGTACTCATTAGAACTGCCTCAGCGAGGCGGTTCTAACGTGTACCCACAATCTATGTTTTGAGCAAAAATAAGAAAAATATCAAAATTTTTCTGCTGGAAATTTTCATAAAATTCTCTGTATATTGCATGGGCAAGTTTTCATAATGTTCAGTCCAGTTTTCCAGCAACACATACAGGTCATGTTTCTTCTTCAAGTCATTATATTCCCTCTGTAGATTTTCTTTCTCTCTCTCAGTTTCCAGTGCCATCTTGTCCATCAGAGTCTGCACTGAGATGAGCTCCTGCTTCAGTACTAACACATCCTCTGATCCTGGTCTACAGGGAAAGTGGGGAAAATGGAAGGAAATAAGGTCAAGGTTCGTGCAAGGTCACGATTTGAATAAATAATATGAGCCTTCGCATGAGAAAACCAACAATTTTGGTTTCCGATCAGTTACGACATAAACTGACCTGTACAGCCACAGAAGCAGGCTATAAGCTTGAAATTTTGGGTGTAAGCAGAAAAGAAATTGTACAATTCATGTAGTGAAAACAAAGGCGCTGATCAGCTGTGCAATTAGTGCACAGCTGATCAGCGCCTTTGTTTTTGCCTATGCAGATTGTTAGTTTTCCCATGGGGCGGCTCATATGTGTATATCAATGGATAAGGGAGTGCAATAAATACACGTAGGTTTGGTTTGGTTGTGATTTAACATCCCAGTCAACAATTTTTCAGTCATGTTGTGACTGAGTATTCTCTTCTAGGGTATTATCCACTTGTTCAAAATTAATGATGTCGTTAGTTAACGAATCGTTAAAATTTCAAATGGCAATATTACAAATACAGTTATTATTATTTTTTTTTTTTTTCTGAAAAAACGTGCAAATCCTTTGAATGGCAAAAGATTCTCACATTTTTTCAACAAAAAATAACAGTGTATTTGCTTTTGGAGTTGATATATAGTTAACAAATTGAGGGCTTAATGACAGCTTTAGCTAACAAAGTTTTGAACAACTGGGCCCTGTACCACAAAGGCATCACTCTCAATTGCAATTAAAAGGGACATCCTCAATTTTCAAATGCGCTTTAATTATTCTGGGCCCAGTTGTTCAAAAATAACGACCCCGTTAGTGAACGTTTCGTTAAAATTTCAAACATTAATATTACAAATACACTGTTTTTTTTTGTTGAAAAAATGTGAGAATCCTTTGCAAAGCAAAGGATTCTCACATTTTTTCAACAAAAAATTACAGTGTATTTGCTTATGTAGTCGGCATTTACTTAACAAGTTGAGGTCTTAACGATGACGTTAAGCTAACGAAGTTTTGAACAACTGGCCCCTGTCAGCTAAAACAGATTCCACTATACTAAAGTGCTTCAAAGCATAAATCTCTCAAGCTGTTCAGAAAACAGAATGCTGTGCTGGCAGTAATGTTTGAGGACCTGGGCCCAGTTGTTCAAACTTAACAACATCGTTAGTTAACGATTCTTTAAAATTTCAAACATAAATATTACAAATACACTGTTATTTTTTATTGATAAAATGTGAGAATCCTTTGCATTGCATTTAGGATTCTCACATTTCATCAACATAAAAATGACAGTGTATTTGCTTAAGAAGTCGGCATTTACTTAACAGGTTAAGGTCTTAACGATGACGTTAAGCTGACGAAGTTTTGAACAACTGGCCCATAAGGTTAAGCTAATGGAAAATATTGAGGAGGTGGTATTTAAAGACAAAACAATGAAATACCTTTGAGACAACTGTGATTCTATACTCTTCACATACATTTCTCTTGTTTCCATTTGTTGCTGAAATCAAACACATCTGTTACTTAAGCAACCATGGAATATTGGCCAGTAGCTAATTGTTACAGTTGTTAAAGACACCATTCCCTCACAGCCTCACTCTGGAAAGCCTTTAAATTTTCAAGCCTTTAAAACTTATTTTTATGACTTGGTTGCTCATCTAGGATGAATTTTTCTATACATGTTATGACAATGAAAATGTGCTTTGAATACAGAATAGAATAGAACAGAACAGAATAGAATAGAATAGAATAGAATAGAATAGAATAGAATAGAATAGAATAGAATAGAATAGAATAGAATAGAATAGAATAGAATAGAATAGAATAGAATAGAATAGAATAGAATAGAATAGAATAGAATAGAATAGAATAGAATAGAATAGAATAGAATAGAATAGAATAGAACAGAACAGAATAGAATAGAATATAGCATATAACTACCCAAGTAAACAGCTAAGGCTTATACATAGGTATGGATGGTTTGACCAACTATTTGAGCCACCTCATGGGAAAACCAACAATCTGCATAGGCGAAAACAAAGATGCAGATCAGCTTCGCGGTAACCGCGAAGCTGATCAGCGCCTTTGTTTTTGCTACTCGGATAGTACACTTCCTCTTCTACTTAAATCCGAAATTTCAAGCTTCTAGCCAGCTTCTGTGGTTGTACAGGCCGGTTTGTGTCGGACCTGTTTGGAAACAACATTGTTGGTTTTCCCACGAGGCGGCTCATTTTTCCTGAGAAAGTTCCAATCTTCTGAGCTGTTAACGAGTAATCAAGTGGTAAGTCTTTGCCATTGAAGCACAAGCAGCCCATCTATTTCTCATGGCCCCAATGAGCTCATGAAATGGATGTACATGTTACACATATTAGTGATCCTATTCCTTTAAGTCTGTTAGTAATACCTTGAGTGTAACAATATGGTCATCTAGAGCTTTCTTCTGGGCTTCAGCTTCATCAGCTCTCGCCTTGGCATTCACTGTCTCTGCTGCCTGTGGGATGACAGAAAGTGTATTAGGTCAGATAAGGTATGCTGAAACAAATTAGGTATTGAGTGTATTGATTTTCAATATTTTTCACCTTTTGGGGGAACTAAGCATATGTATATTGAAAATTATACAAGAACTCCGCAGATGTCGATATCGCACCTGCATCGGGCAAAGTCAATAGACCGTGAAATATAGTTCAAGGGCACCGGGTCAAGATGCGTGAAGGGCATGTCAAGGACAATTACTATGCCAGGTTTCAGACTGGCAGCTATCTCTGATGTTGAGAAAACCAAACTTCGACGTGAAAAATTTCAAAGTCAGTGGACCATGAAATATAGGTCAAGGGCACCGTGTTAAGGTGCGTGCTTGAAGGGTATGTCAAGGACAATTACTATGCAAGGTTTCAGACTTGCAGCTATCTCTGATGTCAAGAAAACCAAACTTCAACGTAAAAATTTTCGAAGTCAGTGGACCGTGAAATATAGGTCAAGGGCACCAGGTTAAGGTGCGTGCTTGAAGGGTATGTCAAGGACAATTACTATGCATGGTTTCAGACTTGCAGCTATCTCTGATGTCGAGAAAACCAAACTTCAACGTGAAAATTTTCAAAGTCAGTGGACCGTGAAATATAGGTCAAGGGCACTGAGTTAAGGTGCATGCTTGAAGGGTATGTCAAGGACAATTACTATGCAAGGTTTCAGACTTGCAGCTATCTCTGATGTCGAGAAAACCAAACTTCTACATAAATGTTGACAAAACTTCGATGTAAAAATTTTCAAAGTCAGTGGACCGTGAAATATAGGTCAAGGGCACCGGGTTAAGGTGCGTGCTTGAAGGGTATGTCAGAGACAATTAGTGTGCAAGGTTTCAGACTTGCAGCTATCTCTGATGTCAAGAAAACCAAACTTCGATGTAAATGTTGACGGACGGATGAACACACGAACGAACGAACGGACGGATGGACAGAAATTTGGACTCCTATATCACACCCTGCTATAAGCAGGTGCGATAAAAATCAACCTCATTATAATGCAGTCTTTGGGGTCCATGGATACAGACTGTGTTATAAGTGAAACTGTGTCATAATGAGGTTATTAGAATAGACATAAAGCAAAATAATTATTTCAGGGGCCATGAAATGGCCCTGTTATATTGTAAACTGCACTGTAGTGAGGCACATTAATGAGCTTGAATTGTACTTCTTAATTTGAACAACACACTGAATTGAATAACATGAGAAAACCTGATTTCTGCATAGTTCAAAACCAAATGCACAGATCAGCTGAAATAAAATAAATGTGCAGCTTATCAGCGGCTTTATTTTTGCTGAATTCCTAAACTTCAAAATGCATTTTACACATCATATCATCTTCTGTGATCATTCTGTCAAGTTTGTGTCTAACATGGTCCTAAATCCTGATTACAGCTTTTAATACTCATAATGCAGCTACATGTAATTTTGATTATTTTGACAACAGGAGCCAGTTGTTCAAAACTAACGACGTCGTTAGTTAACGTTTCGTTAAAATTTCAAACATTAATATTACAAATACACTGTTATTTTTTGTTAAAAAAATGTGAGAATCCTTTGCACTGCAAAGGATTCTCACATTTTTTCAACAAAAAATAACAGTGTATTTGTTACTTTAGCTGATATTTGCTTAACAAATTTATGTCTTAACGATATCGTTAAGCTAACGATGCTTTGAACAACTGGGTCCTGAACTCATACCAATGTAGCAGCCTTTGTAGCATATGTGTCTTTCTCTGTCGTGAGTGAATCTATCTGACTGGACTGTTCAGAGATCTTCACTTGTAAATGGTGAACCTCCAACCCCACTGAAAAGGATAGACAAATATTGCTGATTACTAAATAATGCACACAGCTGTGTTGCTGATGCCTGAAATGATATGTTTAGTCTCACATCTTGCTGGGGTATACATATGAGCCGCCTCGTGGGAAAACCAACAATGTGGTTTCCGAACAGGTCTGACACAAATCAGGCTGCACAGTCACAGAAGCAGGCTAGAAGCTTGAAATTTCGGATTTAAGAAGAAGAGGAATTGTACTATCCGAGTAGCGCAAACAAAGGCGCTGATCAGCTTCGCGGTTATCGCGAAGCTGATTGCTTCGCGGTTACCGCGAAGCTGATCTGCGCCTTTGTTTTCGCATATGCAGATTGTTGGTTTTCCCACAAGGCTCATATGTCTTTTGTCTAAAAAAAACTGTATGTAATGGGACCAAATCTGCTGACCCTTTTCATCTAGTTTTTAGTTGTGAAAACATACAATATGAGACATGATAATTATTACCATATAGGTTCTGCTTTCTTTTTTTCTACAGCAGCCAAAACAACATTCAACAGACGAAATAACTTACACAATGTTCTGCTTTCCTCTGACCCTTTTAATTGTAGTCTCATCATCTCTAGTTCATTCTTATCCTGAAACATATACAAGGGATGCAAAGACGTTGGGTTTTTGTGGACTTATTGTTGACTTTTTTATTCTGCTATATTGTTGCTAGATATCTGACTAGGAAGTCAATGGACCATGGAATATAGGTCAAAGCCAACAGATCAAGATGCATGCTTGAATGGTATGTCAGGGACAATTACTATGCAATTTTTCACACTCACAGCTATCACAGGTGCAGAAATAAACCAAACTTTGGCGTAAATTTTCAAAGTCAATGGAACATGAAATATAGGACAAGGGTCAAGGTGCGAGCTTGAATGGTATGTCAGGGACAATTACTATGCCATGTTCACACTCACAGCTATCAAAGGTGTAGAGAAAACCCAACTTTTCTATATTTGACCAAATTTGTCGGACATCCATGTTTAAGAGCACTTTTTTGCCTTTTGAGACCCTATCAAGGGAAGAACAATTTATATTTTTGTTAAGTACAAATGACACAGAGATATTAACCTTATTAATGTTGTTTATAGAAAGGTGCCTGCAGATACGACAGTCCTCAGGTAGATAATGCAGCTGTAACAAATCTTTTTCAGAGACATTTACAACATTTTATTTTAGTAATTATATGTGTAGTTTGTCCTGTACGTTGGTATACGTCTTATATGTCTTTGAAGTGTCTTTTATGTTTTTTGGTCATGATTCTCTGTTAAGGATCAATACTGAATAAATTTTGACTTGACTACACAGCTCAGAAAGTCGAAATATTTGTATATAATTGTGTATAGGTCAAAATTTTGTACAATCAAATATATGAATGGGTCACTTTTTTCGAAGGCATGATATATGAATGGGTCCCTGGGTATGCAAAATTAGCCTTGCCAGATATATGAATGGGTCCCTGGGTATGTTTTAAAGTATTTGGCGGCACGTCCGTACCAAAATTAGCACCCCCCCCCCCATGTCAAGGATAATTACTATGCAAGTTTCACACTTAAGCAGTCATATGTGAAGAGAAAACCAAACTTTGACATAAAAAATTATAAAGTCAATGGACCGTGATATAAGGGTCAAGGGCATCGGAACAAGGTGCATACTTGAAGGGTATGTCAAGGACAATAACTATGCAAGGTTTCATACTCACAGCTATCACAGGAGCAGTAAAAAACAAACTTTGACATGATTGTTGACAGACTGATGTGCAAACAGATGGAAATTTGGACTCCTATATTGTACCCCACTATAAGCAGGTGTAATAAAAAAAATACTTCTGACAGTCATACTGGTATAGCTCTACTATTTTCATATCCTAACATTAAGCCATAAGTTTAATACTGAAATTGGGCAAGTTGATTGTGTCTTGTCTGGTCACCGGATGAACACATGGGAGGTTACTTCTGTTACCTTTCTAGTAGACATTTACCACATTACACAGGAAGTCAGTTTTCACTGAAAATCTCTCTTACCTCCCCTGACATAGGACCAGAGCTACTTCCCTTCCCCTGCTGATCATTCAGCCTCCGTCGTAACTCTTCAATCTCCTGACGTAGGGCAAACACATCTCCATCCCTAGAGAGTATCAAACAGATCTAACATAAGTGCTAATCTATCACTGAATAAATTTATTACTTCAAGGAAAGTATAAGATACCAGATTTTTTTACCATATTGCATGGATCATTTTTCTGAAACAGATTAAAATGCATTTGAGTATAAGGAAGGTTTTTTTCATATGTGACCTAGCCTTCCATCTGCAATTTTTAAGAAAAAGCAGACCAGCAGAATCTATACTCTAAACATAGTCTTAGTCTACAATAGTGGTCATGTACATAAAATAAGCTGTTTCGTAAGAAAACCAACGATGTGGTTTCCAAACAGGTCCGACACAAATCAGGGTGTACAGTCCCAGAAGCAGGCTAGAAGCTCGAAATTTCAGATTTAAGAAGAAGAGGAAGTGTACTATCCCTGTAGTGAAAACAAAGGCGCTGATCAGTTTCGCAAAGCTGATCTGTGTCTTTGTTTTCCCCTATGCAAAATGTTGGTTTTCTCATGAGGCGGCTCAAATATTTCACCTGTTTTCCGTAATTTTCTGTTCATGAGTGCTGTCATAGTGAGTTTGTAAGGCCTCTGGTGATTTGAGGGAGATTTTACAGATTGGACACAGAAATCCTTCCTGAAATATAGTTAAACACCTGTACAGTACAAGAATGAGAATTATCAACAAGTTAAAAGACACAATATATAAACATGTTCTTGGTTGATCCAATTTAAAGCTATTGAAGTTTTTGTAACCTTTATTCACCCCTACTATTTACATTGAAGCTTATTTGTGCCGATCGTACTATTTACATTGAAGCATAATTGTGCCGATGAAAAAATTCCAAGATCATGTATGACAAAACCTTGGCCCTTACTACCTCCCGTTGAACGTTTTCACTGCTTCCAAAGGATCAAACTTTTATATTTTATTCTTTATTTACTCAAAATCATCTATAAACACATTTTTTAATAAACATGCAAATTATCCAAAATGATCTTCAAAATGTAAACAGTCCTTTCCAACTGTTTAGTATGGAAAATCCATACAAAATTCTTCAGTTTAGGTTACCTCGTCCCCGGCTCCTGAGGGTATATTGTGGGCTGTCTCAAAATGTTTCTGTAAGGCATCAGCTGATGGCAGGTTCTTCATGCATTGTGGACATAGGAAACCCTATCAGAAGAATCAACAAACATTGTTGATTGTATAACCTAAACATTCAAACTATAAACTACATGTAGAATTGCTATAAAGGGAAAACCAAAATACATTATCATGTACATTGAGGGATATATAAACAATCTTGCAAAGAGAGGCAACTGAACATTCTTCTTTTTTGGGGGAGCAAAGCCGGTCATGCGCCTGTAAATTACTAGCATAGAGACAAAGAAAATAAGGTTGCCTTTTTAGAATGCCAACCATTCTCAAGACTATTAAGTCACTGAATGTGATAGACATGTACAAGAAAAGAAGTGGGCTTAAATTAATGATTATATTTGAGCCGCCTCATGGGAAAACCAACAATGTGGTTTCCGAACAGGTCCGACACAAACCGGCCTGTACAAGCACAGAAAAGAGCTAGAAGCTTGAAATTTTGGATTTAAGTAGAAGAGGAATTGTACTATCCGAGTAGCGAAAACAAAGGCGCTGATGAGCTTCGCGGTTACCGCGAAGCTCATCTGCGTCTTTGTTTTCGCCTATGCAGATTGTTGGTTTTCCCATGAGGCGGTTCATTTGTTGAACATTCCAATTGTAAAATAATGTCCTAATGCTCATGTGCAATTTATTTGTAAGCTGTTATCAATGTAAGGAATGACCAAGCACAGCTTGCTTGGTGCGTACCAAATCTCAGGCTGTTATGCATACAATTAAGTATTAAATAAATGACAATTTAGTTTATTCTTTATTCTCCAATGTTAGTATTATATATCGAGTTTCCTGAGAATTTATTAAATATCATTAATTCCAGGTTAAGTCTTTTTGAAAACATGTTTTCTTATTTTGTGTCTCTCCATCTCGTTTGTAAATCAAGATTTTAGCATAGCGGGTCTATAAGCTCTTTTTTTCTCCTTTCAAGGACAGATGTGTGACAGAATCATAGAATGTTAGTAATTTTACTTCAAGATATCAAACAATACAAACGTTGCCAGTGCTATATCTGTACAGCCCATCAACCAAATCTCCCTGTTATATATAATATATGGTAATGTATTTTCTTTCATTTTCATTTGAGCCGCTGCATTTAAGAAATGAATTTCATTTTTCTGGTGTTCATGGAGCTATGAACTGCAGTGGGTCGCGTGCAAAGTGAATGAACCCCGAAGGGGTTCATGTAAGCTTTGCTAGCGACCCACTGCGGTTCATAGCTCCATGAACAACAGAAAAATTAAACTCATTGCTTATATTTACATTCATTCTTCTCTATCGCTTGTTGAAAAATCACCAAGGCGGTCACATTTACCAGCAAACAGAGAATCTACGCACAGTGTGTGTTCAAACAGCGAAACGGCGTCGACGTTTACAACGTCCAATCAGATTGGCGAGATTCATGTTTTTTGACGTCAAGTTTGGATTACGTCACGTCGCGTGACACAATGTTGTTCATGGAAGTATGAACATAGATGAACATCTAATGGTTCATCTAAGGACGTTTTAGAAAAATGTAAATATAAGAAAACCAACAACATACATAGGTAAAAACAAATATGCATACCAGCTGTGTGGTAACTGATCAGCACCTTTGTTTTTGCTTCATAGATAGTACAATGTCTCTTTCTAAATATGAAATTTCAAGCTTCTAGCCTGCATATGTGGCTGTACAGCCTGGTTCTTGTCAGACCTGGTCAGAAACACAGATTGTTGGTTTTCTAGTGCAAAGGCTCACTTCTCTTTGAATTATTTAACATCTAAATACATAACATCTATGATTTTAGAAAATGTCTAACTTATTCAGCACTCAACAAATATCTTTTTAATTATCAGAATTTACATGTCACCTTTACTGCATGAATCTTACATACTTTTTTTTCTTCTTTTTTATGCGAATTCTTGACTTTGCAAGCAAGAAATTGTAATGTTGAGAGTTTGAATGGTGTATTATGTAAGTAAAAAAAAAAGACTCTAGCCATCTTCTATGCTTGCACAGCTCATTTTGTGTCAGACCTGTTGAGAAACCACATTGTTGGTTTTCTCATGATGCCGCTCATATGTATACTGACGTCAACAAAAAACACCTCAGTCAACTATGACACATTATACTGCCAAGATTAACAAATTTAATTATCTTAAATATTGATCATATATTTTGCTAACCTTTTACGCATTCAGAAATGCTGAAATTGAATTATTCAGACAGCTGCATGAAAAATGACATGCTGTTGAAAACATAAACCCCTCGAAAAATCTCTATTCTGTTCATGAACCGGTCTATCAGGCATCGCTTCTTTCGATTACTGAAAGTCTCCTTTGCAATACCAACACATAAGCCATAGAGTGGGATATCCAAACATGACCATAATTATGTTGTTGAAACACATTTTTAAAAAAAAAACAAATTTCTTTCTCTAGCATTATTGATGTCACTGCAGCTAACGATCAATGCTTAAATGGTAATCGCCGTCAAAATGGTAAAAAAGTTTTCAAAAGCTATCCTGGCATGGCTATTTAACAAAATATAGTTTCTATTGTTACTTCTCCTGCCTTTCAGCGTGAAACGAATGTCGTTACCGATAGCACCTATTTGACGTCTAGGGAAATATAAGCGTCAGATTCATTTGAAATAATGCGACTACGTTATGAAAATTAACTCGAGGTGTGCATCCAAATATAACCGCATCGTTTCTGAAATGTTTCATCATCAGAATTCGTAAGCGTAAGAGACGTCCACATCAAAAAGATTTTGCTACAGAAGCGTCGGCGAAAGCTAAGGTAACAAAAATCAATAGAGGGAATCTTATGACAAAGTGAACAATGGTCCTGGACTATGGAGTCGCTTCGAACGCCAGAGACCAAACAGTATCATTTTTTCATTCCGTCTGTTTATTTTCTTGTGAAAAGTCCCTTTGTTATTTTCAGTATTTCAACTTCACATAGTCTAGTAATGTTACGTTACAAAATAATTTTGATGTTCTTAAGTTTGTAAAACGACTTTGCACAGCTTTAAAGAATTTTCACTTCAAAGACGTCTGTATAATGACGTCGAGATGCATTTTTAAAAATGATGCACCCATGCAAGTTTTGAGAAAAGTGCACATCTTAACCAATTTCTATTTATGCTACACCATGAGAGAGAGCGTAAAAATGAGGAAAATGCAAATTTTGTTCATATTGTGTATCTATTGGCCAAGTTATGCAACATTTTCAATGAGGCATTTTTTAATGACGTCAGTATAGTATAATGGTACATAAAATCTTTTGTAGGGAAACTAAAGGTAAAACATTGGTATGTCACTTTGGTATTTCATGCAAAGGGAATAAACACATAGATTGTTATACTCAAGTCTGATACAGAAACTTTTATTCAAAATTTTGCATAGGTAGAAAACCGCTTAATGTTTCTTTTAGAAATTAAACTTTAACACCATCATGAGGCACTAGAAATCACTAATTAATCTTTTAACTGTCATATAAAAAGTTGAAAGTGCAATCACTTTCATTATGACATTATCCTTAACCAATTCATTTGAACCCTAGTCTTTGAAATACACAATATCACACAAGAAAAATTACACTCAAATAAGGAGACATAATTTTTACATACAATCTTTATTTAGGCTTAAGGCCTCAAAGTATGGTCAAGGGTAAAAACTTAGACATGGTTCACACAACTTTTTTCGGCCTTTTGAAAATTTCGGCCATTTACCTGTGCCTCTTCACTGCCACCCTGAAATGATGGTTTTCTGTCTGGGCTGGAAGGGGGGTTGGTCTGAAAAGAGATGCGGAGTTTTCTAGCTATAGGGATATCTGGGGATATCTGTATATATGTACAATGCATATAATTTCCAATATGCCAGTAACAGAAACAACTGCTTTTCATCATGATATAACTTGTCCGTGTATTGTCTACCCCCTTATACCCAACTTTAATATAGTAAAAGTGGGGTACACAGGGGGAATAGTTTTTTTCTTCAAAACATAGATTGTGGGTACTCATTAAACCACCTCTGTGTGGCAGATATTTTTCAAACTGAAAATTATTAAGTTTTACAGGTAACAGCTCTTAAAATTTTCTGTATACTGCATGAGCATGTTTTCATGAAGTACAATTTGGCAAATAGTTGATTAGCAATGCAGGTGTTTTAAATGCATCAAGAACTGTTGTCAAGCTATGGAAATTGACTGACATTTCCTGTCAAACAATGTTGTATGTCTAAGATGTATGAAATGTACAATATTTAGGTTTCAGTAATCCCTGTAATCAAAGCAAAATCCTTAAACCCTCATCCTATTGTTGCTATAAAATTATATGCACCCATGTGTAAATACTAAATGAAGAATGGAATAACGAAATAACTTTGTGACAATGCCATACTTTTCTATATTGTGAACAATCATTTTTTTTTACTTCAGGAACTTTGAAAATGTAACTGGTTCAAGACTTAAATGAATGGTGACCCTGTAGAGGCTTGATTTAGTCTGAGGCCTTACAGTTACCACTGCTTTAGTCTGCTCCACATTTGTCTTACAGCAACAAACCTTATAGGGTTGGTAAGTTGATATGGGATTTAATGTCCCACCAACAGCTAAGGTCATGTGGAGATGTGAAGTATTGTCAATTTGGTGTATCACCAGTAAACCATTCAGATGTGACCTGATCCAGGGTTTATAGTCTCATCTGGCAGAAAGGAGAAAAACAGGATTGAACCTGCGAACCCTGGTTTACAGGGGGAGTGGCATAACCACTGCACCATGAATGCTTCTAAACTTTATAATGCACTAGTCATTTGTAACCACACCCAATCGCCACCCCCAGTGAATAGCGGGGACTTTGACTTTTGGTCCAGCAAATCCCCCCTACCAGGGATTTTCCTACCTTTTCAAAACAGGGACCCGGGACCAATGATTTTGGGAAAAATAATACGTACATCATTCAAATTGGGAAAATGGATACAAAACAGAACAGGGGATAAAATGCATATTTGGTGTTAATTTGAGGATATTTCTCCACAAAAAAAATATTTTGAGGGTATGATCTACCTATCCACAACAAATGAACAAGGATTTATTTATTATTTTGGGATTTTTTACCTGAAAATTGGGAAATTTTACATATTTTTTCAATTGGGAAAGGGGCCCGTAATGGGCCCCAAAATCAGCCCAGGAAAATCCCTGCCTACAAGTCCCACCCTGCGGGGAATGCTCGTTAGTAAAATCACTACTGTTTTCCCCCGCAGTCTGCTATCTTTCCATTTTTATAGGCCCTTTTTGCCTATATAAACATGATAAAGCAAACCCTGGGTATTTCCCCCACACTGCTGTGGCAAAACTTTGGTCAAAGCCTTGATCATTTCCACAACTATCCCCCGCCCTCAGGGGTGGGAATCAGGGAATGTGTGGTCACAAATGACTATCTTCCGATACTGAGTCGATCAATTTCTGATCATCACCTCAGGTGTTCATCACCTCAGGTGATCATCACCTCAGGTGATCATCACCTCCGGTGCATTAGGAAAATACCAAAGCTATTAAAACTATATTGACCCATACTTTATGTTTACATAATGGCTACATTGGCTAGTCACATGGTAGGATACTTGAGGACAGTTCATTAAAAAAAATTCTTGGCCATTTGGCATGCATTTGGGACCCATTTTTAAATTTAAGTGTTTTGAACAAACTGGATGTTGTTTATGGACCTTGTCACTGTCTTTTTTCAATAATTTCCGGAACATCCTTTAATGTCTGTCGTAGATTAACCACGATTACCATTAAAACGGAATTAAAAAATGTGAAAATGGACAAACTGTCACAAAGTCCCCGCCCCTCAAAAACGCAAAAACACCAGTGTGCATTTTTAATAAGCGTTTAGATGACACGGAAACCCGGGACTAGTCGTTCATTTATCGTTCCAAACGTACTTGTCATTTCGGCCCTTAATAAATAAATTTCGGCGTTTACTAGCTCGACCAATGGCCATTCGCTTAAGAAATCACTCATTTGATACGAAACCGATCAACACAAA
Source organism: Rugalucina vietnamica (assembly GCA_964017185.1). Classification (NCBI taxonomy): domain Eukaryota; kingdom Metazoa; phylum Mollusca; class Bivalvia; order Lucinida; family Lucinidae; genus Rugalucina; species Rugalucina vietnamica. Next base: position 41,261,040 of record OZ024875.1, read on the forward strand.
ATAAGAAAATCAAAATGCAAAGTATGTTCCTTAAATAAATGACGGACCATAAGTGGGGTGATTTACCGAGTTATTAGACAAATTTTCATGCATATGAATATGGAAGCTCAGTTCAAGACACCCTCACACTCATGTCTGATGGGTCGAAAAAGGTTATATGAGCCGTGTCATGAGAAAACCAACGATGTGGTTTCCAAACAGGTCCGACACAAACCAAGCTGTACTGTCACAAAAGTAAGCTAGAGGTTCGTCTAACAGGTTCGGTTAACAGGTTCGGCCCCATGCAGTTCGGTTTATATGCTCGGCCTCAGTTCGGTTAACAGTTCGGCTACCAGGCGATAAACATGTTCGGGCCCAGTTCTGTTCGGACATATATCACATCATCTCACTTTGTGGGTTTTGTTCAGTGAAGGATTTTGTTTCCTTCAAAATTTGTATGATTTCATGTTTGGTTGTGAAAGTTAAATGAAGAAAAATAAGCGCGATCAATCCGATAATTAGCTATGTTTGTCGAGGGCGTGAAAGACAGTCGTTACCATGTTAAAGACATGATTATGAAAGTGACACCTGTGTTTGTTAACAGTAATTGGATACAGTAATTGGATTATCGTCAGGCTTTTCAGTGAAGGTGATCATGCATCACAACAGTGTATAGAAAGATTTATGGTCGATTCGCGACCTTCCTGTTCGCACTCTATACCTGTTCGCTACCTGACCTGTTCGCTACCGACACTTTCGCTACCTGTACATGTTCGCTACCTGACATTTTCGCTACCTGATTTTCTTAAATGTAAATCATAGGTAATAGAAGTGATAGTGAAGTGATATATTTCTATATTATATTTAATATTGTTTCATGAAAATATGTACAACAGAAATTTTATAAACTATATTTATAAATATGGTTTAATACACATAAAATAATGATCGGTGAAGCCTAATAGGGTAATAAGAGGTGACAATTATCTACATGCAAACATATTTACACACTTAATGCTGACAATTATAATTATTTATTTTATTTATTTTTAATATTTTCACAGACAATTAAAAGAGGAAATCTGCTGATTGAGGTTATAATTTTAGCATAAAATACATTAAAAAGAAATGTCTATTTTGATTCTTCGAATAAAAAGCTTAAAACATGAGCAATGATTAAAACATCTTAAAAGGAAGAAATGTAATTAAGCATATATTTACTATAAAATATATAGGGAATCAAATGAATGAATGAATGAATCAATGAATCAATGAATGAACGAACAAACGCACGAACGAACGAACGAAATAAATAAATAAATAAATAAATAAATAAATAAATAAATAAATAAATAAATAAATAAATAAATAAATAAATAAATAAATAAATAAATAAATAAATAAATAAATAAATATATAATAAAAAGAAAAACTAAGATCATGACATTAAAAATAAAATCCACGACATTAAAAATAAAATCCACGACATTAAAAATAAAATTCAGTGTGCAAAGATTCACCTTATTATACAAAGGGAATGAATGAATGAATGAATGAATGAATGAATGAATGAATATAAGAATGAATGAATGAATGAATGAATGAATGAATGAATGAATGAATGAATGAATGAATGAATGAATGAATGAATGAATGAATGAATGAACGTACGAACGAACGAAATAAATAAGCAAAATGAATGAATGAATGAATGAATGAATGAATGAATGAATGAATGAATGAATGAATGAATGAATGAATGAATGAATGAATGAATGAATGAATGAATGAATGAATGAATGAATGAATGAATGAACGAACGAAATAAATAAGCAAAAATACTTAGATATATGCATGACATTAAAAATAAATTCAATCACATTAAAACAAAATCCAGTTCCAGTGTGCAAAGACACAGATCAGTATGTTCCTGTATGGTTAATTATTTAGTCCAAATTATTTAGTTCCGTTTCCGCATTATTTTAAAATATATCAAAGATAAAACATTTAAACATTAATATATAAATAAAATATAAAGGTTTTATCCTTTGGAAGCAGTAAAAACACTCAAACGGAGATAGAATGGACTATAAACATTCTAAAATGAAATTATTTAAAAACTACCATTTTGAAATTTAAAAGTCCTACTCGTGCGTAGGCTACTAAGCAATAGCGAAGTTTGAATAGAAATACAGTAATTCTTTTGGGCTACATGTTGCCAAATCTACAGGGTCACTGAAGAGGCTTAAGTAGCCGAAACCGCGGTATGACCCATCCCCTTTCTCATCAATATGTTCACTGCTCTTAAAGGATCTCAGTTTTATTTTGAATAATTTACGGTCATAATTGGGCGGGAGGCCGCGAAACACACCGTTGTAGCGAACCGACTAGGGTTGATAAGGTGCGAAAATGTGCGAAAAATACCGAGTATCGAACTGCCTTATGCGAGGACGCGAACGGGCTAAGTGCGAACGAACCAGGTAACGAAACATCCAGACACCGATATGGTCGATTCGCGACCTTCCTGTTCGCACCTTATACATGTTCGCTACCTGACCTGTTCGCTACCAACACTTTCGCTACCTATACATGTTCGCTACCTGACATTTTCGCTACCTGATTTTCTAAAATATAAATGAAGACATATAGATCTATAAATTTTATTTTTAATTTTGTTTCATTAAAACAGAAATTTTATAAACTACATGTATATTCATAAATATGGTTTAATACGTACATAAAATAATGATCGGTGAAGCCTAAAAGGGTAATTAGGGGTGACAATCATTTACATACATATTTACACACACAATGTGGAAAATTATAACTATTTATTTTATTTTTGTTTTACCATTTTCATAGACAAAAGAGTGAACGAACGAACGAACGAACGAACGAAATAAATAAATAAATAAATAAATAAATAAATAAATAAATAAATAAATAAATAAATAAATAAATAAATAAAAAGAAACACTAAGATATATACATGACATTAAAAATAAATTCCACGACATTGTGTGCAAAGATTTACCTTATTATGAAAAAGGGAAGAAATGTAATTTAGCATATATTTACTATAAGATATAGGGAATGAATGAATGGAATGAACGAACGAAATAAATAAATAAATAGAAATACTAAGATATATACATGGCTTTTCATATAAAATCAATGACATTAAAATAAAATCCAGTGTGCAAAGACACAGATCAGCATGTTCCTGTATGGTTAATTATTTAGTCCAAATTAATTTGTTCCGTTTCCCCATTATTTTAAAATATATCAAAGATATAACATTAAACATTAATATATAAACATTCTAAAATGAAATTAAAATGAAATTATTTAAAAACCATCATTTTAAAATTTAAAAGTCCTACTCGTGCGTAGGCTACTAAGCAATAGTGGAGTTTGGTAGTGAGTGAATAATTAACGGTCATAATTGGCGGGAAGCTGTGAGGTTCAGTAATGAGTGAATAATTAACGGTCATAATTGGGCGGAAAGCCGCGAAAAACATCATCGTGGTAGCGAACAGACTAGGGTCGATAAGGTGCGAAAAGATGCGAAAAATACCGAGTAGCGAACGGACCAATGGGAGGTCGCGAACGGACTAAGTGCGAACGAACCAGGTAGCGAAACATCCAGACACCGTTAGGATTATTGTTGTATAAAATTATGCATGAAATCCCGATTTCAAAGGGTGTTGCCTTAGCTTGGGGTGTAGTTCCATTCGAACCCCCTGGTGAAATAATGCCATTTGGCGTGTCACCAGTAAACTATTCAGATAAACTATTCAGTTCTATTTTCTGATACTGAGTCGATCAATTTCTGATCATCATCTCACTTTAACAGACTTGGCAGCTTATCTTTTGCCCTCTAGCATAGGCCGACTTCGATTGGAACTATTCTAACTATGGTGTTACCATGGGAGATGTAGTCTGCTACACGACTCCTCCATATCAAATGAGATTGACCAATCACAGCCATCGTTAGAAGTCTCCATCACAGAAGAGTTTTACCAAACTAACTATGGTAGCTACCATGCTGGGTTCCTTTCGTAATGGCCATTTCTATCTCCAATACAGAAGAGCTTTAATGCACGAATCGAACAACAACGGTAGCTACTATAGTCCTTACCATAGTCCCAATCGAAGTCGCCCATAGTGGGCTGAGCGTAGGTTAATTGATTGATTGATATTTATTCGGTAAAATCAACACATACATACATATATAGAAACATAAACCTTATAAAGCACAGTATCTATCACAGTTAATTGTTATGAATAAATCAATCTTAAATATACATAAGGACATTTTATAAATCAATCTAAAATGTATAAAAAAACATTTTTGAAAAACACTATTTATAAATTAATATAAAAAATATAAATAGACAGTTTTTGAAAAACGTCACTGTATAAAAAAATAATAGTTTGCTAAAATAACAAGTGAAAGAGGCAACTTTAGATACCCTAGTTATAAAAAAATATCACAGCATGATCATGTCTCACACTCCCGGACCAAGGGAGTGTAGCAAAGCGTCACGTCAAGCTTCTTCGCCTACACCCACCGTCTCTGGAAGTGACCAAACCTGGTGCCGCCAGCAGAACGGTGCCCAAGTGTGTGAGACATGAAAAAAAAAGGTTATGTATGACTGTTGAAGTAACCCAGGATAGCCCATGAAAGCCCAAAGGCTTATTACAAATGGGGTCCTGATGGTTAGATCCAAGACTACCAGACAACAAGCGAAAAAATGAACCCTAAGTTTATATTCCAAGTACTGAAAAGCCAATTAATAGTATATGAAATGATCTGTTTCCATAAGTTTCAGTTGGGTTCTAAGGTATTGTTTTGCAGCACTTTTGAATCCATTGAAACTACGCTTTTGTTTGATATCTAAGGGTAGAGAATTCCAATCTTTAATCGCATTATAATAGAAAGTTGTTGCTGCTGCACCACATACAGAAGGTAATACAAAATTTTCAATGCTATTACTAGTGAAATGATGATGAACCTCCGAGGTTTTGATAAAATGTTCAGACATGTATGACGGCCCAGTTTCATTGTAAATTTTGTGTACATGACTCAATCGTAATTGTTTAACCCTAAAATCGACATTTAACATTTTCAGACTATCAAGTTCCGAGAAGCCAATGTGTGATCGAGGGCCAAGATTTTTTTATGAAGCGCACAGTTTTGTTTTGACAAATCTGAAGTTTTTTCTTGAGATGTTTATTCAAACCGGAGTACCAAGATGAACATGCATAATCCAAGTGACATTGAATAAGTGCCGAGCATATTGATTTCCTAAGTTTCTCTTCCAAAAAGCTGCATTGCCTGTAAAGAAATTTAAGCCTACCATTAACCTTTTGAACAATACTATTCACAATTGCCTCCCCTGATAATTGATCATCCAAGTTAAGTCCGAGCGTTGAGCCTTAATCGTATGACCATTGCATTCAATCGAAAAATAACTAACCTTTCTTAGTTTTCTCTTTGATCCAAAGAGTATACATTCCAGGGCCGTCGTCGGCTTTTGAAAAGTGGTCCGGCCATGAAAGGTCAAAGACGGCGTTCACGAGTGCCGAAGGCACGAGGAGTAGGGGGAGAGCACGGGCGTCCCCCCCCCCCCCTCTCGTAAGGGGGGTTCGGGGGATCGATCTCCCCCGAGAAAATTTTATATTTCCGGACGTCTGTAGAAACGATTTTAATGCACTTTGAGACAATTTTTGAAACATGATGAAGCCACGTAATGGTCGAAAACTATGAGGCCTGAAATCTCATACTCACAGGATTCGCCTTTCCGAAGGAACGCTGAGGGAATTAGAAAGACGTCGGTTGATTAGGAACTGGTGGTATATGTTCCATGATATAATGATAACATGCACGTTTTAACAAATTTTGGAATGTGAAGAAAAATAATGTTTGCGAAAATTTTATACGTAAAAGATTTTTCGGCATGGTTGATTTAATGTAATGTGAATACACAGTGATTGGGTTATTGTGAAATTATGTCTAATAAGTAGAAATTTCAACTGTGGAATACAGCTTAACGCTTAAAAAAGATCACAGAGATCTAAGAGAGTTCTAGGTTCACAAAGAATCGGTTTTATTCACAATGAATTAAAGAACACTTTAATGCACCTTTTCTTCAAACGATAATCCGTCAAATTCCAATAATATGACAATACCAGTCTTTAATACAGGTGTCATTTTCGTGATTGTTTTTATAAGGACCGTCTTTCACACCCTCGGGCAGATTCACTGAGCACGTTTAATATCAATTAATTGGGCCACCGCACTTCAATAAAAGTTGAAAAGGCAAACACGTTTTCGGCCGAATAATCGAAAATTGTGGTCCGGCCGAAACCATTTTCGGCCAAAAAATGTGGTACGGCCATGGCCGGACCGGCAGGACCGCCGACGACGGCCTTGCATTCTGTTTTTCCCATATGTAAAGAGAGTTTATTATCAATTAACCATTTACTGCACATCTCAAGTTCAAAACCAAGTTTTTCAGATATGACTTTAGGGTCCCTATGAGAATACAAAATAGCACTGTCATCCGCATATAACAAAAGTTTACTATCAGGACTTATACTGAGTTCCATATCGTTAATGTAACAAAGAAAGAGAAGAGGGCCCAATATACTTCCTTGAGGAACACCACAAGTTACAAGTGATGGATCAGACACAGTGTCATTCACCTGAACAATCTGATTTCGATGAGACAAATAAGACCTAAACCAAGTACAAGTACAAGTACAAGTACAATAAACTTTATTAATCTCAGGCCAATATATGACATAAGAGATACAGTAAATGTACAAACATATATTCAAAAAGGCATGATACATAGTGCAAACTGGCTGAAGATGTAGAAAATTTAATGGTATATAGTTTTAAAATTATAAGGATAGTGAGGCGGGGGTGGGGGGGCGAGTTTGTCTGCAAGATGTCTGCAAACATTAGAAGTGTTGGCGATACAGCACTTGGGAAGTCATGATGAAAACTTCCCAAGAAAATTGAATGTGTATTACATTTGCCTGGGGTTTGCCTAATTAGATATGATATATTGTCAGTTTAAATGAACTTCACTATACAATCATATAGAAAAAAGAGAGCTCGATAAAACATGGGGAAATCGTGAAAATCGTGTCAAAGGGTTGATCACACACTGGTCTATGGAAACGCATGGGCTTCGCGGCAAACGCTTAGGCTTCGATTTTAGGACGCATAGGCTACGTGACAAAATGGCCGCTTAGGATCTGTCAAACCAGGTACGGGACATAATTTCTAATTGTTTTACCATTGTTCATCGATTGTAAAGTCTGACACATGTCTTAAAGTACCCCCTGTTCACTTCCCTTTACATCCGCTGTAAATTTGAGTCAATTTATTAAGAAACTAAAAAATAGACCCAAATTTACATTTTGACGTAACAGTGTTTTGTCCTAAATTGCCGATGATTTCTCGATTTCTCTCTCAAATACACGATCCAAGCTCTTGTACTGACCAGAAAAGTGAAAGCCATGATACTGAAGTCGAAAGACACCCACCCAAACAATATCACATCCCTTCAGACCAAAATATTCATGAATTTTATTTACAACGCACCTGGCTTCGAAATTCAAAACAACGCACAGGCTTCTCACGAATTTTCAAATCGATGAAAGTGAAGGTGATTTCATGGTATTTGATGCGTATATTACAATCAGGTGATACGCACGGTGTTTTCCTTGACAGAGGCTAGAGATATGTCCATGACGAACACGCTGGACCCAACGAATGTGTGCCTCGTCATACAAAGCTGCATCAATTTGAGCTTTGCGGCGGGAACAATGTTGGCTATGCTCCATAATTCACATCATTCAACTCAGATAATCAAACTAGACAAAATTTGTTAAGAAATATGACTCCGTCAGTCTTTTTTTAAATATTTTTTCAGCCAAGCACATTACAACGCACGTGGCTTCAAAAATATACAACGCACAGGTTATCATTGCAACAGAATAGAAGATACGAGCAGTTAGTCATTGCTGCACTGCCCTTGGATGTTTTTTTTTTTTTTTTTTTTTTTTTTTTTTTTTTCGATAGAAATAGGAGGCGTACTCGAATAATTTTTGATTTATCAAAATTAATCAAGTGTAATACAAAATGGCCACAAGGGTTACGTATATTAATAATAATAATAATAATAATAATAATAATAATAATAATAAAAATACTGAGACAAAGTTTGCCAACTAAGGTTGGGCTTTATTATTTAAGGAAGCATCATAATTCTAAACCCAGTGTTTTTATGACTATAAAACGATTTGGTTGATTGTGTTTGGGTTTAACGTCTCGCCAGCAGCTAGCGCCACACAGAGACGGCGCCTCAGTTTAATTTCTCCAAAGCCTGAAGACGCCTGGGATCTAACCCACGACCTCTGTTTTACAATACCAGTAGCTTAACCATTACGCCATGGAGGCGTCAATAAAATTACTGATGTAATATAGGCAGTTTAGTGCAATGTAATTAAGGATTGAAATTCAGATTTTAGCTTTCACTGGATGATGAAAAACATTAGGCTGTTTTAATGTCTGTGAAGCCCGAAGGGCTTCTCGGAGACATTAAAACAGCTAATGTTTTTCATCATCCAGTGAAAGCTAAAATCTGAATTCCAATACTTATATTTACATTTAATATTATCAATCAAGTATCAGATTTTTAATTGCGCATATCACCGTTCATTTACATGTTATTTGACATTAAATCCGACATAACGTAATTTTGGAACAGCCAAAACGTCAAATTTTCGCGCCTAACGTCAAGGCGATACGCAACCAACGTCACGATAACAAGAGTAAACAAACAACGTCACTGGATGGGTTTTGACGTCGCCCCGCCAATAGGCGTGGCCTCTAGATCACGTGACTTAATGTTTTCATTGGGAAATGAAAAACATCAAGAAAGATACTTTCATCTAGGGCGATTGCAATAAAAATGTAAATATTTCATGATGAATGCATAACAAGGCGTTGCATAAATGACGTTTCCAGTCTTTGATTTATACCACTCGCAGGTTTATGTATATGAAAATTGCCTACAAATCGATGGCTTGCACACGCGGACTTTGTTTCCTGACTGTGCTTCGGCTTAGCCTTTCTGCTAATTGTTATCAAGCCTGTTGTAAATAGCAATGCTTATTTTTGAATTCACAGTTTTTTAATTAAGCGTTTCTTTGTTACTTCTCAGTCTTTTAAATACATCCGATTCTTGAAAGACAACAAAGGACAGAACTTTCATACACTTTAATAGAAATTTTAAAACATGGAGATTCTAAGGGCAGTGGAGCAATGACAAACTGCTCGTCTCTCTTCTATTCTTTTGCAATGATATCCCGCGCGTTGTATATTTTTGAAGCCACGTGCGTTGTAATGCTATTTTGAAAAAGACTGACTGCGTCATATTTCTTAACAATTTTGTCTAGCTTGATTATCTGAGTTGAATGATGTGAATTATAGAGCATAACCAACATTGTTCCCGCCGCAAAGCTCAAATTGACGCAGGTTTGTATGACGAGGTACACATTCGTTGGGTCCAGCGTATTCGTCATGGACATATCTCTAGCCTCTGTCAATGAAAACACCGTGCGTATCATCTGATTGTAATATACGCATCAAATACCATGAAATCCCCTTCACTTTCATCAATTTGAAAATTCGTGAGAAGCCTGTGCGTTGTTTTGAATTTCGAAGCCAGGTGCGTTGTAAATAAAATTCATGAATATTTTTTTCTGAAGGGATGTGATATTGCCTGGGTGGGTGTCTTTCGACTTCAGTATCATGGCTTTCACTTTTCTGGGCAGTACAAGAGCTTGGATCGTGTATTTGAGAGGGAAATCGAGAAATCATCGGCAATTTAGGACAAAACACTGTTGCGTCAAAATGTAAATTTGGGTCTATTTTTTAGTTTCTTGATAAATTGACTCAAATTTACAGGGGACATAAAGGAAAGTGAACAGGGGGTACTTTAAGGCATGTGTCAGACTTTACAATCGATTAACAATGGTAAAACAATTAGAAATTATGTCCCGTACCTGGTTTGACAGATCCTAAGCGGCCATTTTGTCTCGTAGCCTATGCGTCCTAAAATCGAAGCCTAAGCGTTTGTCGCGAAGCCCATGCGTTTCCATAGACCAGTGTGGATCAGCATGTTATACTGGAGAAATCGTTTCAGCCAGTTGTCATAGTTACGTGTTCCATTCACATGGATTAAGTATTTTATGTGGAATAAATGAGCATCAGAGTCTGGCTCTAGACTGGAAAGTGGATACAGTATCATTTCAGTATTGCAGAACGTAAGTGCCTTGTTCATATACATGTAATATACAAGATGACGATATTTTATCATTTCGTTTGTTTTGTTGCTTAACGTCGAGAACATGTTATTGTAAGTTCGGGCCTCAAGTCTTGGCCTCTACATCTACAAGACTGCACCATCTAGATAGCAGCACATATTGTGCGACAATCAGTCTGCTACAAACAAGACTTGAAATTATGCCGTATAAATATGAGAATCCATAGTAGATATATTTATTATACATTCACGGAGGTATCCGGACAAAATCCCCCCCCGGACAAAATCCCCCCCACTGTTTTTTGTATACTAGGACAAAACACCCCCCCCCAGTCGGAAATGCAACTAGGACAGAATCCCCCCACTATATATTACTACTAGGACAGAATCCCCCCACTATATATTGCAAATAGGACAAAATACCCCCCGGACAGAACCCTCCTCCCCCCCATTCACACTGCATTGCAAGAGAGACATGCATGAAAATGTTGGTTTGAACTAATGATTTGTGCATAAATATGACGAATATAGACAAAACACATGTATAACCCTTTGTTTAATTGCTGGTAATGAACTCCATAGTTAGGAAAATTTAATGAATAAAATGCAGAATATGCCGTTTTCTTATATAGCTATCTACTTGATTAGTTTGCTAAATGAGTAAATCTTGCCAGAATCATTAAAGCTTCACAATTATTTTAATTAACCATAATAATTCCTTTAATCAGTCTTTAAAATGTGTGAGTTAAAAGCAAGCAATTAAAATGATTTGTCTAAAATTATTCTTTAATTGTCTAACAAGAATGTCTGATTGTACTTAATTTAATTAGAAAATGTGATTAGCATGAATTGAAGATGAAAGTGAATTTTAATCACTTAAAAATCAGAAAGTGAAGTTTAATCACTTAAAAAAAGACAAAACAAAAATCAAAATAATTCAAATAAAGAACAAAAAAAAAAAAAAAAAAAAAAAAAAAAAAAAAAAAAAAAAAAAAAAAGTTTAGAACTAGTATTTGTGCTAAATTCAAATTTAAATTAGAATTTTTAAGAATTTTAGAATTCAGATATAAATTTCTGTACATGTAGCTTACACAGACTTCAATTTTCTGCAATTTCAATGTGAATTCACATGCATTTCATAGCCTATGTTTTCTCTGTTAACGTGCACTTTCCTCCCAGAACACATTGGGGGGTTTCTGTCCGGGGGGTATTTTGTCCTATTTGCAATATATAGTGGGTGGGGGGGGGATTCTGTCCTAGTAGTAATATATAGTGGGGGGGATTTTGTCCTAGTTGCATTTCAGACTGGGGGGTGTTTTGTCCTAGTATACAAAAAACAGTGGGGGGGATTTTGTCCGGGGGGGATTTTGCCCTACATTCATACACGGATACACACCTTGGACACACAACGGGCCGCCACGCCGCACAACCTGTGGCCGCCACAAGGCGGACGCGTAATCATGGACTGGTACCCCTGATTCGGCGTCGACGAAGCAACGCAACAGGCGGTACGCCGCGACCACCTATGGTGCGACCATCCAAGAACAATGCTTTAAAATGGTTATTTCCGTTTCGTGATTATCTGTTATTTTTAAAATGGTCAAGAAGTATAGCGACAAAGCGTGAGAGTTTCAATAACTGAGTTTTGTTAGTTACTGACATGAGTTCCTTGAATTTTAGTACATTTGGTCGGCTAAAATAACGGCGCTTTATGTAAAATTTTCGATGCTGCGCAAAATAAGGGCACACCATAAGCAGGTGATATTCATCGCAGACGTCATTTGTATCACAAAGATAGCATTCAGAAGGCTCGAGCTTTTGCCATCTGTCTGTCTCGACCGGGAAGAAATGGTTTGTTGTGCGAAACTTTACAAGTGGTAGATATGATTTGCGAGGTAGTATGATAAAGTATTGCTCAAGATTTATAGAGTCCTTGAAAAGGTTGTAATTAGTGCCTTTTGAAGACTTTTGGAGCTCCGAGTGCCAAATTTGATAGTTTTGTTCTAGAAGGATCTGTTTTATATCTTTAGATATTTTTGTCGATTGAATATTATTTTGATAAAGCCATAAGTCATATCTGCCGACATCAGAGAGTATCTGCCTAATAAAACATATCCATTTCGATGATTGGGGGAGTAAATATCTAACGGCTTGGTAAAGTTTATAAGATAGCTTTTCCTGTTTTCCGGTTATTATTCTGTTCCAAAAGTTCACCATTCTAGATTTAATAATAATTTCAATCGGGTATCGTCCTAACTCCCCGTATAGCATATAGAGAGGCGTGCACTTTTTCGTTCTGGTTATTCTTCTTAAAAAAAAACCTGTGTGAATTCTTTCAAGTATTTGAACATTTTCAAAACCGAAGACCTCGCATGAGTATGTCATAATAGGCAACACTGTATGGTCAAATAACTTTATCTGAAGATCGATTGGTAGGTATAGATAGGATCCATGACATTTCGTCTAAAACCATTTCGTCTAAAAGCCATTTCGTCTAAAGGACATTTCGTCTAAAGGACATTTCGTCTAAAAGACATTTGGTCTAAATGACATTTCGTCTAAAGGACATTTCGTCTAATGGACATTTCGTCTAATAGACATTTCGTCGAATACGACATTTCGTCTAAAATTCGTCTAAAAATGTCTAAATTCGTCTAAAATTCGTCTAAAACTCGTCTAAAACATAAATGATAAGGAAAATATTTTTGAACAATATTTCATTGGATATCAATTTTGTTATTCAATATGACAAATTGTAGCCAATCCCTCCAGCGGTGTTGCAGCAGCATCTTTTATTTAAAAAATATATAATGCTTTTATTATTTACCAATCAACAACTGCAACAGACAACAATGGACCAAAACTTATAATCCTAAACACTGCATTATAGCTACCCGTTTGATAACTGCTTCTAATGACCAGTTAAGATAGATCAATATACATGTATTGTCACCATAAGCTTGCAGATGAACAGAAATGATAAATAAATATTTCAAGTCACATATCTGAAATTGATTTCCAGTAAGGTGCGACATTTGGTCTAAAATTCTTATTTTTTCTTAACTTTTTTTTAGACCAAATGTCGCACCCACTAGATTTTTTAGACGAATTGTCCATTAGACGAAATGTTCTTTAGACGAAATGTCCATTAGACGAAATGTCCTTTAGACGAAATGTCCTTTAGACGAAATGGCTTTTAGACGAAATGTCCTTTAGACGAAATGGCTTTTAGACGAAATGGTTTTAGACGAAATGTCCTGCACCCGTATAGATTATTTATTCTAGTATATAGCAAAAATATAGCAAAAATATAACCAATCTACAGATTTAATACCCATAGCTTTTAACTTTTTGCACAATATATCATGGTCGACAGTATCGAAAGCTTTTTGAAGGTCCAACATGAGCATCCCAGTGTATAAACCTTTTGATGTTTGTGATTTTATATAGTCAGTCAAATAAGTCAAACATGAATCCGTGGAGAAATTACCACGAAAACCAGACTGGAAGTCGAACATAAGTTTTTTCTTCACAAGATAATCTTCCAATTGTAGCTAAACAGCTCTTTCCAAGATCTTAGATATTACCGACAAAACACTTACTGGTCTATAGTTTCCGACCTCACACCTTTTGTTTTTCTTAAATAAGGGAACGACTCTTGCATTTTTCAAATCATTTGGAACCAAATTCTGATCAATCGAAAGATTTATAATATGCAAAATAGGTTTTGTGAGCACTGAAGCTGCATCCTTTACGAATCTAGCAGGAATTTTATCTGTTCCCGTACTTTTAGAAGGGTTTAATTTGCACAACTCCTTATAAATGAATTTTTCACCTACTGGGATCAAAACGAAACGGTTGGGCTTAGTACACGGAAACTATGCTAATAGAAAGTCAAGGTCATTGCAACCTTCCAGCCGGTGTTGAGGTTGATAAAAAAATAGCAGAACAACATGTTAACATCCTCAACCGCCCGTCTTCACTCATTTGTGAAGGTAAAACATCTGTGGAAATAAAAAGCGTTTATCAACTCTCTTTGTCTCATTGTAGTGTTTTGTTTATTTGTCAAATGCTGCCGATTATGCAGACATTTTGGTTTGGAAATTGCAGACGGTGTCATGGTAAATTGTACCTCTTGGCCTTTCAAACTTTTTTTTTTCTTTACTATTTGATTACAGAGGTATTGATTTGACAATGCGACTTTATTGCTCAGATGACAGAATAAAGGTAGCTGATGGTGCCAATTATGAGCACCTGACTATCCAATCACCCCTGCTGCAACTTTGATCACCCATCCAGCCTCTTGATCCGGTCGGAATTACATCATCGGTCATTCATATGAGGTTAATTACATGTTTTGTTTTTTTTTGTTTTTTTTTTATCACAGTGATCTTACAGAATTTGTAGCAGAAAGTATGAAAATGAAATCAAACTGAAAGTATTTGCATTTTCAAAATGAATCTTTACTGGGTGCAAGACAATATCTTTGCATATGGCAGCTAATATTGAAATTATTCATCTTTACTATTTTAAGGTTGGCAGTTTAGCAGCCAGGTCAAGTGGGGGAATACAGCTGATCTGTAAAAGAGGTTATGCTAATGAAGGTAATACTATCGGGACCCTCTGACATACACGTCAGACAAAAAGTAGCCTGGCTCAGACAAAAATTTGGACACAGGATGAAATGTCCAATGAAAATTTTGGACAAAATCTGATCTAACATGTTGTTGGTCAGGTAAAAATTTGATTGGTCAGGCAAAATCACAGTGCCTGTGTGGCAATTACTGCACCTGTGTGGCAATTACTGCACTATTGATGTGTCTTTGTTGTGGCATATGCGCATACATGTGATATCTTCTTTGGCCCAAATAGGGAGATTTGTGTTTTGAAATAGGGAGATTGGGTCTCAAATAGGGAGATTTTAGCGCGGTTAAAAAGCGAAGATTTTTTGCCATTTTTTTGCAAAAGATGCATTATATTTGCCTTATGATCCCTTATTCACCAAATCCACATTAATTTGCTGGTTCCCAGTTTTCCAAATCAATATTGGAAATCCAGGTAACCAGTAAAACCACCCCAGTTAGCCATTGGTCAAAATTGGACACACCTTCAAATATTGACCAATGACTAACTGGGGTGGTTTTACTGGTTACCTGGTTTTCCAATATTGATTATTTGTAAGCTGGGAACCAGTAATTAATGTAGATATGGTCAATATCTTCATGAATTTGCTAATGGGTGGTAATTTTATAACAAACTAATAATTAAATAATTAAATATGATCACAGCTGAGGAAATTTTAATTCCCAAATCGGTCTAGCTAAGTGATGACGTCATCATGGACATACAGCATGCATGTAAAAAGCGTATCTAAGAAGTCGCGAAAACTAATGACATTTATTATTTCATACTTTATGTCCATTGTATCAACGTCAATTCGAGAAAATTTAAAGATTTCAATGTATTGAAATAAAACAGACAAAGAAAAAAGCAGAAAAACGTACTAATTTCTTTCCATTTTCCACAGAAATTTGTGTTTCAAGTTTTTGTAATTCCAATGTTTACTTTTTATTAGCTGGTACCCCGCATTTTTCTGGTTCGATAACGCAGTTGCTCCCCCTTATTATAACCGTTTCGTTCCCATAGTTTGTAGGTCGGAAAATTTACCCGACTTTTTGCCTAACGCTACGTTCGACGCAAGCGGCATTTTCATGTCCGTTCAATCTGATCTTTCGTAACTATACGGCGTTTGTTTTAAACTTAATCATTTGATGTCGCACCGCCACCCAATTATCGCTGGTCACTATCTGTCTGAAGTTTATTATTAAATTTTATTTGGCTCCGGGCTCAAAATCAGAAAATTGTTACGCATTGTTGAAACGACAGACGGACATTATTACAGCAAATTGCACAATGTTAAAGCGGCTTCGGTAGATTATTGAGAAGCTCCGCCCACGCGTTAGTTAGAATGGGCCAATCAGCACGTGTTGCATAAATTACTGCGATGTTCACGCAACACAGTTACCATTCCTCACGTTTCAGTAACTTTCACACTTTTCCGCGAAAATTGTTTTGATAACTAGGCAATTAACAGGTGCAATTATCATGTTGACACGTGTGTAGTAGTGATATATTGCGTCTGAAGCTTGTGAATATAAGGACCGATCGAACCGAAAAAAAAAAGAAAAAGAATAATGGCAAACTTTTTTCATGGAAAAAATCGGAAAAAAATGTTTTTTACTCGGACCGATAAAAATGCACAAAAAATGAAAGATAAATCGGTCCCAAGTGTTCAAAATGCCCGAGAATCTTTAAAGGACAATCATAATTAATTGTCCTATTAAGATTATCGGCAATGTTTAATCCAAGCCCTCCAAATTCAAGACGCATTAATCTTTCTTAAGATGAACTCTGATCAAATTAGCGGTTTACATTATACACTGTACCTGTAAGACTGACAATTTGTCGCATCATTAATCCCTTCTCACTTCGCCAATTACCCAATAAAGTGACATGTCATCTATTCTGCATTGTCCCCTAAATTACTCCACGGTATTTATCGGGTCAACGATCAATAACACGTACCGTTTATTACCGCAAAATTAAAAATGGAACATTGCCGAAAAATTGGGATAGGCAAATGCTGAAATCGGGAGATTTGGGCCCTACTGGGCTCGTCGTGGGACAATCGGGTTGGGAAGCCCAAAATCGGGAAAACCCGACGAGATCGGGAGATATCACATGTATGCATATGCGGTTCATTATTGAACAAAGATTTGGCCTCATGGTTTTTGCATCATGACTCCTGCTCAGGAGGTTGAGGGTTCGAAACCCAAATGGCATTTGTGCCTTTGAGCAAGACAGTTTATTTTCCAATCCTTCTGATTTATACCAAGGAAGCATCTCAGTATGACTGAAAAATTGTTGATTGGGACATTAAACCACAAAAACAAACAATCACACAAATTATTAGACAAAATCCTATATGGCAGTATCATAACAAAATGCATCATATATGTTTCTGACCAGGTTTGACTCAGTCAGGTCTATAAAGCCACATGAGATAAAAATGGCTTAGTCAATAGTGGTGGCTTGAAATTATAGAGGAGGTGTGGTTCAATATTTCGTTGGCTCGTTGACAAAACCTCGTAACTGCACATTTTTCAAAAAATCGTTTTTTCACATGGCGCGATTCAAAACATTCAAATGCAGCTTGTGACAAAGCCTTGTAGGTTATGTCCAATGGGAAGTTAGTTTTTCGATGACGTTACAAAACCTCGTAACTACAAATGGTAAACAGACTTGAAATAAAGGTGACAAAACCTCGTAAATGCAATTTCAAAAAAATTAAATACAAGAAAATCTTTATCTTTTAGATATGCAAAAGTTGCATATGAATGATTTCTCATAAATGCATTCTTTAATTCATCATTAGAATCTGCTTCTAGCTTTCTTTTATCAAGTTTTGTATATACGACAATTTGTAAACATGCATATTTATATATTATTTATATACAAGTTTTAGTTTTTTGCTTCTCCTGAAAAATTTGTTTTTTTGCAGTTACGAGGTTTTGTCAACGAGCCAACGATTTGTATCTCAGAATAAAAGGATGCTGATCAGTATTAAGTGTTATGCTTTAAAATCCCTGGCTTTTGCTAGAAAATTGCAGGGAATTTTTTTCATGTGTGATTTATATCAGTCAGTCTTTGCAAAACTTGGAAATTGCTTTATGGTTGGTCTGAATGGTCTAAAACAAAAATACAAATGCATTTTCATGCAATCTTTGTTATATAACACCTCAAACTGATTACAGTATCAATATTATAATCAACCTCATGCAAACTTGCATATTTGCGATATTTCAGAGGGAGACAATGACCTAGTTGTAATAGGGTTAGGCCTGGCTGGCTGTGTAGCTGCAGTGCTATAAACTATATGACCCAAGAAAGCCGATTTGCGTCGTTTCTGACCAGTTCCGACAAAAACCAACCTGCACAGTCTCGGAAGAGAGCTTGAAGATTAAAATTTTAGATCTAAATAGAAGAGTGATTGTACTATTCATGAGATGGAAACAAAGGTGCTGATCAGCTGTGCAGTGATCCGCCCCTTTGTATTTGCATATTCAAAAATAAGGTTTTCTCATGCTAAAGGACTGTCCTATTTCAGGAGACAATGACCTAGTTGTGATAGGGTCTGGCCCTGGAGGCTATGTAGCTGCTATCAAAGCTGCCCAACTGGGCATGAAGGTAAGAACTGAAACCACATTAGATGTCTGTTTATATATGAGCCACGTCATGAGAGAAACCAACAATGTGGTTTCCGAAGGTACAACACAAACCGAGCTGTACAGGCACAGAAGATGGCTAGAAGCTTGAAATTTTGGATTTAGAAAGTAGAGAAATGGCACTGTCCGTGTAGCGAAAACCAAGGCGCTGATCGGCTTCGCAGTTGCAGTTACTGGGAAGCTGATCTGCGCCTTTGTTTTCGCATAGATGCAGAATCTTGGTTTTCTCATGACGTGGCTCATATGTCTACAGGCATTTCTTATTGAAAGAATGTGAGTAAACATTTTAGATCCTGTGAGTAAGCTTTTTGATCCTATGAGTTGCCTCTTTAGTCTGTTACAGGGGTTTTTAGGCGTATTTTTCATTTTCATGAAGGAATATCCTTGAATCACATTGAGCAGTGGCATAGTACATTTCTAAATTGTTAGTTAAGTTTCCAAACAGTGTGTAAAATTGCTTACTTGCACTCAACAGTATTCAAACTTACAAAGTGTTCATTCAGACTGACTCTAAAATTTGTACTATCTCTTGCAGACAGTGTGTGTTGAAAAAGACCCAACACTAGGAGGCACATGTTTGAATGTGGGCTGTATCCCGTCCAAAGCACTCCTGAATAACTCACACCTGTACCATCTGGCTGTAGGAAAAGATCTTGCCAACAGGGGAATAGAATGTGAGTATTTTGAATCAGTGTATTAGAAGTGTATTATGTATATTTCTGATAAAGATTTAAGTTAACGGCTGTGTACACAGCAATGAAATAAGAAATAAAAGCAACTCAGCTGTGCTTAATCCCTGCAGCTCAAAGTCACAGGTCTATATGAGCCGCGACGTGAGAAAACTGGTCTTCGGGGTTTCTGACCAGGTTTGACACAAACCGTCCTGATTGGGCACCCGCCCATTGGGGCCTGGAGAAATAGATGGGCTGCTTGTGCCTCCAGGCAAAGCTTGTTTCACTGTTGACTGACTACCTGATTACTGGTTAACTGCTCAGGTCTGAGCTTGCCCAGGAAAAGTGGTTTCAAGTCAAATCATCTGCACCAATAAGCCTTTATGGCTTGGTTGGATGGTTGTTATATTTCAAGCACTTGTTGGATGTCATGACATCCTCATTTTGGGTAAAAGTCCCATAAAGTGGAGGCAGCGTCCCGACATGACCTTGGCTGTTGACTGGGACGTAAAGCATCAACTCAAACAAACAAACAAACCGTCCTGTACAGACACAGAAGCAGGATAGACGCTTGAAATTTTGGATTTAAGTAGAATGGAGATTCTACTATCCGTGTAGCGAAAACAAAGTTACTGCGAAGCTGATCTGCGCCTTTGTTTTTGCCTATATCTGGTTTTCTCATAGCACGTCTAATATATCAACAATTACAGCAGAATGTCTCTCGAACACCGGTTGTTACAGTCTGTCATTGTGTGGACGTTAGTCACATTGGGTTCTTTTCCCCAAACTGTAATGTCATAAGTATCACGGTTCACAAATTTCATTATTATCCAAAAATCCTTCCTCAATGCTGCAACATCCAATTGTGCTACAGATTTATTTTGATGTCAGCCAAATATTATCCTTAGATTGTTGTACATAAACAAGGCGGAAATGGTTTATATGAAAAATCCTTTAAAGAAAAAGAATTTAAACAGAAAGAAGAAAAAAAAAACAACATGTTATAAGAAATTTTATATGGGGCTTTTTATAGAAATGCCTCCTGATGGGATTGCCTGTATAGTTCCCAAAATTTAGTCGTTCAATATCAAAATTATCCAACCTCTGCATGTCACAAAATATGAATGCTACTTGTAATCATAAATGTGGCTTGCATAAGGAACGAGGATTGCATAATCAGCAATTATCTCCCTTGCTATCAATGAGGACTTCTATTGCCAGTGTCAATTTAACCCAACAACTTCTCTGTTTTCAGTTGACAATGTTCGTTTAAACCTTGACAAGATGATGGCACAGAAAGTCAAGGCAGTGAAAGCGTTAACAGGAGGAATAGCACATCTCTTTAAACAAAATAAGGTAGGCGATACTGTGACATTCTGCCTGGCACACTTCTTCAAACAAAACAAAGTTTCGAATACCAGAGTTTACCAATAGTGGTGAATGACTACACGACCGAAAAAGGGGAAATTTTTATAAAATGATTAAACATATAGTAGAAAATAACAAAATTTCCACAGGACTGACAGAAATTTTTACCAGACCGAATATTTTTTTACCCGACTTGGTCAGATGGTCCTGTGAATTTGGGGAACACTGGAATACAAGAAATTTATTCATGGTAGATCAATTATTACAAATCAGCAATGAATGATGGCTTAGAATTCGAAGGGCAGTTGACATTTGAAGATGCTGAAACATTTTGAGACTTATATTTTTGGCTCATCAGTTAGTTCTGGTTAGTTATGAAGTGAGCCGCATCATCAGAAAACCAGATTTTTGCCTATGCGAAAACAGAGGCGCAGATCAGCTTCGCAGTTACTGTGAAGCTGATCAGTGCCTTTGTTTTTGCTACACAGATAGTTCAATCTCTTCTTTTTAAATCCGAAATTTCAAGCTTCTAGCCTGCTTCTGTGACTGTACAGTTCGGTTTGTGTCAGACCTGGTCGGAAACCCTGAAGACCGGTTTTCTCACGTCTCAGCTCAAGTAAACTATGACCAGGAACTGACACAAGCAAAGCCAAGTTTTACTTTCCTTACAGTCAAAATATTGCTATTGAATTCAAGACTAAATGACTTGAACTGGCCCCGAGGTTATAAAACTTTTTTAATGCTCAGCTCAGCTGAGACTAAAATTTATCCTGCTCATAAATGTTAAAATGCCAACAATTGTTGGCATTTTAACATTTATAAGCAGGATAAATTACAGGCTTTGGAGTTTTAAACCTTCAATTTCAATATACATGTATTTGGACCATTTTAGTATTTATGGGAAATTAGAATTTCAATCTCAGCTGTCAGAGTTGAGCATGAAAAAAGTTTTATAACTCCGGACCAGATCTCAAGATGGCAAGTTTTCATGTGCTTTAATAATTCTATGCTTAAATAATTCAACCCTGTTGTCAAAAAGCCTGGTTTGTACAGTATGTATCAAGATTCAATGTTCATAATCATACCATTTGCGTACTGCTAGCTAAATTTGTGTCGAAAACTCTTATTTACTCGTTAATCCAAAATTGACTGCCCTATTTGTCCTAGGTAACACACATCAATGGCCATGGTAAGATTACGGGGCCTAACCAAGTTACAGTTATCAAGAATGACGGCAGTACGGAAACTGTTTCGACAAAGAATATTCTCATAGCCACAGGATCTGAGGTCACACCATTTCCCGGTGTAGAGGTAACTTTTTCAGTATATTCAAAACTTTTTCTCTATACAAAACTGGGACCGGTTTCTGGTATGAAATTTTTCCCAGTTGGCTGAAAAAACTCCCAATTGACCTTAATATTCCCAATTAGCAGAAAAATCCAAATTTAAACGGTAAAGTTTCCCAATATGGCTAAAATAGGCACCTTTTTCCCAAAATCATGCTATTTTTCCCAACATTGTCAGGGTTAGACACTAATATTTTGGAGTAAGGAGTTCAGCGGACTCCTAACTTCAGAAATCAAGGAGTCCGAACACAAATTTAGGAGTCCAAACTTAAATCACGAGAAAACGTAAACGGCTCATTTTCACATTTCATCATGATTTAACCATATACAGACAAGCTTCAATTTGTAAACATGTGCATGTTCATCAATTTTAGCCCGTTATATGAATTGCCATACAATTCATTTTTATCAGGTTTCTTTCTTCAAGATACATACATGTAGCTCTTACAGTGCTTGCACTAACTTTTTGGATCAGGAAGTCATGACTTCCACCCTTCAAGATTTGGAAGTCACAGGCCAAAAATCTGGAAGTCAGAGATTAGTCGCAGTGCCGCGACGTGTCAAGAGTGCATGCGTTCATTAGATTATTTTGTCACTTCATCTAAGAAGACTTCCAAGGTGAAAATTCTGTTGTGGTTCTATTTGTTTCATGTTTTAGTGTCATTTTGTACTGTTTGCACCTTTGATGTATGTATTCAAATGTTACTAGTTTATGTAACTTAGTGGCCACCTTTAGGGAAATAGTCTCTCACTATGCTCGGGGTATGTGTATTCTTTGTACCAATACAGCTAACGTCATGAATATGTGAAAATTATTATTAATGTATGTATTTCATTTATTTATTTATTTTTTCTATTTTTTTTTTTTTTTCATTTTATTTTTTTTTTTATTTTCATTATTATGATATTTATTTTTTTTTTATTTTCATTATTACTGCTATTATATCTATTTCATTTTGATTTTAATCCTTATAATAGTAGATCTATGTTAATTTTCATTTTCATTATCATTATTTGTTATTATTATTACTAGTATTGAGTTACCTCCCTTAAATATTTTTTTTTTTTTTTTTTTTTTTTTTTTTTCCTACAACTTGCTTAATAAGTTTTGAAAGAAAAAATCTTGTGACAATAAGTAAAGTGGGAAATAGCTTAGTTCAAAAATACATGCAAAGTTGAAATGTTTTAAAAATGTGTATTGATTAATTGTGATGAAATTCCATCAGAATATTGATATTCCAACCTACAGTGGACTATTCCTGTTTTACCCAATATTAATGGATTAGTCCAATCTACCTCTCTAACAGTAAATATTGATCACGCTTGACCTTGATCTGTTAATTGTTTTGACACAAGTTACTCTGCTCAACACTTAAAATGAGACACTTTTACACCCTGAAGGCATGGTCTCGCTGTCACTAATCCCTGAATAAACAGTTTTAAGATGGTTTTCAATACACTAAAATAGGTAAATTTTCATCTCTGACAATACGTCGCGTGCCTTGCTGCAGGACGTATGAGGATTTTTGTGGAAGTCAGCTGACGTCTGCTGTGTCATTTTTCGACGTACGGGAGTCATTTCAGGACGTAAAAACGCCCAATACGTCCACTAGTGCAAGCACTGGCTCTTAGAAGCAAATCCTTTGGTATCCTGACTCATCCAGTGAGACAGCATATTTATATCAATATTATAATTAATGGAGCAATTTCTAGTTTATATTTCATTCTGGGTTTGGTCAGTAGAACATAATTTTAAGCTAACAATTGTGTTTGGAACTTTATTTTTATGTATTTTTTGTATCCTGTGGTATCCTGATCTATCCTGTGGTATCTTGTGGTAACTTGTAGTATCCTGCGGTAATGAAAGGGGGGGGGGGGGGGGGAAACTAAGTAAAAAAAAACAAACAAAAAAAACCAAAAAAAAACGAACGGTAAAATACATTACAAGTTGCCAAAAATTATTTTATAAACTTGACATGTCATTTGGAGCAAAAAGTAGATTTTTTGTGGCATATACTCTTTCGTTGTGTTGGATTTTTCTTGGAACTATTTTTTCAGTGGAGGTGTACAACGTCATGATTTCAAGATTTGGCTTGTAATGTGTTTTCACTTTAATTGGCTTAATTAGAAAGACTAGAAACGATTTCTCATGATCTTTCACAATAGCAATATGTGTTGTCACTTGTCCAAGTTGAATGTTAGTGGAGAATACATTTCTCGAAACATAACTGTAAAAATTTTAATTGTCATGGGTTTTCGCGACCATTTCCGGTTTGCCGATCACAGTTCAATCGCAGGTTTTGTGTCATCCTAAATGCAGTGAACTGTGTGTTAGTGATGTATACAAACAAATCTTGGAGTGTTTTGAAAGCTATAATAGCTTTAGTGACGTTTAGAATCTAAAGAAGATGGCAAAACAAGAAATTTGGTGTCATATTTTCCCCCCAGATTCAAGGAGTCCGTCGGACTGCCTACGAGCAAAAACGACGAGTCCGGCGCAATAATTTGGTAGTCTCAGGCTCCCGGACTCCCGTTAGTGTCGAACCCTGATTGTGTAAATTTTTTCCCCAATTTCATCGGTTCCAAAAATTTCTCAAAAAGGTCAGAAAAAGCCCTGATACATATGTATTACCAAAATGTGTCCATGCAATACTGTAAGTTAGGAAATTTTCACGTGACTTTTATTTCCTGAATTTTCAATTTCCGAATTATTAGCGAGTCTTGAATTTGCGAACAAGTACTCATGCAGTATATGCAGCTTATTGTAATTATGTCTCCCCCCGACAGGGTCGGGAGACATATTGTTTTTCCCCATGCGTCTGTCTGTCCGTCTGTCTGTCCGTCCGTCTGTCCGTCCGTCTGTCCGTCTGTCCGTCACAAATCGTGTCCGCTCTATAACTTGAAAACCGTTAAAGATTTTTCAATGAAATTTGGTACACTTGTAAACCATGACGAGACGATGTGTCATGCACAAGAACCATAACTCTAGCTTGAATATTTTTGGAGTTATTTCCCTTTGATTATTTTCGATACAATTTCGTGTCCGCTGTATAACTTGAAAACCGTTCAAGATTTTTCAATGAAACTCGGTACACATGTAAACAACGACGAGACGATGTGTCATGCACAAGAACCATAACTCTAGCTTGAGTATTTTTGGAGTTATTTCCCTTTGATTATTTTCGATACAATTTCGTGTCCGCTGTATAACTTGAAAACCGTTAAAGATTTTTCAATAAACCTTGGTACATTTATTAAGCATGATAAGACGATGTGTCACGCACAAGAACCATAACTCTGGCTTGAGTATTTTATGAGTTATTTCCCTTTGATTATTTTCCATACAATTTCGTGTCCGCTTTATAACTCGAAAACCGTAAGAGTTATTTCAATGAAACTTGGTACACTGATAAAGCACGATGAGATAATGTGTCGTGCTAAAGAACCATAACTCTTGATTGCATATCTTTGGAGTAATTTCCCTTTGATTGTTTTCCATACAATTTCGTGTCCACCCTATAACTTGAAAACCGTAAGAGAAATTTCATTGAAACTTAGTACACTTATAAAGCACGATGAGACGATGTGTCATGCACAAGAATTATAACTCTTGCTTTCATATCTTTGGAGTTATTTCCCTTTGATTATTTTTCCATACAATTTCATGTCCACTCTATAACTTGAAAACCATAAGAAATATTTCAATGAAACTTGGTACACTTATAAAGCATGATGAGATGATGTGTCATGCTAAAGAACCATAACTCTTGCTTGCATATCTTTGGAGTTATTTCCCTTTGATTATTTTTCATACAATTTTGTGTCTGCTCTTTAACTCAAAAACCATTAGAGATTTTTCAATGAAACATGGTACACTAATAAAGCATGATGAGACGATGTGTCATGCTCAAGAATCATTACTCTTGCTTTCATATCTTTGGAGTTATTTCCCTTTGATTATTTTCCATACAGTTTCGTGCCCGCTATATAACTTGAAAACCGTAAGAGATATTTCAATGAAACTTGGTACACTTATAAAACAGAATGACAGGATATGTGATGCACAAGAACTATAACTCTTGCTTGTATATTTTGGACATGCACGTAGAAAGGGGGGAGACATCAGTTTTCACATAGAAAACAAATTCTAGTTCTTTATTAGCAAGAACTTTATTTTCGCGAGGCAACGAATATGTGAATTTTAGCGAAAATTAAGTTCTCAGGAACATTTTCGGATTTACAGACAGTAGTGGATTTTTTTTCAGCTGTAATAGTGAAAACTTTAAGTTGAAAAAGTTTAACATTTTAAATGTTTTTGCTCAAAACATGGATAGTATGTCAGAATTATATTTATTCTTGCACAGATTTTGTTTGCTGAGTCCATCGAAAGTTCTTGACATTTTCTACTGATAAGTGAAGGTGATTTTCAACCACAACAACATAAGTTCCTGGAGAATTGATAAAATAGAAAAAGAAAATCTAATTGCAAATGTATTGAATCTACCTGTATTTTGTGACCGTTATTTCAGATTGATGAAAAAGTGGTGGTATCCTCTACAGGAGCCCTGTCACTGGAAAAAGTACCAAAACATATGGTCGTCATTGGGGCTGGAGTCATCGGAGTAGAACTGGTTTGTTAAAATTTGTGCCAACATTTAGAGTTTGTTTTCAAGATTTCTGACCTAGACTGTCACATACTAGGCTGTACAGCTACAAAAGATAGCAAAGGAATTGCGGTAAAAATGTATTCAGAATGTGAGTGAACTAGGTAGCCAAAACAAAAATGATATCAGCTTTTCATAATAGAGCTAATTTAAATGCTGTAAATATTCTGTTTTACTGTTTGTACACAGAGGTTTGGTCATGCTTCAACTAGATGTAGTTGAAAATCAAACTAAACATCAGGAAAACATGTCTGTGACATGTATACCCTCTTGAACCGCACTTTTATATAGTAAAACGAGGAGGTTCTAACGTGTACCCACAATCTATATATGTTTTGAGCAAAAATAAGAAAAATATAAAAAAAAAATTCTGCTGAAAATTTTTAATTTATACAACGTTAGAAAAATTTATATAGTACATGGGCATGTTTTCATGAACAGTGAATCCTAAATGCATATGTGTGCTGAGCTGCTGTACATCAATGCATATTCCCTGTAAAATTAGTAGAAACTGTATAGTTTTGTAGCCATATTAACTGTGTGTCGAACCTGGAAGAAAACAATCCAAAGATTTGTTCTTCATTGCAGGGTTCAGTATGGCAAAGACTTGGAGCCAAAGTGACGTGTGTTGAATTCCTCGGACATATCGGAGGACTGGGAATAGACATGGAGGTGTCGAAAAACTTTCAGAGAATTCTTAAGAAGCAAGGATTAGACTTTAAATTGAACACTAAAGTGACTAGTGCTTCACGGAATGGAGATGAAGTTAAAGTGGCCGTGGAGGGGGTCAAAGATGGCAAGAAGGAAGAGGTCTGTGGTTTTCAACTTAACATGAGATTTTTTCTAACAGTAGCAATTTTCCGCATGTGCAAATTTCCTTACAATAGGATTTAAAGCAATTTGTCATTGGAATGGGAAGTTGCAGGTAGCAGATTGTACCAGAATCAATTAAACTTTTTTGTGGCTGTCATTTACACTGAAACAGAAAAATGACCTTCAGTAAAATTTAGGCATTATGGTTCTTAAAAACATTACATGATGTACAATGTAAATTTTTTTAATCCATTTTTGCTGTGTAGCATATTAGTGAAAGACTAAACATTGTTTTGTATTATCAGCATCTATGTTTGGCTGTTTTTATAATAATCTTTAGCTAGCATTCTTACTTCTAAAAGCCTGAAGAAATTCTGAAACATTGATTTTTTCTTTTATTTCTTTTAGATTGACTGTGATAGTCTGTTAGTGTGTATTGGAAGACGTCCGTACACCCACAACCTCGGACTTGAAGATCTGAATATTCCCAAAGATAAGCAGGGTAGAATTACAGTCAACTCGAGATTTCAGACTTCTGTCCCTAGGTAGGATTTACATATGAGCCACGTCATGAGAAAACCAGATTTTGCCTATGCGAAAACAAAGGTGCAGATCAGCTTCGCAGTAACTGCGAAGCTGATCAGCGCCTTTGTTATTGCTACACGGGTAGTACAATTCCTCCTCTATTTGTACCCAAAATTTCAAGATTCTAACTTTGTTCTGAGACTGTACAGGTTAGTTTGTGTCAGACCTGGTCAGATACCCCGAAGACCGGTTTTCTCGCGTCGTGGCTCATATGATGTCCAATGTTTCCCAAGTTTTCCAGCACCTCATTATTACACGGTTCACTTTTAACACGGGTCTGTTTCCATGAGATAGCATTACAGTGAGGTAGACCTGTACATGTACTTTGTTGGTAGGATAACCATGTTAAAAACTTGATGTTTTGATAGTTTTTGCCTTTTGTTTCAGTATTTATGCCATAGGAGATTGTATTGCTGGTCCAATGTTGGCACACAAAGCAGAAGATGAAGGTTAGTGTAGTTTAAATGAGCCTGTGCACGAGAAAACCAACAGTTTGGGGTCTGACCAGGTCCGACACAGATAAGGCTGTAGAGTCACAGAAGCAGGCTAGAAGTTTGAAATTTCGGATTAAAGAAGAAGAGGAAGTGTACTATCCGTGTAGCAAAAGCAAAGGCGCTGATCAGCTTCGTGGTTACCTCGAAGCTGATCTGCGTCTTTGTTTTCGCCTATGCCATGCGGCGGCTCAAATGCAATCTGGAGTTTACAGACAACTAAAAGCTCCTGTATTCTCCAAAATGCTCAGATAAAAGTCACATAAATACCAGACTTTATTTTTTAAAGAAAAAAAAAAACAGAAAAAAAAAACAAATGTCAAGTAGGACAGACCCTGAATATACTGTTCCTCTGCTGTTCCTCTGGGAGCAGTATGCTTTGTGTTGTCTTTGTTGCAGTGTGATCAATAGCTGGCATCCAAGTACACTTAGTTTTAAACCTTAGTTTGATAATTATGTGTATTAAACCTTAAGCTGAAAAGTCTCCCTTTGGGCAGGCAATGTGGTTTTGTCATACCATCCATACATATAAACCTTATTGGCTTAGTTGATTGGTTATATTTATGAAGCACATTTTGAGTGTCATGACATCCTAATGTTGGGTAAAAGTCCCATAAAATGGAGGCAACGTCCCGACATGACCATTGCTGTTGACTGGGACATAAAGCATCAAATCAAATAAATAAAACAAATAAATAAATATGTAAGGTATCAAAAGTATTTGTGCAATTTCCAAAGGGAGGCATTTCAATTTATTGACCTTGACATACTTTTCAAGCAATGACCTTGACCTCCTTTGTTCATGTTGCTGAATTTTTGCATGACCATGCATGTGCAATATTGAGATCTGTAGAGTTTTTTGTTTTAATTGCTAAATCATAGGCAAATATCTCTATTATCAATATGTGTTGTGGGCTCAGTTATCTAACTGGGCCCAGTTGTACAAAATTAATGACTTCGTTAGTTAATGATTTGTTGAAATTTCAAACATGAATATTACAAAAACACTGTTATTTTTTGTTGAAAAAAAGTGTGAGAATCCTTGCAGTGCAAGGGATTCTCACTTTTTTTTTCAACAAAAAATAACAGTGTGTTTGCTTATGTGGTC
Source organism: Rugalucina vietnamica (assembly GCA_964017185.1). Lineage (NCBI taxonomy): Eukaryota > Metazoa > Mollusca > Bivalvia > Lucinida > Lucinidae > Rugalucina > Rugalucina vietnamica. The sequence goes on from OZ024875.1 coordinate 41,290,699, forward strand.
GACATTTAATGAGTTGAGGTCTTAACAATGATGTTAAGTTTTGAACAACTGGCCCCAGATTTTAATTTTTATCCCCAGGTATAATCTGTGTAGAAGGCATGTTAGGAGGAGCAGTACACATAGACTATAACTGTGTACCGTCAGTCATATATACACATCCTGAGGTGGCCTGGGTTGGCAAGACTGAGGAACAATTAAAAGAAGAGGCAAGGATTTTTTTTTCTAAAGAATAGTTGAGCCTTTGCACGAGAAAACCAACCATCTTGGTTTCTAACACAAACCGGCCTGAACAGCCGCAGGAAATCTTAAGCTTGAAATTTCGGATTTATTAAGAAGAAGAGGAATTGTTCCATCAGAGTAGCAAAAGCGTATGTATGTTGTTGATTTTCTTCATTGGTGGCTTAATTATCAAATTCCATCATAGTCTGTTATCTTAACTTTTTGGACACAAGCAGATAGTGTAGCTACTGATGAGAAAACTTTGCCTAATAAGTGGCTGTATGAAATGAGAAAAAAGGTCATTAGCTTACATAGCCTTACAATGGGATAAACAAAAAAAAAATCTTCTTTGAAACCACAAGACCCAAAGGTTCTATCATTAGTATGCAGCATTGTTATGTGGAGCTTTACATAAACTCAGCATTTCCAGCTCACACATATATCGACTTCCAGGTCTAAGGTTGTAAGAAATATTTTAATGTTTCATGTCAAGTTTTCATCTTGTTGTAGGGTGTAGAATACACCATAGGCAAGTTCCCACTGGCAGCCAACAGTCGGGCCAAGACGGTCGACGATACCGATGGTTTTGTTAAAGTTCTCGGAGATAAGACTACAGATAGGATGTTGGGAACACATTTCATAGGATCTGTAAGGATTATAGATTACTACACAGCTCAAATTTGCTGTAATAATTTTAATATTGGATTGAAGCAGTTTTATAAACCACTTAGTGATGTCATCTAATGATAAAAACTGATTATCGAACATATATAAACCCTGGTCAGACGTTTAGCTTGGTGTAGTGTACATTGTTTGTCCAGATCTGTACCCAGGAAGAACAGTCAAGATAACTGACCATTCTGATAATCGATCTCTGCTGTTTTCCAAAAATCAGTTAGACACAGTTAATAAAATATGTGTTTTAAAACAAATTGTATCAAAAATACAGTGGCTCAGACAAGTTAGAATGGCTTAACTTCAAAGAAGTCTTCTTCATTTACTATGCTTTTCTTTTTCTACTTTAGCACATACTTGTACAAGTTTATGATTTTATTAACAGGTTGCTGGAGAGTTAATCAATGAAGCGTGTTTGGCAATGGAATATGGAGCATCCTGTGAAGATATAGCGAGAGTTTGTCATGCACATCCAGTAAGTCTATTTACAATTTAATGTATAGTACGACTGAATTTTCAGTTTCAGACGGGGAAACTATGCATGTGAAAAACCATTGAATTGATTAGTTATATTTCTCATATTCTAAATGACAATTCAGAGGTACACACTTTTTGTATGCTGATATTAATCATTTAAAGTATTTTTAGCTCACCTGAGCCGTTAGGCTCACAAGGTGAGCTTATAGGATGGCAATGATCCGGCGTCCGTCCGTCCGTCCGTCCGTCGTCTGTCGTCCGTCCGTCCACGATTTCAAAGATCTTCTTCTCTGAAATCGCTTGGCCAATCAAAGCCAAATTTTATATGAAGCATCTATAGGAAGGGGGAACCATTGTGTATATAAGAAATCCAGGTCACATGACCAAGATGGCCACCATGCCCATATATGGTAAAAACCCTTCAAAAATCTTCTTCTCCCGAACCGGTGGACCGAATTCAACGAAACTTAACATGAAGCATTAATGGCTCAAGCACTACAATGTATATATAAATTATGACCCTGTGATGACCTTGACCTATTTTACAGCAAGGTCAACATAGGTCGCCAATGCATTTGAATGGGGAAAACTTTTAAAATGTCATTCAAAGTGAAAGTCTCGCAGGAAATGGGCAGTAGGACTGAATATTAATGATTCTGAAAAAAATTGGACCCCAGGGGCTCATGTGCCCCCACCCCGGGGCAATATACATGTATATCTTCATAATATTCAAACGTCTTCTCCTCTGAAACCACTTGGCCAATCAAAGCCAAATTTTATGTGAAGCATTTATAGGATGGGATAATCAATGTATATATAAATAATCCAGGTCACATGACCAAGATGGCTGCCATGCCCATATATGGTAAAAACCCTTCAAAACTCTTCTTCTCCGGAAACTGTGGACCAATTTCAATGAAACTTGGCATGAAGCATCGATGGCTCAAGCACTACAATGTATATATGAATCATGACCCTGTGGTGACTTTAACCTATTTTATGGCAAGGTCAACATGGGTCGCCAATGCATTTGAATGGGGAAAACTTTTAAGATGTCATTTAAAGTGAAAGTCTTGCAGGAAATGGGCTGTAGGACTGAATATTAATGATTCTGAAAAAAATTGGACCCCATGGGCGCATATGCCCCCAACCCGGGGCAGTATACATGTATATCTCCATCACATTCAAACATCATCTCCCCTGAAACCACTTGGCCAATCAAAGCCAATTTTATGTGAAGCATCTGTTGCATGGGACAACCAATGTACAATGTATATATAAATAATCCAGGTCACATGACCAAGATGGCCACCTCATCCATATACGGTAAAAACTCTTCAAAAATCTTTTTCTCCAGAACCGGTGAACTGATTTCAAGGAAACTTGGCATGAATCATCGATGGCTCAAGTACTACAATGTATATATAAATCATGACCCTGTGATGACCTTGACCCAGTTTATGGCAAGGTCAACATGGGTTGCCAATGCATTTGATTGGGAATAACTGTTAAAATGTCATTTGAAGGAAAAAGCCAGCTTGGACAAAATATTGACTATTCTGAAAAAGAAAATGGCCCAAGGGCTTCTTCTGCCCCTGCACTGGAATTAATACCATAATATTCAAACATGTTTATTGGTATATGCAGCAAATCTCAGGTGAGTGTTTACAGGACCATTGGTCCTCTGGTCTGAACTTTGCACTACTGTTTAAAGTATCTTGATATGTAATAAATCATCATATGATAAAGTCATCAGTTTCTAAATTTTCATAGTAGCAATTTTACAAGGGAGTAGAATTTGCTGTCTCTTTGTCTCTTGATCATTCTGCTTCTGCATATCCTTATAAATTTTTATATATGTACTATTTTTGCAGACTGTATCTGAAGCCCTCCGAGAAGCCAATCTAATGGCCTACTCTGGTAAACCTATCAACTTTTAAACCTACATAGACAAGAATGGAGGAACAATCTACTTCAAGAACATTGGATGATTGGTGTCTATTGATAAAGATCTCGAATTAACTCTTCAAGATGGTGTTGTCAGAGAAAATCTTCCATGGGAGAGAAAAAAAAAAAAATAAATATTTTAGAGATTCCGTTCTAGTGATCGTGAGAGAAACCACTGTTTTTTTTTTTCTATGAGTTGGTTTAGATGGATCTGAGCTACAGTGTAGACCTACATCACATGACTCCAAACCATTGTTTTTTTTAAGACAGTTTTCTGTTCCAAGATCACGTTTTGTATTGTTATGGATGCAGCAATGAAAATGATCTATGTCTTGTACGGAAACTGTTAATTCAGTTCCAACAAATTTTTACTTTTTTATTGATATGAACCACATGTAAATCCTTTGTTAAAAAGAAACCTGTTTTTGATTTTTAAGAAAAAAACAACAACAAAAGCTTTGTTGATTTTGTGTGTTACATCTCAAACAGCTAGGGTCATGTAAAGACGGGATCTTTGATAAGAGTGATCTGAAAGACTAGAGGTCCAGGATTGAACCCAAAAACTGGTTTACCAGGCAAGTTGCGGAGGTTTCTGAAAAACTATAGGTGAAGATCAACAGCACAGCAAGGCACTTATTGGATACTCCGAGTATTGATATTGGGTTGCAATTGTTGACATCGATGATATGAGTCTGACCCTCTCAGTATTGAACTGGAAAGGAGGGATTTTCTTTAGAAACAGTCTTTTCTCAAGTCTAGTATATTTGTTTTGGATGCTCTTGATTTTTTTATGCAAGCATGACTTTGTAAGATGTATGAATGATGTGAGTATCATGAATTAAATGCAATATTCCCGTTACAGTTCTGGGTTTTCATTCTCAGTTTGAACATCTGCAGTTGAATTGGCAAGCAGCTAACATATTCTTTATTATGAATTCTAACACACCTCGCCTATATAGCCAATGGTTAAAATGTTAAATTGTGTAACAATTCACTGGGCGAATAAGAGTGACGTGACTGCGCCATTTCAATATTTCTGACGTCAACTATCCCTTCAAGCACACTTAGACAGCGTAACCATTTTAGAGTACAAATGTAACAAATGTGTAAATACCCCCATTACAGTCAAAATATTTGGCTGGATATCTACAATGCAATGGCGGAAAGCTGAATGACATCAACGGTTTCAGTGACTATTATTCTGTTTATTGTGTGTTAGAATTGAAATCGATGAGCTCAAATGCTCTGTTATATAATAATTCACTGTTTGTCGGTCAATTGTAGGAATATAAATCACTCTCGCTATGTGCTTGTGGTTTGACCTTTACAACTGACCTCCAAACAGTGAATTATTACTCAACAATTCACTGCTAGAGCAGATGTATATCTTAATAAATAAATTGAGCATAAAAATCTTATCCTATCTTCAAATTCCAACAATATAAAGAGCCTGTTTTCTGTGCTTATTTGCTTTGTACTAATGTTTATATAAAGCACCTATCAATGAGCCGCATCATGAGAAAACCGGATTTTTGCCTAGGCGAAAACAAAGGCACAGATCAGCTTCGCGGTAACCGCGAAGCTGATCAGCGCCTTTGTTTTCGCTACTCGGATAGTACAATTCCTCTTCTACTTAAATCCGAAATTTCAAGCTTCTAGCTCTTTTCTGAGCTTGTACAGGCCGGTTTGTGTCGGACCTGGTCGGAAACCCCGTAGACCGGTTTTCTCGCGTCGAGGCTCCAATGTTAACAATGGGAGGTCTTGGGAGACCGGTTTTCTCAGTATGATCTGAACATGATCCTAACGTGGTAGCATTAAAGTGCTTGTGTACATGTTTGCTTCTTGTTAAAAGAATTAGTGGCTGTTAGTGGATTTATTATTTGTTAGATCTTGAATATTTCTGCACAGTAACTGTCATTTTAAAGCTTATTTATATGTAAATATTCAAAATAAAATGCTGTTTCTTTGTCAATGTTTTGTTGTTGCATTTCTTCATTTTACCAAATGTTGTTAAGATCAATGAAATCTTTCAAAATATACGAAAGATTTATCCTAGCAAAAGCTAATTTGTTGGAAGCATGTCTGCTCCATATGGAGATGGCCCTGAAATTTTCCTGTCATGGAGATTTTTTTTCCCACTGATTCAAGTACAAGAAGTTTTCAGTTACTAACAGGATGCAATATTCATAGTTCAAACTTCACTGCATCTGTGAAAGTTGCAAAGTAGAAACCTAACACAGTAATTGCTATTGACATGCCATTCGAGCAAGCTACTTGACCCAATTGCCCTTGGCCTTTATTTCGTGACACCCAATGACACAATATTTGTGTCGCAATTTGATTTTTCTGCACCCATGATAGACACTGAAACCCCACATAGTGTATTGCCAATCATGTTTGCACCATGACCAATGTGCCCTTTGGTACATATACTGAGTTCCACAGCCAACGCAACTTCATTTTTTCCTCTCTTCTTTTAAATTGGTCAATTATGTGAAAATTTTTGTGCCCTATCATCATTAAAATGACTCGAAAATCTTTGTGTGTTATGAAATCTGAGATTTTAAAGCGCATGCTCGTGAACACGCACCAGGGTACAAAACTGCATTTTTCATGCCCCTTGCGTGCGGGCTCGAAATTTTTCAAAACAATTCACACGATTCAAATTTTGGACGATCGTTCGATGAGTGTATGGCGATACCAATGTTGTAACCCATGGCTCAACGCCAGAAATTGGAATTGATTTTCAGTACCCGAAAATGCTTGTTTTTAGGCGTTCAACGTCACTTGGTCACATGGTCGACGTCATTGCAGATTTCAACCATATGCTTTATTTTGTGTTGGCAACCTAGCATTATTGAATAAAGTGTATTGCAGCTATGGAAAAGTTGTTTTTCATTGTGTTTCGTTGCTTTACATTAGGGTGGTTTGCACAGTTTAGCAAGAAATTCATTAAAATCGCTGATTTCCTTCTTTTTTCAAAACGACCCCTTCGCCAGTTTTAACGCAATTGTAGGCGAACGAAAAAAGTCTGACGGCTGATTTTCACAGGTCATCTTTGTAAATGGTTTGACTACATATATTCGGAATTTCGGAGGAATGACTGAAACCAAAAAAAATTATATAAAATTTAATGACGAGTTGCGTTGGCTGTGGAACTCAGTATAAATTGTCAATAAGAGTTTATTTTTCTACAGCAGAGATAACCGCAAGCATGAAACCATGTGTAGTAACTGTCCTTGACACTCTTCAAGAATGTATACTTGACCTGATTCCATTACCCTACATTCACACTATTTTGCATGATGCAGGTGTGATAACAACCTCGGCTGCATTCATGATTGGATTGTAATGGCTAAATATGAGCCACATCGTGAGAAAACCCGATTTTTGCCTATGTGAAAACAAAGGTGCGGATCAGCTTCGCAGTAACTGCAAAGCTGATCAGCACCTATGTTTTCGCTACACAGATAGTACAATTTCTCTTCTTAAATCTGAATTTTCAAGCTTGCGTCTGTGACTGTACAGGTCGGTTTGTGTCAGACTTGGTCGGAAACCCTGAAGACAGGTTTTCTCGCATCCCGGCTCGTACTAAGCAACTTTTTTAGTTCTGTCCGGTTGGAGCCAATGCTTCCTTGGTACATAACAAGTACAATGCCGCCTTTGTGCCTTGCTTGAAAATGTCACTGGAGGTAAGCGGCCAAAAAAAGTGGTTAGGAAAACTGAAGTCAGTTGTTTGTCTATGAAGGACAATTTTATTAGACAGAATCTAAAGCATTTAACAAAATCTTTAAAAAGTCCACATTATCTTAAGCTGCATAATGTTACTTCTTTAAAACCGTTGCATTCCATTAAAATTGCTATAGTAAAATAACTCCAATACCTGAAATTTCAAGCCTCTACTAGCTACTCAATTATACTGAGCATGAAGGTTTGTTGTACATACCTGAACATATTACAAAATAAGCAGTGACGCTAGAAAACCGGTCTCCGTGGTTTCCGTCTAGGTATGACACAAGCCAGCCTGTACAGTCTCAGAAAAAAGGCTATAAGCTTGAAATTTCGAATTTAACGAGAAATTGTACAAAAGGCGCTGATCAGCTGTGCAGTTACTGGGTTTTCCAGGGTTTATATGACGCCACTCAAATGGTACCTGTAGGATGGTTTCATTTTTGCAAAAGAACAATCATCAGCATGTGGCTCTCATAATCCAGCAAATTTGTCCTAGAATGTACCATACAACTTCAAATTTCCCTTTGCATAGGTTTGTATATACTGTAAATCCAGGAATGTTCGCAAGAACTTAATTTTCGCTAAGATTTGCGAATTTGTTGCCTCGCAAAAATAAAGTTCTCGCTAATAAAGAATTACAATAAGCTTTATATACTGCATGAGTAATCGTTCGCCAATTCAAAGACTCGCAAATAATTCAGTAATAGAAAAGTCATGCCAAAATGTTTGAACTTACAGTATAAATATCCCAATATTTGCTGTAGCAAGTTATGGTAGCTCCAATCAAGATCATCACATTGGGGCCGCATCATGAGAAAACTAGATTTTTGCCTATGCAAAAACAAAGGCGCAGATCAGCTTCGCAGTAACTACGCTGATCAGCGCCTTTGTTTTCGCTACACCGATAGTACAATTCCTCTTCTACTTATAGCCAAAATTTCAAGCCTCTAGCCTGCTTCTGTGACTGTACAGCCCGGTTTGTGTCGGACCTGTTTGGAAACCCCGAAAACCGGTTTTCTCGCGTCACGGCTCATTGTATACAAAGTCTGATGGAATTTCAGACTGAATCCATTTTGTATGTACATGTACAACTGATTGGTTTGAGGTGGTCTGAACTGTTGGCACGATGAGCATATGGCCAGTCATGATTAACACCCTCTCACATCTTATTTGTGCTGCGTCATGAGAAAACCATACTTTTGCTTATGAGAAAATAGAGACACAGATCAGCTGTGCAGTAAATGCACAACTGATCAGCGTCTTTGTTGTTGTTACTGAGCTCTTCTTCTCAGATCCAAAATTTCACATTTCTAGCTTTTTCTGTGACTATAGTCCAGACTGTGTCAGAGCTGGCAGGAAACTCCCAAAGACAGATTTTCTCATGATGCGGCTCATTTACAGCTTCTTCACATTTTTTCCATTAAAAAAAATTCTTTCACTCAGACCTTGATATTTCTCATCTTTAGATAAGCACCTTAAAGAAGAGTTCTCGTCACATTTTCAGTTTTCTTCTTTTAGAAGACTTCCAGCCACTATCCCAGTTAACATTGACACTCCAAGTCAGGAATTGGATTTTAATCTATTAGTCACCTCAACATGACCTGGTTACATTTTCTTTCTCAAGTGTCACTAATAGCTTCACTATCATCTTGAGTTTTCTTATCTTCCTTAAGAAGAGTTCCTGCCACTATCCCAGTAAACATGACAACACCAAGCCATGAGTTGGACTTGAACTTGGCAAAACAGTCGTCAGGATTGTCCAGGTTTACTGTAGATAACTGAAACAAGAGCAAGCAAAGATTGAGGTATTGGTGTTGACTAGAAGCAAAAGTTTCAAGGTTTCAAACTTGAAATGTGATCCCTGGTCTTTTGAGGTGTCAGGCCTCGTCGAAACCCGAACCATTGGTTTTCTCATGCCAAGGCTCATTTTTACAGTTTTCCCTAACCAAAGGCATAGGTGACCGTAAAATAGGTCTTCATCACAGGGTCATGATTATCAACACATTGTAGTACTTTAGTGTCCAACATCCCAAGTTTTGTTGAAATCGGTCCACCAGTTCCAGAGAAAAAAGATTTTTGAAGCATTTTTATCATAATATATACGGGCATGGCAGCCATCTTCGTCATGTGACCTGGATTATTTATGTATATATTCGTTCCCCTCTCCTATAAGTGCTTCATATAAAATTTGGCTTTGATTGGCCAAACAGTTTCAGAGAAGATCGTTGAAAATGGTGGATGACGGACGGAAGCCAGGTACAAGCCTAACCTATAATAAGCTCACCTGTGAGCCTAATTCTCATGTGAGCTAAAACTCGCACTATACCTACCTGCCACCATAGGTGTGCCCCAGTTGCAGTCACGGCCAGGTAATATGGCCAGGTCTGGTCACACAGGTACCCTGCTACAGTTAATCCTGACAACATAGCACCACTGAAACCCATGAGCCATGGCTTGGTCTTGTCACCGAGTTTGAGAGCTGTTGATTTCACCCCAACCAGCATGTCGTCATACTTGTCCTACAAAACAAAGTACTTGGGTTGTAGAATCTACAGAATGGATTGAGATATGAGCTACATCATGAGAAAACCTGTCTATGGGGGTTTCGAACCGGGTTAGACACAAACCATTCTGTACTGTCACAGAAAGTGACAGAAGAAGGCTAGAATCTTGAAATTTCTGATTTATGATTGTCGTATCCATACATTGAAAACAACAGCACTGCTCTATTGAGCAGTAACTGCAAAGCTGAACAGTGTCTGTGTTTTCCTGTTATTTTAAAAGCAGGTTTCTCATGATGTGGGTCAAATTGAAATGAGCCTGATCATGAGAAAACCAAACTGGCCTGTACAGTCACGCAGCAGGCTAGAAACTTGAAATTTTGGATTCAAGAAGAAGGATTGTACTATCCCAGCAGCGAAAACAAAGTCACCGCACAGCTGATCTGCGGCTGTATTTTTGCCTATGCAAATTGTTGGTTTTCTCATGCAGTGGCACAAATGTTAATTAACATACAGGAAAAGCTCTTTACTTAAGCAATTAGTAGAGTTCTTTATTATAGCTTGTATGTTTTGACATGATCCCTTATGTCCCTGTCAACAAGGCTTAACACTAAGGGGAACTTTAATAACATACCAATATGTTTGAAACTCTTGTGCTATACCACTATTTTAAAGTCTTGGCTGAACACAGGTGATATGCACATTTTTAACTTACAAATCATTTTTACATTATAATAAATTTGCTAATCTATGTTTTAATGATTTTAGGATAAAGCAATACATGTACATTATTGAGCCAGTTTATAGTTGAAAGATGGTTCATATATTTATTAGCTCGCCTGAGCCATAGGCTCACAGGTGAGCTTATAGTTTACCCATGCTCAGTTGTCCGTCGTCGTCTTTGTCCACACTTTTCAAACATCTTCTCCTCTGAAACGCCTAGGCCAATCAAAGCCAAACTTCATGTGCAGCATCCTTAGGAAGGGGGAACAAAAGTTTGTATAAATTGTCCACATCACATAAACCAAGATGGGCACAAAAAAGATAAAAAAAACTTCTTCTCCAGAACCAGAAGGCCTATAATTTTGAAACTTGGCATGAAACATCAGGGAATGTAGCTCTACAAAGTTTGTATAAATCATGACCATGTGATGACCATGACCTATTTTATGGCAAGGTCAACATAGGTCACCCATGCATCTGAAAGGGGAAAATTGTTAAAATGCCATTTGAACGGAAGAAATGGGCAAATGGACTGAAGATTTATGATTTTGAAACAATCTGGTCCCAAGGGGATGGTCTGCTCCCACCCCAGGGCAATAATATACATGTATATTAATATAAGGTTCAAAGATCTTCTTCTCTGAAATTGCTTTCCTAATAAAAGCCAAATTGTATTTGAAGCATCTATAGGACGGGGGAACCAGTGTGTAAGTAAATAATCCAAGTCACGTGACCAAGATGGCCACCATGCCCATATATGGTTAAAACCATTTAAAAATCTTTTCTGGAACCAGTGTACTGATTTCAACAAAACTTGGCATGTAGCATTGGGTACTAGAGTACTGCAACCTGTACATAAATTATGACACTGTGATGACCTTGACCTATTTTATGACAAGGTCAGCTTAGGTCACATATGCAGTAAGTGTTAAAGAGAAAAAATCCAGGAAATGGGCAAATGGACAGAATATTCATAATTCTGAAAATAAAATTGACCCCAGTGGTTCATCTGTCCCTGCCCATGGGCAATATACATGTATAATAATCATAATAGTCAAACAAGTTTATTGGTATACACATATATCCCAGATCTCAGGTGAGCGTTTACAGGACCATTGGTCCTCTGGTTTACATTTAGTACAAAAAAGTGAATATGGGTTGGTTGCTTTAAAGAGCTTGCATTTCTGATAATATATACATTGCAAATAATAATAACCTAGAATTATGGGAAGTAATAGTAGTAATCACCAATTTGTCTGTAAAATGGTGGGTTTTATCTCTCAAACATGAAATTATAAGAATTATCTGAAATCTGACATTTTGTTTGCCATCATGCTTTTTTTTCATAGTCATGACCGACAGTATATAAATGTTGTTCATCGGGCATCAGGCATTTGGAGCAAACATGGCTAGTCAGCAAACAGTATTACATGTAGCTGTACATTACTTCTGTTTTATTGGACTTGTAGGCGGTGAAACAGGTGTGTTCAACACCTCTCTCTCTCTCTCTCTCTCTCTCTCTCTCTCTCTCCTCTCTCTCTCTCTCTGTCTCTCTCTCTCTCTCTCTCAATTATTAGACATTTGTACCCTCAAACCGCAATGCAGTTTGTGTCTCTACCTTAAGGTTGCCTAGCATTTCGATGCCCCCACAGTGGAGTCCAGTCGTCCAAGCCACAGTAATGTTAAGTACATTGCACATAACATAGTAACGAACAATACTGTGACAATAGCCGCAAAATATTCTCAGACACATTCTGACGTCTATCTCATTTATGTGACAGGTCCACCAGAAGCACCATCTAACCTGGGCGTGACAGATATTCGATCCCGCACAGCACTCCTACAGTTTGTTCCCAACCTTAGCAATGAACCAGTCACAAAGTGGATTGTTGAGGCACAAGAATTTGGATCAGACTTGACAGAGTATACTGAAATCTACCAAATCTCGGCCCATACGGCCGCGTCTATCTTAGTCCAGAACTTACGGCCATTCACATGGTACAAGTTACGCCTGATAGCGGAAAATCGCTTTGGCAGAAGTCCTCCCAGCTTTCCGACTCGACCGTTCATGACCAATCCCGGTTCTCCGGACGTTCCAAGCAACTTTGCTGTCGAAGCAGTGAACTCGACAGCTTTACTATTGACATGGTCACCGTTGTCAGATCGGGACTGGAATGCCCCGGATGGTCGGGGCTTTGTGGTGCGCCTCAAAAGGGAGTATGACTCCTCCTATTACACGTACGTTATACCACCAGACAATGACAGTAATAGAGACAACATTGTGCTGGCACGGCTTGCAAGCGGGGCAGAGTATGAGGTCGAAATGCGAGCCAAGAATAACTATGGAAGCAGTGACTGGACTCCTGTTGTAAGAGCCAGGACTACAGTTTGGTAGATGTTCGGCAGCCCATCCTTAAAATATGCAACTCGCGCGCAATTCACACTGTACTTAATTGTGAGTTGTGTTTCTTTCAAAGATGTGCATGAGTAACAATGGAACTAATAAACCAGAATAAATAAATAGTCTGCGCATTTTTAGCTCACCTGAGCTGTAGTCTCACAAGGTGAGCTTATAGGATGGCCATGCTCCGTCCTCCAATGATTTTGAAACTTTCATGGAGCATCATGGTAGTTTATATAAATCATGACCCTGGGATGACCTTGACCTATTTTAAGGCAAGGTCAACATAGGTCCCCCATGCATTTGAATGGGGAAAACTGTCAAAATGTCATTTGAAGGGAAAAGAAAATGGCAAATGGACTGACGATTTAGGAGTCTGCAAAAAATTTGGCCCCCAGGCCAATTGTCTGATGAGGTAATAAACATTTTAAGCAATATTTCTTTGGATGATAATGATAAACTATGCATGTGTAGAAGGCCAGATACAGGGAGAATTTCATGACAATTAGGGCATAGATTGCTCATTTACTTGTAAAAACCTACGTAGTGGATGCTCATTTGAAATGGCTTGGCAAAAGTTTATGATAAGAACTAACAACAATAATTGAGCAGCATCATGAGAAATCTGTATATGCAAAAACAAAAAATGCAGATCAGCTTGCTTCGTGGTAACTGGGAAGCTGATCAGCGCCTTTGTTTTCACTAAAAGATACAAAATTTCCAGCCTCTAGTCATCTTCCGTACTTGTACAGCTCGGTTTCTGTTCGAAAACCACATGGTTGGTTTTCTCATGACATGGCTCAATTATTACCTTTCAACTGTCATCAAATACTCCCTTTATCTAGAATTCAGCAAGTGAACTAGGGTTTGCTGTTTTTGTAAACAAAAAATCACACAAAAAATGACAAAATAAGAAGTGAATGAAAAGGCAATTAAATGAACCCAAAACCAAAGCTGGCAATCCTTCAGAAAAAAATATTCTATAGACTTTGTGTAAACATCAATGTCTAATGTCTTAATATTTTTTTTTTTATTCAGTTTTACATCCCTTTCAAGATTATTTCAGCTCGTCATATGAGACGGGCCAATCAGTAGGTGGTGCGAAAACAGGAGAACCCCGAGAAAAATCACCTGGCACACCCGCAAGCAGAACTTGGCTTATCTCACATTTTGCCCAGTCTGGGGCTCAAACCCACACTAGACATAGCGATGAGATGATCGAGGGATTAAGAAATAGCCCTCTTAACCGCTCGGCCACAAGGCCGCCCTTAATCAAATTGTTTAATGCACAAGTAATTTGTCACTGCCTGAAACGTATAGGAAAGGGCGGCTGATGGCAGGGTTAATAGCATTTTAACTGTCCCAGGAGAATGGCAGCGATTCGAACATTTAGATTATTTTGAAACTTATTCAATCTAATATTTCTTCTAATATTTGATTCTCTTTCTGACAATTCTAATATTTGATTCTCTTTCTGACAATTCTAATATTTGATTCTTTTTCTGACAATTCTGATATTTCATTCTCTTTCTGACAATTCTAATATTTGATTCTTTTTCTGACAATTCTAATATTTGATTCTCTTTCTGACAATTCTAATATGTTTCTCTGACAATTCTAATATTTGATTCTTTTTCTGAAGATTCTAATATTTGATTCTCTTTCTGTCAGAAGACTCTAATATTTGATTCTCTTTCTGAAGATTCTAATATTTTGATTCTCTTTATGAAGATTCTAATATTTTGATTCTCTTTCTGACAATTCTAATATTTGATTCTCTTTCTGACAAAGTGACAATTCTAATATTTGATTCTTTTTCTGAAGGATGTCCTGTTTTGTTATGAATATGAAATCTAGATTCACAACCAAAAAAAATCACATGAGCCTTCACACAAGAAGACCAAAAATTAAGTTTCCGACCAGGTCTGACATGAAGTTACAGAAGCAGGCTAGAGGCTTGAAATTTTGCTTTTATAAAGTAGAGGAATTGTACTTTCCGTGTAGCGGAACAAAGGCGCTGATTAGTAACTGCGAAGCTGATCAGCGCCTTTGTTTTCGCATATGCAATTTGTTGGTTTTCTTATGCAGCAGCTCACATATCATAAGGGCCTTATGTCACTCAGCCATAACAATGAAATCTTAACATGGAAATTATAATTTTCTAAATGATTAAGATCAGATTCTTGGCTGTTAATTCCCTGTTTAATGCCCCACACAACAGCTAAAGCCATGTGAGACAGGATCTCGGTTTAAGGTCTCATCCAAAGGAATGGAGAAGACCAGGATCGAACCCACGACTCTAAATTTACAAAGCAAGTGGCTTAACCACTGAACCATGGGGTCTTCTAAAAAGCCTGATGGCCAAACTGGATTTTTTAAACGTATACAAACCTAAATTTGAAAAATAACATCAGAATAGATATCAATGATCATAAGGCCCCTATTTAGTATAGCTGGTCAGCTCCCCTAGCAGATTATTAAGGGTTACCCAATGCGTATACTCACTTGGTGAGCATAAATCGTGTCATAAATTAGGGTCCACAGCAGGCAGCTGATGTAAAGGGGCAATATCGGCCAGTCAACTGCCCCTCTTATCGCTGTCCACCCCAGCATTGCACCGTAGTTGAAAGTTAACCCTAGCAACCAAATAAAATGAGGATGAAGGTATAGAAAAGTATTAGGACTGTTTTACTGTAAAATCTAACCAATATGAGCCCACTTTCAAAATTTTGGTACCACATCAGCTCTGACAAACCAGCCCAAGAGGTTGTAAAACTTTTTTCATGCTCAACTCAGCTGAGAGTAAAATTTATCCTGCTTGTAAATGTTAAAATGCCAACAATTGTTGGCATTTTAACAATTATTAGCAGGATAAATTACAGGTTTTGGTGATGTAGACCAAAATTTCAATTAATTTGGGTTATTTCTGACAATATTTATTGACATTTAAATTTCAGTCTCAGCTGAGTTGAGCATGAAATTTTTTTTCTAACCTCCAGACCAGACCATAAGATCAAAGTCTTGAGAGAGCACTGGTTCGCATTTAATAAAGTAAAGCGAACAATCAGATAGCAAACCCATTCACTGACAGCGCACGTTTGAAAATATCTTCATAGCTTGAAAGTACCAAATTTTCAAATGTGGGCTCATATCTAGAAGAATCTGTCATTTCAAGCGACAGAAAAAACACTGCAAAAGAAAAATCTACAAAGCAGTGACATTAAAAACAGCTGTCTATCTAAAGCATAAGAACAGTTTTAAAGGGTCATGCAAACATTGGATCTGCTAAATCTAAATGCCTCTTGCTTGCAAAGCTTGGCATTACGAAAACTAAACCATGAACTATACAAAGATTTTTTAGCTTTGAAAATGAATAATTTCCGTTGAAAATTTTATATTTTTCTTATTTTTGCTCAAAACATAGATTGTAGGTACATGTTGTAACCGCCTCGGCGAGTACCCACGATATATATATTTTACAGCAAAAATAAGAAAAATAGGCATACTCCTGTATACCCCAATTTTACTATATAAAATTCGGGCCAAGGGGTATAGATTATACAGACATGTTTTCCTGATGTAAAGCAGTATGTTTTTCAAATTAAGACTGACTTAAGATAGAACCATCCAATATCAATGTTGGCTCCTAAAAATTCAACTTAATATCAAAAAAGAGGTAATTCTCATCAAGTTCATAAATAAACATGCATTGGAATCCACTTATTTGCAAGCAAGAAGCATTGAAGCAATCATGATCTAGGTGCAATGTCTATGAAAATCCTGTGTGGAAGAGGGCTCTGATTTTAATGTCACTCTGTTTTACAACATTGTGGTTCAAAACACATCTTGTTTTGTGTTTTTCTGTTCTAAATTCAAAATTATCTTCAGTTCAGGTACAATCTCACTGATTGTCATATATGAGCCGCCTCGTGGGAAAACCAACGTTGTGGTTTCCGACAAGGTCCGACATAAACCGGTCTGTACAGCCACAGAAGACAGGTAGAAGCTTGAAATTTTGGATTTAGAAAGAAGAGGAAGTGTACTATCCGTGTAGCGAAAACATAGGCGCTGATCAGCTTCGCGGTGTGCGGCTACCGCGAAGCTGATCTGCGTCTTTGTTTTCGCATAATGCAGATTGTTGGTTTTCTCATGAGGAGGCTCATATGTTTCAGTCTCACCAGTCTTAAAGTCTTAGATGCTTTTAATTGATAAATAACATGTGCACAAAAATGTTTTGAACCATACACTAAGCACAAAACAGTGTATATCTGGTTTTAAAGTTTAGTCTGATATCTTTTTTAAAATCAACAAAGCAGCCAATATAAGACACTATATATGTATAAGACGTTAAGATGTTATTTGTACCAGATTTACACTGTATTTTTCAACTTATCACTAACTAAGTACTGACAGGCAGTAAATATGCTACTGTCATATACAGAACATAGTCTTTCTAATCATTATAAAATTTTTGTTTCTAAATGTTCTGTCAGCACTGTACAAATACTGTACTCACATTTTCAGTGCCACATATTATGCATGGATATTTTTGAGGACACAAAACGGCCTGTACAGTCACAGATGGTAAGAGGCTGGAAATTTTGGATTTAGAAAGCAGAGGTATTGTACTATCCGTGTAGCGAAAACAAAGGCGCTGATCAGCTTCGCAGTTACTGCGAAGCTGATCTGCCCCTTTGTTTTTGCCTACGCAGATTCTTGATTTTCCCCATGCGGTGGTTTATTTCAAAGTTGGTACATCAAAATATCTGTCAAATTTGCTCAACGTTTTAGAACATTTCGTTTGTAGTGATAAGCTGACGATTTAAGCGAGTATGTTCCACTATATCACTATATGATAAGTAGCATGTGCACTACCTGATGGGAATATATGGTGTCGTAAAACATGGTATAGATCACACAAGCCATATAGAGTGGAATAACGGGCCACTCTAAGCTGCCGTGTAGGCCGGTCCACGCCAATAATACACCAAGATTCAACGTGAGACCTGAAAGAGAACGTCTTAGCACAATTTCAGATAAAATATTTACCATCATGAAAACATGTCAGTGTAATGTATACACCCACTTTTGTATAGTAAAACTCAGGCTATTAAACAGGGGCATACTATTTTTCATTCAAAACATAGATTGTGGGTACTCGTTAGAACCACCTCGGCCAAGAGGTTCTAAAGTGTAGCCACAATCTATATTTTCAGTAACAATAAGAAAATCATATAAAAAATGTTTCTCCTGAAGATTTTCAATTTTTGCATTTCTAAAATATCTATATCTATCATATGATGTCATTGTTTTCAGGCCTGAATTAAAAAATTATTTGTTTGTCCTTTACCTACCCAGCATTTTAGTCTTGGGTAGGTAGGTAGGAAAATTATTATATTATATTTTGCTTTCTCGAGAAAATAGAAAGTTAACTTTTGACAGTTTAGTCTTAGTAGTAAGGGCTACCTTTTATTTTGCTTAAAAACTACATGTAATGTAAGCCAAGTATGAATTTAAATGAATATATATTTCACAAAAATAAGTGTACTGATTTTCCAAGAAAGGCAAATTAAACAATGTATACTATCATTTGAATGTCTAATAAACCAAAATTATGCAAATTAACATAAATTTCAGCCACAGGAAAATAAAAATATTTTTCCTCAGGAAACTGCAATATAATTTTTTGAGTAGGGGGTCAAATTGTGGGTAGGTAGGTAAAGGACAAACAAACAAAATTTTATTTTCAGCCTCAGGTAATAAACTTTTGCGGGAATACGTCATGTTACTGACGCCCGTAACAACAATGTAAATTTTCTTTGAAAACATTCCACTTTGAAGGTGCTAAAATCTTATTTTAATGTCATATGAAAATACGAATCTTACACTTGTGGTCATTTCATATGAAAATAATTAAACTCCCCGAATCTCATTTAATAAATTTCATATGAAATGACCATGAGTGTAAGATCCTCTATATTGCATGGGCGTGTTTTCGTAATGGTACAATACAATGCTCTAGCTAGCCTTTCTGGGCCAAATACTGTAAGTCTGGAAATGTTCAGCGTTACCATGTGAATATTCAAAGTTCTCAAAAATAAAGTTTGGGTAGTTTCTTGTGAATGCAAGAAGTCGCTTATAAATGGGAAATAGAAAATTTGCAAACTTCATATGAAAATTTCCAAACTTATGGTAATTGCAATGCAAATGACCATGTGCATAATATTAATTGAGCCACCGCACGAGAAAACCAACAATTTGCATAGGTAAAAACAAAGCCACAGATCAGCTGTGCAGCAACTGCACAGCTGATCAGTGCCTTTCGCTGAACGGATAGTACAATCCTTCTTGTTCTTAAATCCGAAATTTCAAGCATCTAGCCTGCTTCTATGGCGGTACAGGATGGTTTGTGTCAGACCTGCTCAGAACCCAAATTGTTGATTTTCTTATTATGCACAGGGAAAAACATCAAAGTCAACAAGGTTTCTGTCATATTGGGACAGACTCGGCTTACTAGGTATTCCTAGGTACCGATACTCAACCAGTACTATGTGAAGTTTAAAATGTCTAGCTCAAGGACAAAATCACAAAGGTGGTAGGTTACAAACCCAAAATGCTTGCTCGGAAGTATGACCCTACCACTGAGCCACCAAACTCCCAGGATATCTAGCCTCTTCCACACTATGCATTATATGATTAGGCTCTAGCCATTTGTGACCAAGGCCCCCAGTCCCGGGGAATAGCAGGGACTTTGACTTTTCATCCAGCAAACAAATGCTTAAAGCTCTGCACTGCAGGACACCCATTAAGGTAAAATCCCCTCTCATTTCCCGGGACTTGAGGGGCTATGGTTACAAATGACTAGCATTGCAAAGGATTCTCACATTTTATCAACTATAAAGAACAGTGTCTATGTAGTCTGCATTTACTTAACAAGTTGAGGTCTTAACATTGACGTTAAGCTAGCAAAGTTTTGAACAACTTGGCCCAGTACAACAGATAGGCAAAGTAAACAGAAAACATGAAGATAAATCACAGAAGAACTGTCTTGAAACAGTCAGTAAAGAAACTGCTTCAGTTTCTGATATCATAAAATAGCCATCTTAACATTTGTGTTTAGCTAAGTATTTACCTAGAACAAACTGTGGCCAGTATGTGAATCTCTTCGCCAGTGGATACAAGATCACCAGTATCATAGATGAAGCACCAAGAACTACACTGAAAGGAAATTATAAAAGATCATTATTTGAGCAGCGATGCGACAAAACTGGTCTTTGGGTTATCTAACTAGGTCTGACATATATCGGCCTGTACAAATGCAGGCCAGAAGCTTGAAAGTTTGGGCTGAAGAAGAGGGATTTACTATTCATGTAAAGAAAACAAAGGCCCTGATCTGCGATATTGTTTTCGCATATGCAAAATTATGGCTTTTTCATGATGCAGATTCGATTTCTTCTTCTGGTGAGCTCAATAAATTTAGTTGTACAGTGCCTTTAAGCAATAATTATTAGTCTATGCAAAATTTATATGCAGTATGTCAAATCAGACATTTTACAGCAATTTATTTTCATGATGCTTTTCTTTCTAACAAAAAGAATTGACTACGAATATGGATTACAGTATTCTTAATGGAATAGTGAAGATTCAATACAGTACCTGTACATATTAAGCTGTAGAAGAATTCCTAAGGACAGGGAAAGATTCACGCCTAGAAAACACAGGGCCTGGAACTGAGTCATCTCCCCACTGGCTAGGGGCCGGGTCTTAGTTCGCTCCACCTGTGTATGAAGAAAATGTGAAAAAGCCTTTCCATTTTATATGTAGGTTTATTTCATTCTTTTTTTTTCTACTCATGGTATTCTTTAACATGTTATACTGTATATACATGTAGCTTATAACCACTTAATAGCAGATTTGCTTTCTTGAATGATTATACAGATTAGAATTCTGAAAATTTGACATAAACTTGTGACATGTTTCTTTTTTTTTTTTATTCAGTTTATGGTCGCTTTCAAGATTATTTCAGCTCATATGTGACGGGCTAATCAGTAGGTGGGGTGAAAATGGGAGAAACCCGAGAAACAACACCTGGCATACCTGCAAGCAGACCTTGGCATGTCTCACGTGCTCCATGTGGGGCTCGAAACCACACTAGACACAGCGGTGAGATGATTGAATGGTTAAACGTGGTAATGAAATACCTGCACTCTTAACCACTCGGCCACAGAGGACAACATGTTTCATATGTGAACTAAAAAGTTTATATTTAAAGTATCTATGGCTAATTTATCAGCTGAAATGTTTTTTTTTTGTCAATTGTTACCCTTTTATCAATTTCCTTGTCCCACATGTCATTGATGATACATCCTGCCCCTCGCATCAAGAACGAACCAAGTCCGAACAGTCCCAATATGTACAGATTGGGCAGGTGTCCTGCCTGGGCTGCTAGACCTATACTCCAGGTACAGGGCCAGAACAGCAAATAGGAACCTGTAGTGAAAGTAGAATATACCAGCATCACTGTCATACTGTTGAGAAACCTTATCACTGGAAATTATCCATGTAATTTGCAATCAGATAAGATACATCTATTAAACTACATGTATGTATATAGAACAGCTGAAAACTGGGAAAATAATTACTAGTTTCAACAGAAAAAATGTTGTAGCTCTAGGTAAAATAGAAACCTCAGCTAGCTATATGTTCATAATTTGTTGCTTTGTTATTTGTTAATGATGTTTCAAGAAAGTGTGTTTATTATTGTGCCAGTTCCTGGCTGTTAAATGTTAAATTGGAGCTGTCTCACCAGAAAACCAACAATCTACATATGAGAAAACAAAGACGTACAGCTGATCAGTACCTTTGTTTTCTCTCCATAGATAGTATGATGCCTGTTCTTACTTAATTGGAAATTTCAAGCTTCTGGCCTGCATCTGTGGCTGTGCATGTTGTGTCGGACATGGTCAAAAACCTACATTGTTGGTTGGCTCACACCAAGTCTCATTTGCACTTACCAATAGGCTTATCAAACCTAATGAGCCTCAAATATGGTTGCAAAGGTTTAGGTGATGCTTCTAGAATAACTTTAGGACTGAGGCTAAACTGTCTCTGTGATGATGACAATGTTTCTTTCCAGGGATTTAACAGCACACTATGGCTATCTCTGTGTCTGTATGCATTGCTGTGTAAACAGTTTCTTGCTAAATTGTATCTGTTCAACACACGAAAGTCTGATATGCAGCTAATCCTTTCGTGATTAGATGAAATGGTAAACGGTGATCCTGCTGAATGTCTTGTTAAACCATCCGAAGTTCTATAATTGTGAACATAACTTGAGGCCAACATATGATAATGCTGGCAACAATATCCACTAGTGTTACAGTGCAGTTCCTTCAGTTTGAGTTTGCAGCCATCTGCTAGTCTTCTCAAGGCTTTCATATTAGACACCAGTCCCTTTGGGACAAACATCGATCCCCGGCCCATCATATTAATGGCGCAAGTACTATATAGATATACGTTCTCATCGCTGAAACAGATAAAAGTACATCAGGAAAACATATCTGTGCAATAATTAACCCCTTAAACCCCACTTTTATAGAGTAAAACTGGGGTATGCAGGGGTATACCTAATTTTCTTATTATTGGCCCAAATCATAGATTGTGGGTTAGAGCTGTCATTGATATCGCTGATATTGATGTATCGATAAAAATGAGCTTCGATATTCATATCCATACAGAAAAGAGACAAATCGATATTGAAAAGTGGTACATGTATATAGTTTAATACAGACAAGGACATAGAGTATTTCAAGTTAATTTTCCCAAATATTTTCATAAAATGATAGTAATTAGAGATGTCTTGTTACATGTATATACATAAAACCTGAGGCAGTGTTATTAAATACCCACTGCACAATGTTTTCAAACGTTTAAACTGAGTCTAACCATTTACCTAAGGGTTGGGGTTAGCTATTAATAATAGCTCTTAACAGCATGTTTTGTGGAGAAATTACATCCATATCATCAAAAACCCATCCTTAATTTTTAGCAATGTCAATTTGCCAAATTGCCAGACAGGCAACATTCATTCAGAATAGGCTAGTTATGATGTGCATGCACTGTGATCATGTCCGTTAAAATTTTACTTAAGTGATAAATGTCTCTTCTCTTTTACGAATAAAATTTAAAATGATGTATAAACTTTATCTTTATCTTACGCTTGTTTTTGGTGAGACTAAATTATTACTAGAGGACCAATGGTCCTGTAGCTCACCTGAGAGATTATCACATTGTAAGCTCATGAGATTTAAATTAATTGAGAATCGACCAATGAAAGTCTATGCATGGACACTATTGACCCCCGGGGCATGGCCAAATTTGACCCAGGGGCATGACTGGCACAATTTATAATGGGGACTACCAAACATTGCTACATACAAAATATAGAAGCTCTGGGCCATTTGGTTTCAGAGAAGAAGATTTTTGTTAGTTTTTCCCATTGTAAGTCTATGGAGACTATCTACCCCTGGGGCGTGGCCAAATTTGACCCCAGGGGCATGGCTGGCACAATTTATGTAGAGGACCATTAGCCATTGCCACATACAAAATATCAAAGCTGTGTGCCCTGTGGTTTCAGAGAAGAAGACTTTTGAATTTTTTTCCCATAGCAAGTCTATTGAGACTATCAACGTCCGGGGCCTGGCCAAATTTGACCCCAGGGGCATGAATGGCACAATTTATGTAGAGGACTATTAGCCATTGCTACATTCCAAATATCAAAGCTGTGGGCCTAGTGGTTTCAGAGAAGAAGATTTTTTAATTTTTTTCCCATAGTAAGTCTATGGAGACTATCAACCCCCGGGGCGTGGCCAAATTTGACCCCAGGGGCATGAATGGCACAATTTATGTAGAGGACCATTAGCAATTGCTACATACCAAATATCAAAGCTGTGGGCCTAGTGGTTTCAGAGAAGAAGATTTTTTTAGTTTTTCCTATTGTAGGTCTATGGAGACTATCGACCCCCGGGGCGTGGCCAAATTTGACCCTGGGGACATGATTGGCACAATTTATGTAGAGGACCATTAGCCATTGCCACATACAAAATATCAAAGCTGTGGGCCCTGTGGTTTCAGAGAAGAAGATTTTTGATTTTTTTTCCCATAGTAAGTCTATGGAGACTATCAACCCCCGGGGTGTGGCCAAATTTGACCCCAGGGGCATGAATGGCACAATTTATGTAGAGGACCATTAGCCATTGCTACATACCAAATATCAAAGCTGTTGGCCTAGTGGTTTCAGAGAAGAAGATTTTTTTAGTTTTTTTCCTATTGTAGGTCTATGGAGACTATCGACCCCCGGGGTGTGGCCAAATTTGACCCCAGGGGCATGATTGGCACAATTTATGTAGAGGACCATTAGCCATTGCCACGTACAAAATATCAAAGCTGTGGGCCCTGTGGTTTCAGAGAAGAAGATTTTTTATTTTTTTTTCCCTATAGTAAGTCTATGGAGACTATCAACCCCCGGGGCGTGGCCAAATTTGACCCCAGGGGCATGAATGGCACAATTTATGTAGAGGACCATTAGCCATTGCTACGTACCAAATATCAAAGCTGTGGGCCTAGTGGTTTCAGAGAAGAAGATTTTTTTTAGTTTTTCCAATTGTAAGTCTATGGAGACTATCGACCCCCGGGGCGTGGCCAAATTTGACCCCAGGGGCATGGCTGGCACAATTTATGTAGAGGACCATTAGCCATTGCCACATACCAAATATCAAAGCTGTGGGCCCTGTGGTTTCAGAGAAGAAGATTTTTTAATTTTTTTCCCATAGTAAGTCTATGGAGACTATCGACCCCCTGGGGCGTGGCCAAATTTGACCCCAGGGGCATGAATGGCACAATTTATGTAGAGGACCATTAGCCATTGCTACATACCAAATATCAAAGCTGTGGGCCTAGTGGTTTCAGAGAAGAAGATTTTTTTAGTTTTTCCCATTGTAAGTCTATGGGACCTATCTGTTGCCATGGAAACCACAATTTTGATACAATCTGCTCCAAAACCTTTTACCATCAATCCCCCAACCCAATTATGGTTCACATTAAATTTGATCAAGATCGGCCAACTAGCTTCAGAAATATTCTTCTTTGAAATTGTGGACGGACGACGACGGACGACGACGACGGACGACGACGACGGACGACGGATGCCTGCCTATCCATCCTATAAGCTCACCTGTGAGCCTTCGGCTCAGGTGAGCTAAAAAGGTTAGAGAAGGCTAGGTAGTTTTATATTGTATACATTTAAAGTAGCATAAGAAAACAATATGGGTCTATTAAAGTTACAAAACACTTTGTTGAAAAATTACTTGTATATTAACATGATTAATATTGTATATCGATATTTGTATCGATATATCACAATATTTCCCACCGATATATCGATATGTAAAATGCCCAATCAATGACAGCTCTATTGTGGGTACTCATTAGAACCTCCTCAGCGAGTCAGTTCTAACGTATACCCACAATCTATGTTTTGAGTAAATATATTAACAATATCATTTTTTTTTCTAATGAAATTTTCATTTTTCAACGCTGAAAAAATTATCTGTATATTGCATGGGCAAGTTTTCGTAGTTACTGAAATCAACAATGCCCTGCTGTAGGTTGTTGCCTAGTCAATCTGGTAATCAATCTTTGCACTCTACTGTCATGATTGTGTCACATGATAAATTACATTCATCTGCACTGTGATAATTTTGGTTGTATCACAAGCATATAGAGTGAGCCAGGCAAGGACAGTGAAGGACTATCCTATCAACTGCATGCAGTCAAGCTTTTTTGCAATCGGCAGACTAAAGCTCCTGTCTCACTGGAATGCGACAACTGGAGACTAGTTCCTTACAAGTTTGCAACTATTTCCTGACAAAGATTAAAAATATAAACACAACTCTCATGTTGCAGTCTCACTGAATGGACAGTTATGTGACAATTTCATGCCTTTCGGCCAAATTTAATTTTGAACGTCCCGCGATAGTTGTGATCATAATTATGACAGTCGTCTCACAACATTATCTCAAAAGTCACTTTGTTTCATTTTCACTCTTACACCAGTGGCAACAGTGGAAAAACACTTGTGTGAGTTACACCAGTGGCAACAGTGGAAAAACACTTGTGTGAGTGTCTCACAACATCTCAGACATTCGCACCAATATCACTTAAGATTCACGTTTTCTCAAGACTGTTGCGGGAATGTCGTACGAAATTTGTGCAAGTGTCGCTAATTTGTTGCATTGTAAATTCGTCAAAATTTCATGGTGACAGGTCCACTACACTAGCATGAATGTCATATGACTGTCATGTGACAGGTTCGCGAGGACTTCGCGCCAGGTTCGCAAATATTTTGACTTATAAATTTGCATGAACTTTTAAACATGTTTAACCTTTAGCATGCTGTAGGCAACTGCGATTGTCCATGGAATATCTATCTGAGCTGATTAGAGGCAACTGCGGTTGCCAAGAAAACTGTTTTCTAATTTCCAGCAGTTTTTGACCACTGCTACTTATGAATATTAATGAGCTATGGGCAGACACTTTGCGCATAAACATATAGATATCGGGATGATTTTTTTGCGGATTTTGGTTGGAGTTTCATTATTTTTGCATTAAAAATGCATTTTCACCATTTTTTCCACTGATAAATGGAAAATTGGGTGCATTTACACCCAAAATATGACATGATAATGGTATGAATGATGATTTTTTTATGTTAGAAATCCACACAACGAAGACCGAAACCGAAAGTAGATTTGTTTCTTTCGTTCGTTGAAATTATTCAGTCTTTTTTGTGGCTCAAAAATTAACAAAACATGAAAAAAATTAGGAAAAAACAACAGTGGAATGCAATACATACATGTGATACTCCTGAAAAGCCAAATAGGGAAATTAACTTTTCGAAATAGGGAGAATGATTAAACAAATAAGGAAATAGTTGATTTCAAATAGGGAGATCTGAAATTTGAACTGGACCCGGCCAAATTTACGGAAAGTACCGAAGGTTCCAGGCCGGGTCTACAAAATTTATCGGAAAATGACGATCTTTTGGTACCGGAATGTAGCTCTGGGTCTGGTTCAAATAGGTAAACAGCTATTATAAAGTTCTTATGGGGACTGAAAATCATTATTTATTGGAATCGACATATTACGTTTAAAGCTTTGATTTATTTTAAACTATGTTGATCAAATCCTATTTTACGGCAACGGAACTATTTTGCTAAAATATTGCAGAAACGTAAGATTTTCCTGAGGTTCTGATGGGTATCTGACCGATCTTTAGTATTTTTCATGATCTCAAGATCAATCCTTAGTGATCTTTTGGACATGAAAACAATCCTACGATTTTGCGAAATATAGATCTACTCATATGTCTTTCTCAAAGTAGGTTTTGAGGTCTAAATTATTGTTGAAACATGGTTTAGAGCTTATACATTTTGTATTTAAGAGGTAGAGGGAGTGTACTATCCGTAAATAAAGAACAAAGGCGCTGATCGGCTTTGCGGTTACCGCGAGGCTGATCTTCGCCTTCGTTTTCGTACATGCATATTGTTGTTTTTCTCATGACTTGGCTCATTATCATTACGTTGTATGCATTATAAATTTCAAAAATCATTTTCGCAACAAAAAAATCCAAAGTATTTGAATAGGGTTATTTGGTTTAAACATGTTTATTTGATCAATTAATAAACATACATATTTACATATATACTGACTGACAAAAGAAACGCTACACCCTAAAAATTGTGATTTTTTGTAAAACGTACAAAAATGCCGCGTTTTCTCTTGCTTCCGTAAAACCCCACTATATAGAGATGGTCAACACAGATATGTCGATAATGTACACCCCAACCAAGGAATGCTATAGGAGCTTTTACGAAAACATGTTTTTCGTGATTTAATTGGCACGATAATGACAAACTGCAAATTTTGCAACACCTATGCAATCTACACATTATCAGTGTTCAGAAAAACACCTTACATTTGACTTTTTGAATTTTGCTGCAACGTCACGTTTCAACAACGTCAGCAGTTAGCGAGCTATTGGTGTGCTTGGTGGTGGTCTTCCCCTAGGTTATGAAATCATACGCTTCGGTATACACCAAACCATTACAAATCAACTTGCAAGCATGTTTACAACGGCATTCACAAAAAAACGAACAACAAAGATCTCATAGGCCAAGAGTTACGTCACAAGTGCATGATCACTACATTAGATTACGTCATTTACGCATTAGATTTGCGAATGCTGTAACGATTGCTGTAGGTCGTCCCTGTTGTCGTTAGATTAGTTCGCGGAACGCTTTACGTCGACTAATAGCAGTTGGTTCACGTCCAAATCGTGCCCCTTTCATGACGCAACGTCACTTACGTCAACGCATACAATACGGACTTTCTCAGGCGAAATAACATTAATGTTACTTCCGGTGTAACCTTAACAATACCTGTCGCCGAATCTTCACAGATGGAGCTCTTAATGGATGTTTGGATAGAAGGGTCCGTAAATGTCAACAGAGACCACAGACCCTGAATGACGTGCGAACTGCCTTAACGCAATTCTCGTTGCGCATTTGCGTATTCCACATTCGTCATTTAACCGTCTAAAACCGCTAAATGTATCGTGGAAGTGTGTTGGTGATTGATCAAAGGGAGTTTTGCCACTATTTGGATTATTGTGAAATGCGCTTTACGGGTACCTTGACGTCGGACACCACTGCACAAGATTTTAAGGTGATATCAACTCCAAATTAATGTTGTGAATTGCAAGATTATCTCTTGTCAATTTAATCAAATTTGTTTTGAAATAAATAAGATTGATTACACGAATTTCTTAAAGTAACATATGTAGCGTTTCTTTTGTCCGTCAGTTATATAAATACACAAACAGTACACTAGCATTTGAACGGAAGCTATAAAAGCTTATTAAGTTCATCTCCCCAAACATTATTGCTACATAATTATTGGAGTGCATTTCAACAATAATTTTTCATCATAAATTATAGTTTTCAGAGATGTTATACATTTACATATATAAAACAGGGTTGTTAAATAAGAGCTGTTGCAGGACAGCGCGCTCGACTGCTTCTGACCTTTGTCAAACATAAGGCCAAACCCGACCTGTAACCCAAAGCATTATGCTCATACATCTCTTTGCCTTGATGCAATAAGGCAAAGTCACTGAACCATGAAAGTTAACTATAACTACCTAAGATTTAAAGGTCTCACTCATATTGTGAAAGAAGTGTGTTCATATACCAAATGAGTGCCAAGATACAAGGCAAAATCACTGAACTGTGAAATAAGGTCACACTGACCTAAGTACTTCAGGGCCAAAGGTCTAGTCATACTTACTCATAATGTGAAAGAAATATGATCATATACCCATTGAGTGTTGAGATATAAAGCAAAATCACATGAAATTAGGTCATAGTGACATATAAGTATGTTTGGAATAAAGGTCTGGTCATACTCATTCATAATCAGAAAGAAGTATGAAAAAATACCAATTATTACCCAACATACTATATAAAGAGAAATAAAACATTTCAGGCTGTTTTTTAAACTGTTTTAGTTAAACCCAGTTTAAACCAGTTTCAATGAACTGTTTCATGTCATGTGACGAACTGTTTCATGTGCAACAGTTTTTACTGTTTCCCAGTCAAGTGACATGCTTTGTATGCTTTTATACTGCATGCTTTTATACTGCCTGTATACCTGCAAATATTGTCAAACAAAAAGTAATCAAAAGCAAACAACAAACAAATAAATCAAACAAACAAACAAAACGTATGACCAAACAAACAAAAACAAGCACACAAACAAACATAAAACAAACAATTCAAACCAAGCATTAATCACAAATAAGCACATGAAATAATCTAAGAAAACAGAAACAAAAAACTAACAAAACAAACAAAAAACAAACAAGCAAACAAACAAAAATGGAATAAAACACAACAAACAAACAAACAATCATACAAACAAAAAATGAACCAAAGAAACAAATAGTATAAACAAAATAAAAACAAAAACAGTAAAATAAGCAAACAAGTAAATCAACTTAAGTGCCAAACCTTCAGGCAAGTAAACAAACAAGCAAATCAGAATCAAACAAGCAAACATGAGCTGTACAACAAAACCAGGATATGAGCATGTTTCAACCTTATTTTCACTTTTAACATTTAATGTTACAACCAGTCTTGTCATAATATAGTATGTGTATGGTATTAAGTTTGAGTTGGGTAATAAAACAACTATTTCAAACCTTCCTGTGTGACAGTCATAACTATCACCCCTCGGAGCTGTGGATGACCCGATGAACTGTTGCCCTCGGCCTTCGGCCTCGGGCAACGGTTCATCCACAGCACCCCGGGGTGATAGTTTTGACTGTCACACAGGAAGGTATGAAATAGTTGTATACTGAGTGTCGAGATATAAGGCAAAATCACTGAACCATGAAATTAGGTCACAGTGACCTAGGAATACTTCAGGGTCAAAGGTCTTGTCATACGCAAACATATCCTAAAAACAGTATGTTCATATACCAGTTGAGTGCCGAGATATAAGGCAAAATCACTGAACCGTGAAATTAGGTCATAATGACCTAGGACTACTTTAGGGTCAAAGGTCTTGTCATAAGCAAACATAGTGTGAAAGAAGTTTGTTCATAAAAAAAAAACAAAAAAAAACAACACTTGAGTGCCGGGATATAAGGCAAAATCACTGAACCGTGAAATTTGGTCACATTGACTTATAAGTATATTGGGGCCAAAGGTCTGGTCACACTCACTCATAATCTGAAAAAAGTATGAAAATATACTGATTGAGTGTCAAGATATAAGGCAAAATCACTGAACCGTGAAATTAGGTCACAGTGATCTATAAGTATATTGGGGTCAAAGCCTGGTCATACTCACTCATAATCTGAAAGAAGTAAGAAAATATATAAATTGAGTGTCAAGATATAAGGCAAAATCACTGAACCATGGAAAGTAGGTCAACCAATCCTTACCATCATGACACACAAGTCAGTGTCGCAAAGTCAAAAGATGAATGACCAACCATCTTCCTAAGTTGTTTCTATTAAGAAATAAAAAGAAAAAAAAATCAGAGAGTTCTAGATTTTGACCTCTAGCCCCACCCCCCTGACTCTGACCCAGAGGTCCGACCGATGTCATGGAACCTAAAGTGCATGAAGTATGAACGCTTTATGAAAAGTTGTTGTCAAGATATGGAATCCTTTTAAAATTTACACAACAGTACATCTATTTTTTACAGTGTTCTAGTTTTTAACCTCTAGCCCCACTCCTCAGGCATGGACCCAGAGATCCGATGCCATGAAATGAAACTCAACCCTACAGGGTACCTATAGTCCGAGTATGAAAGCTCCCTGATAAAAGGTTTTCAAGATATAGATTTCTAGAATACTATATCACAGAAAAGCCATTATTATTAATGGTGTTCTAGATTTTAACCTCTAGCCCCACCCCCTGGCATGGACCCAGGAAGCCAATGCCATGGAATGAAAGCCGACCCTACAGGGTGTCAATGGCCCAAGTATCAATGCTTTCTGATGAGTGGTTGTCAAGATATAGACTTCTAGAAAACTTTAACACAAGAATGGCCATTTTTGAAGGTGTTCTAGATTTTAACCTCCAGCCCCACCCCCTGGCCTGGACCCAGGGGCCTGATGCCATGGAATGAAAGCTAACCCTACAGGGTATCTATGGTCCAAGTATGAATGCTTTCTGATGAGTGGTTGTCAAGATACGGACTTCTAGAAAACTTTAACGCAAGTGTGACACGCACAGGAACGGGAACGGGAACGACCGGGGTGACTGCAATAGCTCTATGCACTTCGTGCAGTCGAGCTAAAAATCGAAACGGCCTAGGCCATTTCAAACACAACATAACTATGAACAGAGAGGCCCAAAACAGAACTCCTCACAATAGGTGATGGTATAGTTGCAGTTCCCTCCATGTACCGTTAGAAAGAAGGAGTGTGCTTTCCAAAGAAAGGGTATATCTTTTAGACTTAACGATACATCTCTGGCATGTCATGTCCTTGGTCACCGTAGAACCTGTTTCAGATTGTTTTCAGAATTTTGAAAATGTTCAATAACCGTCACATGCAGATTATTAATCCTGTGATTGCTCAAGACCGCTATGATCAAGCATAAGAATGATCTCAAAAACGGCTTTTTTCAAGATTACGCTTTAAAGCATCATTTTCTCATAATAAGTATTTCAGCAACATCCGTTAAATTACATCATCAAACTTTTGGAATGCCCATGGGTCTTTATAATGACCACAAGAACTGTTTATTTCGGGGGGCCGATTAAAATCTTGTGATCCACTGAGTTGACCTGTGATTATCACAATGCATGTAATGTCATCCTAAACTAGTGGTAAGACGATGACTTAATCGATCTTAAGAATAGTTGGACCAGGCCTTTATCTATGAACGAAAACATATACATGTAGTATGGGTATTCATTTTCGTAAATTTGTTCAAAACGCACATTGTGGGTACACATTAGAACCGCCTTGCCGAGGCGGTTCTAACGGGTACCCACAATGTATGTTTTGGATCAAAAATAACAAAAATTATATACCCCTGTATACCCCAGTTTTACTAAATAAAAGTGGGGTATAAGGGGGTATACATTTCACGGACATGTAAGCAACTATGCAAATGTGATATCAAAATAATTTGTGTTCTCAGTTTTTAAAACTGACTGTTTTTGTATTTTCACCGCCAAAATTTCAATGGCATGAATGGGAAAACATATTGTATAAAATAAAAAGAAAAATTACTTTCTTTACACAAGAAACCGTTTGGAATGAGCTCCCAGAACATGCAGTTATGATACCCACTCTCAATAGTTTTAAAAGTAGACTGAATAAGTGGGCATCCCCATAAGTTCAACCCCTGATGCTATATCCCCGGCGAATAAACAAGACATGTTGGCAAAGACATACCCTACATCGACAATGGTTGCAGAGCCTAATTAGATGTTAACATCATAAGAACCGTTAGTAAGAATTCTAAAATAATTTGATGTTTCAAGAAATGCTTGCTCGGTTCAAAACTGTTTCCACAACATTTGGGCATATATAATGCACTATCCTTTATATACTGATGGACTTTAAAAACGCAACACTCTAATCTCTATCTTATTTTGCATTAAATGCATAGTTTTCATAATGTTCATTACATCTACCTTCCTGCAAGTACAGGTCAACCTCATTATAACGCTATCTTTGGGGTCCATGAAAACAGACCGTGTTATAAGTGAACCGTGTTATAATGAGGTTATTTACAATAGACATATAGCAAAATAATCATTTTGGGAGCCATGACATGACCGTGTTATACTGAAAACCTCACTATAGTGAGGCGCGTTATAACGAGGTTGAACTGTACTACATAACCATTCAAAAGGTGCTTTGAGTTTGTCAAGTTCCCTAAACAGATTGAACTGCTGAGAAGTGACCCCTTCACATTTTGCATAAAATACAAATTCACATACAGCGCATTTCATAAATTCCTTCACACAATCATTTCTACAACGCTGACACTGTTTTCTGTTACTTTGGGGTGCTCTCGAATTACTTTGATCACTGAGTCTGGGAATGTTAGATCCTCCGGTGTTACCCCTCCCACTCATTTTGCACTGCTTGAAAACGTGGTCGAGACTATCATGAAGAATGGGGTTAAAACAGCGCGACTCGGTCACCCTAGGACTTAAGCACGTTAAAAAGGGGGGCAAAAGCAGGTGCAGGATCCACAAAACGCTCAGTATTGCTACTGTTATGATGGGGATTTTCTTATTTTTCTTCTCCGCGCACATTTTTGCTGCTGACCGCCATTTTTGCACACGGCACTCTTTGCTGTTGATGAGGTTTGGGGTGTTTTGAAGTGGTATAATATTTGGGCGTTTAGGGGAGTAACCCCCGAGTTTCTTTGATGTGGTTTGGGGTGTTTTTGAAGTGGTTTGGGGATATATATGATAAGGTTTGAGTGTTGAATCGCTAAAATATCTGTTTCTTTATTATTAAAAATGTGTTTTGATATGGTTTGGATGCATTATGAAGTGGTTTAGGGTGATTTTGAAGTGGTTTGGGGTGTTTTGGGGTGGTTGTTGTTGTTGTCTTGTAGAGTTCCGCCGGTTACTTAACGGCGAACCGTCGAGATGACGTTGATTTCTTAATTTGCTTTCTGGTTTTCTGCTGTCTGCTGAAATTGACTCGGGAAACTTTTGAGATAGAAACCGCGAGACTCTGTTGCTTTTCCTTACTGGACAAAAGTTTATTTCTGGCTTGATGTAACAATGAGATAAGTTCTCTACTATAGAGTTCAATTCGGTCAATATCAGTCTTGCTTGTATGAAACACACTGGGGTCAAGGATAAGTTGAGTTAGTTGATCAGGTGAAGTAACATCACAACCTGGCTTCACATTGTCCTGTATTCTCGAGTAGAAATTTCGTCGTATGTGATGCAGAGCCTGGCATTCAGCCAGGAAGTGTTGTCTTGTTTCAGGGCCTTGCTCACACAACTTGCAAGTAGGGTCGACTGCAAATTGGTTAAACACTGCACGGTTACTCTGGAGGGTATAGGTGCCTGTCAGAACACGGCATTTCAGCTGAGCTCTGCGACTATCATGAACATTGTTTCGCACCGAAGACCACACATGATGAGCCCTTCCTACTTTTATACTATCCGGATTGATGTACTTCAGGGTCGTACTGGATCGTATCTCTTTCTGCCACTGCTCTTCCACAGCTGAGTATATAGCCTTATTGACCATTCTTTTCCACTTTGATTTGGAAGGAACTTCCTCCAATAACTGGGATGGTAAGGGCAGGTCATACAACTCCAGCAGATATTTGACTTCATTGAACCAACTTTGTTCAGAGACAGTCTTGGTAGCTAGTTGCCGTACAGCTATATCTTTTTCAATCCCATCTGAAGTAATCCAGCGGCCGAAAAGGTTGAGCATGTTCTTGTGGATCACACATTCAAGCGGGAGAATACCCAGCATGGCCAGCACTGCAGAACTATGGGTTTTGTCTGGAAGAGACTGTATTTGTTTTAGGGCTTTCCTTTGATACTGTTCTAGCATACTGATGTCCTTTCTCGACAGGTTGAGCACCTCAAGACCGAACAGCAAGCGCGGGACTACATATGTTGTCCAGAGCTTCCCACAAACACTCTGCTTTAGTCCGTTCCCGCAATGCAGCCCAGCTCCCATGAGTGAGTATGCAGTTCTTCTCCCAAGGGAAATTTTCTCTGCAATATTGGCTTTGTTGGTCGACTCTCTCTGAATGCCCAGGTGAGTAGAATGTTGGACTTGGGTCATTTCAACACCATTCATGAGGTAGTTAGTACTTTTCTGCTGTGCATACTTGTCCCAATAAGTCAGAATACAGCTCTTCTTAGGATGAATCACAAATCTGGTTCTGTTCGCAAAGTCACCAGAGGTTGGTACCATTGACTGCATCTCAGTTTGTGAATGGCTCATCAGGGTAAGGTCATCTGCCACAGTGACATGGGGTATGCGAATATGTCCAATCTTGGCTCCGGTGAATTTATTTTCTAGCTGGATAAGGAGAGGGTTGTTGTATCTTTTATAGTGGGCTGTAGAGAGTACGCCACCTTGGCGCACTCCCTGCCTGATGACAAATGGACAGGAAAGAGTACCTTCCCACTTCACGACGGAGGTAAGGTCAGAATACATGTTCTGTAAAAGCAACCAGTCCCCACCACAGATACCATCAAGGAACAGCCTTCGGAGAAGTGTGTCGTGGTCGACCACATCGAACGCCTTTTGGGCGTCCAACATGGTTTGGGGTGTTTCCACGGTCCCCAGAAATGGCTATGGGCCGAAATGACCAATTACCATGCAAATGCCCCCCGGATAAAATGGTCGATCAATTTTCAAGTATAAAAATGAGAAGGCAATTGCAGTGCACTCTTTAATATAACATCCAAGCCGGGATCTTCACAACCATAAAACTACTCAGTACTGTATCTTAATGCTTTACATGACATGCTAAAATTGAAATTAACACAAATCATTTTCACCTTCACCTTACCGGAAACAATAAATTTATAATGTACACCGCCGGAAGTTGAGTAAAGCGCGAAGAAAACAAACACAAAAAATATAACTTTTCATCCTTTTACGTCCTTTAAACAGAATGTTTGAGTTATCAGATGATGACGACAATTTTTGGGATGTGAGAAACACTTTTTCGGAGTTTTCATAAACTTCTGAATTAAGTCTTAATTTTGTCATTAGTTTTCGCGACTTCGCTTCTTTTTTTCTTCTAGCTTCTCTCTATCTTCATATACAGTACTGAGTCGATCAATTTCTGATCATCATCTCAGGTGTGGTATTGTCAATTTAACGTTTCACCAGTAAGCTATTCTGATTCTGGGGTGGGTGCCAAACCTCGAACTCAGCAAAATGGGGAGAACACATCTACTCCTTCAAATAAAGTTCATTCTTCAGAAAAACAGGTATCTTTGAACTTGTACTGTACATGCGTCGCCCAAAAAAGAAATGTGGTGCAAGTTAAAAAAATAAACGGCTTTGCTGTGGAGCGGACTTGCGCATCGGTAGAGTTTGAAATGATATCACTACATTAGCCTCCTGGTACCATTTCTCGAACGGGACCAACTCTCGAATAATTATTTGATTTACACTAAATAAAACATAAAATCTTGTCCACATAAAACATTTTGGGCAGGTTTCCTTTCGTCAGTCAAAGGGCGATAAAACTGACACAGTGCCAAGTGTCAGCCTCGTTTTGGATTTCCCTAGCAGCCAATGGAAATCGACCAAAATCAAAGCAAAATACATTACTCAGTTTGTTTGACAAGAAATTCTCTGCTGAAAAACTTTACTGAATTCAATTTTTTTTTCTGCTGTCTCATGCCAGAAGCTCTCTGTTATGTATTCAAATCAAATTTTGATGAAGGATATATGCCTTGAGTCTTTTAGCTTTTAGTAACAAATGTTTGTTTACACCCCTGTGAAAGTACAGTTCCCGTGAAAATCGGCTGAGGCTATCCGCACGACGGTCGTGCCGATAAGCGGCGTTATCCGCACGACGGTCGTGCCGATAAGCGGCGTTATCGGCCCGACTGTCGTGCGGATAGCCAATGCTACAGGTATTGGCTATCGGCACGACGGGAGTATAAGATTTTCTTTCAAGCTTACGAATGCATTAAACTATTAATTTGTCATTGAATAAATAAATTATGGTTTTAGAAATACATTCGAAATTAACATTTTTGTTAATTATGACTAAGAAAACTAGTTTGATTTGATTTATCCAGCTGATGTAAACTGGATCACAGCAGAGCTGAGATGGAGAAAAATATAATCATTGCAATTATTTTAATTGTGTAACTGAAATGTTTCCATACTTCATTGTTAAAATCAAAGGCTGTTTATTCTTTTGGATTACCACAATTTTTTTTAATATTTAGGTTACGATAATTGACATATTTTTTTCTCATTTACACATACGCAATTAAAAAGTAAAAAATTCCTGCATGTGTAATATTCTGTTTCAGTTTTGAAGCCAGTATAATATATTTATCAACTTAAAATGTATCCATTTCTAGACATTTTTAACATTTGGATATCGATTTCCCTGTCGGTGTTATCGGCACGACTGTCGTGCGGATAGCCAGTGTCGTGAAAATGGCATGAGCGACAAGATCGTTTTTATTTTGTTACTGGTAAGTACCTCCCATCCCTAGTGACTCTCTCTTGTGTGATCACTTGTTGAATCCAAAAAAATCAAATTGAAATTGGTTAAGTCTGCTCTAATCTGATGCTGGCAAAAATACATGGAAACAAATTGTAGTAAGAGACTAGTGTTTAGGTTGGACCTACTCATAAAGACCTATGTGGTGACAGGCTTGCATTTTACCATATTTTCTTGCATTTACATACCTCCTGGGTAACTATACACTGTTTTCCCGAATTCTCTCGCATTATTACAACTGAAAATGATCTTAAATAGTCTGTTCGATAATTGGTTCCATTAACTGAAGGAAACAGTTTGTTGTCGCCTTGAGCAAGTCACACTTCCACAGCTCCTGAGGTAAAGGTCAAAAATTGATTGACTCAGACTCAGTACGCAGTTAAAACAAAAAAAAAAAAAAAAGGAAAAAATAAATAATAAAAGAAAAAAGTTCACATGGTGAACTTCTGAAGCAGCAGCAGCTTGAAGGAGCTTTACAAGCTGTGTGCTATTTGTTTCAGTAGAGGCTATCTAGAAGTGGAATAGCTCAGTGGATTCGGACAGGAATTCTATTCCGTAGATTGGGGGATTGGGGGTTCGCGTCCCGTCATGGGCAAATATATTTCTGTGAAAGAAATACAAAAAAGAAAAAAAATAAAATAAATTTATAAAAAACAAGAACCCGACAGAATGTATGTGGTCTGGCTGCTTTCTTCCGAATGCAGTGGTTTCACAGGCTCGTTTCGGGAAGCCAAGATGTGGCCTGGCTTTCCTTCACCTCAGGCAGCCCTGCGCATAATACTCAGAAATGAGGGTGTCACAGTATCAATAGTGTATCATGACCTTGACCTATTTTACGACAAAGTCAACATAGGTAGCCCATGCATTTGCATGGGTGGGAGGTGGCAGGTGAACTGTACGATTGTCATTGCAGGGAATATGTTTATCTGAGACCTTTGGCTGTTGTTATCATGTATACAGTTATAGCATTGTACCAGTACAATTATTACAGCCTTATCCCCCTACTTCCAGGATGTTCCGCTCGGTGACATCACCAACCTACGACAGTCCGAGACCGCAGTAGAAGACCCTGTCAGTGGTTTGAGAAAACATGGTCTAGGAGACAGTAACCCAGCAAAGAAACTCTGCATTGGTAGAAATGGTAAGTACATGTAGATATGAGCCATGTCATGAAAAAAGCAACAATGTGGTTTCCGAACAGGTCTGACATAAACGGGGCTGTACAAGCACAGAAGATGGCTAGAGACTGGAAATTTTGCATTTAAGAAGAGCAATTGTTCTGTCCGCGTAGCGAAAACAAAGGCGCTGATCATCTTCGCAGTTACTGCGAAGCTGATCTTTGCCATTGTTTTTGCCTTTGCAGATTGTTAGCTCACCTGAGCCGTTAGGCTCACAAGGTGAGCTTATAGGATGGCCATGATCCGGCGTCCGTCGTCCACCATTTTCAAAGATCTTCTTCTCTGAAACCGCTTGGCCAATTAAAGCCAAATTTTATATGAAGCATCTATGGGAAGGGGGAACCAATGTGTTTATAGATAATCCAGGTCACATGACCAAGATGGCCGCCATGCCCATATATGGTAAATACCTTTCAAAAATCTTCTCCTCTGGAACCGGTGGACTGATTTCAACGAAACTTGGCATGAAGCATCGGGGACTAGAGTACTACAATATGTTTATAAATTATGACCTTTGGATGACCTTGATCTATTTTACGGCAAGGTCAACATAGGTCGCCCATGCATTTGAATGGGGAAAATTGTTAAAATGTCATTTGAAAGGCAAATCTTGCAGGAAATGGGCAAATGGACTGAAGGTAGGTAATTCTGGAAAAAATTTGGACCCCGGGGTTGGTCTGCCCCCACCCCGGGGCAATATACATGTATATTACAAAAATATTCAAAGATCTTCTTCTCTGAAACCACTTGGCCAATCATAGCCAAATTTTATATGAAGCATCTATAGGAAGGGGGAATCAATGTGTTTATAAATAATCCAGGTCACATGACCAAGATGGCCGCCATGCCCATATATGGTAAAAACCCTTCAAAATTCTTCTTCTCCGGAACCACT
Organism: Rugalucina vietnamica; assembly: GCA_964017185.1. Lineage (NCBI taxonomy): Eukaryota > Metazoa > Mollusca > Bivalvia > Lucinida > Lucinidae > Rugalucina > Rugalucina vietnamica. Next base: position 41,330,286 of record OZ024875.1, read on the forward strand.
GGACCCATTTAAATGAAACTTGGCATGAAGCATTGGGGACTAGAGTACTACAATGTGTTTATAAATTATCACCTTTGGATGACCTTGACCTATTTTATGGCAAAGTCAACATGGGTCGCCCATGCATTTGAATGGGAAAAATTGTTAAAATGTCATTTGAAAGACAAATCTTGCAGGAAATGGGCAAATGGACTGAAGGTAGGTAATTCTGAAAACAAATTGGACCCTAGGGGTGGGTTTCCCCACCCTGGGGCAATATACATGTATATTAAAAAATATTCAAAGATCTTCTTCTCTGAAACCACTTGGCCAATCAAAGCCAAATTTTATATGAAGCATCTATAGGAAGGGGGAATCAATGTGTTTATAAATAATCCAGGTCACATGACCAAGATGGCCACCATGCCCATATATGGTAAAAACCCTTCAAAATTCTTCTTCTCCGGAATCACTGGACCGATTTAAACGAAACTTGGCATGAAGCATCGGGGACTAGAGTACTACAATGTGTTTATAAATTATGACCTTTGGATGACCTTGACCTATTTTATGGCAAGGTCAACATGGGTCGCCCATGCATTTGAATGGGAAAAATTGTTAAAATGTCATTTGAATGGCAAATCTTGCAGGAAATGGGCAAATGGACTGAAGGCAGGTAATTCTGAAAAAAAATTGCCCCCACCCTGGGGCAATATACATGTATATTAAAAAATATTCAAAGATCTTCTTCTCTGAAACCACTTGGCCAATCAAAGCCAAATTTTATATGAAGCATCTATAGGAAGGGGGAATCAATGTGTTTATAAATAATCCAGGTCACATGACCAAGATGGCCGCCATGCCCATATATGGTATAAACCCTTCAAAATTCTTCTTCTCCGGAACCACTGGACCGATTTAAACGAAACTTGGCATGAATTTTATGGCAAGGTCAACATGGGTCGCCCATGCATTTGAATGGGGAAAACTTTTAAAATGTCATTTTAAGTGAAAGTCTTGCAGGAAAAGGGCAGTAGGACTGAATATTAATGATTCTGAAAAAAATTGGACCCAGGGACTCATTTGCCCCAACCCCGGGGCAATATACATGTATATTACCATAATATTCAAACATCCTTTCCTCTGAAACCGCTTGGCCAGTCAAAGCCAAATTTCATATGAAGCATCTATAGAATGGGGGAATCAATGTGTATGTAAATAATCCAGGTCACATGACCAAGATGGCCGCTATGCCCATATATGGTATAAACCCTTCAAAAATCTTCTCCGGAACCGGTGGACCGATTTGGAAGAAACTTGGCATGAAGCATCGATGACTCAAGTACTACAATGTATGTATAAATCATGACCCTGTGATGACCTTGACCTATTTTAAGGCAAGGTCAACATGGGTTGCCTATGTATTTGAATGGGTAAACTGTTAAATGTCATTTGAAGGGAAAACTTGTATGGACAGTATATTGATTATTCTGAAAAAAAAAATGGCCCAAGGGGTTCATCTGCCCCTATACTGGGACTATTTTCTATATCATTCGTATATACAGCAGATCTCAGGTGAGCGTTTACAGGACCATTGATCCTCTTGTTGGTTTTCTCATGTCTCGGCTCATAAATGCACCAGTCATATATAAATATCAGAAAGTAATTGACCTGTACTTTAGCCTGACTATCCCCCACCTTACCCCGAAGATACAGAAGGGGGTAATAACAAATGACCAATGCCTAAGTTTCAAGAGCCAATATCTTTGCTATAAACACACATAAATATGGTGGATTTATGCTCATATAGAACCTTCTGTAGTCTGATCAAGATCTGCCACGTTTGTCATGACATGTCTGGTCTATATTACAATAATACCAGTTTGCTGCTGTAAGGAAAATTGATAGATTAACACTAAGCCTAATGCTTCTTTGCACAGACAATTTTGAGTCTATGGATCGGACAAATTTGCTAGTAGACTGCAGTCTCTCGTGATAATGTTCAAATCCATCAGGAAAACATGTCCATCAAATGAATACTTTATATAGTGAAACAGGGGTTTACAAGGGTATATTACCTATTTTTCTTACTTTTGCGCCAAAACATAGGTTGTGAGTACTTGTTAGAACCGCCTCATGAGGCTCTAATGACTACACAAACTATGTTTTGAGCAAAAATAAGAAAAATATTGAAAAATTTCTACTGAAAACTTTAAAAATCTTTGTATTGTATATTGCATGGTCATGTTTTCGTAATGACCGTTTTTTTTTTTTCATTTAGCCCCAACAGGTATTTCAACTACTGAGGAAGTTTCCCCGATCATGCAACCAACTTCTTCCTGCACCAAAAGTATGACTGGCCTAAACAAAGAAAGATCTGCTTCATTAGCCCCCAAAACAACATCAGTTGCCCCAGATCTAGCTCAGGGCAACCAGACACCTATAGGTTTGGCCTCAATGAGAGAAATATTTACAACCCCAGTGGGGACCAATGGCAGAGCTACCCCTGGATCAACACCTCGGAGACCTAAAAGGAAATTCCCAGGACCAGCAGGACTTCTACCCAAACTGGTATTTTATTCTAAAATTCATAAAAACTTGAAAATATTTTAAAAACTCTTGACAATGACATTGTATATTAAAGGTTGACTTTTAAATGAAAAACTATTTTAACGTTGTTACAGACTAATGATTACCATTCTCTTGAGAAATACATATCAATTTTAAAATGTCAGATTCTTTTGTGTGGAAAGAAAAATGTATATAAATTAATTGTTGCAAAAGTCTGTAAATATTTACACATATAAATGTACCATATGCAGATTGTGTATTACCAATGACTGACAGGTTCTGCTCATGACTTTATTAAATTTTCAGCTGCCAGGGCAGAGCATGGATTCAGTATCAGCAGCAGGAGTTACAATGGCAGATCCTGACAAGTCAAACAAGGTAATGTACAGTTTATATAATCAAACTGGGCTTATGGCAAAAGTCTTGGGGTTGTTCAGTGCAGCATTAAACTGTCTTAAGTCGTTAAGATGTTTAACTATCAGTTAGACAAATAAAAAATACGAGTCTTGGTTATCGTAGCCAGAGGGTAAGCTCAAGTTGGTTCCAATATTCCAAAGATGGAAGAATTTCATGAAAAATATACACAAGTTACTATTAATCTACATAGTATACATGTTACTGTTACGTATAAACAAAGAACATGCCAAATCAAACTGTATTTTATGCACGTATAGGGACAAACTTAATTTCCATCTGTGGCTAGTTAACTTGGAACACTAGATCTTTTAAACCTGCGGCTTTGTGTTCACATAGGCATAAATCTTGTTTTCTCATGACGAGGCTCATTTGATAGACACCTACCAACTCAACTCACCAACTTCAATATATTTTTAGGAAGATACAGTAATCCTATCATCTCAGTCATCAGATGATGTGTTTCTGGACACACCATGGCAGACCCTGCTCAGTGATCTAGGGGAGACGGATGCTCAACTGTTGAAGAAATTCTCTATAGCTAGTATATCATTGAAAGTAAGTGCTACAAAACATCAGTTTCAGAATTTAGTCTGTTTTACAAGGGCACTGAGAAAGCCAAAGCCCTTTGCTTTGCAGTGAGAGATTATTGAAGACAGATCAGGCCATGGTGATGTACAAAAAATCAAATTTTTAGCTCTGCAACTAAAAAAATATTGAACATAGGCTATTTAATTTTTTTCTGTACAAAGCCAGGCTCTGTGGTGCAGTTATCTGGCATTGTTAAGCATTACCACTCCCCATTACCATATTGACGTAATGGATGTCATATATTGATATCAGATAGATAGAAATATCTGACACAGGAATTTAAAAGGTTATACAATTGAAATGGAACACAAAATTGATAACCAAGTTTTAGTTACATGTACAATGTACTTCAAATACAACCCTAAAAATTCTCTTAAGTTCACATTATATAATACAGGATTCTTTATTAGAAAAAAAGATTGATTTGCATATGACTAGAATTTCTGTTAAATAGGCCAGTAAGAAGCAACTAGTGAAAGGTAAAGTGGCTATGGTGTTTGCTGTAATAGAGTGTATGGATACCCACGGCTCAGATGCCAGTATCACTCTCAGAGATAAATCAGGTATTATTGTTATCATTATTTCAGCCTTGAGAAATTGAAGCAAAAAAAAGGCTGTAAAAGTCATTACAGATGGCAAGAGTAAGAAAATAAATGAGCCGCGACACAAGAAAACCTGTCTTGGGGTTTCTGACCATGTGCGACACAAATGGGTTGTGTAGCTACAGAAAAGTGCTAGAATCTTGTAATTTCAAATTTAACAAGAAGAGGGACTGTTCTATTCGAGTAGCAAAAACAAAGGCGCTGACCAGCTTCACGGTATTACGCTTCACGGTATTACAGTGAAGCTGGTCTGCACTTTCGTTTTCGCATAGGTATAAATCTGGTTTTCTCATGGCGCCGCTGAAATGAAAGTGCTACTTGTGTAGAAAAAAAGAAAGCCCCTACATACAGGTACACTGACCAACTGATCTGTACCTTTGTTTTTGCATGTAAGCATCTTATGATGCTGTACCTTGTATCAAACACTTTGAAGCAATTTTTATAACTGTATGTTCTGTTTTTAGGTAGAATCCAGGGTACTGTACATCGAGATCTGTTGAAAGATTATGAAGCTGAGCTACAGCCAGGAACTGTGCTAGTTCTCAGACAGGTCAGTTTATCAATGTTTCATCTCTGGGTTGATATTGCTTTTGTTATAGCTTGTAACAGTGAAATATCCTTTGCCGTGACCAAGGGTGGAACCAGTGCCCTAAAACATGCTTTGCCTTCACTTTACTATATTTACAGCTGCTTGTGTTGCACTCAGAAGATCAGATAAAGTATAAGGTGATTATTGAAAGTTGAAAGATGATTTTTGTTTTTCATGTTCTGGGTGCTTATTATTAAAGTGAGAAACCGTAAGTTTGTATGAAGAAATTAGCAAAATTATCCTTTATTGTCAATTTTCATCAAATATTCCCTATTTATCATATGACGTCACTGTTTTTAGCTCGACTGCACGAAGTGCATAGAGCTATTGCTGTCACCCCGGTCGTCCACGTTCCCGTTCCCGTGTGCGTTCCCGTTCCCGTTCCCGTGCGTGTCACACTTGCGTTAAAGTTTTCTAGAAGTCCTTATCTTGACAACCACTCATCAGAAAGCATTCATACTTGGACCATAGATACCCTGTAGGGTTAGCTTTCATTCCATGGCATCGGGCCCCTGGGTCCAGGCCAGGGGGTGGGGCTGGAGGTTAAAATCTAGAACACCTTCAAAAATGGTAATTCTTGTGTTAAAGTTTTCTAGAAGTCCATATCTTGACAACCACTCATCAGAAAGCATTGACACTTGGGCCATTGACACCCTGTAGGATCGGCATTCATTCCATGGCATCAGATCCCTGGGTCCATGCCAGGGGGTGGGGCTAGAGGTTAAAATCTAGAACACCATTAATAATAATGGCTTTTCTGTGAAATAGTATTCTAGAAGTCTATATCTTGAAAACTTATTATCAGAGGGCTTTCATACTCGGACCATAGGTACCCTGTAGGGTTGAGTTTCATTTCATGGCATCGGATCTCTGGGTCCATGCCTGGGGGGTGGGGCTGGAGGTTAAAAACTAGAACACTGTAAAAATAGATGTACTGCTGTGCAACTTTTACAAGGTTTCCATATCTTGACAATAACTTATCATAAAGCATTCATACTTCATACACTTTAGGTTCCATGACATCGGACCTCTGGGTCGGAGTCAGGGGGGCGGGGCTAGCGGTCAAAATCTAGAACTCCCCGAATTTTTTTTTCTTTTTATTTCTTAATAGAAACAATTTAGGAAGATGGTTGGTCATTCATCTTTTGACTTTGTGACACTGACTTGTGTGTCATGACGGTAAGGGTCGTTTGACCTACTTTCCATGGTTCAGTGATTTTGCCTTATATCTTGACACTCAATTAGTATATTTTCTTACTTTTTTCAGATTATGAGTGAGTACAACCAGGCCTTTGACCCCAATATACTTATAGGTCACTGTGACCTAATTTCACGGTTCAGTGATTTTGCCTTATATCTTGACACTCAGTTAGTATATTTTCATACTTTTTTCAGATTATGAGTGAGTATGACCAGACCTTTGACCCCAATATACTTATAGGTCACTGTGACCTAATTTCACGGTTCAGTGATTTTGCCTTATTCTCGGTACTCAAATGGTTTATGAACAAACTTCTTTCAAAGTATGTTTGCGTATGACAAGACCTTTGACTCTGAAGTAGTCCTAGGTCACTGTGACCTAATTTCACGGTTCAGTGATTTTGCCTTATATCTTGACACTCAATTAGTATATTTTCATACTTTTTTCAGATTATGAGTGAGTATGACCAGACCTTTGACCCCAATATACTTATAGGTCACTGTGACCTAATTTCACGGTTCAGTGACTTTGCCTTATATCTCAGCACTCAAGTGGTTTATGAACATACTTCTTTCACACTATGTTTGCGTATGACAAGACCTTTGACCTTAAAGTAGTCCTAGGTCACTGTGACCTAATTTCACAGTTCAGTGATTTTCCTTTATATCTCGGCACTCAATTGGTATATGGACATACTTCTTGCACAATATGTATGAGTATGACAAGACCTTTGACCCTAAAGTAGTCCTGGGTTACTGTGACCTAATTTCATGGTTCAGTGATTTTGCCTTATATCTCAACACTCAGTCGGTATTTTTTCATACTTCTTTCTGATTATGAATGAGTATGACCAGACCTTTAACCCAAACATACTTATAGGTCACTATGACCTAATTTCATGGTTCAGTGATTTTGCTTTATATCTCAACACTGAATGGGTATATGATCATATTTCTTTCACATTATGAGTAAGTATCACTAGACCTTATAGGTCAGTGTGACCTTATTTCACGGTTCAGTGATTATAGCCCCGCTTTGGAAAAGTGGGGCTATACTGGATTCACCCTGTCCTTCCGTGATTCCGTGATTCCGTGGTTCCGTGGTTCCGTCATTCCGTGAACACTTTGTTTCCGCTCAATATCTTAAGAACAAATTGACAGAATCTGACCAAATTTTGTATGCACATCAACATTGACAACACCTACCTTGGGATTGTTGCCCATCATTTTTCGCAAAATTTTGACGGAGTTACGGCCCTTGATTGACGTCAGAATTTCGTTTCCGCTCAATATCTCGAGAACAAATTGACAGAATCTGACCAAATTTTGTTTGCACATCAACATTGACAACATCTACCTTGGGATTGTTGCCCATCATTTTTCGCAAAATTTTGACGGAGTTACGGCCCTTGATTGACGTCAGAATTTCGTTTCCGCTCAATATCTCGAGAACGAATTGACAGAATCTGACCAAATTTTGTATGCACGTCAACATTGACAAAATCTAGCTTGGGATTGTTGCCCGTCATTTTTTGCAAAATTTTGACGGAGTTATGGCCCTTGATTGACGTCAACATTCGTTTCCGCTCAATATCTTGAGAACAGATGGACAGAATCTGACCAAATTTTGTATGCACATTAACATTGACAAGATCTAGCTTGGGATTGTTGCCTGTCATTTTTCGCATCATTTTGACGAAGTTACGGCCCTTGATTGACGTCAGAATTTCGTTTCCGCTCAATATCTCGAGAGCAAATTGACAGAATCTGACCAAAATTTATATGCACATCAACATTGTTAAGATCTAGCTTTGGATTGTTGCCCGTCATTTTTCGCAAAATTTTGACAGAGTTATGGCCCTTGATTGACGTCAGAATTTCGTTTCCGCTCAATATCTCGAGAACAAATTGATACAATCAGACCAAAATTTATATGCACATCCAACATTGACATGATCTAGCATGGGATTGTTGCCCATCATTTTTTGCAAAATTTTGACTGAGTTATGGCCCTTGATTGACGTCAGAATTTTGTTTCTGTTCAATATCTTGAGAGCCGATTGACAGAATCTGACCAAATTTTGTATGCACATTAACATTGACAAGATCTAGCTTGTGATTGTTGCCTGTCATTTTTCACATCATTTTGACGGAGTTACGGCCCTTGATTGACATCAGAATTTCGTTTCCGCTCAATATCTCGAGAACAAATTGACAGAATCTGACCAAAATTTATATGCACATCAACATTGTTAAGATCTAGCTTGGGATTGTTGCCTGTCATTTTTCACAAAATTTTGACGCAGTTATGGCCCTTGATTGACGTCAGAATTTCGTTTCCAGTCAATATCTCGAGAACAAATTGATAGAATCTGACCAAATTTAATATGCACATCAACATTGACATGATCTAGCTTGGCATTGTTGCCTGTCATTTTTCGCAAAATTTTGACGGAGTTACAGTCCTTGATTGACGTCCGAATATAGTTTCCACTCAATATATTGAGAATGAATTGACAGAATCTGACCAAATTTTGTATGCACATCAACATTGACAAGATCTAGCTTGGGATTGTTGCCTGTCATTTTTTGCAAAATCTTAACAGAGTTTTGGCCCTTGATTGATGTCAGAATTTTGTTTCTGCTCAATACCTTGAGAACAAGTTGTCAGAATCTGACCAATCTTTTTATGTGCATCAACATTAACAAGAAATAACTTTGTATTGTTGCCCGTCATTGTTTGTCTCATCCTGGCACAAAGCTCTGATGCGGGGCTATAGTCAGATCCTCTGACAATTCTAGTTTTGCCTTGTGTCTTGGCACTCAGTTGGTATATGAACACACTTCTTTCACAATATGAGTGAGACCTCTAAATCTTATGTAGTTATAGTTAACTTTCATAGTTCAGTGATTTTGCCTTATTGCATCAAGGCAAAAAGATGTATGAGCATAATGCTTTGGGTTACTGGTCGGGTTTGACCTTATGTTTGACAAAGGTCAGAAGCAGTCGAGCACGCTGTCCTGCGACAGCTCTTATTCAGTGGATAATATCATGTAATAAAAAGTGTTATGACCACACGTGTATTAACACTTTTGCGGGAATACGCAATGTCATTGACGACGTCCGTAACAACAATGTTTACTTTCAATGAAAATATGAAAGTTGAAATCCTATTTTAAAAGTCATATGACAAAACAAATCTTACACTGGTGGTCTTTTCATATGAAATATTAAACTCGCCAAAGGCTCGTTCAATAAATTTCATATGAAATGGCCACTCCTGTAAGATCCTCTATATATGGTCATGTGTTGACATTATTTCAACCACATGGTTTTGTATTGTGATGACTTTTGTGTTCCAGGTTAGCGTAATCAGCCTAACCAACAAGAACCACTACCTCAACATCACGCCATCCAACATTGTCGTCCTATACCAGAACAAGAATAGCCAGCTACAGAAAGTCAAGTTCCATGGCAGTCAGGACTCATTACGATCAATCTTAGTCTCACTGGAGAAAAAAGCCAACCAAGATTTGGCAAATCAGAGTATACATAGTGGTCATGGGACACCGGGAAGTGTGAATAGTTCAAGGTTGTCTAGTACGGGACGGAATTCCTCGGAGAGTACTCCGGTGTTGTTTAATGCTGTGTTAAATGAGGCGATGGGAAATCTGAGGAATCAGGGACAGGGACCTGGTCATTTTACTCCTAGAGCACCAGGAGTGAGGGATGTAGCTGTTACGCCTCTTAATCCTGGTGTCAGAGAAGTGAGGTTTACACCGAGTGGTGTAAGGACACCTAATCCAAATATGCGGCAAAATTTATATCCACAGTCTACGTGTCAGACGTCATCTGGAGTAAGGGTCCCTAATCCTCAAACACCCAGCACAAGTTTTAGAGCCTCTTCAAATACAAACAATGTAAGACATACTGTCACACCAGGTCAGAGAACAACACCTAATATGACTCTGCAAAATGGCCCAGGATTATCAGCAAGTTACAGATTTAAAACAAATTCCAGTGCCGGGGTTCAAATCACTCCAGTTCCAAATGTTTCACTGCCAAATAAAAGCAACCAAAATTCCAGTTCAATAAAAAACACACCTGTTGCAAAGTCTAATAATACTAGTATAGTCACAACTGCTCATCAGAGAATCACACAATTATCAAATAGGAGCATTCAGATGGAAAATATGTCAGTTGGAATAGCTGAAGTAGGAAGTACAAATAAAGCAGTTGTTACAAATGTGAATTGTTCAGCTTCTAATCTTGGGAATGAAGTGGTAACTCCAAAACCTGTGGCAAATGTTAATAATGATAAAACTAGTCCAGAATTAAGCAGTAATAAAAGAAAATGGTCATTCAAATCTCCAACCACCTCTCCAAATCTTGGTGCTACAGCTCCCCATAGTGTTGGTGGTCTGAATAACAATAGTGCTTTTAGGAACACTGGTGTTGGATTAAATAATAAAACTGAAATAAACAAACATGGTATTGCAACAGAAAGCATGGATGCTAGGTTGAACAATAGTGCTGTTACAACTACAAATATTGGACAGTCAAATAATTCATTTAAGAGATTGAATTTAGGACAACAATTGAATTCTGACTTGCCCAATTATGCAAACAGCAAGGCACCTAGTAGTATAAATGACATAAATCAAAGACAGCAAAGTGGTGCTAACATAGGGCTTGCAGTTCACCCATCTGAACATTTTTCAGGGGATAAAGATTCTGGTGATTTTAACAATAACGGAAACACTATAAGAGATGTGCCAACTTCAAACTTTTCTAAGTCAAAGTGGTCTTTCAAATCAAAAACTGTCACCAGTCCCACAATTCAACAGAAGTCTAGTCCTCTACCATTGATTGGTCAGAATGGGTCACATGGCACTTCAACATCCAATCAGAAGGTTGAAGATTTATGGCAGGATGGTAAGTTGTTTGTAGGAAAGTAGAAATAAAATTTGATTTTTACACAGCTCTTTAAGGCAGTCTTCAAACAACAAAATCCTTGACCAGATATTGAAATTCACGGGTCATTCATGGATAAACATTAGCTGTGGCTCTCTGAAGCAGTTTGAAACTTCAGCCTAGTGGTCGCGGGTTCAAACAACTTCCTCTAGCTACGGCAAATGTTTCCACATGAAAACATGTATGATCTTTATAGTCAAGACCACATCTTCAGTTAAACAAAGCCTTTGTTGTTTCACATGTTGCTCCAGTCCAATGACAATTTATCAGGACATACTGGAGACTGTGTTGTGTATGTGTTAAGTCCAAGAGATCTAGTCTTCAGACCTGACTTACAGACAAAAACTACATATAACTTTATGCCTGCCCAGGAAAAGTGGGGATGGGTGTTGATATAAAGAATTAAGGCTATAATCTAGCCTCATGTACCTTCATATACTGAGTGGATCATTTTCTTATCTTCACCTCAGGTATTGTCTAGGTAGTGAATGATCACATTGCTGTGTTATTAGATATGCAGGTTCTTAGTCATGAATATGTCGGAAATAGCATATTAAATCACAAATTGTTTATTAATGCAAGATAAATAGATAAGATCAAGGTCTTCACTTTGTGATTATATGTCAGCATTTTGTTGAAATACATTTGTACATGTACGAGGTGTTGTTTGAAATACTATACAGTATTTACTATAGGAATGAATTTTATTTTTGTTGATTTTATCGATGTGTAAACTCAGGCGAATCACTCACAAACTAAATAAAGCCCGAAGGGCTTTATGAAAAAGTTTGTGAGTGATTCGCCTGAGTTTACACATCGATAAAATCAACAAAAATAATAATTCATTCCTTATAATTCCAACTTTGTCTCATTACACTGCATTTGTCGACATTGATTTCAATTTTTATAGCCAGCGGAAGGAAAATAGAGCAAAACAGATCTTTATGAGGCAGCCATCTTGAAAACTTCCAAAGCATAGTACTTACTTCTCGCAATTAATAGAAGCTATAACTGGCTTGCTATGGGCAGGCTGTAAAATCGGGAGCTTTAAAACATCTACCCTTCGTTCAAATTTTTTCTTTTGCTAGAAAATATCGCCGTCTGGACCGAAAGAAAGACATGTCTATTTTGAACTGGGGCTCGGAACATTAGAAATTCAAACGTCAAATTTCAACACACACCAAGAAGATTAAAACACTTACCGTATGAAGTTCTGTTAAAAGAGAAAGGGTCCATGTTATTAAAAATTCCAAATATTCATTTCGACGCCTTCAAAACGCGTTCATCCATTGTTTTTATGACGTTTAGATTTGGTGACGTCAACGTTTCTTTGAAGAAACGTCACGCTATCACGTAACGTCGCGCCGTTTTTAAGGCCAAAACCGAGTATTCTTACGCATTGCTTTTATCGAAGTATAAAGTCGTCTAAACAACCAATCAGAATGTAGGAAATTAGTAAAGTTGGAATTATTATAAAAGTAGAATTGTGTGTGTTTTTCAGATTTAAGCGATGAGCTGCTGTCTCAGTTATCAGATGAGATGATATGAACAGTCGGGTTGTGGCTTCACAGAAATAGACTGTGGTAGCTACCTTCTAGTCCTCAAAACACACAGTTTCGGATGAACTGTTTTCGGATAAACTGTCAGATGTCAATAATTGGGAAGATATTTGAGCCTCCTCATGGGAAAACCAACAGTCTGCATATGCGAAAACAAAGACGCAGATCAGCTTCGCGGTAACCGCGAAGCTGATCAGCGCCTTTGTTTTCGCTACTCAGATAGTACAATTCTTCTTCTACTTAAATCCGAAATTTCAAGCTTCTAGCTCTTTTCTGTGCTTGTACAGGTCGGTTTGTGTTGGGCCTGTTCGGAAACCACATTGTTGGTTTTCCCATGAGGCGGCTCATTTGTCAGAATAAGACAGGGATCTCTACTCTAGTCACCAAACCAAAGATGTTTATGGAAGCCCCTGTGGCATGGTCTTTGTTCTGTGCATATTCTAAAAAGTGTTCCGTTTTCAATGGCTCTTGTAATTGACAGAACTACGATCCAGCATCCATCCAGGCCCTGAGGTTGTAAATTTTTTATGCTCAATTCAGCTTAACATAAGATTTAAATTGCTCATAAATACTAGAATAGCCATTATTAATTGAAATTAGATCACTGAAGTGCCAACAATATGTTGGCGCCAACATTTGCTGGCATTTTAACATTTATGAGCAAGATAAATTTTAGTCTCAGCTGAGTTGAGCATGAAATGTTGTATAACCTCAAGGCGTCACTTTATGCATAACTTTAATTCTTATTTTGAACTATTGTGTACTTGACACATTTACCCCCTGGGCCCCCGCCATTTGGACCTAAAAATAGATGGGCTGCTTGTGCCTCCAGGCAAAGCTTATACGCTACTGACTGACTATCTGATTACTTTTAAACTGCTCTGGTTTGAGCCTGCCCAGGAAAAGTGGTTCAAGCCAAACCATCCATACATATGAGCCTTTGTGGCTTAGTTGGATGGTTATATTTTAAGCACTTGTTGGATGTCACGACATCCTCATTTTGGGTCAAAGTCCCATAAAAAGGAGGCAACGTCCCGACATGACCTTTGCTATTGACTGGGACGTTAACATCAATTCAAACAAACAAATATTTACCCCCTAAAGTACTGGTTAATACTCAGGAAGCCATCGTCTCAGCTACGATCAGAAGCAAATTTTTGTTTCACCTGTTTTCAGAGGTGTTTTGTAAAAGTTGTACCCTTGGCTTTGTTTCACTTGTTCCAAAATCTGTAAGTTAAACAGTTTCGGAAAATATATACCTTTTTATCATTCTATGCCACAGAATTCCGTTATATCCAAAACTCTATTTCATCTTTAAAATCATGAAAAATTAAGAAAGGGGAGCTAACTTCTTACTTAGGAATCGGATTTGGCCGAAACTTTATATACTTAAAGCTGGTGTGTATATCCTGGTTATGAATAAGTTTGAACAGAATCAGATTAATAGCTAGCTAGAAAATAAGAAAACATTGTTTTCACCATTATAACCCTATGGGACCTATCCGTTGCCATGGTAACCAGAGTTTTGATCCATTCCACCCTATATTGTAATAAAAGTTGTGTTCTGATAAAAAGATGCGTCATGTGAAATTTGATGGTTCTGGGTTCATTGGTTTTAGAAATTTTGCTTTTTTTTGTTGTAGATTTTTTCTCTACGGACAGGACATTTTTGACCAAAATATAATTTCTATAATTCTACATTGTCATTGGCGTTGGTATAATATTTTTCTCATGACAATTATTAGTTCATAAGACTCCATTTCCCAATGTGATTTAAACTTCCAGAAGTATGTGACGTCATAGAGAAATGACATCTTACGGAAGGACACTTTTTTGTTACATTGTCCTCAGTAATTTGGGATATAAATATCTATCCAGTGATAAAAGTAAGTCACGCGACTGGTTATTTTTATCGATAAGGTATGTCCAAATATTGTTTATAACACATTGGAAGTAGTATTGGATGTAACAGTCTGACTTATCTGGCAGGTCACTTTTCTCACTTTAAAATACCTCATTTTGGCACATGTCATCAGCTTAAGTAATCATGGCATAACTCAAAAACAAATAGTCGTAGCCCATTCAAATAAATGGCAGAATAAAGGGGATATGGCCACTTACTAGCCACAGAATATTTTATATGCAAATAAAGTGTCAGTTTCAATCCCCTTACACATAAAAAGAAGCAATTTTCAAGTGAGACAGTATAACACGTGTTTTGGGGGTATTTTTGGCTATTTAAACTTATACTGTGAAAAAATGGCTTGTCCAATCAACATGATTTTTTTAGGCCAGTGAGAATTAATTGATCTTGACATCCTGCAATTCAATTTAAGTAAGTTAGTGTCGAAGACTTCGTTACACAACCGCATAACACTTGGTAAATTTAAAATTGTCATCTGATCTTAGCTGACCCGCATGTATGTGTACCGACATGACTGAAAAATAGCTGACTGGGTCTTAAACTTCAATACAAACAAACATCCACTCAAGCCTCTGTTTTGAATCTGGCTTAACCTGAAACCCCGGTCTTATTTTTAGAACAGTCAGGGGAATTCCCATCTTCTCTTTGCCAAGTGTCGCTAGACTTGAACAAGCCTGTTCAGCTGGGTAGACTAGCATGAGGATAATTTTGCATTAACTGATAATGAATATCAGAGCGCCAACATATCTTCTGATGACAATTGCATAGGCTTTATAGCCTATAGTCCAGGATGGAAAACCATCCCAGCAAAAATATGACTTCATTGTTTTGGAGCAGCTGATTCTGATTATTGATGGTAGCTATGTTCTATAATACATTGTAGTTATACATTAAAATTATGATTTTTGAACTAATTCACACCATTAATTCCAAGATCGCCACAGATCATGCACCATTTTCTCCGTCAGAAATACTGTTGTGGAAGGTTATTCTTTCCAAAACTTGTGTGGATGGTCAAGCCAGAGAAAAAGCTGATTGACAGGAAAATCATACTGAATTGGAGAACTTTTCCTTCCAAAAGCCAAATTTTTGGCTTTGATGGTTTTCCATCCTGGACTAGACTGAAGTATCCTGTTTTTTAGATTGGAAATAATTAGCTAAACAAATGTGCTGTACTTTCTGAAAGGTATTTGCTCTGGAATGATGCTTTATACATTAAATAATATGCATGCTGATGGTGTTATTGTTTCTAATCACACCAATTAATAGGAAAATGGAGAGTAACCCAAAATGGAAACATCATTCATGGATTACCTACCAAACAAACAAATCAGTTGAAAGCATCTTAAATTAATTCTTTACGATAACTGATTTGAGCAAATACCGGTAGTATGAGATTGTTTCAGTGGCACAGTGCATGTTCAAACCCCAAAGACAAATTCTGGCTTTACTAAGTTTACTTGTAGGAGTATGAAACTGATTTTTATTGCTTGATGCTTTGCATCTACGGTTAACAGTTATGGTCATGTCTAGATAGTCATACTAACTATACTGCTCAAAATATTTTAAAGGAACACTGCATTATTTTCCATGTATGGCAATACAAAGATCAAACACGATTTTATATTCATTAACATTCGACAGGTCTGAAGGGGTGTGTTCAAAACCGAGGTCAACATCAAATGGTATATGTTGACAGCCAGTTATCATAGCCATATTGTTCTTGGGCATGCCTCCTAGAGGCAGGTTACCAGTACTAATTGCACAATTTTATCACTACCTGACAAATGTGCTTCTTAAATGAGCAGAAGGGGAAGAATGGGCATAGATAACCTATTCCCACCCATCAGACAAGCATATCCGATTGTGTGCCAGTCCTAGAAAAGCAGTTCAACAACTATCATCTGGCAAAGCCCCAGGTGCAGATGCAATTCCTGCCAAAGTTTACAAGGCTGGGGGGCTACCCATGGCAGAGAAACTGACAGAGTTGTTTCACTGTATGTGGAGGAAGGAGGCTATCCCACAAGAATTTAAGGATGCATCCATAATCCACCTATACAAGCGGAAAGGAAATCCTCAAGTCTGTGACAATCACAGAGGCATCTCCCTCCTATCAATTGCTGGGAAGATACTTGCAAAAATTCTGTTGAATCGTCTGAATGCTCATCTTGATCAGACAGGACTTATCACAGAAAGTCAATGTGGATTCAGAAAAGACAGAGGGACAACAGACATGATCTTCACAGCAAGACAGCTTCAGGAGAAATGCCAAGAACAGAATGTAGATCTATACATGACGTTTGTTGACCTCACCAAAGCTTTTGACACTGTTAGTCGTGATGGACTCTGGAAAATCATGGCCAAGTTTGGCTGTCCACCCAGATTCATAGCTATGGTGCGGCAGTTTCATGATGGCATGCAGGCACGTGTGCAAAATAATGGAGAGTTCTCTGAACCATTTGAAGTAACAAATGGGGTCAAACAAGGCTGTGTTCTGGCACCAACACTGTTCAGCATGATGTTTTCTGTCATGCTTATGGATGCTTTTCAGGACAGTGACACTGGTTTTCCAATCAGGTATCATTTTGATGGCAACATATTCAACCTCAGAAGGTTGCAAGCCAAAACTAAGGTCCAGACTGATGTGCTAGATGAGCTCCTCTATGCAGATGATATGGATAAGAATGCCAACACAGAGGCAAAAATGCAAAGAGCCATGAATCAAGTCTCACAGTCATGTGATAACTATGATCTCACAATCAGCACAAAAAAGACAGAGGTTGTACACCAACCAGCCCCGGAAAACCATATAATGAACCAACCATCACTGTGAATGGGCAAAAACTGAAAGTTGTTGACAAGTTCACCTACCTGGGAAGCACTCTGTCCAGAGCAGTGCATATTGATGATGAGATCACTGCCAGAATTACAAAAGCTAGTGTGGCATTCGGAAGACTCCGTGCAAATGTCTGGGAGCGAAATGGAATCAAGCTTGACACCAAGCTGAAAGTCTACAAGGCTGTGGTACTGCCAACCCTCTTGTATGCATGTGAGACCTGGACAGTATACCAACGCCATGCAAAGAGACTTAACCATTTCCACTTAAGCTGTTTGAGAAAGTTGTTAAAAATCAAGTGGCAGGACAAGATTCCAGACACAGAGGTCCTGAGGAAAGCAGGGATGCAAAGCATGCATACAGTCTTAAAGCTAGCACAGCTAAGATGGACTGGCCATGTTATAATGCCTGATGCGCGACTTCCAAAGAAAGTTTTCTATGGAGAACTACAGGAGGGAAAGCGCTCTCAAGGTGGCCAGAAGAAACGCTACAAAGACACCCTCAAAGCCTCTCTGAAGGATTTCAAAATACCAATGGGGTCCTGGGAACAGACTGCACAGGAGCGATCAAAGTGGCGAGGTCTCATCAACAAAGGAGCAGCTCTTTATGAAAAGAAGAGAATCTGTGAAGCTAAAAGAAAGCGAAGAGAGCGCAAAGCCAAAACAGATGTGCCACCATCAGACTCTATGACATTGACTTGCTCTACTTGCAACCGACAGTTTAGAGCCAGAATTGGCCTAGTCAGCCATCAAAGAACTCACCAACACACATCAGCACTACATGTATTCAAGAAATAATGATGGTCTTTCTCATTAGTGAGAGACGAACTATCACCTCCTAGAGGCAGGTTACCAGTACTAATTGCACAATTTTATCACTACCTGACAAATGTGCTTCTTAAATGAGCAGAATGAGCAGAAGAGGAAGAATGGGCATAGATAACCTATTGCCACCCATCAGACAAGCATATCCGATTGTGTGCCAGTCCTAGATTTTTCTGTCTCAGTACTAGTAGATTTTAGCTGTCTCAAAATGCCAGTCATTTCTGCATTTGGCCAATAGAAATGCGCATCTTTATGTGTACTACCATATGAGCCGCATCGTGACAAAACCGGATTTTTGCCTATGCGAAAACAAAGGCGCAGATCAGCTTCGCGGTAACCGCGAAGCTGATCAGCGCCTTTGTTTTCGCTACTCGGATAGTACAATTCCTCTTCTTTCTAAATCCAAAATTTCAAGCTTCTAGCTCTTTTCTGAGCTTGTACAGGCCGGTTTGTGTCGGACCTGGTCGGAAACCCCGAAGACCGGTTTTCTCGCGTCGCGGCTCATATGAGGAAGTGATGAGCTGGGTGTCAACTGTCAGTGACAAAACTTCTATGTACTGTAAATCCGGAATTTTTTGCGTGACTTTTATTTCGCGAATTTTCTTTTTCCGAATTATTCGCGAGGTTTTGAATACGCGAACGAATGCTCTTGTAGTCTTTATGGCCTATAGAAATTCATTATTAGTGAGAACCTTAAATTCGCGAGGCATCAAATTCGCGAATATTCGCGAAAATTAAGTTCTCGAGAAAATAACCGGATTTACAGTATTAATTTCAGGAAGTTTACTTTAATTTTGCTGAGCATTTTATGCCAAAACAAAATGCTGATTAAATATTTTTGTAAGGTAGTGCATATACAAAATTATACAGTATATATTTTTTTCACAGGTTAATTTGCATACTGTTTCATGTAAAAACAAATAAAAATTCAAAATGGTTTAAGTTATGGGTGAGAAAAATAATGATGGTGTTGAGGCCTCAACAAGGAAATCTCGGGCTTGTTTTCAGATTGAGTCTCATCCTCGGCAGAGACTTGAATAATCTGAAAACTTGCCTGAGATTTCCCTGTCTCGGCCTCAACCCCATCATAGATTCTTTTAATCTTCAAGAAAGAAATTTGCAGACCTTTGGATCTATCAAAGGCTAACTTTTTTATGATTCGGGCTTACTACCGCTCTAACTACTGGTAATGGAGGAAAAAGTATCAGAACAATAATAAAACAATTATATTTTATTTTTCTGTGATAAAATATGTGATTTAGGTCAAAGTCACTGATTCCTGACCAACAAAAATTGACATACAAAGTGGTATAACAAAAATATCTTTGAAAGTAACAAAACTTTGGCTGTCTTAACATTATCAGTTAAAATGCAATCTATGCACTCAAATATACTACTCAAAATTTGATAAGCATCAAGGTATTATTTTCCATACCGCACAGTGTAACACACCCCAAGTTTGATTCAAATTTAATGACAATGTTCAAGGAGCATGAATGTCGGTCTCATTTGTTTATCTTAGATAATGCCTTGAAGTTTCTGACTACAAGAAATTTGAAACTGCATATGTGCTTCCGTAGCCCATTGAGCATTATTTGCATTTTTCTAAAAATCCTGAAATTATGGCATTTTTCTAAATGTCTACAGATGCACGAAAATTCAACTTAACATTGATTTGTCTGTGAAAGTCAGTCTGAAATGCATTCATGCTGATGTGGGCAGTGCGGGATAAGAGCTTGCTTGCAATGACCATGCGTGGAATAATTTTCAAGAGAAACACTGATTTTCTCAAAATTCAAATTTTAGAAGAAATTTTCGATGGACTTTGGTAGGACATTTTCTTATTCTAATTTCTTTTAGACAGTAGCTTTGAGACATTTTTTAACGAAAACAATTGAGAATCCCATCAGTGATCCTTTGGGATTGTCATTAAAATTGGGTCAAACTCCGGGTGTTTTACACTGTGCTATATGGAAAATAATACCTTGATGCTAATCAAATTTTGAGTAGTATAAGTTAAAAAAAGACTTTAAAACCAGGTGATGCAACAGGCTTTCAAAATAACAACTAAAATAATCTTTGGCCTTTAACACACTAAAATCTACGAATCCAAGTTGAAACTTGTGATTGGCACGATACAAAGTGCTGATGACCATATCAAAAGCATGGTGAGTTTGTAGTGAAAAGTGCAGATTTTAAACGTCAAAAGAGCGGATTGTCATTTTATCAAATGAGTGGATTTGTTAAAAAACCAGATTCCTTGATAGAATATTGTACCCCTTCAGTTTACCATACAATATTAACCAGGTATCCGGACAAATCCCCCCTCTCTTTTTTGTTGACAACAGAATACCCCCCCCCCCCCCCCCCCCAATATATCTAGCAAATAGGAAAGAATCCCCCACTTCCCAGACATTGAGCAATCTTTAATTTAGTTGACTATAATAAGTGGTGATTAGATAAAATTAAATATGAGAATTTGGTTATTTTCAATACTTTTTATTTAAATAACTTAGTAAATTCTCAATTAAAGAAGTTTGTCTCACCTCATTATTGCTATTAGCATTAATTATGGCATATTAAGATGCAGCTTCCTTAATTAAATAAAACAAGAACTCCGCGGAGGTCGATATCGCACCTGCATCGGGCAAGTCAATAGACCATGAAATATAGTTCAAGGGCACCAGGTCAAGGTGCGTGCTTGAAAGGCATGTCAAGGACAATAACTATGCAAGGATTCAGACTCGCAGCTATCTCTGATGTCGAGAAAACCAAACTTTGGCGTAAAAAATTTCAAAGTCAGTGGACCGTGAAATATAGGTCAAGGGCACCGGGTCAAGGTGCGTGCTTGAAGGGTATGTCAAGGACATTTACTATGCAAGGTTTCAGACTTGCAGCTATCTCTGATGTCGAGAAAACCAAACTTAGACGTAAAAATTTTCAAAGTCAGTGGACCGTGAAATATAGGTCAAGGGCACCGGGTCAAGGTACATGCTTGAAGGGTATGTCAAGGACATTTACTATGCAAGGTTTCAGACTGGCAGCTATCTCTGATGTCGAGAAAACCAAACTTCGACGTAAAAATTTTCAAAGTCAGTGGACCGTGAAATGTAGGTCAAGGGCACCGGGTTAAGGTGCGTGCTTGAAGGGTATGTCAAGGACAATTACTATGCAAGGTTTCAGACTCGCAGCTATCTCTGATGTTGAGAAAACCAAACTTCGACGTAAATGTTGACAAAACTTCGACGTAAAAATTTTCAAAGTCAGTGGACCGTGAAATATAGGTCAAGGGCACCGGGTTAAGGTGCGTGCTTGAAGGGTATGTCAGGGACAATTACTATATAAGGTTTCAGACTCGCAGCTATCTCTGATGTCGAGAAAACCAAACTTAGACATAAATGTTGACGGACGAACGAACGAACGGACGAACGAACGAACGGACGGACAGAAATTTGGACTCCTATATCCCACCCTGCTATAAGCAGGGTGCGATAAAAAAACAAACAAACAAAATAATTATCCGGTCATTAGCATATAATGAATAAAGACACCCTCATTTGATGCAAAAATAGTTGACATTTAGTTGTAAATGTTACAATTTCATTATGGAGATTGTCTGGGAGGGGGGATTCCGTCCTATTTGCAAGAAATACTGGAGGGGGGGGGGGGAGAGGGGATTCTGTCCTAGTCAACAAAAAAGAAAGGAAGGGGATTCTGTCCGGGGGGGATTTTGTCCTACACTCTATTAACCGTTTTATATCTAATGTTCAACGGTTATTTTCATATTTTGCCCTTCTGTCAGAGGTGGAAGTAGGATTTGAAAAAGACTTTTTCCACATTTCAATAAATAGAAAACATTTTAAATGTAGCACTAAGTCACGACATAGCACAAAATAGCTTTCTTTAGCACATAATTTGTGCACAATCAGCATTTTTGGTTTGAATAATCTTGAACACTTAGAAATGTCAACATGTATCACAATATACATATATCTTGAATTTTTCCTGTGTTCACCTGCATTTACATGTAATACCTTTTCAACGGATTACAAAATCTGCTCTTTTCACTCACTGGCTTCCACGCAAATGAAACTCCGTTTTGTATGATTTCTGCTCTTTCGTAATCAGTCAATTTACAAAGTCCATGCTAGAATCTCATTCACAGGTAATGTACAAATGGAGAAAAATGAGACACTTTAAAATGCCAAGTTTTCCACAAATGATCACAAATGTTCCAAATTTCAATAAAGAATAATATGGCATGCTGTGAACAACCTTTTAAAACAATAATATCTGACCTGGTATGCTAATGTGGCCTGAAACTCATCTACAGTTGAGCCACATCATGAGAAAACCAACAATGGTTTTTGAACAAGAACAACACAAACTGACCTGTACAAGGACAGAATATGGCTAGAGGCTGGAATTTTTAGATTTAGAAAGTAGAGAAATACTATCCGTGCAGCGAAAACAAAGGCGATTGTTTTCGCATAAGAAAAATGTTGGTTTTCTCATGATACAGCTCAATTTATTTTCATAATTTCTTGGGCAAAGTAGGAATACTCTTTGGATTGTGTTCTTACTGTAAAAATGTCCTAATAAAATCATACAATAAACTTTTAAGAAAATTGAGAACATTCATACATTTTGTAGCTCTGTGAAATAAACACTTCTGTATGTAAGATCAGCATGGCATAACAAATTTCAAATTTACTCCAACAGCAAATTTACCAAACTGATATCCAGATACATGTATGAGTGTTCTCTAATATTTTTTTCTATTATATGAGCCGCTGCATGAGAAAACCAACAATCTGCATACTAGGCGAAAACAAAGACGCAGATCAGCGCCTTTGTTTTTGCTACATGGGTAGTACAATCCCTCTTCTTCTTAAATCCAAAAAGCTTCTAGCCTGCTTCTGTGACTGTACAGACCGGTTTATGTCAGACCTGGTCAGAGAGCCAAATTGTTAGTTTTCTCATGCATAGGCTCTTATGTTATATGAGCCGCGACGTGAGAAAACCGGTCTTCGGGGTTTCCGACCAGGTCTGACACAAACCGACCTGTACAGTCACAGGAGCAGGCTAGAAGCTTGAAATTTCGGATATAAGAAGAAGAGGGAATGTACTATCCGTGTAGCGAAAACAAAGGCGCTGATCAGCTTCGCAGTTACTGCGAAGCTGATCTGCGCCTTTGTTTTCGCATAGGCAAAAATCCGGTTTTCTCACGATGCGGCTCATATGAAATGTATGGCAGGATTCGTTCAATCTATTTTTGTGACATCATTAACAATAATACAAAACAATAGAAATGCACAATTACACTTCTAAGTTCAAACAATGCTCGGCTTCAAGTCCTGGGAAAACCTTTTTTCTACAAAAACAAGTCTGAGCAGTCACATGAGAAAACCAACAGTCTGGTTTTAGACCATGTCCCACACAAACCAGACTCTACAGTCTCAGAAAAAGGCTAGAAGCTTGAATTTTCGGATTTAAGAAGAGGAATTGTACTAGCTGTAACTGAACAGCTGATTTGCGCCTTTGTTTTGGCATATGCAGTTTGTTGGTTTTCTGGTGCGGTGGCTGAGTCTCAAAGCAGCACTGTAATCATCTGTTTTGCTTCATATGAGCCGTGACGCTAGAAAACTGGTCTTCGGGATTTACGACCAGGTCTTACTCAAACTGGTCTGTGCAGTCACAAAAGAAAACCAGAGGACCAATGGTCCTGTAAACGCTCACCTGAGACCTGAGATACCAATAAACTTATTTGACCAGAATGGTAATATACATGTATATAACCACAGGGCAGGGTCAGAGCAACCTCTGGAGTCATTTTTTTTTAAATCATAAAAATTCAGTCCATTTGCCAATTTACTGCAAGTTTAGTCCTTCAAATGACATTGTAACAATTTTCCCCATTCAAATGCATGGGCGAGCTAAGTTGACCTTATCATAAAATAGGTCAAGGTCATCCAAGGGTCATGATTTATATAAACTTTGTAGAGCTCCACTGCCTGATGCTTCATGCCAAGTTTCAAAATCATAGGCCATCTGGTTCTGGAAGAGAAGATTCTTATATGTTTTTTGCTAATTATAGCCATGGCAGCCATCTTGGTCATGTGACCTGGACCATTTAATATAAACTTATTTTCCCTCTTCCTAAGGATGCTCCACATGAAGTATGGCTTTGATTGGCCAAGCGGTTTCAGAGGATTATGGAAATATACATGTATATAGCCCCGGGGCAGGGGCAGACAACCCCCAGGGGCCAAAATTTTTCCATAAACATTAATTTTCTGTCTAATTGCCTATTCCCAGTAAGTTTTACCCATTTAAAAGCATTTTACCATTTTTCCCCATTCAAATGCATTGGCGACCTAAGTTGACCTTGCCGTAAAATAGGCCAAGGTCATCGCAGGGTCATGATTTATATAAACTTTGTAAAGCTTCTTTCTGTGATGCTTCATGCCAAGTTTCAAAATCATAGGCCTTCTGGTTCTGGAGAAGAAGATTTTTAAAGGTTTTTGCTATTTATAGCCATGGCGGCCATCTTGGTCATGTGACCTTGACCATTTATATAAACTTTCATTGCCCCTTCCCATGGATGCTCCACATGAAGTTTGGCTTTGATTGGCCTAGCGGTTTCAGAGAAGAAGATGTTTGAATATTATGGTCATATACATGTATATGGCCCCGGGGCAGGGGCAGACAATCCCCCAGGGGCTAAAATTTTCCATTTACATTAATCTTCTGTCCATTTGCCTATTCCCAGTAAGTTTTACCCATTAAATAGCATTTTACCATTTTTTCCCATTCAAATGCATTGGCGACCTAAGTTGACCTTGCCGTAAAATAGGTCAAGGTCATCCTAGGGTCATGATTTATATAAACTATGATGGGCCCGCGTCCCCAATGCTACATACCAAGTTTCGTGGAAATCGGCCCACTGGTTCTGGAGAAGAAGATTTTTAAAGGTTTTTGCTATTTATAGCCATGGCGGCCATCTTGGTCATGTGACCTGGACCATTTATATAAACTTTCGTTCCCCCTTCCTAAGGATGCTCCACATGAAGTTTGGCTTTGATTGGCCAAGCAGTTTCAGAGGAGAAGATCTTTGAAATTGTTAACGACGGACGACGGACGGACGCCGGAGCATGGGTATACTATAAGCTCACCTGTGAGCCTTCGGCTCAGTTGAGCTAACTAGAATCTTGAAATTTATGGTATAAATTAAAGGAGAGGAGGAATTTTACTGTATGTATAGCAAAAACAAAAGTGCTGATCAGCTGTGCAGTTACTGCATAGCTGATCAGCGCCTTTGTTTTCTCTTATCGCTTAGGCAAAAACAGGTTTGCTCATGAAGCGGCTCATATCGGCCCTACAAGCACTTTCTAAACCCAAACATGTCAAGTCTATGACCATCTTTATCTTGATTTTGACCTCAGATGTGTCAAATGATTGACGAGTCCATTTAGTAGCACATGAAAGGATATTCAGATTGCAACAGTACAAATACAGTGCTTGCAACCAAAGTGTAACAGAAAACATGCAACATTTCGTACTGATTTACCTTCCACATGCTATTTCATGGACTCCTTGATCTTTTGACGCGTCTGAGGTCAGAACTGAGCTATACTCATATGAAACAAACAAGTTCCTGTCCAATCTATATGCAGTAAGGAACACTAAATACAGTTGTTGTGTGATGCTTACTTTGTTTCTTTATAACAAGTTACATACACAAAGTCTAGCAATTAACATTAATAAACAATAGAAGGCATTTACATACCGGTAGCTTCTTTTCAGATCAGCTGACCGAACTTAACTTACAAATTAAGATTCTGAAGCCAAATGAGCTGTGAGAGTGAGACAAGAAAACTGGGCCCAGTTGTTCAAAATTAACGGCATTGTTAGTTAAAGATTCGTCAAAATTTCGAACATGAATATTACAAATACACTGTTATTTTTTGTTGATAAAATGTGAGAATCCTTTGCAATGCAATGCAAAGGATTCTCACATTTTATCAACAAAAAATATCAGTGTATTTGCTTACGTAGTCAGGATTTACTTATGGCTATTTCACAATAAGGGTAGCCAATAACAAGTTGAGGTCTTAAGGATGACGTTAAGCTAACAAAGTTTTGAACAACTGGTTCCAGGTCTTTGTGGGTTCCACTTGAAGGATCCAAATACTGAAGCTGACCCTGTGTCTACTGAACAGGCCGTGATTTTTTTACACAGATACAATCCCTGCGCACAATGACAGGATTTCTCACGACTTGGTAGTTTTTACACTCGAATAACAACGTGGTAACTTAAGGAAATATATACATCAATCAGCATCAATCACATACAGACTTTTATCAACCTTATGTAGTGTACGTTCAGAAATTTTTATGCGATACATTTTCAGCAGTTGCCAAAATATTTCCACCTGTTTTCAAATTATTTATGTGTTTTGGGGTTCAATAGTGAGAATGCTGTAGATCCGGAAATATTCATGAGAACTTAATTTTCGCTCGTATTCATGAATTGGTTGCCTTGCGAATTCAAAGTTCTCGCTAATAAAGGGTCACAATACACTTTATAGAATACATGGACACTCACTCGCGAATTCAAGAACTCGCTAATAATTCGGAAATAGAAAATTCGCGAAATAAAAGTCAAATGAAAATTTCCGAATTTACAGTACTTGTAATTAGTTTCTAAAGCCAAAGAAATTTGAATTTTAATGCAAATATTAGAGAAAGCTATAAAGTGCTTGTGAACATTTCAAAAATTAAAGTACATTGAAAGGTTACAACAGAAAAAATTGGGACGAGTTTGTCTATAGTATCTCAAGTTAAACAGGTCTTCCATATAGACTATTCCTTAAACTAAAAGTAACAACAACAGGCCGGCATGGCAAGTTGTCTATCAACGACTTGTCATAGATTCATACTAAATATTAACAAACACTTCTGTTTCGCTTAAAAAACAAGGGTATCTGAAGTTCCATTTTTGCGCGCAAAAACACCTGAACAGCGACATGAACACTTGGAAAGTGGACAACATTGCCAGTCATTCACTCACGGTAGCTACCGCCGTCTATTTCTGTGAAGTCACAACCCGACTGTTCACATCATCTCATTTGATAACTGAGTAGCTCATCACTTAAATCTGAAAAACACATACATTTATCTTCCCTCACATGGAATTCCAGTGTTTTTCTAGCTTTAAATAAGCTAAAATGGAATTTCAGATTCCCAAACAATAAACGGAGTAGCTTGCAAAGTCGAAACACATTTTCTCACACACAACACAAAATTTACAACAAAATACAAGCAACAGACCCTGATATACAATTTTAAAAGAATCTTACACATTTGTCATCAGGAGAGATTTGCACAGGAAAAAGGTTATCACAGAATTACTACATCTATTACATGAAATGAGCCACCGCATGGGAAAACCAACAATCTGCATATGCGAAAACAAAGACGCAGATCAGCTTCGCGGTAACCGCGAAGCTGATCAGCGCCTTTGTTTTCGCTACATGGATAGTAAAATCCCTCTTCTACTTAAATACAAAATTTCCAGCCTCTAACAATGTTCTGTGACTGTACAGCCCGGTTTGTGTCAGACCTGGTCGGAATCCCAAATTGTTGGTTTTCTCACGCACAGGCTCAATTTACAACAAAATACAAGGAACAGACCCTGATATACAATTTTAAAAGAATCTTACACATTTGTCATCAGGAGAGATTTGTAAAGGAAAAAAGGTTATCACAGAATTATTACATCTATTACATGAAATCGCAATGCACAAAATAATTAGGGGACATGATGGCCTGGTGGTAGAGTCTAGGACCAGAATAAACAGGTCCTGGGTTTGAGATCTACCTCTAAAGGGTTATGTCCTTGAACAAGATGAATTAACTCCCCCTAGTACTTGTAATACTAAGGAAGTGTTGGTTTGTCCAGACATGACTTAAAAATTGTTAACTGGAATGTAAACCAAAATCTACCATCAAAATAATCAAACCACTATGCCTTTGCATAGAGCAAATTAACTTTAGAGACTTTAATATGTAAAACCTCTTATAAATTAGCCACTATCTCATATGCATGCGACAGCCATGCGACTATTTTGTGAATCAAGTTATGAAATAGTCTCGAGATGTTCATGTTAGTGTTACAATGATTTGAAATATCATTGCAAACTAGTATTAGGTTTCAAATAAGTTAGTTTTTTACTAAAAAAATTATTTGTGAACCCTTAGCAAAGTAATCATATTTTCACAAACCCTTCACAAAGTTGTTTAACTTTCGCACAACACGTGTGCGAGTGTTGCAAGAATTTTCATCAGTCGCTAACTAGTCCTGAGGTTTTAAACATATATAAAAAATTGATGCCATTGTTTTCTCCAAAATGCTTGCGAACCTATTGTACATATTCGTGTGAGTGTCAGAACCTGTTAACACGAAATTTTAGCAAAGTTACAATGCGACAATTTCGCAACACACGTAGGAATGTCATATGACAGTTGCGCGAACAACTCGTGACAATCAGGCAAGAAACTAAAACTAAGCGACATTTTTACCAATGCCACTGTCGTATGGGTGAAAAGAAAACTAAGCTACATTCGTGAGAATGTCGTGAGACACTCTCATGGATTTCTTGTGACTGTCTTACAAGTGTCGCACGACTATTGCAAAATTAGGCAGAAATTCACAAAATTGTTGCATAAATGTCCATTCAGTGAGACTGCAACTTAAAAGATGTATTTATGTAGTAAATCTTTGTAAAGAAATCGTCGTGAACTAGTCTCCTGTTGTTGCATTCCAGTGATTATGGGCTTAATCTCCAGTTTCTTGCTTTCCAATGAGATATAAGCTTTATTGTACCTTAATAATCCACATCAACAGAAGGATGATCTTAAAAAAATTGTTTGCTGTTTGACTGGACCAGCATTTTGTCCCAGTTTTAGTCCTGACTTCTTACTTATATTTATCATGGTTTTACCACAAAATAACTTGTCTTTTACTAGAGCAGTGAGCAAAAATATTTCTCCAACAACCAACCCAGCCTAAAATGTTTAGGCCAACAATACATTTAATCGGCTTGACTGTAGATTAACTGACTACCTTTAAGGCTTTGGTATAACAATGGCTTTCTCTCAATCTTTATCACATGTTCAATAACACCATTTTATGGCAAAATAAAATACTGGCAGAAACTAGAATTCCCCGAGATCAACTCTGGCGCTGTCTTTAAGTTTTATGGCCTTCAAACGCTAGATGTGTCTGAAAGGCTGAAAAATAAAAGAATCAACAAATGAGCCCCCTCGTGGGAAAACCAACAATGTGGTTTCCTAACAGGTCCGACACAAATCGGACTGAAATTTTGTATTAAGGAAGGACTGAACTATCCCTGTAGCGAAAACAAGGGCGCTGATCAGCTTCGCGGTTACTGCGAAGCTGATCAGCGCCTTTGTTTTCGCATACGCAAATTGTTGGTTTTCCCATGAGGCGGCTCAAATGAGCCAAGTGTCAAGAAAACCCGTCTTTAGGGATACTGACAAGGCTTGACACAAACCAGTCTTGTTCAATTACAGATGAAGGCTAGAAGCTTGAAATTCTAAATATAAGTAGAAGAGGAACTGTACTATCTGTGAAGTGAAAACAAAGGTGCTGATCAGCTGTGCCGTTACTGCGCAACTGCACAGTTGATCTGCGCCTTTGTTTTCTTTTTTTTTTTGCCTTGTGGGAAACCCAACAATGTGGTTTCCTTTTTTTTTTAACCTGATGAATTTTATTCTATATAATGTTACATGGTCAATATAAAATAATCCTTTGTTTTCAAACAGGCAAAAATCAGGTTTTCTCATGATGGGTTCATGTAATATGTTCCAAATCAGATGATATGTTTTTTGACATGATAAAACAAGGAATCATAAGACAGAGATGGATTTCTTTTCAAGTGTTTAAGCCATATTTTGAAGAAAGAAAAAAAAAATCGAATTGAAAATAAAATTACAGAAACTTCACTGACAATATTTGAGCCGCCTCATGGGAAAACCAACAATGTGGTTCCCGAACAGGTCTGACACAAACCGGCCTGTACAAGCACATAAGACAGCTAGAAGCTTGAAATTTCGGATTTATGTAGAAGAGGAATTATACTATCCGAGTGGCGAAAACAAAGGCGCTGATCAGCTTCGCGGTTACCGCAAAGCTGATCTGCGTCTTTGTTTTCGCCTATGCAGATTGTTGGTTTTCCCATGAGGCGGCTCATTTTTTTTAATTAACTGGTGATTCAACAAAAACTTAGAATGAAAGAAACATATTATCATTATCAGCACTCATAAAACCATATTCTTGTATTCAGGCTTAACGTCCCAGTCAACAATTTCTCAGTCATGTTGGGATGGAGCCAGCGCTTCCTGGGTTTAACCAGTACTATAAGGACACAACATGGTGCCGCCTGTGTGGATCAAACCCAGGACTTGGATTCGAAGTCTGATGCTCTAGCACTATGCCACCACGCTTCCTAATACCATATTCTGCTGATAATTCATATGGGTCCATCTTAGACATGATAACTTTTTTTTTGAACATCCTGAAAAATCTACCTTTATAAAAAGTTGCTGTAAAGTTGACTGACGGAAGTAGTTCCTGTATTTTTTCGATGAGGTTTGATTGCTCTGCAAGGTCAGATCTAGTGTTCCAGATCGTTACTACGTCATCACGTTCTCGTACACTCACACTGATACCACCCACTTCATCACCTGCAGATATAAAAATATGTTCCAGATCGTTACAACGTCATCACGTTCTCGTACACTCACACTGATACTGCCCACTTCATCACCTGGAGATATAAAAATATGTCCCAGATCGTTACTATGTCATCACGTTCTTGTACTCTCACACTGATACCACCCACTTCATCACCTGTAGAGATAAAAATATGTTCCAGATCATTACTACGTCATCACGTTCTCATACACTCACACTGATACTGCCTACTTCATCACCTGGAGATATAAAAATATGTCCCAGATTGTTACTACGTCATCACATTCTCGTAAGCTCACACTGATACCGCCCACTTCATCACCTGTAGATATAAAAATATGTCCCAGATCGTTACTACGTCATCACGTTCTCGTACGCTCACACTGATACCACCCACTTCATCACCTGTAGATATAAAAATATGTTTCAGATCGTTACTATGTCATCAATTCTCATACACTCACACTGATACTGCCCACTTCATCACCTGTAGATATAAAAATATGTCCCAGATCATTACTACGTCATCACGTTCTCATACACTCACACTGATACCACCCACTTCATCACCTGTAGATATAAAAATATGTCCCAGATCGTTACTACGTCATCACGTTCTCGTACGCTCACACTGATACCACCCACTTCATCACCTGTAGATATAAAAATATGTTTCAGATCGTTACTATGTCATCAATTCTCATACACTCACACTGATACTGCCCACTTCATCACCTGTAGATATAAAAATATGTTCCAGATCGTTACTACGTCATCACGTTCTTGTACTCTCACACTGATACCGCCTACTTCATCACCTGTAGATATAAAAATATGTCCCAGATTGTTACTACGTCATCACGTTCTCGTACGCTCACACTGATACCGCCCACTTCATCACCTGTAGATATAAAAATATGTCCCAGATCGTTACTATGTCATCACGTTCTTGTACTCTCACACTGATACCGCCTACTTCATCACCTGTAGAGATAAAAATATGTTCCAGATCGTTACTACGTCATCACGTTCTTGTACGCTCACACTGATACCGCCCACTTCATCACCTGTAGATATAAAAATATGTCCCAGATCGTTACTACGTCATCACGTTCTCGTACGCTCACACTGATACCACCCACTTCATCACCTGTAGATATAAAAATATGTTTCAGATCGTTACTATGTCATCAATTCTCATACACTCACACTGATACTGCCCACTTCATCACCTGTAGATATAAAAATATGTTCCAGATCGTTACTACGTCATCACGTTCTCATACACTCACACTGATACCACCCACTTCATCACCTGGAGATATAAAAATATGTTCCAGATCGTTACAACGTCATCACGTTCTCGTACACTCACACTGATACCGCCCATTTCATCACCTGGAGATATAAAAATAAGTTCCAGATCGTTACTACGTCATCACGTTCTCGTACACTCACACTGATACCGCAAACTTCATCACCTGGAGATATAAAAATATGTTCCAGATCATTACTACGTCATCACATTCTCGTACGCTCACACTGATACCGCCCACTTCATCACCTGTAGATATAAAAATATGTTCCAGATCGTTACTACATTATCACGTTCTCGTACACTCACACTGATACTGCCTACTTCATCACCTGTAGATATAAAAATATGTTCCAGATCGTTAGTATGTCATCATGTTCTCGTATGTTCACACTGATACCACCCACTTCATCACCTGGAGATAGAAAAAAATTGGGCCTCAACAAAAGAAGGATTGAACAACCTGTTCAACAAAAAACAGAGACTGATCAGCTGTGCAGTTACTGTCCGATTTTCTCATGCTGCGGCTCTTTTTCAATAAAATCAATGGTTGCCCATGTCTACTGTCCATCGCCTTGGATGTTCTTTACAGTTTGGGAAGCATTTCTGATTTCACAATGGTGGTTGGCCTTGTAATTCCTTGAAATGACCAGTATTGGAAATAAGATAGAGAGATTTTAATAGAAAATCATCTACCATTTGAGCTGCCGCATGGGAAAACCAACAATCTGCATAGGCGAAAACAAAGGCGCAGATCAGCTTCGCAGTAACTGCGAAGCTGATCAGCGCCTTTGTTTTCGCTACATGGATAGTACAATTCCTCTACTTTCTAAATCTAAAATTTCCAGCCTCTAACCATCTCCTGTGACTGTACAGCCCGGTTTGTGTCGGACCTGGTCGGAACCCAAATTGTTGGTTTTCTCATGCACAGGCTCATTTGTGTACCTACCTGGCGCCATGTAATCTGACAAATGTTCTCCAATTGCTGCCAGCAGCAACTCCTTCCATACACTGGGCTGAAAGAGAGACAAAACATTATGTATGTTACACTTCAACTTCCAAACGATTTGTTCCCATTTCGCCTACTCCCATTTAGCCTACTCCCGTTTCGCCTATTCCCGTTTCGCCTACTCCCGTTTCGCCTACTCTGGACATTCAATGAATTCCCGTTTCGCCTACTCTGCACTTTTTGTCAGCAAACCTTTTTTTTTTCTTTTTTCTTTAATTTACTATCATTTATTTGTATTTTACATGTTTTGTAGTGAATATACATGCAAATATGTGAATATTGTATGTGATTTTATGTGAATATTGTACATTTGTTTTAATTGTTAAAATAAATAAATATAATTTAGATCACTAATTAATGCAATGTTTATATGTTTGCACAAACTCATTAAACAGTCATTTTCTTCACAAACAAAACAGATAAGTAAATAAGATAAAAATGTTAATTGTGAAAATAAACAAATTTAATTTAGATCACTAATTAATGAGTTTGCAATGTTAATAATGTTTGCACAAGCCCATTAAATAATCATTTTTTTTTTCACATAAAAAAATAAGTAAATAAAATAAAATATGACAATGTTAAATTTTACATTGTATTTGCATATATACTTAAATGCATATCATGATTTAAAACAACATTTTTATCTTGTTATTCATCTATATTGAATGAGTAGGCGAAACGGGAAAAGTGAATATTTCTGGTGTAGGCGAAATGGGAGTAGGCGAAATGGGAGTAGGCGAAATGGGACAAATCATAGGCGAAACGGGAGTAGGCGAAATGGGAGTAGGCGAAACGGGAACATCCCTTCCAAACACTGGGCTGAAAGACAGACAAAACATTAAATATGTTACACCTTAACTTAGAATTAGACAATGTTAGTACATGGCTCAAACAGAGGGGTTTGAAGCATATTACCATTTAAACAATTGAAAATGGAAATATAATATAAAAAATGAATAATTTATGCATAAAGTTGAGAATTTGCTCTACTGAAATGAAAATAATTTTAACAGAACTGTCTGGAAAAAAAAGTGAAAGAGACCAACAAAATCTTCAAAGGTTATTTTGGATTCTTTGATGAAAGAAAAAGTGCAGTCTTTAATTGGTCAATTATCTGCTGTTTGTCCATATGGTCATACATAATTAACCATAAATATGTTATTTTTCTTCAAAAGTAAGGTATTTAATTGGCTACATTACCAAGTAATTATTGCATACCATTCAACAAACAAGTTTGCACACTTTGGCAATTAAAATCAAAGGTGTGAACTAATTAGAACATGAAAGGACCAATGATTAAAGAAGTATGCCCTATCTTAAAGAGATCAAACAAAACAATTAAAGAAGTGGGCATACATGTACCTTAAGCAGGTATAAAACATGGAAATCTACTGGATCTAATCATTCAATCTTTGACAACTTACTGATTACATTATTTTTAATATTAAAATTTAACTTTTTTGTGTGTGTATTTAATATCAATTTTATTCTAAAATGGAGATTCCACAGCTATTCCAACAACATGAGGCTGCTTCAAGACAAGTTGAAATACTAGGTAAGATTTATTTATTTATTTATTTATTTATTTATTTATTTATTTATTTATTTATTTATTTATTTATTTATTTATTTTGACATGCATTAGTGTTTGATATTTACATTTATTTGTTTACTAAAGCTACACGAAAGTTATTGAAATCCAAACTAAAAGACTGTGACTGAATTTTTCAACTTTTACTATTTGTCTAATAGGGACATTAAAGAAATTTATATGTAGTCATTATCTTCAATCATTGTTCAGCATTTATTGTGTTGAGGCTTAACATCCCAGTCAATAATTTTTCAGTCATGTCGGATTTAACCGGTAATGTAGGGAGTTTGTTCAGCATTTAGTTTTCTGCAAGTTAAGCTGTGAATAATTCAAAATCATCTTGAATTGAGTTCAATTCACGCAAATGTCTTTTGTGTGACCAAACCAACATCTCCGAGCAAAATTACTGTATAAATAAAACAAATCAAAATGTTATAGTCAGATCATGGTCACCTGTCCCTCTAATGCAAGAATGCAAGAATTCTATTCAAAATTTTATCTGGCCATCTACATCAATCTGAAATATTTGAGCCGCCTCATGGGAAAACCAACAATCTGCATATGCGAAAACAAAGGCGCAGATCAGCTTCGCGGTAACCGCGAAGCTGATCAGCGCCTTTGTTTTCGCTACTCGGATAGTACAATTCCTCTTATACTTAAATCCGAAATTTCAAGCTTCTAGCTCTTTTCTGTGCATGTACAGGCCGGTTTGTGTCGGACCTGTTCGGAAACCACTTTGTTGGTTTTCCCACGAGGAGGCTCATTTAGAAGTCATACTGTCAACATCAGATTGCTTTAGATAACAATCCAAAAATACCAGTCATGTCTTCAAAAAAACAAATATTCTCTGTTAAAATATGAGCTGCCGCATAAGAAAACAAACAATTTGCATATGCGAAAACAAAGGTGCAGACCAGCTTCGTGGTAACTTTTTTTTTTCAAATATTTGCAAGGTCTTCAACTCTTGAATTTGCTAACAACTGTTCGTGAAGAAGTCCTTATGGTTTATAGAAATTATTCAATAGCTAGAACGTTGAATTCACAAGGCAACTACATGTACGTATGTCAAAAGTACATTCTGAGAAGAATCCTGACAATATTCAATTAATATGACAAAATACATGTATGCACATTATCTGTCATTCTATCATTTTGTATTTCCAGAAAGAAGACTGAGTGAGCTGCAGCACTACCCTGTACCTGAGTCTGAGCATGAGTTTAACCACATCAAGTTCCAGATCAGTGTAGCTAAGGGTGTCAAGAAGATGTACGAAGAATACAGAAACAACAAATGGTGTCAGTTACAAGAAGAAGCCACACATATTTTGCAGGTAACTTAATTTATTTAGTTATATTTCTAAATGTTTACAACATAACAGTGACAGATTTAGAAGGGGTTCAGAGCTTTCGTTCAAATCCCTGTCCATGTCCAAATTATTTCATTTTCATGGGAAAATTTGAGAAAATTTAAGTAAAATTATGAAAACAAACCCCCTGAATAGATTTGAACCCCTCTCTCCAGAATTCCTGGATCCGCCCCTGCATAAGAATGGCCTACACTGCCTCCCAGTCAATCAAACAAAATGAAACTCATCATTCAATTTGTGCCACTAAGTATGTAGAAAGTTGTTCATAAATACATGTAGTATGAGTATGTCAACTATGCACTTTAAACGAAATTACACACCTTGGGTTTTAATGCAGAAATGGCAATTAATGTTGTTGTTTTTTTGTGTGTGTTTTTTCTTGCTTTTTTGTCATAAAATGCTTCTATCTCTCTTTCAGGAAGTGTTAGGCTCCCAGACCTCACCAGAACCCATGGAGGAAGACGGCATCCTGACCCCACCCCTGAGTCCACCTACCTCTCCCAGTCGCCACACCCTCTATGACGCCACCATCCTCAACATCCCACCCCCTCTCAGCCCCCTCACTGACGACGAGGACTTCATGCTGACCCCACCCAGGACCCCCAGTAGACAGGGCACTCGCACAGACAGACAGCGACCTACTAGGAATCTGTCATCTTTATTCAGTGCCATGCAAAGAGACTTGTGAGTTTGTGATTGTTAAAATGTGATAGTGTTTATTATGAACATTCATAAATGAGCCGCCTCCTAGGAAAACCAATATGGTTTCCGAACAGGTCTGACACAAACTGGCCTGTACAGTCACAGAAGCAGGCTAGAAGCTTGAAATTTTTGAGTTAAGTAGTGGAGGAATTGTACTATCCGTGTAGCTAAAATAAAGGCGCTGATCAGCTTCGCGGTTACCGCGAAGCTGATCTGCGTCTTTGTTTTCGCATATGCAGATTGTTGGTTTTCTCATGAGGCGGTTCAAATGTAGCTAAATTTGAATTTTGTGAACCAAGACTTTCATTTGTTGAGTAGTGCTCAAGCAGTCATTGTCAAATAGTGCTCAATCCATCAGTTAATAATGGACATAATGTTTATGTTCTGATAGTCATGTTATTAGTTTCCACATAAATGTAGCTATTGTCTTATGTGCTCAGAAATTAGAAGATAAATTTTAAATAGTGCTCAAACATTTCATTAATTTTTGACATCATGACATGTTTAAGCTTTGAACTGAGAGCAAATATAGGGTAATTCCTCATCTTAAGAGCCTTCCACATTAAAATTTAGGTTCATGTACATATTGCAGTCATGAGGCCTTGTATATAATTTTGTTGAAATGCATGTACATATTTATTGGCTGAGGACATTCATGTATATTTGCACATATGTGCACAAATTATTGTTAGACGATGAATGTACATGAACTGGCGCTAAAATGTATATTTTAAAAATAATCACTAGTGACATTTTAATGAAATCAATGTTCTTTACCACATAAAACCTTTAATTTCAGCTGCAAGCATAGTTGTAAATATATTTTGTAGTTTCAGCCTTGTTGAAAGCTTACATTTTGACCATGAATATGTGATTATTGTTATTTAAACTTAAACTTAAATATCTTATGTATATTAAGTTAATAAAATGATAGTATATAGTTTATAAATATATTTAATAATTTATGTAATAAAAATGAAATTGTATACAGTTTTGTTATTTTTTCTCATGCATAATTTTTAAGAGAACATTTGAGCAGCTGGACAAGAAAACCAAAAATCTGCATATGCCAAAACAAAGACGCAGATCAGCTTTGCAGTAACTGTGAAGCTGATCAGGACCTTTGTTTTCGCCACACAGTTATAACAACTCCTCCTCTTCCTAAATCTGAAATTTCAAGCTTCTAACCTTCTTCTGTGATTGTACAGCCCAGTTTGTGTCGGACCTGGTCAAAACCCAAATTGTTGTTTTTTTTCACGCACAGGCTCGTTTGGCAGTCCGACAGTACAAAACACAAAGATGCAGATCAACTATACAGCAACCATGCTTTGGATTTTCCTACATATACATGTAATTGAGCCTTTGCATGACCAATAATTTGGATTTCCAACCAGGTCTGACACAAACCAGGCTGTGCAGTCATAGACGAAAGCTAGAAGCTTGAAAATTCAGTTGTAGGTAGAAGACGAATTGTACTATCTGTGTAGCGAAAACAACGGTGCTGATCAGCTGTGCAGTATCTACACCTTTGTTTTCCACCAAGCATGTTGTTGGTTTTCTGATACATAGGCTCATAGAGTTATCCCTTTACTTCCTCAATCTAAGATTTCATAACTGTAACCATTTTCTTTGATTGTGTAGTGCACTATATGAGCCACATCGTGAGAAAACTGGATTTTTGCCTATGCGAAAACAAAGACGCAGATCAGCTTCGCAGTAACTGCGAAGTTGATCAGCGCCTTTGTTTTCGCTACTCCGATAGTACAATTCCTCTTCTTCCTAAATCCAAAATTTCAATCATCTAGCTTCCGTGACTGTACAGGCAGATTTGTGTTGGACCTGGTAGAAAATCCCGAAGACCGGTTTTCTCACGAGACTCATATTTCAAAGCTGGTCATGAGCTGTGGGGTGAGGTGGGATGACCTCAGTTAAGACACTTACTGTATCTAGTTTATGGCACTTCATCTTCCAGTTTCCGCCATTGCAATTGCCTTCATCCTCCCTGTAAAAAGATGAGCCGCCTCATGGGAAAACCAACAATCTGCCTATGCGAAAACAGACACAGATCAGCTTCGCGGTTACTGCCCAGCTGATCAGCACCTTTGTTTTCGCTACACGGATAGTACACTTCCTCTTCTTTTTAAATCCGAAATTTCAAGCTTCCAGCCTGCTTCTGTGACTGTACAGCCTGATTTGTGTCGGACCTGTTCGGAAACCACATTGTTGGTTTTCCCACTAGGCGGCTCATACCATCAAGGTAACATTTCCATAAGAATGCTCTCTCTGTTATACAGCAAAAAATGAGGTGTATATTTCTTAATTGAGCCTCGACGCGAGAAAACCGGTCTTCGGGGTTTCCGACCAGGTCCGACATAAATCGGCCTGTACAGTTACAGACAAGGGCTAGCAGCTTGAAATTTTGGATTTAAGAAGAAGAGGATGCGGCTCAATTATCATCAACAAAAATTGTTGGCATTTTAACATAATGTCATTTATTAGCAGAATAAAT
The DNA here is from genome assembly GCA_964017185.1 of Rugalucina vietnamica. NCBI lineage: Eukaryota > Metazoa > Mollusca > Bivalvia > Lucinida > Lucinidae > Rugalucina > Rugalucina vietnamica. The sequence continues at coordinate 41,369,627 of OZ024875.1, forward strand.
TACAGGAAATGTTGAACTAAACCTTCAATTTCAATATATTTGGGCTATTTTGGTATTAATGAGAACTTTAAATTTCATGCTCGGCTGAGATGAGCATGAAAAAAGTTTTATAACCTCGACCCATGGTCTTAAATCCAAGTTCTATTGTGATGTGGATCATAAATAAACAAACCAAACAGGCCGTCTCTCGTATCTCATCAGATGATAGCTGTAGCGAGAACACAGCTTACTCACATCAGGGATGTTGTTGTACACACTCCAAAATCCCTGCAATCAGAGGTAGCGTAGACAGAAAACTTGATATGGAGCATATTGGGAACTAAAAATGAGCCACTTCATGAGAAAACCAACAATCTGCAATAGCATATGCCAAACCAAAGGTGCAGATCAGCTTCAGAGTTACTGCAAAGCTGATCAGTGCCTTTGTTTTCACTACATGGATAGTACAATTCCTGTACCTCCTAAATCTAAAATTTCCAGCCTCTAGCCATCTTCTGAGCTTTTGCAGCTCGTTTTGTGTCGGACCTGTTCAGAAACCACACAGCTGGATTTCTCATGATGCGGTCCAATTAGATATGCTTATGCACTGTTAAAACAATTTCTGTGTAAATTTTGTCTCATATCTTGTCATAACCACATTGACAGATTTTTTTATAATACTGCTAATACCTGGACTGTGCTGACTGTGTACAACTTTCTTAAAGTGGCCTCATACTCAGCTGCAGAGGTACCAGGTGTAGACCTAAAGAGCAAAATAAAAAAACAAACTGTGTAGTGTGCAATGACTGTGAAGTGTGTGCATAATAGTTTTGTTTTTAATGTAAATTATTCATATCTGAGCCACACAATATTAAGAGTTGTGTATTAACGAAAAGGAAGCTGTGTAGTAATGAGGCAATTCTCATGAGCATGCTCTGCAGGGTTCCCACTGAATTTTGAATTTGAGGGTACACTGGCTTAATTTTCTTAGATTTATACCCCCCTATGTATAGGCCTATATAAGAAGTTATGCAAATTTTGGGAGTATATGACAAATTTGGGGGGTAAAAAACCCTCAATAGAGGGTAAATGGGAACCCTGCTCTGTTCTTATTTATGCTTGTTAAGAGATAAGAATAAACTGTTCTTATTTATGCTTGTTACAGGGCCTCTTTCAAAAATTGACATCATCTTGTAACATGCATATGATTTAATGTTTAAAATATTGTAACATTATGATGACCAAGTTTGCCCCAAAAGCAACATTTTTAAAACGTTGTTTGCTAACATCATTTTCCACGCCATCTTAGTTTCATGAATTTCTGCAAAATCTGAACAATTTTAATTTTTTCAAAATTTTCGCATGAAATAGTTGTATAATTCAATATTCTAACACACCTCGCCTATATAGCCAATGGTAAAAAAACGTGTTATATTGTGCAACAATTTCACTGGGCGAATAAGCGTGACGTTACTTTGCGGCATTTGTGACGTCAGCTATCCCACAAAGCAGCGTTAGACGGTGAAACGTCGTTTTAGCGCACAACAAACGTAATAAGTGTGTGTAAATACCAGCATTACAGTCAAATATTTGGCGGGATATCTGCAATGCAATGGTGGAAAGCTGAACGATATCGACGGTTTAAGCAACATTTATTCCGTTTATTGTGTGTTAGAATCGAAATAGATCAGCTCAAGTGCGTGAATTGTTGAGTAATAATTCACTGTTTGTCGGTCAGTTGTAAGAAGATAAATCACTCGCGCTACGCGCTCGTGATTTGATCTTCTTTACAACTGACCTCCAAACAGTGAATTATTACTCAACAATTCACTGCTAGAGCTGATCTATTTCTTAAATAACAATAAAACAGGGTCTTTCTGATGCATAAACATCTGCTGAACCCCTCCAGAGGATTGAAATCCTCACTTTTCAGTCTCGGATTTCAGTGTCTCCCTTAGAGCCCAGGAGATGTTAACGCATAGACAACCATGTTTGATCCCTATATTCAAGTCAATTGATTAATTTCTGACCATTGCCTCAGGAGTTCTAGAAATCTTATGGCTTGCTCATGGCCATATTGATCGTCAATGCTGAGACTTCATCCAGGGAGCCTTCGTCAAAAATCCTAGAATTTACCACTGGAACACATATTACTCTGCTCCATCGACAGCTCACAAATTACATTAAATTTTCCCATTTAATTTCACCTATTTCGTTCAAAGGGGGCCTGCTTGTCATATAAAAGTTAAGCAGCAATTGATTTCAGTCAAAATGACAGAATTAAACACACATGTATTTAGCAGAAAAACATCACTTGATCAAACTAAAAATGTAAACAAATCTTGAATTTGGGAGAAAAATGTAAACAAATGAAAGAAATGTCTTCATGCGACAAAATACTTGTCTAAATAAAATGTCCATGGTGTATTTAATGGGACACCAGTTTCTTCTGATGTGCTAATCTCTCTTATTGCCGATCTGGCGAGTTTTGGGCTGGAAAACTGGACATTTTCTGGTTCTACCAGTTTTGGAACACTGGAGACGGCCATTTTGGACACCAGTGCCCTTTAAGTCACGTGACGTAAATCTTTTGGTGGAATATGAAAGCCCAGTCGAGCCGAGCCAGGGAATATGTATAAAACCTGTAACCGAACCGAACTTAACCAAACCTTATGTTTTTAATCAACATAAATTAGTGACCAAAGGTGATTTTGGTCAATTAAGCCATATTTTCCTAATCAATATTAATTGATTGGTGTGAGACGAACTAGGATTAAAGTTGTTATCTTTTATAATAAACAAATTATTGCTACTATTCTAAATTTAATTTGTTTGTCATACGTTTTACTGATCAAACACGTGTGATTAAACTCAAACCGAAACTCCTTTGTAAATGATTATGTATGTTCAATTTCTAGCTCAAACAAACAAACAAACAATTGTTCAAATTCTAAATCATTTACAGTGAACTATACAGAAACAGAAAGAAAGTTTATTTAGACTTAGGCATAATTATAGCCCATCGTCGTAACACATTAACACATATATAAATTAACATGTGTGCACATGCAAATACAATACATACAATACATGATAATAATACAAATACATACTAGTGAGAGTGATACAAAATAGATAGCATGATGATTATCAAAAAGCAAAATGTAATATATGCATCTTAAAGTGTAAGTTAATTAATTATATTATTTAATGTTTCATTTCTCAGTTTAAAGGCCTTTGTTACAATCAACATGTTCGGTCCCAGTTCGGCTAACAGGTTCGCACTCAGTTCGATTAACAGGTTCGGTCCCACTTCGGTTTACAGGTTCGGCTCCAGTTCGGTTTACAGGTTCGGCCCAAATTCGGCCAGTTCGGCTTCAGTTCGGCTAAAAGGTTCGGACCCCAGTTTGGTTTACATGTTCGGCTCCAGTTCGGCTAACAGGTTCGGCCCAAGTTCGGTTAACAGGTTTGGTTCCAGTTCGGTTTACAGGTTCGGCCTCAGTTCAGCGAACAGTTCGGCTAACATGTTCGGCCCAGTTCGGCTAACAGGTTCGGCCTTAGTTCGGTTTACATGTTCGGACCCAGTTCGGTTTACAAGTTCGGACCCAGTTCGGCTACAAGGTTCGGTTAACAGTTTCGGCCCCAGTTCGGTTAACAGGTTCGATCGGTCCCAGTTCGGTTAACAGGCTCGGCCCCAGTTCGGTTAACATGTCGAGACTCTGTCACGTGTACAACCAGTCAAATATCAGCTTACATGTAGCAATCCAGGTGTTTCAAACATCTCCTAACTGGTTGTCAAAAAGATGAAATTGACATTTCCTGTCCAATATTTGTATCAACCTTGAAATGAACATAATTTCCTTCTCTGATTGGTCACAGTAAGATGGAATTGACAGATGTTGATTTCTCTTTCAAAAGAATTCATTGGTTGTCTGAAAATAATGAATCAGACCAAGGTGATTGTTTGACAGCTTTTGGCTATTTTAAAGAAATGAACAACTTTTTCTATATTTAAATTGCACCTGGATAACTGTTGTGGACTGTCAATTTCTTGTCTTTGACAACTGATTTTGAGTTGTCTGATACTTGTAAATTGCTAAGCTGGTATTTGCGCGGTTGTAAATGATCGCTGAAAAAACTGAGTGCCATGCTGCTGATAATAAAGCATTCGGAGTAAAACAAAGTTTGTGTGCAAATTGTAGGCCTGCCTGAATTCCTGGTATTCATGTTGCTGTCTTCTTGTATTCTAAAAACAGAAACGAAGATTCTTATTGCAGCAACACATAAAACATGATTTTATCTTACATCATGACGACTGTCAATAACACTTTCAAACAAATTAACATGTTAAACATGATGACTGATTATGATATTTAATTTGATGTTAATTAAGAGTGTGACTTTTTGAAATGAGGGAACCCTTACTCATGCTTCGACTGCGCGAGATGCATCACACATTTTGAAATGCAGCAATTCACATACCACTGCTAGACATTGGTTTATTCATGATAAAATCATGAAATTTGATTAATCGTACTTTACTATCTGAAAAAAAAATATATGGTGGCCTCTTATAATTTTCTTTCAGTGTAAATTTCCCATGTTTTTCAGACCACAACAGAATCGTCTTGGAACGGCCAATAGAGAAGTTATTTGAGGGCTTCTAAAATTCACGAATTAATTGTTCTGTTATAAAACCGCACCCCCCCCCCCACCCACACACACACACACACACAATCAGAGTTGAGACAGTTGAGAAAGCACTTACAATTAGGAATTTATTATTTTTCCCATTTGGGTGTACCAAAATCTTAGTCATCTTAGTTTTGACGATCAACTGAATTTTATTCTTGCAAGTCAAAGTGTATTTAAGATTAGTGCCAAAACCTGCTTTTCAATTTTAGATAGGCATAGGGCCTTTAAATATTCATAATTCTATTTTTACATTTTTATCTACTTTGTTACTTGTATACAATGTTTCACTGTTTTGTACATATGCGCGTTTTGTTTTACATTGTACATATTTTTACCAATAAGTCATAAAAAACCAATGGCAGTAATGTTTTAAGGATATGAGAAGGTTGCAGCTTAGGCCGCGCTCTCATGGACCGCCGTTTGTTCTGGGCACTTTTAAAGTCACCTGGAGAGACGGGGGTGGTACGTGGAGAAGCTTCTCGTAACGCTCCGGTACCTGATCCGTTTAGTGAACAAGCATTCTGTAACGGTTCATAGGATCGGCCCATGGTCCATTTGAGTGCGGCATGGAAAGAAGGGCTAATGTTGACGTGCGAGGCCATAACCGTCTCTCATAGCTCAATTGTGAGCGGCAATTTTACAATTTGTTTTATTGTATGTTTGTATATATGCATATATGTGTGTAAAATTGGTGAGACGTTAATAAAATTATGTTATGTTATGTTATGTTATGTTATGTAGTTTTCATTTGGGTTTAACAGCTCCCGATATAAACAATTACGTCGACAAAGGCATTTGTGAATGTGAAAAAAAAAAAAAAAAAAAAAAAAAAAAAAAAAAAAAAAAAAAAACGACAGGCAGAGCACGGCTAGAGCTTTCATATCCGACCGAATTTTCTTTAGTTGCTTCCCTTGCTAGGTGTCATATGATGCATCACGTGGCTATTAAGTTGGCAAAATGGCAGACAGCACACAAACTGCAACTCTTGTTCTTCTTGTTTTGTCGCTGCTTTTTCCTGGAGTAGCGGCATTTGATGCTGGTGATGCCATAGCCCTGGTTTTAGGACTTGTGATAGGCATCTTAGGAATATGCGCCTGTTTAGGTTACTACGCCAGAAGAAAGGCATCATGAGGAAAATGAAATGGGCGTTGTGAAAGACAGGAAGTAAAAACGAAAGTAGACTGTAAATAATCATTCCAGGCGAGATGAACAAATGACAACTCTCATAACTTTATTTATATGGTACTCTGTGATGTTTTAAATGTGAATTTGTATGTGGGGATTGCTCATTATTTCTTCATTATTGATTTTACTACCATTTTATCTGTGGTGTGTATGGAAATAGCTTTAAACTTTACTTCTCAAGATTAGATTTAGATATGGGAATAGAAATCCATCCCTATTTATTCATTTCAACCCTTTTAAAGAGTAGACGTTGCAGGAGACTTCAGAACTAAAACATTAAGCTACACATGAACTTTACTTCTTTTGGAAAAAGTTCTGAGTATCAGGATATGGAGTAACAAGATTCTACAACATTAATGGGTCATGGATATATATTCAGAATTTCCTGGTTAAACAGTGCCATCTCGTCATCTATTACAAATGCCTAATATCAAAGGCAGTTACTTCACAAAGACATTCTTCAGTTATCTGCTTCATACCAAATTGAAAGTTGAAACATAAAATCTGTTTTACTGCTGACTACCAATGTGATTTTCTTGGAGGAACATGGCCTTTAGATGAATCTTTCTTGCTGCTGCTGATGAAGAGACAATTTGTTGCTGAAATCAAGGATGTGGACAGTTGAACAATTCTTTTTGCTAAACTTAGTCAGTGGACATCATGATAAAAATTATGCTGGTGGAGTTGCTGGATTGACAAACAAAAATAACTAGATAATTCATACTGACATACAGTAGTAACATGTATCAAATTAACAGTTACCATAATAAGAAATCATTCTACAGACTCTGGATAACCAGTAAAACCTAAAACTCCACCTCACGAACTGTAATGATACAATGTTTCTTGTGAGACCAGTCTTTCAGAGCCAAGTTGAAGCAAAAAGTGCAATCCTGGCTCAACTTGTAGCAGAAGTTGTTATTAATTAGGGTAGCAGTCTTTGCTTGCAGTTTTCATTTCAGTGTGCTTACCATGCTTACTGCAAGGTTATTTCATGTCTGAATCACTTTGTTATATTCAAATCTAACTACATGTATGTTGGTTTTGTCATATCCTATGCCATAATGGTTGTAAAATTTCTTTTTCTCAAAACAAACAAAACAATTTTCATTTGTTATTGGCTTTATCTAAGTTCTGAATCTGATGTCAAAAATTTCATCAATGAATTACGCATATTATATAATACCTTAGCAAAGGATTTGCTTGTGTTACCAAGGCACACTAGAATGCTTTTTAAATATTTGAGCCGCCTCGTGGGAAAACCAACAATGTGGTTTTCGAACAGGTCCGACACAAACTGGCCTGTACAAGCACAGAAAAGAGCTAGAAGCTTGAAATTTCAGATTTAAGTAGAAGAGGAATTGTACTATCCGAGAAGCGAAAACAAAGGCGCTGATCAGCTTCGCGGTTACCCCGAAGCTGATCTGCGTCTTTGTTTTTGCCTATGCAGATTGTTGATTTTCCCATGCAGCGGCTCATTTATCTTTTGTACAAAACTTGCAGCCTTTGGGTGAACAGGGTTATTGCAATAAAGCAAAATTTAGTGCTTATAATTTGTACATTGTTGTGAGATCCACACAAAAACATCTGGCATTCTAATATTAAAGTAATAATTAATAATTAATACATGGAAGACACACTGGCATAGTGGTTGGTCTTTTAAACAAAGAAGCCTCCATGGTGTAGTGGTTAAGCTACTTGCCTTGTAAACCAGTGGTCGTGGGTTCAATCTCCGGCTTCTCTAGTCCTTTGGATGAGACTATAAATTGAGGTCCCATGACAATTGTCCAAGACAAACTGGTGACAAGGAGATTCTGTGATAAGGCTGGAGACTATGATGTGCTTAATGTGTTAAGTTAAAGGAACCTAGTCTTCAGGCCTGCTTTACAAACAAAAGCTTAACAATGCACTCTTGTAAACAAGAAGTTTGATACTGGACTTCTCTAGTCTTTTTTATGAGACTAAATTCCTGTCTTCGTAAGACCTTAGCTGTTGACTGGTATGTAAAACACAACCTCAGCCATCGACCCATCACTAAACATCTCTGAATTTCATAACATGAGCCGCCTTGTGGGAAAACCAACAATGTGGTTTCCGAACAGGTCTGACACAAAGCGTCCTGTACAGTCACAGAAAAGAGCTAGAATCTTGAAATTTCGGATTTAAGTAGAAGAGGAACTGTACGATCCGAGTAGCGAAAACAAAGGCGCTGATCAGCTTCGCAGTTACTGCGAAGCTGATCTGCGTCTTTGTTTTCGCCTATGCAGATTGTTGGTTTTCCCATGAGGCAGCTCACATTATGTAACATTTGGGTAACATGTTGGGGCATAAATTCTAATCAGATATTTGTCTAATGGTATTGAGTAATCATTCTCATCAGTGGTCAGTCATTTTATATGTTTATGATAATCAGAACAGATAAGATGAATCAAACATTAGTTTGACTGCAATGTTGAATGCTCTGCACTGAGTTTATTCTAATTTACCGTACAATGAACAGACACGCGGAGCCAGCAAATTTTTTGTCACATTATTTTGGGGAGTGTGGTGGTCTAGTGGTAGTGTCAGACTCAGATGGAGGACCCTAGGGTTGGAAGGTTGTACCTTGGCTGTGATTTATCCTTTTCAAATACAAGATGCATTAAATCTTCATAATTTAGGTTAACAGCCAAGAAAGTGTTGACTTTATCCTTATTTGATCATGATGACTGAAAAAAGATTGAGCTGGACATAAAGCCAACATCCGATGTATGAGTCACTTTATAAGAAAACCTGTCTTTGGGTTTTTTGACCAGGTCTAACACATACTGGCCAGCACAGTCAAAGAGGGAGTCAAGCTTGACATTTTAGATTTAGAAAGAAGAGGTATAGTACTATCTGTGAACAAAAAACAAGGGCACTGTTCACTGCACAACTGATCAGTGTCTTTGTTTTTCTCATGATTGGGCTTGATTGTATCTTATCTGCTTCACTGATATACACATGGCTTATTGCAAACGTTGTTAATCACATGAGCCACTTCACGAGAAAACTGGTCTTTGAGGTTTCCACCTAGATCTGACACAAACTGGCATGTACAGTCACAGAAAAAAATCTTGAACATTGAAATTTTGGATTTCATAAAAAGAGCGATTGTACTATCCAAGTGGCAAAAATAAAGGTGCTGATCAGCTCTGCGATTACTGCACAAGTGGTCTGCATCTTTGTTTTTAAATAGGCAAAAATCTGGTTTTCCCATGACTTTGCTCGGGCATATCACATGCGTGGTCACACACATCCACTAGTTAAAGATTGTAATTAAACTTGAACTATGTCAGATGAAAGGTTTTGACTCTCTCTTCTCTCTTCTTTGTTCTTGGTATATACATTGAAAGTATATATACAGTTTGGCCTAGTCTGCAAGTCTAGAAGCTTAATTCATCAGTCATTTGTATTCCCCCCCCCCCCCCCGGGCCAGGGATAGCGAGGACACAGCCAGGCTAAAGTGCCGGGATTTATTCTCTGATCAGTCCTGGCAGTGTCGGGGATGTGCCGGGGTTTAAATTATCTGCCAATACATGGTCATATCAATTCAAATAGATATTTAATAATTTGCAAATGCACCTTTACATTTATGAACAGAAATTCAAGTCCGTCTCTTATTATAGCTCACCTGAGCCGAAGGCTCACAAGGTGAGCTTATAGTATAGTAGTCGAGCCGGTGTCCGTGCGTCGTCTGTCGTCCGTCGTCGTCGTCAACATTTTCAAACGACTTCTCCTCTGAAGCTGTCAGGCCGAATCTTTTCATATTTCACATATAGCATCTACAGGAAGGGGGAACGAATATTTGTGTTTTTTATTTCGATCGGATAAGAACTCTGGTTGCTATGGCAACTTATGCTTCCCATAGACTTATAATGGAGAAAAGTGAAAATTGCCTATTTTTGCTGTCTTGTTTGAGATATTTGAATTTTGTTTTTGCAGAAATGTTTATTGAGTAGTCCTCTACGTTTCATGTGACTTTTGTCCTAATCCTTCATTTTGATTGGTTTGATTGGTTGCAGGGGCCCCATATAGGTCAAAATTTTGAAAAACATTCAAAAATCTTCTTCTCAGAAACTGTCTAGGGGATGAGGCCTATACTTTGTATACATGTTCCTGACAGTGGCCTCTACATAATTTGTGTTTTTTATTCCAGTTGGATAAGAACTCTGGTTGCTATGGCAACTTAAAGTTTCCAGTTTATAATGGGAAAAGTGGAAATCGGCTATTTTTCCGCTAAAATTGCAGACACTTGAATTTTGTTTTTGCAGAAATGTTTATTGAGTAGTGTTTGACGTTTATTGCAAGTTTTGTCCTAATCCTTTATTTTGATTGATTGCTGGGGCCCCACTGGGCAAAATTTTGAAAAAAAAAAAAAAAACATTCAAAAATCTTCTCCTCAGAAACTGTCGAGTGGATGAATCCTGTACTTTGTATACATGTTCCTGACAGTAGCCTCTACATAATTTGTGTTTTTTATTCCAGTCGGATAAGAACTCTGGTTGTTATGGTAACTTTAAGTTTCCATAGACTTATAATGGGAAAAGTGGAAATTAGCTATTTTTTGAAAACTATTGCAGCCTGAGATCTGAAAAGTGGTAGATGCAAACAACTGCTGGATTAGATGAAGGTATATGATTAATTTAGGTCAAGGTCATCTCTTGACCTTGGCCGGTCTGTCGTCTATACACACTTTTCAATGATTTTTTTCTCTGAAACCACTTGGCCAATCAAAGCCAAATTTTATATGAAGCATCTATAGGAAGTGGGAACCAATGTGTATATAAATAATCCAGGTCACATGACTAAGATGGTCGCCATGCCCATATATGGTAAAAACCATTAAAATATCTTCTTCTCCAGAACCGGTGAACCGATTTCAACGAAACTTTGCATGAAGTATGGATGACTCAAGTACTACAATGTACATATAAAACATGACCCTGTGGTGACCTTGACCTATTTTATGGCAAGGTCAACAAAGGTCGTCAATGTATTTGAATGGGAAAAAAACTTTTAAAATGTCATTTTAAGTGAAAGTCTTGCAGGAAATGGGCAGTAGGACTGAAATTTAATGATTCTGAAAAAATGGACCCCAGGAGCCCATCTGCTTTTAATATGTTATTTTTTGAAAACTATTGAAGCCTGAGAACTGAAAAGTGATAGATGCAAACAACTGATAGAGTAGATGAAGGTATGTGATTAATGTAGTTAAAGGTCGATTTTGGAAACATAGGCAAACATGGAAACATGGGAAAAAGTGACAACTAGGTCTCGGGTAAGCTTTTACAGGACCAAGGATCCTATGGAAACCATTGCAGCCATAGGTCTGAAACTTGACCAAGATGACCGTCATACCCATATATGGAAAAAAAAAAAAAAAAAAAAAAAAAAAAAAAAAAAAAAAAAAAAAAAAAAAACACTTTGACCAGTGACTGTACTTGTGGACTCTCAGGTGAGCGATCGTTGCCCTTGGGCTACTTGTTTTTCATCAGAACAACTCCCAACAGTACTGTTTCACATTATTGCCTGCCCCCCATCTTTTAGCAGAGATTTTACCACAAAACTGATCCGGGCTTTAAGCAGGGCTTTAACAGAGTTCACCAAAAGTGGTAAATGATTACAGGACCGACAAATGAGATTTTTTTTTATAATATGATTTAAAATATAGTTGAAAATAACAAAATTTCCCAGGACACCAAAACAAAATTTTACCAGACCGAATGACTTTTTACCTGACTCGATCAGACGGTACTGTGTATTTGGGAAACACTGCTATAAAAACTGAAAAGTTAGCTATTCCCGGGGACCGTGGATACAAATAAGATTGACTTGTGCATAACCTTTACACCAAGTTATGCAAAAATTCTGCTTTGAAATGGGTCGTAGCACGATACAATCAGCATAGTCCCATTTTTTTTTCACAGCGAGTACTCCCTTTCAAGTTGCACACAATTTCTGAATTCACGCATGCATTTCTTTCTCTTAACTTACATGAGTCTTCTGGTCTACAATGCGAGCTTATAGTATACCCATGCCGCAGCGTCGTCCGTTGCTCGTCAATGATTTTCAAAGGTCCCATCTAAAACCATATTTGGAAATGATCAAAACCAAACCCAAATACACAAACGAACGTTCAAACACCGACATTCATACAAGAGAAAGACACATTTATGCAACACTGAATTTCCCTATTTATTCATACTCTAGACAAATCTGATGGCAGTAAGTGACGTTACTGTGCTCTATACTGATTCGAAGGCTATATTCCCCTGGGAATTGGGCAGGTTAACGGGACCCTGGGAATTGGCAACAAGATGCTCGATATGTATACCTAATTTTAAATGAATTGAACAATTTTAGCTCTATTATGTGTTTCCAAAAGGGGACATAAATAGTGAGGCTGTCCTGTGAGGAAAATATAGTAACAGCAAGGGTCATATGCAAGAAAAAGTTTGTTATCTTAGTATAATCATTGTCCTTCGGCTTATCAGTATTAGTTTTCATAAACACGACCTCGTAAATATGACATCAAGTTTTTAGTATTTGGTGATAATCAAGGGATAATTCCTCAGGATAATTCATTCTAGTACTCCATAAAACGCTAATTTAAGTTTTTATTAGCAACGTCAATGGCCATCTAGCAAAACTGCTCACATTAACTGAGCTACGAACTGCGAGCTAAACTTTTCGTGCTCAACCATCCATGGCTTATAAACTTTTGGTTCACTCGGCGAAGCAGCTTGTACAGGTTGTAGACGATGGGACGAAGGTCAAGTCTGGAAGTTCTATGAAGGACGTGGCCATTTTAGAGGGTAATGTGACAGGATATAGCGTTTTAGTTGACAGGTATGAAGTTTTAAAATCTGTCTGTTAATTTTTTGAAAAGACAATTTTCCAAAATATTTTATCTTAAAATAATTTGTAATACCTATAAGACAAGAACCTTGCATATGTGACTGGACAACATGGCCATTGCAAGAAAAGGAACTCGCACAACAGTACAAATAGAAGAGATTTGCTCTATGAAACGTTGTTCGGATCTTTACCCCGCCTGTAATATATAATTGTAATGTTCAGGAATATTCATTTGAAGTTAAAAGAGCCGCATCATGATAAAACCGGATTAACTGTGCAGTAACTGCATATAGCTGATCAGCGCCTTTGTCTTCGCTACTCGGATACTACAATTCATCTTCTACTTATAGCCAAAATTTCAAGCCCCCTAACCTGCTTCTGTGACCCCCAAGACTGGTTTTCTCGCGTCGCGGCTAAAAAAAAACAATGAGCAGGAATTCCATACCCCATTTTATTTTAGCGCTAAACAGCATCGAGCAGAAACTTTAACCCATAAACGAATGGACTTTCCTACTGTTATCATTTGGACGAGTCCATTTCAATTTTAGGTGAATCAGGCGTGATTTTAAATAAGTATTCACTTTTTCGATAATTTTTCTCTAAGCAAACAGAATAGCCCCGTTCTGCGGCGTCACATCTGGGGTTATACTGTTTGCCTATGTCCCACAAAAGGGACACCGTGTTAATGAAAAAGTGTAGGACCGGGTTCGGCATGTACAGACTATATGATTATAAGCCCGCGGTATATAAGTTGACTGCGCTGTCTGTATTTTGTCTTTATGTACCTTTAAGCAATGGTGTTATATGTGACATCGGAACAAACGAGGCGGTTGAGGCCAGGCATCATGGATTGGCTGATATACCCAAACTGGACGCTTCTGGGAAATCCGTCATTCCAGGTATGACAATTGAGCCTTTGCGTGAGAAAACCAACAATTTGGGTTCCGACCAGGCCCGACACAAACCGACCTGTACAGTCACAGAAGATGGATAGAGGCTGGAAATTTTGGAATTAGAAAGAAGAGGAATTGAACTATCCATGTAGCGAAAACAAAGGCGCTGATCAGCTTCGCAGTTACTGCGAAGCTGATCTGCGCCTTTGTTTTCGCCTACGCAGATTGTTGGTTTTCCTGTGCGGCGGCTCAATTTTAAGTACCGTCTTCTTTCTTGAATTGGACGTTTTCTTCCAAGTTTGTGACTTATCGCAACTGACTTGATTCGCCATACTACGATTACATATAGAATATAGAATTTCAGAAAAAAATTGCCTGACAATAAATTTTAGTTGAATACACTCAAAGGCAATATCTTGGGGAAAAATCAAACTTGATGTCCTCAAACTGGGCGTTTCAGGAAAATCTCTGATTCCAACTCATTGGATGTTTAAAGATGGCTGAATCCATTACAAATTGTATGATACGATACAAACTCGCTTTCACAAACCGGGTGCTGATTTCAGGCAAAGTGATAGTGAACTACGTGCATTTTTAATCCACCTTGTTCGATTTCAGGTCTGGTAGACGCACATACACATCCAGTCTGGGCTGGGGACAGGGTCCACGAATTTGCTATGAAGGTATGAACACATTACGCAAACACGCCCATGCAATATACAGATTTTTTTTTTGTCGCCGAGGCGGTTCTAACGAGTACCTATAATCTATGTTTTGAGCAAAAATATAAATAAATGAATAAATAAATAAATAAATAAATAAATAAAAATAAATAAATAAATAATAATAAAAAATAAAATGAAAACAAAAATGAAATTTTCAAGTTTCAACAGAAAAAATCTGTGTATTGCATGGGCGTGTTTTCGTAATGAGAAGGTTCAATCGACACTGTAGAAGGAACAACTATCGAGACGAGGCATGTTCCCTTTAATCACCGTACTTGATAAACCATCGCTACGATGTCGTCTATAGAAATATTGTTGCAATATACACATAAAAAGACAAAAATGAAAGTTTGTAAAAAATATTCCAGCACATTAAGACAATTACTAGTCAACATTGATGTTTCAGCTTGCAGGTGCGACTTATATGGAAGTCCATAAAGCTGGTGGCGGTATACATTATACGGTAGAACACACAAGGAAAGCTTCTGAAGACGATCTTTTCCATAGTCTACAGGGTCGCCTGATGACAATGAGACAGACAGGTACGATAGTGATAGAAAAATGGAATAAATAAAAACGATAATTTCTGATCGAACATCTGTTACATTGTTGACAAAACCAACGTATCGCTCCTGGCTGACCATCTGATTACTGGTTAACCGTTCTGGTTTGAGCCTACCCAGGAAAAGTGGTTCAAGTCAAACCATCCATACATATAAGCATTTGTGGCTTACTTTGATGGTTATATTTTAAGCACTTGTTGGATGTCATGGCATCCTCATTTTGGGAAAAAAGTCCCATAAAATGTAGGCAACGTTCCGACATTACCTTAGCTGTTGACTGGGACGTATAGCGTCAAATCAAATTCAAATTAAAAAAAAAAAGATATTATTTAAAATTTCAGGTACCACCTTGGTGGAGTGTAAGAGCGGCTATGGCCTGAACCTGGAGACTGAGCTCAAGATGTTGACAGTTATAGAACGAGCGAGACGGCAAAGAAACATAGACATATCGTCAACTTATTGTGGTGCTCACGCTGTTCCCAAGTATGTAAGTTGCTAGTGTATGGAAAACACGATTTTGTTTTTCAACAATATAAAAATTGATTCACTGGAAAATGTTTTTATATTTTTTACTTTTTTACTCAAAACATAGACTGTGGGTATACGTTAGAACCCACTGTCTATGTTTTGGAACAATAATAAGAAAAATATGTATACCTATGTACATGTACACCTCAGTTTGACTATATAAAAGTGAGGTATAATAGGTTATACATTATATGGACATATTATCGTGATATACGTATCTTGTCGCTAGGTAAAATCCCGGGGGTAAAATGTTTGGATTTGACATGAATCCACTACACTTCTGATTGGCTTTTCCGAAACTTTAAATCTTTAAAGTTCCGGATCTAGATTTGACGAAGCACAAGTTGCAATGCTTTTGTTTCCTCCAAGGCAAATGTATTGGCAATATTTTTTGCCCATTGTCTATGTAGTCTATTTGAAACCGAAATGCCACGCAAGTAAAACTTCTAGAGCCATACCAAGAAAGAATTATATGTCACATTGTGGCATAGGATTGTTTTCTGTATGTTTGCAGGCACAAAACAGCAGCTGAGGCTACAAGGGATGTTTTAGAAGTTCAGTTACCCAAACTTAAGCAACTGGTTCAAGACGGTTCTTTGCATATTGACAATATTGACGTTTTCTGTGAGAAAGGTGTGTTTGACGTTGAACAGTCACGTGAGATCCTGACGTCGGGTCAGAAGCTCGGATTCAACGTCAATTTTCATGGCGATGAACTTCATTCTACACAGTCAGCGGAGGTGCATGTCATGCAAATAATAAACTGGTGTAACTAACCTATACATTAATGAGAACAAAAGTAAAACGAAACTGTCACAATAATAAGAAAAACTGTAACAGGAATAAACAAACAAATAACACATTATTACTTGGTTGTCTTCATCTTTTATAAAATCTTAGCGAAATTTTATGCCCTTAATAATTGTTTCATAAATGGGAAACTCAACAAATTACTTGGGCGAAAACAAAGGCGCAGATCAGCTTCGCAGTAACTGCGAAACTGATCAGTGCATTTTGTTTTCGCTACAAGTATACTTACATTTCCCGCACTTTCTAATTCCTAAATTTCCAGCCCATAGCCATATTCTGTGACTGTACAGTCTGGTTTGTGTCGGACCTGGTCGGAAACCCAAATTGTTGGGTTTCTCACACACAGGCGCAAATGTCTTGTTAAATCATATTTTATGTAAACTGATGCAATAAAGTTCATTTTAGATGGGAGCAGATATCGGAGCCCTAGCCATCAGCCATCTCGAGGAGATCTCGGATAATGGTATCACAGCCATGGCTAAATCAGGATCAGTCGGGGTAGTTCTGCCAACCACAGCCTATATACTAAGGTTGACTCCACCACCTGTCAGGAAAATGATAGAGCACGGCATGGCTATTGCTCTGGGTTCGGATTTTAATCCTAATGCTTACTGTATGTCAATGGTATGGTTTGATCATTGCATATTTTGTATGCATTCACAATGCACACACTGGTAAATGTAAAAGTACTGGAGATGGTTGCAACGCACTGGTGCAGGCTAAATTACGCACTGGAGTAAGATTAAAATGGCGGAAAAGGTAAATGAATCTTATACCTCTTTTCATTACCATTCCCTTATAAACTTGTTTGTATTTTATTTGCCATGTCACCTAGCGCAAAGAAGGGCGGAAACATTGCAGTTTATGATTTTACCACACAATATGCGATTTATTTCATGGGTTAGAAGCCAAATCCGATACAGTTCTACCAGTATGACCGGTGGCATGTGTTTTCGTGCCAAAATTGAGGGGAAAATGCATGTTTGGGCATAGTTTTTGTTATATTGTCATATATTTATGAATAAACAACCAAGAAACACGATTTCCGATCGCCAATTTTTATCTTGGTTTCGAAGCAAATGTTTTATTGAGGATTTTCTATTACAAAGCACTGGGAGCATTTTTTGAATCATTGGTACAACGCACTGGTGGTTGCACAAACTTGCTTCAGGGTTGCTGATTTCCAACAGGCAAAGCATCTAACTCGCCCAATCACTAAGCAATCTTATATGAACATCAACGTGACAAATTGTACCTTCGGACATTCTGACGTTTCTAGTAGAAAACTGCCAAAAAGCAGGACAATCATGTAACATATGTTTTAGAAATAAACTGTATTTTATGGTGACTTAGTTTACAAATTTAAGAAACTTATAGGAATTAATGATTTTTCTTTTCAGTTCAGAAAAATCATAACACGTTATAGACGTATAGGTTATAACTTGAATGTTATGCGACAGTCTGCTTGCTTAGTTTTTAACCCAATCATGGTTGATAACTATGCTGCCTTCTTTAATTGCGGGTCGGGCGTCAGACTCTATGATGGCCCCGACTTAAAACTATTCATTTTAGTTGGTTGGGGCCGGAGCTTCTTGTCTGTTGCTTGGCCCACCGGGGTCCAACTGGTGTATTTCTTTTGCTCCGGAGTTAGTAGGTTATTCGGCGCCCAGGGATTTCCATCGTCGGGCAGCTTACTCAATCTGTGAGTCCTTGTTTTTGATTCATCAGGATGTTTATCATGATTTATTTGTTTGTTCTTGATGATTCATTGACTAGTGAGAGATTCACCACGAGGACCGAAGAACTTACTAAATGTTATGAACCATTGCAGAAGCTGAGGGTGAGGTTAGGATCCTGTAAAACCGGTTTAAGCCCGCCAGTAACTTTGTGTTACTGATCGTTCCAAGGCGATACTTCTGTGGTGGTATGTCTTGGTGTTTAAATTTTTTTTTGTGCTGTTGGCGCCTTATGTATGTTTTCATATTTTTAATTAAGTTAAGGTAACTGAGTGGCCACCTATTGGGAAAATAGCTGCTCATTCGGCTTACGATATGTTTCATGGTATGAGTGCCTGATTGTTAGTTTGGTTTTTTTCCCACCTCGGTTTTTGGAGTGGGAGTCTCTTTCTGATTGCGCCTTTTCCTGATCTTTGCCTGCTTGTACCTTTTTGTAATCATTGAACACTGGGCTATCGAATAAATGAGTTTTAAAGCATATATATATTCAATATTTGGAGTTATCTGTCCTAGTTTTAGCTTATAATATACTTACTTTTCCTATAAAAAAAAGTACAAGTAGGCAAAGATCAGGAAAAGGCGCAATCAGAAAAAGATTCCCACTCCAAAAACCGAGGTGGGAAAAAACTAAATTAACAATCAGGTACTTATACCATGAAAACATATCGTAAGCCGAATGAGCAGCTATTTTCCCAATAGGTGGCCACTCAGTTACCTAAACTTAACTAAAAATATGAAAACATACATTAGGAGCCAACAGCACAAAAAATTTTAAACACCAAGACATAAAACAAAAAGAACCACCACAGAAGTATCGCCTAGGAACGATCAGTAACACAAAGTTACTGGCGGGCTTAAACCGGTTTTACATGGCCATAACCTCACCCTCACCTTACTTTTCCTATAAGTATCACCAAACGGTAACCATAGCAACCAGGATGTCACAATAATAGACAAAATAATTCCGACAGATTGCTTGTAATGATGAAAGGTTTCCATCCATAGTGCAGATTATATTTTCCTTTTGGTCCTTTGAGATCAGCGAGTGTAAATTGGATTATAGCACTATTCGCATCGTAAAGAATCTGTATAAATAAAATTAAAACGATCAGAGCATCAGTAGACCAAACAAAATCCCCAAAATAAAAGAGCTAGTTGTAGCTTGTAAGAAATAAAGCAAGGCACAGCCTTCGCCATATCCAGCTAAACAAACTCATTAAAAACTTAGATGGACCCATTTTAAAAAATAGGTCATAATTGCATTCGAATTTCTGATTTCTCAGAATGCCCTCGCTGATCTCAAATGACCAAAAGGAAAATATAATCTGCACTATGGATGGAACGGTACAAGTTGGCAATGATCAGGAAATGGCGCAATCAGAAAGAAATTCCCACTCAATAAACCGAGAGTTGGGAAAAAACTAAAATGACACTTGGGTACTTATACCAAGAAAACATATTGTAAGCCTATTCCCCAATAGGTGGCCACTCAGTTACCCGAACTGAACTTAGAATATGAAAAACGGTATATAAGGCTCAAACAGCACAAAAATTACATCATTACAAGCAATCTGTTGGAATTATTTTGTCTTGTGACATCCAGGACCCACTTGTTCAAAGCATCGTTAGCTTAACGATATCGTTAAGACATAAATTTGTTAAGCAAATATCAGCTAAAGTAACAAATACACTGTTATTTTTTGTTGAAAAAATGTGAGAATCCTTTGCACTGCAAAGGATTCTCACAAATGTGAGAATCCTTTGCACTGCAAAGGATTCTCACATTTTTTCAACAAAAAATAACAGTGTATTTGTAATATTAATGTTTGAAATTTTAACAAAACATTAACTAACGATGGTGTTAGTTTTGAACAACTGGGCCCTGGTTGCTACGGTTACCGTTTGGCGATAGATATAGGAAAATTAAGTATATTATGGGCTAAAACAAGGGCATATAAACTTCAAATATTGAATATAAATATGTTTTAAAACCCATTTATTCGATAGCCAGTGTTCAGTTCAATGATTACAAATACAGTTTCATTTCTAAAACATATATTACATGACTGTCCTGCTTCAGAATGTCCGAAGGTACACTTTGTCACGTTGATGTTCATATAAGATTGCTGAGTGATTGGGCGAGTTAGATGCTTTGCCTATGTGAAATCAGCAACCCTGAAGCAAGTTTGTGCAACCACCAGTGCGTTGTACCAATGATTCAAAAAATGCTTCCAGTGCGTTGTAATAGAAAATCGTCAATAAAACATTTGCTTCGATACCAAGAAAAAATTGGCGTTCGGAAATCGTGTTTCTTGAATGTTTATTCATAAATATATGACAATATAACAAAAACTATGCTCAAACATGCATTTTACTCTCAATTTTGGCACGAAAATACATGCCACCGGTCATACTGGTAGAACTGTATCGGATTTGGCTTCTAACCCATGAATTAAATCGCATATTGCGTGATAAAATCATAAACTGCAATGTTTCCGCCCTTCTCTGCGCTAAGTGACATTATAATTAAAATACACAAAAGTTTATAAGGGAATGGTAATGAAAAGAGGTATAAGATTTATTTACCTTTTCCGCCATTTTAATCTTACTCCAATGCGTAATTTAGACTGCACCAGTTCGTTGCAACCAGCTCCAGTACTTTTACATTTACCAGTGTGATGCATAGTGAATTTTTCGATCACCTGTTGTTACATATTTGGTATAATACAGTACTTTTTCATGTATCTAATCGTAAATATCTGAGGAAATTCTCACTACTCTTAGCAAGTTCAATACTGTCGAATGCTATCGGTTAGAGTCACACATGCGGCCATTAAATTACAGACAGACAGACAGACAAACACGTTTATTTTGTACTCAGGTACAAGAAAAACGTATTTCAGCGTGATAACGACGTGTTTAGAATAACTATATATGTTTACATTTATTCCAATTCTGTAGATCTGTACATTGTTTTATTCATAATTGTCATAATAAGAAGCAGGCCTGCAGATCTGGAGTGAAATTGGCTTTTAAGAAGACATTAGAACTGTTTTTGTTTTTCAGCCAATGGTTATGCATCTAGCCTGTGTCACCATGCGTATGTCTATGCCTGAAGCATTGAATGCAGCTACAATCAACGCAGCTTATGCCCTGGGAGAAGCCGATAAACACGGCTCTCTAGAGATGGGAAAATATGGCAACATGATTGTCTTAAACGCAGACAGGTAATTACTAAAGAGTATATACATGTAGATATTGAGAGGCAGACCACAAAGATCTAGGATATCCGCTTTTTTACATCATTTGATGACTTGAATCAAATTTATATGAAATCATACGTGCATCTATAAGCGTTTGGAGGGATGTTTTCAGAAATATCATTTTCTTCTGAAAAATATCGTTTTATTCTCATGAATTGAAGTGATGACATTAAATGTTTTCTTCTGTTTCAGATGGGAGAACCTGATCTATAAGTTCGGATGTCATTGCGAAACAATAGAACATGTTATCTACCATGGAAATATTGTTAACTGAATTAGGTTATAACGAAACTATAGAACATGTTATTTACCATGGAAATATTGTTAACTGAATTAGGTTATAACGAAACTATAGAACATGTTATCTACCATGGAAATATTGTTAACTGAATTAGGTTATAACGAAACTATAGAACATGTTATTTACCATGGAAATATTGTTAACTGAATTAGGTTATAACGAAACTATAGAACATGTTATTTACCATGGATATATTGTTGAATGAATTAGGTCATAACAAAACTATAGAACGTGTTATTTACCATCTTGATGGATATATTGTTAGCTGAATAAGGTCATAGCGAAACTATAGGAGATGTTATTTACCATGGAAATATTGTTAACTGAATACTGTGTAACGAAACTATAGAAGATGTTATTTACTATGGAGATATTGTTTCACTCAAGAGCATGCCATTTACCTTTACTTGGAGATACTGTTAACTGAATAATGTCATAAGGAAACTATAGAGTATGTTATTTACCATGAAGATATTGTTAACTTAATAGGCCATAACGAAACTATTGAATATGTTATTTACCATGGAAATATTATTAATTGAATAAGTGATAACAAAACTATAGAACATGTTATTTACCATAGAATTGTTGTTAATTGAATAAGGTCATAACGAAACTATAGAGCTTGTTATTTACCACGGAAATATTGTTAATACAATAATGTTATAACGAAACTATAGAACATGTTATTTACCATGAAAATCTTATTAACTGAATAAGGTCATAACGAGCATGTTATTTACCAGGGAAATATTGTTAACTTCATACAATAATGTTAGAACAAAACTATAGAACATGTTATTTACCATTGGAAATACATGTATTGTTAACTGACTAGGGTCATAATGAAACTATAAACATGTTATTTACCGTGGAAATATTGTTATGTAAATATGGCCATAAGGACACTATAGAACATGTTATTGACCATGGAAATATTGCTAACTGAAAACAGTCATAACGAAACTATTGAAGATGTTATTTACAATGGAGATATTGTTTCACTATAGAGCGTGTTATTTACCATAGAACTATTATTAACTGAATAAGGTCATATGAAAACTACAGAACATGTTATTTTCCATGCAAATATTGTAAACTGAATAAGGTTAACGAAACTATAGAGCATGTTATTTACCATGGAAATATTAGACCATGGAGATAATAACTGAATAAGGTCATAACAAAACGATAGAACATGTTATTTGCCATGGACTTGTGTTAAATGAATAAGGTCATAACGAAACTATAGAGCATGTTATTTACCACGGAAATATTTTTTAACTAAATACAATAATGTTATAACGAAACTATAGAACATGTTATTTACCATGGAAATATTATTATATGAAAAAGGTCATAACGAAACTACAGAACATGTTATTTACCATGGAAATATTATTATCTGAAAAAGGTCATAACGAAACTATAGAGCTTGTTATTTACAACGGAAATATTAACTATATGAACATGTTATTTACCATGGAAATATTATTATATGAATAAGGTCATAAGGAAACTATAGAGCTTGTTATTTACCACGGAAATATTGTTAACTTAATACAATAATGTTATAACGAAAGTATAGATCAAGTTATTTACCATGGAAATACTATTAACTGAATAAGATCATAACGAAACTTTAGAGCATGTTATTTACAATGGAACTATTGTTATAACCTCATGCAATAATGTTATTATTTACCATCGGAAATACGTGTTTTGTTTACTGAATAGATCTAAGGTTATAACTAAACTATAGAACATATTATTTACCATATTGTTACTGGAAATATTGGTAACTGACTAAGGTCATAATTATGAAGCTATAAAACATGTTATTTAACGTGGAAATATAGAATATGGTCATAAGGACACTATTGGACATGTTATTTACCATTTACCATGGAAATATTGTTAACCAGCCAGTAAGGTCATAGAACATGTTTTTACCATTGAAATATTGTTAGCTCAATAGGGTCTGAAAAGGTCATAATGAAATTATAGAGCATTTTATTTACCATGGAAATATTGTTAAATGAATAAGCTAATGACGAAACTACAGAACACAATATTTATGATTGAAATATTAACTCTTAGACAAATAGGTCATATCGAGACTATAGAACATGTTATCTACCATGGAAATATTGTTAACTGAATAAGGTCACAACGAAACTATAGAACATGTTATTTAAGGCCTGGCCACACATACGCGAAACTCCCTCGATGTAGACTTGCATTTTAATGCGAAAAGGGATTTTTGTATGTTTTGAGTTATTGCTTTACGCCCCTTTCAACATCTAACGACATGGCATGACCTTAGCTGTTGACAGTGACGTAAAGCAATAAATCAAAGAGACAAAAACTATTTTTTCGCAATTAGACGCAAGTCCACTTCTACATCGAGAGATTTTCACTTATGTGTGACGAGTACTTCTCAATGGAAATATTGTTAGCTGAGACACTATAGAACATGTTGTTTACCTTGGAAATATTCTTAACTGCTGAATACTTAATAATGAAACTATAGAGCTCATTATTTACCATGGAAATATTGTTAACTCAAGACAATAAAGGTACAAGTAGGCAATGGCCAGAACTATACAGCATGTTATTCAGTGAAGAAAAATTGTTAACTCAAAGAAAATAAGGTCATAACGCAACTAGGTTATGATGAAGATATTTCTAGTACTTTGACAATGCCGGTTTATCTTCACACAGATTTTTATTTTTGTCGATCGGGCTGCTTTAAATGGGTATGATTTCATGAGTGAGATTCTCTTATGGCAAACATGACATGTCGACGTGCTTCACAGGACACGGGAAGATGTCTTAACTCAAGTAATTACTCCTTTTCTATTGTTTACAATTCTCAATCACGTGAGGTAAACAGGCACGGTGTAAATTCAAGATAATAAAGTTTCGTGTTCTAACTTTTTATTCCTTGACGATAACTGCTCATATTCATGAATATTGGTGTCATTGCTTATGATTTTAAATTGATAACATTCTTTTAAGCATGACAATCAAGCTGGTGTTATCGAGGCCTTTAATTCGACATCTAGGTACCTCGATGACCTTTTGGACATTGACAATTTTATCCACCTGAACTACAATTGAATAAAGCCAACACCACAGATACCGAAGCCCCCGTTTTGGATTTACATCTTTCTATTGCAAATGGATTTGTTTCTACTAAAATTTATGATAAACGCGATGACTTTGATTTTGATACAGTATTTTTTCCGTTTTTAGATGACGTTCCTCGGCGTGCTTCTTATGGTGTATATATTTCGCAACTTATTAGGTTTGCTAGAGTTTGCAATCATGTAGCGGACTTCAACGCGCAAAATAAATGTTTAACAGCCAAACTTCTCCAGCAGGACTATCGGTATCATAAACTTGGAAAATGATTTTCTAAGTTTTATCGCAGACAATATTAGTTGATTTCAAAATTTAATGTTGGGCTAAAGACGCTTTTAGGTGAGGGCCTTTCGGATCCAGATTTTATGGTGACTTGGATTACAAATTTAAGAAACTTGTAGGAAGGAACGGTTTTTCTTTTCAGTTCAGAAAAATCATAACACGTTACAGACGTATAGGTTATAACTTGAATGTTATGCGACAGTCTGCATGCTTAATTTTTAACCCAATCATGGTTGATAACTACGCTGCCTTCTTCAATTGCGCGCCGGTGGGTCTATGATGGCCCCGACATAAAAGTATTCATTTTAGCTGGTTGGGGCTGGAGCGTCTTGTCTGTTTTTTCTTTTGCTCTGGGTTTCAGTAAGTTATTTGGCGCACAGGGATCTCCATCGTCGGGCAGCTTACTGAATCTGTTAAGTCCTCGATTTTGATTCATCGGGATGTTTATCATGATTTATTCGTTTGTCCTTGATGATTCATTGACTAGTTAGAGATTCACCACGAGGACCGAACAGATAACTAAATGTTGTGAACCACTGCAGAAGATGAAGGTGAGGTTAGGGCCCTGTAAAACCGATTTGAGCCCCCAGTAACTTTATATTACTGATCGTTCCAAGGCAATACTTCTGTTGTGGTCCTAATTGTTTTGTGTTTTGGAGTCTAATTTTTGTGCTGTTTGAGCCGTATACACGTTTTAGCTGAGTGGACGCCTATTGGTATCTGACTGCGTCATTTCCCGATCATTGCCTACTTGCACTTTATACTTGCCGATAGTTGATCGAGAATTTAAATTTTTCAAAAACAACAATTGTTCTAATTATGACGGAAAAGGTGCGGTACATCTGAAGTGCCACTTGATAAATAAGTATACTTATTCTGTCTTTCGGTAAGTTTATTCATGTGTGAGTCAACGCGCCTTATCCGGATTGAGCGTATTTGTTTTCTTGCAAGCGCAATCTTATGCACAAATATACGTGTGGCGCATCACTAGAAAAGTCACGGGCTTTTTAAAGTTATGAATATATTTGATAACTAACCGACTCTTAGACAAGCTGAAGTGAGCAGTACTTGGTGCATCTCCTAAAATTGAAGATATAATTATAAATGGCATTATATATTTATATTTTATTAATGTGATTTTTTCGGTGAACTTTAAATTTTCTATGCAAACAGAACAGCCACCATGTGGGACTATACTGTTTGCCTATGTCCCATAAAAAGAACGCCAGGCTTAAATGAGTTAACTGTTTTACCAGAAACACTGCGTCATCTTACAAGGAATTTGAAAATTGACGTGACAACGCACAGTACATGCATATACTAAAATCGACAAAAATGTGGTAGTGAAATCGCCCTTTTCTTGGAATGTGAATTAACAATTAAACCCACTGTTCCTTGGAAGTTTATTTCAGGATTAATTGTATTCATAGCGCAAATTACCGTGATAAAAATTATTTCTCAAAAAGTGCACCCAGTGTGTTGCTGTAGCATAATATTGAATAATATTGAATACTGCGAAATGGGGAAAATCACCCGGAATCTACAATTAACCCATTAAAACACATTAAAACTGTTTAAATCTGAAGTATCGGAAGGCAATGCCCACTTTTCTCATTACCAGTCTCTTAAAGATAAAGTTCACTGTCATGGCGGCAGAAGTGGATGTGTAACCGCCCTATTGATAATTTGCATGTATGACTTGAAGAGGTTAGTGGCATAATTGAAAAGCGAACTTAAAACGCAAGCATTTAGTATATGTCTCATTTGTTAAATATATACAATTTTCAGTTGGGACAATAACAAATATTTATATGAAATACAAAGCACCTCATGGAATACATGGTTGTCCTCTCACTTGTTATTCAGACTGCCAACTTGGTGCTTGTAAAGGCGGACTGCCCTACGAGTTGCAAGTGTAGTGCTTCAACAATAGAGTGCCGAACAGTGATTCCAAATTTCTTACCAGCAGATGCAAGGAGAGTAATAGTTCATGAAGCAACTCTTCCACCTTCTATAGATTTCAGTGATCCTAGGTGGCGCAATGTGACATATCTATCAATTAATCCAGGCAGCAAAGATTTTGAAACACCTGCTGGAAAACTAGTATCACTTCATATGAATGAATTTGAGAATCTGAATAATTTGAAATATCTTCAGATTGCGTGTTCATGTCTACGAAATATCTCGAGTAACGCATTTAAAGGACTTGATAAATTAGAAGTATTAGATCTTAGCAACAACATTCTAACCCGTGATTCATTTGTAAATGCACTAGTTGGAGAGAAGAATCTACCAATATTAAAAGAACTTTATCTTTCAAATACAGCAGCGAGTTTTGGAGACGTATTTACAATGGATTCCAACTTCCTAAATGCCGTGCGTAAGAAGCCGCTTAAAGTTTTTGACATAAGTCAGACTAGCTATAGTTTCGTACAAAAAGATGAAGATGTATTCGATGCGCTTTCATCTTTGGAAAAACTAAATGTTTCCGGGGCGAGTAACGCAATGCAAGTTTTGATGGAAACACAGTTAAAGTCCAATAAAGTTTTTCCGGGATTTCCTCATCTGAAGACGATCGACATGAGTTACCCACCACTAAGCTTTCACTTCGCCCTAATTGCTTTTGCGGGTCAGTACAGTACTCGGCATGAAAGAGTGTACGGGTCTATTAAGAAAAAGCTGAGAGAATTTCATTGCAGAAAGATTTTTATGCATCCTTCTGAGGTTTACTATGTTGAGGACAAAAAAGACATTTGCGCTGCGTTTCAGACACAAGGTAGCCAACGGTTTGAGTTTTGCATTACAGACGAATTCCATCTAGAAACAGTTGTTCTTGCCGAAAATTCGTTTCTCTATTTTGATCCAAACATTCTGAAGAAAATGACCTCCCTAAAGGTTGTTGAATTGTCTAAAAACTTATTTGGAGAAGCTATTTCTAAAGAAGGATACATGCAGTCGTCAATCACAAATCTGTATAAACTAGAAGAACTATATTTATCATACAATGAAATCTTTCTGATTCCAGAAGAAGCCTTTCAAAGTGCACATACGTTGATTATTCTGGATCTATCCAATAATAAGCTTGAGACAATTACATTCAAAACTGACAATCTTGTTTCTTTACAAAGATTAATCTTGAGCTTTAATAGGATTTCTGTTTTGGACGGGATCAGTTTAGGTAGACTGAGTCACCTCAAATTTCGAAACTTAAAAGACACTCTCCTTGAGCACCCAAAAACGGATATTGACTTGAATGGAAACCCAATTACCTGCGGATGTGAAAACCGCCAGTATATAAGTTTAGTACTGACACTAAACGAGACAGCTAGCTGTTTGTTAGATGATAAAAGGAGACTAATAGATGAGTATGTTCTGAAACATGCTGAATTCCTTTGCAAAAGGTCGTTCGTGCTAGTGATCTATTTAGCATTAGCAATAGTGGAGGTGATTGTCACAACTGTCTTCGCATATTATGTCATCAAAGAAAGAAAGGAAGTTTTACGAAATAAACATATTCAAGCAGGAATACAGGAATACAGAGAGCGCCACGCAAACGCAAGAGATCCCCCTGTCTTTCTGTCATTTTGTAGTGATGATGATGAAATCGTTATGTCAGAAATTGTTCCAAAGCTGAACGAAGGCCTCAAGAAGCTCCTCCAGACAGACCATAAATGTGTCGCTACCGGTTATAATGACTTTCGACCAGGATTTTCTCTCGCTAATGAAATAATCCGATGTGTAGAAGAAGCTGCAGTTGTTATATTTTTCGTTACAAATACCTTTTGTAAAAAAAATGTGGTGTAGAAATGAAGCTCTTGTAGCTCACTATGAAAATAAGCCAATGATTCTAATGATCTGGGAAGAGCTGGATTTGAAGCAAATGCCAAAATACATGTTGCTTCATTACCAGGAGCATACTAGGGTCCACTGGATTCAAGAGGATGGCCAGCGCGTTATGAAACCAGACATGGAAAAGCTTTGTGAAGCTATTGTAAGTTTGTTTAAAGACTGAGTTTCCGCGTAACTGCCGTGCTACGCAGCTTCAAAGTGACTGACTACATGTTCATTGTTCATTGTTATCTGGTCATTGTCCAAAGTTTTATATATTCACTTATAGTTGGATCCTGCGTCATTCGATCAGTGTGAATTTTGTATTATACATGCAGGTATGATTAAAATCTCCAGGATTCTCATCAATGTGACAATCCCTTCGCTGCAATGATTGTTCAGTTGCAATTTAAGTACCAATGCTTGTCCATTAGGTTAAAACAACCATCAAATAGACTTCTCACATAAGGTTTCATGTCCACGAATCATAGATATCAATAGTGTTTACCGAGCCTATCCATATTATATCACTTGTAAAATACACACATTTTTCGTAATATATAATTGTATAGCATTGTATTGTATACATAAAATAAAATTTATATGATATAAAGTAATAAAAAGGCACAAGTAGGCAAAGATCAAGAAAAGGTGCAATCAGAAAAAGATTCCCACTCCAAAAACCGAGATGGGAAAAAACTAAATTAACAAACAGGTACAGGTGTGTTCACTTATTAATATACCCCTGCGATATTCATAAATAAATTAACAACTTTTCTTGTTTTTGAACAATCGTCACTGGCAAGAAATAGACAACTGGACAAATTTGTTCATATAATATGTTAAGTATGTCTATATAAATATTTACCCTGTATATATAACTTCCAGATCGTGTGGTGTTGTATGCATAAATTGATTACATAACATATGGAGCCAAATTTTTAACAAAAAATTCTCTGATATTCGAGTTTCAAAGATTCCACAAGGAACCATGTTTAATGGTTTGTAATTTTGTTTGTAAATTATGAAAGAATAGCCATTTTTGTACTGAAAATTTGGTGTCTTTATGAGCACTATTTACAGCGATACACCCTGATTTTCATTTATTGTACATATTTGAATTTCATGATAAAGCGGTTGTTAGAATATAAAACTAATTATGTCAGTGTTATTTTGCAAGAAAACAAATATTCTACTAGGGGGTTATTCGACTAAAGCTTGCTAGTGGGTTCCTTCATAAGGTAAGCATGTCTTAAAGCACTATGGAGTCACCCATGATTTTTTATTCTTGGCATTTCATCATACAATTCATGATTGTTTCCTACGCACCGAGGGTCTAAGTGGGCTAAATTTATTGTTGGACAATGACTCACATCTCTTCTTCGTGATATTCCAAACCTCTTCTAAAGCGATTAAGTCACGGAAATTAAAATGCCTATAAAGGATGTCAAAATGGTATTTATGCAAAGCAAATGTTCTTTGTATTCATCCCTATTATTGATATTAGAGGAACGTCTGTCTTTGAATGTCCTGGTGATTTCCTTGATTTTATGCCTAAACAAGAGGATTTAAATATCATGAATATGAGCAGTGAGGGAAAGCCTAAGTATGAAAGTTTCTCTGTGAAAGTCCCAGTCCCCTATGGCATTCTGTGCCGAGAAACAAACCATGAATTGTATGATGAAATGTCAACCCACGTTTTGGCAGAATACAAAGCCATATTTGACTCCACAGTGCCTTAAGGCATGCTTACCTCATAAAGGAACCCACTAGCAAGTTTTGTTCGTAAAACCGCCCTGGTAGAATATTAGTTTTCTTGCAAAATAACAATGACATGCTTAGTTTTATATTGTAAGAACCGTTTTACTACGAAATTCTAAAATGCACAATAAATGAAAATCAGGGTGTAACTCTGTAAATAGTGCTCATAAAGACACCAAATTTTCAACCATAGTACAAAAATGGCTATTCTTTCTTAATTTATAAAGAAAATTACAAACTACATGTATTAACCATGGTTCCTTGTGGAATCTTTGAAACTCGAATATCAGCGAATTTCTTGTTTAACAATTTGGCTCCATATGTTATGTAATCAATTTAGGCATACAACATCACACGATCTGGAAGTTTTTTTATACAGAATAAATATTTATAGACATACTTAACATATTATATAAACAAATTCATCCAGTTGTCTATTTCTTGCCAGTGACGATTGTTCAAAACAAGAAAAATGGTCAATTTATTTCTGAATATCGCAGGGGTATATTAATAAATATTTACATTTTTCTAAAACCTCCTTAGATGAACCATTAGATGTTCATCTGTGTTCATACTTCCATGAACAAAATTGTGTCACGCGACGTGACGTAATCCAAACTTGACGTCAAAAAACATGAATATCGCCAGTCTGATTGGACGTTGTAAACGTCGACGCCGTTCCGCTGTTTGAACACACACTGTGTGTAGATTCTCTGTTTGCTGGTAAATATGACCGCCTTGGTGATTTTTCAACAAACGACAGAGAGAAATGAATGTAAATATAAGCAATGAATTTAATTTTTCTGTTGTTCATGGAGCTATGAACCGCAGTGGGTCGCTAGCAATGTTTACATGAACCCCTTCGGGGTTCATTCACTTTGCACGCGACCCACTGCGGTTCATAGCTCCATGAACACCAGAAAAATGAAATTCATTTCTTAATGCCTAGGTCACACTAGGGCTTACGAACGCTGCGGACGCTGCGGATAGGTGTTCCGTATCTGTCCGTCCTATCCGTAACGATTCGTATCTCATCCGTAATGTCCGTAACTGTACGTATCGTATCCTCAGGGCGCGGTAGATCCGCGGGCAAATTTTCATAACTGTCAAAAATGCATGCACGGATGGACGATCGGTAATGGTAGGCAATGGTACGTAACTGAAGGCATTTATTCGAATCTGTCCGTATCTAATCGCATCTAAACGTATCATTCTGCGATCAAGCATTTGTTGCGGATCGATACTGTCACATACGTGTTGTTTCGTTCGGATGCGGTCTTTGTCGTTTATACACACTTTTCGATAAAATTTAATACGTTCAGATACGAACACGTAATGTTACGGTTTTCCTAAAGTTTACACAGATTGCCACACGTATGAAAACGGAATCAAACCAGGATGCCACTTGAACAATGCTAATAAGCGTGTGGCTGAGCCCTCTAGAGCTGAGTGTTTGGGCATAACATAATCTGTATCCAATGCTTGAATGAATCATACAAGAACGTTTCTGGAATATATAGTCTCCTTGACAAAAATGTCCGTCATTTTTCTATAATACAGGTAATTTATTTATTTAAGGATATCCATAATTCATTTATGGATATCCATAATTCATTCATGGATATCCTAAAATAATTAAAGATATCCATCAATATTTTTGGATATCCTAAAATGAATTACAGATATCCATAAATGAATTATGGATATCCATAAATGAATTATGGATATCCATAAATGAATTATGGATATCCTTAAATGAATTATGGATATCCATAATTGAATTATGGATATCCTGAAATACATTTTTGGATATCCAAAAATCACGATGAATTATGGATATCCATAATTCGATTTTTGGATATCCAAAAATCGAATTATGGATATCCTTAAATCAGCTCATTTAAGGATATCCTTAAATGTGTTTTAGGATATCAAAAAATAAGCTTGAATTTAGGATATCCATAATTCGATTTCTGGATATCCATGATTCTTTTTTTGGATATCCATAATGATCTGATTTAAGGATATCCATAATTCGATTTTAGGATATCCATAATTCATTTTAAAAAATATTTCTTTTCCATAATGATTTTTTCCGTGTAATACGCATGCGCTAACTTAAACTGAACGAAACGGAAGCCAACGTAAATTCAACCACACCGGATGGCTCCATTCTCTGACTAGGGAGAAATCATTATATCCCATAGGCACGTATAAGGTGCCGTTTTACTATTTATTTCCTATTTATGGATATCCACAATTCATTTTTGGATGTCCAAAATTCATTTTTGGATATCCATAATATATTTTTGGATACCCATAATTCTTTTTTTGGATATCCTAAAATCGATTTATGGATATCCTTAATTCGGCTGAATATTGGATATCCATAAATTGATTTTAGGATATCCTATAATCGAATTATGGATATCCTTAAATACAATCCTATTTTAGGATATCCATAATTCGATTTAAGGATATCCTAAAATCGGTCTAATATTGGATATCCATAATTTGATTTATCCTTAATTATTGTAGGATATCCATAAATGAATTAAAGATATCCATAAATACATTATGAATATCCTTAAATAAATTATGGATATCCAAAAATAGGGAATAAATAGTAAAACGGCACTCCATAGGCACGTGCATCATTTTTTGTGATTTAAGGATATCCTTAAATGAATTATGGATATTCTTAAATACAGTCCTATTGAAGGAAATCCATAACTCATTTATGGATATCCATAAATCGAATTATGGATATCCAATATTAGCCCGATTTTAGGATATCCTTAAATCGAATTATGGATATCCAAAAAAAAAGGATTGTATTTTAGGATATCCATAGTTCGGTTTTAGGATATGCTAAATCTATTTATGGATATCCAATATTCAGACGAATTTAGGATATCCTTTAATTGATTTTAGGATATCCAAAATGAATTATGGATATCCAAAAAAGAATTATGGATGTCCAAAAATAAATTTTGGATATCGAAAAAAAATAAGGATAACCATAATTCATTTCAGGATATCCATAATTCATTTCAGGATATCCATAATTATTATGGATATCCATAATTCATTTATGGATATCCATAATTCATTTTAGGATATCCAGAAATGTTAATGGATATCCTTAATTATTTAAGGATATCCATAAATGAATAAAGGATATCCATAAATAAATTATGGATATCCTTAAATGAATCATGGATATCCAAAAATAGGGAATAAATAGTAAAATGGCACCCATAGGCACGTACATCATTTTTTGTGATTTAAGGATATCCTTAAATTATGGATATCCTAAAATACTGTTCTATTGAAGTACATCCATAACTCATTTATGGATATCCATAAATCGAATTATGGATATCCAATATTAGCCCGATTTTATAATATCCTTAAATCGAATTATGGATATCCAAGAATAGGATTGTATTTTAGGATATCCATAGTTCGATTTTAGGATATCCTAAAATCAATTTATGGATATCCAATATTCAGACGAATTAAGGATATTCATAAATCGATTTTAAGTATCCAGAAATGAATTTTGGATATCCAAAATGAATTATGGATATCCATAAATAGGGAATAAATAGTAAAACGCACCCCATATGATTGTTGGTTGATGCGTTCATTTACGGTGTAGATACGTTTGTGTTACGGTTTAGATACGGAAAGATTCGAATCAACGCCTTCATTTACATGTCATTACGTACTATTACGGATGTTTCATCCGTGCCCAATTTTTGACTTTTTTCAAAATTTGGGCGCGGATGGAATCGGACTTGCATATACAATACGTTAAGATACGAACATATACGGAAAAGATACGAATTGTTACGGATATGACGGATAGATACGAAAGGTCAGTCCGCAGCGTCCGCAGCATCCGGATGTGCTAGTGTGACTGTAGTTTGACTAAAACCTGCGTTTTCTTGCATCAAATTTCACCGTTATATACGCAAGAAAACGCAACATTACGTATCTGAAGGTGTATGTCTGTATCTAAAAGTAACAGATGGTATCGAAAGGTATGTAGTCAAGTATCTTAACCGTATGTATTCGAATTTATCCGTAACTATCTTCGAACGTATCCGTATCTTTCCTGAACTACCCGTATTTATTCGTATTTAAAGGTAATAAATTCATTAAGAACCGTTAGCCCCGCCCACAAAATTCTGCGGATCGCTACGTATAGTATTCGCAACTATCCGCGGCATCCGTAAGCGCTAGTGTGACCTAGGCATAAGTGAACGCACCTGTACTTATACCATGAAAACATATCGTAAGCCGAATGAGCAGCTATTTTCCCAATAGATGGCCACTCAGCTACCTTAACTAAAAATATGAAAACATACATAAGGAGCTAACAGCACAAACATTTTAAACATCACGACATAAAACAAAAAGAACCACCACAGAAGTATCGCCTTGGAACGATCAGTATTATAAAATTACTGGCGGGCTCAAATCGATTTTACATAACCTCACCCTCAGCTTCTGCAGTGGTTCATAACATTTTGTTAGTTCTTCGGTCCTCGTGGTGAAAACGGAAAATTTACTATATCAAAGTCATCGCGCTTATCATAAATTTTAAAAGAAACTCATTTTTTAAAACAGAAAGATGTAAATCTAAAAAGGGGGCTTCGGTATCTGAGATATTGGCTTTGTTCATGTAACTCAGGTGGATAAATTTGATTGACCATACCTTCAAAATAAGGGTTGTCAATGTTTAAAAGGTCATCGAGGTACCTAGAAGGTACTTAAGATTGCTGTTTATTTAGCAGTGAAATTAATGTATATCAAAAATGGATAAAAGTGATATTTTCACTGCAGAATTGATATTGATATTTTCACTAGTGATTGATATCAGCCGATATTTTCACTGTAGAGTTTGGATTACTTCTGACGCTTCCATTCACTTGACGTCATTAAATGTGCCTCACTTCAGAAATTCAAATGCCTATAACTCCGTTATTTACGAACGAAAACATAAAGTGTGGGTATTCATTTTCTTAGTTAGAACGTTAGGAACAATGTGGTACCAAAATTATTTGTGTTTTCAAAAAAAATTTGGTTTTTGCATTTTCACCGCCTGCTTTGTATATAGGAAAATGCCCATGTATTGTATAAAATAAAAAGAAAATTTACTTTTTATCGATAGATACCAAATATATTTCATCTCGTGACTTGAAAACATCTGAATTTGGATGTTTTCAACTCACTCGATGAAATATATTTTGTATTCACCTAAAAAAAAGTAAATATCCTCTATACACACTCTGCATGCCAATTATCGATATTTGACCAACGCCGGAGTGAAATAGCTAACTCCGAGGCAATAACCAACGCCTGAGGAACAGCGTGTAAAGGGTTGTCAGCAAAACTATGAAATATTTTATAGAGCATGAGGATAATGTATTTGTTATGATAAGTTAGTGTGGTAAGATGGTTTTGCTTCCACATAAAATTTACAAAATGTTACAATACATTGTCTGGAACATATAAAATACAAGAAAACATGCACGATTTTGTGGTTTTGACTGTCAGTATTGATTTAGAAGTCAACAATTCTTTGAAGTCAAAACTTTTCATTCTCTATTCACGCTATAATGTATAACTCATATTCGCTGTACAAACTATTTTACTTAAAACTCATTTCTGACTAAGCGTTTAGCTATTATTCGCCACCAAAGACTCCTTGTCGAAAAAGGAATGGGATCACCAACGCCGGAGGAAGATTACATATGGGCATGATAACGTTTGCACAGAATGCTGATTCAAAACAAAAAATAGTTTTACTCTAATTTGTCGTTGAAGTCCTTGTCACGATCATTGATTTCTGAAATTGATTTTATGACTGTCAAGCATATTTTCATAACTGTTCAAAATATTTCATGTCATTTCAGAGCACTAAAACAGCTATAATTGCTAATTGGCGTCGTAGACTTTCGGTACATATTTATCGTTATAAATATGAATGATACGTCTGTTCCGATTGGTCAAATATATTCATTGCATTTATAGCGGTAAATCTGTGATGCTTAGAACTTATAGCCATTATTAAGTCTTTTTGTAAGTATGGGGATAGATAAAAAAAATTCCAAGGACAGCTACATATACATATCATTATAGGGTCCTGTCATATTTCGAACTGAAATCAAGATCTGATCTAAATAAAGAAAATAGGGTGGTAGCAACAGTAGTTGGCAGATACGGTATATACGGTACATCTCTATAATGATGCATACGTGCACGCACGTGCAAGGTTATGGAAATACCTCGATGCCGATTTAAGATAGGAATACCCATTACCGTGTTTTAATAAAATTATGGCTATTCGTACTTAAAAAGTATGGCATGAACATTTTAAGTTCTGCATAGTAACTCGTTTGTGTGTTCGTGTACATAAATATCTTTATTTATGATACACTACGAATTTGAGAAACGTGTAACTGAAACGTGCGCGCGCGATCCCACGCCACAAGGTAAGCGTATTGTAGCAAATTATAGTCATTACAGATCAGTATAGGGTGAAAGTAAATATTATTTCTTGATAAAAAGACCATTAAATCTTGAGAACAAAATCGGGCGTCGTGTTGGTCTTATCTCTTCGACTGCAGTCGAACCTTACTCCGGCGTAAACGTT
Organism: Rugalucina vietnamica; assembly: GCA_964017185.1. Lineage (NCBI taxonomy): Eukaryota > Metazoa > Mollusca > Bivalvia > Lucinida > Lucinidae > Rugalucina > Rugalucina vietnamica. The sequence goes on from OZ024875.1 coordinate 41,406,869, forward strand.
ACACTCATTTCGTCACGCAAGAGGGTTTGTTAATTAACTGCTGAAAAAGGTTCAAAATATACCAAATACAAGCGTGCTTCGGTTGTGTTAATATCAGATATACATTGTTTCTTCTATATACACAATTTCATATGTCAATCATTTATTAGCTTGTCTTCATATACCTCGTGAAGTGCAAATCAACGGAAAACGGAAAACAGGCCAGCAGTTGACTGCACGTACGATATGCACATTCTTATATTCTTTTCTTTGTCTTTCTTTAAAGATTATGAATCACATGCCGTATTAGCGGTAAATTTTAACTTTAATTTCTTCGTACACTGGACGCCAAAGCTTTTAAACACAAATACGCCTCATCGTTGGTCGTACCCATTCAATCCGTTCCTCCGGCGGCGATCGTATCATACTCCGGCGTAGACGTTACCCTCATTTTCTCACTTAAAACAGTGCCCCGTTTAAATGATGTAAAATGACCAGAGAATATTATATAGGGGTGTGTTATTGTTTTAGTTTGGTCTGTAAGTGGTTGTTGCTTTTATATGTGCACGGTCGATCATACATCTGCTCATTGAAACACACATATTGACTGATTTATGTTGATAGTTGTGTAAAGCACATTGTGCTTACTTTAATCAAGTATACGGATATGGTTTCACATGAAATAAAGATACAAAAATAGGCGAAACTCGAGTACAGGCGCATTTCTACTTATTTTTTGCAAGTTTTCAAGAAACACACCCACCATATTCCTCAGCCATTGGCTATTGCCTCGGAGTTAGCTATTTCACTCCGGCGTTGGTCAAATATCGATATTTGGCATGCAGAGTGGGCTATATATGGATTTGTAGTGGAATGACATTCTAATCATATGGCCAGTCAGTCTAATCATATGACCAGTCAATCGGTAACTAGCTTTGTCTGATGTCAGAAACAGCTCATCTATTTGTAAGAGTCCCAAATGGGCGGGGTCAGTAAATTGCCTCATAGGTTACGGTGAACGTAAAACGTATGTCAGTGGAAATTCGTTTTGACGATACTAGTAATACGTCCGTGTATTTTTAAGAATAAGGAAAGCACCACATGCATAACAATCCAATTTATTAGTTTCATTACACCCGCTGAAATCCGTACAATGACATTATTAACTCCGCAGAGATTTACAACAAAATAATAAAATTTGGATCAAAAGAAGTTTTCTATGACACATGAAATTTTCATCAATTCTGTTCCTTACACTGATAAAACTTTCACCAACACAGTATACGTTAGATCAACATTATCTGATGTTATTGTGTTTGACGTTTACAGAGCATCTCACTGGTGACACGCCTCCTCTTGGGTGCGGGTCCACCTTCAATACGTGGGGTAGTTGTAAGGGACATCACTCGTGTCTCAATGTTTGCTAAAAATAATAGTTGTCAATGTAAGTCCACAACTGAATAGTATATTGACTTATAAAAGGAAAACATGTAATGGCCAGAAACCTGTGAAATCGGACCAGAAAATTCCTTATGAATATTATGTAAAACCCTAGGCAGGAAACAAGATTATAACAATCTTAAGGTAAAGACATGCCATAGTATATGCTTAGTATGCACTTTATGACAAAGATATGTCATCAATTATTTGATGAAACGACCTACAGAATCATATAGACAGTACAGATAGAAAGAGAAGGTTCGCTTTAATACAAAAAAAAATGTTTAATTAATGTCTTCCGTTTTACACTGAACAAAATGACAATATGTCACCCAAAAATATTATTTCACTTAAAGACAGATGTACGTAATTGAAGGCGCTCAAAGGAACGTGCGTATCTAAGGGTCGAAACGTCATTTTTACGCCGCATTCGTAACGTCAGTTTTCGCTCGAAACGTCATTTATAGCGTCAGTTTACGTTCAGAATACGAAACTATATCCATACAATTATGCGGATGACTTCAGAAATGTAAAAAGGTTTGATATTATTTATTATTTTGCTCAAAATATAGATTAAGGACATGTTATCCCGAAGAAAACAACATTTCTGCGACAGTTAGCAATATTGAATACTTAACAGTGTCGGAAATTTTGGCGCAAAATCGACGTCGCGCGTAAAATGTAACGACTCACCTCTCTTCAAACGCCTATAGCAGGAAAACGAATCCGGTAACTAAGAACTTTCTCGTTATCTATATGTAGTTCAGGAATTTCTCTAATACATATCAGTTTTTTAAAAAATCTTACCGTGGATTTTTTTAAATATATCAAGAAAATTAACAAAAAAGGGGTCTAAAAATCGCATTTTACGTTGACGTCAATGTATTATTGCTCTCAAATTTGACGGTTTTGAAGGACGATATCTCGAAAATAAGCTCGGAACGGTATCTATTTCTTTTCATTTTCGTATGTAGGACATCAAAATACACTCACATGCAAAAAATAAAAAAATTCTACCGTGAGGTCAATTACGTACATCTGGCTTTAAACATTCTTCTTTACACTAAGCATCCGACCGAATTTACCAACACGAGGGAGCTATCATTGTCCCAAATTAACAGGTTAAGTGATTCATGGCCATGACATTTCAGCATTACATGTGTTGTGATTAGCAGTCCTAATGGCTTGATTTCACAAATCTTCAGTACCTGCTCTTCGACCAGTAGTGAAAACATAAACGAGAAAGGGGATTCGATTTCGGGTACTTAAGTCACGTGATATCTCAATCAGTATTTGTCAACTTCAAAACAAAAATGACCTTGTTATTGGAAATGCTAACATCGACAGAAATTCTATCTTTTAAGGCGATGTGGAATGCGCGATCTCTGTGAGCCCACTTTCATTGTTCGGGTAAATTTCTATTCACTTTTTTGATAAATTTTCTATATGAAAACAGAATAGCCCCAGCCTCAGCATATAAATTTTATCATCCACAGGATAATGATGTATTATCTAACGCAAATCTGTCTGCTTAGCACATGATGTGATGACGCAATGACTAATTATGAATTACTTTTTAACAAAGTATTGGAGTATCGGAATGTACCGCCCACCTATAGCTATTAGTTTTATTGTCACGACGACAAAAGTAGATTAGACCATTTTGCATGTAGGAGAGGCTACTGACATAATTCAAAAACATGTAACCTTGAAACGTCAGCTTTTAATAATGATATAAAACTTCATTTGTTACATATATTTATATTCTCAAGATAACTTGAATTTATAAAACAATAAACAAATACATTAAAAACTCATGGAATACATAGTTATTCTCTCACTTGTTATTCAGACAACTAACTTGGTGCTTTTAAAGGCGGACTGTCCTACTAGTTGCAAGTGTAGTGCCTCAACAATAGAGTGTCGAACTGTGATTCCAAAATTCTTACCAGCAGATGCAAGGAAAGTTATTGTTCACGAAGCAACACTTCCACATTCTATAGATTTCAGTGACCCTAGGTGGAGCAATGTGACATATCTAGCAATTAATCCAGGCAGCAAAGTTTCTAAACCACCCACTGGAAAACAAGTATCTCTTCATGAAAATGAATTTGAGAATCTGAATAATTTGAAATATCTTCAGATTGCGTGTTCATGTCTGCGGCATGTCTCGATTAGTGCATTTAAGGGACTTGATAAATTAGAAGTATTAGATCTTAGCAATAACATTTTAACCCGTGAATCATTTGTGAATGCACTAGTTGGAGAAAAGAATCTACCCATATTAGAAGAACTGAATCTTTCAAATACAGCAACCAGATTTGGAGGAATATTTAAAATGGATTCTGACTTCCTAAATGCCGTGCGTAACAAGCCGCTTAAAGTTTTTGACATAAGTCAGACTAGCTATAGTTTCACACGATATGATAGAAATGTATTCAGTGCGTTTTCATCTTTGGAAAAACTGAATGTTTCCGGGGCAGGTAACGCGATGCGAGTTTTAATGGAAACACAGCAAAGATTTCTCTGGGTAGTTTTCCCGGGATTTCCTATGTTAAAGACGCTTGACGCAAGTTACCCACCGCCGAGCTTTCACTTTTCCCTAATTGCTTTTTCGGGCTTGTTCAGTACAGGGCGAAAAAGAGCGATCGGTTCTATAAAAAAACAGCTGAGAGAATTTCATGGTAAAAAAATGTTTATACATCCTTTTAAAATTTACAATTTGGAGGACAATAAAGATATTTGCTGTTCATTACAGTCACAAGGTAGCCAACAGTTTGAGATCTGCATCAAAGGTGGATTCCATCTAGAAAAAATTAATTTTGCCGAAAATTCTATTCTCTTTATTGATCCAAAACTTCTGAAGAAAATGACGTCCCTAAAGGCTGTTGAAATTTCTAGAAACTTACTTGGAGAAGCTATTTCTAAAGAAGGATACTTGCAATCGACAATCGCAAATCTGTATAGACTAGAAGAACTATATTTATCATACAATGAAATCTTTCTGATTCCAGAGGAAGCCTTTGAAAGTGCACACACGCTGAATACTCTGGATCTATCCAATAATAACCTTGAGACAATTACATTCAAAACTGACAGTCTTGTTTCTTTACAAAGATTAATCTTGAGCTCTAATAGCATTTCTGTTTTAGACGGGATCAGTTTAGATAGACTGAGTTATCTCAAACTTCAAAAATTAAATGATACTTTCCTTGGGCACACAAAAACAGATATTGACTTGAATGGGAACCCAATTACCTGCGGATGTGAAAATCGCCAGTATATAAGTTTAGTATTGACATTAAACGAGACAGCTAGCTGTTTGTTGGATGATAAAAGAAGATTTATAGATGAGTATGTTCTGAAACATGCTGAATTTCTTTGCAAAATGTCGTTTGTGCTACTGATCTATTTAACATTAGCAGCAGTTGTGGTGATTGTCACAACTGTTTTCGCATATTATGTCATCAAAGAAAGAAAGGAGGTTTTACGAAATAGACACATTCAAGCAGGAATACAGGAATACAGAGAGCGCCACGCAAACGCAAGAGATCCCCCCGTCTTTCTATCATTTTGTAGTGATGATGATGAAATTGTTATGTCAGAAATTGTTCCAAAGCTGGACGAAGGCCTAAAGACGCTCCTCCAGACAGACCATAAATGCGTCGCTACAGGTTATAATGACTTTCGACCAGGATTTTCGCTCGCAAATGAAATAATCCGATGTGTAGAAGAAGCTGCAGTTGTTATATTTTTCGTTACAAATACCTTTTGTAAGAAAATGTGGTGTAGAAATGAAGCTCTTGTAGCTCACTATGAAAATAAGCAGATGATTCTAATGATCTGGGAAGAGCTAGATTTGAAGCAAATGCCAAAATACATGTTGCTTCATTATCAAGAACATACTAGGGTCCACTGGATTCAAGAGGGCGGCCAGCGCGTTATGAAACCAGACATGGAAAAGCTTTGTGAAGCTATTGTAAGCTTGTTTAAAGACTGAGTTTCCGCGTAACTGTCGGTTTACGCAGCTTCAAAGTGACAGACTACGTGTACATTGTTATCTGGTTATTGTCTTAAGTTTTATATGTTCACTTATAGTTGGATCCTACGTCATTCGATTAGTGTGGATTTTGTATTATACACGCAGTTTTAGTTAAAACCTCTAGCTTCTCATCACTGTGACAATCCTTTCGCTGCAATGATTGTTCAGTTGCATTTTAAGTACCATTGCTTGTCCACTAGGTTAAAATAACCATCTAATGGACATCTCACATTAGGTTTTATGCTCACGAATCATAAATACCAAGAGTGTTTACTGAGCCTATTCATATTATATTATATGTAAAATACACACTATTTTCGTAATATATAATTGTATACCATTGTATTGTATACATAAAAAATAAAATTTATATAAAATAAAGTGATAAGTTTGCTGTATAGTGTTTTGTAGTGGAATGACATTCTAATCATATGGCTAGTCAATCGATAACTAGCTAAATGCCTGATGGCAGAAACAGCTCATCTATTTCTAAGAGCCCCAAATGGGCGGGATCAGTAAATTGCCTCATAGGTTACGGTGAACGTATAACGTTTGTCAGTGACGATACTAGTAATACGTCCGTGTATTCTTAAGAATAAGAGAAAGCACCACATGCATAACAATCCAATTTATTAGTTTCATTACACCCGCTGAAATCCATACAATGACAATTATTTACAACAAAATAATAAAAATGATGTTTACAGAGACACGCACTGGTGGCTTAAGGGTATCTGACATTATTGTGTTTGACGTTTACAGAGCCTCTCACTGGTGACACGCCTCCTCTTGGGGGCGGGACCACCGTCAGTACGTAGGGCAGTTGTAGGGGACATCACTCGTGTCTCAATGTCTTGCTGAGAATGGTAGTTGTCAATGTAAGGCTTCACTGTTCTCCACACCTGTATAGTAAGATAGACAAATCAAGGATAATAAGTACAAACTAGGCCATAACCAGAAACCAGTGCAAGCGGGTCCCTTTGTTAAAAAAGCAAAACAAAAAAATCTGTTTACCAAAATATGCACTACAAATTCGACCAAATCTACACCAGATTCCACTACTCTAATTTAACAGGTAATTTGATTCGACAGCACACAACTTTAAGTATTCATTTCAATATATGTACATTTTTTGATGTTGAAGAGTTTACTACAGATGATGATTGACACCAGTCAAAATAAACAGAAAATACCATTCCTGTAATGTTGGAAAAGTTTACTGAAACGTGTGACTGACTTGAACTCATTTAAGCCTGGCGCCCTTTTTATGGGACATAGGCAAACAGCATAGACCCAGATGTGACGCCGCAGAACGCGGTGTCCCATCTGGGGCTATTCTGTTTGCTTTAAGGAATTTCATCGAAAATGGAATAAAATTTTTAAATCCTACCTGAAGCCCCTAAAAATGAAAGTGGACTCGCCCAAATGATAATGATGGGAAAATCCATTCGTCAAACATGGGTTAAGTAAACGTACCTGCTCTTCGACCAATAACTTTGTGACAGCCTCGATATCAGGTGACATGTATCTGTCTTGTTTCCATGGACTACGAAGTGAAAATAATCGAAAATGTGATATTCATTAAAACTGCACTCTCTGCTGTTTAATTATTTGGAGTAGATATCTAAATACAAAGCATCGTCGACTGAAAAATGTATCCGTATCTACATGTTTGTAAAATGCCAAAGCACTAGTTTTCAAAATTTAAAACAGGCCCCAGTGCTGTCTAAGATTGTACATTTAAATCTAGCATGCTTGTCTGTGACCAGATGCAAAAATATGTGTATATTGGCTGATTTAGGAACATGGTATTCAAAACTCGCGAGTACCAAGAACGTATTTTGGGTAGATGTCACAGACTCCATGTGTGTCTAACATTATTTCATTTGTCATTATGACAATAGATAATATACATGTATGTTTAACTCATATAAGCATGGCGACTTATTTATTGGAAATAGGCAGATGTGGTGCCACAGTGTTTGCTAAGAGAAATTTCATCGCAGAAACGAACAAAATTTTAAAATCACACCTGAAATTCTTAAATGAAAGTAGACTCGAACAAATGATAGCGATGTGCAAATCAATTTGTCATAAATGGGTTAAAATGAGATTAAAATTATGTTACCCAGCGACGGAACGAACTAGTTTGTAGACAGCCTCGAGAGGTGCAGTTGTCTTGAGAGGCCGTAAGAATTCAATAGCCTGGCACGCTGCCAACAGTTCTATCGCTAGAACTACAAGAAAAGCAAACATATTGTCATCAGTGTTTGTCAAAAAACAAAACGTGAGCTTCAACGGTTGTTGGAAATTCTGTCATCGAAAGAATTTCTAAAAGTTTAGGCGATGTGGAATGGATGATCTCTGAGATTTTGTTAATTGCATAGATCTACTAGCATTCCACTGTTGGTATTTGTATGTCAGTTTTAAGAATTTTACTCGGTTGGGAAAGAGTTTTCCCTTTCTGTATCCTTTTTTCATCATTTTGTTATATCTTGTTTCGTTTAAAAGTCGATTTCTCAACCACTGTCATTGTGCTTTGGATTTGCAGCATAATTTAAGCGAACACCTAAGACTGCCAAATATCTCCTTGCATATTCCTCTAGTGAAAGTCTGGCATCTTTGCCTTAAGCTTATTTATTAACACTTTCGATAATACGTTTGTTTCTTTTTGGACCAGCTTTTAAACCAGTTTCAAAGTCTTTCAATTTAGCGCCATTAATAACTAGTATTCAAAACGGTACAAATAGGCAACGATCTGAAAAAGGCACAATCAGAAAGAGATTCCCTCTCCAAAAACCGAGGTGGGAAAAAACTAAATTAACAATAAGGTACTTATGCCATGAAAACATATCGTAAGCAGAATAAGCAGCTATTTTCCCAATAGGTGGCCACTCAGTTACCTTAACTAAAAATATGAAAACATACATAAGGCGCAAACAGCACACCAAGACATATCAAGACATCAAAACCTATATTCTAACCTTGCTCAACATGGTCAACTACATTGACACACTTTCTGGCCGAGAACCCGCCCATTGACACGTGGTCCTCCGTACCTGCACTGGTAGTCAGGGAGTCCACAGAGGATGGGTGGCACAACACCTTGTTTTCTGATACTAGCGAAATGCCAAACAAAACGCTTTAAATGTCATTCATTTTCTAACTTTTGTTTTAACTGCAAAGTGTCTTTTGAATTGCTTCGAGAATACGAAATACCACTGCTTCTTGTACTTCTCTGAGTCTCAAGACATTTCATTACGCAATGTCAGTTTTTAAGTGAGGTTTAATAACAATGAAAAGTGAAATGAGTAAGCATAACTATTCCAATCGTAGGAATAAGAAGCATTAATTCAGTCTTGAGAAAGAATGCCAGTTGAATTCTTACAAAATAATAAGCGTATCTTACCTAAAGCCGCGGCTGTGCAGTGTGCAATCATAAAGCCCGAGTTCAAACCCCCATCAGGGGTCAGAAACGCTGGTAGCTCACTATAGGCTGAAAATTGAAAAGTAGTGTTGCCTAATATTATACGCCGGTAAAATTAATTCGAGGATTGTTGGAAATATCGAAAATGAATGAGAATCAGCCAATTTTGATAGTTTTGTACCATGATTCATTGTCTACAGTTTCATTTTGCACAAGAATCTACACATTTTTTAACAATTTGGGACTATGATCATTAACTTATCATTGTGCGATTATATTTGCAACCTGAAGCATTAATCATGCATTAATCATGCTGTAACATTCATATATATAATATAAGATTTACTTACATTTACTGTAATTCTGTTCTTACTTCTTCGTCCGATCTTAGCCCCGTTTACACATTCACGATTTTTGGCTACGGTGCTGCTACGATTCGCCACGATTTGTAAAATCGTCGTGTACGGTGGTGTACCGTGGTGATTCGTAGTAGAACCTTGGTGAATCGTGGTGAATCTTGACGAATCGTGATAATTCGGGAAACTCCACGGTAGCGCTACGGAAGTTTTAAACTGTTTAAAACATTCGTCGCGTATCGTGGTGGTTATTGGGCGTGGCCTAATTCGTAGCGCAACCGTAGCGGAATCGTGCTTATTCGTTCAGACACCGTAGCTATATTCGTGGCTATTCGTGAGAGATCGTAGCCAATCGTGGAGCTCCGTGGAATCTTTGACACCACGAACTCTCACGATTCACCACAAATTGTGTACGGTTGTCCAACGAATCATCCACGGTTTCGCTACGGAGCTCCACGATTGGCCACGACGGCTACCGCCGTGAATCGTACTAGTACCGTATCGAACCGTACAAGCACCGTGAGCATTCGTTGTGCCACCGTGGTTAATCCACAATGACCGTAGAGTTGCCGTCATGAATCGTCATTGATTCGTAGCGATACCTTACACACACCGTACTGATATCGTGGACATTCTTACTGGAATCGTGGTGACACTGAATATTTCCACTTTTCGCCACGATTCGTCCCGATCCATCCCGATTTTTCTGACCATGAGAAATCGGGGTGAATAGTGGTGAATCGTAGAAAAAATCGTGAATGTGTAAACGGGGCTTTATGGCGTGCCTGGACTCGATTAAATTCTTTGAGAATAATGAGAAAATATCATTGAATTTCATTGAATTTGCTATATATTGCACATGAAGGTAAGCATAATGTACACATGTTACCTGGATTAACCAGTCTTTCTATCCTCCTCTCGCTCATATTGGCCAGCTCATGTACACCAATAGCAAGGTAGTCCAGCACCTTAGCCGGATACTCTCCGTGAAAGTTACCACCAGATATGATTTCACCTTGGTCCGCAAACACCATCTGGGTATTGTTAAGGTGGTAGATGAGAGTGCTCACTCATCTTACAGTATGTTCTCTTTGTATCGGTACCAATTTGGATTTTTCCCACCTTGGCTTTCAAGATGGGTTTTTGTTCAGATTTCTCCAGTTCCTGATCACTATAGGTAAGGTAAGCCCTTTTACCTTTAACTGCTTAGTTCGTTTGATAATTCTAAGATATATGGATTGATCTATACCGCCTGATACCTGAGTTCAGATTTTTAATTTAATTGTTTCAATTTCTGGAACTTAAATTCTTGCAACAAGAAAATAGATATATGACAATTCGGGATTAAATGAATACTTCACACCATTCAGCGGCATGTGAGAAACTGAAATTAAGAATGAAGAATGGATTGACAATGGTACATCATGCAATACACGCATAAACCATCTTTCAGAAACTGCCCTTTTCAAAATCTCACTTTTCTAAAACACCTCAAGAAAAACATGACTATGTCAGCCGTTTGCAACCCAAAAGTCATAAAAAGTGCTGCAAGAATTTTGAAGAAGAATATGGTGTATGGGCAGTAGGGTTTTCTTAGCATCTGTCTTCGTGCCCATTACTGGACAGTTGTTTTAGTCGATATCACTTTTCTTCTCACAGTGCAACACCAATTTTATGCTAAATGAGCCGCCGCATGGGAAAATCTACAATCTGCATACTAGGCGTAAACAAAGGCGCAGATCAGCTTCGCAGTAACTGCGAAGCTGATCAGCGCCTTTGTTTTCGCTACACGGATAATACAATTCCTCTACTTTTTAAATCCAAAATTTCCAGCCTCTAACCATCTTCTGTGAATGTACAGTCCGTTTTGTGTCGGACCTGGTCGGAACCCAAATCGTTGGTTTTCTCACGCACAAACTCAATTTTACGCCACAAGGATACAGGATTGTCAGTGGCACTGTTGATCTCTGTAGTTATAACTCCTCTCACAAACTCTATCGTGTCACCCACTATACCATGTACCTGTAAGTCATTAGTGTGATAAAAATGATCGTCGACGATTAAATGTATTCGTTTTACTTCACGAAAACTATAAGACTGAATGTTACAGTTAATGACCCTCTAAATGCATAATTTTCGTCTACGTTAATGCATAAAACTAGGATATTGTTCTAATAATGTATTTCTATAAATGAAAAGATAAAAGTAAGTAATAACGGGAATATTTAGACATAGCCATTTTGTAGCATTAGCTATTATCGTTTTGACACATTGGCATTTTTTTTCAAAACCTTTTCGCAAATTGCCGGGGCAAAGAGTCGGTATGACCGGCCGGGAGAGGTATTTACCTGTGGAGAACATCTCAGAGTATAAGCATCTTGAACCCGATCACAGAATCTGTGGCTCTCTGGATGAAAAATAAGAATTTTAGATACAGACCCAGTTGGCTAATAAAAGGTACATGTATGATTTATCTGTTAAAACAATTGATAACAATGATCTGTGAAACAAACAGGAGAACATTAATATCAAGCTCCTCCATTATTTCGGTTGTTGTTTTATTTATAATTGGCTGCTTAAAAATGGTTTAAGCCCCCCGTCCCCTACCCAGTACTTTTATATTACTGATCGTTCCAATGCGATACTTACGTTGTTGTTCCAATTGTTTTATGTTTTTTGTTGAATTTTGTGCTGTTTGCCATTGTGTACGTTTTCATATTTTAGTTAAGTTCAGGTATCTTAGTGTAAGTACCTGAATTGTCAATTAAGTTTTTTCCCACCTCGGTTTTTGGAATGGGAATTTCTTTCTGATTGCGCCATTTCCTGATCATTGCCTACTAACACCTTTTTAGTGTAGCATTTGTGATAACGTGTGACCTTCTTGACAAAATCTTACAGAGATGAATCAATTACCTGCTATTTCAGACGGATGTGTGTCTGAGTGCAGCAATGACCTCAGTCTCCTGGCAACGACACCTTGACCTTTGTGTGGTCGAACTTTGTGGATATCTGAAACGAAGAAATCAAAATTACCTTGAAGCGCTACAAAATTACGCGTTCAATCAAACAAAATGAATATGTTAAATAAGTACATCAATTAAATCTAATTTTTCAACAGAATCAAACGCTTGAATCAACCGTAACTGTTAACTTCTGGGGTCAGTTGTTCCATTACGAAAACTTGTCCATGCAATATATAAAGACTTTTTTCAGCCATTAAAAATGAAAATTTTATTGGATAAGTTTTGATATTTTTCTTTTTTATGCCAAAAACATATATTGTGGGTACACGTTAGAACCACCTCGGCGAGGCGGTTCTAACGAGTACCCACAATTTATGTTTTGGATCAAACATAAGAAAAAATAGGTCTACCCTTGCAAACCCCCTTTTTCCATATAAAAGTGAGGTATAAAGGGGTATACATTTCTCGGACTTGTTTTCCTGATGGTCAATTTGTAAACTATATACCGACTATTTTAAAATGAATATGTACCCTGCATAAATTACTCTGCTACTAAAATATACTATTTTATACTGCAAAAGATGAACGCATTTTTTTCTCTTTTCAGACAAAATAGTGTATTTGCTTTTGAAATTTCAACGAATCATTTGAACAATTGAGAGGATGCTAGTATCTGAAATAAAAACAATGTTAAAACTTGCATACTGCTGTCAAAAGCTCGTGTTGTTCCTTTAAGGACATCCAGTGTAAGTGCTGTTATTACATCAGCCTGACGACAGATAGCTCCGGCTCGCTCTACAGCTACAGTTTAAAATGGAAAATAAACAACATTATTTTAATTCAGTTTTACGACCCTTTCAAGATCATTTCAGTTCATATGTGACGGGCCAATCTGTAGGTAGGGCGAAAACGGTTGAACACAGAGAAAAACCACCTGGCACATCCGCAAGCAGAACTTGGCTTGTCTCACATGTGGTCAGAGCTGGGCTCGAACCCACTTTAGAGACAGCGGTAAAAACATTAATTTGTTATGAAAAGAACAGAACAGGAAAGTTTATTTATGACTTAAGCACAATAGCTTATCGCCAACAACGTATATAAAACAGCAGTCACACATTAGTGTATAAGTGAAACGCGCGCCGGGCGTGTTGAAAAATTGCAAAATTCCACATACGCCAGACACACGCCAGACATACGTCGGAGACACGTTCGAAACGCGTTACGAGTACGTTGTGTACGCTTGGTGTACGTCCGGCGCGCGTCGCTGTATGTCGCTAAAAATCATCGCGCGTTTCGTGCGCGTTTGGGATCAAAAATTTTTTAAACATGCTTAAAAATTTTCTAGAAGCTCGGCGTTTCCCGGGCGTGTGACTTATACGTTTCGAATAAGTTCCACGCGCGCTACAGGCACGTTGAATACGCTTCGAACGCGTTTGGTGCACGTTTGAGGCACGCCAGTGTACGCTCCACGCGCGTTCCGATTTTATGAGATATTGCTTCAGTAGCGTGCCCCAAGCGTGTGTGCGGCGCGCGTTGAACGTTCGCTGCGCACCCATAGCGTGTGCTTAGCGTGCCTGGGACGTAAGACAAACGTACTCTAAAACTTTGAGATTTTTTATACGTCCGGCACACGCCTCAGTCGAGCGCTAATGTGTGACTGCTAAAGCGAGTTAAAGGTACAAATTATTTTTATACGTCCAAAATCTTCAGCGTGTTGACATTTTTCATACGCCCGGCGCGCGTTGGGTTATACGCTAATGTGTGACTGCTGTTTAAACAAACATAAGTACACATGCATTTAGAAATAATACATGTATGGTACATAGCACAGTACAAAAAGAGAGTGAGATAGCGTGTCATCAACATTTTATGATGTTAGTCATAGTTATTCATTTACATTATTTATGGCTGAATTCCTAGTTTAAAAAGCTTGAGTAATGAAAAGTGACAAACGTTGTAATGTGTTTTCACTAGAATTTAGGAGCTGAATAAGTTTAAGCTATGACACGCCTCAATCTTTATACAAATGGGCGAAATATAGAAATAGTGTCAGTTTTTAAAATTTCAGCTAGCCTGTCATTGGACCAGTCGTTTATCCTTAATATAGAGTAATCACATTAAGAATGAAAACATTACATAAAATTATTCATGTTTTCTTGCTCATGTTTTTTTTTTTTTTTTTTTTTTTTTTAAATGAAACGTATCATTCCAAAACTGACTCATCTGAAGTATAGGATTAATGTCAATATTATGAAAGGGTGAATCCTGTGACCCCTGGCAAAGCTTATACATTCCTGACTGACCATCTGATTACTGGTTAACCGCTCTGGTCTGAGCCTGTCCAGGAAAGGTGGTTCAAGTCAAAACATACATATGTATAAGACTTTTGTGGCTTATAGTTGGATGGTTATATACTACTCAAAATTTGATAAGCATCAAAGTATCATTTTCCATACAGCACAGTCTAAAACACCTCGGGTTTGTCCCAAATTTAATGAAATCTCCAAATAGCAAGAATGACAGTCTCGTTTGTTTTGTGTTAGAAAATGTCTCGAAGCTACCGACTAAAAGAAATTTGAAACCAGAAATGTCGTACCGAAGTCCATCGAACATTTCTTCTAAAATTTGAATTAAAAAAAAAACAAGTGTTGGCCCACACTTGGTCATTACAAGCTAGCTTTTAACCTGCACTGCACACATCTGTTAGAATGCACTTCAGACTGACTTTCATAAAGTAATCAATTTTAAGTCGGATTTTCGTGCTCCTGTGGACTTTTAGAATAATGCCATTATTTCAGGACTTTCAGAAAAATGCAGTGATGGCTCAGTGGGCTATGGTAGGACATTTCCTGTTTCAAATTTCTTTTAGCCAGAAACTTGAAGGCATTATCTAAGAAAAATCAAATGCGACCAACATTTTGGTCCTTGGGCATTGTCATTATTTTTGGGTCAAACTGGAAGTGTTTTGTATTGAGTTGTATTTAAAATAAATACTTGATGCTTATCAAATTTTGAGTAGTATATTTCAAGCGCTTGTTGAATGTCACGACATTCTCATTTTGGGTAAAAGTCCCATAAAATGGAGGCAACGTCCCGACATGACCTTAGCTGTTGACCGGGACGTAAAGCAACAATTCAAATTCAAATAAATAAAAACTCTCATATGTTAAGTTTCAAGCATACTGCATCAAAACAGAACAACAGGCCTAGCATATATCTTTAACTAGTCTCCATGGCACGACAGCACAGACCCACGGCAAAGTAGTAGTAGTAGTAGTATTAGTAGTAGTAGTAGTAGTAGTAGTAGTAGTAGTAGTAGTAAGTGGCAGTTTTTCGTCATGCCGGGCTGAACGGACTTAATCCATGATTCCACCACAAGGACGATACCCACGGCAAAGCACACAGGTAAATCAAGCAGGTGGGATGCGCGTAAAATAAGAAGCTCTGTGACAAGAGACAGTCTAAGTAAACCGCACAGTGAAAATAACCAAGCAAGTGGGATGTTCTTATAACAGTAAGCTCTGCGGCAAGAGATATTCTACGCAAACCACACAGGAAAAGTAGCTAAGCAGGTGGGGTGTGCGTAAAATAATAAGTTCTGTGATAAGAGATAGTCTACGCAAACCACACAGGGAAAATAATCAAGCAGGTGGGATGTTCGTAAAATAAAGCTCTGTGACAAGAGATAGACTAAGCAAACCACACAGTGAAATTAATCAAGCAGGTGGGGTGTTCGTAAAATAGTAAACTCTGTGACAAGAGATAGACTAAGCAAACCACACAGTGAAAATAACCAAGCAGGTGGGATGTTCGTAAAATAGTAAACTCTGTGACAAGAGATAGTCTAAATAAACCACACAGGGTAAATAACCAAGCAGGTGGGAACGCTCTGCGGCAAGAGATATAGTACTCGCAAACCACGCAGGGAAAATAGCTGAGCAGTTGGGATGTTCGTAAAATAGTAAGCTTTGAGACAAGGGATAGTCTAAGCAACACACAGAGAAAATAGCCAAACAGGTGGGATGTTCGTAAAATAGTAAGCTCTATGACAAGAGATAGTCTAAGCAAATCACACAGGGAAAGCAGGTGGTATTTTCGTAAAATAGTAAGCTGTGCGACAAAAGATAGTCTAAGCAACCCACAAAATAGCCAAGCAGGTGGGATTTTCGTAACATAGTAAGCTCTATGACAAGCGAAGTAGACCCATTCATAAGCGTACTTGAAATTGGGCCTAATGCACATCGTGCTCTCGAGAAGACCTGTAACAGTTCTCTACTATATTACTTCATCTGTAAACTTAAGGAGAATACTTGACAGTGAGTGTTCAGAGTATCTTTCGTCAATAAGCCCAGTACCCATCGATAAGCAAATTATCTAAAACACAGATTCAGAGCAAACCACAAAGGAAAATACCCAAGCGAATGAGATATTTGTAAAATAATTTACCCTCTGCGCCGAGAGAAGTTATAAGCTGGGTGCCGTTGATCAATGCCAAACCCTGTGTTATTAAGTAAGAGGAGAACAAATTTAACATTCATGCGGATGATTTGAATATTTAAAATGTATTATGGGATGGAGACTTTGTGCATATGGAAACAATTTCGTAACTGATAATAGAAATACCTGTGGAGCTACTGCAGAACAGAATTTATAGATAAAAGTAATTTACTAAGTTCCTTTAAGAGCAGTGAAAACATTTATGAGATAGAGGGTGGGTCATACCGCGGTTTCGGCGATTCAAGCCTCATCAGTGACCTTATAAATCTGGCAACATGGAGCCAGAGAAAAGCTAGCTAAATGAAAATGTTTAACTTAAGAAAGTGATTTGGTATAAAATGGCGATTTGTTGGTGCTAGTTCTTTTCATTTATACATTTTCAATTATAAATAAAGAAAGATGTGGGCTAAACAAAGGGTTAAAATCGAGTCAAATCGTACTGACCTCCTTTGGACCGAGCTGTATAGGAGTTAGGTCATTTGATTCTAAGACCTGAATAAGGTGAATATTGCAATTATATGTCGATAAAACAATATAAAATAAACAGAAAAAGCATGATCGAAACAAAGACTTACTAAGAATATAGCACCACCCATTCGGAAAGAGTGTGCAGTGAAGTTACACCATTGATAAGACATATTCATCTGAGGACATTTATTATCTTTATGGTAATACTCATTTATCATGTTTATTTAAAAGAAAATCACCGTTACTAAATGATAATAAAATAATGATAATTAAACTAACACGTTCTGCATAAACCCAGTTCAAACAAACGTCAAATGCTTACATATTTTGCATCAGCCCAGCCACTCCCAGGACTCCACATTTTCCCTTCTCCCATCATACCCAGGGCTAAATGGGCCAAAGGGGCTAAATCTCCACTTGCCCCCACTGTACCCTTCTCCGGTACCCATGGTAAACACGAAGCTAAAATTGAAGAAAATGAATAGAAAACGTTATGCATCATAATGAGATGAACCATAATGAGGAGATGAACTTTATAAGCCATAGATTTTCGTTCAAATCCTCCTATTTTGATAATATATGTTATATATGTAAATGCGTGTAAAATGAATATGATTAAACCAAACTACTGTTGTTACGTATTTACTTTTTAATTGCAAGTTAAGTGTATCAAGCTTCCTGACTTCGTAAGATGTTGTCAAAACTAGGGTAAAATAATCGCCAATTCAAATTCCGCCAGGCATGCTTTGCAATGCAACATCTTGAGGGTCAACATCTTGAGGTCATAGCATGTAAGCAATGTTCAGGAATAAGTTCAATCAGAACGAGTCAATCCCTAAACACTAACATGAAATTCATTAAGCAGGCATTCACAAAGATTGTGTACAGCCAGCTGACTGCTCAAGCAGCTCTCTAAGCATAACTGAAATTATAGACTCACAGAAGATGCAAACAGATCAGTAACTAAAGTGAAAATATGTTAAGCTGCAGAAGTGCCACATCGTCACAGCTAACATTATGAAATTGGGTTTACCATTGAACGCTGCTATATATTTGTTGAGAGTTTCTAGTGATATGCCACTGTAGCCTTTCGCCAGGATATTTATCCGCAATGCCAACAACATACGAGTCCTTTCTGGGGACAGGGGCTGGCCAACACCTGTAATAGGGCGTTTTAAATTTACTATTCAATTTTGGACTAAGAATGGAAAACGTTCAATTTTTAAAAGCGATGTAAACAAATAGCAAATAATTTAATAGCATATACAATTATACAATATGATTTAATTTTCGTTGTCTGATTTAATCACACTTTTGTCTCTCCATAGGTTCTGTCCTATGCCTATAGGATAAAATATATATATGACTGACCATGGCTGCCCTTTCACTGATAAGGACAAACGACCAAAGGTTGTTTTCCACTACTGATAAGTCATTAGAGTGTGCCAATGGAATAAACTTACATTTGCACTTATCTAGTCTGGGGACATGAAACGTTGAAGCAATCTTAATAACTTAAAGTACAATATTTAGATAGGTACACACTTCCACTTAATGTAAAAATAAATAAATAAATAAACGAAAAGATAAAGGAATAAATGTACCTGCTGCATGTGATCTGATTAGGTTTTCTTGCAATTCGCTGAAAAAATAAAGGATAACAACTTATATTGGAGACTGCTTTTTGTTAACCTTTCTAACTTGAAGCAGAAACAATTGCAATAAATGTGGCATTTGACCAAAATAATAAACTGGAGATCTCATTCAGGTGTAAAAGAATAAAATGTATCGATAGAAAAAAAGAAAGACACTTGATGTTGCTTTACTCTCATTTTTTCAAACTAATTAATCTACTACTAAAACGCTCAGTCGACCTTTATGTAAGTGTAACTGTAAACTTGTGATGCCTGGTGCTGTCATTTCTATCCTGCCTGGTGACTGGGTTGGGATTCTGAATTTAGTTGGATCAGGTCCTGGTTTTTCTATCCTGTCACCTTTATGCTTGTTCTGAATGCAACTCCGTAATCATCATGCAACATTTTATTTTGTTCACTTACATTAGTTTGTCTTTGCTTACAATAGTCCTAGCAAACTTCCCGAACCCAGTAGTGATGCCGTATACAACTGAAACATTGTTAAAGAAACATGAATTACAAGAGGTTCGAAAGTGAGGTGAATAGAATCCTATGACATGTTACCAAAGAGCATTAGATGGGGGTACTGACTACTAATAACGCCGGTTTATATATCAAACAGGCCAGTGAAAAAAAGAAGCACGATTAAGATGAAATTGAAGAAGAAAAGAAAATTGAAGAAGAAAAATATGAAAAAGATGATGCTGCTGCTGATGCTGCTGCTGCTGTTGCAGCTGCTGCTGCTGCTGCTGCTGATGATGATGATGATGTAGTAGTAGTAGTAGTAGTAGTAGTAGTAGTAGTAGTAGCAGCAGCAGCTGAAGTAGTATGAGAAGGAGAAGAAAAATAGTTTTATACCTTTGTTGCTGTTGACAATATCTTCTAATAAAGCTCTTGTCTTTTTAACGGCTTCTTCTGCTTCACCAGTTAGCTGAAAAAATGAAAATAAAACACACTTACTGCTCGAGTATTTTATGTATGTATATTCTTATTGGTTTGTGGCTAAATATTAATAAGTATGTAAGCCTTACAGCCTGAGCGAAATGAAAAGGAACTTGATTAACCCAAAGCCAAGACCTGGAAAAACAAAACCTAAAATGATAACTAGAATTTGTTTTCTATGTGAAAACTAATGTCTCACCCCTTTCTAAGTGCATGTCCAAAATATGCAAGCAAGAGTTAAAGTTCTTGTGCATCACATATCCTGTCATTCTGTTGCATAAGTGTATCAGGTTTCATTGAAATATCTCTTACCGTTTTTTAGTTATAGAGCAGACACGAAATTGTATGGAAAATAATCAAAGGGAAGTAACTCCAAAAATACACAGGCAAACGTTATAGTTCTTGTGCATGACACATCGTCTCATTGTACTTTATAAGTGTGCCAAGTTTCAATGAAATATCTCTTTCCGTTCGAACACCAAATTGTATGGAAAATAATCAAAGGGAAATAACTGAAAAAAAAAACACAAGCAAGAGTTATAATTCTTGTACATGACACATCGTCTCATTGTGCTTTATAAGTGTATCAACAAGTTTCATTGAAATATCTTACCGGTTTTTGAGTTATAGAGCAGACAAGAAAATCAAAGGGAAATAATTCCAAAGATATGCAAACCAGAGTTATGGTTCTTAGCATGACACATCATCTCATCGTGCTTTATAAGTGTACCAAGTTCCATTGAAATATCTCTTACGGTTTTCGAGTTATAGAGCGGACACGAAATTGTATGGAAAATAATCAAAGGGAAATAAATCAAACGATATGAAAGCAAGAGTTATGGTTCTTGTGCATGACACATCGTCTTATCATGCTTTATAAGTGTACCAAGTTTCATTGAAATGTCTCTTATGGTTATTGAGTTATACAGCAGACACGAAATTGTATCGAAAATAATCAAAGGGAAATAACTCCAAAAATTCTCAAGCTAGAGTTATCTTTCTTATGCATGACACATTGTCTCGTCCTAGTTTACAAGTGTACCAAGCATCATTGAGAAATCTTTAACGGTTTTCAAGTTACAGAGCGGACACGAAATAGTATGGAAAATAATCTAAGGGAAATAACTCATAAAATACTCAAGCCAGAGTTATGGTTCTTGTGCATGACACATCGTCTGATCATGCTTAGTAAGTGTACCAAGTTTTATTGAAAAATCTTAAACGATTTTCAAGTTATAGAGCGGACACGAAATTGTATCGAAAATAATCAAAGAGAAATAACTCCAAAAATACTCAAGCTAGAGTTATGGTTCTTGTGCATGACACCTCGTCTCTTTGTGGTTTACAAGTGTACCAAGTTTCATTGAAAAATCTTTAACGGTTTTCAACTTATACAGCGGACACGAAATTGTATCGAAAATAATCAAAGAGAAATAACTCCAAAAATACTCAAGCTAGAGTTATGGTTCTTGTGCATGACACCTCGTCTCTTTGTGGTTTACAAGTGTACCAAGTTTCATTGAAAAATCTTTAACGGTTTTCAACTTATACAGCGGACACGATTTGTGACGGACAGACGGACGGACATCTTGTATATTAAAGGTGCCAAAAAAATAGGCAAATCTATCAGAACTAAAAGAAAAACATGTGAGAGATAAACGGTGCACTTTTACCATATCTCATTTCCTGTAAATGCTACAATCCTTTATCAGAATATCAGCTGCACCATTTCACGACGATAGCGTATTCTTTTTTCGGTCAGTGCAAATGCAAGTTGGCTAGACGCGGTCGGTGCCGGCTAGATACATGATTTCCCCTTTCTATCTTTCTTTCTTTCTTTCTTTCTTTCTTTCTTTCTTTCTTTCATGTAGCTGCTTTTCCTACAAATTTTGCGTTTAGAAGCGCTTTTTTCAACAAGGAGGTTAGATAACAAAGATATACAAAGATAGCTAGTTTATTCCAATCCCACCACACTAACTTTAATTAACATATCTAGAAGGTTTAGTTTGGCTAATCTGGTCAAATCTGTTATCTGAACCCATCTGTTGCTTAAAACAGAACATTGGCTATGTACACGTACAATGTATTTTAAAAGGCTGACGTTCATTAAAATAAAATTGACACAAGTATATACGGTTGGTTATGACCAAGAACTCATGCAATTTCAACAGAATTTCCACCTAACAACCAAAATTACAGTTGATTATTGATACAAAGAGAACTAAGAGTCAGTCTGGCAGCTTTTGTCCAAATTGTTAGCAGTCCAGCGACCTAAATGACTTGAGACACTTTTCAGGTGCAAGTAGCATAAAATAATAGTTCACTTAATATACAATAGTTCACTCAGATACTAGGATAGCTAAGTAGACAAGTCAGTGACCACGACTTAAGGCTGCGGTGGAACGGGGGTAAAGATAAAACTAGTTTCACCTTATTTGACCAGCAGATAGATATATCGCGGCTGTCTGTGTCATTGTCCCCGTGACCGCTTTCAGTTTAGGGGCATCAGGTGTGATTAAAACTTTCAGATTTTTTATGAAGTTCAGGTAAACGACCACCTATTCTTCCTGCCATGGATTTTATGGTGGGTCTTTTATTCTGTCGGCGTCAGTTCGTGATCATTGATTACTAACCTCTCTAAGCAAACAGAAAAGTTTCAGGTTGTTACATCTGTGTGTATACTGTTGGCCTGTATTCCATAGAGAGGACACAATGTTTTATATGTAAACATATAGAAATATACCGGAGATCAATTGGGACATCAGAAAAAACATGTCCATGAAAGGTATACCCCCTTAAGGATGTTCGCTGCCAATGAAAAAGTATTCAAACTTTTTTTCTAACCACTCTTTTTCGATTCCAAAATACAACCCAAGACATTTGAAAACAAAATAAGTATAGGGTAGTGTGCATTTTTTCAAGCTACAGGCCTGTGAATGAGACCTCTGAACACCATGTTTTAAATTTAGTAAAATCAATTTAATTTAAAATTCTTTGAAACTTACCTGTCTTGAACAAAAATACACCTAGAATGCTTTCAAAAGTCATAATATTTACGTAATGCAGACTATTTTGGACAAAAAGCATAGAAAAATTAGCAACTTGAAGTGGATGACAAAATTTTACGAGTTGTTTTCCAACCCTACCCCCATACTCGAAAAATCGGAAAAAATCAATAATTTGAAATGTGCCAAACCCATATTTGTAGATTCAAACTTTTTCTTGTATTTTCACACAACATAGAACTTGGTAATATTGTTCGAATAAAAGAAATAAATATATAGGGTAGTGTGCATATAAGAGAGAACCAAGAACTTGAAAATCGCCATTTTAAGCCCTTTTTCGGCTGTTTTGTTTCTTAATGCCCAATTCCTAAAACCACCCAAAATTTTAAAACTAGCACACCAAAGACAGAAAGACTGACTTAGAAGACCATGTACACATATACTGCTGCTAAAATAAACATCGAACTAATGCAATTAATTTGAAGATGTGTAATATTCAAGTTTAATCTACCCTACCCCCTATATTTTACTGACAACTAAAATTTACTGAAAAGTTGCAGAAAATGGGGTGAAAAAACGAAGTTCCTTAGATTTACAATTTTCATGGCTCATTCGATGCATATCATCAATATGTATCCAAATATAAAATGTTAGGAAAATATCTGCAACCGTTTACGAGATATTCATCAAAAGAAAAACCGGAAGTTCCGAAATGTCAAATGTTAGCAGCGAACATCCTTAAACCACACTTTTGAATAGTAAAACTGCAGTATGCAAGGGTATACCTATTTTTTTCTCTTATTTTTGCTCCAAAACATAGATTGTGGGTACTCGTTAGAATCACCTCGGCAGAAATTATTTACACGGAGAGAGAAAACAAAACATCGAATGCCTTTGCATTATGCATGCATTTTTAGTGTCTTTTATACATATTTCCTTTTTATATGTTTTGAGCAAAAAAAAAATCTTTTCTTTGTTTATTACATGGGCAAGTTTTCGTTATAAAATTTACCGACCTTGATCAAGAAAGACCCTTTACCAAGTCGCACAAGATCATCTGTAGACAGACTATGGCCGTCCAATGAAAGATACTAAAATCAAATGAAATAGACATGTCATGGTCATTTACATGTAAGAAAATCAAAGAAACAATTACTCTGCGGACAGACTGTGACTGTCTTAGGTAAAGCATTAAAACAAAATGAAAGAATAAAACGAGTATTAAGTGGGGGATGTTACTGTGTATTAATTAAGACAGTGACATCATGTGTGACAATTAAAAATAACGAGCAAATGTGTTTTCAATAAAATACTACCAAACATCCAACAGACATAATTTCACGCCGACTCACTGCTAAAAGCAAGTGACAAAAATGTCGACACATCTGCAAAGATGAAAAAGTAGCTTACCTCTGAAGGCTTTGTAACACTTGTCTTTGCTCTGTAATAAAATGTATCAGAAACTAAGCTTCAAGAATGATGCGGAAATGCCATCATTACGAAAACGCGCGCATGTTTTATACACATTTTTCCTAAGTTGTAAAAATTTAAAATTTTCATCAGAAAAAAATGGATATTTCAGTTGTTGTTTTTTTTATTATTATTATTTTTTAGCTCAAATCATACATTGTGGGTACACGTTGAAACCGCCTCACGCGTACCCAAAATGTATGTTTTGGATCAAAAATAAGAAAATTAGGTATACCCCTGCAAACCCCAGTTTTTCTATATGAAAGTGGCGTTTAAGAGGGTATATATTGCACGGACATGCATTCCTCGAGTTGAAACGCGGAGACCGTATACAATATCTGATAGAAACAAGCAACCATATTCATATTAGTTAAACGGAGGCAAAAAAGAATATCGTTTACAATCGCGCAAATACCAGCTTAGCAATCCACAAGTTTCAGACAACTCAAAATCACTTGTCAAAGGCAAGATATTGACAGTCCACAACAGTCATCCAGGTGCAATTTAAATATAGAAAACGTTGTTCATTTCTTTAAAATAGCCAAAGTTGTCAAAAAATAACCTTTGTTTGCTTCATTACTCTCAAACAACCAGTGGAATTTTTGAAAAGAGAAATCAACATCTGTCAATTCCATCTTACTGTGGCCAATCAGAGATATATGAGGTGATGATGTACATTTCAAGGTTGATACAAATATTGGACAGGAAATGTCAATTTCATCTTTTTTGACAACTGGTAAAGACATGCTTGAAACACCTGGATTGCTAAGCTGCTATCGGGGCTGCTATTTGCCTGGTTGTAAAAAGACACTAACAACGCATGCATAATGCAAAGGCATTCGATGTTTTATTTTCACTCTCCGTGTAAATTTCTCTCCCATGGTCCGGTTCAGTCCCAACCATCATCAATGCATGTATTAAGCAGAAATACAACAATGTATACATGGTTTATCATGTTTTCCTCAAGTGGGTGTTTATTTGGTCTAAATTAATAATGATTTCATGTTTATAGTGTTAAAAGAAACTATATACATTTTCTCTTCCAAGTATACGGGTTCTGGTGGCAAAGTCTCTGGACTGGACATGTCACTCTCCAGAACTGCAAGAGAAAAGAACAGAAATAAAATTAATGTCTTAAAGCCCCACGGTTAATATCAGCGCACGAATTGTGACACTCGTGCACTATGCATAACACAGGAAAAGAAGTAAAGGCTAGTGATAATGTATCAAAGAGTTCTCTAGTAAAGGCAAAATATATGCTTCAATGTGTGTTATCAACGTTTCATGTACAACTGAATTCTGTTCATAACTACTTCAACTTTCAAATTTTATGAAAACATGATCAGAAGGAAGACCATTCACCACATTTCGTTATAAAAGGCAAAAATCTTCTGTGATATAGTTTAATTTGGTAGGCATATCTCTTTTTATTTAAAATTACTACCTACTAACACAAAACTTAAATTTAACTTACCCACTGTGACAAAATCATTGTCATCCAGGACGTCTTTTATAGAATCATCTTTGTCCAGAATTGCACCACCCTTTGCCTTTCTGACTTCAAAAACTTTCTCATTTTGGACTTCAACATTTTTAGCTTTGTAGAACCTTCTCAGCGATTCTTCGCCAAACCATCCGACTTTGTCATTCCCTTTACAAGGTACGGCTACCCAGTCACCTCTTATTCTCACGGATAGTTTCATCCTTACACCTTTAGCCTTAATTAAAGTTTTGGTTTGCAACTACCCGCACTTTAAGCCTTTTCTCAACGTATGTTATTATTTTTGAAAGATCTAGAGTCGATCCAGTTTCATCAAATACCGTTTGCTATTCAGTTTGTGGAGTTTGCGACGTCTTGTTTTCACTGAGATTCCTTGTGACCTTGGTTGTTTCGACGCAGAAGTGACCGAATATGCGACTTTCTCTTATCAGTCCAATCAGATCTTGAGAATAAGACACACCTTCTGTAGAACAACTACAGACGAACGCCGAAACTTTATTACAACGAAATTACATGGGAAGTGAAAGGAAATCTTGGCCGAACTGGTGAAATTGAAACTTAAGTCGGGACTAAGTCCCGCAAGGTGAGAAGTGAGATCGAAACAACCCAGAATCAGAATAATCGTTAACCAGAGAACCAATGGTCCTGAAAATGCTCACCTGAGACCTGAGATATATATACCAATAAACTTGTTTGGCCAGAATGGTAATATGCATGTATATAACCCCAGGGTAGGGTCAGAGTCAATTTTTTTTATTAAATCATAAAGATTCAGTCCATTTGCCAATTTACTGCAAGTTTTGTCCTCCAAATGACATTGTAACAATTTTCCCCATTCAAATGTGTGGGCAACCTAAGTTGACCTTGCCGTAAAAAAGTTCAAGGTCATCCCAGGGTCATGACTTATATAAACTTTGTAGAGCTCTATTGCCTGATGCTTCATGCCAAGTTTCAAAATCATAGGCCTTCTGGTTCTAGAGAAAAATGATTTTAAAGGTTTTTGCTATTTATAGCCATTGCGGCCATCTTGGTCATGTGACCTTGACCATTTATACAAAAAATCATTCACTCTTCCTAAGAATGCTCCACATAAAGTTTGGCTTTGATCGGCCATGTGGTTTCAGAGAAGAAGATGTTTGAATATTATGGTCATACACATGTACATAGCTCCGGGGCAGGGGCAGAGCAACCCTCTGGGCCCAAAATATTTTCATAAACATGAATAGTCTGTCCATTTGCTGATTCCTAGCAAGTTTTTTGCTTTTAATTGACATTTTCCAATTTTTTCCCATTCAAATGCATGGGCGGTCTAAGTTGACCTTGCCGTAAAATAGGCCATGGTCATCCCAGGGTCATTATTTATATAAACTTTGTAGAGCTCCAGTCACTGATGCTTCACACCAAGTTTCAAAATCATTGGCCTTCTGGTTCTGGAGAAGAAGATTTTTAAAGTTTTTTTTTTTTCTATTTATAGCCATGGCAGCCATCTTGGTCATGTGACCTTGACCATTTATCCCGGGCCATTTATATAAACTTTCTTTTCCCCTTCCCAAGGATGCTCCATATGAAGTTTGGCTTTGATTGGCCAAGCGGTTTCAGGGAAGATGTTTCATTATTATGGAAATATACATGTATATAGCCCCGGGGCAGGGGCAGACAACCCCCCAGGGGCTAAAATTTTCCATAAACATTTATCTTCTGTCCATTTGCCTATTCCCAGTAAGTTTTACCCATTAAATAGCATTTTACAATTTTTCCCATTCAAATGCATTGGCGACCTAAGTTGACCTTGCCGTAAAATAGATCAAGGTCATCCTAGGGTCATGATTTATATAAACTATGATGGGCCCGCGTCCCCGATGCTACATACATAAGTTTCGTGGAAATCGGCCCACTGGTTTTGAAGAAGAAGATTTTTTTAAAGGTTTTTGCTATTTATAGCCATAGCGGCCAACTTGGTCATGTGACCTGGACCATTTATATAAACTTTCGTTCCCCCTTCCTAAGGATGCTCCACATGAAGTTTGGCTTTGATTGGCCAAGCGGTTTCAGAGGAGAAGATCTTTGAAATTGTGAACGACGGACGGACGGACGACGGACGGACGCCGGAGCATGGGTATACTATAAGCTCACCTGTGAGCCTTCGGCTCAGGTGGTCTAAAAATGACATGGTCGGAAGGGGATGGGATGGGGCTTGATAAGAGGGAATTAGTTCATCGTGTTCACAACACAATCATCTGACATGTCTGATTTCAGAGGTCAGAAAATAAGGGTTGGCATTCCAGTCCGTGCACGCGTAGACGAGTGTGTTCGGGGTTTCCCCAATGGTACATTTGTACGATTTTTTACCAGTGTCATTAAAATTTTACCTGCACCAATTTTGTTACCAATTGCGCCATTGATAATAGTGCAAATGGTAAAATGTTACCAACCAATGGTACCATTTGGAAGTCTTTTTGGAGAAACCTGAACACACGCCTAATAATCTGAAAAAAGGAAAAGGTTATATAAATAGGTTTTTGTATGGTATACGAAATACCAATGAGTGCGCATTGATACATTACCTTCTCATTGGGATGAGGTCTTCTGTAGAAATTTTTGCTCTTAGAACTTTTACAACGTGTGGCGGTGCCTCTGTCTCTTTTTGGGGGAATCAGGACAACTCGCCACAAAGACAACTCGTGCCAAGACAAGTCTCTCCAAGACAACTCGCCCTACTTTTAGAAGACAACTTGTCCCACTTTAGAAGACAACTATTTCCTTTTAATTTAATTCCTATACTCCGTGTGTCCAGGTAAATAATACACCATACGCTCTCTTACAATCGATTCAGCTACAAGTATTTAGGTGTTTCAATTAACTAACTTTTTCAGTTGCTTTGTCAAAGCTACAGTTGGATAGCTTGTGCTTTCTATAAATCAGTAAGACATAGAAAGCGTTATATAAATCATGTAAATATGTTCCCTTTGAATATGTCTTTGTACTGCACTGTCGCCTTTGATTATATGTAACTGATATTTCCTCGTGGGCTCACACGCCCTTCAGACTTGTGAAATAAACTTACTGATATACGTGCAAAACATTGTTTATGACCATGAACAGACTAACCTTCAAACACATTTTAGAAGAGTAAAAACATCATTGAAATTTAAACTTGAAGATCATATTAAATATTGGCGTCAATCTTGGGTAAAATGGTAAAACACAAGTTTACGACTGTCAAAAAATAAACAGATAAATAAAATAACGACCAATTAACACAGAAGTCAATTAACGACACTCACAAATTTTAAACATTTTATCCACAAGTGCTTGGATAAATCAACAAACAACAATGCAACGGGTTATAATCTTTGCGCCTGTATCTCTACCATTCGTGGCAGTTAATTGGCAAAAATCATAAAAGGAGTCATTTACGAAACCTTATAATTATGTATTTGAAACAAAGCTGTTTGTGTTGAGGCTTAACGCCCCGGTCAACGATTTTTCAGTCTTGTCGGGACGAACCCAACGCTTCCTATGTTTATCCACTACTGTAGGGAGTTAATGTGTCTTGCTCAAGGACACAACACGATGAAACAAATTAAGAGATTATTTTCGACTACTCGCAACGGTTTGAAGTTAGCCGCTGATTGTTGCTATTATCTATATTTTCTTTGCTTATGTTAAAGTTTATAGCTATTGACCTGTGGCCATACTACGTTTTATTTTATTATTTATTAATGTTCATTATTTTGCTTTGTATTTTGGTTTTCCGCTGAGGTGACTTATATGAATCAAGGGACCCTGGATAAAGATTTTTGTTCCAGAACATATATTTTGGGTACTCGTTAGAACCGCCTCGCCGAGGCGGTTCTGCGTGTGCCCACAGCCGGTGATTTGAGCAATAATGAAAGAAAAAAAATTCCAATGAAAGTTTCAATTTTTGCTTTCAAAAAGTCTCTGCATATTGCATGGGCAAGTTTTGAAAATTTCGTAATGGCACTGTATTTGCTTGTTATAATTATTATTGTGCTTAACGCATGTGCATATACAATACAGTTTCATTTACAAATGCAATGCATTATTTGCACATTTTCGTCGATAATCACGGTGTGGTCATGATACATGTACGATACCAGAATATTTACCCAGCGAGACAGCGACATTCTACTTTTTTCATATTATTTGTTACTACAAAAAGTTAATACTTCGAGTAAGACCAAATTCAATTTATTATTGTCACCTCAATAAGTATGCACACTCCAAAACATGCGCATTTTGATTACAGTTTTACAGTTTTTTGACAATTCTCACTCTAGACAATTTAGTTTATATATTTCTATAACCCGAATACGGAATGTATGTGCATGTGATTGTCCCATCAGGAGATGGCTGAGAAATTCGACTTTCAAATGAGTGAAATAGTGCCGCCCAATCAGATCAGACTGTGTGCCTGGCACAGAGTTAGTAAATTAGGGGTGAGTGTAATGACCGGATCGGACCGGATCGGACCGGATCGGGCCTAATTACCGGATCGGACCCAAGTTCATGCAGGTTATGGTGTATTTTGTTGTGTACGTTTTGTTTTTCTAGTACATTATTGAGTTTTATTCATTGTTTGGTCATTTTGAAGCAAGATATTTTTAGACCGTTGTAGAAATGCAATATGTACATGTTTGACTTTTTATTCATACTGGAGATGACTATCATGCTCATTGTCGTTATATTTCAGTAGCGTTTTGGTTATAACAAAAAAGAATAACACACAAAGACTTTTTTGTTTTATTCCTATTCCAGCAATGACATATAAAATGAGCATTCGCATGAGAAAACAAACAATTTGCATATGGGAATATAAAGCCTCGGATCAGCTGTGCACAGCTGATCAGCGCCTTTGTTTTCGCTACACGAATAGTATAATTTCTTCTCAAATTATATCCAAAATTTCAAGATTCTAGAATCTATTTTCTTTGGCTGTACAGGCCGGTTTGTGTCATACCAGGTCGGAAACCTAGATTGTTGTCTTTCTCATACGCAGGCGCAAATGTCATAATAAAATAACAAAGAAGAATAAGTAGCATGACACTTGACACTTGTACATGTAATGAGTTGTCTATATTATAATACATGTCAAAAGACAATTACAGACCTTAGCAAAATTGTCCATTTAAGATAGAAATAGAAAAAAAAAATGACCGCTCCTACCCAGCCTGGCTCCTCAACATCGAGGAACGGCGGCGCGCCATTTCTTTAGCTATTTTCTATACTTAAATGACAAAGGTTTTTTTTGTTGTTGTTTTTTTCAAGATGAAATAAAAATAATAAAAATAAAAAACATGAAATGACCGCTCCTACCCTTGCGGGCCCTCAACATCGAGGAACGGCGGCGCGCCATTTCACTGTTTTCATTATGATTATTTTTATTTCATCTTGAATTGCCATGGGCCTAATTGACTTTAGACAGAGATCATCATATATAGTGCCTAGTTGGAGTCTGACTTTGGTTTTCGGCCTCCTGGTAGTTTGGTGCGGCTTTTTCCCAAGGGTTCTTGGAGCCACAATTGTAGACTGTCCATCTGTGGACGTAACCAGCTTCTTATGCTTCGGTATGTAAGACCGAAACCTAATGTATGCATAGGTTAGCGGGACACGTGCATGCACATCTGTCGTATTCAGAGCGGATTTCAGTTGCCATGTTCCAAATTTTGATTTCCTGATTTTCCCCATATACCACCAGCGTGTGGTCTGAGATTTTTTGATTCATAATAAAAGTTTTGTTCTTGAGGAGAGGGTAGGACGTGCTGTGTAAGAAAGTGGGGAGAGCTGTCTTCTAAAATGGGGGGGAGTTGCCTCTGAAGTGGAGAGAGTTGTCTTTTAATATTGGGGCGAGTTGCCTTGTTGCGAGATTTATGTGGGAGGAGTTGTCTTGGGGCGAATTTTCTTTGGGAGAGTTGTCCGTAATTCCTTTTATGCACGATAACTAGACCACTAGCCTTATTTTCTCATTTCCGGTTTCTAAAAAAAAAAAAAAATCTAACACGTGAAACCGTCTAAATTATGGCGTTTACAGACTTTGTGAAGAGTTTGTGGAAAGATCCTTTTAGATGGTAATGGTCGCAATCTCAGAAATCCTATTTACCGTCTTTTTGATGCATAATTAAGGAACTAGGAAATGACCTATTTATGCTGATGTCCGAATGTGTCTTAATTTCGGACTTTTTCTCTTCTTATGGTCAGAATTCAAAAATACTAGTATTTAGGGCGCATGCTGCAACAGCAAAACCCCCAGTCAAGGCCTTTCAAAACAACCTCTTGCATAATTTGAAATATTGTCGTGACGGTCTACTCCCATTGCGGAGATAATTTTGAAATAAGACCAGTGTTTTCCCTCGGGATTTATTTTTAGGGGACACATGTCCCCCTACTTTGGCAAAATGGGGTACATCTGGATGATTTTAGGGGACAAAATCTTTTATTAGCCGCAAAAAGTTGCATTTGATTTCAAAACTTGTTCCTAGTCTAAAAGTCAAGTGAGGTACTTATTATTCACAACATATCAATAATTGGGGTTATCCTGACCAGTTTAACAGATGACCAAATGTCATTATGCATGTAGCAAGTTTTATCAACAAAAGTAAGCAAGTCATTCCTGTCTGAAACTTCTTTATAAAGGATAGTATTTTCATGTTCCTGTTTCTCTGCGTCTGGAGACAGCGGAATCCGCTTTTGAGGCGGCTCAGACGCCGCTGACTCGCTATTTTCAGTCAGAATTTCAGTCGGAGTTAAAAAAATCTGTCATCAGACGCGAGTGAGCCGCCATGTTGGAGAAAAGAAAAGAGAGTTGACTGGGTTTATTGCAATTACGATATAAACATCTTCTTCGTAGAGCAAACCAGTCAGAAAGTCAATGAGACGCTTTGTATAAGATCGAGTACAGAAACTAATAGGAAAAACAAGCGTCCGATAGGTGTGTCTAAAACGGGTAAACACGACGCGAAAACCGGACCGAAATTATCGGGACGTTTCAACCCGACAAAAATTGTGCCACGCATGGCACGCCTGGGTTTATTTTTGGGGACATTCAGTCCAAAATTGCATCAAAACGCGCATTTTTGTGCGCCAGGGAAAACACTGTAAGAGACATATGACAGCTTCCTCACCATGGTGACCATGTCCATTTTGGAAAGTTAATTGATCAGTTAGTATAATGCAGTGCATGTTGAAACATCACGATGACATAAAACTATATGGAAAGTTAATTGATCAATTAGTATAATGCACTTGCGTGTTGAAATGTCATGATTGATCCGGTCGGCAAGCTACTGCTTTCGCGAGAAAAAATCAATATTGGTCAACGGAACTGTTCGTTTCCCGCCTTCATGCTCATTCGGTCGAGGGTACAACTCGGTCAATATCGTTATGATTTAATTATTGTTAGACGCTTATAAAATCATAATTTGCCAGAAATATCACGGGGTTCATGCCTTGAGTTGAAGAAATGATAATGGTCTAAAGATACAGGCAAAGCTTTTATGAAAATTTTAATTTTGTTTCCATATTTTTAGCTCACCTGAGCCGTTAGGCTCACAAGGTGAGCTTATAGGATGGCCATGATCCGGCGTCCGTCCGTCGTCCGTCCGTCCGGCGTCCGTTCACAATTTCAAAGATCTTCTCCTCTGAAACCGCTTGGCCAATCAAAGCCAAATTTTATATGAAGCATCTATAGGAAGGGGGAACCAATGTGTATATAAGAAATCCAGGTCACATGACCAAGATGGCCGCCATGCCCATATATGGTAAAAACCCTTCAAAAATCTTCTTCTCCCGAACCAGTGGACCGATTTCAACGAAACTTGGCATGAAGCATCAATGGCTCAAGCACTACAATGTGTATATAAATTATGACCCTGTGATGACCTTGACCTATTTTACAGCAAGGTCAACATAAGTCACCAATGCATTTGAATGGGGAAAACTTTTAAAATGTCATTTAAAGTGAAAGTCTTGCAGGAAATGGGCAATAGGACTGAATATTAATGATTCTGAAAAAAATTGGACCCCAGGGGCTCATGTGCCCCCACCCCGGGGCAATATACATGTATATCTTCACTTTATTCAAATGTCTTCTCCTCTGAAACCGCTTGATCAATCAAAGCCAAATTTTATGTAAAGCATCAATAGGAAGGGATAACCAATGTGTATATAAATAATCCAGGTCACATGACCAAGATGGCCGCCATGCCCATATATGGTAAAAACCCTTCAAAAATCTTTTTCTCTGGAACCGGTGGACCAATTTCAATGAAACTTGGCATGAAGCATTGATGGCTAAAGCACTACAATGTATATATAAATCATGACCCTGTGATGACCTTGACCTATTTTACGGCAAGGTCAACATAGGTCGCCAATGCATTTGAATGGGGAAAACTTTTAAAATGACATTTAAAGTGAAAGTCTTGCAGGAAATGGGCAGTAGGACTGAATATTAATGATTCTGAAAAAAATTGGACCCCAGGGTCTCATGTGCCCCCACCCCGGGGCAATATACATGTATATCTTCACTATATTCAAACGTCTGCTCCTCTGAAACCACTTGACCAATCAAAGCCAAATTTTATGTAATGCATCAATAGGAAGGGATAACCAATGTATATATAAATAATCCAGGTCACATGACCAAGATGGCCGCCATGCCCAAATATGGTAAAAACCCTTCAAAAATCTTTTTCTCTGGAACCGTTGGACCAATTTCAATGAAACTTGGCATGAAACATTGATGGCTAAAGCACTACAATGTATATATAAATCATGACCCTGTGATGACCTTGACCTATTTTATGGCAAGGTCAACATAGGTCACCAATACATTTGAATGGGGAAAACTTTTAAAATGTCATTTAAAGTGAAAGTCTTGCAGGAAATGGGCTAAAGGACTGACTATTAATGATTCTGACAAAAAATGGACAACATGGGCTCATATGCCCCCACCCCGGGGCAGTATACACTGCGGGGCACTTCTAACGCAACACTTACATTTTCCATCATATCTCAAAAATTAAACGCCCAAATTTATTGAAATTTTCCGCAAATATAAATCAATTATGCTTGCGTGTTGTCTGTATTTTTCATTGAAATTGATTGTCCACAACTTATAAAATATTTAGTTTATCTAACTAGACTCAAAAATGAAAAGTCGCAAAAAGCCACGCCATTGAAGAATTTAATAGTATCATAGTGGCGTCTCAAAAAATATCATATCCAGCTCATACCCCGTATCCCAAACCCCACGAGCTTGCCAATAAGTTTTCAAGCAATACACAAATCAGATGATGTGTTTCAGAGTACAAGAAATAGCGTTATTGGTCATC
Organism: Rugalucina vietnamica; assembly: GCA_964017185.1. Lineage (NCBI taxonomy): Eukaryota > Metazoa > Mollusca > Bivalvia > Lucinida > Lucinidae > Rugalucina > Rugalucina vietnamica. The sequence continues at coordinate 41,441,946 of OZ024875.1, forward strand.
TCTTGGAAGCGTTTAAAAAAGGCATGTGCGGAATCAACGTGTTGTTTCAAGAAATCCGCAGTAACTGAAGTAGATCCTTGTAAAGGAGTAGAGATACATCCCACAAGGATTCGTTATGAAATAAATATGTTTTGTCCATAAGGAGGAGGTGTCCCTGTGTCGTCCAGGCCCATTCTGGACACACGGGATATTAACTGACTATGATAAACTTCACTGCTGTGATATCCGAATAATTTACATTTAGTTATCAGTTCAACTGGATTATTGTGACTTTTTGTTTTTCAGTCATATTAAATAAACATCTAATTTATTGCATTGTAGTCCATTGATTGTTTTAAAAATTACAGAAAGTAAACATAAATAAATGAACTAAATTTGTTGAACATTTCATTGAGAACGGTCAATTGATTTCTGAGTTATGGCCAAAAAGGTTAGTGTTGCGTTAGAAGTGCCCGTCAGTGTACTTGTATATCTCCATAATATTCAAACATGTGCTCCTCTGAAACCACTTAACCAATCAAAGCCAAATTTTATGTGAAGCATCTAAAGGATGGGGTAATCAATGTATATATAAATAATCCAGGTCACATGACCAAGATGGCCGCCAGGCCCATATATGGTAAAAATCTCTCAAAAATCCTCTTCTCCGGAACCAGTGGACAGATTTCAAGGAAACTTGGCTTGAAGCATCGATGGTTCAAGTACTACAATGTATATATAAATCATGACCCTGTGATGACCTTGACCCAGTTTATGGCAAGGTCAACATGGGTTGCCAATGCATTTGAATGGGAATAACTGTTAAAATGTGATTTGAAGGAAAAAGCCAGCAGGAAATTGGCAAATGGACAAAATATTGATTATTCTGAAAAAGGAAATGGCCCAAGGGCTTCATCTGCCCCTGCACTGGGATTAAATACCATAATATTCAAACATGTTTATTGGTATATGCTGCAGATCTCAGGTGAGCGTTTACAGGACCATTGGTCCTCTGGTCTGCTTTGAATTCAGAAAGGCCAAAGCGATAAACACCGAGTAATTCACCTCGTACGAATGACCGATGAAGTCATTCCGATCGGATCAATGATGTCAAAAATAACTATTCCGGTTCCCGTTGACGAAAGATTTTTTTTCTGTACAGAAGAACAGAATAGAACAGAACATTTTACCATGTTGTACCATAAGAGCAACGCAGGAGCATCAATATAATAAACAATAAAAGGATATTTAAACCTGGAGCCACAGGGGCGAGTAAAAGACTCCAGTCCCAGAGGTCTGAGTTTCAACCCTCAGCCTGGGCGCCGTTCTTTGTGGCCTTCAGCAGGTCACAATTCCAAAGCTCCTGGGGTAATGAATACCAATGATCAGAAATTGATCCACTCAGTACACACACACACAAAAAAAAAATGTCATCTGCCATTCCACCTGTGAAATGTTCTTGTCCGGTCTAATGTCACATATTTGAATGCAACATGACACTTTTCTCATGCCTGTGTACTTGACAAACAGTCAGTCTATCTATCTATTGAGACTGCATCACCCTAATTACTGAGTATTATGCTCAGGGATGCATGCGAGAGAATAAAAGTAAAAAAATTAAAGTGAGACTTAAAAGAATTACATTCAAGAATGAAAAAAGATGGTGTTAGATTTGTTAGTAAAGATGAGAGGTTAAGAGCAGGCTAAAAACAATATTTCTCTTTATGGCATAGAATAGTTGATCTTGCTCACCTCCCTCTTGAAAGAGTCAAGATCAGGTAAAAGTACTGTTTCTGAAGGGAGCCGGTTCCATAAAACAATCGTCATTGGATAGAACGAACACCGTTAATAATCAGTGCGAGCAATTACCTGGCGGAAACCGAGAGGATTATATTGGCTGTGGCGAGTGATTCTCTTGGGACGCTCAAAATATGACGGCATCTGTACTGCAACAAGGCCAAACTGTATTTTATAAAACATCGTGAGCGTTGAGTCGTAACAACGATATTCTTTGGATGGGCTGTGGGGCTTTAGAAAACAGAAATATATGATTATTAGTTCTCATAGTTCATGTTGCTTAACTATGTATCTTTTCAGGTCACTGGTAAAAAGTTTTGTTGTGTTTGGAGCTGCTATCTTTGTTGCAAGAGAATATGTTGCTATGGAAGCTGAAGATATGGCTGCACAGGCTGCTGAAAAAATGCCAGCAGTTTAATCATTACCTTATTATGTGATGGAGGTAAAATGGCTAAATCTTCAAGTTTATATTTAAAATTTTGTCTGGATAACTTAAGGGCTCAAATGCTTAACCATTTTTAAAAAAAAAAAAAAAAATGTATATAGAGCGTCTGACAACTGTTTAGGCAGACTGCACAGAAATGAAGGCAGTCCTTAGAAAAAGTATTGAAACGTGCTCAAACTTTGCAGAATAATAAAATAAACTTTCAGTGTCAACTTTCTCTTAGAAAAGCAGAAAAGACTGGTCTATGTTCATGCATAGAGACAATTGACAATCAGTATTTGCTGCATGATGCAACCCCTGATTTTCAAATGTGAACTTCATGTGATTTTCTGTTTAGTGCAACCTGATTTGATCACAAAGTTTCTCATGTATGACTTGCATTGTTTCAGGTATGCATTCACAGAATAGAATGCTGATGATGATCTCTGCTCGGGAAGTGATGCCCACATGAACTACAAACAGTGAAATTCATTGTTTTCGATTTTCATTTTACTATTAAATATTTTTAATGGATTACTTTGTGACTTTTCTCCTTTGACTCATTTTCTGACTGCATTATCAGATTTTGGATTAAGTCTTTGCATAATGATCAGAAACCATGGACAACAAATTTCGAAGCAAGCCACACATTATCCAACCCACAATATCTCATTATTATCAAGTTTCAATATCAAATGCTTCCCTGTCCTTTGCAAAGCTCATGTGTGACAGGATTGTCAACTATTCTAGCCATGCTTCCTATAGTTACAGCAAATTTCTTTCACTACAGAATATTGAATAATGTTTGCACCTCTTGGATCGTTTGAAGAAAAATCAAATTCAATTACTAAGCATTCATACTTGCAGCTACATGTACCTCACTTGCAGAGACCCTGATCATGCAACTCCACAAAATACAGACAGTCAGCAAAAGTGCATGCTTCAATGTAAATGAGCCTCCGAGTGAGAAAGTCAACAATTCAGGTTTTAGACCAGGTCTGACACAAACATGGCTGTTAGAACGAGGCTTGAATATGAAATTTCAGATGAAGGAAGAGTTTGAACTATCTTTGAAGCAAAAACAATGGCCTGCATCTTTTTTTGCATATATATATGCAGATTTTTTAGCTCACCTGAGCCGAAGGCTCACAAGGTGAGCTTATAGGATGGCCATGCTCCGGCGTCCGTCCGTCCGTCATCGTCCGTCGTAGTCCGTCCACAATTTCAAAGATCTTCTCCTCTGAAACTGCTTGGCCAATCAAAGCCAAACTTCATGTGGAGCATCTGTAGGAAGGGGGAACGAAAGTTTATATAAGTGGTCCAGGTCACATGACCAAGATGGCCGCCATGGCTGTAAATAGCTAAAACCTTTAAAAATCTTCTTCTCCAGAACCAGTGGGCCGATTTCCACTAAACTTGGTATGTAGCATTGGGGATGCGGGCCCATCATGACCCTAGGATGACCATGACCTATTTTACGGCAAGGTCAACTTAGGTCGCCAATGCATTTGAATGTGAAAAAATGGTAAAATGCTATTTAATGGGTAAAACTTACTGGGAATAGGCAAATGGACAGAAGATTAATGTAAATGGAAAATTTTAGCCCCTGGGGGGGTTGTCTGCCCCTGCCCCGGGGCTATATACATGTAAATTTCTATAATAATGAAACATCTTCTCCCCTGAAACCGCATGGCCAATCAAAGCCAAACTTCATATGGAGCATCCTTGGGAAGGGGGAAAGAAAGTTTATATAAATGGTCAAGGTCACATGACCAACATGGCCGCCATGGCTATAAATAGAAAAAACCTTTAAAAAATCTTCTCCAGAACCAGAAGGCCTATGATTTTGAAACTTGGCATGAAGCATCAGGCAATGGAGCTCTACAAAGTTTATATAAATCATGACCTTGGGATGACCTTGACCTTTTTTACAGCAAGGTCAACTTGGGCCTCCCATGCATTTGAATGGGAAAAAATAGGAAAATGTCACTTCATGGCAAAAAAAACTTGCTTGGAATGAGCAAATGGACAGAATATTCATTCTTTTTTTTTTTAAATATTTTGGGCCCAGAGAGTTGTCTGCCCCTGGGGCTACATACATGTGTGTGACCATAATATTCAAACATCTTCTTCTCTGAAACCACTTGGCCAGTCAAAGCCAAACTTTATGTGGAGCATTCTTAGGAAGAGTGAATGAAAGTTTGTATAAATGGTCAAGGTCACATGACCAAGATGGCCGCCATGGCTATAAATAGCAAAAACATTAAAAAAATCTTCTTCATTTGAATGGGAAAAAATAGGAAAATGTCATTTAATGGCAAAAAAAAAAAACTTGCTAGGAATGAGCAAATGGACAGAATATTCATGTTTATGAAAATATTTTGGGCCCAGAGAGTTGTCTGCCCCGGCTCTATACATGTGTCTGACCATAATATTCAAACATCTTCTTCTCTGAAACCGCTTGGCCATTCAAAGCCAAACTTTATGTGGAGCATTCTTAGGAAGAGTGAATGAAAGTTTATATAAATGGTCAAGGTCACATGACCAAGATGGCCGCCATGGCTATAAATAACAAAAACCTTTAAAAATCTTCTTCTCCAGAACCAGAAGGCCTATGATTTTGAAACTTGGCATGAAGCATCAGGCAATGGAGCTCTACAAAGTTTATATAAATCATGACCCTGTGATGACCTTGACCTTTTTTACAGCAAGGTCAACTTAGGTTGTCCATGCATTTGAATGGGGAAAATTGTTACAATGTCACTTGAAGGGCAAAACTTGCAGTAAATTGGCAAATGGATTGAATCTTTATGATTTAAAAATGAAATTGACTCCAGAGGTTGCTCTGACCCTGCCCTGGGGTTATATACATGTATGGTTATTTACATGTATATTATCATTCTAGTCAAACAAGTTTATTGGTATATATCTCAGGTTTCAGGTGAGCGTTTACAGGACCATTGGTCCTCTGGTTTTCCTCACTGGTGCAAGGTTTCATTCTTACAGCCATCACTTGGGATGAAGCCACTGCTTCCAGTTAGTTAATTTCAGTAATGTTTTGCTCGTTCAAGGCCACAATACAACTATGGAATCTTATTGGTCATATATGAGCTGCATCATGAGGAAACCAGCATTTTTGCAAAGAATCAGTGACTATTTCTATTTACAAATGCCTATGGTTTGAAGGAAAAATAAAAGTTGGTCATTGTTCTCTTGATTGGCATGTTAGCTTCCCTGAATAAGGGGCTGTGTGATAGAAGAATTTATTATTTCATTATCGATGGCCAAGGATGTATATTTTGAGCTGAAACATTCATTTTTGTTATGAAATATATAGAAATCAGGAAAAGTTTTATAAAGTATTGTTCCCCCCCCGAGAGCCAACAAAAGCTTTTGCCTGCTAATGTGTTGCCATTATCCGCACAATATATGAAAGCGGCGTGCTGGCTCTAGGGGGGGAACGATACTCTAGAGCCCCAAAACGAGAGCCCAAATATGATTATCAGTTCTAGTTTCTCATTCAGGAAAAACTAGAAGATATACAGTTATCAAAATTGAAGCAATATAAAAGGGCTATCATATACAATAGTTTAACTGCAGTGAAGTTGAACTGGGATGCTGCAAAAACAATTTTCATAATTTGGGCGCAGGCAAAAAATGATTTGGCAAATATGTGTTATAATATTTTGGCAACATACTGTACAAATACACCCTTGATTTATTCACGCCCTGTTACCTACATAGTTGCTAATTATGTTTGTTTTTTGTTTTTTTTTTTCGTTTTTTTTTTGTTTTTTTTTTCTTGTTTTTTTTTTATTTTACGTCCCTTTCAAGATTATTTCAGCTCATATGAGACGGGCCAATCAGTAGGTGGGGCGAAAACGGGAGAACCCCGAGAAAAACCACCTGACACACCCGCAAGCAGAACTTGGCTTGTCTCACATGTGGCCAGAGTAATTATGTTTGTTATTCATCAGTCATGAGGACACATGGTTTTCAGTTCAGCACTGTAACAAACAGCCAGAAGATAGATTTCCAAGGGTGGTCGAGTGGGAATATGAGCCTGCTTATTGGGACCTAAAGAAATAGGTGGGCTGCTGGTGCCTTCATGCTGAGCTTCTATGCTGCTGTCCTGGTTAACCGCTCAGGTCTGAGCCTGCCCAGGAAAAGTAGTTCATGTCAAACCAACCTTACATATAAGCCCTGTCGGTTTAGTAGGGGGGTTATATTTGAAGCATTTTGTAGATGCCATGATGTCCTTATTTTGGATCATAAATGTCCCATAAAATGGAGACAAAGTCCCCACGTGACCATAGCTATTGACTGGGATGTTAAGCATTAATTCAATTAATAAATCAACATAAACTACATTATTTGCTTCACAGATATAGTAGCAAAATGACAAGCAATGATTGTACATATATATGTTATACTGAATTGTGGAGATAGGTAGCCGTGTTAGATAAAACAGGACATGTGTATATATCTGTTATGCAACATTGGCCATGACAATCTTGTAAGAATTTACCATAAAGTTTGGGTCAGGGTAATTGTATTTTGCATGTAAAATAATGCCAAAAGAATCCTTCGTAATAACTCATGTTTCAAGCCACATGCAGGTTTAAAAAATTTAGTAAGAGTTTGAGTTGATTCCAGACAGGAAACATCAGTTTGTACCACTTTCATTTATAACTTTATAACAAATATGGTAATCTAATATTTCAAAAGTACAAATGCTGTACAGGTACCTCCCAAATAATTTCCATATAACATTTCAAATTGTAGAGACATTAAACAGTTTTGATGATTTTTTCTTGATTCCTGCATGTGTCTGTCAGTTAAACATTCTAAATTACACACATTAGTGATAAAAATGTGAGCATGCGGAAAAAAACTCAAAATTTCGATCTTTAGTTTTTACGAAATTTAGACCCCCACCCCCTCTTGAAATGATATTTCTACCAAACAACGATAAAATATGCAAATATCTATGCATGAATTTCTTCATAAGACATGGAAGTATTGTCCTCAACATAAAGAATCAGCATCAGGAGCTTAATAACAGTGTTCTGGGCTGCTAAAGTATAGGCATATACAGGCCAAATAGTCACTGATTCTTGGGAAACAAAGGTGTAGCTTATTTGCAGTGTGGTTAATGTGCAATTGATCAGTGCTTTCCTTTTCGCTAGACGGATGGTGGCATTCCTCATTTTAACTTCAAACTGGTACTTCAAACAGTTGTTTGCGACTTTTACAGGCTGGTTTGTGTCAGACTCAATTAGAAACCCTGAAGTCAGTTTTATCATAAAGCGGGTTTTATATGCTTATCTGGCAAAAAAAAACCCAAAAAAAAACAAGTAGGCCAAGGGCAACGATTGCTCACCTGAGAGTCAACAAGTACAGTCACTGGACAACATAACTAGGTATGGTGGCCATCTTGGTCATGTGACCTTGAAACCCTACATACATCAGCAGAATAGCTCTTGTCTGGATTGTGTATCCTCTCGTCTGCCATTTCGGTTCACTTGAAAAAAATCATCTAACAAGGTCAGGGTCCTATAATGACCCCCGGGGTGAGGCCATATTTGATTGGCAGGATTTATGTAGAGCTCCACATGACATTGTTGTATATAAAATATACAAGCTTTGTGTCATGCTAATGCAGAAAAGATTTTTTCATGTATTTCCATTATAAGTCTATGGTAGATAATGACATGCCTTGGGCATGGCCTGTTAGGACCCCAGGGGCACTGTTTGCAGCAGTGTATTATGCATATGTCACATTTATTTTGAATTACATGTATGTCACAGAGTGGGGTTCCTGAATCAGCTTTGTCAACATTCGAGTGACACAACCACAAAACCATAATGAAGGTTTACGGGAGGCGATGGCTTTGATGCAAGCTGGAAACAAATGTCTTCAGCTCCGGAAAATGTTTTCCCCAGCTCCCCGCCCTTCTCCATAAAACCCAAAAACGATTTTGCTTGCTCACCAGTGCCCTTGAAATATTTAAGTGCTCCCCCACTTCCAGAAAACCAGAGGACCAATGGTCCTATAAACGCTCACCTGAGATCTGCGATATGCGACTTAAGTTGACCTTGCCATAAAATGGGTCAAGGTCATCCCAGGGTCATGATTTATATAAACTTTATAGAGCTCCATTTCCTGATACTTCATGCCAAGTTTCAAAATCATAGGCCTTCTGGTTCTGGAGAAGCAGATTTTTAAAGGTTTTTGCTATTTATAGCCATGGCGGCCATCTTGGTCGTGTGACCTTGACCTTTTATACAAATTTTCATTCCCCCTTTATAAGGATGCTCCACATAAAGTTTGGTTTTAATTGGCCAAGCGGTTTCAGAGAAGTAGATGTTTGAATATTATGGTCATAAACATGTATTTAGCCCCAGAGCACGGGCAGGCAACCCCTGGGGTCAAATTTTTTTTCATATACATACTCCCAGCAAGTTTTCCACCCTTTAATTACATTTTACTAATTTTTCCCATTCAAATGCATTAGCGACCTAAGTTGAACTTGCCGTAAAATAGGTCAAGGTCATCCCAGGGTCATGATTTATATAAACTTTGTAGAGCACCAGTCACTGATGCTTCACACCAATTTTCAAAATCATTGGACTTCTGGTTCTCGAGAAGATTTTTAAGGGTTTTTTCTATTTATAGCCATGGCGGCCATCTTGGTCATGTGACCTTGACCATTTATATAAACTTTCTTTCCCCTTTCCCAAGGATGCTACATATGAAGTTTGGCTTTGATTGGCCAAGCGGTTTCAGGGGAGAAGATGTTTCATTATTATGGAAATATACATGTATATAGTGCCGGGGCAGGGGCAGACAACCCCCCAGGGGCTAAAATTTTCCATTAACATTAATCTTCTGTCCAATTTGCCTATTCCCAGTATGTTTTGCCCATTAAATAACATTTTACCATTTTTTCCCATTCAAATGCATTGGCGACCTAAGTTGTCCTTGCCGTAAAATAGGTCAAGGTCATCCTAGGGTCATGATTTATATAAACTATGATGGGCTCGAGTCCCCGATGCTACATACCAAGTTTCATGGAAATCGGCCCACTGTTTCTGGAGAAGATTTTTAAAGGTTTTTGCTATTTATAGCCATGGCGGCCATCTTGGTCATGTGACCTGGACCATTTATATAAACTTTCCTTCCCCCTTCCTAAGGATGCTCCACATGAAGTTTGGCTTTGATTGGCCAAGCGGTTTCAGAGGAGAAGATCTTTGAAATTGTGAACGAAGGAGTCGACGGACGGACGCCGTAGCATGGGTATACTATAAGCTCACCTGTGAGCCTTCGGCTTAGGTGAGCTAATAAAAGGCCCTTCTCCTTTGCCGCCCCTAAACCCCTGTTAGTCTAGTCCAAATAATTATCTAAAAACCTTTAAAAAATTTTATGACAACACGCCCCTTCAGCTGCCACCAATTCGCACCAAATTTTCAAAATTTTTCGCGGGGGAGATCCCCCGAGCCCTCCTTACAAGAAGTGGGGCTATGCCCCCCCCCCCCCCCCCCCCCGCCCTCTCGTGCTCTCCCCCCTGCTCGTGCCTTCGGCACTCGAACAAAGCCTTTGGCGTTGGGCTTCAACATTACAAATTTCCTGGATACGCCCCTGGTCATTAATATTATTATTTTGAAAAAAGAAAGATAAAGGAGAAGACGAAAAAGCGGATAAGCTAGCAATCGGGCTCTACTTAATCCAGCCTCTGCAAATGTTAAGACAGTATAAAAACCATGGTTGAACCCTTTAACATGTATCCAGAAAACATTAATTGAAGAAAATGCATCACTGTTTCCGTATCGTAATATTTGCTATTCTATTTTTAGCTCACCTGAGCCGAAGGCTCACAAGGTGAGCTTATATAGTATACAAATGGTCCGTCGTCTGTCCGTCATCCACAATTTCAAACATCTTCTTCTCTGAAACCGCTTGGCCGATGAAAGCCAAATTTTATGTGGAGCATCCTTGGGTAGGGGGAACGAAAGTTTGTTCGCGGGATCTTGGTCACATGACCAAGATGGCCGCCACACCCATATATGGTAAAAACCACTCAAAAATGTTCTTCTCCAGAACCGGCGGGCCGATTTCCACAAAACTTGGTATGTAGCATCGGGGACTCCAGCCCATCGTAGTTTGCGAAAATGATGACCTTGGGGTGACCTTGACCTATTTTACGGCAAGGTCAATTTTGGAAACTTAAGCTTTTACACTGGAAAAAGTGAAAACCATGGATTTTTTTGATAACTATTGCAGCCTGAGACCTGAAAAGTGGTAGATGCAGAAAACTGATGGATTAGATGAAGGTATGTAATCAATTTAGGTCAAGGTCATCTCTTGACCTTGGCCGGTCTGTGGTCTAAACAGACTTTTCAAAGATTCTCCTCTGAAACCGCTTGGCCGATGAAAGCCAAATTTTATGTGGAGCCTCCATGGATATGTGGAACGAAAGTTTGTTCGTGAAAACCGGGTCACATGACCAAGATGGCCGCCACGCTCATATATGGTAAAAACAACTCAAAAATCTTCTTCTCCAGAACCGGTGGGTCGATTTCCACAAAACTTGGTATGTATCATCGCCGATGATTCATCGGGGACCCCAGCCCGTCATAGTTTGCGAAAATGATGACCCTGGGATGGCCTTGACCTATTTTACGTCAAGGTAAATTTTGGAAACATAGGTTACATGGGAAAATTTCAAACATCTTCTCTGAAACTGCATGGCCGATGAAAGCCAAATTTTATGTGGAGCATCAATGGGTAGGTGGAACGAAAGTTTGACCGCAAAGTCCGGGTCACATGACCAAGATGGCGGCCACGCCCTTATATGGTAAAAACCGCTCAAAACTCTTCTTGTCCAGAACCAGCGTGCCGATTTCCAGGAAACTTGGTATGTAGCATCGGGGACTCCAGCCCATCATAGTTTGCGCAAATTATGACCTTGGGATGATCTTGACTTATTTACGGCAAGGTCAATTTTCGAAACATAGGCTTTTACATGGGAAAAAGTGAAAACCATGAATTTTTTGAAAACTATTGCAGCCTGAGACCTGAAAAGTGGTAGATGCAGAGAACTAATGGAGTAGATGAAGGTATGTAATTAATTTGAGTCAAGGTCATCTCTTGACCTTGGCCAGTCTTTGGTCCATACACATCTTTTAAATATCTTCTTCACTGAAACCGTTTGGCCAATCAAAGCCAAATTTTATGTGGAGCGCCCATGGGTAGGGGGAACAAAAGTTTGATCGCGAAATCTGGGTCACATAACCAAGATGGCCACCACGCCCATATATGAAAAAAAAAAAACATTCAAAAATCTTCTTCTCCAGAACCGGCAGGCCGATTTCCGCGAAACTTGGTATGTAGCATCGGGTACTCCAGCCCAACGTAGTTATCACAAATGATGACCTTTGGGTGACCTTGACCTATTTTAAGGCAATGTCAATTTTGGAAACATAGGCTTTTACATGGGAAAAAGTGAAAACCATGGATTTTTTGATAACTATTGCAGCCTGAGACCTTAAAAGTGGTAGATGCAGAGAACTAATGGAGTAGATGAAGGTATGTAATTAATTTAGGTCAAGGTCATCTCTTGACCTTGGCCGGTCTGCGGTCTATACACTCTTTTCAAAGATCTTCACTGAAACCGCTTGGCCAACGAAAGCCAAATTTTATGTGGAGCCTCCATGGGTAGGGGGAATGAAAGTTTGTTCGTGAAAACCGGGTCACATAACCAAGATGGCCGCCACGCCCATATATGGTAAAAGCAACTCAAAAATCTTCTTCTCCAGAACCGGTGGGTCGATTTCCACGAAACTTGGTATGTATCATCGTGGACCCCAGCATAGTCATAGTTTGCGAAAATGATGACCCTGGGATGACCTTGACCTATTTTATGTCAAGGTCAATTCTGGAAACATAGGCTTTTACATGGGAAAATTTCAAACATCTTTTTCTCTGAAACTGCTTAGCCGATGAAAGCCAAATTTTATGTGGAGCATCAATGGGTAGGGGAAACGAAAGTTTGATCGCGAAGTCCGGGTCACGTGACCAAGATGGCCGCCACACCCTTATATGGTAAAAACCGCTCAAAAATCTTCTTCTCCAGAACCAGCGTGCTGATTTCCATGAAACTTGGTATGTAGCATCGGGGACTCCAGCCCATCACAGTTTGTGCAAATGATGACCTTGGGATGACCTTGACCTTGACCTTTTTTACGGCAAGGTCAATTTTCGAAACATAGGCTTTTACATGGGAAAAAGTGAAAACCATGAATTTTTTGAAAACTATTGCAGCCTGAGACCTGAAAAGTGGTAGATGCAGAGAACTAATGGAGTAGATGAAGGTTTGTAATTAATTTAGGTCATCTCTTGACCTTGGCCAGTCTTTGGTCCATACACATCTTTTGATTATCTTCTTCACTGAAACCGTTTGGCCAATCAAAGCCAAATTCTATGTGGAGCTTCCATGGGTAGGGGGAACAAAAGTTTGATGGCGAAATCTGGGTCACATGACCAAGATGGCCGCCACGCCCATATATGGTAAAAACCATTAAAAAATCTTCTCCAGAACCAGCGGGTCGATTTCCAAGAAACTTGGTATGTAGCATCGGGGACTCCAGCCCATCATAGTTTGCACAAATGATGACCTTGGGATGACCTTGACCTATTTTACGGCAAGGTTAACTTTCAAAACATAGGCTTTTACATGGGAAAAGGTGAAAACTTTGCATCTTTTGAAAATTATTGCAGCCTGAGACCTAAAAAGAGGAAGATGCAGAGAACTAATGGAGTAGATGACGGTATGTAATTAATTTAGGTCAAGGTCATCTCTTGACCTTGGCCAGTCTGTCGTCCATACACACTTTTCATAGATCTTCTCTGAAATGGTGTGGCCAATGTGAGCCAAATTTTATGTGAAGTCTCCATGGGTAGGGGGAAGGAAAGTCTGATGGCAGGATCTTGGTCACATGACCAAGATGGCCACCACGCCCATTTATGGTAAAACCACTCAAAAATCTTCTTTTACAGAAGCGGCGGGCCGATTTCCATGAAACTTGGTATGTAGCATTTGGGACTCTGGCCCATCATGGTTTACTCAAATGATGATAGTGGGATGACCTTGACCTATTTTAGGGCAATGTCAAGAGGAATTTATGGAAAAAATGTCCCCATATGGTTATCTGTCACTAGCCTGGGAACTATGTGCATGTTTTATGACCATAATACTCAAAACATGTCTGAAACCTTTTTGCCAAAGCCAAACTTCATATAAAGCATCCTTAAGAAGTGGGAACTAAAGCAGATATTAATACACCTTGTCACATGACAAAGCTGGCTACCATGCCCATATATGGTTAAAACCTTGCTTCAGCTACTATTGTCGCTGATGATGATATTTATCTTATATGACCCCCCCAAAAAAAACGAAGTTTCAAGGGCGGTATACTGTTTTCACGTCCGTTTATTCTGGTCTCTGCTTTCCATCCGTCCATAACACTTTGTTTCCTTAATATCTTGAAAACCTTTGGCCGGAATTTCATGAAACCTGGCAGACACAAACAAAATTGATGGAGCATATTAAATTTCAACGTCTTCGATCCCTACAAAAGATGCTTATCCTACTGTTTTTCACGCTCAGTAGATAAAATTAATGTCCATTTACGAAGCCGTTTGGATACATATTTTTATAAAGGAGAGTATTATATACTAGGCAAATTAAATTTAGCAATTTTCGTAACATTCGCCAGTCCCTGTACATAAGCAATAAAAGTCATATTTTGGAATATGGACGTAAGTGGTAACCTTTCGGTAAGACTTTCCAAGTGAAACATTTCTAAAAAAATCAAATCTTACGGCGATACTGACGTGACGTTACAATTTAAGACACATGATCAAAACTTGTAGGTCTACTTAAATTGGGAAACCAAAATCATGCTTAAGCAACTCTTTAGTCGTCAAAACAAAGGGAAACGTTTAAAACGTTTGGAAACAAAATTTTATCGCCGAGAAATTAAGATCGTAAGTTTTTGGATTCGACGTTTTTTCTTTTGCTCCTACGTTATAGCCTTACAGTTACATTTCTAACTGGAATTTCCTGAAAATCCCCAATGAGTTTAAATGCCTGATGCATACCGATATGTTAAAATAAAGAGAGTTTGCCAAATTCCCTATCCTGGCTTTATAACGTGAGCTTAAATAAAGAGTTTAACGTCAGCGTTATCTCACTAGCATGACGCGTTATGGCTCTGAATCTGTCAAGTGTTACTGACCACAGTATTGGCTGCATTGTGCTTTGTTTGTCTTGTTTTGTTTCTATAAAATCAACGGAAAACAAGTTACCCAAAATTAATGCAATTTCGACCTATTGACGACGCGTTGACGTCGTTTTTTGGCAGATAAAGTTTGTACAGAAAAAGCCCAATCTCACTTGTCACATAATCAACAACGTTCATAGAGAGGGTAAAAAAAGGATGGGCCTAATGGACTAAACAAAAGTCAGCTGTTTGCATTGTGTTCAATGGTTGGGAATTTTGCATCTACACCCTTGCTGTATTTGTTGGTTGTTCCAGAAGCCTCTTTAAAGGATGGCGTCTTGAAATTCATCTTATCATGTGCCGAAGACACTGTCCTTGTTATTTAAATTAAAGAAATGTCCAAAATTGCTCTGTGGTGATAAAAAATATATGTAACATCAAAAATTGCTAAATTTAATTTGCCTAGTATACATTAGTCCACACAAAATATGAAATTTCTGGGCCATATGGTTTCAGAGATTTTTTTTTATGTTTTTCCAATTGTAAGTCTAAGGGAGCTATTGACCCAGCACCCGTGTGGAGCCATTTCTGACCCCAGGGGCATGCCTGGCAGGATTATGTAAAGCTCCACATAACAATGCTCTATAGTCTATACCAAATATAGAAGCTTTGGCTGTTGTGGTTTCACAGATTTTTTCATGTATTTTACAATGTAAGCCTATGGCAGATAATGAAGCCCCCAGGGCGGGGCCTGTATGGACCCCAGGGCCACTGTTAGCAGGATTTATATAGAGGACCACTACACATTGCTACACACAAAATATGAAAGCTCTGGGCCTTGTGGTTTCAGAGAAGAAGATTTTTTATGTTTTTCCCATGATGCCCCCGGGGCGGGTCCCGTATGGACCCCAGGGGCACGGTTGGCAGGATTTAAAAAGAGGACCACTATACATTGCTACACACAAAATATGAAAGCTCTGGGCCTTGTGGTTTCGGAGAAGATTTTTTGTTTTTCCCATGACGCCCCCGGGGCAGGGCCTGTATGGACCCCTATAAAGAAGACCACTATACATTGCTACACACAAAATATGAAAGCTCTGGGCCTTGTGGTTTCGGAGAAGATTTTTGAAGTTTTTCCCATGACACCCCCGGGGCGGGGCCCGTATGGACCCCAGGGGCACAGTTGGCAGGATTTATAAAGAGGACCACTAAACATTGCTATACACAAAATATGAAAGCTCTGGGCCTTGTGGTTTCGGAGATTTTTTTATGTTTTTCCCATGAAACCCCCGGGGCGGGGCCCGTATTGACCCGAGGGGCAGGGTTGGCAGGGTTTATATAGAGGACCACTATACATTGCTACACATAAAATATGAAAGCTCTGGGCCTTGTGGTTTCAGAGAAGAAGATTTTTTTTATGTTTTTCCCATTGTAAGTCCGTTACCGTATGGACCCCAGGGGCACGGTTGGCAGGATTTATATACGAGGACCACTAGGTTTCGGAGATTTTTTAAGTTTTTCCCATTGTATGTCTATGACTCCCCGAGGCGGGGCCATTTTTGACCCCAGGGGCATGGTTGGCAGGATTTATAAGGAGGACTACACATTGCAACATACAAAATATGAAAGCTCTGGGCCTTGTGGTTTCGGCGAATTTTTTTTTATGTTTTTCCTATGACGTCCCCGGGGCAGGGCCCATATGGACCCCAGGGGCATGTTTGGCAGGATTTATAAAGAGGACCATTATACATTGCTACACACAAAATATGAAAGCTCTGGGCCTTGTGGTTTCGGAGAAGAAGATTTTTTTTATGTTTTTCCCATTGTAAGTCTATGGGAGCTATCTGCTGCCATGGAAACCAGAGTTCTGATCCGACCTGGCCCAAAACCTAACACAACCTTTCCCCCTCCTCAATGATGCTTTAGATAAAATTTGATCAGGATTGGCCTTGTTGTCTTGGAGATATTCAAGTTTGAAATTGTGGACGCACACACAGACGGATCGAAGTTTGAAATTGTGGACGCACACACAGACGGGTGCCGAATCGACTACTATACTGTAAGCTCACCTTGTGAGCCTTCGGCTCAGGTGAGCTAAAGAAGATTTTGGTGAAAGGTCATATTTCACGGTTTCACTAAATGTTTGGTGAGCCTTATCGGGAACAATGGTCCTTTGGTATTGACATGACGACTCTGATCATCGTGTTCTTGGGAAAATCTGAATACTTGGCTGTGATCGGCTCAACCCCCAACTCGGTGTCTATGGCAATGTCAGTCGATAGCTGACTAGCAAGGTCAAATTATAGATTTTACCCATGCTCAGATGTCTTTTCAACCATTATCATATTTCTCTGTGAAACAACTTTGCCAATCCAAACCATATTCTTATGCAACCCACAGAACCAGTCCAAAAATGGTGATGACATCTGGCCGTTTCCTTTGTTACAAAATTTGCCCTTTCTATTCTTTAAAATTGGTCAAGGTCAACCCAAGGTCATGATTTATACAATCTATGATGGGTTGGACTCCCTAATGCTACATATTGTTTTATTGAAACGGTCAACGGGTTCCAGATTTTTTTTAAGGTTTTTGCCATTGTCGCTGACAGGTAGCGCTTCACGCACTGACCTGTCGCAGTTGGCCAATGGGATCTGGGAAATTCATGCGGGATGCCCCAGCTTTCTTCGTGTGTAGTCTGTTGCCTAAATCGGCTATATCCCACAATTCAAAGCGTCAAATGCGAGAGATCAAGATGAGGTATCGTCTGATCTCGCGAGAATGGGTTTTTGCTATTTATAGTCCTGGCAGACATCCTGGTCATGTGACCCTGACCATTTATACAAGTTTTGGTTCCCCATTCCCAAAGATCCTCCACAGGAAGTTAAGCTTCGATTGGCCTGGTGGTTTCAGAGATGTTTGAATATTGTGGACAACAACAGGCGCCAGAGCATGGTTATATACTGTAATTAAGCTCACCATGAGCCTTTAGTTCAGTGAGCTAAAAATGGGGATTTTCTACCAATATTTGGGTGGTCTATCTAGGGTTTAACATTCCAGGGACAGCTACAGTTATGCAGAGACAGGTTTTAAAAGTTTCAGTTACAGATGTCACAACCATGGAAATCTAAAACACTGTATGCAAATCCTGACATTGTAGATGTAAATCATGTTGATTAACCTTTGGTGTGATCCAGCCCTCAGGATAGGACTCTGTGCTACTGTAAAAGATTTTTCTTCCCATACTGGTTAGCGGGGTGCCTCCTGTGGAACAGCTAGGTAATGAGAAAACCAGATTTTGCATATACGAAAACAAAGACGCAGGTCTTTTTCTTTTAGCTACATGGATAGTACAATCCCTATTCTTCTTAAATCCGAAATTTCAAGCTTCTAGCCTTTTTCTGTGATTGCACTGGTGAATTTGTATCAGACATAGTCAGAAACCATTAAGCCATTATCTCTAGTCACGGCTCGCTTGATTACCAAGACACAAGTGACAGAAATGGGCACAATACTAATAGCAGATACACAAACTTAACTGTACAAATCACCTAACACACCCACAAGCAGAACTTTGCATGCACGACTCAAAACAACACTGGAAACAATGTCATGCAAATGAACCAGAGGACCAATGGTCCTGTAAACGCTCACCTGAGAGTGAGATATATACCAATAAACTTGTTTGACTAGAATGGTAATATGCATGTATATAACCCCAGGGCAGGGTCAGAATAACCCCTGGAGTCAATGTCGTTTTCAAATCATAAAAATTCAGTCCATTTGCCAATTTACTGCAAGTTTTGCCCTTTAAATGACATTTTAACAATTTTCCCCATTCAAATGCATGGGCGACCTAAGTTGACCTTGCCGTAAAATAGGTCAAGGTCATCCCAGGGTCATGATTTATACGAATTTTGTAGACCTCCATTCCCAGATGCTTCGTGCCAAGTTTCAAGATCAGGCTTTCTGGTTCTGAAATTTTTAAAGGTTTTTGTTATTTATAGCCATGGCGGCCACCTTGGTCATGTGACCTTGACCATTTATACAAACTTTCATTCACTCTTCCAAAGGATGCTCCACAAAGTTTGGCTTTGATTGGCCAAGCGCTTTTAGAGAATAAGCTGTTTGAATATTATGGTCATTTAGCCCCTGGGCAGGGGCAGACCACCCCCTGGGCCTAAAATATTTTCATAAGCATAAATCTTCTTTCCATTTGCTCATTCCTAGCAAGTTTTCTGCCATTTAATGAAATTTTACTAATTTCTAGCTACTAATTTCCCCATTCAAATGCATGGGCAACCTAAGATGACCTTACTGTAAAATAGGTCAAGGTCATCTCAGGGTCATGATTTATATAAACTTTGTAGAGTTCCATCCCAAGATGCTTCATACTAAGTTTCAAAATCATAGGCCTTCTGGTTCTGAAGAAGAAGATTGTTAAAGGTTTTTGCTATTTATAGCCATGGCGACCATCTTGGTTGTGACCTTGACTTTCATTCCCTCTTGCTAAGGAGTTTTGATTGGTCAAGCGGTTGCAGAGAAGATGTTTAAATATCATGGTCATATGCGTGTATATGGTCCCGGGGCAGGGGCAGACCACCCCCTGGGGACAAAATTTTTTCATAAACATAAATATTCAGTCCATTTCCCCATTTCCTGCAAGTTTTGCCCTTCAAATAATATTTTACTAATTTTCCCCATTCAAATGTATGGGCGACCTAAGTTGACGTTGCCGTAAAACAGGTCAAGGTCATCCAAGGGTCATGATTTATATAACTTGTAGAGCTTGAGTCCTAAATGCTACATGTCAAGTTTCAAGATCATAGGCCTTCTGGTTCTGGAGGAGAAGATTTTTAAAGGTTTTTACTATTTATAGCCATGGTGGCCATCTTGGTCATGTGATGGCCATCTTGTTCATGTGACCTAGATCATTTATATAACTTTTCGTTCCCCCATCCCAAGGATGCTCCACATGAAGTTTGGCTTTGATTGGCCCAGGGGTTTCAGAGAAGATGTTTGAAAATGTGAACGACGACGGGCGGCAGAGCATGGGTATACTATAAGCTCACCTGTGAGCCTTCAGCTCAGGTGAGATAAAAAGTGTGGAAATGAAATCAGAGACCTAAACCACTCGGCCACCACAAACCAGACTCCTGATTGGCTTAATTTTAGTTGATTTAATGCTCCAAAGTCAACAGCTTAAGGAAATATCAGGTTGGTTATTTATCCTAGCCACACTGTTCATGGACAAGGTTCCCACAGGCTAATAACCAGAGAAAGTGCACACTTCTTTCACACACTGAGTGACAAATGCTCTTCTAGTGGAAGACGAAGAAAAATTGGCTTGAGACTAGAATACAAAGCCAAATGGTGAAATAAGTACAGGTGCAATGAATGTTGTGTTTGAATTGATACTTTAATGTTTGTATTGAGGCTTAACGTACAGGTCAACAATTTTTCAGTCATGTCTGGACAAAGCCAACGCTTCCTGGGTTTAACCAGCACTGTAGGGAGTAAATGTGTCTTGCTCAAGGACACAACATGGTGCCTGTCCCTGGCAACAACTATGGTCATGTGGGGATGTTGCCTTGATTTCAATGGACATTACCCAACATTAGGATGCTAGGACACTGAAAATGTGCTTGAAATTTAACTACCCTAGTAGTTTATGTATGGATGGTTTGACTTGAACCACCTTTCCTCGGCAGGCTCAGACTAATGTGGTTGACCAGTAATCAGATAGTCAGTAGTTGATAGTGTTGCCTTATAGGTCGAACAGATGAATTTTTGATTTCACATGCATCAAATTTGTGGCACAAGGCATTCAGGTCTTTGAATAAAAACAGTTTCCATGCTGGTATATATTTACAAAATTTTAATGACAAAGTTATGAAAAATGTTGTTTTTTTCATGATTAAGAAAATTTACACATGATGATAACATGATGACTAACTAAAAGATGCAAGTCATACTTTTGACGGCAGACTGGCAGTACAGTTTTACTTCAACTTTCTGTCTGGATTGTTTGGTTTATTTCTGTCAAAGAAAAATTATTTTGATATGGACTTGCATAAATGTAAGAAGCTCTATTAAGTTTAGTGTCATGATTATTCCATAGAAAATAACTTGTAAGTTGGTTTCAACTGGCTTAATTTTAACTGTCCTGTTGACTCAGATTTGTTTGAAATACATCTAGATTAAAATTTCACAACTGTAGGATTTCAGAAGCACATTTTGATTTCACCATATTTAATACAACATAGAAATTATCATTCCTTGAGAATGCCACTGGTGATCTGTGTCATTGACGGATGTGCAGGCTATTTCACCAGCAAATTCTGTCTTGTGAATTTTCTTGGTGTTAGTCCAACAGCTGTTATGTGACAAATTTAACACTTTGCATGTTTTGTGCCCAGGTACAAGTATTGATCTACCTCTGCATTTAGAGTATTACAACTTATCCTCATAAATACAGCAATACAAAGGCCTTCAAGCACACAGTAAAGAATGGACCGGACCAGCCTCATGCTTACTGTGTTCAAAAGCGTACGCTGTTTTCATGAGAACAGTGTAGTCTTTCATCAGACTAGTTTTATATCGGACTTCACCTATTAAACCCAAAGCAAAAATCATTGAATTTGTCACAGAGCTATTCAATCAATAACAAGTTCCTCTCTACAATGCAGAAGACTAGATAATAAAGAGTATCTGATGATTAAATTGAACGCTAATTTTTGTTAGTTCTTCATAAAAACCTATGTTGTGGGTACCCATTAGAATCCCCTCCGTGAGGCAATTCTAATAACAGTACCAGCAAAGCGGGTTTATGAGGAGATAAGCAAAATTTTTTCCTTAATCATCATTAAAATTCTTTATCTAGTGTTCTGCTAACTCTGACACCATGTAACATGTTTAGTCCTTCATCTCTCCCTCTTCATCCTCCTCCTCTACACCTCTGACATACAGAACATTGTTACACCTACGGAGAGAAAAAGATGCATGTCACTCAGTTTGTTATACATATTGATATATCGTATTTTTTAATGAATACTAAATAGTCAATTTTCTTAGACATGCTAATTCAAAACTGCATCAAAATGCACAGCTTGATGTGTGAAGTAAGCCCAACACTTTAAAATAACATATATGTAAGTAGAATACATGTATATGGAAGATGGTCAATTATCTTTGGAATAAAAAAAAACCCATACACCTATATCTCAAAAATTGGGTCCAGGGATTTTTTTCAGGTGTCTCAGGGGCCGAAATAAGGCCCCATTCCCAATTGAATTTAGGTAACTTTTTTTCCCAATTTGGAGAAAAAAATCCTCAATCACTACAGAAAATAATTTTCAACAGTGCCATACATTGTATAATTCAAACTCTGCTGTTTGAAATGATGTTTAATTTTGATTCAAAGTTATTATTTAATCATTCTTAATGAAAAACCTTAGGTAGCTATGTCACCACCCACAAACTGGGCCTATTGCCACAAAAAGAGGGCCAACTTAGAGCCTAATCCCACAAATTTGGCCAATGAACACACTTTTCTTCATATCATCAGAATTATACACAAATCTTACAAATAAAGGGTCACCTACTGTGAAAACTGGTTAAATGATGATGTATTGTTGATTACTGAAATAGCCCAGTTTGTGGGAATAGCACAATACTGCCTAGAAATTGGGGCCCAGGTTATCGGTCAGAGACATAACCTAAACAGGTTATAAAAATAATAACTGACTCATAACTGAATCAAGTTATATTTTTTTAAAGTTTTGCTTAAATAACTTGTTTAAGTTATTCACCCATTTTTCACCTTCCAATTGTAGCCTAAGCACAATTTTCATGGGCAAGTGGACAATTTTCTATGAAAGATCTGTTACATAACTTTATGACCAGCCAATAAAATTTACTACGCATCGTCTAGAAAGTACTACGCAGGGGGTCTAAAGTTCATGAAAAAACTTACTTTATAACCTATTTAAGTTATTTTGTAATACTTGCAACTTTTACAAAATAACTTTTAAAATGAGTTAAACAAAGAAAAGTTAACTCTCACAACCAAGAAAGGGAGATAATTTTAAATGCTTTTATAACTTGATTCAGTTATTATTTTTATAACCTGTTTAGGTTATGTCCCTGACTGGTTATGGGAATGACGTTACATTCAAGTGGAAACTCAATTGGCCCTGTTTGTGGGACTGGCCCATTTTGTGTCTGACATATCAGAGTTCTCGATAACTCCAATCTGGGCGTATTTTTACGCGTGTTTTTCGTTTCGTACGCCTAAAATTCACTGCCATGGATTCTCGCTTACGCCATGTTTTTTTCTGGTGACGCGTCCAAAACTTTCCATAAATTATGTACCGCGGAAAGATCAAGGCAGAATAGCCGCAAGACATTGTTCAAAGATCAAGCAAGTGACTGACACGTGCCACTGATGTGGGGAAGCAAGTAGGCGTGAACTAATTGTGCCCTTATCCAATCAGAGCGCAGTAAACTGACAATCAAGTTTTTGTTGATGGAGATTGACAGGTCAATTTTCACGGATCACAAATTTGTGTCGATTCAATGGATGTTTATTGTCAGGTCCTTATCTACACAAAGGGATGATAGGAAAACAAGATTTTGTTGAAAAATAATATTAGCGATCATTGAAGAAAGTGTTAGCAGATCTATATGTTCCTTCTAATTTCGGTATGAAAACTCTCTACGGAATCGGAACAATGTACACAATGGAGAGTAGGGCTGAGTATCGCCCACTAAAACTGCATCGCGATATATCGCGGTACGGGAAATGCATATCACAATGCGTATTGAATATAGACACATACAGTGTTATTGTTTACATTATTTGACCTTGACCTCGATGACGTAGTGCGCGTTGCATTGTGGTTGAAACTTTCACTTCCGGGTGGCAAAACCATTTCCGGTTCAATGTTGTTTACATACATTAATTAGAATCTCGGATCCAAAACGTGAAATGTGTGGTGCAATTTCAATAATTGAACGATGATGACCTCTAAATATAAAATTACGAATAATTTTTGGCATTTGAATCCATTGATTTGTTTGCTGTTTTATAAATAATTTCATTTTTCACACTTTCTTGAGCGTCTCAAGTATCCTAAATGATGTTTGAACCGCGCGCACAAAAATATGCATTAGGCCTACTTAGATATTCTTTATAATTAATTAACAATTTGCACAAACCCCACGAGGCCACGTCTCTGCAATCAGACTGAAAAATCATTCATAATAAAAAAAAATTAAAAAAAAGGTAATAAACAATTAAATATATAAATAGTGAAAAGTGCATTCATCTTAGCTCGTTTTATGAATGAAAGTTTCTTCTTCTTTTATACATCAAAACATTACAGTTCATTACACATTCATTGGTCTGATGTCGCTTTTTGCCACCCGGAAGTGAGAAAAGGTCATGTGATGGTCACATGACTTACCTGTATTTTATAGACCACGTGGTTTGTGACGTATTGTTTGTACCTGTGTATATCGTACAAACAGGAAAGTCAATTTTCAATTTCTTATCGAAGCCAAAAT
Source organism: Rugalucina vietnamica (assembly GCA_964017185.1). Taxonomy (NCBI): domain Eukaryota; kingdom Metazoa; phylum Mollusca; class Bivalvia; order Lucinida; family Lucinidae; genus Rugalucina; species Rugalucina vietnamica. Next base: position 41,465,995 of record OZ024875.1, read on the forward strand.
TTGTTGCACTAGAATGGGAATCAATTTTACAACATTTGTAGTACATCTATGACTGATATTATTGTAAACAACATGCAAAATTTTTATGCGACATCAGGTTGTTTTAAAGTGCCGAAATAGATGTATGTTCCAAAAATAACCACATGATTGACAGCTCAACAGGGGAGGCAAATACGCACATGTATTGGACTGGTTTCACGCTAATTACCTGTAAAAATTAGATAGCAGGACCGATTGTAAATACACAGTCTGTGGTTGTACTCGTTTGGATTATTTTGGGTGTTAGTATAAAACCCGGACTGTGTTACGATATACCGGAATCCTTGTATGGGCGTACCGGTATACCGTACCGCGAGCACCGTACCGCAGTATACCGATATATTGGTATATCGTTACACCCCTAATGGAGAGATCGTTTTCTGGTGCGATTTGTGTTTTTTGCATTCATTTCCAACCCTATTTGCATAGAAATTCTCTGAATGAGAGAATGTATCACAATTTCAATTGCCTTTAAGAAATTCCGAATGAGAAATTGGCAGAAAAGAAGAGAAAAAACCCACCTTTCTACCGCCACGAAAACTTATGACATTACATCGGTCCCCTTAAAACACAGGCATATTTTTTATAGAGCAGTCTATGGCATCGGTATTGGCCTGAATTGCCTTCATGTGTAATAAAAAAAATACTCATTTATAAATTTTGGCTGCTTCAACTTCAGTAAAGTTGACTGAATCTTATCAATTTATATTTTGCGACGTCTGGAAAATCAAGTATTGGCTTTTGTAAAAAAAAAAAAAAAAAAAATTTTTTTTTTTTTGTTTACAGAATGTACAAATTTTAGGTGGAATCCTAGTTGAGAAAAAAGTTATTGAAATATATTTATAAGGTAAAACTCCAAGTTTTCTTGGTCAAACTCCAAGTTTTCATTTCTGACTCCAACTTTTTCCAGTGATGGATTCTTAGAATCCTGTTTTCAAAATCCTAGTGAGAACTCTGCATATGATACAATTGGATTGTCTTTAAAAGTACAAGTATGTAAATGCAACATTGATAATCTGTTCAAATCGTATAAAATTGAAAATGGTCAGAACTAGTATGTAGTCCGCGCCATGTATGCTAGTAGCACCTTTTTTGTTGATGTTGTTGTTTATTTGACCCCCCCCCCCACCCCATTGGGGCCTCTAGACAATGTTTATATGCTACTGACTGACCATCTGATTAACCACTCAAGTCAACCATTCATATAAGCCTTATAGTAAAAAGATAGGCTTAGTTGGGTGGTATATTTGAAGCACCTTTTGGATGTCATGACGTCCTAACTTTTGGGTAAAAGTCCCATTAAATGGAGGCAACTTCCTGGCATGACCATAGCTGTTGACTGGGACGTTTAGCATCAATTCAAACAAACAAAACTTTTTTGTTTTACTGTGTGGATATTTTTTTTTTTTTTCGTTTGTTTGAATTGGTGCTTAATGTCCCAGTCAAAAGCTAAGGTCATGTAGAGACAATGCCTCCATTTAAAGGGACATTCACCCAAATGAGAATGTCATGACATCCAACAAGTGCTTAAAATATAACGATACGCGAAAGCCACAAAAGGCTTATATGTATGATGACTTGACTTTAACCTCTTTGCCTGGGCAGGCTCAAACCAGAGATCAGGTGGTCAGTCAGTAGTGTATAAGCTTTGCCTGGAGGCAGAAGCATCCCGACCTCTAAATTTTTAGAGCACAATGAATGGAGGCCCATATTCCCACCCAGCCACACCGATAATTTTGTTTTGTGGATTACAAATATCAATATACCTGATTAACACTTCCCCCAGATTCCCAGTCAACGCACCATCTATCAATTCTTCAGTGTTGGCCAACTGGAAAACAAATTAGACTTAAGCAACTTATAAACAGTACATTATTCAAAATCTTAAGACTTCTGTTGAGCAAATGGAGATATGATTTCACATGAAAACATTTTTTTAAATATATTTTATTTCTAAAATAAAAGCTATTGATGCCGATCTGCCCTCGGTTGTATTTAATCTAAAAATGAATATACATGTGACAAATCAATTTGATGGGACTTTGCACATCACACTTCACAATATGAAATCTTTAGCTATGTATTTACACTGAACGCTGACACTGGAGTGGTATTATATGAGCCACTGCATGAGAAAACCAACAATCTGCATAGGCGAAAAAAAAACCCAGATCAGCTTCGCAGTAACTGCAAAGCTGATCAGCGCCTTTGTTTTCGCCACACGTATTGTACTATTCCTCTTCTACTTATATCTAAAGTTTAAAGCTTCTAGCTTTATGCTGTGACTGTACATTTCGGTTTGTGTCAGACCTGTTCCGAAACCCAAATTGTTGGGTTTTCTCATGAGAAGGCTCATATGACAAACTCGCATGGTAATCAGGTAATGTAACCATACCACTTTATCTGACTGACCTGTAAATTCATGTAGCCATCAACAGAGACCAGGTATCCTTTATATTCCATACCCCACTTCAGTTTCACCAGTACTGGTTTCCCTGTTAGGCCATTAAGGAATGGCTTTGGGTTCATAGGCAAAGTCTGAAATACAAAGCTGGTTATTCAGGACATGGCAATAAGTAGTGATGGGCCGATGATCGATTATAATCGATAGTCAGTTGGTTTGGGCTTCCGATAGAGACAATCGATAGTAAAATGCAGCAATCGATTGTAATCGGTTTCAGTACTCTGGAAGTAGAAAATTTTACTTTATGCATTTTATATTTGCCAATTTTTAGGTTAGCTAAAAATTTCAAAGTATGAGGTACACGCCTACCAAACGATCAAATACTTCCCCACTGGTGCATATAGGAAAATCGATTCGATTGTAACATGGTGAAGGATTAGATGACACAAAAAGGTAAACACGCTTTGCATACTCTGTATTTTTTGCGCAAAATATTTTTTTTAAGGAAAGAAGTCAAAAATCGGGGAATACGATTCCCCGTAATAATGACTTCTACGCTTTCTATGACAAGCTGAGGTCAAATGCTTCGCGCATTTTGGTTTAATTCATCAAAAACTACATACGAGTAGCTAGAAGACATTGAAAACTCGCGAAAACTGATGATAAATAGGAAGCTAATTTAATTCTGAAGCCGGTCACAAGTTCTAACGGCTATCACGCACACACGGCATGCACAAACAGGTATATTTTGGAAGATTATTTCAGCTGATAATGTAGCAGGACCGAGAAAACCCCGAGGGAACTGCCGAAAATTGTCGGTCAACAATTCGATCTATAAAAATGATAATGAAAATGTTTGCCAAAACAAAATCTTTAACACGCCTCTAAAAGTCTGGAAATGCATAAATGTTCTTCAATTCGTGCTTTTCTGATCATATAGCACCGGCGACCAATGTGGGTTTCATAATTAGTCGTACTTGCAATGAAAATTCATATCAGCTCCAAATTTGCAGGTGCATAGGCTTTCTCTACAAATAGTATGCTTGCTTACCATTTATATGGCCTCGAACATGTCCAAAATACCATTTTACGTGTTTTTGATTTTCTTTTCAGCTATGGAATGCACTCCTGGTCGATTTTCTCCGGTGAAGCATTTGATCGTCCGGTGAAAAATTCGATCGTTGAATGTATATGTCTTGATTTAAACGCCCTTTCTTAGTGTTGCCGCACGTATTGTAATCATAACAGACAAAACTCTGATTTAAATAGACAATGTCACGCTGCATTGTCTCACTATATCTTTAATACATGAGTTATTGATCCAATTAGCGAGCAGCGTTATTCTTTAAACGTGCAATCTGTGATCATGCTATGATGAACTGATAAACTCTCGATGGATAGAAACAGCAGCTGTTGTTTCGAGGACGATATCTTACATATTCACAACGCACTGAAATGATCCTGCCATTTTAAGAAACCAATTCCTTCGAATACATAATACAAACTTCTTTGTTGACAGTTAAGCTTAAATTTTTGCGACAGGTTTATGGGGTTTTAATCCAATCATGAGTGATAACTACGCTGCCTTCTTTAATTGCACGCCGGTGGGTCAGGCGTCAGACTCTATGATGGCACCGACTTAATCTCTAATGTCCTCGTTTTTGATTCAACATGGCGGTTATCATGGTATATGTTTGTCCTTGATGATTCATTGACTAGATGGAGATTCACCACTAGGACAGAACAACTAACTAAATTTTATGAACCGCTACAGAAGTTTAGGGGTAGAATATGGCCATGTAAAGTACATTTAAACCCGCCAGTAATTTGATATTACTGATCGTTCCAAGGCGATACGTCTGTGGAGGTTATATGTGTTTTTATTTTTATTTGTTTTATGTTTTGGAGTAGAATTTTATGCTGCTTGAACCTTATGTACGTATTCCTAGTTTTAGTGAAGTTCGTGGCCGCCTGATGTCAAATAGCTGCTCACTCGGCTTACGATAAGTTTTCTAAGTATAAGTACCTGAGTGTCAATTTAGTCTTTTCCCTCCTCGGTTTTTGGGGTGGGAATTCCTTTTCCTTTTCCTTGTTTAATAGTGCCAGGTTAATATAGAAAGGGTAAAAGTAGGCAACGATCAGGAAAAGGCGCAATCAGAAAGTAAGTCCCACCCCAAAAATCCAGGTGGGAAAAAAATAAATTTCCGAGGTTGGAAAAACCTGGATTTTAAATTGGTTCCTGCAAGGAGCTCCATTTCGCACTTTTTTGTTTTCTTGACATGACATGATTATATACATAAGAACATATAATACATATATACATATTGAGCTGTGGAAATGTGACTTGCTCAAGGCCACAACAGACGACGCCCCTGACGAGGATCGTACCGGGGACCCTTCGGCCCAAAGTCCGATGCGCTACCAACTGCGCCAGTCCGCTCATGGATTAAAGATATAGTGAGACAATGCAGCGAGACATTGTCTATTAAAATCAGAGTTATGTCTATTATTACTACAATGCGTGAGACAACACTATGAACATGCGTTTAACAGACATACACAATCCCCGATCGAATTTTTCACCAGACGATCTAATGCTTCACCGGAGAAAATCGACCAGGAATGCATTCCAAATATGAAAAAAAAAAAATCCAAAACACTGAAAATGATATTTTGGACATGTACGAGGCCATAGAAATAGTTAGAAAGCATACTATTTGTAGAGAAAGCCTTTGCAGCTGCAAATTTGGAGTTGGTATAAATATTCACTGCAAGAACGACTAATTATGAAACCCATGTGTATCGCCGGTGCTATATGATCAGACAAGCACGAATTAAAGAACATTTATGCATTTCAAGACTTTTTGAGACGAGTTAAAGGTTTTGTTATGACAAACATTTTCACTATCATTTTTATAGATCGAATTGTTGACCAACAATTTTCGGCAGTTCCCTCGGGGTTTTCTCGGTCCTGCTACATTGTCAGCTGAAATTTCCTTCAAAAATATACCTGAATGTGCATGCCATGTGTGCGTGATGGTCGTAAAAACTTGTGACCGGCTTCAGAATTAAATTAGCTTCCTATTTATCATCAGTTTTCGCGAGTTTTCAATATCTTCTAGCTACTCGTGTGTAGTTTTTGATGAATTAAACCAAAATGCGTGAAGTATATGACCTCAGCTTGACACCACAAGCGTAGAAGTGAATATTACGGGGAATTGTATTCCCCGATTTTTCACTTTTTTCCTTAAAAATGTATTTTGTGCAAAAAAGATAAGAGTATGTAAAATATGTCTACCTTTATGCGTCATCTAATCCTTCACCATGTAACAATCGAATCGATTTAACTATATGCACCGGCGGAGAAGTATTTGATCGTTTGGTAGGCGTGAGGTAGATGTCACACACCACTATGTTCTAGAAGTCTTAAGTTGGCATATATAGCTCCATTGGAGAAATTTCTTTTTTTTTTTCATTTTCTTCAGAATATCAGAACAGTATATATGTAGGTAAAATTTTCTAAATGCATTACATCTTATGTTCATGTACGAGGGGAAAGCAAAAAGTTCGTGGACTTTCTTAATAACTTTTATAATTGACGTCCGATTGTTTTCGTATTTTCACAAGTGTAATAATGGTCTATTGTCGACATTCATGTAAAATGTTATTTGTCGAATCTTATTTTTGATTCGTCAAATTACATCGACAAACACGTGGGGTGTGCTACCCCGGAGCACGCCGTAAAATCTCTGTTTACGTGTTTATAAATATAAAAATATTTTAAAAAATGTCATTTCTAAATCTCCTTAAATTATGGAAATATTGATAATGATGTAATTCGGCTTGAAATGTGAAATTGCAGTTCTCGCATTCGAAAGACAAAGCTATAGCGACACTTTTTGAAAGACAAGTCTAAGCAAAAATTTAGTAAAAATGACGTTACTAGTAAATGGCGGAAACTTGCACATCGATAAAATTTGTGCGAGACTTCCGAAAAACCTACAGAAACGTCTGATTTGTTACAAACAGCTAGAGACAAATCAGAACTGAAGCATTCAACAGTGTTCAATGATGTGCAAAGTGTTAGTCACAACGAAATAGCTGTTAAAAACAACAAGTAAGCACAAAAATCTACGCGAACAGCTTTCACGTCATGGCATGCCCCGTATAATCCTAGCGTCTGTCGCAAAAATTGTCATAAAAACTAAATTTTTCTAGCGATTTGCCTTAAACTTTCTACTGTAATCCTTCACGGATGGGGAATAAATATATGAAAATTTGCTTGAAGTCGAATGAGAAATAATGTTTTTATAGAAACTTTTGACTCCGCCAGCGTATACAGAAAACCGGTTGGCAAATGACGTTAACGTCTTGGCGTGCTCCGGGTAGCGCTAACACGCATTAAACAAATTACCATAGAAACGATGTTTATCAAGCGATTTGTCTGAAACTTCCTATGCTTGTTTGTATTAAATTGATCGCAAACATACGGTAATTTCAGAGAAATCGCATATATACTTTTGATTTTATTGACAAAGTCCACGAACTTTTTGCTTTCCCCTCGTAAGTGGCATTGTTCGAAATAGATATTCACAACTGACAGAGACTTAAGGGTGCTCTCTCCTTGACACCTCAGTCTGCTCATAAACATATGGGCAATTGCACAATATACAGCTGGTTGAACCGATTGCACAATCGATAGCTAGTTGGTTTAGTCCTTCCGATTATAAACCGATAATCGATAGCAATTTCAAACAGATTGCCCAACACTAGCAATAAGAATACTTGTTTAAATATACATACTACTGTACAGATATTTTCTCTTTTAGCAGCATTAAAGCTTGAATCTTATGTTAACTGTTGAAAATAAAAGCAATTTAAAAAAAAAAAATTGTTGTCAAGAAGTACCTAATTGTCAATTAGTTTCCCACCCGGCACCCCGGTTTTTGGAGTGTGAATTTCTTTCTGAATGCGCCTTTTCCTGATCATTGCCTACTTGTACCTTTTCTTATTAATGCGGACAGGCGCATATAAATTATAATAGTTGATCAGATTTGAGGACCTGTATTTTTGCCCATCACCACTTGTAGGGAGGTCGGCGGTTGACATTTTTCCGATAATGCCTTCTGGCACAATGTAAAATGGTACATTTTCAAAGCATTATCTTTTTATTCAAATGACATCAAAATCAAAATTAAATGATACCAAATGAAAGAAAAATGTTTAAACTTACAAATTAGTTATTAAATTAGTTTCAGTTTATTGATTTTATATATATTTTGGTCAGTGGAACATGACCCGTTTTTCGGAGGTAAACATGACGGCCATTGGATTTCAGTTTTCTTGGCTATCATGTGACTTTTTTAAACTTTTGTTATTTTACATCTGATTGGTTTTCTTTAAATATCTTGATGGATATTTATAGATAAAAGGTCAATCTTTAACCTGATATGCAAATTTTTCATCCTGGCACTTTGTTTCCATGGATGTCATTGGATTGAAAATTGCCTATTTTCAGACATGGAAATTCCATACTTTGAAGAATGGGAAAAAGGCAGAAGTCCTCCAAATAGTCAATGAATATTCAAACAATGACATCATGCTAAAATTTCTATTTTAAACCTTAGCGCACATGTCCCGCAAGAAGGTCAAAGACACCCACTGTCTCCATTCCAAATACATGTGGCGCATCAAAAATGCCGGGTACCAGCTGTGTATATTGATCGATAAAATGGCAGAAAAAGTAAGCAATAATAGCCCAAAAACACTTTTTTAAAATTCAATAACTTCATCATTTTTTCATGGATTTTCAAAATTCAAACTGCTCCTTGTTTCAAATGATCTTCTGCATCTATTGGTGTGCTTAATTTAATTATTTTTTAAAATTAGGGAAACTCACCGACCTCCCTACCACTTGTGTAATAGTTGGGAACAGACATTATGGCTGTCACAATTGGCGAAATCATGACTAAGAACGTCCGTGAAGACATCCCACTGACAGACTGAACACTGAAGCATTCAGCACTGCAGTACCATACATACACTGAAAGGTCGTAAGCTTTTTTGAAAAGCTTTACTTGTCTATCTGAAACACACAGGTCACGAAAACGACACTGGCTATCCGCACGACGGTCGTGCCGATAATGCCGCTTATCGGCACGACCGTCATGCCGATAAGCGGCGTTATCCGCACGACAGGGAACTCGATATCCAAATGTTAAAAATGTTTAGAAATGGATACATTTTAACTTGATAAATATATTACACTGGCTTCAAAACTGAAACAGAATATTACACATGCAGGATTTTTTTACTTTTTAATTAACAAAATTGTTATTTTGCTGAAATTGGTTTACCTGTGAATTTACCTGTAAAAATCACTCATGCGTATGCGTAAATGAGAAAGTAATTATCGTGACCTAAATAATAAAATAATGTGGTAATCCAAAAGAATGAACCACCTTTAATTTTATTAATGGGGTATTGAAACATTTCAGTTACACAATTTAAAAAAATCAGTTACACAATTAAAAAAAAAAAAAAAAAAAAAAAAAAAAAAACAATGATAATATTTTTCTCCGCTGTTAGAAATCTACTGTGATTCAGTTTACATCCAGCTGGATTAATCAAATCAAACTAGTTTTCGTATTCATAATTAACAAAAATGTTAATTTCGAATGCATCTCAATAGCTTAACACATAATTAATTTATTTAATGACAAATTAATAGTTTAGTGCATACGTAAGCTTGTTAGAAAATCTTATACTCCCGTCGTGCCGATAGCCATTACCTGTAGCATTGGCTATCCGCACGACGGTCGGGCCGATAACGCCGCTTATCGGCACGACCGTCGTGCGGATAAGGCAGCTTATCGGCACGACCGTCGTGCGGATAGCCTCAGCCCACGAAAACACATGACAATAGCAGCAATATACGAATTGAATTAAGTTAACGACATCTAATGTAAACAATAAATAGGACGTGACATGGTCAATTGCAAGAAATTCATGAAACGCTAACCGCCATAATTAAGATTGTAGTTTTCAGGGATTTTCCCTTTCCAAATATTACACGCGCCGGATTCGAGCGTGGTCAAAACGTATGCGCATGCGTAGATGTAAATATGTTAAATAAAAAATAATAATTATTTTATAGACGAATTCTTTTTTGTTTAGCATTTCCCACTCAGGCTCACCTATAATAGTCTCAAAAATTACACTTTTTTACCCATGTTTAAAATATTTCATGCGAAAATCAGATGGTTCTATCTTCTGATACTGAGTCGATCAATTTCTGAACATCACCTCAGGTGTGGGGTGGGTGGCTAAATTTAGAATTTAGTCAAGGGAAAAGAAAACATTTGGGGTGGACCATTAGAACTATTTACAAGATATAGATGAGAGGCATACTAAAACGCATGCCTCTCTTGGCTAATGATTTAAATAGAAGCCTTAAATTCCTCAATGGTCTTAGATAGGACCACTGAAGAAGGGAGACTATTCCAAACCGGAATAGTTCTGGGGGGAAAAGGAATTTGTCAGGGCATCACTATAGCCAAATGGTCTTGTGTATTGTGATTCATGTGATGCCCGAGTACGCCTTAGATTGGGTGCCGGGGTCAGGTATTTGTCTTTATCAAGAGACACTGTACCGAAGTGTATCTTGTAGAAGGAGGTTAAGGATGACCGCTCCCTGCGGGAAACCAGGGATTGCCACTCAAGTTCGTCTAGCATTTCACCGGGTGCGTTCCTTTACCGGAATGGACCGGAATGGCCATAATTACCGGAATGGACTACCGGAATGGACATTATGCTATGACTTTGGGTGCTGTAAATGTAATCTATCTGTATAAAATGCGCTTCTGTAGTCAAATGTAGAATTTGCATAAGATAAAATTCATCTCAGTATAGCAAAATTGACTTCCCAGGGTGATTGGGGGGGGGGGGGGGGGTAGCTCAGTGGTGGGGTCCGGGGTAGGGCCACTGTTTAGGCTGAGCGAGTTCATTATCAATCACACGCCAGCTGAACGCCCAGTAATGGCCACTTGTTTACACGCTGTTGTCATGGGGACAACCAATCAAAAGTTGTTTACATGACCTGAGTCACGTCACAGCCTTTACGATAATCGGATTTTCTATTTTAAGAAAGGCTTCCCCCACTGAATCGGCTGCATAGCATAGATATTTGAGAACCTCGTGGGAAAACCAATAATGTGTTTTGATCAGGTCCGACAAAAACCAGCCTGTACAGCCGCAGAAGACAGCTAGAAGCATGAAATTTTGGATTTTATAAGAAGAGGAATTGTGCTATCCGTGAAGCGAAAACAAAGGAGCTGATCAGCTTCGCGGTTACCGCGAAGCTGATCTGCGTCTTTGTTTTCGCCTAGTCTACGCAGATTGTTAGTTTTCCCACGAGGCGGCTCTTTAATGATGCTATTGTAACAGCGAATTATGTGTTTGTAGATCATTGGCGGCACGTGGTAAAAGAAAAACAGGCTTGCTTATTAACGGTTTACAATAGTAGTAGAAATAGCTATATCCACATATTGAAAAAAAAGCACACTCGTCTTTTGAACTACGAAAGATTCTTCTGTGTCTTTTATATTCTGCGGCACACGTCGGCTTGTATACGACCAAATGCCCCTTTTTCTGTGTTATTTGTCGAGCAACCACAGCGTCTATTAAAATAATACATAAACCTGTCATCTCTTAATTACCTGATTCTAAACACACATTAGATTTTCAGAAAAAAATGGTGATAACGCTCCATGTAGTGTTAATATGTTCAATTGATAGTGACTTTTTAAACTGTTGGCTTTTATAGCTCTAGTTCGAGATGGAGGTTGAGGAAAGAAAGCGAAGCTGGTCTGCGTCTTTGCTTTTGCATATATATTCAAAACGTTTGGTTTTTCATGGCACTGCTCAATTATATGTTCAGATACGGGTTCGATCATCGAACTTGTTTTTAAAAGTTGTATGCTGCAAACCATTCATAATTCTATGACCAGTTTCTATTATATGTACAGGCTATGTTTAAATCTACCATCATTTGCAGTAATATTCATTGTACAACTGTGGAATCATAAATTCAACAATTACCGCACACATGCCTATTTCTGCTGTTAGATTTGTGCTAAAAGAAACAATGAACTGGCTAATTGTTTTCAACACCTAATATGGTTTCATTGATAACGACATAGCTACACATCTGCGAGCAGACAACAACAGTATAATTATAGTATTGGGATATCGCAGCTAAAATTATTACATCCACGAATGCTTGGATGTAAATATTGGCGTGCAGCTGTCCGCTTGTGTTATTGGATTTTTCAAATCCGACACATGCACAGTGGAGCAGTCTACGCGCAATAAACGAAACGGCCCAATAAAAATTCGTTCAAAATTTTGACATATTTTAGTTACATCCAATATCCAATATGTCTGCGCCCATTGAAAGAAACTAGAAACAAAAATGGTCCAAACTTAACCATTACAGAGTTTGACATTTGATAGAGTTATGGGTGTTGTTTGGTAAATAGCAGAATTCGAATTTTGTCCATACCAACATGGGCATAAATTATTAAGAAAAACAAACTTTCCTATACGCTACAAGTATAAGCTTTTAAAATAGCTGGACCACCGACTATTCTATCTTGCTAAATCTTTCATCTATAGGGTGAAAAATTTCTCAGTGTTTGTTTTCCCAATTCAGCATGTGTGGACAAACTTCTCCAGCAGAACTATCAGAAACTGCCTACTGTCTACACACCATCTTCCAGAAACTGCATTTTTTCAAAATCTCATTTTTCTGAAAGACCTCAAGAAAAATATGACCATATCACCATTTCCCAAAAGTCTTAAAACTGTTACAAAAATTTTGAAAATCGGTCATCAAATAAAAATTTTATGCCAGAAAATATTTTTGAATAGGGCTTTTTTCCATTGTAAAATTGCCAGTAAGGGAAGTAACTATTTTCTCGGAAAAAAAATCTAAATTGATTATTTGTCAAGTAAAATGCACCAAACCAAAACAAAATTGTATTGTATGCATAGCTGAGTGCCTAACTCTTAAAATTATTCCATAGATTTGCTTGAGTTTCAATTTTAAGGTGTTTGGATTACCTCCCTTGAACATGCAAAATGCCTAATCAAAATGATTTTTGGGCATATTTTTTTTTTTTTTTTATTTTATTAGTGAACCAATTTTCAAATCTTTTGTGGCACTTTTTAGGACTCATAGGTTGCAAAACTATAACATGATCATAATTTTCTTGTGGTGTTTCAGAAAAGTGAGATTTTGAAAAATGCAGTTTCTGAAAGATGGTGTTCAGACAGAAGAGTGTCTGTTAGGGTGTATGCCTGTATGACAGTGTCCAAAAATAGAATAACTTCAAAAAAAAAAAAAAAAAATCCCTAAATTTATGGCTAGCCCTACGGATTTTTACTGCAGTTTTGGGAAGGAACCCTAGGACACGTTGATTTGGGAAATTTGTTGGCATTTAATATTATAAACTGCAAAACCTTTCCTTCATGATTTCTCTAGCAGTTCACTTGAAATATTAATGATATCACTACCTTAGCCTTACAGGCATGGTAGAGATTGATAGGGATAGGGCTATCTTTTTAATGTAACACTTGACATGTGAATCACTATCGGGCGGCCCCTGTGGCTGAGAGCACTGATGATATTTCATTACCACACTTAACCATTTCGATCATCTCACCGATGTGTCTGGTGTGGATTCGAGCCCCATATGGGGCACATGTGAGACAAGCGGCCACACAAGCCAAGTTCTGTTTGCGGGTGTGCCAGGTGGTTTTTCTTAGGGTGCTCCCTTTTTCGCCCCACCTTCTGATTGGCCCATCTCATATGAGCTGAAATAGTCTTGAAAGGGAAGTTAAACTGAATAAAAAAAAGAAAATGAACCATTTATCATTCCAAATTGCCGCTTAGCAAATATTCTCTCAAGAGTTTGTTTTGTTCTTTGTCTTTTAAACTTTAAATTGTTTAAGTATCATATTTTCTCATATTTGAAACTAGTTTGATCCAATAATTTTTGGCTTTAGACCATATTTTATAGCTATGTATGGCCCAATGCAAAATTATAAAATGGCGACCAGTTGGCTGTAAAAAAATAAGAAAAATATTCAAATTAAGCATAATTGTGGTAAACTCGTTAGATTGAATCAAGTTGAGATCTTGAGGAAAACTTCAGTCTGAAAAAAAATCCAAAATGATTGTGTTCATGTTTCATGAATGTTTCAGTGTGTACATATTTCATGAATGTTTCAGTGTGTACATGTTTCATGAATGTTTCAGTGTGTACATGTTTCATGAATGTTTCAGTCTTCACGAAAAGTGTCGGTCTCTTGGTCATTTCCGACAAATTTTGAAACTGACCGGCGATTTCTGTCATGTTCCCAGTCGATTTGTCCGACGAGAAAAAGGCCAGTTCATACTTTAAAATTGTCATCTCGCCTTTTCAGCGACGAATGATAAAATAAATCAACTTTGTTCCAATTGTTTTCTGCAGTTTGTTGAGATGCGTGCGGGCGACCATGTTGGTTTCATGTTTACAATTTTGATTGGTCAGCCAAGAATTTCAGCCAATCGAATACATTCGTACAGAAATATTCGGTCAAGTATGAAACCTTCGACCGCACTGCACCTGCCATGCTGGGTATGCCGAACCTAGAATGACCATTTAAAGTGTGAAAATAATACACGGTTACAATATAACTAATGCGGTTTATATGAGTCTATTATTTTGAAATATTGATACACACGGAATAATGTAAAATTGTTTTATTTCGTGAAAAAGCACATGAATATTATAGCTGGTTCGGAAGAGCAGGCATTGCATGGTCATGGCTTTCATATCTATCTATCTATCTATCTATCTATCTATCTATCTATCTATCTATCTATCTATCTATCTATCTATCTAATATATACTGCCATACGCCCTCGCGGACATTCTAGGCAGGTGTGCGCATAGTCTGTTAGTATCAGACAGGTAAAAGGATGAAATTTAAGGAGGATGAAAGGGTGATAGTGAAGGATAAAAAATGTGATAGGTTAAAAAAGATAAGAATTAGCTAAAAACAGGATTAAAAACAAGCTTAGTGGGATTATGGTCGAGAATGTTGCAGCTTACAGATAGCAGCCTTGAAGGCATCCAAACTCTGTAGGCATACAACGGATTCAGGGAGGGCATTCCACTGGACAATGGCGAGGGGTTAAAATGAATACTTATAATAATCTCTTGAAGTGTACACCTGTCTAAAGGTCATCGAATGGCAGTATCTAGAGATTCTGTGGCTATACTGCACATGATCTGGGAGAGGGACTGCTACCAAGCCATAGACAATCTTGTAAAAAAGACAAAGACAGGCATCAGCTCGCCTTTGCTCCAGTGTTCTCCATCCTAGTTTGTTTATCATCTCAGTTACAGATGCTTGATGGTCATAATTTCTAAGAGTCCAGCGAGCATTCCTTGTCTGGACCATTTCAATTTTAGAGATACGCTCTTTAGTATGCGGGTCCCATACTGCAGAGGCATACTCTAACTGGGGCCTAACTGACCCGAAGAGAAGGAAAATAACTCTTAAAGCACTGGCCTTGACCTTCCTCCGATCAAAGTCGCGTAATTTTGTTGTGAAATTCTTGAATAATTTGAGTGCTGCCGTAATTTCCCTACATGTAATTCGAATGCCCTAAAAAGAGGTTCAAACGATATTGTTCAAGGAGTAGTAAACAGGAAAACGAATAATTCTTTTGCTCATTCGTAGAAAACAACAAGCTTACAAAGCTTTTTTTTTTTTTTTTTAGCTCACCTGAGCCGAAGGCTCACAGGTGAGCTTATAGTATACCCATGCTCCGGCGTCCGTCGGCGTCCGTCGTCCGTCCGTCGTCCACAATTTCAAAGATCTTCTCCTCTGAAACCGTAAGGCCAATCAAAGCCAAACTTCATATGGAGCATCCTTGGAAAGGGGGAATGAAAGTTTATATAAATGGTCCAGGTCACATGACCAAGATGGCCGCCATGGCTATAAATAGCAAAAACCTTTAAAAATCTTCTTCTCCAGAACCAGAAGGCCTATGATTTTGAAACTTGGCATGAAGCATCAGGCAATGGAGCTCTACAAAGTTTGTATAAATCATGACCCTGGGATGGCCTTGACCTTTTTGACGGCAAGGTCAACTTAGGCCGCCCATGTATTTGAATGGGAAAAAATAGGAAAATGTCATTTAATGGCAAAAAACTTGCTAGGAATGAGCAAATGGACAGAATCATGTTTATGAAAATATTTTGGGCCCAGAGGGTTGTCTGTCCCTGTCCCGGGGCTATATACATGTGTATGACCATAATATTCAGACATCTTCTTCTCTGAAACCGCTTGGCTAATCAAAGCCAAACTTTATGGTGAATTCTGAGGAAGAGTGAATGAAAGTTTGTATAAATGGTCCAGGTCACATGACCAAGATGGCCGCCATGGCTATAAATAGCAAAAACCTTTAAAAATCTTCTTCTCCAAAACCAGAAGGCCTATGATTTAGAAACTTGGCATGAAGCATCAGGCAATGGAGCTCTACAAAGTTTGTATAAATCATGACCTTGGGATGACCTTGACCTTTTTACAGCAAGGTCAACTTAGGCCTCCCATGCATTTGAATGGAAAAAAAAGGAAAATGTCATTTAATGGCAAAAAACTTGCTTGGAATGAGCAAATGGACAGAATATTCATGTTTATGAAGATATTTTAGGCCCAGAGGATTGTCTGCCCCTGTCCCGGGGCTATATACATGTGTATGACCATAATATTCAAACATCTTCTTCTCTGAAACTGCTTGGCCAATCAAAGCCAAACTTTATGTGGAGCATTCTGAGGAAGAGTGAATGAAAGTTTGTATAAATGGTCAAGGTCACATGACTAAGATGGCCACCATGGCTATAAATAGCAAAAATCTTTAAAAATCTTCTTCACCAGAACCAGAAGGCCTATGTTTTTGAAACTTGGCATGAAGCATCAGGCAATGACGCTCTACAAAGTTTGTATAAATCATGACCTTGGGATGACCTTGACCTTTTTTACGGCATGATCAACTTAGGTTGTTCATGCATTTTAATGGGGAAAATTGTTACAATGTCATTTGAAGGGCAAAACTTGCAGTAAATTGGCAAATGGACTGAATCTTTATGATTTAAAAAGGAAATTGACTCCAGTGGTTGCTCTGACCCTGCCCTGGGGATATATACATGTATAATACCATTCTAGTCAAACAAGTTTATTGGTATATATCTCAGGTCTCAGTTGAGCGTTTACAGGACCATTGGTCCTCTGGGGTTTTTTGTCATTTTTTTCTGTCCGACAAATTTTTTTTCTGACCAGCAAAAATTTTCAGTCTGTCAGACAGCTGTCCAGCAGCTGTTTTGAAGTTTTCGCGAAGACTCACTCACTGACTGATGTTTCAGTGTGTTCATGTTTCATGAATGTTTCAGTGTGTACATGTTTCATGAATGTTTTAGTGTGTACATGTTTCATGAATGTTTCAGTGTGTACATGTTTCATGAATGTTTCAGTGTGAACATGTTTCATGAATGTTTTAGTGTGTGTACATGTTTCATGAATGTTTCAGTGTGTGTACATGTTTCATAAATGTTTCAGTGTGTACATGTTTCATGAATGTTTCAGTGTATACATGTTTAATGAATGTTTCAGTGTGTATACATGTTTCATGAATGTCTCAGTGTGTATACATGTTTCATGAATGTTTCAGTGTGTACATGTTTCATGAATGTTTCAGTGTGTTCATGTTTTATGAATGTTTCAGTGTGTACATGTTTCATGAATGTTTCAGTGTGTACATGTTTCCTGTCCCAGAAGACAAGAGTGGTCAGCAGGTGGTAGACTCTCTCCAAAGACAGGTTGAACAGCTGGGCGCAGTGAAGACTGGGAACTTCTGTGTGGACTGTGAAACATATCAGTCTAACCAACAAGTTGGTAGGTTTAGCATTACTGGCCTTTGCAAAAATAATAAGAAAGAAAAAAAAAAGAGAGCATAATTATTAAAAGGTACAAGTAGGCAATGATCAAGAAAAGGCGCAATCAGAAAGAAATTCCCACTCCAAAAACCGAGGTGGAAAAAATTAAATTGAAAATTAGGTACATACTTATACTAAGAAAACATATCGTAAGCTGAGTGAGCAGCTAATGCTACTTTAAGAAAGACTTTATATCAATTCAAGATGCAATATAGTGCAAGGTAGTTTCTTGTCACCTGCAATTCAAAGCGGCATAACAAATTTTCATCATAGTTTAACATGTTAATGTGTGAAAATATTTTTTTTTCAAACCTACATAACTTGATATTACAGCTGGTACCCTGCGACTGGTACATGTGCTACACAACAGTGAACAACCAGCCACATGTTTCTCTATCCTGGACACGGGAACCACACTATCCGCCGACCTCTTGTTCGAAGTTTTGATCATGAAACTCAGCCAGAGTAAAGCTGGCAAAGACGGATTCTACCAACAGAGAAAGGGGTTCAAGATAGAATCCAAGGGGCCACGCTATGAGTTAGGTGATTTCATCATAAAGATAGGGTCGGTCTCTATGGCATCAAATTTTAAAGGAATTCTAGTAGAGGTAAGAGATGTATATTGTACAATTTATTGATGTTTTATCTTAGGAGCATCTTCAAAAGTCACTTAAACTGCACAACAACAGAGAGATTACGGTATCATATGAGCCGCATTGCAAGAAAACCAGATTTTTGCCTATGCAGATCAGCTGTGCAGTTATTCACAGATCAGCTGTGCAATAACTGCACAGCTGATCAGCGCCTTTATTTTCCCTACATGGATACTACAATTCCCCCAGATTTCAAGCTCCTAACCATCTTCTGTAGGTGCACAGGCCGGTTTGTGTCAGACCTTGTTGGAAAACCCGAAGACAGGTTTTCTCGCGTCGCGGCCCTTATAATCTCACCTTTAGATACCAGAGTTTAATACCTACTCTAGTCATACTTTTTAAAAGCTTGCACATT
Organism: Rugalucina vietnamica; assembly: GCA_964017185.1. Lineage (NCBI taxonomy): Eukaryota > Metazoa > Mollusca > Bivalvia > Lucinida > Lucinidae > Rugalucina > Rugalucina vietnamica. The sequence goes on from OZ024875.1 coordinate 41,484,493, forward strand.
TCAAAATAAAAGAAAAATTATTTTACACATGTCAAATGATACCAAAATGCCAATGAATTCAGTTGTTAGTTTGGAGATCTCTGTTACAACTAGTCAGGTCCCCTGCTTCTCTGTTGTTTCAGAAGAGACTTTAAACCAAGGTTAGATCACATCTCCATGATCTTAGTCCTTTGATGATACATAAAACACGAAATGAATCACCCTATAAAAATGCTGAGGATGCTTATTTGTTAGATTGTTGATATTAGATTGACATGTATGAAATAAGATAATCCCATAGTGTTCTTACAATACCTTTGTGTTTGCTCATGTACATGTATCATCAGGATAACATATGAGCCTGTGCATGAGAAAACCAACAATTTGGGTTTCATACCAGGTCCAACACAAACCAGGCTGTACAGTCGCAGAAGCAGGCTAGAAGCTTGAAATTTCGGATTTAAGTAGAAGAGGAATTGTACTATCCGAGTAGCGGAAACAAAGGCGCTGATCAGCTTCGCGGTTACCGCGAAGCTGATCTGCGTCTTTGTTTTCGCCTATGCAGATTGTTGGTTTTCCCATGCACTGGCTCATATCTGTTTAATGTATACCACCATATACCCCACTTTTACAGTTAAACTGGAGTTTACAGGGGTAAACTGTTTTTGTCTTAGTTTTGTTCCAAAACATAGATTGTGGGTACTCAGTTCTAACTTCTAACTTCTACCTATTGTTTGAGTAAAAACAAGAAAACAATATTTTTTCAATTTTTACAACTTTGGGGAAATATCTGTATATTTCATGTGCATGTTTTCAAATTGTGTTGAATTATTTTATCCCATGTGCACCTGTATTTCAGGTAGAGTATTGCCCGTGTTCTATACCAGGAGAATGTTGGAATCTCATGAAAGAACTGATGCAAAGTTTTATGGGACCTGTTGTGGAAAATATTCCTTCTCACGTGAAAAACAAACTAGAAGACATGTATACCCCAGGCGACACTATAAACCAGTATTTGGAACACTTTAATAATTTCAGGAAGTCCACAGCAGTTACTCAGCCTGTCAGATGATTGTGTATTGTGCTCATTAGGAAAACTTGTCCAAGCAATATACATAGACTTTTTCAGATGAAAAAATTGAAAATTTCACTGGAAAAAAAATGATATTTTATTTTTGCTCAAAACATGTGTTGTCTGTAAACGTTAGAACCGCCTCGGCGAGGCAGTTCTAACGAGTACCCACAATTTATGCTTTGGAGCAAAAATAAGAAAAATAGGTAAACCCCTGCAAACCCCAGTTTTTCTATACAAAAGTGGGGTTCAAGGGGGTATTCTTTTCATGGACATGTTTTCCTGATGTGCTGTTGTAGGCAAAGTTGATTGATTATCAAATCATAATTTTCTGTAGTACGTCAAGAAAATGCATGTTGCCAATGCATATTAGAATTGCCTTGTCATGGGGTTCTAATTGACAGTGTATTCAGTTAATTTCTACTAAATTCGGAAATTTTCGTGTGACTTTTATTTTAACGAATTTTCTATTTCCGAATCATTAGCGAGTTCTTGAATTTGCAAGTTAGTGTCCATCTATTCTATAAAGTTTATAGTGACTCTTATTAGCGAGAACTTTGAATTGTGAGGCAGCCAATTCTTGAATATTAGCGGAAATTAAGTTCTCGCGAATATTTCCGGATCTACAGTAATTAATCCTCAAATATATATGGGCCACAACGTGAGAAAAAGTACCTTCGGACAAGTTTTTGAATATTAGAAAAATAATGTTACATTGAATTTATGATGTTTCTAGAGTCTTTTAGTCTTTATTTGGCCAGATTAGTTCAGTTATTTTGTGAGTTATAACCAATTTACTATATGAACCCTATAGACGTCATTTTCCAGAAAAATGACGTCAAAATTGCGTAATGCATTTCTGCATGTGAGTAGAGCTTACAAAACTCGATGCATTTGCTTTAAAATGTTTAAGCACTGGTTAGAACATATTGTTATGATAGAAGCATATCATCATTACAGGCATCAATGATGATGTGGTTGCTATGGTTACCGTTTAACCATAGATATAGGAAAATTATGTGTATTATGGGCTAAAACAAGGGCAGATAACTCCAAATATTGAAAATAAATATGTTTTAAAACTCATTCATCTGGTAGCCCTGTGTTCAAAGATTACAAATGTAGTGTTATTTCTAAAACGTATATCACATCATTTTCACGCTTTTTGCTGCTTTATACTGGTAATGTCAGAATGTCCGAAGGTACATTTTGTCGCGTTGAGGTTCATATATGTCACATGATATGTGTTCATACCAAAGGAGACTGAGAAAGTGTGTCAGTTTTGACATACTTTTGATGCTTCAATGGCAAATGAAGTGAAAGTCAATTATACAGAGTAATGAACAAGTTATCAAGATAACATTCGACCGCATCAGAAAACAACAAGCTGCATATGCAAAACCAAAGGCACAGGTCAGCTTTGTAGTAACTGCACAACTGATCAGCGCACTTGCTTTCGCCCCATAGATAGTACTATGTCTCTTCTTTCTAAGTCTGATATTTCAAGCTTTTGATTGTTTTGTGTGGCTGTACAGCCTGGTGAGTGTACAACATGGTCGGAAACTTAGATTGTTATTTTTTTTCTTACAAAGGCTAATTTCATATTGCTTCAAGATCGAAGCAAAATATTGGGTGCAAGATGGAAACAATGCATAAATATAGAATTCATTGTTTGGATGCTTAATCGTCAAATTGGTGTAATTTCAGTGGCATATCTTATACAAATAACCTCAACAAAGACATGGTACATGTACTGTTGTTTCTTGATCAAACATGATTAACTGGCATTAAAATAACATCAAATATCCACGTTTTCTGATGTCATTCTTTCAAAGCTCGGTCTAGGAGTGAATCATCCTGTACATGGTTAGGAACTGTAACTTTCATCTTGGGGTTGTCTTCCATTATTCTACAGATAGTTTCTTCAGCCTTGCTATTGCCTGACCAAGATCGTCTTGCAACCTGGTAGAAAATAAAATATGTATTTACTTGGTGGTTTTGGCATACACCACCAATGTATTTACAGACTAGTGGATACAAAGAGTAGCATTAACCAAATTAAGCCAAATATTTTGAAATTTGGTTAGAAAATGAATCCCATTTGTCTAATGAGTTTCTTCGACATATGAGCCGCATCGTGAGAAAACCGGATTTTTGCCTAGGCGAAAACAAAGGCGCAGATCAGCTTCGCGGTAACCGCGAAGCTGATCAGCGCCTTTGTTTTCGCTACTCGGATAGTACAATTTCTCTTCTACTTAAATCCGAAATTTCAAGCTTCTAGCTCTTTTCTGAGCTTGTACAGGCCGGTTTGTGTCGGACCTGGTCGGAAACCCTGAAGACCGGTTTTCTCGCGTCGCGGCTCATATTATAATGTGGTGCAAAACAGGTCTGGTGAACAGCTACATTACTTGTTCCTTTAGGCTTAAGATGGATATGGCTTAAATAAAGCAACGAAGTAATCCTCAATAACTCCAAATATGAGCCACCTCGTGGGAAAACCAACAATGTGGTTTCCGACCAGGTCTGACACAAACTGGCCTGGGCAGTCATAGAAGCAGGCTAGAAGCTTGAAATTTCGGATTTAAGAAGAAGAGGAATTGTTCTATCCGTGTAGCGAAAATAAAGGCGCTGATTAGCTTCGCGTTTATCGCGAAGCTGATCTGCGTCTTTGTTTTCGCCTATGCAAATTGTTGGTTTTCCCATGTGGCGGCTCATATATTATTTGTTTTACAGGAAATGATTGAAAATGAGTGGTGAATTAAAACAAAATGACAAACAGCAATTAAGAAATTTTGTTTAATTTGCAAACTTTAAATTGACTGTTTTGAGAAACATATTGTTACCTACCCCATTTGAAACATCCCAGGATAGCATTTGCTTTGCACGAGATTCAGCCTCCTATAATTAAGAAACGAAATATATCTTATTGTATCATTATATTTGATATGGTTTATCCTTATCCTCTTTTTGACTGCCATAGCTCTTAAGAGGAGATATGGTTTTGTATTTTTGCCACACTACATGTATTTTTGCAGCAAAACAAGGTTAAAATAAAAACTTGAGATTAAGATTTTAATATTTTATATTTTGTCCAACTTCAACAAACCATTTTTTGAAACCAAACAACTAGCTTTTTTGTCGCTACAAGTTCATGTCTGTTAAACTGATAGTTACTTTTTTGTAGCTCACAGAGTTTATTGGCATCAGGAAAACATGTCCGTGCAAAGTATACCCCTCAAACCCCACTTTTATATAGTAAAACTGGGGTATGCAGGGGTATATGTATTTTTCTTATTTTTGCTCCAAAACATAGATTGTGGGTACTCGTTAGAACCGTCTCAGCGAGGCGGTTCTAACGTGTACCCACAATCTATGTTTTGAGCAAAAATAAGAAAAATATCAAAATTTTTCAGCTGAAAATTTTTAAAGCTCAAAAAGTCTCTGTGTATTGCATGGGCAAGTTTTCATAATGTATATGGAAGTTGTGTGTGTGTGCTTTCCCTTGTTGATGTCGTTCAAGTAATGGTGTAATGCTTTCATGTATACCATAAACAGAAAATGATAACATGCACTTACATTTGTACCATCAAGAACAAGCCCAAAGCCTCCATTTATTACCTCTCCCCTAGAAATGTATATAAAACATGCAAATGTATTAAATAAGAATAAAACTCAGATCCTTTAAGAACAGTGAACATATTAATAAGAAAGGGGATGGGCCATACCGCGGTTTCGGCTATTTAAGCCTTTTCAGTGACCCTATAGATTTTGCAACATGGAGCCAAAGAGAATTACTGTAATTTTGCATCTTTCATCAGGATAGTCGATACAAAGACTAGTATAGTCCGAACGGGGCCAAATAAATTAAACGTTGGTTAGAAAATGAATCGTAACCTATAATAATTAACTTCAGTTGCCATTTAAGAAGGGATTTTGTCAGGTTTGTTTGGCAAAACTTAAGCTTTTGGCACTGGTAAATTACTGCCTTGTATCTCGGATAAGTGTATACAATTGGATAATAAAAGAACATCTCTCACCAGCCAACACCACCACCATTATGTAAGGCTACCCAGGTGGCGCCTCGGAAAGCATCTCCAATCACATTCTGAACAGCCATGTCTAGACACCGAAGAAAAAGTACATAAGTTCAGCTGTATCACTCGAATACAAAACATGTCTTTGTGATAAAGCTAGAATTTTCATGAAACCAGCATAGGTCATTATTATTTCCTTTATTGAACATAAAATCAGCATTGGTAATAATTTCCTTTTTTGAATGCATAAGGTTGCACAGATGTCGTATCCAAGTACTTGTACTTGCTGGGCTGAGACAGTGTTCAAATTTGTCTTTTAGAATCTTTTTAGGTGTATTCTAAAGCATCTGTTTTATTTAATTTCCTTTGGGTAAAAATAATACATGTAATGCTTGTCTATTGCTTTTATTTTTGACTGTGTGCTGTCAGAGCAAATCAATGCAAAGTGGCAAAATTGTTCTCATGCACTGTTAGACGCTTGCATAAAGTCATGGGAAAACAAACAATCTGCATAGGCGAAAACAAAGACGCAGATCAGCTTCGCGGTAACCGCGAAGCTGATCAGCGCCTTTGTTTTCGCTACTCGGATAGTACAATTCCTTCTCTACTTAACTCCAAAATTTCAAGCTTCTTACCATCATCTGTGACTGTACAGGCCGGTTTGTGTCAGACCTGTTCGGAAACCACATTGTTGGTTTTGCCACGAGGCGGCTCATATGCTAGGTGTGTTATTTTGGTGAGAAAATTATACTGCACCTGCACAGAAAGCTGAACCATCATAGATATTGGAAGTCTCTCTGTAGGGACTGTCAGTACCACTAACATCATGGTGATCTCGGCTTATGACAACTGGACCCTGAAATATGCACATTTATATCCTAATAATACAAGCTGTTTGAGTATTATAAGGAGCATTATCTGTCCTCTGTATGAGAAAAATATAAATTCATTACTCAATATACCGGTAGACTTAATATGTGCTTGAAGTAATACACCTTTAGCAGCTTTTGCTTTTTAAGACCGATTTAGGCAGGATTTATTATCGGTTAAGATTCATTTTCTTACCAGTGTTTAACATATTTGGTCCCATTTAGATAATACTAGTCTTTGTATCGACTATCCTGTTGAAAATTGCAAAATTTCAGTAATTCTCTTTGGCTCCATGTTGTCAAATCTAAAGGGTCACTTACGAGACTTTAGAAGTCGAAACCGCGGTATGGCCCATCCCTTTTGTCAGTAATGTCTTTACTGCTCGTAAAGTATCTCAGTTTTAATTTTTATTTGGTTTCAAATAAAAAATAAAACTTGGATCCTTTAAGAGCAATGAACAGGTTGGGTCATACCGCGGTTTCGGCCACTCAAGGCAGGATTTGGTTTTTAGGATGGGACTTTGGTTCTGGCTGCACCAGTCTGTTACTGCTCATTGCTAATTTTTACCTTTTGTGATTTTGATCTTATCTTTTATATTTCAAAGCCATCATTATATTTCCAAGTTACAGATGTGCTCAACTTAATTTTATCACTTAATGTACCATTTAAACCAATAAATCATAAGACCCAACATGATATGAGCCGCGACGCGAGAAAACCGGAGTTATGCCTATGCGAAAACAAAGGCGCAGATCAGCTGTGCAGTAACTGCACAGCTGATCAGCGCCTTTGTTTTCGCTACACGTATAGTACAATCCCTCTTCTTCTTAAATCCGAAATTTCAAGCTTCTAGCCTTATTCTGTGACTATACAGGCCGATTTGTGTCAGACCTGGTCGGACACCCCGATGACCGGTTCCCGAACGTCGGAGCTCACATAATCATACCTTTAGAATACCCTCTCCCACTGCTTTGTTAAACGCTGTAGCAATAGCTGCTCTCCCCTTGTCATCAGAGTAAAGAATTCTGGCTTGTGAACCCACAACCTGAAGTATGATGTCATATTGTATTGTTTAGGTTTTGGCTGCATAAATCAATTTCAAGATAAACAAAATGATATTAATCAATAATGTCACAGTGAAATGCAGGTGTAAATTTCATACAAAGAAAAATGCACAGTTTTGTCAGAAATAATCGCCTACATCACTCTTAAAAGACTCACTTAAAACATTGAAACTGAATGCAGTGAATATTCTCTGGAAACGATGAAATAATAATTATGATATGGCTTTACCATTTTATGTTTGGAAGCCTCCTTTATCCATCGAATATTGTCATTGTATTGCTGCTTTACATTCTCACGAACTACAAAATATGTCAAGACGGTTGTTTAGACAGATGAAGATCACATAAGTTACAGTGACAGCATGTGGACAATTTAGCAAACGAATTGTACTGCCATAAAATGATTCAAAAGTTTCATTTTTATCGCACCTGCTTATAGCAGGGTGCGATATAGGAGTCCAAATTTCCGTCCGTCCGTCCGTCCGTTCGTTCGTCCGTCCGTCAACATTTACGTCGAAGTTTGGTTTTCTCTACATAAGTGATAGCTATGATTGTGAAACCTTGCATAGTAATTGTCCTTGACATACCCTTTAAGCACGCACCTTGACCCGGTGCCCTTGACCTATATTTCACGGTCCATTGACTTTGTTAATTTTTACGTCGAAGTTCCGTTTTCTCTGTATCATTGATAGCTGTGAGTGTGAAACCTTGCATAGTAATTGTCCTTGACATACCCTTCAAGCACGCACCTTGACCCGCTGACCTTGACCTATATTTTACGGTCCATTGACTTTGTTAATTTTTACGTCGAAGTTTGGTTTTCTCTGCATCAGTGATAGCTAGGATTGTGAAACCTTGTATAGTAGTTGTCCTTGACATACCCTTCAAGCACGCACCTTGACCCGGTGCCCTTGACCTATATTTCATGTTCCATTGACTTTGTTAATTTTTACGTCGAAGTTCCGTTTTCTCTGCATCAGTGATAGCTAGAATTGTGAAACCTTGCATAAGCTTGTCTTTGACATATCCTTCAAGCACGCACCTTGACCCGCTGACCTTGACCTATATTTCAAGGTCCATTGACTTTGTTAATTTTTACGTTGAAGTTCCGTGTTCTCTGTATCAGTGATAGCTGTGAGTGTGAAACCTTGCATAGTAATTGTCCTTGACATACCCTTCAAGCACGCACCTTGACCCACTGACCTTGACCTATATTTCACGGTCCATTGACAAGTCGAAATTTGGTTTTCTCTGCATCAGTGATAGCCTTGCATAGTAATGTGTATTTTGCCCGATGCAGGTGCGATATCGACCTCCGCGGAGTTCTTGTTATCTACTGCCATTAAATGATTAAAACGTTTTATTTCTATCTACTGCAATGCTTGCTTTGTAACAAGATGTTAAAACGGTTGACGATTGTAGAATTGGGTATGGGTAGGTATTCACTTCTTTCACTGAATACGTTTGCCTACCTAGATTTATTATTCTTTGTTGACATAACACTGGCATAATAGCGAAATGCCATTATCATGTCTTATTGTTTCAAACCAATCAATAAGTATACCGGCCTCCTTCATTGATGATGTCCTCCAGTACTGTAGTAGCTATTTCATCTGTCTTGTCAAGGTCGTTGGGATCAGCTGATGTACACACCCATCTACATTACGAAAACATGCCCATGCAATATACAGAGATTTTTAAAGTTGTATAAAAATGAAAATTTTCAGTAGAAAAAAATGGATATTTTTTCTCCAAATATAGATTGTGGGTACACGTTAGAACCGCCTCGTCGAGGCGGTTCTAACGAGTACCCATAATCTATGTTTTGGAGCAAAAATAAGAAAAATAGGTATACCCCTGCATACCCCAGTTTTGCTATATAAAAGTGGGGTTGAAGGGGGTATACATTACACGGACATGTTTTCCTGATGTTTAGGATTTAGAATTAACTACTATGTATTGTGATAATCAATGAAAACACATTTACATTGTGTGAAATTCTATAGTAAGTCTAGTTGCTTTTTTTTCTTGATTTCTACCATTCAGATTAAATTTAACAGTGCCCTGCATCACAGTATAGTTTAATACTCTCTTTTTCAGTCAAGACACTTAAGGGATTCTGCTAAATGATTTCAGAATATTTGCAGAAAACAAGTTATGACCGCAAACATATCTGTGCACATTTACTGCAAAATATGATTTAAATATTGCAAATCTTTCACAAACACTGGCAAACCTTTGTGACAAGCATGGACAATGGTACTACGTACATTCTTTGTTACCTAATTCATTATCGCGAAAAAGAGCAATTGTAAAACAATAATATCAAGACACCTGAAAGGGCCAAACCCTAGAGAAAATATATCCCCCATAATATCCTGTACATAGCTTGGGTAGCGGTAGAATGTTCCATGTAAACCAGTGTTTTCTCCAACATCTGCCCCTGGAAAGGATAAGCGTGGGCCTCCTTATAATATTCTCAATACTGGTAGTTTAAGTTATTTTTCTTTTTAATAATTTTCCATAATTGTCATTTAAAATTGGGTTTTAGTAATAATGAAATGGACGTAATGGGGAATTTACATGTAATACGATCATTAACGAATATATTCTTGCATAGGAACTTCTTCAAAGAAGATCATGAGAGTTAAAAAAAAAAAAAAAAAAAAAAAAAAAAAAAAAAAAAAAAAAAAAAACTGCTAACCTGCTCTTCCAGCTTCTAGTAAGAAGGCATTACCATAGTCCCAGAAATACATGCCTTTGTTAGCGAGATGGTTGATTGCCGCTACTTGTCGACATAAACTAGTGAATGCAAAAATGCTGTTTATTAAACGTCTTTTAATTTTTGAGAAAAAAATCCAACATGGTTTAGATACATACATATATGAGCCACCTCGTGGGAAAACCAACAATTTGGTTTCCGAACAGGTCCAACACAAACCGACCTGTACAAGCAGAGAAAAGAGCTAGAAGTTTGAAATTTCGGATTTAAGTAGAAGAGGAACTGTACTATCCGAGTAGCGAAAACAAAGGCGCTGATCAGCTTCGCAGTGACTGCGAAGCTGATCTGCGTCTTTGTTTTCGCATATGCAGATTGTTGGTATTCTCACGAGGTGGCTCATAAATGTGATGTAGCAAGCAGGAACAAAAAATAATTGAAAACGCTAGTAGGTGGATATCATTGATATTTATTGATACTTGAAGCTAGCGAGCGTCATACAGGGTGGGGATAGGTTCGACAGCTTATTCACATGCAGACAAAATGTCTGATTTTCAATGTATATGGCAAACCATTCAAACAGGATAAATGCTGGTTAATGCTATTTTAGTTTAAATTTTACTTATTTGTTTCTAACAAATGTACATTTATTAAACTATCAAAAGGACGTGAAAGAAAATAACATTATAAATATTCATCAAAATAATGCATCCAGCTTTGATTGTATATAGCTCCAGAAACATCTATAATGTATATTAGGCTACAAGTATTTAAAGAAAGAGAGAAAAGAAAATAAGAAAAGAGCATCAACATAAAAAAAAATACAAATTCAATATTTTTGCGAATAAGCAATTACATGCAAGTAAGCATGAAAATCAAAGTTTGTTTTAGATAGTCAAGCAGTATCCAAAACTTGACTTTTTTCTGTATGTCAGTTACCTCACTATTTTCATACTTTGTAATTTTATGTCACCTTCAAGCAATATTTTAGTCATATTAGCTCAGTACTCCTTTTCAAGTATGTCATGGCCAATTCATCATATACATGTATATACATTGAAATGTTTGATTAAATATTTGTTCATTACACTGCAATTTTAGATTATCAATCAAGAAAACCTGCCCATGCAATATACAGATATTTTCAGCTGTAAGAGTTGTAAATTCTGTTAGAAAGAATCAATAATTTAAGTCAAGACAAAAACTGCGGGCACACACTACAACTGCCTTGCTGAGGTGGTTCTAGCGAGCACCCATAGCAAGCACCCACAATCAGTGTTTGGGATCAAAAGTACACAAAAATTGTATACCCCTGCCGCCATCAGTTCTACTATATAATGTTGGGGTATAAGGGGATGTATAGTTCATGGACAAGTAATCCTGATGTGGTTTAATGTCTCTATCGAACAATATTCCAGTCATGTTAAGCATATATTAATAAATTACCATATTTGTTCTAATACGTGCACAATGCGCTTAACTTTTTAAAATAATTTAAAGCCAAGGTAACATAATATCGTTCTAATAAGCGCACACTGGGAACAAAAACAACCGATAAACTGTTGAAATTTTCATGTCAAAAATACAGAGGATGATATCATTTTATGTGTTCAAATTGTTGCAAAATAGTGTTTGATCAGCTAATGTTAACCTAGGAATTTATATGTAAAATTATATAAAATACCAATATGTCAGTTGAGCAGTGTGCGCTTATACACATGGTTTTCAAAAATGACCAGGGTTTGCGCTTATTGGAGCATGTGCACCAATTAGAATGAATGTGGTACCTTCGAGCATGTTTCGTTATGCCATTTACAACACTGAGTTAACATCTACACTGCAAAACTTTGCGTAAATTCTATAAGTGACTTATTTTGAGACATTCATATATTAGGTAACCTGCAATTTTATGTATGTTGTGATTCAACGTCCCAATCACACAGTGTTCCATTATAAATGTTACGCCTTTTACAACAGTTTTACAACCACAGGTAATCGTACATCTATCTGACAATATCAAAGAGGACTGTATTATTCTAATATATATTTTATACCTGTATGACAGTACAAATCTTGTTAAAGCAAGAAACACAAGGTGACAGATACCTCTCTGTTACTGTACTTTCATCTCATTGTGGCTTTTGTTTGTGTTGATGTTTAACGCCACCTTCATCATGCATTTTCAATCATGATTACCATATTTCAAAAATATCATATTTTATCCCAGATTAATATTTCGTGAAATGTGTGTATATACTGTATGAATTTGTAGAAGGTATCAATATATTGTTATAGGTTAAATAACAAAATTTTATTATAAACATTTAATTTACCACAAAGAGCACTAAGATTCCCAAAACGGCATATATAGACGGATATCGTTCAGAGATCGGTACAAATTTAATACACATACATCGAAATCCATCTGTATATGTCTTAAACTAAGTGGATTTACAAAATAAACTATCATTTCTTACCGTGTTTATGTTTTCAATACACATTTTTGTTGACCTAGTTTTACTTTTTAATCATAGTGTCGGAGGCGCCTGTTAAGGTAAAAGTTAGAACCTACACTGAAAAGAACGGGACGTTTCGTTGCCCTAATCGAACGCAGGAAAATAAATTTCTGCTTCGTAAACTAAAATACCATAAAAATCGTTTAGGATGATATTTTAAACGTTGAATTAAAACATTATAGCTGTTAGCTTGAATTTCCACACAAAGAGATTTTAAGTATCAAGTATATCTTTGAATGACAGGAGATCGGTAACTCGTTGTACTTTTGTGTACGGCTCTGGACTTTACCCTCGACCTAAAATGGGCCCGAAACTAGCATACCAAAAATAACTGTCAAAAATGTAAACAATAATTGTGATAAACAAAACAATATCATTTTAGGACTTTTTAAGTTGTTTAGCACCTGATTTCATTACTTATGGGTTTATTTCACACTCAAGAATCTTTTTCACATTTCATTACCAGAAATCAACATCAATGCTCTTGCAAATTTTGTAAAATAACTTGAACTTTGTAAAATAACTTGATTCATTAACCTTACACCAGCATTATGCATGTAAAATTTTATTTTGCCTTTAGACTTTTAATTACAGATTTATGATAGTGCTAAAAAAGGTATATCCCCTTGTCATGTCTGAAAATTCTGCATTTCTCAGACATAGCAAGGTGCAAATACCCAATTGTACCGCCAAAGTAGGGAGCTCTATAAATCTGTAATTTTCAAAACACTCACATGCCCCAATCAAAAAACATTTTCTTTAAATTTGCACATATTGTTTTATTTTTTCTCAAATGCCACTGGTCTTTTCACCCATTTTTCTGTCTCACTGGTTCGAACCTCCAAGAAGACTTCAAGACCTTCAAAGATATTTTTTTATGGAGGAAAAAAACAAATGGATTTTCTTTCCTCTTTTTTGTTAAAACTTGGTTCTTTTGGAACAGCAGTGTATATGTGTCTGTACATATATGTTATTTAGAACCGGAAGCTGGACTCATTAAGAAAACAACTGCATATTGATTCTGGATAATAAAATAAGTATTTACAGCCAAAATACACGTGGTCTTAACTGCACCCAAAAACGCAGGGATGTTTTTCAATACTTAAGACAAAAGAAATATAATATAATATGCTTGCAGGACATACATTTGGAAAATAAAATGGAATCTTATATTAAAAATGAATGGGGATATAAAATATTTATGTCAGGTTTAACAAGTAATAAAAGGGGTGTGATGATTTTATTAAATAATAACTTTCAACATGAAATTGGCAGAGTTGTAACTGATCCAAATGGTAATTTTATAATTTTAGAAATCAGTCTAAAAGGTAAAAAAATAACTTTGGTTAATATATATGGGCCAAATGAAGACTGTCCACAATTTTATCTTAACATAAAGCAAAAAGTTGATGAATTTGATAATGAAATGGCAATTATTTGTGGTGATTGGAATATGATTATTGATCCAGATTTAGATTGTGAAAATTATAAACATATTAATAACCCTAGAGCTAGGAGTGTTGTGAGAGAATGGTTGGACTTATTTGATTTTATTGATGCATACAGATTAAACTATGATGAAAAAAAAGAATTTACATGGCGAAAATTAAACCCAGATAGAAAACAGGCAAGGCTGGATTTTTTTCTTATTAATTTTGATGTTGTAAATCATCTTGATGACTGTCAGATAGTGCCAGGATATAGATCTGATCATTCTGGAGTTATTTTAAAATTAGACTTTTTTGAACACCCACGCGGCAAAGGTTATTGGAAATTTAATAATTCTCTGTTAAAAGATAGGAAATATATAAAAATAGTTAAAGACACAATAGCTGAAGTTTTAGATTTGCATGTAAAAGAAAGTAATAATAATAAGAATAATAATAACAATAATAATAATGATAATAATAATAATGAAAATAATGAATATACAATTAATGATCAGCTACTGTTGGAAACAATTCTTATGATGATCAGAGGAGAAACAATAAAGTACAGTACATATAAAAAGAGAAAACAGAGTGAAGATGAAAAACAGTTAGAAAAAGATATAGAAAAACTAGAATTCAAAATAACAAATTACTTAAATGATATAACGGAAGAAGATATAAACAAATTGGATGAAAAAAAGAATGCACTTCAAGACATAAGGAAAGTTAAAACAGAAGGTGTCATGCTCAGATCGAGGTGTAGGTATGAAGACCTGGGGGAGAAACCATCTAGTTATTTTTTAAACTTAGAAAACAGGAATTTTATGGACAAAGTAATTACAAAATTAGTTGATGCAAATGGAAATGAATATAATAATTCTGTTGATATATTAAATTTACAAAAACAATACTACCACAACCTATATAAAGAGGATAACAATGTTATAGATGATGTACCATTAAATGAAATAATTGGAGATAACACATGTAAATTAAATGAGGATGAGTCCAACAGTCTTGAAGAAGAAATAACATGCTCTGAATTAGCAAATGCATTGAAAAACATGAAAAACTCAAAATCACCGGGCATGGATGGATTTACTGTAGAATTTTTTAAATTTTTTTGGGTAGACCTAGGGAAGTTTATTTTGAGATCAGTCAACTATGCATACAAAAACAATTCTCTTTCTATAACACAAAACCAAGGTATAATAACATGTATTCCAAAACCAAACAAATCACGTCATTTTTTAAAAAACTGGAGACCAATTTCACTTTTAAATGTCATATATAAATTAATGTCATCAGTAATTGCAAATCGTCTTAAGTCTGTTTTAGATAAACTTATCAGTAACGACCAGAAAGGTTTTATTTCAGGAAGGTATATAGGGGAAAATATTCGAACTATCTATGATATCCTATTTGAATCCAAACAACAACATATTCCTGGTTTGTTAGTCTCAGTAGACTTTCAACAAGCTTTTGACACGGTTTCCTGGAAATTTATAGAAAAAGTTTTAGACTACTTCAATTTTGGCCCGTCCATAAAAAAATGGATAAGATTATTTCAAACTGGTGCTCAGTCATGTATTTTACAAAACGGTCATATTTCAGATCCATTTACTCTACAAAGGGGCTGCAGACAAGGGGATCCAATATCACCCTACATTTTTATTCTTTGTGTTGAAATCTTGGGTAAAATGATAGGAAATGATACTACTTTGAAAGGGATTATGATAAATAATAAAGAATATAGGCTGTGCCAGTATGCCGATGACACTCAACTGTTTTTAGATGGGTCCGAGAAATCTTTACATCAATTAATGTACATCTTAAATAAGTTTTATTATATGTCTGGTCTTAAAATAAATGAGGATAAAACTAAAGCATTATGGATAGGCGCTATGGGTAGGTCAGAAAAAAGAATCTGTATTGAATATAATTTAGACTGGGAACAAAAACCATTGAAAATATTAGGGGTAACTTTCACAGCAGAAGTATTTGACATTTGGGATCAGAACTGGGAAGACATATTACATAAAGTTAACTCATTACTGAACACTTGGTCAAAGAGAAGATTGACATTACCAGGTAAAATAACAATAATAAAATCATTAGTTTTATCAAAATTCACTCATTTATTTTTGGCTCTCCCAAACCCACCAGGGGTATTTCTGAAACTTTTAGAGAGGAAACTGTTTAAATTTCTATGGAGTAACGGTCCGGACAGGGTTAGTAGGAAAAACATTATTAAAAATATACAAGCAGGGGGGCTGAGAATGGTTAATATTAATGCTTTTATCACTTCTTTAAAGGTGACTTGGTTAAGACGTTTAATTGTATTTTCTCATAGTGATAGTTGGAGTAACCTGAGTAGAATAAATTTTGATAAACTTTTCGCACTAGGAGATTCATACGCTAGAGCAATTATTAATGATTTACATAACCCTTTTTGGATAGACATTTTAGAAAGTTGGATTAAATACTTAAAGTCCTTTAAAGTTGACAGTTTAGTTAAAATATTGTTTTCACCACTATGGGGTAACTCTAACATTCATGGAAATGGAAATTACATAATAAATGAATGGTTTAATAAAGGGATTAGAAATGTGTTAGATTTAATGGATGATGATGGATATTTTAATGATTTTCAAACGTTACAAGAAAGGTTTGGTATTCATGGTACTTTTTTGAATTATTTACAGTTAATTAATCGAATACCAAGAGCATGGAAAAACATTGTTAATGAAAATAGAATGAAAATTGCTTCTTTTAAACATAATGTGCCAGTAAATTGCTATGTATTTTACCTGTTAAGAAACAAAAAAGGATGTAGAGATATATATGACATAATACTTCCATTAAATGAAATAATAGTACCAGTTAAGTGGCAAGATGAAATTGGAGAGATACCGAACCATGAATGGGAAAAAATCAACAAAAATCTACACTATATCAAAGAAATCAAATTGCGAGACTTTCAATTTAAGATAAATAACCGAATTCTTGTAACAAATTCCTTTCTGTTTAAAATAAAAAAGAAAGATAATAACAAATGTTCGTATTGTAATCGAGAAACAGAAACTATAAGTCACCTACTTTATCACTGTGACAAAGTTGCAGAATTTTGGGGAAATTCGAAAATATGGTTAGAACAAAAAGCTTCCATCTATTTACATATTGATTTGAAGACAATTATGTTTTCTAAATCCACACAGGCTCTGTTAAGCTATTTAATTACAGTGGCAAAGTATTATATATATAAAAGTAAATTCTACTCAAAAAATCTATGCATAAAAGGTTTTGAATCTTTTCTTAGACAGAAATTTATAAATGAAATGTATATTTCAAAACTAAAAGGTACATACGATAAGTTTTTAGGGAAATGGTCGAGTCTTTACAATTATATGTCAAAACTTTAACCTGGTAAATGTCTTTTGCAAATTCTGCAAATATTTTAACATTTAGGTATGTACGAGGTAAGCATGTGTTGTTTTGGCAAACTAATATATTAAGTAATACTTATAACAGATTTAGAGATTTTATTAAATATCAATCAGGAATTTAGTTTTTTTTTAGCCGAGTCCAGTTTCCGGGAAAATAAATAGAATAGGGGAAACGATTTAATAGATAGAAAATTTAAAATTCTACGTCTAGCATTCCTGAATTGTAAGTGTAGATCTATATGTACCTTTAAATTTTCGTATAGAGTGGGTGGTGAGGGATTTGGCTTCAGACAAGGCATGCTATAGATATGTTTTGAAAGTGCAAGTATTATACACGTATTACGAATATTAGAATACAATAAAATTTTACGATGCAGGTTTGTCATCCCGTGTCAACAGTTGTTGACTCGGGAGGACAGGCCTGCATACCCGAAAACCCATTTCTTTCTTTTAGATTTAGCATGCTTTGTCGGAGCTTTCAAATCACATCCTCATAAATATCACGGAAACTAACACTTATAAATTGCACTTCTATCTAAACACTACTTTCTTCAGGGATGCTTGCTTAGGTACTTTCTATTAATTACAAACTTAGTTGTATATGTATAAGTAATATTTAACTGTACATGCATGTTTTCTATGTTGTTTCATTGGAATCAAATAAACCAGAAGAAAAGTTAAAAAAAAAAATAATGCATCCACAATTCTTATGATTTCATTATCAAATATTTTAAGCACACAATTTAATAATCAGAAAGGTTACCTTTGCTGGACTAGATTTCTGAATTTTGTGGGGTTTTCATGCATCATTGTTCGGGATTCTTCGTAACTCAGCTAAAAACAAATGCATGTAGTAAGACTGGCAATGTTGAATGTGTGTCGTTGAAATTATCGATGGCGCTTCAGTTAGACTCACTTTGAAAATTAATTTTCTGCCTTTTGATAGTTTTTGGTGGAATTAAATTTGTATTTTGATGAATGTTATAACCTGCGACAGCAATTCACTGCGACGATGTTATACCAATAACTGGCTTTATACTGGTTCTAGATACTTGTGCAAATACTGTAGCATAACGGGTGTTCAATTAGAAGAGAAAGTCAAAAACTAGCCTTTCATATATATTTCGGCTATTTTACTGTGCTTGCCTTCACTCAGAGTTCTTGACAAAAAGCATCAGTTCAGTTAAGTACCTGAACAGGATAATACCCTCCAAGATATGGATTATGACATGATGTCTGGTCTGAGGCAAGATCTACCAACAGGTCACCTGTTCGGTCATACTCCTCCACCAGTTTCTCCCTAAAACGACCTCGCATATTATCCATAACTCATGTTTGTAGACAGGCATGGAACAACCATTGAAAACGATCGTTGCTTTACCCTTTCTGACGGGCATTAGAGCTACATATGTCGGGGACTTCAGAAGATGTGAATTACTTTGAATGTTATAAAAAAAGGGACACAAAACTTCAATAAAAAACGACTTTGTACGGTAAATGTGATGAGTACGGTAGGATCTCCGTTTTATTTTTATTGATATTCTTTTTGTGCCGATTTGACTGTTGAGATATATATGGGGAGCAAAACAATTTCGATTATAGCGATCCCTAAATTTTGCTTGTGAAAATCTACTCAAGAAATGTAAGCGTAGAAATAGAAAATCATATGATACCAAAGGTCTACAACGTTTCCGTGGTAACCTATACTGGTTGCCTGCTTCATCCTCCTGGATTGTCTGATCATTCTGACACATTCGTCCAGATCATTTGTCTTTTCCAGCAACCAGCCTTGATTATATCGTTTGTTGAGGGCTTCTTCACATACCTGCCAATGAACAGAACTAGTGAGAATTTTATCAATAAACGGGGTATTGAAATTCCAAGCATGTCGAAAACGCACCATAAAATGTTACGTAATTTTTGGCAGAACATCCTCGCCAGTAGCTGAGTAGACATCTAGAAGTTCGTTGGAGATGTTTAAATTCAGATTGTCTATTTCGAAGACTGGTATAAATATTTTATTCATTTTCTCCAACAAACGGAAATTTATCATTTACATGTACATGTATGTCAATTTGATTTAGCTGCTGCCGAACTGCCACTATGCTTAAACGCTTCAAATATCTTACATGGCAACGATTACAAACAGACGCAATGGATATAACATTCATGTTGCTTACTTCTGCAATGACTCCCACACAGCCACATATTACTGCAGCTTTCGCTTGAGCGCCACTCATTCCTCCCAAGCCGGATGTCAGAAATACCTGAAATAATTGTTAGACATGTACAAGTACATGTACACGTACTTTGTTTTGCTTCAAGATGTGTCCGTTAAACCATGGGTATCTGAAATTCAGTTTCAGCTTATATAAAGCTTGAAAAAGGGATAAATTCTCTAAAATATTTGTAGTGAACTCCCAGTATTTTTCACTTAGCAAGCGTTTATGTCACTTCCAAAGTGTTTTCATGGGCTGATACCCATGGTTAAACTGAGGCTTTATATACTGAGCTATACTTGTTCACTAAATACGTTATTTTTGTAAGTTATTTTTTTATGTTTTGGAGTCGATTTTTTGTGCTGTTTGAACCTCATGTACGTTTTCATAGTTTTAGTTAAATTCGGGTAACTGAGTGGCCGCCTATTGGGAAACAGCTGCTCACTCGGCTTACGATATGTTCTCTAAGTAACCTAATTGTCAATTTGGTTTTTTCCCGCCTCGGTTTTTGGAGTGGAAATTTCTTTCTGATTGCGCCTTTTCCTGATCATTGGCTACTTGTACCTTTTCAGCAAAATGAAATATATTATTACAAGTTTCAAATGTGTCATTTTACTTTACACCCGTTAATTCGTGATTTCGTGATTTAATGTTTGTTCAAGTGATGCTGCAGCGTCAACACTTACCTTGCCTGAAAGATCACTGGTTCCCAACTGGTTTCTAGCAGCATTGAGAACTGTAAGCTGAAATGGGAAAATATTATCGAGTCGCTTAAAGTGCCAATGATATTTTTAAAATAGATGTTTGGGCAGAAACCTATAGAGCATTTTACAATTCAAAAGTAATATACAAGAAGATGCTCGACAAATTGCAATAGATTAAAACATTTCAGATGAATTTATGACGTCCGTTATGCTCTTACCGTTGTTCCATGTACGATGCCTTGAGGGCCAATGTAACAATAGCTTCCAGCAGTCATCTGTCCGTACCTGAAAACGGAAAAACGCAAGGTCAATGTTGAACAATAGTGTTGTATCTGTCATGCACCCCAACAAAGTCTTGAAATAATTAATATAGACCTTTTAATTGTCACGTGCGAACAGATTTTAGACTGGACATCCTGTCAACTTCTAGATGTATTTTAAGTAGCATCACAAGCATGTTCGTTATACCAAGGAAAAGAAACAGATTCACCACTGTCTAAACTTACATTGTGACCCCTAAGGCAAACATTTTCTCGTACATCTCTCTAGATGAGTAATTCGGTATCACCTGAATAAAAATGAAAATAGTCATATTTATACTTTTCCCTCCCCCGGTTGCTTAGCCACATTGTCATTCTTGTCATCTGGGGTATCTTCGAACATTGAGAGTATATCTTTAAAGTAACGTTTGCATTGAGAGTGAGATCGCCTAGATATATACTGCTACATTCCCTCTCTACTTACTGTTTTAATCTTTATATATTCGCTTTTACCTGAAATATACAGCGATTTCATTTGATCAACACTCTGATATCCCGTTTTGGTTGTTTTTAGGAATATGACATCAATGTTTTTTTTTTTTTTTTTTTTTTTTTTTTTTTTTTTTTTTTTTTTTCAATTTTTGGAATTCATCGACTGATGTATCTCAAGAATCATAAATCAAGTTTATTTACCATTCCATTAGTAATGATAGCTCTTGGAGAGTCTGTGCGGCTAGGAAACAGTCCCTGTGGGTGTCCAGAACACAGTACCAATGTCTGTTCCTCTGTCATCTCTGATAGGTACTTCATCACTAGCAGAAACTAGAATACGATTGGGTAATAACAACCAAAACAACACTCATCAGAAATAAAATGGTCTGAAATTGTCGCATTTAAGAATACTTTTTCTGCTTCTTTACTTGAGTAAGGATTTTTCACACAAAGGGTTTCCGTAGAAAGTCCTTGATTATGTGCATGTATAACATTTTCTCATGTTGTTAATTTTGTAATATGATATATGGAATAAATAAAATATAAAGGTTTGATCCTATGAAAGCAGTACTTACAAATATTCAAAGGGAGATAGTATGGACTAAATTGTACAATTTCGGGTAATGAACCCTCATCAGTAGCCCTTTTAAAACCGGCAACGAAACCCAGACTATTTTACTGTAATTTCGAAAATTTAAATGAGAAGTCTAAATCAAAGACACATTCCTAAACGGGGTCAAATAATTTAAAGATTGCTTAGAAGTATGTTGAAACTTGAAAATACCGAGCAATAGCTCTCCTACCAATTGTAAACACAAATTCCATCAACGTTTTACCTGGGCCCAATTAGAAAACACTTGTCCATTTCCCCCATATGTGACAAGTTCGTGTGGAAACTGGGCAACATGAGGATCAAGGTTGTTCATAATCATATGCATGATAGCTGCAGCTTGTCTACACCGCACTGGATAGTCTTCAATTGGGTACGCTCTGAAAAACATGGCACATGTCAAATGGTTGGCTAGTATACGTTAGAGGATTTGATAGCCAGTTTTAAATTCATATCTACTGAACTCTTTACAAGCCTGAAGTAGTGCATAATACGGGATTGTTTATTCTTTGGTCGTGGGGTCATAAACAAAACGAAGGAAACGACATCAAATATTTAAATGATAAAACGAAGAGAAAATGCATCTTCGTGTTGTCATTGATGTTGTAACCGATTTGAATTTTAAATACCATGAGTGTTAAGTTTCATCTTGGCAACGAACCATACCTCATTTCGATCTCAGGTCGGAACCTGTACATGTAGATATGCCCATAATTGCGCAACTCATCTGCAAACTCTGGTGCCAGAGTACCATGTGTTAATGCTGGGAAATAACGCAGGGCATTCCGAAGAGCAAGCTGAAATTCATTACGAAAACATGCCCATGCAATAAACGGAGATTTTTTTAGCTTTAAAAATTGAAAATTTTCAGCTGAAAATTTTTTATATTTTTCTTAATTTTGCTCAAAACATAGATTGTGGCGGTTCTAACGAGTACCCACAATCTATGTTTTGGAGCAAAAATAAGAAAAATAGGTATACCCCTGCAAACCCCAGTTTTACAATATAAAAGTGGGGTTTAAGGGGGTATTAGTTGCACGGACCTGTTTTCCTGATGTGGAAATTCTGATTTCAAAGCAGAAAAGAGATTTTGATGATTAAAAGTACAAGTGCCATCGATGCCCGAATTCCATGTCCTTGACCATGCATATCAATGAATTCATTTGATAAAAATATGATAATTTTGCATAACGTCAACTCTAGACACTAGTCTTATCTACAGGTATAGGAGTTCATTTAAGGACAAGGATGTTTTCACAAACAAACAACAATGAAGCATATGTTTAATTCACATTCTGTGCCAAAGGTAAAGCAAAAAATGGCTATATATGCATCGCCTGACAAAACATGCATCTATACAAAGACGGTGGCCCGAATTTTCAGAGTAAAACTTAAATATAGCAAAAGTGAGCAAAGCTCACATACCCCCGGCGGTAGCCATCATACCACTTTGAGACAAAAAGCAGATTACAGAAAAAGGTATACATCTAGTGTTACATCCAACAAAAATATATTCATAAATAAAAAAGCAAAAACTATATCCCCCTAATACTTCCTATGCCGGACAATAAGGTGCAGATTTGTATAGGAGTGACAGATGGTAAAAGAAACAAAGTAAAAAAAAGAAGACAAAAGTAAACTACAGAATCATTATCTTGTTTTCAGTAATAGAGTAGGCCGTTCTGAACATGCATATAAAATTTGAAGTCTCTAACTCTTATACAGACTGAGCTGATATGATGGAAAAATTTCTCAGATAGAGAGAAAAATGGATAAATAAAGGGAATGATAAGCCAGAGATTGTTGATTCTCTAATACAGAATACAACTTGTCATACCCAAGCTTTGTACCAAATTTCAAAATTCTAGGTTAAGTAGTCCCTGAGAAATCTTTGACACAAAATGGTGCAGATTTGTATAGGAGTGACAGATGGGAAAAGAAACAAAGTAAAAAAAGAAGACAAAAGTAAACCACAGAATCACAATCTTGTTTTCAGTAATAGAGTTGGTTATTCTGAACATGCATATAAAATTTGAAGTCTCTAACTCTTATACAGACTGAGCTGATATGATGGAAAATTTTCTCGGATAGAGAGAAATATGGATAAATAAAGGGAATGATAAGCCGGAGATTGTTGATTCTCAAATACACAATACAACTTGACATACCCAAGCTTTGTACCAAATTTTAAAATTCTAGGTTAAGTAGTTCCTGAGAAATCTTTGACACAAAAAAGTTTACAGACAGACAAACAGACAAACAGACAGACGGAAAAAGCAAAAACTATATACCCCCTAATACTTCGTATGCCGGGGGTATAATGATGATTGGAAACAGCAGATCTAGAAGTCAGCAGTTAACGACCAAAAACAATTTTTTTCCAAAGCCAGAGTTGACATATATCATGATAAATGGCAAAGATAAACGAACTCTGAGAAATACATGGACTGCTTGGAACGAGGACCGATCGAAGAACTAGCTAAATGTTATGAACCACTGCAGAAGCTGAGGGTGAGGTTATGGCCATGTAAAATCGATTTAAGCCCGCCAGTAACTGTGTGTTACTGATCGTTCCAAGTCGATACTTCTGTGGTGGTTCTTTTTGTTTTATGTCTTGGTTTTTGAATTTTTTGCACTGTTGGCGCCTTATGTATGCTTTCATATTTTTAGTTAAGTTAAGGCAACTGAGTGGCCACCTATTGGGAAAATAGCTGCTCATTCGGCTAACGAAATGTTTTCTTGGTATCAGTACCTGATCGTTGGTTTGGTTTTTCCCACCTCGGTATTTGGAGTGGGAATCTTTTTCTGATTGCACCTTTTCCTGATCTTTGCCTACTTGTACCTTTTTGTGTCTCTAGGCAAAGCTCATCAACTACTGACTGACCAACTGATTACATGTACTGGTTAACCGCTCAGAAGGCCTGAGTCTGTTCAGGAAAAGTGTATACCTAATGATTACAATAACTTTCAATCGCCTTACGGCTAACGATCAATTACAATTGAAAATATTTTTCCATGAATGTATTCGATTACAATTACAATTGATTTGCAAAAGTAATAAAATAATTAATCGATTACTTTTGCCTTAATAGTCATGCCAGTCTTGATTTATGTGCATGTGATTTAATTCTTTATCATTATCATTTGGTATAATTTATAGGAATCCTCAGTGTTCTATCTTCAAATTGGAGACTTAAAAATAGTGTGGTCTATATTTTGGTAAAAGTTTGTCAAAATCAGACATAAATGAAAGAAGTTTCTAGATCTTTTTTCTTTGAGTACTGCAGTAATAAATAAGATGACCCTCACAGTTGTTGATTTCCTTTGTTTATTGTCACTTTTCGAGAGTGTTTTGACAACTGAAAATTTTAAGAAAATACTCATCAAATGACACGTTGAATATGTAAAGGTGTTACAACCAGGTAACGTATATAGCTTTAATCATTTGCAATTTCAAAAAATACAGAGTGGTTTTAATTTTTTTTATGAGCATGGTGAGATCAGTATGTAAGTAATGTAAATAAAGAAGGTTATTCTTAGAGGAATCCTGAAATATGTCAGAGGGGAGAACTTAGGTGAAGAGCAAATAGGATCAGAAAAATAGAACAAGTGTTAATTTTGTTGACGAGTATGCTTTCAATATGAACCAGTGTCCTTGTTATAATATTCTGTTCCATAACTGTCAGACAATCAATGACCAATACTTCAATGGAAACTGTTGTTTGTTTATATTAAATATTGTGTTTTCATCTCATTATTCATGTTGTTATATTTACTAAAACCTCCTTAGATGAACCATTAGATGTTCATCTGTGTTCATACTTCCATGAACAACATTGTGTCACGCGACGTGACGTAATCCAAACTTGACGTCAAAAAACATGAATCTCGCCAATCTGATTGGACGTTGTAAACGTCGAGGCCGTTCCGCTGTTTGAACACACACTGTGTGTAGATTCTCTGTTTGCTGGTAAATGTGACCGCCTTGGTGATTTTTCAACAAGCGATAGAGAGAAATGAATGTAAATATAAGCAATGAAATTAATTTTTCTGTTGTTCATGGAGCTATGAACCGCAGTGGGTCGCTAGCAAAGCTTACATGAACCCCTTCGGGGTTCATTCACTTTGCACGCGACCCACTGCGGTTCATAGCTCCATGAACAACAGTGGGTCGCTAGCAAAGCTTACATGAACCCCTTCGGGGTTCATTCACTTTGCACGCGACCCACTGCGGTTCATAGCTCCATGAACACCAGAAAAATGAAATTCATTTCTTAAATCAAAATTATAGATATAAATCTATTTACTTTCTTCCTTTTCTGAGGAAGGGTATTTTCAGCACATTTTCAAATGTAATCAAAATTTATTCGTGAAATTAATCACGATTACAAGCATTTTTGAAAAGTATTCGATTAACCGATTAAGAATAAGATTAATTTTAATCGTAAAAATCTACGATTACAGAAAACATTTTGATTAAAAAAATTCAATTGAATAAAAGTAATTATGATAAACGATTAATATTAATCCAGGTCTGGCTTAGGTGTCGAAAGTTCTATATGCTTACCCTCTGTTCTTCGTGAGTCAGGTCAGGTGTGCGCACCGGGGCATGAGGTACAGACTCATCCCGTCCCCTCGGTCGAGGGAGGGGATCGGTAGGAATTCCCTTGCAAATTTCCTTTAGAGAAGACATTTCAGATAAACAAGCACGTTCCTGTAAATTTTGAATTTCGTATTCTCCTAAATTTAGTTATCAACTTAAGATCACAGGTTGATAACAGTTAAAATGATACAGACATACAGATAGAGTGTATGTCCAAAAGAAAAGTCTGATATCGGCTGTTGGTTGTTGGCGTAAAGCATTAATTCTATCATATATATTTTAATTGGACTAGTCAGTGGTGACTTGTCTGTATCAAAATCATATATCATATATCAGCATTAAGCCATCGAGACTTGAGGTTTATTTCACAAAATAGTGGATATACGCCCTATCTCAATAGGGGGCGAACGATGCTTTTCCTTCTGAGCTACATACCACTTTCGTATGTCAGGATTTGCGGCGATCTATTTTTCAGAATAAAGACGAATTTATCCATCGAAATGTATGTGGTCTGGCTGTCGCCAGGCGATTCGTTTCACAGGCATATCCCTGGATGCCGAGGTGTCTATCTAACTTCCTTTACATCTTCACCTCGAAGCTAGAGGACTTCAGATGGTGTCCAGATATACCAAGAACTGAAGGGGGTTAGTGGAAATAAAAGCAATGAAAAGTGGGTGACTAGACTTTGCGCAGTGCTATCAAGAGTGTTAGTATAGTTAGCAAATATGTGCCATGGCTTTGTCCACCTCAGACAGTCCTCTTCACCGAAGTGGCTTTCCGTCGGCGTGTGTAATCACCGGATCGGATAGGATCGGACCGAATTGGACATAATTACCGGATCGGACCTAAATTTCCCTTTCATTTATTACTTTCATATGCTTTCACTTAAAAATTTCATAGCACATCATCTTACAAAACATGTCCAGTTTCTATTGTGGTGGTGAAAAGGAATTTATAAAGGTACCAGGACCGAAAATCCACGTCTCCAAAATCTCCAATTACTGGAGAAAAACCTACTAAACAATGATTAATGATTTATTTTGTTTCTCTTTAGTATGGAAAAAGATCGAATGCTGTGTAGTTGATTGATGTTTAGAAATTGCTTTGATGTATGGTGATGGTAGAAAAGTTTGAAATGGTCAAATAAATATTTTCAGTTATCTTTTAGTCCGTTCTGCATAGTTTGGTATGGTTTTGTACATATTTTGGTATTTTGGAATTTTCAAACGCGGGCATAGCAGCTATGGGTATAGCTAAATAGCGAAAGGAAGGTTCCTTTCGCGAAAAGAAGATTTTCGTACGAAAGGAACATTCTATCGTTATTGCCATTGATATCTAACGGCCTTTAGTTGTTTTGTTATACTTTTTGTACCAAAATAATATAAAAAAAATGTGTAAAATGTCAAGAAAAGTTATTTGGTGCAAAAATAGAAACTTACATATATATATATATATATATATATATATATATATATATATATATATATATATATATATATATATATATATATATATATATATATATATATATATATATATATATATATATATATATATATATATATATATATATATATATATATATATATATATATATAATTTTGGTGACGAAAGGAAGATTTGCCTACGAATGGAACGCTAAATAGCCTTATCATCATCGTTACCTATCAGCATTTTTGTATTTTTATACATTCTTAAATAAAATAATAAGAAAATAAAGCAAAATGCAATTTTAATTTTAAGACAATTTGGTCGAAATTGAGGACAGCAAATGAAATTTGACATTAGCCGCACTGGCGAAAGGAAGATTTTCTGCTATGAAAGGTACGTTCGTCCTGACTTACGGTTTTATAAAGTCAATTTAACCGTAGCAGCTAGCCGTCGAATTAATTACTCTAAATTGGGAAAGAACAACTATGATCACTCACAAAGTTGTTCAAAGGGCTATGTTATTTATAACTGGTTGAAAACACTCGAGATTATTGCTAGAATAAGTCTTGACATCAATAAAAAATTAAGTCCGATCTGGTAATTACGTCCGATCCGGGCGAGAGTTGCATAAGCATAGCGCTATAGAGCGCTTTGTAACTATTTGCTATGCAACAACGTTACGTTACAAGAAAGCGCTCGCGAGCGCTACATGTACGTAACGGTCCTCCGAAAATAGAAGATGAATTTCATTTTATGTTCGAATGTGAAAAATATCGTGTTTATCGCAATGATTTAATTGAAATATTTAAAGAATCAAATCTTATTCTTTCAGACTGTAACCAGAGACATATACAGAGATTCATCTTTATCTCAGCTGTAACCGAGAAAATCTTGTAATCTTATTACAAACTACAAATATATTTACTCTGAAGGCCATTGGAAATTATTTAGAACAGTGCCATGTCACATAGAATGTTTTTCTAAAACTTAAAATGTCAATGTCTCATATGCTCCAAACCATTTGGTAATATTTTCAATATAATGTATATGTACATGTTTGTAGATTTTGTTTGTATTGTATGTATATATGTTACATGTATATTGCCTTTAACCCAGTATACCTGGGTACAAGCGAGCAATAAAATATATTCTATTCTATTATATTCTATTCTATTCTATTCCGAGCTGCCTCTCAGAAAGCAGCTTGTCGTTGCTAAGGAACAAAGGCTTACTTCAAGAAACAGAATGGCGTCGTCAATATTCGACCGCATGAATTATGACATTTTATGAGATGAAAATGTGACAGTAATCATCTGTGTAGTCTAGAAAACAATTTTCTAGCCTTATGGACGGAGAAAATCAGTGATTTGTTGCACGTTTTTGGTATCGCTATTCGCCGCCATTTTGGAAAGCGCTCTAACGTGACGAACTGTTGCACAGAAAGAACAAAACGTAGAAAAGCGCTAAAAAAGCGCTAGCCTTATGCAACTCTCGTCCGCTTTCCGTAGTATGATACAAATGTGACGTGCATGTTAAGGAACAATGGTTGGAAATACGCATTTTTACACGGTTCAGTACGTGTAAGATTAATGGTGGTGAGAATTTTGTGAGTGAATGTAATGGTGAAGGGGACCGATTCGCGTGGGTCAAAAGGAGGTGTGCCTATAAAGGAAGACCTCATACATGGTGGCAAGTTGACTAGAAACTGAGGACACGACCATCATATCACTAGTCAAATATCGTGCTTACCCGAAGACGAAAAATGTTTTCGTGGCAAGAACACTCGTTATTGTGGTGAAGAAACGAATTATGTCGAATACGAATGAAAAAGCAATTCATTTAGAAAAAGAGGTGTCGAAAATGGACTCAACATCAGGTAGAGCTTTGTCTCACGGCCTTGAGAGTGTTATTTTTCAATCGTTATCTTCAAAAAATGTTTCGACCACCGTGTTATTATGGGCGCATGGCATTCGGCCACAGGGAGCGACAATTTGATTTTTATGGTGGTGGTGGTTGGGGGGGGGGGGAGACCGGGAAGATGTTTTTGGGCCAATCTGAACTCCTTGTCCAATGAAAGTTTAGGCCTCGGATTTATCATTGTCACACCATTGGACTACTTAACACAAATGTGAAATGAGTCACATGTTATGCACCAGTCATTTGTAACCACTGCTCCCCCACCTACGAGGAAGGGCGGGGATTATGACTAAAGCTTTCAGTGCCCTGCTATAAGCCCCACCCCCAGGGGGCAAACTGGAGGTCAAAACTTTGCTCATTGCCCCGCCCTTCACAACAGAAAATCTCCCTGGGGTAAGGAGGTATCCGGACAAAATCTCCCCCGGACAGAATCCCCCCCCCCCCCACTCTTTTTTGTTGACGAGGACAGAATCCCCCCCAGTATATCTTGCAAATAGGACAGAATCCCCCCCACCCCTCAGACAGAATCTACTTCAATAATTGAGCAATCTTTGAATTTATTTAGATATAATTAAGTTGACTATAATAAGTGGTGATTAGAGAAAATTAAATATGACAATTTGGTTATTTTCGATACCTTTTACTATAACTTAGTTAATTACTCAACACATAGAAGTTTGTCTCACCTCATTATTGCTATTAGCAGTAATTTAAACATATTAAGATGAAGCTTTCTTTAAAAAATAAAAACCAAATAACATAATTATCTAATCATTAGCAAACAATGAATAACGAAACTTTTTTGATGCAAAAATAGTTGACTTATAGCTGCAAAATGTAACAATATGATTATGGAGATTCTGACTGGGAGTGGGGGGGATTCTGTCCTATTTGCAAGATACACTGGGGGGATTCTGTCCTCGTCAACAAAAAAGAGGGGGGGCGGGATTCTGTCCGGGGGGGATTTTGTCCTACACTCGGGTAAGGATCCTAATGTCAAAATCCCTGTCATTTCCCCTGCACTGCGGGGGCACTCTAAAAGTAACTGCCCCCTACTTTAGCCCGGCTATCCCCCGCCCATCCCCGTAGGTGGGGGGCAGTGGTTACAAATGACTTGTGCATTAAAAAGGAGGTATCTCCTTCCCTCATAGCCCAGAAGACATATAACATGTTATTTGTTTACAGTCCTTTACCTGCCTACCCAAAATTGACCCACATACTTTCTTATCTGCATTTATTGAATTCAGAAGTTTTGTGTTGACAAGATATTGTTTAGACTTTTCTTTTGTGTTTGAATGGTTGGATGAATAAGACATGAGAATAGCATGATATATTTTGGAGCTACATGTATGACTCAGAGTTCTCACTAGGATTTTGAAAATTGGAGTAAAAATGAGGTATTTCAAAAAATGTTGGATTCTTAATATACTTTATACTATTGGGGCTTTCCAAAAAGTTGGAGTCAGAATCAAAAAGTTGGAGTTTAAAACTCCAATTTGGAGTTAAAGTAAGGAGAACTCCGGATATATAATGACTATGAGTATTTGAACACTTCATTATGATGATCTTAACTAGCTCTGACTTGTGAACATCTCTTGTGGATGTCCTCACTACATAGCCTAAAGTCACAAATGAATTGATCAGTAATTACAGTTTGTAGATTTAACTGTCTATAACCCTAAGGCCTAAAATATGTGTATGTTTTACGCATAAAGTAAGGAAAAATTCAAAATACATGTAGCATGTTTACCGTATACCGGTATTTTGAGATCAAAATTTGAAGTTTTTGGGCATGTGAAAAACTGGTATCAAGTTTAATAAAGTTTTCATTATACTCAGCACACGGCTGAGACTAAAATTTCAACTGCTCATAAATACTGAAATAGCCCAAATAGATTGAAAAATAGATAGATTACCATTGCCAGTTATTTATTGTGGTTGTAAATGTTAAAAATTACTAACTCAGTTG
Source organism: Rugalucina vietnamica (assembly GCA_964017185.1). Lineage (NCBI taxonomy): Eukaryota > Metazoa > Mollusca > Bivalvia > Lucinida > Lucinidae > Rugalucina > Rugalucina vietnamica. The sequence goes on from OZ024875.1 coordinate 41,515,828, forward strand.
TTGGCATTTTAACATTAATGAGCAGGATAAATTTCAGTATCAGCTGAGTTGAGCATGGAAAAAGTATACTGATAACGTTGCAGACCCAGATCAAACACCAGCTGTAATTTTGGTGGCATTTGTCTATGTGGTAGAATCCTTTCTGGACTTATAGTGAAGAGGTTTAAAATTCTTGCTCTGTGTATTTCCAGGAAACTACCTGAAGTATGTCAGCCTGGTTCTGTTGACTGCCCAGAACACCATATTCATCCTGTCCATGAGGTATGTCCGCACACGCTCGGGAGCCATGTTTGTCGCCACGACGGCCGTCATCATGCAAGAATCCATCAAATGCCTCGCCAGCAACATCATCATAATCATCCAAGAGGGTGGAATTCGAGCATGGTTACGGCATCTAAATGACAATATATTAAAACAGCCACTGGATTGTTTGAAGATATCGGTGCCGTCGTTGGTGTATACGTTACAGAATAATCTCATATTTGTAGCTGTGTCGAATCTAGATGCTGCAACATTCCAGGTTAGTAATACAAACTTTACATTGAATTTTATTTTGTCAAGAAGTGACAGTGATACAGGCACATGATGTAAATTGTTAAAATATTGTGACTTTAAGTTGGGAATGTGTAAGATCTAGGAATATTCATAGCAAATTCTATACCGTTATACACTGAAACAGCTGGAGGAACAGCTGACACATATTCTGATGTCTGTTCCAGGTTTCATATTAACTGAAGATCTTAACAACAGCTATTATATCTATTCCAGGTTTCATATCAACTGAAGATCTTAACAACAGCTATTATATCTATTCCAGGTTTCATATCAACTGAAGATCTTAACAACAGCTATTATATCTATTCCAGGTTTCATATCAACTGAAGATCTTAACAACAGCTATTATATCTATATTCCAGGTTTCATATCAACTGAAGATCTTAACAACAGCTATTTTATCTGTGATAATGCTAAAGAAACAGCTGACCAAAGTACAGTGGTTGTCTCTCGTAATTCTTTTCATTGGGGTCTCAATCGTTCAAGCACAGCCAGAAAACCGCGGGGCCAGTAAGGTAGCGGTGGAGCAGAGTGCTATAAAAGGTCTCATTGCTGTTATTACAGCTTGTTGCATGTCAGGGTTTGCCGGAGTTTATTTTGAAAAGATACTAAAGGGTACGCAACAGACAGTCTGGTTACGGAATGTACAGTTGGGAGGTATAGGTGCTGTAGTAGGTTATATCACAATGGAGCTTAGTGATGGTCCGAAAGTCAGAGAAAATGGGTTTTTCTATGGTTACGATGCCTGGGTATGGACTGTCATTCTCTTACAATCATGTGGGGGGCTTATAGTTGCTGTTGTTGTCAAATATGCTGATAATATATTAAAAGGTTTTGCTACTTCAATTTCAATCATAGCTTCTTGTATAGGATCTATATTTATTTTTGGATTTCAAATCTCTCTAGCTTTTTGTATAGGAGGGTCGTTAGTTATTTTAGCTACATATCTCTATAGCAAGTTTGTGCCCCCAAAACCTACACCAGTAGCAGCACCAAAAGCTCATGAGAAGACCAATAATGTTTGATATAAATGAAATCCATTTTAATCAAAAACTAAATCCATTAAAATATTATTAAAAACATAGATTGTATTTACATGATAAGTGTGGTATAGAAGCACAAAGGCTAGTATTAGATTAAACAATATTGTATTCTGAAAATGCTATGGGTGTTTTAACTTGTTTTTTTAGAAAACCAAGAATTTCCTTGCAAAGGCAGTTCAAATGGTACATGTACTTACAATGCATGGTTAAGATCTGACTGTCATTGATGAAAGGGAGGTAACATATCATTATATGGTTATTTCATTTTCTTTTCCCTATACAAAGTTATTAAGTAAGAAAATGTTAGCAAGTGTTGATGGGTCTCATTATTATTATCTTCAGTTTGGGAAGTTTGACTCCATGTATTATTTGTGCACATCTTTTTTCCATTCCATTGTCATATCATTTTAAATTTAAAAAAGAAAGAAATGTTTTTTTTAGAAATACAAATGTAAAATGTTTTAGCAAAGTAATTGGCTGAAGTTATAAAAGAAAGAAATTATTCGTCATATAGGCCATTTAATGTAAAAAACAAAACAAAAAACACATGTACATGTACTATGAGAAAGAATTTCAAATTTTAGCTCATAAATGTGCCATATCGCTGTAAAAGTACAAAGTGGGACTAAATGCTTGCAGAATTATCAAATATTTAATAGGGATTTTAGCTTTGTGTAAATAAATGACAGTGAAGTCTTACAAAACTTGTTAAGGAATAAAGGATTGTCTTAATAATACCACAAAATTTACAGGCACAGTATTTTATGCTTTTTGAATCATTATGTTAATTAGAGAAATTTACAGGAGTGCTTATTCATTTAAAATTTGTCAAACATGCCTTTGTCACAAATTTGCTGATTTCAGCCATGATGCCTGGAAAACGGTTTTCCACGTTTCGGACCAGGTCCGACACAAACCAGCCTGTACAGTTTCAGAAGAAGGCTAAAAGCATGAAATTTTGGATTTAAGAAAAACAGGGATTGTACTATCCGTGAAGCGAAAACAAAGGGACTGATCAGCTGTGCTGTAACTGCACAGCTGATCTGCACCTTTGTTTATGCATAGGCAGAAATCTGTTTTTCTCATGACGAAGCTCATTTCATAGTTTAAGTTATGGATTAGGGATTAGTAATGACAACTCTCCCAGCCCTTGTTGCCCCTTTTCATTATGAACTGAAATACCTGGGGTTTGATTATATAGGCATGATAGGCAGTGTAATGTTAACATAACAGAATGCAAGGGTTGTGGTGGGGGGAGATTGGGCCATATTTTTACCACCCAACTGTCTTCACCGTGTGGAATTTTTAACAGGGTTTGTTGGACAATGCACCACAAATGAGGGGGTTAGGGCTGTCATTACAAATGACTATAGCATTGCAATGGTCGGGGATGAGGGATTATAGTCTCCTGTTGATCCTCATATGAACCGCCTCTTGAGAAAACTAGCAGTTTCCAAACAGGTCCAACACAAACCAAGCTGTACAAGCACAGAAACTGACTAGAGGCTGGAAATTTTGGATTTAGAAAGTAGAGGAACTGTAGTAACCCTGTAGCAAAAACAAAGGCGCTGATCAGCTTCGCAGTAACTGTGAAGCTGATCTGCACCTTTGCTTTGGCATATGCAAATTGTTGGTTTTCTCATGACAGGGCTCATATTTGTTTTTAATATTTTACATGTAAAATGCAGGTTTGTCATTACATGGCTCATGTATATGTGGGAAACATTTTTTATCATTTATGTGATATGTTGTTTGAAAATCCATTTTATATTTATCATTTTAATAGTTTATGAAATCCACCATTAAGTTGTTAAAGATTGTTTTAATAGAAATATTGTTTGCTTGTTTTGTTTCCATGTTATAAATACATGTACTTATTAGAGTATATTTATCATGTATGATGTACAGAATGTGGGATTCTTTCACTCTCATGGGTTCTATATTTATATTGCTTTTACTTATTCAAGCTAGTCTAAATGTTAACAATATTACTGTATCCTGTAGTTAAGGTTACTGTCTTCTTTCTCAGATCAACTTCATCACAAAGCAGTCTTTTAAGTTTTCCTGATGGTATGTATATTTTAAGAAAGAAAGAAAAATACAACAATAAATTCTTTGAAGCACAAACTCAAACTACACTGTACATTTTTTTCTGACAGTATAAACATTTCTTTTGTTCTAAAGAAGGTTTTAAAACTTAAAATTGTACTTAAATATCTCATGCTCAATCAAACTGTTTCTTTTTCATCCATTGAAACTATTTTATTGAACTATCTTTTAAAGTGACACAAATAGTTTACAGATTCTAAGCTATTGTCATAGATCCAAATACCATCTTAACTGATATAATATTGTGCAGTTGGCCACACGTTGTGTACGAGGTCACACATTATGCACTTGGTGACATGCATGTATTTTGCACACGTTGTTAAGACATTATTAACTATGTCACCTATTGTGCACTTGGTTTCGCATTAAGTACTGTGTTACCCATTGTGCAGTTGGTTTTACATTATGTACTATGTTACACATTGTGCAGTTGGTTTGGCATTATGTACTATGTTACACATTGTGGAGTTGGCTACATGTTTTATTCTTGGTAACACATTGTGAACTATGCTACACACTTTATGCTCAAGGTTACATATTGTGTCATATGTCATATTGTGTACTTGGTCACACATTGTGAAGAAGGTCACACATTGTTCACTAGATTACATATTGTGCACCAGATTTGCAATGGCAATTTGTCACATTGTGCACTTAGGCTTTAGAGGAGAGCTAACCATGATAGAAAGGTTATCTGTAACAGAGAATGTACATGTATCTCATGCACATGAAATGAGCCACATCGTGAGAAAACCAACAATCTGCATATGTGAAAACAAAGGAGCAGATCAGCTTTGAGGTTACACTGCGAAGCTGATCAGCGCCTTTGTTTTTGCTACACGGATAGTACACTTCCCCTTCTTCTTATATCCGAAATTTCAAGCTTCTAGCCTGCTTCTGCGACTGTGCAGCCTGATTTGTGTCAAACCTGTTTGGAAACCACATTGTTGGTTTTTCCACGAGGTGGCTCAAATTTTGATTGAAAGTTGAGATTGCTGGATGATAATTAAATGTATAGAAATTGTTTACAAAGATTGCCAATGTATTCGACATGAATTGTATTCTACAAGCAAATTTATGATTGATTATAGATGATTGTTATTTCCCAGAGGGGGAGACAGGACACTGAGGGGAAATTGACATCTTTTAAAAAATCTAGCGTCCATAACTTACTACCCATATGTGTAAAAATGTTCCATCTAAAATCCTGTGAGTCAGACTATTCATTTTATGTGATTTAATTTAGAACTTCTTGAAATGTATCTTATTTCTCACCACTGGGTCTATAGCTGCTCTGTCTAATTTATGCGGGTAGAGAATGTTTGGCTGTGTAAGTCCCCTGTTACAGTACCCCCCAGGCCCCCTCTCAGGGAAAATATTAATTCATGTAGGTACATCACATGTCTACCAGTATTCAATATAAAGTGGGCATTTTGTATTTGATGGTTATTTGAAAGTTGTTAAAGGGCAAAACATACCAGAAGTTAGTAAATTAAGTATTTCACAAATTCATTGCCTCTTGCTAATATTGAAAATACATGTACCTCTTGTATCCATGTACTGAAGCATTATGAAAACTTGCCCATGTGATATACAGAGATTTTTTTTTCAGCTCTAAAAAAATGAAAAAAATTCATTGGAAAAATTATGATATTTCTCTTATTTTTGCCCAAAACATAAATTGTGGGTACCCACAATCAGTGTTTTGATCAAAAATGAGAAAAATATCCCAACATTTCTACAGAATTTTTTCGTTTTTTGCAACTTTAAAAATCTCTGTATATTACATGGGCGTATTTTTGTAATGTGAAGTAAGGGGAGTATTTGCTGATACAGGTCAGCCTCATTGCAATGCTATATTTGGGATCCATTGAAACAAAACATGTTATCACATGATAACTTACAAAAGACAATAGCAAAACAATTAATTTGGGTATCATGACATAGAGGATCTTACACGAGTGGTCATTTCATATGAAATTTATTACACGAGCCTTTGGAGAGTTTAATAAATTTCGTATGAAATGACCACAAGTGTAAGAGTCATTTTATCGTATGACTTTTACACTAGGATTTTATCGCCTTTGAAAATTTACATTGTTGTTACGGACGTTGTTAATGACGTTACTTATTCCCGCAAAAGTGTTAATACACGTGTGGTCATATGATTTTATGACATGACGTTATCCACTGGAAAACAGTGACATCATATGATAAATGGCTGTTTATATTGTGCTGAAATAATTCTTATTAGTTCTTGATAAAAGCCCATGTTGTGGGTGCTCATTAGAATTGCCAATGCATACGTTTTTAATGAGCACCCACAATATAGGTTTTTATGAAGAAATAATTTTCTATTTTCATTAAAATTTATGCTCATTATCACCTAATGTTCTCTGACAAGCATGTCCCAGCAGGTATATGATATTTGAGCCGCCTCGTGGGAAAACCAACAATGTGGTTTCGGAACAGGTCCGACACAAACTGAGCTGCTCAAGCACAGAAAAGAGCTAGAAGCTTGAAATTTTGGATTTAAGTAGAAGAGGAATTGTACTATCAGAGTAGCGAAAACAAAGGTGCTGATCAGCTTCGCGGTTATCGCGAAGCTGATCTGCGCCTTTGTTTTCGCCTATGCAGATTGTTGGTTTTCCCATGGGGTGGCTCATTTGTCAAATCCATCTTAGGAATTTATGATTGAGTTTATACACAAATCAGACTATTCAGCTACAATACATAAACCAGACTGCAATTTGAGTGATCTTTAGATACAGATTATTAATCAGTCCAGTATATTTGCTACAATGTAAATGTATTTACAAGTGCTCAGGTACTTCATAAGCAATTTAATTGATAGGAAATAGTATTAAAATTGTGTGTTTTAATAAACAATCAAAAGAAATATAGTGTCTAATTTTTAGATTTTAAATTTTGTATGCAATGAGAAGTTAAATTGATTGTAGGATTATGTGACTTCAAAACTGGCATATAAAGTCTGAAAGTGATTAAATGAAAGTATTAGTGAATCCTTAAAATCCGATTTCCTATTACGGTCTAATTTGGGCTTGTCATTGCTTTAAAATGTTTGTTAATGAGCTGCCACATCAGAAAACCAACAATGCGAAAACAAAGTCGCTTATCAGCTGTGCTGTAACTGCACCTTTGTTTTCGCTACACAGATAGTGCAATTCCTCTTTCACTTTTATTTAAAATTTCAAGCTTCTAGCCCTTTTCTGTGACTCTACAAGCCAGTTTGAGTCGGACCTGGTTAAAAACCCACTTCATTAGTTTTCTCATGCGAAGGCTTAATTTTAAATGGTGGCACTGTTACAGTAGTACTTATACCTCCAATTGTTGTGTGAATCACTAGGATGGCATTTGTAATACCTTTGTCATCTTCATACCAGTTCCACGTATTGACTTTTTAAATTACGAGAACCTACGCTGGATATTTGTTTGTTTGTTGGTTTTTTTTATCTTGTTTTTGTCCAAAACATAGATCGTGGGTACATGTTAGAACCGCCTCAATGACATGTTTTGCTGATTAGTACTAGATGTTAAGACAGTTATAGTACTTAGTATTGACTTACTTACTTTGAAAGTTCTGGGCCCAGTTGTTCAAAATTATCAATGTCGTAAAAATTTTAAATGGCAATATTACAAATACACTGTTATTTTTTTGTTGATAAACTGTGAGAACCCTTTGCAATCCAAAGGATTCTCACATTTCATCAACAAAAAATTAACAGTGTATTTGCTTATGTAGTCGACATTTACTTCACACGTTGGTCTTAATGAGGAAGTTAAGCTAACAAAGTTTTGAACAACTGGGCTCAGTTATGCAATCCAGTTGCATGGAATATCACAGCTATTGTTAAGGATGAAAATTAAAATTCAGAATTCTGTGGGCCATAGTACTTACATTGTGATATGTAAAGTTAGTATACACAATAAATGGTTGAAAACTAAACTCATTTGTGTTTTCATGTCATTCCATGTGCCCATACTTGGAGGATGGTTTGAAGCTAAGGTCATCATCAGCTAACATTTTTAGCTCCTGAGCCTGTGAGCTTATAGGATAGGCAGCCCCTCGGCGTCCATCTGTCGTCGTCATTGTCCACACTTTTCAAAGATCTTCTTCTCTGAAAACCCTTGACCAATCAAAGCCAAATTTTACATGAAGCATCTATATGAAGGGGGACCAATGTGTTTATAAATAATCCAGGTCACATGACCAAGATGGTGGCAATACCCATATATGGTAAAAACCCTTCAAAACCCGATTTCAAAGAAACTTGGCATGTAGCATTGAGCACTAGAGTACTACAATGTGATGACCTTGACCTATTTTACGATAAGGTCAACATAGGTGGTCCATTGATCTGAATGGGGAAAATTGTAAAAATGTGATTTGAAAAAAAAAATACTTGCAAGAAATAGGTAAAGGGAATGAAGATTTATGATTCTGAAAATAATTGGACCCCAAGGGTTGGTTTGCCCCCACCATGGGCCAATATACATGTATATTACCATAATATTCAAAGATCTCTTCTGAAACTTCTTGGCCAATCAAAGCCAAATTTTATAGGAAACATGTATAGGAAAGGGAACAAATTTGTTTTTAAATAATTCATGTCACGACCAGTATGGCTGCCATGCCCATATATGGTAGAAACTCTGCAAAAAATTTCATATCCGGAACTGCTGAACCTATTGCAACAAAACTTAATTTAATTTATAATTTGTTGTATTGGAGACTAGAGTACTACAATGTGTTCATAAATCATGACCCTGTGATGACCTTGATAAAAGCGTTATACTACGGGGTCAGAATTGTGAAAATGCTTTAAAAGCCCCGGCCCCCGGAGGCTGACTTTAATGAAGGACAAAAGATGTTGTTTGTTCTGATGAAAAAAATATGAGGGAAAGGATTGAATTTCTGCAGGTACCTGTACAGGTACAGTGGTTAAATAAGTGGTTAAATGTGAAAAATACAACTTCAAGTTTATTTCAATTAATGTGTAAAGGTACAAGTAGGCAACGATCAGGAATAGGTGCAGTCAGAAAGAAATTCCCACTCCGATAACCGAGTTGGGAAAAACTAAAATGACAATTAGGTACATCTACTTCTAACATTGTAAGCCGAGTGAGCAGCTATTTCCCAATAGACGGCCACTCAGTTACCCGAACTTAAATAAAAGAAAAAAATGTGAAAACGTACATAAGACTCAAACAGCACAACAAATCGACTCCAAAACATTAAACAAATGGAATTTGTTACCATATTTGCGGGAAATTAAAACCCCGACCTATCTCCGGAACTCATTGGAAGTCAAATTCCGGCACTTAAGCCCCGCTATGATCCCCAGTCCCACATCCGATGGGGGATACAAATGACTTATATATAAGGAAAATAGCACAAACCAGAAACACTTAATTCGTCCTGCTTTGAACCTGTGTTAGATTATCTTCATACAAGTTAACCTAATGATTTGACTAAATGCTAATCTGTGTTTCTTTGATTTGTCTAACTAGATCAATTAAAGTAATAATAAGATTTATACGTAACAGTATCTTGTATTGAAAGTAGCTTCAAATACGTATGATCAGTGAAAAGAAAAACATTAGTGCTCGTATGTGCTTTCAGCATGTTGGGTTAGGCCTCCACATAGTCGTCATATTCTTTGTTGTCATGAATGTCATAGTTTACTTATACATCGTACTGATAGTAAATCTTACAGTACCAGGCGTAAAATAAAGCTATGTATGTCAGAAGATGTATATTTTCATTGATGCTTTTTTATGTGGTTGGGGACATATTGTTTTTGGTGCGGATCCCGTCGGCGTACGCTTCTTTCCGACGCGATATCTTTTGAACCAGTGGATGGATTTTGACCAAACTTGCACAGATAATTGGTTGGGAGGGGAGAAAGAGTTGAGTAGATTTTGGTGACCTTGACCTCATTTTCAAGGTCACCAGCCCATGAAAACTGATCAAATTAGGTTTTCCGACGCGATATCTTCTGAACAAATGAATGGATTTTGACCAAACTTGCACAAGAGCATTGTTGGGAGGAGGCTCAGAGTTGAGTAGATTTTGGTGACCTTAACCTAATTTTCAAGGTCACGAGTCCATAAAAGATGTTGAAATTAGTCTTTCCAACGCAATATCTTGTAAACCAATTGATGGATTTTGACCAAACCGGCACAGAAGCATTGTTGGGAGGAGGCTCAGAGTTGATTAGATTTTGGTGACCTTTACCTAATTTTCAAGGTCACGAGTCCATAAAAAATGTTGAAATTAGTCTTTCCAACGCAATATCTTGACCAAACCGGCACAGAAGCATTTTTGAGGGGAGGCTCAGAGTTTGTTAGATTTTGATGACCTTGGCCTAATTTTCTAGGTCACGAGTCCATAAAAACTGTTGAAATTAGTTTTTCTGATACGATATCTTGTAAACTAATTGATGGATTTTGACCAAACTTGCACAGAAGCATTGTTGGGAGGAGGCTCAGAGTTGATAAGATTTTGGTGATCTTGACCTAATTTCCAAGGTCACTAGTCAAAAACTGTTGAAATTAGTATTTCTGACGCGATATCTTGTAAACTATTTGAGGATTTTAAACAAACTTGCACAGAAGCATTGTTGGGAGGAGGCTCAGAGTTGATAAGATTTTGGTGACCTTGACCTAATTTCCAAGGTCACCGTAGTTCATAACTGTTGAAATTAGTCTTTCGGACGCGATAACTTGTAAACCAATTGATGTATTTTAACCAAACTTGCACAGATGCATTGTTGTGAGAAGGTTCAGAGTTTATACGAATTTGGTGATCGTGACCTAATTTTAGACAGGGTCCAAAACAAACTACTACACCATACAGAACATCTTCCATAGAAATCAATTACTAAACGGTTGGGGGACATAGTTTTCCTCAGAAAACACTATTTTAATTGTACTTGTATTCGTGGTTTATCCTTGTCCTATAGATATATTTAAATTTTATTTACTGATGTATAATAAATTTACTTGTGATAACGGTTTATCTACCTAAAACATGGGCGCAACACAAAATTAGAATGTAACTTTTATCTGAGTATCTTATCGCAATCTATCCATTCTCGGTCGCCTAGACCGATCCTTGGTACACTATCTATATGAACTTGATTATTTCACCCACAATTTTTCTGTTGGTACAATGTCAAATTTATTTAAATTTGCCTTTGGTGATGTAGATTTTCGTATGATCTACTGACAATTGATAACAGCATCCGGAAAACTTTATAGAATGTCCAGAAAACTGCAAAGATTTGCATTTTACCGGACACCATGTACGTGTATGTTCGATCCAAACTTGCTTAAAACAGGGCATAGCATTTACCACATAAATTGACGCGACGTCGAAAATAAAACTCGATTTTGCATCATAAAGTACTTTGTGATATAGCATGTATATATACTTGGATTTTTTTCAATGTGCAGGGCAGTGCTTAGCTAAGACCAGCCTTGGATGATTTCATTGTTGAGATAGGGTCCCAGAGCTGACAATGTATAATTGAGGTAAAGATGACTATGCTTGTTGTCTTTGTGCTATACCTGTGTTTCACCTGAATAATTTCAAAATAGGTGAAGTGTATGGTAGACACACAAGAACATAAACATTTTGTTTCTAAAATATAACCATACTGCTACACTCAAATACATGTATTTCTATCAAGTTAGCCAATGTCTCTATTTTTGTAAACAACTCTTTGCTTTACTGATGGTACATGACCGCAGTAGAAGGTCAATAAAGTACCATTCGAAAAAATGAAACGATTCGTAGAACCAGCTGATTTGACTTATTTTTCCTACAAGGTCAGCTCGGTCAAATTAGCAGCAAATTTGCTGCATCAAAAACGGTCAAGTTAGCAGCAATTTTACTGCAGCAAAATCGGCCATGTTACACGTAGCAGCAATTTTGCTACAGCAAAAGCAGTCAAGTTAACAGCAATTTTGCTTGCAGCGTTAGAATTAAATTTGCAGCAGCAAAATACAGTCAAGTTAGCGGAAATTTTGCTGCAGCGAAATTGGTCAAGTAAGCAGCTATTTTGCTACAGCGAAAAACAGTCAAGTAAGCAGCAATTTCGCTTGCAGCAAACATTTTTTTGTCGCAGAATGTTTTGGCTTTAATCTAGGTGATAACACGTAAGAAAATGACATTTTTTGCCACAATCATATCTTTTCGACGTCACGTACGAAAAAAGTTCCATGTAAGTTGAAATGTTTGTCACCATTTTTTTATTATTTTATTCTTATTATTTTTTTTTCTTTTTCGTCTGGCTGTGATCGCTATGTAGAAAATGATGATGAATGCTGCAACATAACTTTTCTATTCCTCATATTACCAACTTTACGGAAAATGTTGCTGATTTTTTACAGTTTCGTCTGGCTGTGAGTGCTATAGGACGCGAATACTTATGCTGCAAACAAGAATTTTCTATCCCACCCATAACATAGCTTAAGGACAAAAGTTTCCTGCCAACAGTAAAAGTGTCCATAGACTGGGTAATAGGTGGGATAAAAAACGTCTGTTTGTGATGACATTCATCATCTTATGGTGCTCATAGACAGACTTAAATGAAAACGAGAGACCGAATTGTGCCGTAGCTCACCTTAGTCATTTGCTCATCAGTGTAAGCTTCAAGATAGACGATGCTACTCTGGAGCCTTGTCTGTATGAACCATATTCAATAGGTGGCAAAAAGTTTCGCTACAGCTAACTTGACGGTTTTTTTTTTTTTTTTTTTTTTTTCATTTTTTATTTTTTATTTCATTATTATTACTATTATTATTATTATTATTATTATTATTATTATTATTATTATTATTTTGCTGCTGCTGCTGCAAACGAGAGACCGAATTGTGCCGTAGCTCACCTTAGTCATTTGCTCATCAGTGTTAGCTTCAAGATAGACGATGCTACTCTGGAGCCTTGTCTGTATGAACCATATTCAATAGGTGGCAAAAAGTTTCGCTACAGCTAACTTGACCGTTTTTTTTTTGTTTTTTTTTTCCATTATTATTATTATTATTTATTATTTTTGCTGCTGCTGCTGCTGCAACAGATTCACTGCTAACTTTACTGAGCTGTCAGTAGCACTTTACAGATCCGTACTGTAGTTATTGCACTTTTTCTGCCGCCTTCATTAGTAAATTAGTAATTTAAAGTCAGCCTGCATCATTTGATATTTAGTTGTATCAGAATTAAAGTTTTAAACTTGAAACAAAAAACAGAGAGTCATACAACAAGAATGTTTACCAGGCATTTACTTAGGGAATTTTCAATATGGTCATACATAAATACAGTCATGTAGTACAGAATATTTTTTTTCTATGACAGTATGTGTTTACCCATCATTTTCAGTGCATGAGGTTTAATTTTGACACTGATAGGTTCAACAATAACAAGTGGGTCAAAGTAACAGTCCAAGTGAGAACTACCTATTTTTAAATGTAATGATCAACTTTGTCATTGTCAATCAAAAATTGACAGGCTCCGCCCTGCACATTGAAAAAAATCAGACTATAATTTTGCATGGGTGCTCATATGTATCTTATGTTGCGTGACGCAAGAACAATGCAAATAATAAGACGCAGGTAAGCTGACTAGATGTGTTTACTCGTATATGTTTAAATTTCGCCGGTATTTGTCACTCAGGCTATGCAGGCTTGTTCGTGTCTGAGCTTTACAGGTTGGAATCACAAATTTCGTACATACTGGATGTTGGAATCGTTTTTCGAGGTAGAATTTGCATCATAATTGACACGTATACAGAATACCATAAAACGTTCATTTTAAAAAGAAAAAAAAATAGAAAAAAGTGCTCTTGATATAGTTTAAAGTAGTAATCAGACTTTTTCATGATTTCAGAGGCTGGAGTAAAATTATGGCACACTGTTCAGGAGATATGCAGTAAAATGTTACTAAAACAATCGCTGCGGTCTGTGATAGTCGAGAGGAGCTTGGCTTACCATCTGACTTTCAACCTCCAAAATGTCACATTCGATTTTGTCGATGTCGTGACCTATTTCATTTTTATCTTTTTGTACATCATCAGTAAAAAAAAAAAAAAAAAATGCCTGCTCGTTATTCTCATTTTTTTGTTACATACAGGGTGACTCATAATATCCGTGTCACACTTTCAATAATTAATTTCGAACGTCACATAATAGTATTTGTTTGAAAATGGCATGCATTTGAACCTACAACGTAGTGAGAAGAAGAGAAAAACGCGACTAACAGTTTTTTTTTTTTTTTTTTTTTTTTTTTTTTTTTTTTTTGAAAACATTTCCAGGACAGAGATGTTTATTGCAACATAAATAAGTAAATGTCTCCGTCTATTTTGCGACCATGATATTATAACGATAAAGCCTTGATCATGAAACAGCAGGCCCAGCCGCTCATTTGGATCGTGAACGATTTATAATATAAGCAAACTTCAAATGCTATTTTAGCACGAGTATTGTTTCCGTAGTGAAGAGCTAGCTTTCCAGGAGATTTTTTTAAACAGAAATGGAGTCTTTTTATCGTGGCTGAAAAAAAAGTCTCATGATACTATGCAAAGTAGTCCCACAAAGCTCATACTAAAAATAATAATAAACAGTATGAAATAAGCAAACAAACAAGAATGCTTGCTTAAGCGTGTAATATATTTCTATGAACGGTTCATACAGCTTTCAAGAGAGTGAACAAAACTTGTGGAATTTGGATCATATATCCATACCAATAACTAAGAACACTGGGACAACTTTCATCTGATTCAAGTATGTTACTAGTAATGCCACACATTTATGCCAAATGTCTGCTAACGCATTGATGAAAGTGACATTTATCATAACGATAAAGCCTTGATCATGAAACGGCGGGTCCAGCCGCTCGTTTGGACCGTGAACGTCCATTGGAAATAATTTATAATATAAGCAAACTTCAAATGCTATTTCAGCACGAGTATTGTTTCCGTAGTGAAGAGCTAGCTTTCCAGAGGATTTTTAAACAGAAATGGAGTCTATGTTACTATGCAGAATTTTTATGCTGTACAACTATGAATATACAAGTACTTTTCGATGTTCACTGCGTGCAAAGTAGTCCCACATAGCTCATACTAAAATAACTAATACACAGTATTATATGAAACCAGAGGACCAATGGTCCTGTAAACGCTCACCTGAGATCTGGGACATGCGACCTCAGCTAATTTTGCCATAAAATAGGTCAGGATCATCCCGGGGTCATGATTTAAACAAATTTTGTAGTGCTTCACTCACTGATGTTTCAGGCAAAGTTTCAAAATCATAGGTCTTCCGGTTCTGAAGAAAAAGATCTATAAAGGTTTTTGCTATTTATAGCCATGGCGGCCATCGTTGTCACGTGACCTGGACCATTTATATTAACTTTCATCCCCCTTTTCTAATGATGCTCCACATTAAGTTTGGTTTTGATTGGCTAAGTGGTTTCCGAGAAGATGTTTGAATATTATGGTCATATGCATGCATACAGCCCCGGGACAAGGGCAGCCCCGGGGGGGGGACATTTTTTCATAAACATAAATCTTCTGTCCATTTGCATACTCCCAGCAAGTTTCCCCCCATTTAACTACATCTTACTAATTTTCCCCATTCATCTGCATGCGCAACCTATGTTGGCCTTGCCATAAAATAGGTCGTCATCCCAAGGTCATGATTTACATATGTATATAAACTTTGTAGAGCTCCTCTCCCTGATGCCTCATGCCGTTTCAAAATCATAGGCCTTCTGGTTCTGGAGAAGAAGATTTTTAAAGGTTTTCGCTATTTATAGCCATAGCGGCCATCTTGGTCATGCGACCTTGACCATTTATATGAACTTTTGTTACCCCATCCCAAGGATACTACATATAAAATTTGGCTTTGATTGGTCAAGCGGTTACTGAGAAAATTAAATTTTACATGACCTTGACCTTTAATACTCTCAACGCTTCATTAGCTCAACATGTTGTCTGTATCTACAAACTTTTAGGTCACAGGCTACAAAACTTCCTGAAAAATTCAATGTTTTCAATTTTCTCCATTGAAAAGCCTATGTAACCAAAATTGTCATAAAATAGGTCAATGTCAACCCAAGGTCATGACTTATATAAACTATGATGGGCCAGAGTCCCCGATGCTACATACCAAGTTTCGTTGAAATCGGTCCACCGGTTCCAGAGAAGAAGATTTTTTATGGTTTTTATCATATATGGGCATGGCGGCCATCTTGGTCATGTGACCTAGACCATTTATATAAACTTTCGTTCCCTCTTCCTAAGGATGCTCCACATGAAGTTTGGCTTTATTTGGCCATGCGGTTTCAGAGGAGGTTAACTTTGAAATTGTGGACGGACGGACGACGACGACGGACGACGGAGCATGGCCATCCTATAAGCTCACCTTGTGAGCCTTCGGCTCAGGTGAGCTAACAGGAATGCTTGCTTAAGCGTGTAATATATTTCTATGAACGGTTCATACAGCTTTCAAAAGAGTGAACAAAACTTGTGGAATTTGGATCATATATACCAATAACTAACTTTCATCTGGAGCAATATTTATTCAAGGGATTCAAGTATGTTACTAGTAATGCCACACATTTATGACACGTGTCTGCTAACGCATTGATGAAAGTGAACCACTACAGAAGCTGAGGGTGAGGTTAGGTACCTGTAAAATCGATATAAGCCCGCCAGTAATTTTATATTACTGATCGTTCCAAGGCGATACTTCTGTGGTGTGTTCTTATTGTTTTATGTCTTGGTGTTAAAACTTTTTGTGCTGTTTATGCCTTATGTATGTTTTCATATTTTTAGCTAAGTTTAGGTAACTGAGTGGCCACCTATTTGGAAAATAGCTGCTCATTCGGCTTACGATGTTTTCATGGTATAAGTACCTGATTGTTAATTTAGTTTTTTTCCAAACTCGGTTTTTGGAGAGGGAATCTCTTTCTGATTGCGCCATTTCCTGAACGTTGCCTACTTGTATCCTTTGTCCATCACCGACTAGATCATGTCAATTTTACCGCGGCAGTGCAAGCGTGCAAGCTTGTTTATATCTGAGCTGAACAGCTGGATCTCACCTACGTTTCTCTGCGCTGACGGCTGGGATCGTTTTTTTTTTTTTTTTTTTTTTTTTTTTTTTCGAAAACGGAAATATGTAAGTCTCGTCCCGCGTGTTCTTGGTTGATCACGGACAACAGCATTTGCTTTTCTAAGCTTTGTCTGAAAGTTTCAATGAAATAGAAAAAAAAACGTCTCAAGAGCAATAGCACAATTTATAATCTTGGAGCATTACATAAAAGCAACACAGAATGAAGAATCTGACATAATAAAAAAGCAAGAACATTAAACTTACGTACACGTTAGACGTAATTAACTGTTTTGCTAATACATATTCTTGGAGTAATCCAGTATTGGTATTCTTCGAAACTTTGAATTAATAAACTACACGTATATAATAAAGATTTTTGCTTTGTCTATTCGTGATATACATACCATTTGTCAAAATTAGCAGTCAAAATTAGCATGCGAAAGCCTTTATTCATACTGATGAGGGCATGGCAAACGACGGGTCCAGCCGCTTGTTTTGATCTTGAAGTTGCACTTCAAATAATTTTTTATGATATATGGACAAAATCCTACTGTCTGAACACCATCTTTCAGAAACTGCATTTTTCAAAATCTCACTTTTGTCAAACACTACAAGAAAAATATGACTATGTCATCTTTTTGCAACCCAAAAGTCGTAAAAAGTGCTGCAAAAATTTTGAAAATCGGTTCACTAGTAAAATAATTATGCCCAAAAATTATTTTGAATAGGCCTTTTGCATGTGCAAGGGAGGTAATCCATACACATGAAAATTGAAAATCAAGCAAATCTGTGCAATAATTTTAAGAGTTTGGTGCTCAGCTATGCATACCATACAATTTTGTTTTGGTTTGGTGCATTTTAAATGAAAAATAATCAATTTAGATTTTTTTTCCGGGAAAATAGTTACTTCCCTTGCTGACATTTTTACAATGGAAAAAGCCCTATCCAAAATTACTTTCTGGCATAAAATTTTTATTTGTTAATCGATTTTCAAAATTTTTGTGGCACTTTTTAGGACTTATGGAATGCAAAATGGTGACATGGTCATATTTTTCTTGAGGGTTTTCAGAAAAGTGAGATTTCGAAAAAATGCAGTTTCTGGAAGATGGTGTTTAGACAGTAACTATTTTTTTCCAGAATTAGTATTTTTCACAGTAGAGAACCAGCTCTTCTGTGGGAATAGGAATATAGACTAGGTTATATCTTGGGTCTGCAAAAATGTGTAAGGACATATCATTTGCAGAATAAACTGTATGCAGTCAAACTTGCGTGCCAGTGCATATATACTTTTCGATGTTCACTGCCTGCATAGTAGCCCAACTTTCAAAATTGCTTTGCTCACATATTATAATATGAAATATGCAAATGAAACAGGAATGATTTTTGCTTTAGCATGGAATATATTTAGTTGACTTGTTCAGACCGAATTTCACTGGATGCTTACAAAAGTGTGTACAACTAGCTGAATCTGAATGTTACTTTAATCATACCAATAACTGACACTGGGCCCACTCTCACATTGAGCAATTTTTGTTCTAGAAACTCTCTCGAACAATGTCAACGCAACACATTTATAGGCCTGTGAAATGCCTTGATGGAAGTGGTAACTATCGGCTCTTTGACCCTTAAAGTAGTGTTGTCATTCTTGATCACAAGTCACATTGGCGTCTTTCTAATTATTGACAAAAGTCATATCTGTCCTTTGCACATTTTCTTTTCCATATCGAGATCTTATTGATGTCCTTGTAATACTGCAGTTCACCGTATATTCTAAGATAGTGTTATCAGGTGTCTCAAGGGCGGAGCTGCGCCACAGATTATTTTACATACAAATGGCCACATCTAGATCTGTCCATTGCACGATTTGTTACTTTTCAAAATATTTACAACCTAAACTTAACAACCATTCCGTTTCCTGTGAACCTTAAGATGTTTGGAGAGATGATCCGACCTTGAAAACTTCTTTTCACAGATTTTACACTGGTACGGTTTAATCCCCGAATGTGAACGTTTATGTCGTGCAAGTTCATCCGACCGTGAAAATCGCCAGCCGCACGAGGGCCACGTGCAAGAAAATGGTTTTTCACCAGTATGGCGTCTTAGATGGGCTTTCAAGTGGGAAGATTTGCTGTAAACCTTATTGCAGCCACTGTATGTGCAGTGGAATATTTTCTCTTCGCTAGAACTTTTGGCACAACCGGTTCCTCGTGAAATCTGTGTTTTCATAGTCCGCATTTTCACGGCGTTTAAGAAGTTTGTCTGTGTAAGTAAAGAGTTTGGATTGGCATAGGGATGATAATGGTTTACTTGTGTACGGGCGTGATTAACATTAGGTGGTCGCGGAAATTGATCGATGCTCAAGTCATTGGGGTTGGACGGAGGTTGGGATGATGCCTTGGCAGCATAGTTATGCATAAGATTTTGGAGCCCTACTCCGAGAACGACAAAATCTTTTTCCTGGTCGTCTTGTAAGTCACAAGAGTCCGAATCGGATCCAGAGTCTGCGACTGAATTGCACAAATTTTCTTTTTGCAGTTCTGGAAACATGCTATTGCAATAGGAATCACAAAATAACGTCACCTTTTCGTCATTCTTATTCACAAAAACCGGACTTACGGCGTTCGTTTTCTCTATCGAATCCGCGAGTCCTTGAGAAAATAAATATTCCAAATACATTTCGTCATCCATGGAATCTAAACTCCAGACGCTTGACGAAGGGCTCAAGCTTTTATCATCCTCGTCACGTGCGTTCACTTCCTCACCGTCAGAATTCAGCCTTTGTAGGGTGAACTGCTCTCGCTCAAGGCTCGAACACAGCGGAAGGAAGTCCTCCATTGTCCGTTCCGGCGTCGGCAAGCCCTGGAAAAGAAGACAATCTGCTGTCATGAATATCGTTCACTTTTGAAACTTAGTTCCGCAGTTCAAAATTATATCATATAGTAGTATTAATGCTATGCCATCTAAAATCCAACCAAAGCCTGCGCCCACTGATTCTGCAGCCTTGAACATGTATTAAACGGGAACAAAATATATTCCAAGTACATTATTTAAAGCAAATGCCCGCTAAAATTAAGATTAATAAAAGCTGCTCACTTCGTGCCCCTTTACACATCAACCAGTATGTCTTGTATGGTATCTATATGAATGAGTGTCTGAGAGACCAAAGGAGTCAGCAAGCTTTTAATAAGTAGTAAATGTTACTTGATTGTTTAATTGAATGAGCACAAGGGCCACTTCTCAAGTATACTACGACCACTTATCTGAAGTGGATGGTGCTTGCGCGCCCCGATTGGTTACGATGTAATTAGTACGAACATGTGACAGTGTACGGCTAACTAGTGGTACAGAGTTCGAATTAGAATACAATTAGATAAAAGCCAAGTCTTGTGTAAACCCGACTTCAGAGGGCTCGAACAAGAACAGGTTACGCATAAAACAGCACACGCGATAACTCACAAAAGAGCTTGAAACTTTGGAATTGGGTTCATATCAAGAGGCACCAAACTATTGACTGAGCAAAATATGAACGAATTATCCTAATATATCAGACTGCAAGTATATGTTACTTTTTGAGCTTTGCTTAGCGGGTTAAATATATACAGGCTTTCTTACGTCAGGGCTTGAATTAAGATATCTCCGTTTGGTATCGTTTAATAAAGTTAACCTAAATATTCGGTGTTTACAACTTCGGTCCCGTGGCAGACTGTGGCGTTACGAGTCAACCACAATGTCTTCAGCTCGAATAGTATGCATATCCCAAATCCGGTGACAGACATTATGCTTTCACAATACGCTTTCACATCTAATCTGTCCAAGTAGACGTACAGTGTATGTGGATGAGTTAATTATTAATAAGATCTTTTAGATAGAAGTAAAAGATGATGCTCAGGGCCCAGTTGTTCAAAATTAACGATGTCGTTAAGTTAACGATTCGCTAAAATTTTAAATGGCAATATAACAAATACACTCTTATTTTTTGTTGAAAAATATTGCAAAGGATTCTCACATTTTTTCAACAGAAAATAACAGTGTATTTGCTTTTAAAGTCGATATATAGTTTACAAATATTGCTTCAGTCGAAATAACGTTACTTATGTGCAAGCAAATAACGTAAGCAAAGGATAAAACCGCGAAACTCATCATGTAAGACATATAACATTTAAAATAATTGCAGCAGGATTTTATTCGTTAGATACATCACGCAATCTGTCAAACTTTAAGTCTATTGTTCATAATTATCTCTCGAGCATGTCACTGAGAGAAAAACGTACGAAGACTTTATCCCACGCTATCGACAATCACGTTTTCCAAGCCCGACAGAGCCATTGCTGGCGGCATTAGCTGACTTTGGAAAACGTTGAAACCGTTACAGTGCCTAGAAACGAAAAATGGGAGACTGCGTGGGAGGGCACGTTGCAATTGTTTTTATGTGACAGCTCATTTTAAAATTATTTTCTTTTTTCTTTTTCAATTGAAATCGGATATACACGGTATTGAACTACAGCTTCTGGTATTGGGTTCGAATATCATGCACGATCTTATGTCCGGTATGTTCACGAAATGACTGGATGAAATAAGGTAATGAGCAATGTACGCAAAACACGATTTTTTTATCCAGTCACGTTTAAATGTAAATGCAGTTGCAACGTTCTTTACGCGTTTCCATTTCCATGTTCATTCGAAATCTACGTAATACTAGAATGAAACAAAGCCCCGAATTGCATGGATTCATTGGTCGAACATTCCAGGGACTTTGCACTAAGCGGCTTCATATTCAAAGATATGTGCATTTGGTATCTATCTCTGCTCGGACCTTGATTACCGCAGATGGTAGATTAAAGTATAGACAAACGCAGCAAAAGATCCATTGCACCAATAGCGATCAGTTCTCAAGAATAGTGCACGTGTTCACTCGTGCGGACGGCCCTTGATGTCGACGTTCTCATCAGACCCATATCCGATACCCAAACAGTAAAATATATGTCTTCTTCAAAATTAAAGGATATGATCGCGTTATTTCTTCTTGTTCCGGCTTAATTCGGCCATTATCATAAAACTAGTATTAACTTGCAGTGGGCGATAACATGATAATTTACATTATCAAGAGTATCAGTTTCGGTCAAACTCATCCTAATATGTAGCAATGTCCATTCATCAAAATCATACTGCCCTCAATTACAGCATACACTGAAACAAAGTTATAAAGAGGCCACTTTTCAAACTCATTTTTTGTTTCTAAGCCAAGTTCAAAAGTGCACAATTTTTTGCCAAAGACGTGTCTTTCAAGTAAGTAAAGTTCCAAAGTGTTAAGAAATAATTTTCTTTTACTAAAGGCGTTTTTGGAGTAAAAATGCAAAAATCAATGTTTTTAAATAAAAAAATGGATACAGCACACCATTTATTGAAATTAGGAACGGGTGTCATCAAAGGGGTCGTTACGGCTCGGAAAAACATCAAACATTCGAATTTTCTCTACTGGTAGAATTTTTATGCATTTTTAAAAATCGCCAATTTTGAGATTTTTTGAAAAATTCATAAATGTGCCTCTTAAACATGTTGACCCCTGTTAAATTCACTTGATGAGGCCTGGAAATGAGAGATATAATTCGACTGAACTGTTTTTGACCATTTTCGAGGACCAACAGGTCAAGGCTGCCGCACACTTCCGGTTTCAATGCCAATATTTAACGAACAAAATAACAAAATTTTTGGACGATTTTTTTAATTTTCAAAGTTTATCAGAGTCTAGTATTTGACCTAAATAATCGCTGAAAATTTCAATGCCGTGCTGCTGATAATAACGCAACTGGAGAAGAACAAAGTTGGTATGCAAATTGCATACAAAAGCTGAATTCCTGTTATTCAGGTTGTTGTCTTCTTGCATGTGCAAAACAGAAACGAAGATTCTTATTGCAGCAACACTTTTGACTTAATTTTATCTTGAATCATGGCAGTCAGTAGCACTTTTAAATAAATTAAAATGTAAAAACACAACGCCATAATATGACATTTAATTTGATGTTAATAAAGTGTGACTTTTTGAAATAGGGTACCTTTACACATGCTTCGTCTGTGTGAGAAGTATCATGCATTTTGGAATGCAGAAACTCACAGAGCCACTGTTAGACATTGGTTTATTCATATGATCATGAATTTTAATTGATCGTATTTTACTTTCTGAACTAGAAGACAAAATATGAGGTGGCCTCTTATAACTTTTTTTCAGTGTATATGTACATGTTTGCTCGTTCAGCAAAATATGCCTGTCACGCACAAGGGAAACGGTTTGCTCATATAAAATTTCGACCTTGCTACCGATCATTCAAAATGACATTTCTAATTACTTTTTTTTTTTCAAGCCAGACTAATATTGTTGTCCTTCTTGAATAGAGTTCATTTGCCACAGCCAACAAACTGCTTGACATTTGATTAAAGACATTAGAATGATCTTTTCCCAACAGTGTTTTTTTTTTTTTTTTTTTTTTCTTGCTAATGACGACATCCCGTCTCATCATACCAATCATCGTTAGTTTATCACTCTGTAGCATAGCTTACGGACATTGCTTTTTAGGAACAATCGAAGT
This sequence comes from Rugalucina vietnamica, assembly GCA_964017185.1. Lineage (NCBI taxonomy): Eukaryota > Metazoa > Mollusca > Bivalvia > Lucinida > Lucinidae > Rugalucina > Rugalucina vietnamica. Next base: position 41,539,253 of record OZ024875.1, read on the forward strand.
TAATAATGTAATAAACTCGGATCCAAAGTCTTTATCTGATCCGAGGTTGTATAAGAAACATATTAGCTTCAATTGTTTTGATTGCGATCTGGGTAGAATTCAATGCGTGTATCTTATCTCAGCACAAGATTTCTGATGATTTGATTAGACTTTTAATGCTAAACGTGCTCGTCAGAAACAACATTATTTCAAACAATGTCGGTAATGCATATATCATCTTAGCACACGAAACTGTATACATCCGTCTCGTATCACACATCCTCGACATTCTACATTTTTGAATTCATATACATTACTCACAAAATCGTATATTACGTTTGAACGTGCATACCATGATAAAGTGCAACAGTGTAGTAAAAGAAACAGACAGTTCTAAACCAATATTTGTCGACAGCTAATTGAGAAGGCTCAGTGATGTTCAAGTCGCTGTAGTAATTGTATACATAAACCAGCAACAGACTAGCGGCATATCCAAGAATTAAAGAACCACAACCGACTCCTAGCAGAGGTCCAGATCGTGTTAGTATCAAACACAAACTCAATGATGGAAACAACAATAAACGAGAACAGAGTAACCTAGAGAAAAAACAGAGCGTGTTGTTGAAAAAAAAAAAAAGATATTTGAATGAAGTGAAATGGCAGTAGACACTTTCAATTAAAGGCTATTTCGTCCAGCTACTATACTGTCACTTGCAAAACCTGAACTACTGAATAGATGCCGTTCCAAAAGTACCGAACTACTGAATAATATACTCAACACCAAAAGTAACTTTACATTTTTCATTCCTAAATAAATCTTCATTCGTTTTGAATTGTAACAAAGCACCTATTGGAGTGTGACTCCAACACGTGTCCGAGCATAACGCATGTAAAACGGTTGATATAACTTAATCCACTTGCGAGTTATCTGTGCTTTCATTAAAAGCACAAAATTGGCATTTTTGCACCAAATTAAAGGTAGACAGAAGACTTGAACACGCTGTGTCAAGGACCACTTATTGACCGTCACATTTTCGCTCTGACATTTGGTTAGGTTTTTGCAGGCTGTTAAAATTGCTTTGCATCGAAATTACCTCCCTTTGAAATAAACCAATAGTAAACTTTAACCATTTCTGAAAGCTTTTCCTTTGATTGTATCGAATTGTTTTCATTGCGAATCGTCGGGGCCTCAATTAAAATATGTGGCAACACTGGCTGGTGAAAAAAATCGCTTTGCTTCAAAAGAAAAATGACAAATCAATTTGTAACGGGAATTTCCATTGAAACCATTGTTAATGTCGCAAAAAGGGCCTTGGACCTGAATACATCACTCCTGTGTGTTGTTCGAGCAGGAAAATTCGAGTTAATTTGAACTTAGATAAGCAATACAATAACATCTCTTAAAGATTTGGTCTTCAAACTTTAAAATTGTTAATTCATAAAACTACAGTAACACTTCAAAAGTGATATGATTTGGAAAAACGTTATTTTGACCCCTTGCATGTTTTGTAGGGACGTGCGGCAGCATTCAGTCAGTTCTGATCCTTAAAATTACGCTCACCTCATGCGTAATTGATCGGACGTCAATACACATCAAACACTTTATAAATATTATACACCTATACCCGAAAAAAAAAAACTACCTACAAAAACAGTGTAAAGTTACTTTTGTCAAGGTTGTGCAAATGTAGCAATACATCATAATCTATCAGAACAAGAAAAAGACAAAGAAAATAGAGAAATAGAGAAACGCTGCCAGGAACTCTAAATTGTTCGAGTATCGAAACCGGAGGAATAAAATTGCAAAAAGTAAATGGTCAAAATAATTGTCAAGAACATGTTATGAACAAAACCTATGGAACACATATAGGTAGGATATTTAACACTTACGGAGCGGATATGTTAAACATGGACCACGTGTGTGCCGGTGAAAAGTACAAGAATAGAAAGTCCAGTAAAAGCCATACCTGTGAAGGAAAATCTAAAGATTCCTGAAAGCTTGATTCACGAATCAGACCAACGTCTGAAATTTTGAACTCTACGTGCATTTTCAAATAAAAGGAATGCAAAAGATTTTATAACAAAACTGTGTAACGTGGCTTGCCCAATGACCTAATCATGATAGTGGAAATAGACAATCTTTGTCAAGTCACTATGTATCAATTTGCCAGTATCACCAAATAAGTGATCATATGACTTAAACGTAAACTGATATCACACGCCGGGTTGCAATGTTACCCAAATGGGTATATGTAGGTAAAACTATTCTGTGCATATACATGTTTTGCATACTGACACAGAAACGTCGAATGTAGAGTCACATGTGATACTGAAGCCTTTATTGGTGCAGAAACCACTAACCATCTACCTACATTACTGCCTCAGTCGTCAGCGATATAAAATAAGACAGAAATACTAAGACAAGCGTGAAGTCAAAAACACTCATTTAACACACCACACCAAACAATCGCATAGGAGCCAGAACTTTTAAATCAAACTCGCACGTTTTGTAACACAAAGCATTTATATTCGAATAGAGCATATGTCTCAAAAGGTCGTTTTCGACGGATTACGAACAACTTTCAAGCAACACCAAGGAATGTTTGATTGCATAGTTACCGATTGAAGTGTCATATGTGAATTTCGTAGAAGACGTTTAGAGTTGAAAACACATCTGAGCAACATCGTGCGGCAAAATCTGCGTTAATACAAGTACGTTTCAGCACTGACCTACATATCCGGCTGCATATTCCATATAGGCACTACTCATGGTTGCGGAAGAAATCAACAACAAAGTATACTCAACGGCAGTGAAAAGTTACCACCACTAAAATTTCGATATTTTGAAAAATATAAAATTTCTTTCAAAAATTGCAGTTTCATTCATGATTCTGGTCACCAGCAAATCATAGGGAACAATAGTCTTCACTAGCACCATCGGCTATTATCGGATTTACGGAAATACCCGAGCGCTTACCTGTGAAATTACTGTTGAGCGATGTACACAATTGAATAGGAAAACCATATAAAATGTTAAAAATGACACTTTTTCCGTTTTACGACAAAATTTTATAAGTTATGGTCATAATGTTTATAATATGCCATAAAATGTGGTATAAAAATATACAAAATAAGTATTTGCCTTGTTTCTTCCTTTTGCGATTGAAAATCCTTCCATATTCGAAAGTTCGTTCATATTAATCTCATAGACTCAGAAGAAATTTTGCGAAAAGGTGTAAGAAGTCATTTTTAGCCTTAAATTTCATAAATTTGGGATTTTTTGCGAACTTTTTATAAGTTATCACCATTTAGAAAATTTTATAAGCTTTAATCTAATGTGTTTTATAATAAAATAAGTATTTTCAAAATTTCTTCCATTTGACTCAGAAGATGGAAAATTACGCGTTTCGCAACTACCATCCTGACTTACTCTATGAAATGCCTAAGTCCAAACCAAGAGGAGCAGCGTCGCTACCACTGTAACCAGTTGAGTCGGTTATTCAATAAAGAAATAAAGAAAGAATGAAAGATCACGTTTAATTAAAGAAATTATTTTAATGAAAGGAGCCGAATTCAATGCAGAAATTAAAGGTTTGTACTCGCTATAGTGATTTTGTTTTACTCAACAGCAGTTTAGCTGGAAGTGAGAACTTTAAATCATTTAATATACCGCGACATACATGTTGACACCATGATAGACAACTTTAACAGGTAGAAATCAATTGCATGGAAATTGTACATATATTTAATCAGTGCGTGTTAGAATGCATAGTATAAGAAAGAAAGAAAGAAAGAAAGAAAGTGAAAGAAAGAAAGAAAGAAAGAAAGAAAGAAAGAAAAAGAAAGAAAGAAAGAAAGAAAGAAAGAAAGAAAGAAAGAAAGAAAGAAAGAAAAAGAAAGAAAGAAAGAAAGAAAGAAAGAAACGATAATAAAATATGAAGTTCAAATCATGTTTAATTAAAGAACTTATTTTATGAATTGTGGAATTTAAAGATTTTGACTTACTAAATGCATCGTTTTTAATAAAACTATACCTCACAATGAGAACTTTTAACGCGAAATACATGTTAGATACCTTTTTATAGATGAAAATAAGCTGCATGAGAATTGAACATGTATTTAATCAGCGTGAATGATTTTGCTATGTAGATAGAATACCTGTCCCAAACTCCGAGTTTTGTAAGAGCGTTATCATCTGTAGTCCCAAACCGGCCTGGTTTGATGACAGGCTGGTGAAAACACTAAGCAAGATTTTTTTTTCATGTCGCGGCCAAACTGATTGTTCACACATTGAATCAGGTTGTCATTCTCAAATCAACTTGTGGCGCGTGTCTTAAATAAACATTCCCTGCAATAAAAGCTGGGGCCTGCGGCCGTATTACCTTGACGATAGGTGATTTTGACAAATTCAGCGTTTGGAATAGATTGCATCTTGCGTATGTTTGTCTTCGTAAAATAAATGATATATTTAGAGCTAAAAAAAAAAAAAAAAAAAAAAAAAAAAAAAAAAATCGCTGTGAAAGAGGACTAGGCCCAACATTATATATTCTACGCAAGTACAGAAACTAGATGCACCCAAGACTTTGGATATAGATCTGAGTATATGGATAAGAAAACATGTTTCGATCAGCCTGCACACCATATCTGCTCCATAAACACGTACATACATATTGGCGAGTCTCCGAGATAGGCAATATAACAAAGCATTATTTCTAGGCGCAAAACGAAGGAAGGTAATTTTCACCTACAAAAACAGATTTTTTTTATTACAAACAGTTTTTAGTCTGAAAAATAATGCGTCTAAATTCCAATTCATTTTAAGACATGAGACTGTGTTTGTGCAAATCAACATATGTGTCAATAACTGCATCGAGGTGATAGACGCTTCAGTTTTGTCAAGTGACAATTCACAACTAAAATTAACGACAATAGGCCATCGGACCGGTCCCTATTCACTCTCTGAACTCTTAAGATTAGCCTGCACACTGAATCCCCGCAGGCAATTTGTACCTCTATTGTGCGATTCGTGCCTGATCATAAAAAAATAAATTGCATAATTGCATCATGTTTTGTTTTCTTTCTTTCTTCCCATGCATACAACGTTACTCTAGGGAATTAATGCGTCGTGCTCAAGGACAAAACACAGTGCCCCATGAAGGTTTCGAACCCAGGACCGCTCGATATGGAGCTCCCTTCTACTGTATTTTAATTACAAAAAAAGCACCCAGACCGACAGCAAAGTCCGCTCCTGCAATTCTAAAGGGCATGCACATGCGTGGTAAATTTTATGAAAAATAATTGTTATCTTTTCTAATTTCAAGAATTCAAATATAGTTTACCCATTGCGAAAACTTCCTCGTGCAATATATAGAGATTTTTTTCAGCGGTAATGATAGTAACATTTCACTGGAAATATTTGATATTTTTGCTCGAAACATGGAATGAATAAGGATACACATTAGAACCGCTTTGGAGCAAAAATATGAAAAAAAAAAAAAAAAAAAAAAAAAAAAAAAAAAAAAAAAAATAGGTTACCCTGTATACCCCAGTTTAACTAAATAATTTTGGGATTTAAGGGAGTATTCATTGCATCGACATGTTTTCATGATGCATTTTTGACTGCACAGACGGAATACGTCTAATCTGGTCAGAACCCTTGAAACATCCATTTCTTATTACTATTACTATGACTAACTCAAATTGCATAAATCTATCCCAGGCCTTAGCCACAAGTTACCTGTAAAACACAGGTCTATATTGGTAATTGTCCCTCAGGTGTCAAAATAGGACATCGCGCGCGTCGCAATCTATGGGAAACAATCGAAATTTGATCTGCACAGGTAATTTTCCAGGTAACACCTTGGTAACGTCCCTTAGCTGACTGAGGTAAATTGTCCCAGTTGTGATTTAGAGACATTCAACAGTTCCACTTGCCTTGGAACTATGGGACACATGCAACACGTGCAATTTGTATGACCCACACCCTTTCTCATTAATATGTTCACTGCTCTTAAAGGATCTCAGTTTTATTTTTAATTAAGAAATAGATCGGCTCTAGCAGTGAATTGTTGAGTAATAATTCACTGTTTGGAGGTCAGTTGTAAAGAAGATCAAATCACGAGCGCGTAGCGCGAGTGATTTATCTTCTTACAACTGACCGACAAACAGTGAATTATTACTCAACAATTCACGCACTTGAGCTGATCTATTTCGATTCTAACACACAATAAACGGAGTAAATGTTGCTGAAACCGTCGATATCGTTCAGCTTTCCGCCATTGCATTGTAGATATCCCGCCAAATATTTGACTGTAATGCTGGTATTTACACACACTTATTACGTTTGTTGTGCGCTAAAACGACGTTTCACCGTCTAAAGGTGCTTTGTGGGATAGCTGACGTCACAAATGCCGCAAAGTAATGACACGCTAATTCGCCCAGTGAAATTGTTGCACAATATAACACGTTTTTTTACCATTGGCTATATAGGCGAGGTGTGTTAGAATTGCTATTACTGCAGCTGGTGTTGTGCCGTGTGGCGCCGTAAAAAGTATCTCCGTACATCATCCATAGTGTATTTGGTCCTTAGAGATCAGCGAGGAGAAAATTAGAAAATTATTGTCGGTTTAGATTCATTATCTAAAAAATTATTGTCGGTTTAGATTCATTATCTAACCAACGTTTAATATATTTGGCTACATTTGGATTCTACTAGTCTTTGTATTGACTACCCTGTTGAAAGATGCAAAATAACAGTTATTCTCTTTGGCTCCTCTTTGCCAAATCTTATAGGGTCACTGGCGAGGCTTAAGTAGCCGAAACCGCGGTGTGACCCACACCCTTTCTCATTAATATGCTCACTGCTCTTAACGGATCTCAGTTTTAATTTTATTTGTAATTTCTAAATTTTTGAGAACCCGAAAACACTATTTTCACAAGTCGTCATGTCCTCTCATGCCTCTAACACCCGAAGTGGAAACGCCACCAAATTGGTTTAAATTTTTGCATCGAATGCCAAAATAGAGGACCTTACGTTTAGGTGCATTTCCTCATACATTTCCATGGAAGCTTCTGACATTTGTCAAGGATTGTGTATAATGTTTTCGGCTTGCACCGTTTTCAATAGCAATAATGGGTGGCATTCTATGCCTTGAAAATGAATGCTGAAGTATCGGCAGTTGTCTTTTCTGAATGAAACAAATATTGCCATGTGTTAATTGAACCTGGTTTACTGGGTAACTTTTCATTGACGCTAAGTATATATGAGGTGAAGAAATGTCTAACAATTAAATGTGTAAAGCGCCAAAGTAACTTACACCCATTAAACTCAACACGTCCCCCAAAATTTTTCAATACTTCATTGCTAAGCTCTTGATTGCCTTCCAATGTTCTTTCGAAACTATGAAAAGAATCATATAGATGTGTTCCCATATCTTTGGTATGATCTTCATCGGTGATAGGTTAACAATTGAAGTGTGATAAGTCCTTCACATGTTTTCAGGGTAGGAAGAATAACTTACCCATGTGACTGATTGATTCTTTGTGTAGTTTTTACAAACTAATTGGAAATTAGTTAGGCAAGTAAAGAAAGAAGTTGAAACTAATCTCCATATAAAATCTTGGTGCATGATTTCTTCACAATAGAAAGTGGCAAAGTCTGTTGAGTCCACAAAGGACACCCCTGATATACTAATCATTTTCCTTTTGTAAACCTATCACATGAAGATCGAAATGAAGATAATAGAAGGTAACTTGCTATGTTCCTTACCAACTTCTTAAAGGATTTCATAGTTCATTTCATGAGGTTTTGAAGCTTATCTTCCCAACCATCTTCATCACAATAGAAAACAATCATGAATCTTTTGGCATGTCAACACCCTTTGAGAAGTTCCTTAAGACGTTGTTTGAGAAGTTATAAAACCATCTATGAAATGTTTCTCTATACCTCAAAATCAACTTGGTAACAGTCTATCAAATGTGAAAAAAAATGTTAAACAACATCAGAAAGTTTCGATTTTTTTTTATGCTCTGGATTTAATTACCGACACGATGATGGATCATATAAGATGAGTAATGGTGATGTTATAGTTATGGACAATTGTGGATTTCAACATGGAAGAAATATGGAACCTCAGCTTAGAGCAATTAATACTTGCAAATGTATAGGAATGTTTCTCTAGTTTTTCAGCCACCATATTATTCACAACTGAATACATGTGAATGCTGTTATAGTGTGTTGATATCATATCGGAATATGCATTTATATGTAACAAGAAATTTTCAGAGTACCTCCCTGGGGAAGGGACTTGCAAAACAAAACCTATACTGACTATACTTTCCTCAAACTTCTTAATCATTTATTTGAGACACTTCATGAGAAAACAAACATTTAGCATATGAGAAAACAAAGGCGCAGATCAAGTTCACAGTAACTGTGAAGCTGATCAGCGCCTTTGTCTTCACTACATGGATATTACAATTCCTCTACTTCCTAAATCCAAAATTTCCAGTCTCTAGCCATCATTTGTGCTTGTACAGCTTTGTATGTGTCGAACCTGATCAGAGACCATAATGTTGTTTTTCTCATGATGCCGCTCATTTGAAATAACTTCATAAAGTATCAATCAGTCACCTGGGAAAGTTATTCTTCTTTACCCTGAAAATATGTGAAGGACTTATCACACTTCTATTATTATCCTATCACCAATGAAAATCTAACCCTAGATATGGGAACACATCTATATGACTCTTTTCATAGTTTGGAAAGAATATTGGAAGGCTATCAAGAGCTTAGAAAAGAAGTATTGAAAACGTTTGGGGGACATGTTGAGTGTATTAGGTGTAGTAAGATACAAAACAGAAACAGGTAAATTTCATAACAAACAAACAACCCGGCAGTGGCAAATAAACAAGCAATTAAAAAGTACAAGTCATTCTAGCACATGTTAATTTTCACTCGGGAAGTTCCCTTAACATTGTTGAATAGTAGCAATATAAAGAAAACATCCGCATCTAAAACATCGGTGACTTTCTTAATGGTGACTTTCTTTTCTTTCTTAAAGTATTGGGTAATTTCCTTGATTCTATAGGTCATGCAAATAGCCAAATTGAGTTACAAAGTGATTCACATGACTTTTAGTACCGTCTATCACACGATTAGTTCTCTATCACACGATTTAGACTATAAGTTTAAAATGTGGACCTAAATCTTGGAGAAAAATTGCGAACAACCAACCAATGTTAGACAGAGAAAAGGACAAGAAACATTCAGAAGTAAAGGTAAATAACGATCAGGAAATAGTGCAAGTACAAACGTCTCTCTTCTTAAAGATCCAGGTCTTAAATTACGAACAGATAATCATACAAAGAGAATTAACTACGATGAACCGATTGAGAAGCTATTTTCCAAAAATGTGGCAATACAGTTACTCGAACTTAGCTAAAACGAAGACGTACATAAATGTGTGTATTATGCCAGGCATGAGAACTGAGCTTTACAAAGAAATAAAGCAAAATGTGTCATAATTTATGTCAGACTGAGGGCACATACAATATATATCTATCATTTAAAAAGCTTGTTTAGCAATTTAGTCAATTCAAACTCTTAAAGATATCGAATGTATTTCATTTCTATCAAATAGATCTACATTTACAAAATAAACGATTTGCTATTTCACTAAATAATTTGCCTTAAAGTGTTTGCTTTCAATATACTTATAGCAAGAGAAAACATTATACACAAGACAAATATAAAATCATCATTCCCAGTTCAAACATTAAATCTAGGCCACGTCTTCTCAGTCATGAATGAACCAAGTTTTTAACCTAATGACACAGTCTTCGTTACACTTATTTCGTTTTATTCCATAAATCAGACTTTTGGACGCCTACGGCATATAGATCTAGATGGACGAAGCATCACGCCAAACCAAGCATCACTTAAAAAAGGAAACCCCCGTACTCGTTCCTGATCATTTTTTACCTTCAGAGCTTACTACATAATTAATTAACCCTTTGATGCTAAGTAACGCTAACACTTTGTTTGACTATGAGAAATATGACCGAACTGCTTCGTCAGTGAGCATTCTGAAACTGAGGAATCGTCCATTTCACACGTAAAATATTTACCAACTAGGCAAATATGGGTTATTTGATGAACTATATATATGTGGTGACAATTACCGAGTGAGGTTTAAACTGCATACCGCAAATGAATATCATTGATATACCTGCGTCATTTCAACCTGAGTTTACTCAAGGACAAGTTGCTGACATACCTCAGAAAACTATTGCATTCATTAAGATGATAAATGATTGTTTTAACGCCTGAGTAGATCGTTCAAGCGGATGCTTGCAAAAAGGCATATACAAATGCGTTACGTAAGAGACGTCCGTAAAAACAAATGTACAATTAGTCATTATGAAGTGTATGTAATATATTTTTTCTTGGTTGTAAAAATCGAAATTTTCATTAGAAATGGATATTATTAATATTTTGCTTAAGAGATTGATTGTGGGTACACGATAGAACCGCCTCGCCGAGACGGTTTTAACGAGTACCCACAATCGATGTTTTGGATCGAAAATAAGAAAAAATAAGTTTACTCCTGCATATCCCAGATTTACTATATAAAAGTGGGGTATATTGGGGTATATATTGCACGGACATGTTATCCTGATGGAAGAAATCAAGTAAAAGTATCAACTTACATGTATCAATTTTACAGTACAATTTCCATTTAAACGTTCTCTAAGCATGTTTCGTATAAGGACGTTATATATTCGATCGGTTGAAAACTAGCAATGATTCCATGATGCAAGTGTTTTACTCATAGAAATCAATCAGACCATAGACATGCAGTATGACTAGTCTCAATATTAGTGTGAGTCAGGTCAAAAATAGAAAATCTATAGACTTAATTTTGTCCATGAATAAGATATCAGCTGTATTAAGGTAATAGCTATAGTATAAATGCATTGAATACATGTCGCAAACATAATATCTCACACGTTAAGAGTTTCAGTAGGAAAATTGATAAGACCAATTTACATTTTGACAATTAATTTAAAATACAAGTAATATATGAGGTGAAGTAGCAAAAGATGTATAACGAATAAGTTTAAACATATTATTCAAAATCCCACATATGACATCGATACATATACATGTAGATCTATATAATTAGGTAAATGACGAAAAGAATCAGAACGGAAGCAGAGCTTATACAGTTACACGCAATGGTTCGTCATTGTGCACAGGATGATAAGCCGAATGACCATCGTCAAAAATTTACAGTATAAATACCCGGACATTGACCTTTAACATCCCACGAAACCACATTATCTCAATTCAATGGGCTTGAATTAGTATATATGCGATCTAATATGTCCACATTAACCCATATTTGACGAATGGATTCTCCCATTGTTATAAATTGGGTGAGTCCACTTTCATTTTTAGGGGCGTCAGGAGTGATTTTTAAATTTTATTCCATTTTTATATGAAATTCCTGTTTAAGCAAACAGAATAGCCCCAGATGGGACGCCGCTTTCTGCGGTGTCACATCTGGGGCTATACTGTTTGCCCATGTCCCACAAATGGGACGCCAGGGTTAAATGAGTTAAGATACGTATGAAAATTGCTCTTACCTTGACTCCCATCTTCTTGTGAATCTTCAAATCAAACAAATTAAGTCCATTTCCCCTCTGTTGCACTGTTGTTTATTGTGAATTTAAACATTCAGTTTTTACTCTATGCATGTTTTGTAATAATTTAGTAGTAAATAGGATATGTATCTAAATAAATGTCACGGTTGAACCTATTTGAGAAACTGTCATCATTTATTCACTGAATCATCAACACAGTGTTGTAGTACTTTCCACACTTTAATGTTTTAACCGGTAGCCTACGTGTGTTGTATGGTATTTCAGTCGTTTCTAGCTCACTGATATCATAGTTCATATATTTTTTCCGTCTTTTACATCACGCTGTCAAATTATATTGGAGATTAGGTCTAGAGGAATCCTGATACTCCTCCTCAGTTCTGAAAATTGCAATATTTGCGTGGCAATTTGCACCGTTGCACTAACAAACAACTTTTACTTAATATTTACTATTCTAGTCAGTCTAGTGTTTAATATATCTTGTCAACATTTTCCTTCCTGATCCGATCATCTGCCCATTGTTGAGAATTATTGCATTTCCTTATTTATACTATGATCTTTAATCTTTAAAGTGATGAGTGTTTCTCACGTGGCGTTTCATTCATCTTCTACTTCCTCTTATTGTATCACATTACCCAAACTTGCCCATGTACAGAGATTTTTTTTAACTGTACAAATTGAAAATTTCATTAGAAAAAAATTTGATATTTTTAATATTTTTTTCACAATACAATAATAGTGGGTACACGTTAGAACCGCCTCGGTGAGTACCCACAATCAATGTTTTGGAGCAATAATAAGAAAAATAGGTTTACCCCTGTATACCCCAGTCAGTTTACACTATAAAAGTGGGGTTAAAGGGGGTATACATTTCACGGACATGTTTTCTTGATGAGTTTTCTGTGTGCTTTACTTTCCTCAAGGTCTCTAGATAAATCTTTAAAAGAGATCTTGTTGTGTATTCTGTTGCGTATTTACTTGCAATTGTAACTGTTCCTGTTAAGTTATCAATTTTAGACTTGCTTGGATTGAATCCATAAATGCGCTGTTATACATACACCAAGTAAAACTGAAATTCGTCTTTCTGCTCAACAAGCTGAATATACACATACGCGTTGCCCTTGTCTTCAAGACTGGACAGCAACATGAAAATGCAGGTTTTGTCCTTCAAGCCAGTAACACATGCTTACTGGGTGGAGAGGAGGGCTCTGCAAGATAAATGAAAATAGCTAGACGCACACAAACGAAACATTAAACTATCAAGTATGCAAAATTAAAAAAGAGAAAATGAAATCATAAAAAATCAGTAACAGAAGGCGAAGGAGTGACAACAGAAATGATTTTATTCATCGTTGAATATGCATGCATTACAACTCTGTTCATTTGCGTCGCTGTTTTGAAACTAGTTCGTTCCTAGACAATTGGTAATTAATTAAGTCAACAAGATTAAATTATGGGGAAGATAAAATGCCCGAGCTTGTCTTATTTCTAACCTTCTGCGTTTACTCTATTAAGACAACGAAATTAGAATGTGATCAGAATAAATGCGGCAACAAACAAACTGCAACTGTGTACCAGCGGACATCAATAGTGTTGTAAATGGTCCAGGTCTAGACTGACGATATATGCATATCGTGTGCGATATAAAATTGAAATAATACTATTGTTATCACACACAATGAACAGCCTTAGAACCAATGACTAATTACAAGATACGGAAAAGTTAGAAACTCAACATCATCATGTGCATCGGGCTAATAAGCGAAGAATTTCTTTCATACTGGATACTTACTTGTTTGGGTGTCCATAAGACCACAGAGCACGTAAAGGGTGTTAAGAAAGGGTTAAGAGGACGTTAAGGGTGTTAAAAATTGCTAAACTCCTGATAGCTCGATTTTCATGCTTCAAATCTTAAACATAACCAGACTTTTATTTGGATGTATATGAAAAGATAAAAGCAAAAAAGGCCATCAAACACTAGCACCCATTTGCTAACCCTTTAATACACTGTACACAAAAATGGGGGTATACTAGAAAATATCTTTGTCATGCCAAGAAGAATGAGTAAAAATCCTCAATACGTAATTTAATGAATAAAGCCTAAATTGGACTACATTTATAAAAGTTTTGTGATGTCTTCAATTATAAACATGTGAAGAAAAATCAAGTCATTTTTTTACAATGTTTTTCTTCATAAATCGAATTATTCCGGAATTTGTGAAATATCGTATCCTTAGAAAATATACATATTTGAAGCAACTCTATATTATATCTGAGGACATGTAACGTATTCATGGAACATGCATCATTTTATTAGTCTTTGCCTAGAAATAGCTTCCACACCATGTGGTAAACTGTGGAACGAACTTTCTTAACACCCTTTACGTAATCTTATGGGGCATTTGTAACTAGTTTCTAGCTTTTGAACTTTCCGCGTTTTGTATATCTGACGTTCTCCACTGCACATCATGGACATGATCCGAACCAGTTTGCGTGCTTACTTAATTAAGACAACGTATTTCAAAGTGATGTAAATGACACAAATATCTGAGATTGTAGGCGTGGTAATTAGAGAAATTGGATCTACATGTCAGTGGTATAATAACATATTAGGGGATGGTGTTTAAAGATCACGAAAGTTCATGATAACCACAAAAACAGTGCTCGGGCACCTTTGAAAGATGGGTTCGACTATTTTCATAAATGTGTTATAGCTCGCGCGCGGATTAATATCCCAATTCAAATGTGATGTTGAAGTAAATGAAAACATCCAGCTTCATTAATTCCATGTTTCGCTGCTTGATTATGATTTCCATAGATGCCGTAGAAGAACTAACTCACCTAGGCCCAGTTGTTCAAAACTTCATTAGCTTAACGGTGTCGTTAAGCCCTCAATTTGTTAACTATATATCGACTTCAAAAGCAAATAGTTATTTTTTGTTGAAAAAAAAAATGTGATTATCCTTTGCATTGCAAAGGATTCTCATATTTTTTCAAAAAAAAAAAAAAAAAAAAAAAAAAAAGTGTATTTGTAACAATGCCATTTGAAATTTTAACGAATCGTTAACTAACGACATCGTTAATTTTGAACCGGGCCCAGTTGTTATTCTCAAGATGTAGTACTGCACTAGGAAACCATTCATGCACTCATGTAAGAAAAAGAAACTTACCATTTGGTGTCTCTATTCCTGAAGTCAACATGTTCTGCATTCCCCAAGCGTTCTTTAAACACAAATCAGGAAAATATTCCCTTGACGTCGTCAGGTTTTTGAGTTCAGAGACAAAAGTATCAAAATCACATGTGCGCCATGCGACCGACTCTTAGATTAACCAGAGCTTTCGCCGTTTCGGATTAGTCTGAAGAATGCTATGGGACTGGCTTTGAAGATTTGAGATGTTGATCATTAAAGTTTAAAATTGCTTAAAAATGCAATGTGCTTGGTTTGCCGCTCTGTGACAAATATCGTCCCACACAGACAAGTTTAGAGGCTAATTTAGAGGCATTGAATGTCTGTATTCACGACACAGATCTTCAATAATTTGATTCCTGGTCTACGCTCATAAAGCAGAGGCAGACTTGAAAACGTATGGTTAGGAAAATCATTAATTGATAAGACATGACGATCAAATTAGAACAAATCGGACTAGCTTAGTTCGACTATGTGACAGGAGCTTCTAGGTTTGTCAGTCGGTTTAAATTTGGGGTCCGTTCTAAGTTGTCTGATTATGTGAGAAAATAACATTGCAGCCCTATATACCCATTGTGCCAAGCAACAGGAAACTGGAAATCAATTCATACCAATTCTGGTCTTTTACAGCTGATGCTCACATTTCATCTTGCGCATCAAAAATACATATCTACATGTATCTATACTCAATATACTTAGCGTCAGTGAAAAGCTACCAGTTACACATGGTAATATTTGATTCATTATAAATAGACAACTGCTGATACTTCCGCATTCATTTTCGTGGCATAGAGTGCCATCTATCATTGCTACCTCTTTTGCGCCCGACGATTGAAAAAATTTAAAACCTTTCAATGAATGTGTTAGAGGCATAAGAAAGCATGACGAGTTGTGAAAATAGTGCTTTCTAATTCTCAGAATTTTCGAAACTCACAAATTGCACGTGCATCACGTGCACCATAGTGACAGGGCTTGTGGAACTGTTTAATGTCATTGCAGTTGACCAGAATCATGAATGAAACTATGTAAGTGTTTGAAAGAAATTTTATATTTTTCAAAATATCGACATTTCAGTATGGTATATAAAGGCAAATAATTGAACAAAATTTGTTCAGTCAGCTTCATGGGCTATCTTGATTCTTATTCTTTATCAAAACAAATCTATGCAGCATTGCTTGTCATGTTTGCGTGTTCTCTCGGACAGTTCCAAAGTAATATTAACATTGTATAATATACTAGAAGCTAAGCCTCTCTTTTTTTAAGATATAACTAGATTTTAAAGTGTTTTTGCGACTACTTTGTACATGTTGTATGTTTAAAGAATTGCACATTTCACTTGTTTTATACATTGGTCGGGCCAAATAAAAATGACTAAGTGTTGCTGAAACAAAAATGCTTCAATCTGCTGAAATTGATGGGTATACACTATAATATACATGAAGATGGCATTGTGCTAACACTTTTAACTTTTTATCAATAATGATCTCGCACTTCAAATGCTTTCATAAACATTTAACAAGTCTTGTCAGAATAATGTTTGGCAATACAGTTAGAAAAATGGTCGTTTTTTTGGACAATTTTTTTTTAAATCGGAGTGGTGGTAACTTTTTATTGACGCTGAGTATACATGTATTCTTACATACCAAACAATTCGTTACTGTTGTCACTTATCATGTTCACTGTTTACCTAAATAAAGTGTACAACATTGCATTTGATTTGTTGCCGAAGTGGAGAATAAACTGTGGTATTGCAATGTACACTATCTTATGACCACAACTTCAATGGAAATCTATTGAGCAGGCAAAATACTTATCAATTGTTCATTCAGAAAGCGAAAGTTCACGGCCAAATCCAAAGGTCCTGCAATGTGAGCCTATGTCTACACTGACAATGATTTTTTTCCGACATTGAGGTCAAGGACCACAGAAGACTGAAAATAAACAAAGGCTCGACATAAGTACTAATTAGGATAAGTGGCATCCGGAAATTCTACACCGTTTCTTATCCAAATTAAAGTTTGTATTTATTGAAATTCGGTTACATGTACTTTTGGTAGACGCTCTTCAGAATAACCGAAGGCTGTATGTGTCGGTAAAGTTGAGACGATTCCCTATTGTCCCCGGTACAATTGTGCATTGTAACCGTACCGTTGCATTTATGACAGCAGTAGAAAAATCACCCCCAACAGGCACAGGCACGATCTGGCCTCCTCCAAAAGAGGTTGCAGATAATTACAACCGAGAAAATTTAAAAAGAAAAATAAATAAAACTTCTGTCGATGGAAATGTATTTGCTTTTCAAATATGAATGTTCTAACGTTATTATAATTATGATAAATTTATCCTGATTGAGACAGAGATGCTGGCGTAACCACTATAGAACCAACTGACTAATTTAAAGATACGGAAAAGTTAGAAATTCCATATACTGGCCATAAACTGCTACTGCGCATGTGTCGGATTTGAAAATCCAATAACACAAGCGGACAGCTGCACACCAATGTTTACATCCAAGGAATCGTGGATGTACTTAATGCACGCAGAGTGCATTGACTGACTCATGAACATAAAACAATTTATCTATTGGCTGAAACCATGGCAACAAAGAATAAACAAGTTGGTGGCTGGCTGGCGTGTGATTGATAATGAACTCGCCAGAAAAAGCAGGCTAATACTGGCCAATGACATGTCACTCACATGAAAGTTTTTTTCTTTCTAAGACTTTCTTTTTTATGACTTTCATGATATTGTGGTTTTAATTCGTGGGCGTTTTTTTTTCATCTTCTAAAATGCCATTTAATTATTTAATTTCAAGAAACTACCATTATGACGTGCGTTTTATGTCTAAATTAAACCGCAGTAAAATGAATGATTGTATTTCTGTGATACGTGCAAGTTGCACCAAGGATAAAGCAATGCATAGAGTTTGTCAGTCAATTTAGCATTTGAAAATCACAAAAACAAGTACAAAATGATTCAAAATAAATGAATATTCGAAAGACATAGTATGATCGCAAAGTGGGAAATGTATTTAGCCGATCTAAGGCACTTCTGTTAAGCTTATTAGGCGTAAAAAATAGCTGTGTTTCCGCAAACATGCCGAAAAAGTCAGGGTCGGTAGGTAGGCAAATCTCTTTTATTTTTTCTCTATTTTTTATGTGTTGAAAACCAGTAAAAAATGATAATATGCAACTTAATTCATCTCAAATACTAGAAATGACAGACATTGAAGTTTAAAACATAAAGAAAGTTAAATAAAGTGATTTTAAATATTATTTTTGCAGTTTTGACTTATTTTATGTCATATGTCCATTTACCTGAAAATTTCAAGGGTCGGTAGGGATGAAAATATTTTTATTTTCTTTCAAAATGGCGATAAAAACTGCAGGGTCGGCACAAAAAATCAGGGTCGGTCGGGTTAGCGGAAACACAGCTATTCTTTTTCGGCCTTATAGTTCTGCTGAAGGTTTACACGCCATACATGTAGTTATACCAACAGGAAGACTGCATACTATAACAAAGTAACCTAATTAATTAATCTTATCAATAAACACGGGTCAAAATTTGTTTGGGTGGAAAAATGTCACACGATAGCAAATGATGAAGGCCTACATCATACATGTATAAAGTATGAATAATTAATGATAAAAATTTAGTAGATCAATGCAATCTATATATGAGCCGCCTCATGGGAAAACCAACAATCTGCATAGGCGAAAACAAAGACGCAGATCAGCTTCGCGTCAGCTTCGCGGTAACCGCGAAGCTGATCAGCGCCTTTGTTTTCGCTACTCGGATAGTACAATTCCTCTTCTACTTAAATCCGAAATTTCAAGCTTCTTGCTCTTTTCTGTGCTTGTACAGGCCGGTTTGTGTCGGACCTATTCGGAAACCACATTGTTGGTTTTCCCACGAGGCGGCTCATATATGCTAACGATTACGTTACGTAATACGCGAAGTTTTTTTTTTTCCTTTTACGCCCTACCCATTTGGGCTGCGCTGCCTCTTCCGTAAAAAAGAAGCCTTGAAAAAAATGAGGTCTGTCAGACGCTGAAAAAACAAAACAAAAAAAAACAAACTAAAACTGTGAAGAAATGTCAGTACTCAATTTATAAGCAATCTGATTACATGGAGAGAAATCCATAATTGCACAGCTCGCATAGAACAAAGATGAGCGTTCTTGCGATTCTTTTAATATCTATAAACGTTAATTCTATGGTGGAATGTGTTGCGTACAGGGAATGAAACCGTTTGGTGGAGATGCAGTCACTTCTCATTGTGAATGTCGCACAAACAAGTACCTGTGGGAATGTATGAAATGGCAATCATGATGAACTGAAGTCGCTGGGGTTAATCACAATAATATAGGCTATCACGAACTAAACGAAGATCCAACTTACACCTTGTACGAAATGATTAGGACAAATACCAAGAATTGACTCAATTTGGGTATTGATTAGAGGTGTAGAGTTTAATAGAGATAAAACAAATTCGCAAATCTTAAATTATGAATTAAGTATTTTTCCACAGAGCATCAGAACATCCTATCACATGTATTCATGTTCTGCTATTCCATCATGAAAACATGTCCATGTAATGTATACCCCCTTGAACCCCACTTTTATATAGCAAAACTGGGGTATGCAGGGGTTTACCTATTCTTTCTTATTTTTGCTCCAAAACATTGGCGGTTCTAACGTGTACCCACAATCTATGTTTTGAGCAAAAATAAGAAAAATATCAAACTTTTTTCAGCTGAAAATTTTCCATTTCTAAAGCTCAAAATCTCTATTTATTGCATGGGCAAGTTTTCGTAATGCGCAGAACTTTGTTTGTTTGTTTGTTTGTATGAATTGATGCTTTATGCCTCCCAGTCAACAGCAATGGTCATGTGGGAACGTTGCCTCCATTTTATGGGACTTTTACCCAACATTAGGATGTCATGACACTCAAAATGTGCTTCACATATATAACCACCCAACTACGCCAATAATGCTTATATGTATGGATGGTTTGACTAAAGCACTTTTCCTGGGCAGGCTCAGACATGAGCGGTTAACCAGTAATCAGATGGTCGGTCAGTAGATTAGAAGCTTTGCCTGGAGGCAAAAGCAGCCTATCTATTTCTCCTAGGCCCAAATGGGCGGGGGCCCCAATGCACAGAACTGTTACTATCGGAGATGGTGTCACTTATAAAATAACGGGCCATGGCCTTTTGGGCCGTAAGAAATAGATGGGCGGTTTGTGTCTTCATGCAAGCTTACAAACTACTGACTGACCATCTGATTACTACCCGCTCAGAGGTCTGAGCCTGCCCAGGAAAAGTGGTCTAAGTCAAACTATCCATACATAAAAACTTGGGCGGTTACATTCTCAAGCACATTTTGGGTGTCATGACATCCTAATGTTGGGAAGAAGTCTCGTAAAATGGAGGCAACGCCCAGACGTTGTTGACCAGGAAGCTAAGCCACAAATCAAACAAACAATGATGAACGAAAGTGGGAGCGTGCGACTATGTGAAATGGGTTCAGGACATGGTCAATAATTTTCTTAGCTTCAATTTCTAAATGTTACTCTTGCAGAAAGCTGCTTGCTGTGCAAGCATATTTTGGGTGGTCAAGACGTGTTGATATTTATTGAGGCTAGTCAATTGCACTTGTTGTACATACGAAGATAATGATTTAGATTATGTCAAGCCCTCAACTTTGATAAAGATTGTAATCGAACATTTCATAAATTTTATTCTTGTTTGAAGGAGTTATCACCGTCTCAATATCAATCACTAATCAGCGAACACAAGGTTAGGTCAGAGAAATTTGATTTGTTTGTTTGATTTGTGGCTTTGCATCCTAGTCAACAACTATAGTTATGTCGGTATAGTCTTCTACTCAACGTTAGGATTTCATGACACCAAAATGTGCTGGAAGATATGACCACCCGAGTAAACAACTAAGGCTTAAGTGTGTAATGTGTATGGATGGTTTGAGCCACTTTTCCTGCACTCAGACCTGAGCAGTTTACCGGAGATCAGATGGTCAGAAAAAAGCCAATTTATTTCCCAATGCCCTAATGGGCAGGGACCAAGATAAATTTTAATTCACCGAGTATATAAACCACATGCCTACGTGTAAAAGGGCCCACAGTAGTCTGTGGGTCAAACAATGAACATCCTGAGAATTTCTGGAGTTGAAAAATTAAATTTATCCAGACGGGACAAATTGATATCATGCACAAACACATATCATCATCTGGACATAAATAATAAGAGCTGTCGCAGGACAGTGTAGCTCGCCTGACTTGTGCTTTGCCACTACATCTTATAAAATCTATGACCCATGACCTTGACCTCAAGGTCACTCAGGAGGGTCATGATGGTACAACATAAAACTTCAGACCAATGCAAAGTATCAACTTGATCAAGCTACATGTTCAAGAGATATAGACTTATAAAACATTAACCAAAACTTAAACACAAAACTTCCAAGTCCGTGACCCTGACCTCAAGGTCATCCAGGTGAGTTGTGATGTACAGCATAAAACCTGAGACCAATATCTATCAACATGCAAGTATCAACTTTATCCATCAACATGTTCAAGAGATTTAGACTTTAAACAAAAAAAATAACACAAAATTTCTTAGAAGTGTGTGACCTTGACCTCAAGGTCACCCAGGGTAGGTCATGATGGTACTGCATAAAACTTCAGGCCAATATCTACCAACATGCAAAGTATCAACTCGATCAATCAACATGGTCAAGAGATATAGACTTACAAAAACTTAAATCAAAAACTTAAACATAAAATCTCTAAGTTTGTGACCTTGACCTCAAGGTCACCGAGAGTGGGTCATGATGGTACTGCATAAAACTTCAGACCAATATCTAGCAAAATGCAAAGTATCAATCCATCCATCAATATGGTCAAGAGATATAGACTTACAAAAACTTTAACCAAAAACTTAAACACAAAATTTCTAAGTCCGTGACCTTGACCTCAAGGTCACCCAGGGTGGGTCATGATGGTACTGCGTAAAACTTCAGACCAATATCTAGCAACATGCAAAGTATCAACTCAATCCATCAATATGGTCAAGAGATATAGACTTACAAAAACTTTAACCAAAAACTTAAACACAAAATTTCTAAGTCCGTGACCTTGACCTCAAGGTCACCAAGGGTGGGTCATGATGGTACTGCGTAAAACTTCAGACCAATATCTAGCAACATGCAAAGTATCAACTCAATCTATCAATATGGTCAAGAGATATAGACTTACAAAAACTTTAACCAAAAACTTCTAAGTCCGTGACCTTGACCTCAAGGTCACCGAGGGTGGGTCATGGTGGTACTGCGTAAAACTTCAGGCCAATATCTAGCAACATGCAAAGTATCAACTCAATCTATCAATATGGTCAAGAGATATAGACTTACAAAAACTTTAACCAAAAACTTAAACACAAAATTTCTAAGTCCGTGACCTTGACCTAAAGGTCACCCAGTGTGGGTCAAGATGGTACTGCGTAAAACTTCAGACCAATATCTAGCAACATGCAAAGTATCAACTTGATCCATCTACATAGTCAAGAGATATAGACTTATAAAAAACTTTAACCGAAAGTGTGACGCGGACGCGGACGTACACGTAAACGGGGACGACCGAGGTGACTACAATAGCTCTATGCACTTCGTGCAGGCGAGCTAAAAATAATTTCATGAAGACAGAATTTCTTTGGAGTTATTTGACACCAGAGGAAGAGCTCAATGATGACGAAAAGAAAAGTTGGCAGACTGAATTTTGATTGATACTGGTTGACAAAATACATACTTGATATGCTGAAAAATTTCCAAAGCTGATTATGAAAAATAGTTGCAGGACTACATGTATATAGGCATGGGCTCTATTAGTCATGCGGCCTGGACCATTTATACTAACTTTTGATACCCACATAAGATAAGGCCCTGATTGGTGGACGACGAACACTGA
Source organism: Rugalucina vietnamica (assembly GCA_964017185.1). Classification (NCBI taxonomy): domain Eukaryota; kingdom Metazoa; phylum Mollusca; class Bivalvia; order Lucinida; family Lucinidae; genus Rugalucina; species Rugalucina vietnamica. The sequence continues at coordinate 41,562,067 of OZ024875.1, forward strand.
AGCATGGATATGCCATCAGGATAACATGACCATATAAAGTATACCCCATTAAAACCCACTTTTAACATAGGTAGACAATTTTTATTTACTTTTGCTTTTGGTCCAAACCATAGATTGTGGTACTAATTAGAGGCGTTCCTAACGTGTAGCAGCACTCTATGTTTTGAGAAAAAAATATTAAGCAGAGGACCCATGGTCCTATAACTCTCACCTGAGATCTGAGATACCAATAACTATGTTTGAATACAATGGTCATACACAAATAAATAGCACCAGGACAGGGTCAGAATAACCCCCTGGGTCAATTTCTTTTTCAAAATCATAAATATTCTGTCAAGTTGCCAATTTCCTGAAGTTTTTACCATCAATGACATTTTAACAGCTTTCTGCATATATGACCTAAGTTGACCTTGCCTTAAAATTTTTCAAGGTCATCACTGGTCCATGATTTATAAACACATTGTAGTACTCTATTCCCAATTGCTACATGTCTAGTTTCATAGCAATAGGTTCAGCAGTTCCGGAGAATATTTTTGAAGGGTTTTAACCATATGGACATCTTGTTCATGTGACTGGGCGACGTCTGTTGACCTTGCCGTAAAATAGGTCAAGGTCATCACAGGGTCATGATTTATACAAATTTTGTAGGACTCCATTACCTGATGCTTCATGCCAGGTTTCAAAATCATATGCCTTCTGATTCTAGAGAAGATTTTAAAGGTTTTTGCTATTTATAGCCATGGCAGCCATCTTAGTCATGTGACCTTGATCATTACATGTATTCTATACTAAATTTCGTTCCCCCGTCCAGAGGATGCTCCGCATGAAGTTTGGCTTTGATTGGCCCAGCAGTTTCAGAGATGTTTGAACATTGTGGACAACGACGACGGACACCAGAGCATGGGTATACTATATGCTCACATGTGAGCCTTCCGCTCAAGCGAGCTAAAAATATTTTTTTTTCTTTTTTTTTTCCCCGAAGGAAATATTTTTCACAGCCAAAAAAAATCTCTGTATAATGCATGGTGTGTTATCCTAATGTAGATATATTGTAAGCTCACCTTGTATTCTTACCACTCATGTGAACCAAAATACTTTTCTGGTAATTTGGTTGAAATAACACCAAGTCTTTGATAGTCAGCACTTTTTAATTGCATCATATTTGCCATCCAGTTGAACAAAGCTTAAAGGTATGTATACAAGTGCCACTGACAAGTGTGTGATTTAAGAACTACATAAAGTTCACAAAACATTGAAAACAATACATAAAGTTTGTTTGTTTGTTATGATATAGCTAACAATTTTTAGTCATGTCGGGATGGAGCCACCACTTCCTGGGTATTAACCAATACTCTTTGGAGTAAATTTGTCTTGCTCATGGACACAACACGGCACCCCATGTCAAACTCAGGACCTCTTAATTCCAAGTCCGATGCTCTGTCACTAGGTCAATTCGCTCCCCCTATAGTTAGTAACTATAGGGGTAGCGAATTGACCTAGTCACTAAACAAATGTTCTCCTCCATTGCACAAGCCATGTCATGAAAATACAATTACTTATTTTTGTGAATGCTAATAATCCAGCCGTTTTGGCTGGGTCAAATCTCCAAAAATTTAAAAAAGCAGGTTTTTTTTCTTCATTCCGGATTTAATGGTTGTACAGGATAGTATATACATGTATTTGGAATTGGTGTTTTTGTTGTTTAACACCCTACTCAACATCTAGGGTCAAATGGATACATGGCCTCAGTTTATAGTCTCTTAGTTCGTAATCAGAAATGCAATGTTTCTTTAAACATTACCAATAAGCAAACACAAACTGAAATCTGACTATACACAGTGTCATATTTTAAGCACCACAAAAACACAACAGCATGACTTGAGACATATATATCATATAGCCAAACCTATAGAACAAAATCATTGTTTGTATATTTTGTCACTAAATATCCAGGTGAACAGTCATGGTCATTTTGGGACATTCACAAAATCAGGCCCCAAGGTTATAAAACTTTTTTCATGCTCAACTCAGCTGAGCTTGAAATTTCAATTCCTCATAAATACCGAAATTGCTCAAATATATTGAAATTGAAGGTTTATAATTCCAAAGCATGTAATTTATCCTGCTGATAAATGTTAAAATGCCAACAATTGTTGGCATTTTAACATTTATCAGCAGGATAAATTTTAGTCTCAGCTGAGCTGAGCATGAAAAAAGTTTTATAACCTCGGGGCCAGGTATGTATCTCAGATTTTTAAAATAATCTCCTGTCAGCAAGATGTGAGGGACTCTGAGATGACTATGCAGATTTTTCTGGCCTCACGAAGAATTAGCTTTTTGCTGAGATTTAAAGAGGCCTAAGATACAAAGAATAACAAACTGAATTTGTTATTGTTCTCTTTGAAACTAGCTTTTGTTTTATAAATCTTTAACTTGAATGTGAATACATGTGTCTTCAACTGCTCAGGGTTGGGGTAATTAAAATTGTAATTAATTGCAATTTAATTACTTTTTTCAAAACAATTGAAAATAATTGTAATTCAGCCTTTACTTTAATTACAATAATTAACAATAAATAGTCAAAAAGGGGTGTAATTAGCAATTACTTTTAATTACTTTGAATTACTTTAAGGAAAACATCTCTTACATATACAATGTATATTTAGAGATTATTATTGTAAGAGTGTACTGCAGATTACCCTGCTGAATCTTGTTTCCTTGCATGTGCCATTAAAGTATATTGTCAAAAATACAGTTCTGGAGTAAAATATTTTCCCATTGAGATAAGTTATGTTACAAAATTTTGTCTCTTCATCTATTAAACATGTTTCTTCATCTACTGGTAAAATTTTAAAAAATTGGGCACTTTTAAGATGTTTAATCCATCCCTAAAACTGATGACCTTAGAGCTATTTATCATCCTATACACACAATGTGACATTAAGCTATGATTGATCAAAGAAGTGTGAAAGCTCAAACAATCATTATCTTTTCTTTAATTTGTCCTTGATTGGTGTATTGCCTACAGGATTCCTTGTTGTTAACTGACATATTCATAATTTAACTGGCATGACTGGTCACAAAATCTAACTGCTTCTTTCACTGTCATCTCGTATTTCTGAGTTATGAAAGATGGAGTGAACAAATTTATACATGTATCATGTTTTCAAAGTAGGAAACTGATGGGAATTTTTGGTCAAAAAATCTTTATCATGTTTCTATGATTGTAAGATATAATTGGGCAAATAAGTTACTGTATTGGTGGTAACTTTAATATTCACATCTGGGCGTGGTTGGCTAGTTAATCTGTTCGAGTAGGAAGACTATAAAAAAAGTCAAATTCAGTCAGCCTGGACCACTCTGACATATTTACCACTAGAAATCAGCTACCTGTATTTTGTCCAATCCAGTGAATTAGATATTCTGTTTGTCTATATCTTCACAACCATGTGTCAGAAAGTGCTCATGCTTACAACATAGGTACCATATGCATGGTAGACCCAAGGGTCCATGCGTGGGGGTCAAGATCTAGGACATATATTTTTTTTTTATTATTATTTTTTTTTTAAGAATGACATTCTACTTTCATTTCAATCTAGGATTGAGGACCTGACCCACAATGTCCGTAAATATGTCCTAGATTGAGTATACACGTCAGCTCTGCATACTGCTCTAAAATAGATCTGTCATTCTAAAACTACACTCCCCCATGTAAAAAATTGTTCGTATGCAAAGTGCTTTACACTGCTTATTTCTGAAATGTACTTGATAAGGGCACTGACTTTCATTGGGGATTTGAGGTTCAATGTCAAGGGTGAGCATGTGCCGGGTTGTTTGGGTAGGGGGTAGGGAAGGGGCTTGGTGGCTACCAGCCGGGGTATACGTGCCTCTCAAGGCACTTTTTTCTAGTTACCACTACAATTGTTATATTTCCATTTATGAATATCTTTGGACTTAAAAGTTTCATGCATCTCAACATGCGATGCAAAGTAATTGTATGTAATGAATTACATATGGCTAAGTAATTGTATGTAATGAATTACTTTCTTAAAATGCCTAGTAATTGTAATTGTAATTTAATTGAACAAATGTCAATGTAATTGTAATTCAATTAATTACTTTTCAAAATAATTGACCCCAAGCCTGGGTCACATAAACAGGCCTAAGAGTTCCAAAGAATAACAAATTGAATTTGTTATTGTTCTCTTTGAAACTAATTTTTTTTCATAAATCTTTAACTTGAATGTGAATACATGTATCTTCAAACTGCTATAGAAAAATAAAATAAATCAAAATGGTGGTGCTTAACTAGACACTGTGTATTTAGAGGTACCTTAAAGACATACAATAACAACTTTATAAAACAATTCATTACAACAAATATTACAACAAAACACACATTAAGTGAACATCACCATACTTCTAAAGCAATAACTGTAAATTCTCAATAAACTAAATTACTGTTGCTGTTCTATGTGATAAGGTAAATTTGGAAATATTAGAGCAAACTTTAAGTTTTGCAAATTCATTGCCTCATGAATTAAGAAATCAAAGAAACTTGCTAATAAGGTAGAAATATTAGCCACATAAACAGTTTGAAAAACACTTACATTTGACAGTACTCCATACAAAAAATGAAATTACAACATAAAATATACATACTCTTGAACATATGTGAAGAGTTAACTCATATAAGCCTGGCATCCTTTTAATGGGACATAGGCAAACAGCATAGCCCCAGATGTGACGCTGCAGAATGTGGCATCCCATCTGGGGCTATTCTATTTGCTTAGATGAAATTCATCAAAAAATGGAATAAAAATTCAAAATCACTCCTAACGCCCCTAAAAATGACAGTGGACTTTCACAATTGATAAGGATGAATGTCCGTTCGTCATAAATGGGTTAAAGTTTCAATAACACCTTTGAACAGTCAGATCCATTCAATAAGTCTTAACTACACATATTCATCTGAATTCATAATGTAATATCCAAGATGGAGTCAAACCACCTATACCCAGTACTTTACAATGAATTATCGTGATTAACGCCGGATGTTGGAGGGCAGATTGCTGTGTATTAATTCACGACGGTGCAGCCCGAGTGAACTGAATATCGCATCTGCCCGACAACATCACATGTTAATCAAAGATAATTCACCATACAGTAAAATCATTTCGATTCTAACACGACTTATAAATAAATGCTTACATTTCAAAATATTTTCTGGTGGACTCATTCTCGGCGGACATGAATGTTTATGTGCGACCTCACAAAAGCGCCACCTTATGCCCGTAATTTTGTTTACAGTGAATCATTGTTTATTAGCAAATGGTAACATTTCCATTAGGTTCAAAATGGGAAAGATGATAATGTCGTGTTAGAATAATGTATTAAACACCCTGAACATATTGTATAATTAAACCACAATCAAATGTCACTAAAGCTTTCTTGGTACCTGAGCCTATGACTATTATGTCATTTGACTTTACATAATCATTCTGGTTTTGGTGAAATAAGACTTATGAAGGATTTTGCCAAAAAAAAAAGTTTATGGTAGCCATCTTAATTGTGTCTTCCAGATCACCATGATAAAAAGAAATTACTGAGAAGCTGACCTGCGTCTTTGTTTTCGCATAGGCAAAAATCTGGGTGTCTAGCGTCGCCACTCAATTGTCTTCCTTGAGTATGTAAGGCAGTTGTAGTTATTGAACCCAAGGCCTCTCAGTCCCAAATCTGACACTCCATCAGTAAGCCACTGTCATCCCATCAGGTTAACATGTCTGTGTAACATATACCCCCTTATACCCAAATTTTATATAGCAAAACTGGAGTATGCACGGGTATACCTATTTATCTTATTTTTGCTCAAAAACATAGATTGTGGGTACTCGTTAGAACTGCTTCTGCGATGCAGTTCTAAATTGTACCTCGAATCTATGTTTAAAGCAAAAATAAGAAAAATATTGAAAATCTTCTACTGAAAAATTTCAAATTTTACAACTTAAAAATCTCTGTATACTGCTACATATTTTGCATGGACAAGTTTTTGTAATGCCACACTTTGTATTTTGAAAACACACCCATGCAATAAACAGTATTTTTTTCAGCAGTAAATATCAAAAATTTTCAGTTGTAAAATTTTAATATTTTCTGCACTGGTATCCAAAACACTGATTGTGGGTGCATGTTAGAACCACCTCGCCTAATGAGTACCCACAATGTATGTTTTGGTTCAAAAAATAAGAAAAATGGGTATACCCCTGCATAGTGCATACCCCAGTTTTACTATGTAAAAGTAGTATGCTTTTCATGGAGATGTTATCCTGCAGATGTTCTTTCAATAAACAAATACATGTAACAAAAATTCACAACAAAACAGTAATAGAATAAATAAAAATAATGCTGCCTTCAACATTTCCAATTTGTGCACTACCATTATATGAAACTACCTGTGCATGCATCAACACTGAAAAAAGTCAGCATATACACTTGTAAAAGAAGAAAAAGATCTTATTACAAAATTACCAAAAACTAATGAGCACTTAACTACATACTTTCGCACTTATCATGCTAGAATAACATCTACATGCATCAAAATAGTGAAAATACACATACAATACTAAATATTTCCAACCACAAAATGAAACAAGAACTCCGCGGAGGTCGATATCGCACCTGCATCTGGCAAAGTCAATGGAACATGAAATATAGATCAAGGGCACCGTGTCAAGGTGAGTGCTTGAAGAGTATGTCAATGACAATTACTATGCAAGGTTTCACACTCACAGCTATCAATGATGCAGAGGATACCAAACTTCGAAGTCATTTTGAAGTAAAAATTTGCAAAGTCAATGGATCGCAAAATATAGGTCAAGGGCACCGGGTCAAGGTGCCTGCTTGAAGGGTATGTCAAGGACAATTCCTATGCATGGTTTCACACTTGCAGCTATCAATCTTGCGGAGAAAACCAAACTTCGACGTGAAAATTAACAAGAACTCCGCGGAGGTCGATATCGCATCTGCATCGGGCAAAGTCAATAGACCGTGAAATATAGTTCAAGGGCACCGGGTCAAGGTGCGTGCTTGAAGGGTATGTCAAGGGCAATTACTATGCAAAGTTTCAGACTCTCAGCTATCTCTGATGTTGAGAAAACCAAACTTCGACGTAAAAATTTTCAAAGTCAGTGGACCGTGAAATATAGGTCAAGGGCACCGGGTTAAGGTGCGTGCTTGAAGGGTATGTCAAGAACAATCACTATGCAAGGCTTCAGACTTGCAGCTATCTCTGATGTCGAGAAAGTCAAACTTCGACATAAAAATTATCAAAGTCAGTGGACCGTGAAATATAGGTCAAGGGCATCGGGCTAAGGTGCGTGCTTGAAGGGTATGTCAAGGACAATTACTATGCAAGGTTTCAGACTCGCAGCTATCTCTGATGTCGAGAAAACCAAACTTCGACGTAAAAATTTTCAAAGTCAGTGGACCGTGAAATATAGGTCAAGGGCACCGGGTTAAGGTGCGTGCTTGAAGGGTATGTCAAGGACAATTACTCTGCAAGGTTTCAGACGCGCAGCTATCTCTGATGTCGAGAAAACCAAACTTCGACGTAAAAATTTTCAAAGTCAGTGGACCGTGAAATATAGGTCAAGGGCACCGGGTTAAGGTGCGTGCTTGAAGGGTATGTCAAGGACAATTACTATGCAAGGTTTCAGACTCGCAGCTATCTCTGTTGTCGAGAAAACCAAACTTCGACGTAAATGTTGACGGACGGACGGACGAACGAACGAACGAACGCACGAACGAACGGACGGACAGAAATTTGGACTCCTATATCGCACCCTGCTATAAGCAGGTGCGATAAAAAGAGACAATAAGCAATGCTTATTAAATACCCCCCGCAGGGTAACTGTTTACCACAAAAATTATTTTTTCACAATAACAATTCTTTGTGCAAATGTCCAATGGGTGTACATCATGTAGGCATGATATCAAATTTTTCCATCAAAAACTGTGGTAGGAGTTGATCGGCCCGTGAAAGCCCTTACCTATCAAAAAACTAAGAAAAATTTTCTAAGTTCTCATAGCTGTCATTTTGTCAAAAATTATTTTTTCGCAGCAACATTTCTTCATGCAAATGTCCAATGGGTGTACATCATGTAGGCATGATATCAAATTGTTCCATCAAAACCTGTGGTAGGAGTTGATCGGCCCATGAAAGCCCTTACCTGTAAAAAAAAGTAAGAAAATTGCCTAAGTTCTCATAGCTGTCATTTTATCAAAAATTATTTTTTCACAGCAACATTTCTTCATGCAAATGTCCAATGGGTGTACATCATGTAGGCATGATAACAAATTGTTCCATCAAAAACTGTGGTAGGAGTTGATCGGCCCGTGAAAGCCCTTACCTGTAAAAAAAAGTAAGAAAATTGCCAAAGTTCTCATAGCTGTCATTTTGTCAAAAATTATTTTTTCGCGATAACATTTCTTCATGCAAATGTCCAATGGGCCTACATCATTTAGGCATAATATCAAAAAGTTCCAACAAAAACTGTTGTAGGAGTTGATCGGCCCATAAATGCACTATCTTCACTGTATACAAAAGCCATCAAGAACTATAAAGGGAAGTAACTCAAAAGGGACTGGCCCCTAGCCCTTAATTTTTGCATGTACATATTTGCCCCATAGATATACAGATGCCTGCAAAGTTTCATGAAATTCCATCAATTGGTCTTCAAGATATTAAAGAAACAAAACGTTACGGACGGACGCACGGACGGACGGACGGACAACGTGAAAACAGTATACCCCCCTTAAAACTTCGTTTTGGCGGGGGGTATAATAAACATGTTCAAATTGTGCTTTTTTTGGCTGTTTCATGGCCACAAGCAAACGAGCCCCATCATGAGAAAACCGGTCTTAGGGGTCTCCGACCAGGTCTGACACATGCCGGCCTATACACCAACAGACGAAAGCTAGAATCTAAAAATTTTGGGCAGAAGTAGAGGTGGAATTGTACTATCTATGTAGCGAAAACAAAGGCGCTGATCAGCTGTGCAGTAACTGCCTAAAATGTTTTCGCATAGGCAAACATCCGGTTTTCTTGTAATGTGGCTCAAACTGGAAATCTATTATGGAAACTAATATATCCCATTAACAGTCCAAAATCTGAAATTTCAACCATTTAGCTATCTTATGTGGCTGTACAGCCAAGTTTTTATCAGACACTAATTTCAAACACTGCAGTGTGTTATTTAATGACAGGAATTTGTTTTGTTTTTATGACAGTCAGAAGCAGCAACAATTTGCATTTCATAATTATAATAATTAGTAATTTTATTGTAATTTGGACACCTTGAAACCTACAGGTTTGCTACACCTCATGGGAAAACCAACAATGTGGTTTTAGAGCAGGTATGACACAAAGCTGTACAGTCACAGAAGATGGCTAGAGGCTATAAATTATGGATTTAGAAAGTAGAGGAATTGCACTATCCATGTAGCGAAAACAAAGATGTTGATCAGCTTCACGGTACCGCGAAGCTGCTTCACGGTACCGCGAAGCCCGATCTGCATCTTTGGTTTTGCATAAGCAGATTGTTGGTTTTCTCATGAGGCGGCTCATATATAGTGGTTATTTGTTAACAAAATGAAACTAAGTTGAGCAGTAGCCACAATATATTAGTGTTTGATCAACTCTCTAGTTTCAGTTGCTTTGTTGTGTAGTTTAACATCAAGGTCAACAATCGTTCTGTCATTTCTGGATGGAGCAAACATTTCATGAGTATTAACCAGTATTTTGGGAAGACAATGTGCCTTTCCCAGGGACACACCAACCCATTAGGGGGTTTCAAACCAAGGACCTCTAGATTCGATGTCTGAACTCTACCACTAGGCCACTGCAATCTCCTGGAAACTTTGTCAAGCTGTTTCATCCCATGTGATTGATATCCTTTGTACATATTTCAAACTATAACATGCAAAATATATTTTTGCTAATTCAGAAATCAAATACATGTATTTAGCATACGCAAAAACATGCAAAAGTATATTTGCAGTCTGCAAACAGTTAAGTGATCCAATGCATCAGAAAACCAACAATCTGCATCTCCAGAACCAAAGACGCAGATCAGCTGTGCAGTAACTGTATAGCTGATCAGCATCTTTGTTTTCACTACACGGACAGTACAATCTCTCTTCTTAGAAACTACAAGCTTCTAGCCTGAATCGGTGACTGTACATGCCGGTTTGTGTCAGACCTGGTCAGAAACCCAGAGATTGTTGGTTTTCTCTTGCAAAGGCTTAAGTACTAAGTAGATTTGTTCCCTTGAAACCTGATTCGGCCACCTGACTCATCTCTTCCAGAAAACTTGCATCTTCCTGGGGTTCATCTGCCACTAGGTCTATGACTGCCCCAGGGGGCACCTTGAGATCTTTAAGTGTTGCTTCATTATCGGTCAGAGCTATCCCACTCATTGTCAGGTTCTGATCAAATGGTGGAACAGAGTATTCTTTCATGATCTGAAGCTTGAGATCCTTAAGGGTATAACATGACGAGACAACCAGTTCCTTTTCACCCCTTTGTTTTCGGTGTCTCTGACTTTTCCTAATGATTGTTGCACTTTCACTTGTTTTAGGAACTTTGTCAGGGGGTTCCTCAATCTGCACATCGCTGCAACTTTTCCTCTTCTTTTCAACATGACCTGGTTTGTTTGTAAAGTCTGGATCATCCGACCTAGAATCATCAGCATCTTGACTTGTCTTCTCCTTCTTCTCAGTTTTCCTCACATAAATTTTGACATTTTTATAGTCATAGATTTCATTTTCCTCTTCATTCAGCCTGCTTATCAAGCAACCATCACAGACTTTAGGGATAATGACGGTTTCTTTATGGTCCTCGACTGGCATTGAAACAAGCATAATCTCAGTATCAACTGTGTAGTATTTCTGGAGAGACTCCCACTCTTTTGGCCAAAGGTAGGTTACTCTATCATCGGACTTCAAGAGTTTGTCATTTTCTGGAGGAAACAAGTACAACCCATGTTCACAGAGCAGTGCTTTATTATCTATTTCAGTAATTGCTGTAGTTTTACTAGGCTCCTTGATAAATTGTTTCCATGCAAACACAAAGATACTGTTTATAACATAAATCCCTTCATTTGAACTTTGCACAGAAGTTGGTCGTTTTTTATCATGAAAGAGATCTAGCAGCACACATTTTTGCTCCATTGCCATTTGTTTGTTCAAATCCTTGGTAACTTCCTCCTCATACTTGCTGGTCATACATGCCTGACACACTTCAGCATCCATGCCAAATTCAGGACACCCAGGAAAATACACTTTCAGTTTCTGCCATACTGTATCTGGAATGAGTTTCCTACAAGAAGCATCAGGATCTAAACCACCATGGCCTGAACACAACAGATCTTCATTAAAACCAAGATTTTCATCGTCTGAACCATTTTCAGCTCCTCTAGCAGTTTCAGAATCAACCTGCATGCTGATTTCATTTGTCACTGATTTACTGTTCTCATTATTTGATAGTCTTTCAAGTGCCAGTCTTTTCCAACTCCGATATGATCCTTTCCCAATCCAAAAACATGGCTTGTCACTTACATTGCTCTTCATTTCAGCATTTATTAGTTTATCATCCTCTGCGATTTTGACCTTAGTTCTCATTACAGCACACTTTTGCTTTACACACATTTCACATAATGAGGTTTCTTTCTGGAGTCTTATTTCTCCGCCATACTGAGCAAATAAAGCATCTGCACCACTAACTGAAACACACTTTACTTTAGATACCTGATCAGTACTAAGATTACCATGACTACACAAGAACTCAGAGTTATCGATAGCCGGCGTAGTCTGTGGATCACTTAACCACTTAGTGAGCCATTTCTGAGGTAACCATTCAAATGTTTCATTTTCAGTCACAAACAGATTTTGGAACAGCGTTTTCATGGTTTCTTGTTTCTCTCGCCCAGTCTTGATATTGTTCTCTTTCATTCGGTTCATTTCTATGATCCAGGTATCAAAACTCTCATTGTCCTTGAAAGCATAATATTTAACATGGTCTGGCAGCAGATCTAGCATCTGGGCAACATCCTTTAATTTTTCCTTTGTCTTTTGTTGATTTGAAATCGCTGGTTCATAATTGGAAGTTTTTGTGTTTCCATTTACCATTGTTTGTTCTGATTTGGTACATGTGCCTGATGTGGATGGGCATGGTTCAATGTTGTTTACAACAGTTGCATTGCAATTACTGTTTGCAGAAGGGCATTGAGTGTTTGTTTTCATATAGTCCCTACTTTCTCCTACCTGAGGCAGAAGATTATTGTCCATACCTGACCCTACAACTGATTTTGGTACATTGTTGGGAATTTCTGCCTTTGATTTGCATTTATTATTTAATTCCTCTAAACTATTTCCTTTTGCTTCCCCTGGCATGCACTCCTTTCTTTTATAGACCAACATGTATGCATTCCTTGATGAATGATATCCTTTTGGTGTCTTTTGCATCTTTTTCTGTTTAGAGTCTGTTAGTTCATCTTCATTTCCAAGTTGCAGGTTACGCCCTTTGATTCTTTCAACTTCCTCATCATTGAATTTAAACCAGGCTTGATTATCCTTCCCCTTTATGTGAGCCACATAATGACCACTATATGCTGTAGGGCCTCTATGTATCAAGACAGCAGTAAGTTCATACACAGCATTTGGATCATTACACACCAGATCTCTCAAGTCAAGAACGTCCGGAAACTGAATACAACTACTCAGCTTTTTCTTCACCCGCGACTCAAAAACAAACCTCAAAAGCTGCAAGTTCAGAACTGGTGGTAGAGATTTCAGAACAATGGAGCGAGTTGCATTTTGCTTTCCGTTACATCTTTGACACATGTACTGATTGTCCCCTTCTAACTTTTCTACTTCTAGAAAACCTTGTAAAGCCTCTTCTAAAGACTTGTGACCTCTGATATTGAGATCTAACTCGTAGAAATCAGCCAGTCTTTCTGAGGTAGTTTCACATGCACTGCACTTTGTAACGTAAGCGTATGTCCCACAGAACTGATCTTTAATGACATTGTTTTGATCTGGTCCAACAATGTTCATTAGACTGGATTCTAACATTGACAGGAAGAGTTTTGAGAATTCCTGGGCATCTTGCTGTTCACCAGCATTTAAACCTAAATGTTCAATCAGAGCATTGGGATCAATATACCGTCTTTTTGACATGTGAAGCAATGCAAATATCACTTGTAAATGAGAACAAATCGATGTTGGTTTCCACTCTTCATAGTTTATATCATCTGTTTCATTTTCTCGCCATTTGAAAATTCCCTCCTGGATATGGTCATTCATAAACCAGAGCTGAAGAAATGTATTAACATAGCATGTGGCGCCCAGATTTTTAAGCCCCACAAACATGCCTGGTTTCCTGCGTTCGGTTTCAGGATCTTCCACGTCATGCCAATTTCTATCCTCAATTTCACCAAACCAAACTTTTTCACCAAGGCCATTCAAACAATAAGGATTTCCTTTGCAGTTTCTGCTACACCCACCAGGTTTACATTTTGGTAAGTTGAGACGGTAGGCGGTTCTGATGTGTCCTAGTGTGATGCTGTCAGGGTCTGTAGACTCTGCCCATAGCCAGGACGTCTTCTCTAAAGCTGGTTTAGGAGGCATTTTTTACTGAAATGATAATTAACACAGTTTAAGTTACAAGTTTATTTAAAACATTTAAAGCATTACTCAGAAGATGCTGCTTGACAAACAAAATTCCCTATTAATTAAAATGTAGTTTTTCATAAAACCATTTGAGCCTGTGCGTGAGAACCAACGATTTGGGTTTCCGACCAGGTTCGAAACATATCGGCGTGTACAATCTCAGGAGCAGGCTAGAACCTTGAAATTTCAGATTTATGAAGAAGTGGTATTGCACTATTATTTGATTTGATTTGCACTATGGAGCTAAAACAAAGGCGCTGATCAGCCGTGCAGTTACTGCACGGCTGATCTGCGCATTTGTTTTCGCCTATGCAGATTGTTCGTTTTCTTATACCCCGGCTCATTTAACATCTTTCAATCCAATTGTCAAAAAGATCACAAAATTTCAGTAGAAACCCATGTTCACACCCTGTATACCGTTGATGCAACTGAATATGTTACGGCACAGATTGATACAACATTTCACGAGGGTAGAGAAAAATGGAGAACGGTAAGTTGATGATTATTTCAATTTTACAGACATAAATGCGAGGATGTCTGGGTCGTGAGTTGTAGGGAGAACAAAGTACGGATGCTTTCAGTTTTTGCCATAAGAAGTTTGTTAGAAAACCTTACCTTGTGATAGAAATTATACATTTTATTGGAGGAATATGCCACCAGAGACATGAAAATTGATTACGTTTGCTAATTGCTCGAATCCTTCATCATCGTTTTTCAATGTCAAAGTTTCGGTATATACCAGAATCATTCCATGTTTCATACCACCAAATGACAATCCTGAACTCAAACCGGCTTTTGTACAATACGGTGTTTACACACCTTGATTGGAACGTTTGGGAAACAACGTACGTCAATGTGTTCATTGCCTGGATGCAAGCTACGTCTAAGATGTGTCGTCAAATAATGAGGCTACGTACGGCGGATCTTTGGGCCGAAAATAATATTTCTTACGGCGGACAAATCGTAGAATGGAAATAATGTTCAATTTTAGACATTTTCTGCTGTGAATTGACAGATTCAATATCAATTTGGATAAACATATATATATATTGCTTAACATATTTGTTGTACTTATCTACACGCTTTGCAGAATTATTAATATACTTAAGGAATAAAGAAACGCAACAAACACTTTGGGTCACTGTAGTCAGGATGTGTGATGCAAGTCTGTGGTGAAACTGGTCTTACTACATGATCGCAGTATCTTTACGTCAAATCACAGCAGTTAAAGCCTTTATGCCGGTTACGTTTGCTTGATGGCGTGCGCATAACCTCACTGGCCCACAGTCACGCACTCTGGAAACATGATCAATAAAAGTCAAATTTGAACCAAAACCAATTTTATTGTTTCCAAATCTGCTAAAAGTGATTGCAGAGGTGATCATTGACCATGGGTAGCATTTGTTGTGATTTGGGACGTTTAACGCCACCTACGTCAATGCCAAAACAAACGTTAGGTGCCCCATCACTACAGTAATTGTGGCGTCATTGTTGCTTGAAAAGCATGCCGTGTCATCTTTTGGTTCGATGATTACCGTATAAACACAAAACGTCCACATCGATAATTGTAAATGCCGTTAATTGCTTATCATTCATTATTGTGCACTTTTGCATTCCATTAGCCAGTTTTGACGCAACATGGCATGACACCCAAGTATGCAATCACGCCAGTCTTAATGGCATATTTTCTAGTCGATGTCATATTTCCAAGCATGTACAGTATTTGGAATATTCACCTTCGCCCCAACGCTTGCGTAACAATTTGCTTTTTTCCATGGTTTTTGACGTTTTGACGTTAATTTTATCAACAAAATGATGTTTTCTCATTTCATCACATGCCACATGCAATATGCAAGACATTTCTAAAAAAGATTTCATCAAAATGTTAAAAACATATGTTACAGTTGAACTTTTATGTGTTGCGTATTTTAATTCCTTAAGTATGATGAAGAGTATGGAACCATATATACACATTGTACCTATCCACCCTAATGCAGCAAGTACCTTACATTTGACGAAAGGATAAATTTCCACAAATATTGCACAAATCGGGCATATATAGTTTGAAAAAAATAAAAGAAACAAGTTAGATCCTTTGGAAGCAGTGAAAACGTTGAAAGGTACATGTATGTAATATAATATGGGACGCATCATGAGAAAACCGGATTTTTGCCTATGTGAAAACAAAGGCGCCGATCAGCTTTGTTTTCGCTACTCGAATATCACATGTTTTCTACTTCCTACATCTGAAATTTCAAGCTTCTAGCCATCTTCTGTGCTTGTACAGCTCGGTGAGTGTCAGACCTGGTTGAAAACCCGAAGGCCAGTTTTCTCGCGTCGAGGCTAAATTATGATAATCCATAATTTGTATGTGACGTAAAGATACTGCGATCATGTAGTAAGACCAGTTTCACCACAGACTTGCATCACACATCCTGACTAAGTGACCCAAAGTGTTTGTTGCGTTTCTTTATTCCTTAAGTATATTAATAATTCTGCAACGCGTGTAGATAAGTACAACAAATATGTTGAGCAATATACGTATGTTTATCCAAATTGATATTGAATCTGTCAATTCACAGCAGAAAATGTCTAAAATTGAACATTATTTCCATTCTAAGATTTGTCCGCCGTAAGAAATATCATTTTCGGCCCAAAGCTCCGCCGTACGTAGCCTCATTCTTTAACAACACATCTTAGACGTAGCTTGCATCCAGGCAATGAACACCTTGACGTATGTTGTTTCCCAAATGTTCCAATCAAGGTGTGTAAACACCGTATTGTGCAAAAGTCGGCTTGAGGTCATTATTGTCGTTTGGTGGTATGAAACAAGGAATGATTCCGGTATATACCCAAACTTTGATATTGACAAATGCTGATGAATTCGAGCAATTAGCAAACGTAATAAATTTTCATGTCTCTGGTGGCATATTGCTCCAATAAAATGTATATTAAGGATTTTTAACGAACTACTTATGGCAAAAAATGAAGGCATCCTTACTGTGGTTTCCCTAAAACTCACGACTCGACATCGTCACATTAATTGAAATAATCGTCAACTTACCGTTTTACATTCCTCACTAACCTCGTGAAATGTTGCATCAATCTGTGCCGTAACATATTCAGTTGCATCAACGGTATACAGGGTGGTACATGTAGTTTGGATGCAAATAATATGGAAACATCTCCTAACCTTGAAACTGGTCTTTGTAAATTGATATAAAATAATTTATTATTTGAAATTTAAATAAAAACCAGAGGACCAATGGTCCTGTAAACGCTCACCTGAGATCTGCTTCATATACCAATAAACATATTTGAATATTATGGTATTTAACCCCAGCGCAGGGGCAGATGAAGCCCTTGGGCCATTTTCTTTTTTCAGAATAATCAATATTCTGTCCATTTGCCAATTTCCTGCTGATTTTCCCCTTCAAATAACATTTTAAAAGCAGATGAGCCCCTGGGGTCCATTTTTTTTCAGAATCATTAAAATTCAGTCCTACCGCCCATTTCCTGCAAGACTTACACTTAAAATGACATTTTTAAAGTTTTCCCCATTCAAATGCATTGACGACCTATGTTGACCTTGCCATAAAATAGGTCAAGGTCACCACAGGGTCATGATCTATATCTACATTGTAGTACTTGAGTCATCCATACTTCAAGCAAAGTTTCGTTGAAATCGGTTCACCGGTTCCGGAGAAGAAGATATTTTAAGGGTTTTTACCATATATGGGCATGGCTGCCATCTTGGTCATGTGACCTGGATTATTTATATACACATTGGTTCCCACTTCCTATAGATGCTTCATATAAAATTTGGCTTTGATTGGCCAAGTGGTTTCAGAGAAAAAAAATCTTTGAAAAGTGTGTATGGACGACAGACCGGCCAAGGTCAAGAGATGACCTTGACCTAAATTAATCATATAGCTTCATCTAATCCATTAGTTGTTTGCATCTACCACTTTTCAGATCTCAGTTTGCAATAGTTTTCAAAAAATAGCTAATTTCCACTTTTCCCATTATAAGTCTATGGAAACTTAAAGTTACCATAGCAACCAGAGTTCTTATCCGACTGGAATAAAAAACACAAATTATGTAGAGGCTACTGTCAGGAACATGTATACAAAGTACAGGATTCATCCACTTGACAGTTTCTGAGGAGAAGATTTTTGAAAGTTTTTTCAAAATTTTGCCCTTTATGGGGCCCCAGCAACCAATCAAAATAAAGGATTAGGACAAAACTCGCAAGAAACGTCAAACACTACTCAATAAACATTTCTGCAAAAACATAATTCAAATGTCTGCAATTTTAGCGGAAAAATAGCCGATTTCCACTTTTCACATTATAAGTCTATGGAAACTTTAAGTTGCCATAGCAACCACAGTTCTTATCTGCCTGGAATAAAAAACACAAATTATGTAGAGGCCACTGTCAGGAACATGTATACAAAGTACAGGCTTCATCCCCTTGACAGTTTCTGAGAAGAAGATTTTTGAATGTTTTTCGAAATTTTGCCCTATATGGGACCCCTGCAACCAATGAAAATGACGGATTAGGACAAAAGTCACATCAAACGTAGAGGACTACTCGATAAACATTTCCGCAAAAACAAAATTCAAATATCTCCAACAAGACAGCAAAAACTGGCAATTTTCACTTTTTTCCATTATAAGTCTATGGGAAGCATAAGTTGCCATAGCAACCAGAGTCCTTATCCGATCAAAACAAAAAAAAAACAATTATTCTTTCCCCCTACCTGTAGATGGTGTATGTGTAATATGAAAACAATCGGCCCAGCGGTTTCAGAGAAGAAGATCTTTGAAATTGTGGACGACGGACGGACGGACGCCGGAGCATGGGTATACTATAAGCTCACCTATGAGCCTTCGGCTCAGGTGAGCTAAAAAAAGCTAAGTATGAATGCATTCTGACAATGAAAGCATTTATAATGTGCCTGAGGGTAGAGCTGGGTACCACGAAAAATAAGGTACCACGGTATATCACGGTTTTCAGTCAAGTACCGTGGTATGTATCGCGGTGTACCAGAAGCTATATATAGAAACAGTTTGGGCCTTTTGGTGCAGCACATTAAATGTGTGGGGGTTGGGCAATTCATTTGTTTTTCTTCCATTACCAAAATCAACCTTAAAGATCAGATTTAACACTGCCTATTAGGACATAAAGTGTAGGACTATTTGAGGGCATATCAGTTGTCATGAGTCTGTGTACATGTACAAGTAGTAATCAAATGATTGATTAATGTATATCTCGGGCCACCAGTAAATTGAATTGGCTTTTACAGATGTTTGGTTGATAAACATACCCAACACTTAGCGACACACCAGCTTCAGCTTACTGATAAACATATATGGGCCACAAGGTGAGAAAATGTACCTTCGGACATTTTTTTTAGTATAAGAAAAACAAAGATACTTTGAATGTTTAATGTTTCTAGAGTCTATTAGTCTTTACTTGACCAGAATATTTAAGTTATTTTGTGAGGTATGACCAATTTACTATATGAGCCCTACAGACGTCATTGTTCTGAAAAATGACGTCAAAATTGCGTAATGCATTTTTGCATGTTAGTAGAGCTTACAAAACTCGATGCATTTGCTTAAAACTGTTTACGCACTTTCAAGAACCTATTGTTAAGATAGAAGCATACCATCCTTACAGGCAATCGGTCGTAATTATTTTGTCTATTTTTATGATGATGCGGTTGCTATGGTTACCGTTTAACGATAGATAATGGAAACTTATGTGTATTATGGGCTAAAACAAGGGCAGATAACTCCAAATAAATGAAAAATAATATGTTTTAAAACTCATTCATTTGGTAGCCAAGTGTTCTAAGATTACAAATACAGTATTATTTCTAAAACGTATATTACACATCATTTTTCCGTATTATGCTGCTTTCTACTAGTAATGTCAGAATGTCCGAAGGTACATTTTGTCGCGTTGAGGTTCATATATGTACATATTTTTTCTAAGTCATTTCAAGCATGTCTGAATTTTTTGGAATTTGGATAATTTAATTTTGAATGAAAACAACATAGCCAACATTTTGGTGGAGGTAGGGCAATTGAAGATTGTTCTCTATAGATGTTTTAATATAAGATCATGATCAAATTAATCATTTAAGGACACATACAACTAGAATTGTCAGAGGATCTGACTATAGCCCCGCTTCTGAGCTTTTTGCTAGGGAGAGACAAACAATGACGGGCAACAATGCCAAGTTAGATCTTGTTAATGTTGATGCACATAAAAAGATTGGTCAGATTCTGACAATTTGTTCTTAAGGTATTGAGCAGAAACAAAATTCTGGCATCAATCAAGGGCCAAAACTCTAAGATTTTGCAAAAAATGACAGGCAACAATCCCAAGCTAGATCTTGTCAATGTTGATGTGCATACAAAATTTGGTCAGATTCTGTCAATTCATTCTCAATATATTGAGTGGAATCTATATTCTGACGTCAATCAAGAGCTGTTACTCCGTTAAAATTTTGCGAAAAGTAACAGGCAACATTGCCAAGCTAGATCATGTCAATGTTGATGTGCATATAAAATCTGGTCAGATTCTATCAATTTGTTCTCGAGATATTGAGCGGAAACAAAATTCTGACCTCAATCAAGGGCCATAACTGCGTCAAAATTTTGCGAAAAATGACGGGCAAAAATCCCAAGCTAGATCTTAACAATGTTGATGCGCATATTAATTTTGGTCAGATTCTGTCAATTTGTTCTCCAGATATTGAGCGGAAACGAAATTCTGACGTCAACCAAGGGCCATAACTCCGTCCAAATTTTGCGAAAAATGACGGGCAACAATCTCAAGCTAGATCATGTCAATGTTGATGTGCATATAAAATTTGGTCAGATTCTATCAATTTGTTCTCGAGATATTGAGCCGAAACGAAATTCTGGCGTCAACCAAGGGCCGTAACTCTGTCCAAATTTTGCAAAAAAAATGACAGGCAACAATCTCAAGCTAGATCATGTCAATGTTGATGTGCATATAAAATTTGGTCAGATTCTATCAATTTGTTCTCGAGATATTGAGCGGAAACGAAATTCTGACGTCAATCAAGGGCCATAACTCCGTCAAAATTTTGCGAAAAATGACAGGCAACAATCCCAAGCTAGATCTTGTCAATGTTAATGTGCATACAAAATTTGGTCAGATTCTGTCCATCGGTTCTCGAGATATTGAGCGGAAACGAAATTAGGACGTCAATCAAGGGCCTTAACTCCGTCAAAATTTTGCGAAAAATGACGGGCAACAATCCCAAGGTAGATGTTGTCAATGTTGATGTGCATACAAAATTTGATCAGATTCTGTCAATTTGTTCTCGAGATATTGAGCGGAAACAAAATTCTGACATCAATCAAGGGCCGTAACTCCGTCAAAATTTTGTGAAAAATGACAGGTAACAATCCCAAGCTAGATCTTGTCAATGATGACGGGCATACAAAATTTGGTTGGATTCTGTCAATTCGTTCTCAAGATATTGAGCGGAAACGAAATTCTGACGTCAATCAAGGGCCGTAACTCCGTCAAAATTTTGCGAAAAATGACGGGTAACAATCCCAAGCTAGATCTTGTCAATGTTGATGTGCACACAAAATTTGGTCGGATTCTGTCAATTCGTTCTCAAGATATTGAGCGGAAACGAAATTCTGACGTCAATTAAGGGCCGTAACTCCGTCAAAATTTTGCAAAAAAAGACGGGTAACAATCCCAAGCTAGATGTTGTCAATGTTGATGTGTACACAAAATTTGGCCGGATTCTGTCAATTCGTTCTCAAGATATTGAGCGGAAACGAAATTCTGACGTCAATCAAGGGCCTTAACTCCGTCAAAATTTTGCGAAAAATGACGGGTAACAATCCCAAGCTAGATCTTGTCAATGTTGATGTGCACACAAAAGTTGGTCGGATTCTGTCAATTCGTTCTCAAGATATTGAGCGGAAACGAAATTCTGACGTCAATCAAGGGCCGTAACTCCGTCAAAATTTTGCAAAAAATGACGGGTAACAATCCCAAGCTAGATCTTGTCAATGTTGATGTGTACACAAAATTTGGCCAGATTCTGTCAATTCGTTCTCAAGATATTGAGCGGAAACGAAATTCTGACGTCAATCAAGGGCCGTAACTCCGTCAAAATTTTGCGAAAAATGACGGGTAACAATCCCAAGCTAGATCTTGTCAATGATTATGTGCATACAAAATTTGGTCGGATTCTGTGAATTCGTTCTCAAGATATTGAGCGGAAACAAAATTCTGACGTCAATCAAGGGCAGTAACTCTGTCAAAATTTTGCGAAAAATGACGGGTAACAATCCCAAGCTAGATCTTGTCAATGATTATGTGCATACAAAATTTGGTCGGATTCTGTGAATTCGTTCTCAAGATATTGAGCGGAAACGAAATTCTGACGTCAATCAAGGGCCTTAACTCCGTCAAAATTTTGCGAAAAATGACGGGTAACAATCCCAAGCTAGATCTTGTCAATGTTGATGTGCACACAAAAGTTGGTCGGATTCTGTCAATTCGTTCTCAAGATATTGAGCGGAAACGAAATTCTGACGTCAATCAAGGGCCGTAACTCCGTCAAAATTTTGCAAAAAATGACGGGTAACAATCCCAAGCTAGATCTTGTCAATGTTGATGTGTACACAAAATTTGGCCGGATTCTGTCAATTCGTTCTCAAGATATTGAGCGGAAACGAAATTCTGACGTCAATCAAGGGCCGTAACTCCGTCAAAATTTTGCGAAAAATGACGGGTAACAATCCCAAGCTAGATCTTGTCAATGATTATGTGCATACAAAATTTGGTCGGATTCTGTGAATTCGTTCTCAAGATATTGAGCGGAAACAAAATTCTGACGTCAATCAAGGGCAGTAACTCTGTCAAAATTTTGCGAAAAATGACGGTCAACAATCCCAAGCTAGATCTTGTCAATGTTAATGTACATACAAAATTTGGTCAGATTCTGTAAACTGGTTCTCAAGATATTGAGTGGAAATGAAATTTGGACGGAATAACGGAATAACGGAATAACGGAAGGACAGAAGGACGGAAGGACGGAACGACGGAAGGACATGGTGAATCCAGTATAGCCCCACTTTTTCAAAGCGGGGCTATAAATATGGAAATATTAGCAAACAGCCTCACAATGGAGACTGCCTATATGTACCATAAAAACCAGTACAGTGAAAAAGTACCACGGTACATACTGTGCCAAAACAAAAGAGAACCACGGTATACCGGTCTACCTGAGGGCTTAAGGGTGTATAATATACCCCTATTTGTTGGTAGGGATATACATCCTACTGTCCATAGAGTCATACAGCATCTTTCAATCAGAAAGTGCCTTTTTCAAAGTCTCACTTTCCTGGCACCCCTAAAGACCAGAGGACCAATGGTCCTGTAATGTAAACGCTCACCTGAGATCTGCTTCATATACCAATAAACATATTTGAATATTATGGTATTTAACCCCAGTGCAGGGGCAGATGAAGCCCTTGGGCCATTTTCTTTTTTCAGAATAATCAATATTTTGTCCATTTGCCAATTTCCTGCTGATTTTCCCCTTCAAATAACATTTTAAAAGCAGATGAGCCCCTGGGGTCCATTTTTTTTCAGAATCATTAAATTTCAGTCCTACTGCCCATTTCTTGCAAGACTTTCACTTAAAATGACATTTTAAAAGTTTTCCCCATTCAAATGCATTGACGACCTATGTTGACTATGTTGACCTTGCCATAAAATAGGTCAAGGTCACCACAGGGTCATGTTTTATATATACATTGTAGTACTTGAGTCACCCATACTTCATGCAAAGTTTCGTTGAAATCGGTTCACCGGTTCTGGAGAAGAAGATATTTTAAGGGTTTTTACCATATATGGGCATGGCGGCCATCTTGGTCATGTGACCCGGATTATTTATATACACATTGGTTCCCACTTTCTATAGATGCTTCATATAAAATTTGGCTTTGATTGGCCAAGTGGTTTCAGAGAAAAAAATCTTTGAAAAGTGTGTATGGACGACAGACCGGCCTAGGTCAAGAGATGACCTTGACCTAAATTAATCATATACCTTCATCTAATCCATTAGTTGTTTGCATCTACCACTTTTCAGATCTCAGGCTGCAATAGTTTTCAAAAAATAGCTAATTTCCACTTTTCCCATTATAAGTCTATGGAAACTTAAAGTTACCATAGCAACCAGAGTTCTTATCCGACTGGAATAAAAAACTCAAATTATGTAGAGGCTACTGTCAGGAACATGTATACAAAGTACAGGATTCATCCACTTGACAGTTTTTGAGAAGAAGATTTTTGAATGTTTTTTTCAAAATTTTGCCCTTTAAGGGGCCCCAGCAACCAATCAAAACAAAGGATT
This sequence comes from Rugalucina vietnamica, assembly GCA_964017185.1. Lineage (NCBI taxonomy): Eukaryota > Metazoa > Mollusca > Bivalvia > Lucinida > Lucinidae > Rugalucina > Rugalucina vietnamica. The sequence goes on from OZ024875.1 coordinate 41,586,225, forward strand.
AGGACAAAACTCGCAAGAAACGTCAAACACTACTCAATAAACATTTCTGCAAAAACAAAATTCAAATCTCTGCAATTTTAGCGGAAAAATAGCCGATTTCCACTTTTCCCATTATAAGTCTATGGAAACTTTAAGTTGCCATAGCAACCAGAATTCTAATCCGCCTAGAATAAAAAACACAAATTATGTAGAGGTCACTGTCAGGAACATGTATACAAAGTATAGGCTTCATCCCCTTGACAGTTTCTGAGAAGAAGATTTTTGAATGTATTTCGAAATTTTGCCCTATATGGGGCCCCTGCAACCAATCAAAATGAAGGATTAGGACAAAAGTCATATGAAACGTAAAGGACTACTCAATAAACATTTCTGCAAAAACAAAATTCAAATATCTCCAACAAGACAGCAAAAACTGGCAATTTTCACTTTTTTCCATTATAAGTCTATGGGAAGCATAAGTTGCCATAGCAACCACAGTCCTTATCCGATCAAAACAAAAAACACAATTATTATTTCCCCCTACCTGTAGATGGTGTATGTGTAATATGAGAACAATCGGCCCAGCGGTTTCAGAGAAGAAGATCTTTGAAATTGTGGACGACGGACGGACGACGGACGGACGACGGACGGACGCCGGAGCATGGGTATACTATAAGCTCACCTATGAGCCTTCGGCTCAGGTGAGCTAAAAAATATGATCACATAACCTTATTGCATTCAGAAAGTCATAAAAATTTTATGCCAGAAATTAATTTTGAATTTTCCATTGTGAAAATTTAACCATGGGAAGTAACTATTTTCCCCGAAAAAAAAAAATAAATGAATAAATAAATAAATTGGTTATTTTGCATTTAAAATTCACCAAACCAAAACAAAATTGTACAGTATACATAAATGTAGCTGAGTTCCGAACTCTTAAAATCATTTCTGTTTGCTAGATTTTTAATTTTCAAGTGTTTGGATTACCTCCCTTGCACATGGAAGGCCTCTTCAAGATAAATTTTGGGCAGAAATTTTTTTCAAAACTTCACAGCACTTTTTAAGACTTTTGGGGTCCAAAAGGATGGCAGCTTCAATTTTTTTTTTTTTATTTATTTATTTATTTATTTATTTATTTTTTTTTTTTTTGGGTGTTTCAGGAAAGGCTGACTTTGAAAAAGGCAGTTTCTGAAAGCTGTTGTATGGATAATAGACAGTACCACCCCACTAGTTGCAAACTCTCCCTTCGCTATATTACACAAATGTCCAACATCACTTCGTTGCTGGCCTGGTTGGTCTATCAAAGTAAAATGAACTGTCAATAATTCCAACTTTTTCAAGATAAATGCACAAGAGGTCATCAATCCACTGTTGTTATTCAGGGATCTCACTAGGATTTTGAAAACAGGAGTCCTGGACTCCTCCAAAAGAAAAAGTAGGAGTCCCAGACAAAATTTAGGAGTCCCACTATAGCAACTCAATTACAATCCTAATTTTTTCGACAAAAAAAAAAAAAAAAAAAAAAAAAAAAAAAAAATTATTTTACCTCTATATAAACAGGGTTTGGGCCTTGGGGCTTCTATTTCTTAAGACAATAATATTGACCATGGCACTTGTCAAAACCTTACTCTCACCTGATGGTATAAAATGACATGCTATCAATTGTAGAATTGGTTAAATTAAACATTCTTAGTAGTGTGGTTACGCTGGTTAGGTACATGGGGGGGGGGGGTCTACTCTACTAGGTAAGACCAAGAAATGTGTGTAATGCACTCCTTTGTAGACAAAGCTTTTCTGTGACATCTGTCTATCATATAATGTTAGGTGTATATCATTTACTTTCGCCTATTCAATAATGAGTTTGGGGTGTCAATGAGGGGTGACCCCTCAAAGGCTGGATTTCCTACTGTCAATTTGGTAAGAATTATATAAGATTGGCTTGCATCTTCATTACTAAATTTTGGACAATTAACCTCTTTTGATCACTTTAAACAAAGTTTTACCAACAAATTATGATTTAGAGGCAACAAGAACAAACAAATAATCACGATTTTTTCATTAATTCTAAAGTCGCGAAAACTAATGACATTTCAAAAATCGGTCCAAAAGTATAAAAATTTTGCTTTTTTTAATTGTTTATGTAGTTCAATTGATTTTTAAATGAAAATCGTTAGGTTTTCACAAGATTTTATGACTGTTTAAGAAGTAAATTGTTTTATTGTAGCTGACCGATCAACCGTAACGTTTAGACAAAGACACGTGTTTTGAACGCGACTGTCACATTGATCAGACGCCGGAGGCGTGAAACTTTATAGCATGTCTAATTTGCATTGGGACAACACCGTTAATTTGAGTAATTCCTATCTTGATTGGAGATAATTGATTCTTGGAGCTAATAAACAACAAAGCCAAGGTAAAGATGGGAATTTTGGGACGTCTCACGGCGAAAAAATCTTGCGTCCCGGGAATCATCTCTTGGCAGAATTATGCATCCGGGCACGAGTTTTCTCGTCCCAGGATGCCGAATCTGGCGTCCTCGAGATCTCTGGTTATTGTTATGGGCCGAAATGGTCATGGGCAGAAATGACCCAGAACTTAATAAATTAATGTTTGATGTCTGTTTACGTATCTATCTATTTATCTTCAAATACTGCCTACACCCTCGCGAGCATTTTTGGCAGGCACTACGCGTCAGGGCTATGAAGAAGAAAAAGATAAAAGAATGATACTAAGAGACAACATATGAGTTTGGCACGGTCCGTCAGTGGGGAAACATATTGAACTTGACCCAGAACCTAATAAATTAATGTTTGATGTCTGTTTACGTATCTATCTATTTATCTTCAAATACTGCCTACACCCTCGCGAGCATTTTTGGCAGGCACTACGCGTCAGGGCTATGAAGAAGAAAAAGATAAAAGAATGATAGAGACAACATTTGAGTTTGGCACAGTCCGTCAGTGGGGAAACATATTGAACTAAATTGACAAACAAACGTAGAAATGAATCTGTTAAAAGCTGAAGACGCAGAATCTTTGTGGAGATGCTTGCCTCACAAGTCCGGGGAAGTCCCAACCCCACATTAGCACTAACCAGCTGCAGGCAAACCGATAAAGAAACTTATTCCAAGAAAATGGGACTTCTTTTACCATCTTTATTTCTTTATTTAGCCAAGAGGATGAGTGCCTGAGTTGGTATTTCAGTCAGTTTTTTCTTTAAACCTGAAATTTTTAATGGCAATGTCCTGTTATCGTCCCCTCTACGGAATAAACTGTATCAAAAGTTGTTCCCCTTGTGAATTTAATAAGCAAATAATATGCAAATTAGGTTTATTCCGTTTAATATTTCATATCTATAAGTCTGAGAAATCTGGAGGGTGGGTGGGTATGGTGGGAGGTGGTGGAAATATAGCGCGGGGACAATAACGGGACATTGCCTTTTTAATTTGTTGGATTTTGGCTTCAGGGGAGTACTTGATTATTTCAAGCGAAACTCGAAAGCGCTAATACTAAAAGTATTAAAACCCGGTACTATCACCCAGAAACCGGAACCTTATACGGCATAAGAAAGACATTTGAGCAGCCTCGTGAGAAAACCAACCATTTTGCATTATCGACTGGTTTCCAGCTTCCTAAAAATCAATATTAGAAATACAGGTAACCAAAACCACCCTGACCTCAATGTCTATTATTTTTTAAATCAGTGCAAGTGATTTGTAGTTGTGTATTCAAGTTTAATCTACCTACCCCCTAAATTTTGCTGACAAACTAAAATTTTCTGAAAAAAGTTGCAGAAAATGGGGTTAAAAAATGAATTTCCTAAGATTGACAAATTTCACAACTCATTCAATCACGGACAGTACATGCGCGATTCAATGCATATCATTTATATGTATTCAAATATAAAATATTAGGAAAATATCTGCAACCGTTTACGAGTTATATTAAAAAATTAAAAACCAGAAGTTCCGAAATGTCAAATGTTATCAGTGAACATCCTTAAAATATGTTTTCTTAGTATAATCACCTGTTTAATTTAGTTTTGTTTCCCACCTCGTTATTTTTTTTTTTTTTTTTTTTTTTTTTTTTTTATTTTTTTTTTTTTTTTTTTTTTTTTTTGGAGTGGGAATTTCTTTCCCGTGGTATAAATTATAATATGTTTTGGCTCTTGCGTCTGAGATCCTTTTTGAGCAGTGAACATATTAACGAGAAAGGGGAGTGGCCATACCATGATTTCATGAAGCTGCAAACAAAACATTGGTTCGTCCACAGCTTGAGTATGAAGCTCCTATTTGGCAGCCTTTTAATGGTACTGTGACAGAAATGATGGGGAAAGTGCAGAGGACAGCGGACAGGTGGACCTGCAGGCGATGGAGAAACAAGAGTAGCGTCGGCGATATGCTGGGCGAACTCGAGTGGCCATCCCTGGAGGATCGCTGAGTGAAGTCCTCCTTAACTTTCCTTTACAAGATTCATTCGTATACAGTGTGTCTTGACAAAGATAAATATCTGATCCCAACACCTAACTTTTAAGGCAAGGGCATCTTATGTTTTAAAGTACAAAACATATATGGCCTATAGTGAGGCTCTTCCCTAGGACCATCCCATTTAGTAATAGTCTCCTTTCATCAGTGGTCTCACCAAAGACTGCTCAATAATTCAATGTTAAGGATGCTCGCTGCTAACATTGGAGATTTCTGAACTTCCGGTTTTAATTTTGTTGAATATCTCGCAAACGGTTGCAGATATTTTCCTAATATTTTATAGTTGAATACATATTGATAATATGCATTGAACAAGTCATGAAAATTGTCAATCTAAGGAACTTCATTTTTTCACCTCATTTTCTGCATCTTTTTAGAAAATTTTAATCGTCAGCAAAATGTAGGGGTTAGGGTAGATTAAACATTAAACTTCAAATTACTTGCACTGATTTGATGTTTATTTTAGCAGACGTAGATATATACAAGGTCATTTTTGTCAGTATTTCTTTCTTTGGTGGGCTAGTTTTAAAATTTTGGGTGGTTTTATGAAATGTGGTTTAAGAAATAAAACAGCCGAAAAATGCTTGAAATTGCGATTTTCAAGCTGTTGGTTCTCTCTTATATGTACCCTACCCTATATTTTTCATTCTTTTATTTGAAAAATATTACAAAGTTCTATGTTGTGTGAAATACAAGAAAACGTTTGAATCTACAAATATGGTTTTGACACATTTATAAATATTGATTTTTTCGACTTTTCAAGTTAGAGGGTTTGGGTTGTTAGATGAGTCAAAAAAAAGTTTTGACGTCCACTTCAAGATGAAAATTTATGTATGTTTATGGTCCAACATAGTCAGTGCTATTTAAACAAAATGACTTTTGAAAGCATTCGTGATGTATTGTTTGTCCAGGAAGGTATACGTATATGTGAGAGAATCGAAAATTAATTTAATTTTTCTAATTTTCAACCATGTTGTTTAGAGGTCTCATTCAGAGGAAATGCACATTACCCTATATTTATTTTGTTTTCATATATCTTATTTTATATTTTGGAATAAAAAAAGAGCAGTTAGAAAAAAAAAAGTTTGAATACTTTTTTTTCATTGGCAGCGAACATCCTTAATGGCCTATCTCGAATGTCTCTCCCTACTTTGCTAAATTCAAAATTTAGCCACCCACCTGAGATGATGATCAAAAATTGATCGACACATTATATTATGAAGATAGATAGAACCTGGTCGTCAATTTAGTTTTATCCCACCTCGGTTTTTGGAGTGGAAATTAATTACTTTTCGATTGTGCCATTTTCTGTCTTGATAATAACCAGGATTATCCAGGTGCTTTATTACGCCCACTCTGTCCTCCACTCTGTCCTGGAGGCTCTGAGGGTGTAAAGCTCCCCATTAGTGACGCCGGTACGGTATAAATTCAACCGTCAAAATTCTGCCTGGTAACTTCATTCCTTCGGCGGATGGCCTAAGTTGCTGAGTAATGGACTGTGACGTCACGTAAAGTACGCCAAATCTTTAAAAAGGCTTAGGTTGTAGGAACTAAAGAAGTGGCACTGTTCCGAGGACGACTTCGGTTGGAACTATTCTAACTATGATGTTGCTATGGTACTTGTGTCTGGTACCCGACTCCTCCATAACAAATGAGATTGACCAATCACAGCCATCGTTAGAAGCCTCCATCATAGAGTTTTACCAAACTAACCATGGTAGCTACCAAAACTATGTGCTGGGTTGCTTTGGTAATGGTCATTTCTATCTCCAATACAGAAGAGCTTTACTATAGTACGAATCGAACAACAATGGTAGCTACCATAGTCCTTACCATAGTTCCAATCGAAGTCGGCCTCGATTTATGACTTCTGTTGGTGCAATAGGTCCAGACATCAAATGACTGTCATAAGGAGGTGGTTATCTCAACTCTGCAGGGTGTAATAAAGAGAACCCTAAAGGATAATACCAGTAGTACCATTACTTATTGGTTACAATTTTCCCAGTTAACACGTGCAATAAATTTGCCTCCCTCTGCAGTCAATATTGAATTTCCTGTTTTGGAGTCATTCTCAGGTCACTGGGTTGTATTGTGTCGTGTCCCTTATTAATGATCAGCTAATGACCCTCAATTAACAGGAACACAAGGAATACAGGTCTTTAAGCGCATATATAATTCGCCCAGCCAGTATAGGATCGTTGGAGAATATTATGCCAAACCTGTTGTACTAAGCTACAACTGGCTAGCCAGTTTATGATGGCGTGATAAATCGTGTTAACTTGATCATTGCTTACTTTTACCTTTTTAATCCTTTGGCAGTGCTCGCAAGACGTCGGCCACCATGGATCAGAAAGTTCGAGATGTCCTGGAGCAGATGGGATATGAAAGCCCCAGCCGAGCCCAGCTGCCGAGTACTTGTAGGAGTATCTCAGAGCTGTGATCTGCCGGTATGCATAGGAATGATTTCCATATGATGGACGGGTATTTCGGATCAGGTAGTCAGAGGCAGGGATGGCTACAAGGTCATATGTGACCTTGTCTAGGAGGACCAACCGATTGTCTATACGTCGTTGGTCAAGGGTGCGCCAGTTGAGATCCTGAAGCATTGTGGACACATTTGATGTTTTTTTTTCTTTGGTAAACTCGTGTTACCCATTTAGCGGCCCTTCATTGTACAGATTCAAGTTTGCCAATATCTTGATCTGTATGATGAGACCACACATTAGAGGCGTATTCTAACGGACACAATATAAGGAAGAAAACGTTATTAAGCAAAATATGTCAGAAATATTCATACAATCAAATTAATTATGTCTGCCTTTACTATAGAACTCTATTTTATTCAATATATCTACTTATTATTAAAAATAATCGGAGGTAATTCCTGGCTCGGCAGCTCGGGCTCGGCTTGGCTGGGGCTTTCATATCTCACCCTGGGTACCACTGAGCAGATAAAACAAGTGTGAAAAGATGGCAGCGTCCTTGCGTTTTCGTACCCAGTTGAAAGATTTACTGGAAACAAAGCTCTCTCAGAATAATTTGTCAACAGAAAGGCTTTCTGTTTGTCAGAGAAATAAACAGTTTCAAAATGGAGAGTTTCATGTCCCAAACGGATGTTTTTCTGTCTTGAAAGGAGAGGTAAACTCTATTGTCATGTGTTTTCGCACTTAATACATTCTAAAAAAAAAATACAAGTTAATATTTTCTGGAAAAAAAAAATATAAATAAATAAAAAATGAATGTATGTATCTATTCATATTGTGTCACCCACATTTCTGAGTATTGATCTGGTCGGTAAGTAGTTGCGAGATCTCACTCCGCTATATTACACATATGTTCCATATCTCTTCGTTGCGATCCCAGTTGGTTTTTCAATGGTGAAACGAAGTGTCGATTATTGCAACTTTTTCAAGATAAATCAAGGGTTATGTATAAAACCTGTAACCGAACCAGACCAAACCGAACCTACGGAAATTACCGAACTTACCCGACCGAACCTACGGGAATTACCGAACGTTCCGGACCGAACCTACGGAAAATGCCGATATATCGATACTGGAATTTAGCATCAATACCGGTTGTTGGAAAAATAAAAGATAGATGTATGGAAGAGCGATTCTTATATATAAACGCAAGGAGTACTTGATACGAAACCGATCAACACAAAGTAAGAAAATCAAAATACATGATATGTTCATTAAATGAATAACGGACCATAATTGAGTTGATTCCGGGTCATTAGACAAATTTTCATGCAGCTAGTTTCTTATTTCGTAATATTCTCATTTGAAAACGTGGACAGCTTGGGAATTCAAACTGTATACGGCTAAATACAGCAATAAATAAATAAATAAATAAATAAATAAATAAATAAATAAATAAATAATAACTGGGTCCAAACATATAAACCGAACTGTGACCGAACCTGTTAACCGAACATGTAAACCGAACTGAGTGCGAACATGTAAACCGAACTGAGGCCGAACCTGTTAGCCGAACTGGGACCGAACCTGTTAACCGAACTGTGGCCGAACCGGCTAACCGAACTGTGACCGAACCTGCTAACCGAACTGTGGCCGAACCTGCTAACCGAACTGTGGCCGAACCTGCTAACCGAACTGTGGCCGAACCTGCTAACCGAACTGTGGCCGAACCTGTTAACCGAACTGTGGCCGAACCTGTTAACCGAACTGTGACCGAACCTGCTAACCGAACCTGTTAGCCGACAGGGTCCAAACATGTAAACCAAACTGGCACCAAATCGGTTAGCCGAACTGGGTCCGAACGTGTAAACCAAACCTATAAGTAACTGAGGCCGAAATGGGACCGAACCTGTTAACCGAACTGGGGCCGAACATGTTTACCGAACCGGGGCCGAACCTGTTAGCCGAACTGGCACCGAACATGTAAACCGAACTGGGGCCGAACCTGTTAGCCGAACTGGGGCCGAACTTGTAAACCGAACTGAGTCCGAACCTGTAAACCGAACTGGGACCGAACCTGTTCACTATTCCCGTTCCGACTACTCATTCAATATGAATGAATAACCAGAATAGAATGTTGTTTTAAAACATAATATTCTTTTAATATGCAAATATATTTTAAAGTTTACCATAGAAAAGTGAAATAAGTATTTTTAATTATTTCTCTTTTGTTTTTAAGGAAAAATATTATTTAAAGGGATTGTCAAGTAAATATACAACATTGATATGAAATGGCAGAAAGGGAAAAAGAAATAGAATCTAAAATAAATAAATAAATAAATAAATAAATAGTTCGGTTGACTGGTTCGGCACGAGTTCGGTTAACAGGTTCGGTCACAGTTCGGTTGACAGGTTCGGACTCAGTTTAGCGAACAGGTTCGGTTAACAGGTTCGGTCACAATGCGGCTGACAGGTTCGGCCCCAGTTCGGTTAACATGTTCGGCCCCAGTTCGGTTTATATGTTCGGACCCAGTTCGGCTAACAGGTTCGGTTGAAAGGTTCGGTCACAGTTCGGCTTACAGGTTCGGTCCCAGTTAGGTAAACATGTTCGGCCTCAGTTCGGTTTACATTTTCGGACACAGTTCGGATAACAAGTTCGGACCCAGTTCGGTTAACAGGTTATATGAATTTGAATTTTTCGTTTTTCGGTTACATCTTGAAAGTGACGTATCTGTTGGGGCATAGTGTTTCATAAACATCTTTTTTTTTTCTTTTTTTTTTTATCAAAATTTGTATGATTTTATTATTTGGATTGTTTGTTAAAGTTAATTGACATTTAGTATCAATTAAAAGAATGATAAGCGCGATATCAATCCGATAATTAGCTATGTTGGACGAGGGCGTGAAAGACATGATTATGAAAGTGACACCTGCGTTTATTAACAGTAATTGGATACCATCAGCTATTCAGTGAAGGTGGTCATGCATCACAGCAGGGGTTCACTGTGTATAGAAAGATTTTGCTCTAAGTAATCTTTGAAGTATGAAATACAACCGCACGATTACAATAGGAAAGGAAAAGAAAATACTATAACGCCATTATAAAATAGATACTTAAAGGATCTCAGTTTCAATTTTTATAAAACAAACAAATAAATAAACAAACAACAGGCCTTTATGATCCTTCATTAAGCTTAACTTAGCGGTAACATTACATAAAATCCTTTGTAAATTATAGTGAAATAAGTGCTTGAACTTCAAAATTTTTTGTCATTTTAACAGGTAATGCAGTTAATTCCCGGTATCGAAAGATCATAATTGCTATAGGTCCGGTCCGGATGTTCGATAATTTCCGTAGGTTCGGCCGGATATGTTCGGTAATTTCCGTAGGTTCGGTTCGGTTTGGTTCGGTTACAGGTTTTATACATAGCCTAAATCAAGAAGAATACACTTCACCGATGCGTTACTAACATGTTTATTGTGCTTTTAGAAAAAAAATCCAACCTTTTTCTGTCCGTTTGAGCGATTTTATTCTCGTTTAAAAACTTCTGGCTGTCATTCTTTCAATGCACTTAATCATCCGTATATGTTCGTATGTTTACGCCGAGAATTGACTAACGACCATTTCCTTATATGGAAAGTTAATTGTCAATTAATATTTAATTGATCAATTAGTACAATGAAGCGCGTGTTGCAACGTCACGATGACGTCAAACGCCACGCGGCGAAATCAAAATGGCTGACCTGATTGACGTCATTTGTAGAAATGCGTGCATATCATTGGACAAGGCCAAATCTTGACCTTTCAACTGGAATAAAAATTAATGTTCGGCATATGTGTTCGGCTCGTTCCGGAAACGGCCCCACACGAGTGAACACGATTGACAAACAGCTGAAAAATGAATCTGTTAAAAAAGAAGACACAGAATTTTGTGGAGAAAACTTGATTGTTAGAAAGTTAAATGTGTGTTTCATCAAATAACCAAGTGTCGGTGAGAATTTCTTTTTATTAACGATGGAATTCTAGGTGAAACAATCGATATGTAAAAACGGCTTATTCTCACCATCTTGATTTACGGATGGACACGAGGCTGAGAGTACATTCGTAATGGTGACGAGACGTTTCGCTCCATGGAGATTGTACACATCAGCTGAGTGTGCGAGTCTAGTCGGTAAGCTACTCTTTTTAGCTCGACTGCTCGAAGTGCATAGACCCAGGATGTCAGTGGGACGTCAGACTGACGTCAGACTCCAACGTCATTATAATGTTAGAGTTAGGTTGATTTTGAAAGTTTTTTTGATGTCAAAAACAGATGTCAATCTGTCGTGCTAAAAACAACGTTGGTTTAACGTCTGAAAGTTGACGTCAATCTGACGTCTTAAATCCGATGTTGGAACCCATGTCATATCAACAGATTATTTTTTAAATTAACATTCTGAAATCCTGAAGTGGATTCAGAAAAATCAGAGATGCACTATTGTAATTCCCCTTCACTCCTTTGATAGAGTTATTCGGGACATACAAAATGTTTATGATGTTAAATCACCTTGATGTTTGGTACATCTTATTTAAGCAAAATTTTATTGCTATATGGTGCTAAAACCAATAAGACATTAGTGTAAGAAATAAGATTATTTTGAACAATCAATAATTTAAAATGGTGAAATAATAATTAAAATATGCAAATTTTATTTTCATCTTAATTGAAAGTTATATGATAATTTAGTGAAAGACTTTATTTTGATTAATAAATAATTATTTTTCTAACTTAATCAAGCATGATGGGCGAAATATGAAATTTCCCATACAAGACCCAGATATGACTTTTAAGTGGCAATGTTGAAATTATTATTTGAATTTGATTTTGTTACATAATATGCGTAAGAAATTATGTCAGTTCAATGGCAGCTAACTCTGTCGGCATATGGCGTTAGACTGACATTGAATCCGACGTCAGTTTGACTTCATAATAAATATGTCCACTGACGTCAGGACTGGGCGTCAGGTGGACGTTGGTTATTGGTTGTATGACGTCATGACCAAAATACAACTAATATCCGACGTCAAGTTGGCGTCAGGTGCCTGCTGGGGAGCTTAAATTGTAGTCATGTTCCTGTTCTTGTTTCTAGAAGTCCATATCTTGACAACCACTCATCAGAAAGCTTTAGCTTTCATTCCATGGCATCAGGCCCCTAGGTCCATGCCATGGGGTGGGGCTGGAGGTTAAAATCTAGAACACCTTCAAAAATGGCTATTCTGTGGACCAGGTATAGTTTTCTAGAAGTCCATATCTTGACAACCACTCATAAGAAAGCATTGATACTTGGGCCATTGATACCCTGTATGGTTGGCTTTCATTCCATGGCATCTAATCCCTTGTTTTTTTTTGTCATTGTTTTTACAATATTTGTCGTTTCTGCGCAATCGCACAAAGGGTAAAACATGAAGATGATGAAGCCTGTTTGCTTGCTTAGGGTTGCTTTGGTGAAGTGAAACAAGGAGGTTTCAGTCCAGTTTAAATAAGACTAGAATTTCCTTATTTCATGACTGTTTTTGGCAAGACTTATCAGATCGTCCTACGATATTTCCTTATTCCTGTGAACAGTGCATTAATACACAACACCAACATGAATAAGTGTACAGATTTATTTAATCCAACGTTTCGCCATCTTGGCTATTTTGGGGATATAAATAAACAAGTATATGACGTCGCGTCCCGTTAAACACATTGTTGGGCAGCGTGCCATGTCAGATACGTTATGAGAAACTAGCAGAAAAATACAATGTGTGTGACAGGGGCCTAAAAAAGCCCTCTAAATAGGAAAGTAGCAATTAAGCAAATATTAGAAGTATTATAGTGACAAATCTATTGGATCGAAAATAATATAATTATTCCTATTAAATTGTTACACAAAAATGTAATAATAGGAGCAAACAATAGCTGCTTAACATTGTACAACAATTTGAAATCTTGCCTTTCGGGTACATTGTTTGACTTTCCAGTTTATGTATCCAATAAGTTTCCATAATAATGTATCATTACAGTCAGAGGCATTACTGGATGACATTAGGGACAGTCTGATCAAAGAATCCCAGTCATGGTCAGCAAAGATATGTGACGTTAAGAAAGGCACCCATGACTGTCTGGAAATCTTCATTGATCGAACAAGTTTGTTCTCATCCTGTATTGAAGCTGTATGTAAGGAGGGAAATGACTATGGAAGGGCTAAGGCAGGACACAGTCAGAGTGTTCTGCTCGATCTTGTTTGCGGGAGCTTTAGGCGTGAGGATATGGCCTTGACCTTTGATGACCTCAGAGCAATGGCATTAGCACAGCATATACAGCTACTGTTGGAATCACAAGGGTATATTTCAAGTTTCTACTAATGACACAATTAGGCCAAAAATAAAAATTTGTTTGTTTGCCCTCTCCCTACCTACTCACCTAAAATAGGGCCTACTCAAAAAATTTTATTGCCCTTTCATTTTTTTTTTTTAAATGTTTCTGTCAGAAGATAAATTGTTTTCACTAGAAAGTCATGTGTTTTCATTTAAACCATGAGGCTCCTCACCAGTTGGATATTTTGTTCTTATGTTCAAGCACTACAAAACATAAAATGCAACTGCAATTGTGAGTAGCTTTGACAGAATTGTAGCTAATTCCTTTGACCAAAAATAACGCATAAAACAGTAGTTCATAAAAAAAAAAAAAAAAAAAAAAAATCCTACCTACCTACCCAACTTTTCTAGACAGAGTAGGGAGAGGGCAAACAGAAATAATTTTAAATGTGGCCTTAAAAAAAACAACAAAACAACATGCCAAATATCAGAGCAGACACGATACATAGATTGTCAGTTTTCATTTTGTCAATCTTTTCAATCTTTCATTTAAACATGCAAAATTGTAAATTGCAATATAGTTTGATCTATTTTAGCAGCTTTAATAGTTATGAGCAGCATCATGAGAAAACCGGATTTTTGCCTGTGCGAAAACCAAGGCGCAGATCAGCTTCGCAGTAACTGCAAAGCTGATCAGCGTCTTTGTTTTCGCTACACGGATAGTACAGTCCCTCTTCTTCCTAAATCCGAATTTTCAAGCTTCTAGCCTGCTTCTGTGACTGTACAGGCTGGTTTGTATTGGACCAAGTCGGAAACCCCGAAGACCTGTTTTCTCGTGTCATGGCTCTTATGTAAAGTAACTTAAACATTCAACAAAAAGGTCAAATAAAATGCAATTGTATCTATCTCTTTCAGACACCATGTTTCAATGGCTGTTTCAAAACATCACAAGGAAACATTTCAATCTCTCATGAACATGTTAAACCTGGACTGCTCTAGTACAGTTCATTCAGATTTGTTGGAAGAAGATATTCTCCAGTTTATGCAAAAAGCTGTGTATCACCCTTGCTGTGAAACAAACAAACATATCAAAGGGCATGCTGAGGCTTATAGCATACCACTTAATCACAATTCAGAATCTCCCTTAGATACAAGACATAGAACAGAAATAAACAGTGAATTGACATCAGTGCCTTGTCATTTAGGTTCAATGAAAGAAATGTCATATGAATTCAACACTAGGCAATTTATGGAAGGAAAGGGATATCAAAGAGACAAAAATAATTTTGATAAGAATCTGCATCTTGTCAAAGGTATTTTATATTTTTCTTCTCTTTCCTTTATTTGTGTCATTTGTTTCTTTGTGTAAGTTGCAGAGTAACTGTTTTAGTAAGCATTTTTTTTCAGTCATTTAGGGATGGAGCCACTTCTTTTTTGGTCTTAATCAGTACTATGGAGGGCTTAAAGAGTTGCCTAATGACACAGCATGGGTACAGTAAGTTTTGAATCCTGACACTTCAGAGTCTGATGCTGTACCACAGAATTGAAGATGCATATTTGAGCCACCTCGTGGGAAAACCAACAATGTGGTTTCCGAACAGGTCCGACACAAATCAGGCTGCACAGTCACAGAAGTAGGCTAGAAGCTTGAAATTTCGGATTTAAGAAGAAGAGGCATTGTACTATCCGTGTAGCGAAAACAAAGGCGCTGATCAGCTTTGCGGTTACCGCGAAGCTGATCTGCGTCTTTGTTTTCGCCTATGCAGATTGTTGGTTTTCCCATGTGGCGGCTCATTTTATGTGATAATGATATGTGTCTGGTCTGTGGCCTAGAAATTTTGTTGTCTTAGTTGCAAAAAAGCAGTTAACATCACGAAAACATGTCTGTGCAATGTATACCCCCCATACACCCCACTTTTATATGGTAAAACTGGGGTATCCTACAGGGTGTACCGATTTTTCTTAATTTTGTCTTCAAAACATAGATTGTGGGTGGACAGAGGGGGTTCTAGCATGTACCCACAATCCATTTTTGGAGAAAAATAAGAAAAATATCTTAAATTGTCAAAAGAAAATTTTCAATTTTACAACTCTGGAAAAATTAATACATTACATAGGCTTGTTTTCGTAATGATCTAAGAGAAATGAGCTGCCTCGTGGGAAAACCAACAATCTGCATATGCGAAAACAAGGACGCAGATCAGCTTCGCGGTAACCGCGAAGCTGATCAATGCCTTTGTTTTTGCTACTCGGATAGTACAATTCCTCTTCTACTTAAATACGAAATTTCAAGCTTCTAGCTATTTTCTGTACTTGTACAGGCCGGTTTGTGTCGGACCTGTTCGGAAACCACATTGTTGGTTTTCCCACGAGGCGGCTCAAATTGTACTAAGTAGGGAAAACAAATAAGCTGATTTTCTGTATGATCTCTACTTCCATTACGAAAACCACGCCCATGCAATATACAGAGATTTTTTAAGTTGTAAAAATTGAAAAATTTCAGTAGAAATTCTTTGATATTTTTCTTATTTTTGCTCAAAACATAGATCGTGGGTACACGTTAGAACCGCCTCGGCGAGGCGGTTCTAACGGGCGAGGCGGTTCTAACGAGTACCCACAATCTATGTTTTGGAGCAAAAATAAGAAAAATAGGTATACCCCTGCAAACCCCAGTTTTACTATATAAAAGTGGGGTTCAAAGGGGTAAACATTACACGGACATGTTTTCCTGATGTAATCCTATTTTGTAAAAAAAAAATCTCAGTTGAATACATGTAATGTAAACTTCTGTTTCAGTAATAACCAATGGGAAGCCATCAGATGTGTCAAAGCATGTCATTAGGCTAGAGAAGACTATGCAGGTAAATGATAGACAGTGTTTATTCTGTGAAACACACACAGCTCATAGGGCCCCCACCCATCTGAGGTGTCAGAAATAGATGGATTGCTTGTCTCTCTAGGTTAAGCTTATAACAGAGTGACTGACAGCCTGCTTATTGGTTAGCGGCATAGAAGGTCTGAGCCTGCCCAGGAAAAGTGGTTCAGTCAAACTATCGATACATTAAAGTCTGTTATAATTGAAAGCACATTTCAGGTATCATGACATCCCAGATGTTAGAAGTCTCATAAAATCCAAGCAACATCCCAACCTGACCATTGCTGTTGACTGGGACCTACAGCATCAAATAAAACATTGTTCATAGTTTCCAAAATGCTTAGTCTAAACATAGTTTCTGCCAATATTGCTTTAGAATGGCTAAAACAACAACAACAACAAAAATTTCTAAAGTAAGCAATTTCAAAGTGGATACAAGCAATCTACTGCCTCAGTTGAAGAGTTGATGAGCCATCTCTTGTGACTCAACGAATGGCCAGATTTTTATTGGACCTGGTTTAGAAACCACAAGAGGTGATCTCGTAACATGACTATATAAGAGTTTTTGCCCATGATTTTCATTTGAAAGAAGTCATTCTTTGCTTATCATTTGCACAGTCTAACTCTACTGTACTCTATGTTTTAGGCAAATGATGCATCACAATGTCTTCATATTGTCCAGCAGAATCAAGCATTTCAGCTTCAGAAAGTCCACATACTGTTGGAGGCACTGTCACAGACACAGAAAATGTCTCAGGTTGGTTGGAGTATGGCAGAAAAAAATTGCTTAGAACAAAGACACATTTAAATCCAAAATGGCAGTAAATGAAGCCTTTTACACAAGAAATAGTTTTAGCTGAGCTTTCCTTAAACAAAAGACCATAATCTTCTTGGGTGAATCTTTTTATATTACATGTGGTACAAAACTGCAAACATTTTCTCCTCTCTTTGAAATTGGATTTGATATTCATTTTTGAACCACATTTCATATTATTGGAGTCCTGTATTGTGAACAGAGCGGCAAACATGTCACAGAAATTGGTATGGTTATTTCATATTTTGTAACTTACAATGTCATTGCAGAGACACTTTGTATATGGACCAGTTGCGCTCAGAAAAGATGATTCCTCCAGTGAAGGTTTCAATGTTGATAGCTACTTGAAGTATGTGTTAAATGAGTCTGTGCGTGAGAAAACCAGCAATTTGGGTTCCGACCAGGTCCGACACAAACTGGGCTGTAGTCACAGAAGATGGATAGAGGCTGGAAATTTTGGATTTAGAAAGTAGAGGAATTCTACTATCTGTTTACCAAAAACAAAGGCGCTGATCAGCTTCACAGTTACTGCGAAGCTGATCTGCGGCTTTATTTTCGCCTATGCAGATTGTTGGTTTTTCCATATGGTGGCTCAGTTATGAAACTATACTTGACTTTCATTATTACTGGTATAGTTTTCAAACAACCAATAGAATACATAAGCCTTTGGCATATAAGCTACAAGGGTCAGCAATCACCTTACACCGTACATGTGACATATCCCTATTTTGGAGGGATCTCACTATTTTAGAGTAAATCTCCCTATTTGGAATTTCAAAATTTCCCTGTACATGTATAACTTATACATCTCCCTATCTCCCTATTTGAAATTAAGAATTTCCTTCTTTGTTTAATTATTTTCCCTATTTGGAAAAGTAAATCTCCCTATTTGGCTTCTCAGATGTATCACATGCATGCCTTACACAAGTGCATTGTGTGTATCTGTTAAGTCTGCATGGCACCACAGCTAATCTGCTTAATTTTGCTTATGTTTGACATACTTCAGAATTTGATTCTAAATTTTCTTTTCACCAATAGATTTCCTTCACGCTTCCTTGGTAGAGTGAAGCTTGACTGAGGTCTTGGGTTTGAAACCTTTGTTTGCCACATTGTGTCATAGAGCAGCACACAAGTGCCCAGTGTTTTACATGACTGAAAAATTGTTGACTGGGTCATTAAGAAATACATATTTACCTTATTATGATGTATTTATGGTGTGTATTTTCAGACTACGATATGGACAGATGCATGAAGCTGCTGTGATGAAATATGGGGCTGCTGTAAAAGGTATACGAAAGATCATGATGATGCAGTAATTATCCCGTTTCCAGGTTTCTGATCAGGTTTCCAAAATCTGAACTGTACACTCACAGATGAAAGTTAAAGATAGGAAATTTCAGAGGAACTGTTCATTCAATGCCTTGTTATCACATATGCAAAGAAGCAGGCATTCTCATTAAAACAGAATGGAGTCAACCTATTTATGCTTTAATTTTCACAAGTGTAAAAATCAAACTTTCTTAAAACACAATGTATGTTTCATATAATGCGAGTTAAAATAAGAGTCTGCGCTGACCTTTAACAAATGCATAGATACATGAGCTTTTACTCATTAGAAAATGTTAATATTTTTACCGTCTTGTTTAGGTGAAGGTTGGGAAACTACTATCAAGTCAGTGACATCTGCCGGTATAAAGTTTGAGCTGCTATCATCAACAGCAAGAAGCAATGTAAGTCATGTATTTCTGTCTTTGACATGTGTAAAAAGTACTAAAATTAAAAATCCACTGAAGCTTTTTTCATACGAGCTGTATGGTATGCTCACAACACTATAATATAGCATTGCCATAAGATTACCACAATGGCAAAATGATTTTTTAAACATTTTACTGTGAATTTCGAGGATGTAGAAAGCCCAGCAATTGCAAGATACCCAAAGTGTTACTGCCAGAAGCCTCTGTGGGGCAGTTGATAAGTCACTCGCCTTGTAAACCAGGGGTCGCAGGTTTGATCCGGGGCTTCTCCAAAAACAACCTCTGACTCGGTTGAGCCTTTGGGTGCTCCCAGGACAACAAACAACCTTCTAGTACTGGTCAACCCAGGAAAGGTAACAAAAAAAGTGTTACTGCCACTGGTATATGCAGTCATTTGATGAGTTTGCAATGACCTTGTGCAATAATATATCTTACTTGCTGTAAAAATGTGGTCTTGTGTTAATTAACAAAACATACAATGATTTATTGTGACAATGCAATGCTCATCTTTTGTCCTTTCCAGCTGAAATTAGATTTAAATGAAGGTGATGCATCTAGTATAAGTGATTTAAGAAATGGTTCGTTTGTGATGTATAATTGCGCTAGACTGGCAACACTGTTCCTACACTTCCAACAGGCTGTGGAGAAAGGTATCCGAGCCTGTGCATGAGGAAACCAACAATTTGGGTTTCCCACCAGGTCAGACACAAACCAAGCTCAGTGATTTTATTCGCTATAAAACCGCTATAAAACCGACTCCGGTTTTAGGAGTCGTTCCCATTGAATGGCTAAAAGTATCTTTTTTTCCCAAATGCATGGTTCAGAATTCCCAATCTGAGAAAGCTTCCCAATCAGGCTCACAACTGCAACCATAATTTATACATGTACTGTTAAAAGCTCCTTTTAATAGTCAATTAATCTGATATTTGTGACAAGGAATGGCACTAATTTTCATGCATCCTAGTCGTATGTTGTTTGCTTATAAAAAAATATCACTTTAACACTTATCACGATGGTTTTATCATTTTTACTGAACTGTCGCTGGTTTTCCCAATTGACGGTAAAATTAGGCTATTTTTCCCAATTGAATCGGTACTGGTACCGTTCACAAAATGCTGAAAAAAATCACTGAAGCTGTACAGTCGCAGCATAAAGCTAGAAGCTAGTAGAAGAGGAATAGTACTATACCTGTGGTGAAAACAAAGGTGCTGATCAGCTGTGCAGTTACTACACAGCTTATCTGCATCTTTGTTTTTGCATATGCAAATCTTTGGTTTTCTCATGCAAAGGCTCAATTGTATAAATGTTCATCAATTTTCACACCCTAGAAAAATCAGCTTTTATTAACCTAAATTCAGTAGGAGCTATAACTGTACATACTATATTTGTCAAAAGATGCAAATGGACATGCCAACAGTGAAGTCCATTATATCTACAGTTGACTCAGATCTATCAGTCAAAAATGTATGTTTACAATACATGTACAATGTATGTAAAAAATTGGTTGGTTGATTTTGGGTTTAATGTTCCACCAACAGCCAAGGTCATATGGAGATGGGACCCAGGATCGAACCACGGAGGCTTCTATCAAAAGATGGCTCACAATTGGTTTATTTTGTCTTGGAAAATCTTTTACGAGACAATTGAAAAGTCTTACTACAAAAAAGTTATTCACTTCAGTTTGAGTAGACATAAGGTTGTAAAAGTGAAATTGACGACACATCATGGAAGTCGATAATTTTATAACAAACCCTTTACTACTCACTCAAGTCAATGCTATTTGTAAAAATATTCAAACACACATCTTCATTCATTCTAGGTTTATACCATCCTCTGCCAGATATCAAAGACATAGATTTTTCAACACTTAGAGAAGAGGTATGCTACTTTGACCGTCTTGTCATACAGGGCCCAGTTGTTCAAAATTAATGACATTGTTAGTTAACGATTCGTTAAAATTTCAAACATGAATATTACAAATACTCTGTGATTTTTTGTTGATAAAATGTGAGAATCCTTTGCAGTGCAAAGGATTCTCACATTTTATCAACAAAAAATAACAGTGTATTTGCTTTTGTAGTTGGCATTAACTTAAAGAGTTGAGGTTTTAACAATGTTGTTAAGCAAACAAAGTTTTGAACAACTGGCCCCAGGTAATTTTTCCAAAATTTCCATTTTCATGGTGATTATTTAGAGATTACCAATTACAAACACAAATGACAATGCAGATGAAATCAATCAAGACAAGAGGGAGGTAATATTTGCCTGTGTTGGAACAACTTGCATGCGCGGATCCAGAAATTTTCATGAGAGGGGGTCCAACGAAAACGGTAATTTTTGGTCACAGACGAGGGGGGGGTCCAACCCCGAAATTACCTTTTTTTAGGTAAATTTTTCAAATTCCAGGGGGGGTTTGGACCCCCGGTCCCCCCTCTGGATCCGCGCATGACTTGCCTTAGACTGGGTTGCCATGCTCAGGCGGAAACAAAATTCCCTGACATTTCCCTTACAGAATTTCAAATTTCGCTGACAATGACATCTTGGTGTGCAGTCTCTATGGGCAGCTAAATAAGACATTTCTTAAAATTTGAAAAGTCATAAATTACTACAACACAACACACCAAACACAACTTAATTCAACATATAATGCACTTCAGGATACCATCTGGTTTATGACAGCCCAAAAACATTGATGGGATTATGATAAATTCATTCAGGAACTGGAATTGAATCTGGTATTTTCATATTTCCCTGACAATTCCCTGGCATGTACCAAAGATTCTAAATTTCCCCGACAGTTTGCAAACTTCCCTGACAATTCCCTGACTGAAAAAAATTAGGCTTCCCCGACTTTCTCCTGATGGTCGGCAACCCTGTTAGATCAATCTGATCCATATTAAGTTGTTCCTACACAAGTATTTGCATCATATAGCCTACTTTTATTTCATATTTGTCTGTGGTATGCAGTCATGTTGGTGGTCTCTGGATAACAAGACTTGTGTATTTTTTGTGTGGGAATGTGATAGTGTACATGTTGTGAAAGTGAAACAGTCATTGATATTATGAAGCCAACATGCCCATGTAATAAACAGATTTTTGAAGACATAGATATTACAGTAAAATGTGTAGCTCATCAGCCCCACAGTCATGTTTTCCATGGTATAAATCTTTGAAAACTCATGCAGCTGAATAGTTTGTCATGTGTCAAGCTGAAGATGTTTCATAAGTAAGATTTTGACTTTTGCTATGTTGTTGAATACACATGTACATGCACTTTGTTTCAGTCGGAATGGTCATTGATATTTAACTATGTCTATATGTACCCCGAAACTGTGAGACAAGCTGTAGAAGACTTCATGCCAGATGATGGTATTCTATCTAAAATACACACGCACAAGGTACCACACGCAAACCAGATTATTGCTTATGCGAAAGAAACTGCACAGCTGATCAGTGTCTTTGTTGCAACACAGAATGTACTGATTTGTGTTAAACCTGGTCGGAAACCCTAAAAACCTTTTTTCTGGTACTGCGGCTCATATACACTTGACAAAATTGAATACGTTAGGTAATTTTGCATGATACTGTCATTATTTGAGCCGCCTCGTGGGAAAACCAACAATGTGGTTTCCGAACAGGTCCGACACAAACCGGCCTGTACAAGCACAGAAAAGAGCTAGAAGCTTGAAATTTCGCATTAAAGTAGAAGAGGAACTGTACTATCCGAGTAGCGAAAACAAAGGCGCTGATCAGCTTCGCGGTTACCGCGAAGCTGATCTGCGTCTTTGTTTTCGCCTATGCAGATTGTTGGTTTTCCCATGAGGCGGCTCATTTCTAGTTTAGAGAGAGATCTTCTTTTTCATGTTTTTCAAAGTGTATGTTTCTTCACAAAATAGAATGAAAAGACCATAATCCAAGTCAAACTATTTTTGTAATCATGCTTGTGTTTTTATGCAAACTAACACACTGATAGTATTGCCTAATTATTTCCCCGATAGGTTTGTGTATTTCTGTGTGGTCTCAGCAGACACTTCAGCTCTTACTACAGTAGAACACATGTTCTAGGGGTAAGTGAGTTAAGTTAGATCATGCTGTCAAAACCTGACTTAGTTGGATACTTGGACATTTATGTATTTATTCAGATCTCTTACCTAATAATTCTGATGCTACCTGTAACACTTGGATCTCAGGATTTGTAATTCTTTCCCATCATGATAACATGTCTGTGCAGTATATACCCCCTTACATACAGCAAAACTAGGGTATGCAGGGGATTACCTATTTTTCTTATTTTTGCTCCAAAACATAGGTTGTGGGTTCTCGTTAGAACGGTTCTAATGTGTACCCACAATCTATGTTTTGACCAAAAATATTAAAAATATCAAAATTTTTCTACAGAAAATTTTCAATTTTTACAACTTATGAAAAATCTGTATATTACCTTGGCTTGTTTACGTGATGTGCAGCTGCCTTGGTTTTGTTTTACCATATCAAAACATTAGATGAAAGTTAGTTGCTTACTCATGCTTTTCTTTCTTTTTCTAGGAGAGTCGCCCACATCTTCTACCCACTATGTATGCAAGACTTTACCTCCTGAAAGCTGTACATCAAGTCATGATAAATGGACTAGCATTGTTAGGAATAACAGCTTTAACACAGCTATAGGAATAACTTTGTCAGAAAATAGTTACATCTGTGTCACAGAAAATGGAGTGTTTTCTTTTGTGTTAGTTCCCAAGAAATTGTATGACAAATATGACTGCTACTGTACTATACTTTAGAAGTAACATTACGAAAACATGGCCATGCTATATACAGAAATTTTTAAAGCTGCAAAATTGAAAAAAAAAAAAAAAAAAAAAAAAATCAGTACATTTTTTTTTTATATTTTTGCTAAAAACATAGATCGTGGGTACACGTTAGAACCGACACAAGTACCCCCAACCTATGTCTTGAAGCAAAAATAAGAAAAATAGGTATACCCCTGTAAACCCCATTTTCACTATATACAGCCCCTTTCACTCGAGTTTGCCGTTTGAGCATTTAGGTCAATCAAATTTGTTCACTCGAGTTTGCCATTTGTTTGTAAATCAGGTAACTCTTTATTCTGTTTTAGAACTGAAACAGTGTCCCAGGTGCCAGGTGTTCTTAAAATCTATTCAGCATTTATCTTTAGGTAATGATGTCACCTCTTCTGATAAAAACATTGTAACTGCTTGGTTAAAGCACATTTTTATTTCAAAATTCTTTGCACAACATGAACAATGCATATTAAGACCACGCATTTGTAACAGGATAGAGACAAAAACAGAATTTTATCAATTTATGCAGTATCTGATCGGTATCTACATGGCAAAAATTCCACATAGTAAGTTAAAAATTTCACTCGAGCTTGCCGTTTTTAAAGGTCATTTAGTTTGAAGCTGTCACTCAAATCAGCAGATCAATCAATCCAGATGTCTTTGAGGACAACATGAAACGAAACTAAGCTCTTCGGAACACATGGTCTTCTTGTGTGATGCAAATGCTCAAACGGCAAACTCAAGTGAAAGGGGCTGTAAAAGTAGGGTTCAAGGGGGTATACATTACATGGACATGTTTTCGTGATGTGACATGCAGTTCACTAAGGATGATCTTCCAAGTCAAGAAATAACAGAAAAATCTCAGTTGTTCTCAGACAACTAATGAAACACCTTCCAAAAGGCTACTATACACAAAGACAGGATTGTAAAGCTCTTTCTGTTTAAAGAGAGGTTTATATTGGAATATTTCTTTATATTTGTCTTTTTTTTACTTTATTGATCACATCCTCGAAACAGCCCTCTTGTTAAACATGTCATTTATTCTGTTAAGATACCTGAGCTTCATCATGAAAAAACATGGAAACAAAGGCATGTTGTGCCTTTTTAACAGTGACTTTATTTTTGTTACATAAATAGCATAATCCCTACCTACTTTATTTTGAAATTTCATGCCTTAAGCCATTATCAGTAGCTGCACTGCCTTGTTTATGTCAGACCTAGACCCAAGGGTATAACACTTTTTCATGCTCAGTTGAGCATGAAATACAAACTGCTTTTAGATATTAAAATAGGCAAAATAAATTGAAATTTCTTGTCAAGATCATCAAAACCTGTAATTTATCCTGCTGATAAATGTTAAAAGTGCCAACCATTGTTGGCATTTTAACATTTATGAGCAGGATAAATTTTAGTCTCAATTCAGGTGAGCATAAAAAAGTTTTATAACCTCAGGACCAAGTGAAAAATCCCGCTTCATGTAACATCCCAGCTTATCTCATCTTGCTTTTCTTTCGATCCTTTTGTTATACATTTTGTAAAAGTCGGGCAAGTCAAATATTGAAAATGTAAAAGCTCTTGTGAACGATAAATTGGAGACGCTCCTTTCTTCTTTTAAGTCTTTTCCCGTTTCTTCTTTCTTTTTTCCTAGATCAATTTTTTCAACTGTGATTGTTTCTTTTGCAGGCTTGGGGCTGTTGATTGTTTTTTGTTTTGACAGTGATTTTGAGTGTGGTTTACTTTTGTAGAGGCTGCGTAGATAGTAGTCTTTAAACATACACTCGGCTCTCGGATCCAGATTGGCATTATTAGAATTTTTCTGTTCATGGTGCTGTGACTGGGGCATGGTGTTAGGTCTTCTGAATGAACCCAAGTCTGTCTTCCTATTTCTTTCCTGAAGAAGAAAAAAATATCTTCTAACTCTGTTGCCAGTTGATCCAAATTAAAAAGAGATTTAATTATAACAAAAAATCTTGAAAAAGGTCACGAGTTGGCTGAAAAAGCAGAGGAATTGTACAATCAAAGATGCTGATAAGCTGTGCAGTTACTGTGCAGCTGATCTTCATATTTGTTTTTTGTCCCCCGCCTTTTCGAAACGTGGAGGGACATAGTTTTCGGCTTTCCGTCCTTCTGTTTGTTCGTCCTTCCATACGTCTGTCCTGTCCCCTTAGAGAAGTATGTACCTTGTTTGCGCAACTTCTCCTACAGTTTTATTCTGATTCCTTTGAAACTTTAGATGTCTTGACCATGATTTGAAGCTGTGCATGTGGTTTGGATATAATCCGGTGGAGTACGAAAGCCCCTGCCGAGCCGAGATGCTGAGCCAGGTTTTTGACTAATTATTGCTAAAAGCTCGATATCTTTATGTAAATTAATATATAAAATGGTATTTTATAGCATTTGAAATGATTTTGTAAACAGTTTACATAAACTGAGTTATGTTAATTTGCCAAGTTTATTGGATTTGATAGAAAATCTCAGCTTTTGTGTCAGTCAGATTGAAAAATGCCATCAAATTTTGTTTTCAAATGAATCATGACGAACAATATCTTTAACACCTGTGCGACTTTATCTGTTTCAACACATGAAACCATTCATTTTTGGTATTTTGAGTTAAACTGGCGACTACAAGTCAAAAACCTGGCTCGGCAGGGTCTTTCTTAAAGCTCGGCTCGGCAGGGGCTTTCATACCCCACCTATAATCCTCGGATTAATTTTTGACACTTTTTTTATGCAATTTGAACTCATTTTTTCAGGCATTTTGACAATGGAAGTGAATGGACAGTGGGTACCTTGTGTGCACAACTCCTCATTCAGTTTTATTCTGATTCTTTTGAAACTTTACAGATGTCTTGACCATGCTTTGAAAATGTGCATGTGGTTTGAATATACTCCTGAGATTAATTTTTATTACTTTTTTGCAATTTGAACTTAGTCGTTTTTGGGGCATTTACACTAAGAAATTGCATGTGGTTTGGGTGTACATTATTCTCAGATTATATTTGTGCATTTAAACAATCAAGGCGGGGGACATAAATTCTCTGAATCTGTGAATTGGCTTGTTGCATATGCAGATACATGTACATGTAGTTGGTTTTCTGGAACAGCGATCTTAGTATAGCCAGTTCTGAATCACATCAATGCATGCGAAGTGCTTCAGGAGAAAACGGTAAATTATCAGCAATTATCAGATATTGTTACAATTAAAACCAACATTTTGCATGAACAGTATCTTTATGCCCATTTAAATCCTGGCCGAACATTAGCTAATTTATACTAATTAACCTCTTCTTGGCTCATCGACCGGGTTGTCTATCATTGACGAGTTATTAATTAACTCATTTAAGCTTGGCGTCCCTTTTGTGGCGTTCGATCAGGGGCTATTCTGTTTGCTTAGAGAAATTTCATTGAAAATCTGAATAAAATTTTAAAATCACGCCTGAAGCCCCTAAAAAGGAAAGTGGACACGCCCAAATGATAACGATGGGTGAATCCATTCTTCATTAATGGGTTAAGTATCTAGTAAAAGTAATGACCAGGGACCAACACAATCATTAACAAACACCTTGCTTTGAACCAATGTTAAAAAAAGACAACCGCCTATTAATGCGCCAAACTAGAATGTTCATGCTCTTGAAGGTGTTCATTAGGACGATAGGTTCAATTTCAAGTCATTATATTTCAGTCTAGAAAATAATGTCAGACTTAAAATGGAAATATAAAGGGTTTTAGAAGTATAAAGATTTACCTTTGGACTTTCCTCTGTATTAATGATACTGTTTCTTCTCTGGTAACTGGGGACTGTCTGGCTTTTGGAAGTTTTAGTTATCTTTGGTAGACTCAATACTTTTCTCTTCAGGATACCAAAGTCCTTTAAATCTGTGAAGAAAATAAATGAGCTGCCTTGTGGGAAAACCAACAATGTGGTTTCCGACCAGGTTGACACAAACTGACCAGGTCTGACACAAACCGGCCTTTACACTGCAGAAAAATGCTTGAACAGAGAAATTTCAGATTTGTGTTGAAAATGAATTCTACAATCCTTGTAGAAAAAACAAAGGGCACTGATCAACTGATTATTTTATTTTATGCATATACATAATTGTGCTGATCAAGTATACAGAAAATAGTGGCCTGTCAAGAAATTATTTAAAAAGGTCAACTGGGATGTTCAAAATTCTCAAAGATTAAAGACCTTTAATAAAATCTAGTGCTGTATCAGGTATTTGGAACTGTTGAAATAATTCCTTTAGAATCCTTTTATTCAAGTCTCACACAATCAAGCCTCAGTATTACCATGGTTATGGACTAGTCCAGAGTTTAATTATCGCTGGCACCGTGGTGTGTCCTTTAGCAAGACTCAGCAAGACATAATCACGTGAAGCAGTGACTTTCCAAACACGACTGTAAAAATGTTGTAAAAATGTTGACTGGGACGTTATGCACCAGTCATTTGTATCCCCCCCCCCCCCCCCCCCCCCCCCCGCTCGGGACCGGGAAATAGCGGGGCTTTTAACTTTTCAAATTTTAAAGCCCTGGTAAAAGCCCCGTCCTGCGGGGGCCAAATTTTTGGTTAAACCCCTGGTAAAAGCCCGCCCCCCCCCCCCTCGGGGACTGACTATATAATGAGGAACAACAAATAACCTTAAGCTGTTTGAATAATCTTAAATCACCTATTCCATGGTGGTGAGATTAGGCATAAGTTGGCCTAGTGGTTTCAGAGAATTTGAACACACACATGCACACACACCGAGCCTTTGGCATTATTAAAATGGAATTAATACATATTCTTGAAATTGTGCTTACTGGAATACAACAGATGTGACTTGTTTTCATGAAATTGAATGTGAAAATACAGCTAAAATGGTTCTGGCAGTTAATGCGAGACATTTATGTTTGAAAGTGTGGTTGGACACAAAAATGCAAGAAATGAATCAATGCGTGTTGACACAGACCAAATATATCTGTAAATGTTTCATATAGCAATATAGCAATGGAAGAGGACAAACTTTGCACACATTACAGTTTCTGCAGACACCTTTATTTCCAACCTTATTGAATTTATAACCTCATACACACATATATAGTAAAACTCCGGCTATTCCCCCCCCCCCCCCCCCGCTGTATTGGCGGGAAGTTAAAACCCCGGTACATCCCCGGCACTGCCGGGATACATTGCAGGTTAAACCCCGGCACTTAAGCCCCGCTATACCCCCACTATCCCCGGTCCGGGGGGGGGGGGGGGGCGGGGGTACAAATGACTGGTGCATTAAACCTCACAAAACATCCTACCTGTTTTGATCGGAGGTTTCACTGGTTGACGTCGCACTGGCCTGGGGGATGCCTTAAACTGCGACGATGACACTTTAAGTCCTATATCTGCAGGTGCGGCAACTGATACCAAACCCACAGATTTGGGCTCTTCTGGGTTATATCCTAGCTCACTCCAACAGGATGGTCCTGAACGTGATATTGGTCTAGGTTCCTCTTCAGATTTTGGTGTGCTAGAAATAAAGGGCAAATAAGTATTGACTTGCAGCCTATACTGAGACAGACATTGGTTTAACTTAATCATGATCTTGCCGTCAAACGCAAAACTAAGAAATCTAAAACAACAGCCACACATTAGCGTATAAGCCAAATGCACGCCGGGCGTGTTGATAAAAATGTAGGATTCAACATACGTCCGGGGACACGTAAGAAACGCGTTTCGTGTGCGTTGGGTACGCTTGGTGTACGTCCGGTGCGCGTCGCTACATACGTCGCTAAAAGTCGGTGCGCGTTTGGACTAAAAAAATAAACATGCTTAAAATTTTTCTAGAAGCTCGGCGTGTCCCGAGCGTGATACGTTCCACTCGCGCTGCAGGCGCGTTGAATACCGTTGGACACGTTTGGTGCACGTTTTAGGCACGCCAGTGTACGCTACATGCGCGTCCCGATTTTGAGATATTTCTTCAGTAGTGTGCCTCAAGCGTGTGTGAGACGTGCGTTGAATGTTTGCTGCGCGCCTATAGTGCGTGCTTAGCGTGTTTGGGACGTAACACAAACGTACTCCATATTTATACGTCCGGCACACGCCTCAGTCATGCGCTGCTGTGTGACTGCTAAAGCGAGTGAAAGGAACAAATAAATTTTTATACGTCCAAAATCTTCAGCGTGTTGAGAGTTTTTATACGCCCGGCGCGCGTTTGGGTTATATGCTAATGTATGACTGCTGTTTAAAGGTAACGCGACTGCAGCTATGCCAAAAGCTTACTTCGATGTTCATTTTCTTTGTCATCTTCATATCGGTACAGCATTCAAGTATACGTGACACGACAAGGTTTGTGCCTGTCTGCTCCCTACAAATGACGTTAAAGTTCCAACATATCAAACTATTGCCGAAATACGTACAACCGCAGCACGACTGGACCCCGGGCATCTAACGACGCAATACCATGCTCCAGATCAGCCTTCCGCATGCTGCTTTACAATATTCGCTTTCGCTTCAGTTTCGGCGTGTCACATGCAGAGAGGTCAGCGACGAAGCCGTGCGATTGACTTTAAACTGGTTTTTACAAATCTGGCGTGCGTTCGGGGTTCTTCCGACAGTAAAACAGCAGTCACACAGTAGCGCATAACCCAAACGCGCGCCGGGCGTATGAAAAATCTCAACACGGTGAAGATTTTGGACGTATAAAATTAATTTGTTCCTTTAACTCGCTTTTGCAGTCACACATTAGCGCGTGACTGAGGCGTGTGCCGGACGTATAAAAAATCTCAAAGTTTTTGAGTACGTACGTTTGTCGTACGTCCCAGACACGCTAGGCACGCGCTACAAACGCGCTGTGTGCGTTTCATGCGCGCTCCAAGCACGCTTGGCACACGTTACAGGAGCGTTCCACACTCGCCCAAACCAGCATCCGGTTAAAATCGAAACGCGCACGTAGCGTATACGACGTGCTTGAAACGTGTGCTCGGCGTGTGCTGGGCGTGTTCGAAACGTATTCAACGCGCCTGTAACGCGCGTGGAACGTACTTGTAGGGTGTAGGTCACACGCCCGACACACGCCCAACTTCTAGAAAAATTTTAAGCATGTTTAAAATTTTATTTAGCCCAAACGCGCACGAAACGCGCGCCGACTTTTAGCGACGTGCGCCGGACGTACACCAAGCGTGCCCAGCGCGCGCTTAACGCGCCTTTTACGTGTCTCCGACGTGCGTCTGGCGTATGTGGAAATTTGTATTTTTTCAACACGCCTGGCGCGCGTTTCACTTATACGCTAATGTGTGACTGCTGTTTTAACATTTGCGAATTTGACAATGATACCATTTATTCAATTTATTACCAATGATAACCGTTTTTCGGCAGCCAGGGGCACCATTGATAGCAGTGGTACCATTTGTAGATCCAATGGTGGAAATAATGGGGAAATAATGTACTGATCATTATACCTTACCCATTTTCGTCATTCTTATTTTCTACATTGACAAAAATGGTGCTTCTGTGAGAAAATAATAAAACGTTTTAAAGCTCGCCATATTTAATCACGTGACTTTTCCCTCGTATATGTAGTTTTTGACCAGCTGTATTTCGTCTGCATTATTTGCTACCTATCTCGGTATAGTTGCTACCATTGGTACAAATGGAGTTGATACCATTGGTAAAAATGGTTTCACCAATGGTAAAGATTGTAAGAACCATACATGAACGCATGACTATGAGTGACACATATTCATACTTACATAAACTGTCTTGGCTTGTCCATGGTTACTTTCTCCTTTGTGTCATTATGTGCGTCTACTGATGGCTGGCAAGGGATGGGATTATCTTCCCTTTTAGTTCTAGCGTTGAAATCCCGAGGAATCCAGTTGCGCCTCTTGTTTAATCTGGCCCCCATTTCGCCACGCAACCTTGACATGGGGTCTGGTATTTTGGGAGTTCGTGGTTTCGGAAACATTTTGTTTTCCACAATTTCAAAGGTTGGGCGTCTCTGTATTGGGCTGTTTTTCGGCAGTCTGTGTACAGCACTTTCAGCCGGGTTTCTGTGTACAAGGCTGTCTGTCGGATGTCTGTTCACAGGGCTGTCCGGACAAGCTGGTCGTGGGATATCAGGGAGCCAGTCTTTGTTTAGTATCTCATCTGAAAAAAAGTATTACAGCAAATGCATGGCGAAAGACTAACCAATTCAAAAACAAATCTATATGCCAATAGAATGTTTTATAGACTAGCCCTTGATGATTTGTTAAAATCTCTTGAAATACCATGACGTTTCTATGGTATAGTGATAAAGCCTGATGTTAAAGCAAACGCCCTATGTTCCCATATACTGGCATCACTACTACAAAATTTGAGGCGCGTCACGTGAAAGCATATGCGAAAACAAAGTCGCAGATCAGTTGTGCAGTAGCTGCACAGCTGATCAGTGCCATTGTTTTCACTACACGGATAGTACAATTCACCTTCTTCTTAAATCCGAAATTTCAAGCTGTGGCTGCATAGACCCGTTTGTGTCGCCGGGACCTTGTCGGAAACTCCGAAGTGCGGTATTCTCGCGTCGCGGCTCATTTTATACATACCTGTCGGACTGTCTTTAACCCTTTCCAAAATCTCCTCCCTGTACTGGTTCAAATACGGCATATACATATCGCACGAACTGACTCGATTATTGCTAGGTTCTTCATCGATATCTGCAGAGTAGCATCGCCCTGAGAAACATCGCCGTAACTCTTCTTCGATATCTGGAGTATCGCGATATTCTGTATTCCGGTTATCGCGATTTTCTGTATTTAGATTAAAAAGTAATTTAGGAAGTCTATCCTGACTATCGTCGTTATTTTTGTATTGTTCTTGCTTCTGAGTCGGTCCTGTTGCTATAGGACGTCGTTCACATTCAACGTAAATATTTTGTTCACAATCTGGTGTAGAGAATCCTTCATACTCCGGAGAAACCATCTGCGGGCCCTCAAAAGATAATGTTCGTTGGATAGGCGGAGAGATAGGCTCTGACAGTTCTTGTTCCTCCGAATCTTTGGACATTGGATCAGATTCTTTTGAAGTATTCGGCGAGGTTTTAGACTGGCTGTCATTTGTAACAGATTCATCATACTCTTTATCATCATCGTCGTCTTCATCGTCTTTATCACGTGACCTAAGCTTGTCAAGTTCTTCATCCGAAGCATCGGACAAAAGCCACTCACTACTAGCATCATAATGCAGATCATTTGAATAACCAGTTTCTTTTTCTCCGGCTTTTGAACCATCAGCTTTTGAACCACTTGTCACGAGTTCTCGTCGACGCCTTCGGTTGCGCATGCGTGGTGTATCACTTGTTCCGTTTGGCGTTTCTGAAGGGTTGCCATGGATTTGTATATACATCTGTCCAATGATACGTTCGACAGCCCTGTCAAATCAACATGTATATGTATGGTGTAGATCAGCATTTGAAAATCAACACAATTGAGCCGCCTCGTGAGAAAACCAACAATGTGGTTTCCGAACAGGTCCGACACAAATCAGGCTGTACAGTCACTGATGCAGGCTAGAAGCTTGAAATTTGGGATTTAAGAAGAAGAGGAAGTGTACTATCTGAGTTATGAAAACGAAGGCGCTGATCAGCTTCGCGGTTACCGCGAAGCTGATCTGCGTCTTTGTTTTCGCCTATGTAACCGCGAAGCTGATCTGCGTCTTTGTTTTCGCCTATGCAAATTGTTTGTTTTCTCATGAGGCGGCTAACATGTAGAACACACATTAAGCATGTTAAGTGAGCTATCAAGTCGGATGAACTCCTACCAAAAAGGTTCAGAAAGAACATGTTAGCTTCAGGGATAACAATAACTGACAAGCCTGGCCAAACAAATTTAAGTACATGTTCACGTAGCAAGCAGTTAAACTGAAACGAAACAATGACACAATGTACATTGTAGCATGATCGACAGAGAGAATGGAAGTGTCGACGCTGGAAAGAAAAATTTTCTCGCCTAAAATTCTGTAAATATCATTTTAAATGAGCCACTGCATGGAAAAACCAACAATCTGCACAGGCGAAAACAGTAACTGCGAAGCTGATCAGCGCCTTTGTTTTCGCTACACGGATAGTACAATTCCTCTACTTTCTAAATCGAAAATTTCCCGCCTCCAGCCATCTTCTTTGACTGTACAGCCTGGTTTGTGTCTGACCTGGTTGGAAACCCAAATTGTTCGTTTTCTCATGCGAAGGCTCAAATACATTTATGTTATGTCTACACTGGACCACGTTCTCACTACGTCCTTACCACGTTCTAAAAATTCAAGAACGTGGCGAGGACGGGGTCAAAATGAAACAATTTCGGATTTCTAAGTTCCCACTACGTCCTTACTACGTCCCCGCCACGTTCTTATTACGTCCGCACCACGTCCTTACTACGTCCTTCACGTTTCCACTACGTCCTCAATACGCGCTCACCAAGTTCATCCCGTTTCCACTACGTCCTTGCTACGTCCTCACAAAGACCAAGCAGTTCATACCACGCGCGAACTACGTTTCCAGTACGTTCTAACTGTAAATATATTAAGCTACAGTCACACTGTCACGTTTCGAGGCCTACGTTTTACTACGTTTCTGAAACGTAGCAATACGGCAATATACGTAGTAAAACGTATTAGAACGTAGTGGAACGTATTACATACGGCTATATACCTGGCCCATGCCACGTTCGAACTAAAAAAACAGTTCGAACGTGGCACTCTGATTTACGTAGCTTATACCTAGTAAAACGTAGTAAAACGTAGCAAAGCGTAGTCGAATCGTAGTAAAACGTAGTACATACGTAACAAATACGTACTAAAACGTAAATTACAACACGGTGGAACTCTACGTATCAATACGCAGGGACTACGTTTCAATACGTTTTACTACGACATGCTACGTGTTACCCTACGTTTTGATAGGTTTCAGTAGGTTTCAGCAGGTATCACTAGGTATCACTTCGTACTGACACGCTCTACTACGATTTAACTAAGTATTACTAGGTTTGGTTACGCATACGGGCCGTAATAGAGGTTAATGCTGATTTCCCAAACATTTTATATGATATGGAATCATGGCGTTTATATGAATATATTTCATACGTCTTAAGAAGGACACAAAAGCATACGATTAAATTTCCAAAGAATACGATCATCGAACGCTCAAGTTCATGGCCAGTACGCATGGGATTAAGAATTGGGTGCAATTTCGAAACAAATAGCAATATATGCACTAAATATGTACAGTTTGGTTGTGATGTTCACCCCTGGAGCTTTTCTTGGATCCTCTTGGTGGTCATCATGCAACTAATTAATTTTGGTGCGATAATTCCAATAAATACGTCACGGGTACACATGAACTATCCGGACGCTACGTAGTAATAACCTGATAAAACCTACTGAATCGTAGGAAAACGTATCGGCACGTAGCAAATACGTAGCTAAACGTACCAATCCCTAGTGAAACTGTGGCCCGAAGCCGTTGGATAACCGGACAATACGTAGCGATACGGAGTAAAACGTCGCAAAACGTAGCTATAAACGTACTGAAACCTAACAACCTGCAAAACCGGACAAATTTAGGGCAAAACGTGGGACTTGGAAACGTAGTAAAACGTAGGCCTCGAAACGTGACAGTGTGACTGTAGCTATAGTCGTGTATTAAGAGTCAGATAAGTTGCGAAACAGCTTGAAATTGCAGTAAGAAAATGACGGGCGGACAACATTTCCGGTGGTATTCGCATGAAATTGAAGAATGCCTCTATCCTCAACTCCGCTAGTAGTCGGTCGTAATGCCCATACTGAAGCCTCCTTTCAGCTGATAGCCAAGGGCGCACCCAACAAGATCTTGCCCTTCTATTCCTCCTCCTGTGAAATAGCACAAGTGCAGCCTGTGCACCAAGTAAGGCATGATGTCCTTGAAGGAGAGCAAGTTACACTTCTCTGTTCATGTTTCGATTTCGATATGATTTAAATAAAAGCGAAAGCAATTGCTTGAGGGTACGGGACAATTAAAACAAAATTAATAAAACGTGGAGGACGTAGTTCGAACCCGGTGTGAACGTGATAAGAACCTACTAAGGACGTGTTAGGAACCGCTAGGACGTGATAAGAACGCAGTGCAGTCTTCTAGGACGCGGTAAGGACGTACAAGAAGCGTGATATGATCTTGTCGAGAACTTGATGGACGTAGCGAGGACGTAGTAGAAGCGTAGCAAGGTCTTGATGGTCTGCAACAAATTTGCATCGCGTCCACGAAGACCGCACTACGTTTGCGCCACGTTCTTTCTACGTCCTACAAGTTCCTACTATGTCCTTACCACGTCCTTACTACGTCCTTACTGCGTTCTAATTCCACCCCGTCCTCGCCACGTTTCTTTTGAGCATGTTCAAAATTTGACCAAGACCTCCGCGTCCATCAAGACCTCACTACGTCCTTACTACGTTCCTACCACGTCCTACAAGACCGTACCACGTCCTCACTACGTCCTTAATTTTTTTAGGACGTAGTAAGGACGTAGTGGGAACGTGGCCCGGTGTAGACGTAACATTACGAACTGACCTCGCATTGTCGTCATCTGAGCTCCCACTGTCGACGTTGATCGTCGGCCGTCGATTTTCGACCTCCTTCGTTTTTCGTTTTCGTCTTTTCCATCTGTTATATCGTTTATCTATCACGGGCTCGTAGCAGACCTCGCCTGTTGGAATGGGGCTTCCAGTATCTGGAAAAGGTAAAAAAAAATCATTTCGAATTCCGTATCACGAAACAAAACCAGAGCACTATTTTACCGAAAAACGATTGATTTGTCAATAAGAGTCTCCTTCAGTAACCGAGCAGTGATCGTGCGAGGCGATTCTAACTGTCTAACGAGTACCCACAATCTATTTTTGGAGCAAAAATAAGAAAAATAGATATACCCCTGCATACCCCAGTTTTTCTGTATAAAAGTGGGGTATAAGGTGATATATATTGCACGGGCATGTTCTCCTGAAGCATGCACGAGGTCCCGAGACACACAACACACACAACAGGCACGTTTCCCTTGTTCGCTGATTGATTTATTTTAAAGAAAATACAAATATAAACATAAAAAGCCAAATGTCAGTTACAGAGTTACAGAAGAAGTACTGGCATTAAATACCGGTAAACTGTCACTGGAGACTACTTTTATTTGCCTTCGGACTAAAGGGTCATCGTCCTCATAAAAACAATACTGGATTCTCTTATTGGACGAAGAGTAAAATTAAAACATTTTTAACTAGTTACCTTTGAGATACAGCTGAGTTTTTTGAAGCCTTTTCAGGAAGCTATCACACCCTTCGTTTGTGATCGGTGCGTTGTTCAAGACCGGCTCGTGGTCCGTGTTGAATGTCACCCACTGGGAACATGGTTTATCCTTAGGCGGGACAATGACGGTGGTGGTGAGTGTGCTTGAAAAGAAAAAAAGGGAAATTGGTAGAAAAAAAAAGTTTTGTATTTTTTCACGAAAGTCGATGTAAATGAGCCTGTGAAAATACTGTTAAACAAAGGAACCCTAGCCTATGGGAGGGAAACATCTTAGCTAAAGCTCAAAATGTGTTGCTCTCAAAACTTTTTCAAAGAAAAAAAATGTCAGACCTATACTATAATCGGATACACTAAAACAAGGAAACGGATACACTAAAACAAGGAAACTTTCATTGTTTTAAGCAAATACACGGATATGGATGCCCCTCTGATTTCTTAAGATGTATATTCGAAACTATGCATTTCTAGTTTGTCTATGTACGAGCATATTATATATACGATGTATTTTATAAACTATAAAGTGCCGATGAAGTCTTAAAAGAATGCAAACAAAAGCCTTCAACTAACGTTTTCAAGTCTATTTGTTCGACCCATTCACAGGAAGACAGCACTTTAAATTTGAATTAGATTATTAGCCCCCGTCATAACACCACGTGCATTTACATGATAAAACAAACAGGTGCAGCGATCATTTCAAATTGATATTAATGCCCTGAATTACGACCCCGCCCAAGTAAAACAGCTAAGAAGCATATCGACATAACATTTCATCATAAGAATTTTGAATGACCTTAATGGTGTTGCCCGACAGCCTTTTCTGGTTTCGTTTTGTACTCTTTTTATTAACATAGTTTTGAAGGTTCTCTCATTGTATTCACGTCACACTTTCGTTTAATGCCATATAGATCTACTATTTCAGTGAAATATGGCCTCTAATGACTATTTCCCATAACACTGGCCATGACCCCATCAAGCGTTTCAGATCACTGACAGTTGTCAACTTAATGGTGATCTACATTCATTAATTGGCACCCATCTAAGACTGATGATCTTTCACGCAAGTTTATGACCATATACTGTTAAATTTTGTCTTTTCAAATACCTGATATGGTTGCATGAATCAAATCGTTTTCTATAAAAAAAATGGATACATAAAGAATAATATATTCTCAAAGAATATACTATTCTTCAATGCCCATTTTAATGTTTTAAAGATACATGTTTACAATATCAGTAGTTTTGTCTCGATGCGGTACTTCTGATTCTTACGAAATAATTATTAATGTAATATTCTGGCACGATAGAATTTGGAAATGATTTAAAGTACCAGGTCGTTTGAAAAACTACACCAGAAAACAGAATTTTCGGAATACTTACTAAACAATGTTAACATTCCTTGCCAGTCGCCGGACTTGCTTATTAAATTTTGAGCGTGACATTTTCATGACAATCAAGAACAAAGAAACTGATATTTCCAGTACTTAAAAGGTTTCTCTGTTTTCAAATCACATGTTCATACAGTCAAATGTATTGGGCACTTTAATCGTCTATTCAAAACAAAGTATATCCATTCTCTTGCTGCCTAATTATCCTTAAAATGTCATAATCAAACGTCATTTTTAAATCTCCTTTCTTGTAATGGATTAAAGTTATTTGCTCCTTTACATTGTACTTCACTTGACTTTCGACTTGTATTATATTCATATATTTTTATGTCAGTTTATTTCATATGAAAATATTTTTTTTTGTTTATATTTGGACTTCCTGTGAATCGTGGAATGTTCCAGTTGCAAGTTTAGATCAATTCTATTTCTAATGAGTCCCGCAGCTAAGAAAGTGTACATGTCATATATCGTTGTTATTTGTTTTAAGAAATGAGTTAGTTTTTACACATAAGTAGACAGCCTGATGTCTGAAAAAGTCTGAAAATGCGGTAATATACTATATAGGATGTCCCAAGATGTAGCTAATTTTATTATTTTCACCATTAATGCAGGTACACAATGTCAGGCTTTCTTATTCCATTTAAAAACCAAACTTTCTCAAGAAATAAAATAGGCGAAAAAAAGACAGCTAGCTACCACACAAAGACAAGTAAATGGTTATAATTTACAAATTGGAACTATAAATTTGAGCCGCAGCACCAGAAAACCAACAATGTGATATGCGAAAACAAAGACGCAGAACAGCTTCGCAGTAACTGCGAAGCTGATCAGCGCCTTAGTTTTCGCTCCATGGATAGTACAATTCTTCTACTTTCTAAATCCAAAATTTCCAGCCTCTAGTCATCTTCTGCGCTTATACAGCCCAGTTTGTGTCGGACCTGTTAGAAAACTACGTAGTAGGTTTTCTCATTTTATGAATACTGTCATACGACCATCCCGCCGCGCTCAATTTTATTTGAATAGTCTTTTTGTTGCTGTTAGCTTTTGTATTTTCTTCAATGAAAAATTAAAAAGGCATATGAATCATTTATAAGTATAACAATTTAAAGAAATTTGACGGTGTCAACGCTAACTAGAACTGTCTATTCATGTCATTATTTGAAGAGTGTTGAATGCTTATCTTGTATCTCTAGTAATACTTAAGGTTCGATCTTGAAATTGAAGATTCAAGTCAATAAAAGGCAGAAGGGACAAAACATCGTATATGTTATATTGTTTTTTATTAAAGCTCCTATATGCCGTTTATTCCAATTAATTTAATTGCCAAACTTAAAAAGGGTTAACCCTACAATGCCGTCCAAGAACGTAAACTAACTAAATTATAAGTGAACATCACACCGATTCACTTATTATTATAACTTTGTTTAGTTGTTTTAAACCAGAGGACCCCAGAGTACCGACGGTCCTAGAAGCGCTCATCTGAGATCCGTTGATATATACTGCCTTGTGCAGGTGTGGTCACGCTAGGGTAAGGACAGGTAAAGTGCCGGTCCCATGGCGCTTGAGATGGCTTAAGATCGCTATATGATTGTCTAAATATTAATTTGGTGGTCATTTATTTGGCCTCAATATGCAACTTAAGAAAGCCAAAACACGTTGGAAAATATTTTACAGACTTTGCACACGCAGTCTCATCAAAATACGTTTGTTCACACAATCGTACGATTGCTTACGATTCAGTGGGACCGGTACTTTAATTATCATAAACACAAATCTTCTTTTAAACCCTTTCCTGGGTTTGCTGCGTGTGGCTTTTTATTAAACGTATGTTATGAAATAAAATTACGAATAACATATTCATCTGAATCTTACATGTCATTGGTCGAATCTTCATCTTCTTTCGCATCCCCCGCCGGGATTTCCCCAGCCTCGATTTCATCTGGCTCGACCACGTGATACGACGATAACATCATGGAAACATCAGATTTGGATCCAGAGACAGACAAATCCGGTAACGGACAATAGGGCGTCAGTCGTAGTTTGCTGTGCCTAGCATTTATATTTCTCATTGTTGTTTTAGGTCGTAACTTTTCCGTGCTCTCAGCTTCTTTCAATGTTTTGTTTATTTCTTGCTCGTCGTGGAAAGGCCAAATGTCACTCCGACAAGGTCTCACCTGAAAAGTTTGTCACTACAATGTACTTTCATATTCTGTCACTTCCAAATCTTTTCTTATTATTCATACTAGTTCTTATGGGGACGCGTATTTATGGTCTTTACGACTACGTCAATGATGCTTTACGTAAAATAGTCAAAACGACGTCTCCGTTCATGTGTCAAAACCGTAATAATCTGACAAGGACAATTCTGGGGCTAAAAACAATCAATTATAATTTTTCGTTACGTCAGTTGGGGGGGGGGGGGGGGGGGGGCAGGAGGGGGGTCTGGTCACAGATCACAGAGATTTAAAACACAAAATCACAAATCACAGAGTTTTCAAATGATGATTTCACAAATCACAGACAATAAATTTTCGTAATCACAGAGAATTCGGCAATCTGGCCAATGTTTTTGCGCTATATTGACTGATTTACATGCAGCCTATAACTTCTCAGCTACTAAAAAATAACTATTCGTTTCAAAGAAAGGTGTCATTTCAACTCATTATTTCACAGGTACTTGTAAAATAAGAAAACCTTAGCCTTAGATTACATGTATGGTAGAGACTCTTTCAGTCACGGTGGTACAGAGGAAAATGGAATCATTTTACTA
This sequence comes from Rugalucina vietnamica, assembly GCA_964017185.1. Classification (NCBI taxonomy): domain Eukaryota; kingdom Metazoa; phylum Mollusca; class Bivalvia; order Lucinida; family Lucinidae; genus Rugalucina; species Rugalucina vietnamica. The sequence continues at coordinate 41,627,121 of OZ024875.1, forward strand.
ACTGCCTAAAAAGTATAACAAAAACCTCTATTTAAACTTAAATATGATATGCATCAATATTTTATTCTGGTGTTTAGTCAGTATATCAAAATGAAAACGTTAATTCTATACGTAGCTTTATTTCTATTAGTCATCAGACCTGGCGGCCACAAAATGTTAAAGAAATTCATGGGTGATCATGAGTGCCAAGTTGCATAGAGTATGAGATGGGGTATTCTTAAAAGGGGGTTCGGGGGACCTCCCCCGAGAAAATTTTATAATTCTGGAGGTCCATGTATGCAATTTTAATGTACTTTTATACCATTGGTTTTACAATCACAAGGAATGATGATAATGACAATTCACAGACTTGAAAATTTACAAATCACAGATCACAGGGATTTAAATTTGTGTTTCACACATCACAGAAAATACTGTTAATTTCCAATGAGCGTGGACAAACGAATTTACCTGTTTTTTCAAACTGTAGTCAGTCAGTCAGTCAGTGTAGAAGAAAAATCAATACTGTCACTTGGATACTTACAGTATCAGTGCACAGAAAAATCTATTGTTTGTCTTCATAATTATAACTCTATACATGGAAATATGATAACCAGAGAACACTAGAAATCCAAATCAAAACAAACTTCCTCAAATAAACTTTATACATACCTAAAGAAAGTGAAAATATGCAAATAAAATTGATATTAATAATTTCATGTTGTTTACTTCTTTTTTTTCTTTGCCTTGACCATGCTGAATCACAAAGGGTAAATGTTCTAATTTAAGACACTTTGTGTAAATTGATTGGTCAGTATCTTACAAGTGAAGTCTTATCAATGAAACTTTTTACAATGATAGTCCATGCTCATTGGAAATTTACAGTACCTCTGTCACAAATCACAGAGTTGAATTTTGCTTTTTCACAAATCACAGACTTTAAAAAAGGCCAATCACACGTCACAGAAAAGGGTCCTGCCACCCCCCCCCCCCCCCCACTCCTGTCAGTGGTTCGTGATACCGTCACCGTTTCGTGATCACATGGCGTTTCGTGATCACATGGCGTTTCGTGATCACATGAGTGTAAAAATAAGGTACCAAAGTGGAGCGAATGAGCATGCTACATGTATCTACAACTCTTTATGAACAACAAACCGCCCCGTGGATTTTCATGAGAAAATCCGCACATGCGAAACCAAAGGCGCAGATCAGCTTAGCAGTGAAGCTGATCAGCACTTTTGTTTTCACTACACGGATAGTACTCTACTTTCTAGCCTACATCAGAAATTTCCAGCATCTAGCCATCTTCTGTGCTTGTACAGCTCGGTTTGTGTCGGACCTGTTCGGAAACCACATTGTTGGTTTTCTCATGATGTGTCCTGTTACCGTTTACCTGACACTTGTCGAGAACTGACGGTTGAACGTCACTTGCAGTTGATGCTATGTTGTTTTGCTGGCATCTTTCGGAATCCTCCACTTGCATCGTCACAGCAGACGACAGGTCGGAAACATCGCACGTGACTCGTCGAGAAGAGTCGGAGGATGCGGTCGTAGATGACGCCTGTCTTGGGTCCGGTGTTTCCCGCAATGCTTGGTTGTAGCGACGTTTTGTGTGCTGTTTAAGCAGCGAAAGACTTGCCTTGGAAACTAAACAAAATTAGAAAATACATTTTAAATCTTCTAACAATCATAAGCAGCTGTGTTTGTTCAAACATGAAATATTGCCAAGTACAAAGTTTACTAACCTATCATTTCACTGTAATATTATTTCGACATAATATTCCATTTAAAACCTTTAAAGCTGAAAATGCTAGTACTTTGAACTTCCCCGTCTTGGACATATCGGAAGTGCCAGTACAATCGACCTGGATATCTTAAAGACATCTTTCTGCATAATTGTATATTGATCATCAATTAATTAAAGAAGCAAACCAATAAAGCATTATTTTTTAAACAATCAATGCAATTTATTTGCATTTGGCTTCGTATATTTACATAGTTCTAACCGTGGCATGACGCAAACACCTACGTTCACATGTCACTCGTCGACGTATATACCTGCGTGAAAGTAGGATCCAGACGTATCAGTAGAATTGGAATCCTGTTTATTGGAATCTTGGGTATCCGACTCGACCAGCTTGGTCATAGTCATCACAGCTGATATAGTGTCTAGTAATGTTTCAGGTCTTTGATCATTCTGACCGTCCTTCATTTTTGCTGCTTCCCTTTTCTTTCTTTCCATTTCTCTCTGTTCTTTTTGTTTCTTTTTCTCCATGTATATTTCCAGGAACGACCTTGCGTCGTGCTCGCACTCCGCGACATTGGGTTGGGAGTCGGGCCTGCTCCGTTGGCTTAGACGGCTTCCCATCATCTGGTGTCGGTCGATTGCTTTGTAAGGCGACGCTCGGCTTCTGATATATTCTTCTTGTCTGTCAGATGAAAGAACTTGTCAGTCCTAACAACAGCCTCAATATCTGGCTCTGAGATAATTGGTAGAAGTTAATAATCTCAGCATGTTTTGTTAAAGTAGTTTTACAAGATTTTGCGTCTACGAAACACATAAGGTGAAGTTACCTCTGACAACTCGTAGGGTACTCTACTTAAACATGTAGGAAATAGGGACCAGGAATCGATGAAATTAAATTTATTAAAGTCCCAACATAGACACCAGGTGGGAGAGAAAATACATAAAACACAACAAAACATTTTTTCCGACAACACACACGAAGAGCAGAATGGCTAGCTCTTTTCCAACAAGGTAGCCATTACCTATCACGCAGGTAAGACTACATCAGGACCAAAATAAACCATGTGGTCCAAGAGGTACCATGTTTGCTAAAAATACGCTTCTGAATACACGCAGACTCTGGACACTGTTTCTTATTTTTGAGCACAAGGCTGTGCACTCACGCAAATCGTTACCTTCTTTGCAATGCCGACTGAGACTGTTCCTCGTCCAGTACTCGTTCCTCACATTTCTGACAGTGAAATAAAGGGTATTTCACGAAGCCTGGGTTGAAATCTCGGACCTGAAAAATAATAACAAACAATCTCTGATCTTTGTTTTATGTCACAGGATCTACTACAAACCCTGACGGATTTTAGTCTATTGTAAGTTGTGTATTCAATTTTGAAAAGCTCAATCGCATTTAATTTGTACACCAATAGTGGTTTATTAATAAATTCACAAATAACAATAATGGCAATCAATAAATCAAAGGATCAGAAAACAAGCTTCAAGGAAGCTTATATGAATTTTCTCCTAAATTCTTACATTATACGACATTCCTATATTGGTCCTTTTCGGACATTGCAGCTTCTTTCCACCGACAACAAACCCGTCCATTGACGACTGGGTAAAGTTGATGGGGCTGGGCGGGGGATTCTCCGGGGAGGAACACCCACGGTCGAACTCTGGGTCGCTGCTGTTTCTGTCAAAATCCGGATCAGCTTTATTCTCTGTGAGCTTGTGTTGGTCGCCAACCTTGGGTTTCTGATTTAAAAGACGAGAGAAATTAAAACCGAACATGTACAGCAACATAAGGTTAAACAATACTACAAACATTGGCACACGCAATACATAAAGTTACAAACAACTACACACCCGTATTTAATCACTTAATGATAATATCTTCGAAATAGAAACAGATATCAGTGTATTCAGTGACGTAAATCAATAGCAAACAAAAAACATTATCTTCAGAGAGAGAGAGAGAGAGAGAGAGAGAGAGAGAGAGAGAGAGAGAGAGAGAGAGAGAGAGAGAGAGAGATGATGATGATGATGATGATGATGATGATGATGATGATGATAGATCCACGCAATACTGTACTAACTATTGAAGGTGTGATGACAGACACCGGTACCTCGAACATGGAGTGTAGTTTGGGTTTCGAACCGACAACTTGTAGGTCCTCGTGTGACCCGCTGTGGGATAACATCCGGGCAACCTCCTGTGAGCCACAAATCTCGTCCAAATCTTCATCACCTGATTCCTCTGAGGGCCCAGACTCGTTCTGAAGTATAAGTAAATAAATGTATGTATTCTGTATATTTATATTCATTCAGTGGAACCACCACTTTCAGACTTTATTAAAATATGAGCCGCCTCATGGGAAAACCAACAATCTGCATATGCGAAAACAAATACGCAGATCAGCTTCGCGGTAACTGCGAAGCTGATCAGCGCCTTTGTTTTCGCTACCCGGATAGTACAATTCCTCCTCTACTTAACTCCAAAATTTCAAGCTTCTAGCTCTTTTCTGTGCTTGTACAGCCCGGTTTGTGTCGGACGTGTTCGGAAACCACATTGTTGGTTTTCCCACGAGGCGGCTCATATGTTTTGCACAAAGACATAACTCGGTGCCAGTCGATTCGAACCTAGGAAAAAACTAATATGCCCCTATGGAGACGAACTGAATCAGTTATCGCTTTGTAAAAGGCTTATGCACCAGCAACGGACTGCAACTACGTGTGGTTTGCGTTCAAGGCTGATCTATATGATTACAGAAGGCATTTACTTTCAAAATCCAAATTCCAAGCCTTTAAAATAACTGCGGTTGCTATACAACAGCGGCTAACTACGAGTACTACTTACAAATTCGTCGTTGTTGCATTCATATGGCCACTTTGTTGGTGGTGTCGCGAAAGTTCGACGTGGACTACCGACAGACGCCGGTGACAAGCTTATCCCTCGTAACCCTCGGATGTAGGGGCTTTTGGGCTTTGGTGTCGGCGTCAGTCGCAAGATTTTGTCTGGAGATTTGATCTGAAACAGATATGTCATCGTTATGAGAAATTTTGCCATCGACATCTAAGACGAATCGGGGAACTACCTTGAGAATGTTCCACACGAACACGACCAGGGTAGTTCCTATGTCAAAATATAATAAACAAAATATTGGTGTCAAATTATTGCAAAACAACAATAATGTCTGGCAACGTTGTTTTAAGTTTTCTCAAAGCCCAAACGTTTGTCCATGTTTGTCTCCAATCCCCTCTTAATGCAGGGTAGAAAAAATTATGCAATGCTTAGTTGCTCTGTTGGTCTCGGACTCTAGAGATATCGTAGTTATATTGTATATATAATTTTTGTTGGGGATTATATTTACCTGTAGCCTTCGACGATTTTCCAGATAGGTTCTTTTCGAAAACGTCGACCCACATGTCCGAAGCGAACTTGGAATGACGCATTCAACTAGAGAAACCGTACTCATTCTTTCCTTCACGGACGGTCAAACGACCGCTTAACGTCCATCTAGCCCATTGTCATCAGTCGTGTTTGGTTAACAGACAAGTTACATGTTAGACAAACGTACGTTGGTTACCAATGAAACGTTAAAAGCGTAACGTTACGTTTACAGCAACACGTGACGACGTCCAACGTTGTTTATTTTGACGTCGCTTCTTGTCACGTTTGACGCCCAGTGACGGACAGCATCACGAATTCAGAATGACCTGTGATTCTTTGTTGGTACATCAAAGAAAACTGCATGCATTGCAAACTTCGTTTTTGGAGCAGGCAAGAAGCAAGTGCCGAAAGTCCTGAATAAAAGTGTAAAAACTGACCTCTGAAAATTAAATTTTGCAGATAATTTTGTCTGTAGAACTAGATCTATAATGAAATTTCGCAGATAATTTTGTAGGACTTTAGGAACAAAACATTTCTTACAAATATTTGAAAATTGGTCAGAAGATCATGAATTTTTAAAGGAAATCCCTTTTCAAAAATACATTGACCAGAATATCGTTCTTTTCAACATTTTGCTTTTTTTAAGCACTCAATTTCGCGAAGAAAATATTTCATCAACACGCAGCAAAATATGTACTATCACATTTTTCGGTGTATCTAGCCTGCTGCTGAGCGAGTTCATTATCAATCACACAATGTTATTGGATTTTCAAATCCAACACATGAGCAGTGGAGCAGTCTACGGTGTATCGTCATACTGCTTACGCCACGCGATCAAAACGGCTTACATTCGACAACTGAAACAACTTGACCAGAAAAAATTGTTTACCATCGATACACACTTGTGAAAATCTGCTCTTTGAGACAAATTATTACGTTTAATTGGTTAGAGTTTGCTTATGATTAAAGAGGATGGTTTAGGTCAATAGGTTTGTTTTGCTTTCTAAACCTAACCCGTAATGTATTCAAGATACGTTACATTTGTGTTTAAAACTACTGAACCCATAGCATAAAAGGCTGATTATCCCTAAATTATTATTTTATTGATTATTCCCTGATTGTCTGATCTGCTCTGCTGAAATGTCTTATGACTGTGTGTCCGTGTGGCAAATGTCCATTCACCGTACAACATCAGCTGTGAAGCCCAGCTGAAACACAAGTTTACAATTTGCATATATGCAGCACAGACCTTGGAAACACCCCAAACCACCCCAAATCACTTTAAAACCACCCCAAACCTCATCTTAAACACATCCAAACTACCTGAAACACACTTAGCATGTCTCAAAACAGGGCTTGATGGGCCCCTAAATGTACAAATTAGGTTTACATTGGCATTTTCTAGGCAAACCCCATTTGCTATGTGTATACCCATATTAGCCCCATATGAGCCCATATACATATATGCATGTAATCTGTGTATGTTGGACGTATCTGGGACCTTTCTTGGTAAGCTTATATGGGTGATTAACATGGTTAGGGTGTGTTTTTAGTGTGGTTTGGGTGTTGTTTAGGAGGTTTGGGGTGTTTTGAAGTGGTGTAATATTTGGGCATTTAGGGGTTTCTTTGATGTGATTAAGGGGGTTTGGGGCTATATATGATAAGGTTTGAGTGTTGCATCGCTAAAATATCTGGTTTGTGATTATTAAAAATGTGTTTTGAAATGGTTTGAATGTGTTATGAGGTGGTTTGGTGTGGTTTTATAGGGGTTTGGAGTGTTTTGGGGTGGTTTGGGGTGTTTCCACGTTCCCTATGCAATATACAGTAACACTACTATAGGCCAGAAATTAAAGTCTGAAAACTTGCCTCTGATAATGGTTTGTCGCAGAAAATTTTTGTATAGTGGACGACAGAAAAAATATTTTCATGTCAAAATCTTGATCTTAGTTTGTCCTAACAGGACCTGAACAAATTTTGAAAATCCGTGAACAAATAAAGTTTTTATGGCCAAAATGAATTTTGCATAGGGATTTTGCACTGGCAAGGGAGATAATCGATGATCGTGAAAATGCATCTTTTTCGAGAATTTTTACCTGATCATGAAGATTTTGTCTGAGGTATGTCATTTGTGTCAATTTATAATAATTTTGAGCAATCATGATTAAATAGTTAGAATTAAAAATTTTTGCGGGAAAATATTTACCTCCCTTCCATGAGATTTTTGTACAGGAAATCCCTATTCAAAAATGTTTTTGACCAGAACTTTTTTATTTGTCAACCGATTTTCAAAATTTTTGCTGCACATTTTGCGACAAATTGGATGCTTAATTGTGCCAAGAAAATATTTCTTCCACATTTGAACAGTTGTAAAATATCTGCGAAAAACCATTATCACACATTACGAAACAGACAATAGTTCAAATCTAGCATGTATTTGTGAGATTATATTCCTTGGGACCTTTGACATCCCTTGCACTAACAAACATCTAAAACGGAATATCGACTTAACAAGGTATTAGAATTGATAAACTTTACCAATGTAAGTATGATATTTTAGAATCTCATCAAAAATTACTTTCAATTGGGTATTATACATTCATGGTTTTGTGACCTGTCACCTGTTGGATTTGATCGTCCTTATTGGCATGTTTAAAACAGGACTTTGTAAAAATTGTGCACTTACATTTTTTTTAACGGAGCCAAGGATCTCCTTGACACACACCACTTCTATTTGTTTATATATATTGTGTTTCAAAGTAATCAAGTATTACATGTATACAGTATTTGTAATAATTTCAGCCACTTACCGGTTATCTACGGATGTGATGCTCTTATGTTGACTATGCCAAGTACTTGACTGCCACTGGTGTGCTCTGATCATGGAACACTACACAATATTAGGGAGAATAGGAGAGGGTGCATTTGGTATTGTTCTGAAGGCAAAACATTTTGAGGTAATATCATAATGACAATAAAATGTATATGTGTACATGTACATTTATATTCTAGAAATTTGATATTATTAAGCTGCTAAATTATGCATCCAGAAAGAGACTTTATCAGACAAAACATGTGACGTCTGTGTAATGTATACCCCCTATACCCCACTTTTATATAGCAAAACTGGGGTATGGGATAACCGGGGTATTGTTCTTATTTTTGCTCCAAAACATAGATTGTGGGTACTCATTAGAACCGCCTCAGCGAGGCTGTTCTAATGTGTACCCACAATCTCTATTTTGAGAAAACCTAAAAAAAAACTAAAATAAAATAAAAAAATCAGTTTCAATTTTTACAACTTAGGAAAAATTAGTATATTACATGGGCGTGTTTTCGTAATGGAGTATTTCGTTAGGATACTGGTCCCAAAGTATGAACATGTGGATTTTGTTTTTGTTAGGATACTGGTCCCAAAGTATGTACATGTGGATTGTTTCTTCAGATTCTTTTCCCTCAGTCATGATCAGTCATAAATATCTCTTTTAGAACATAGATCAGCCAGTAGTGAGTACATCTGCTCAGTCTGATATTTCTCCTCTGTTCTATGCCAGATTACTGGTTTATACTTGAGAAGCAGTGAGTCCATTCTGACATGACTGAAATATTGTTGACTGGGATGTTGAAACACAAAAGAAACAAGCATATTCAGCTTCAATAGCAACATGAGCACTTCGTTAATGACTAACATATCTTACTTTTATTTTAAATGTGTTTTGTAAATCTATTTATGACAGAGTGGTGAAGTTGTTGCATTAAAGAAAATTCCCCTGAAAAGGTTGGAAGATGGAATTCCAAACCAAGCTCTCAGGTAATGATATAGTTACAGAATCTTTATCATCATATTTTGATACATGTAAAAAACAGATTTTTGCATATGCAAAAACAAAGGCGCAGATCAGCTGTGCAGTAACTGATCAGCACCTTTGTTTTCGCTACTCAGATAGTAGGATTCTTCTTCTGATTATAGCTGAAATTCCAAGCCTCTAGCCTGCTTCTGTGACTGTAAGGCCAATTTATGTGGAGCCTCTATCCTGCTTCTGTGACTGTACAGGCCAATTTATGTCGCACCTGGTCGGAAACCCCGAAGATGCAGACATAAGTTAATGAGTGTCTTTGCAACATGAAATATTTTAATTTGTGTGGATACGCAATTACACAATACGCATACTTGCATTCAGGGATGGAGTATTCATACAATGCTCACCAATAATCAGTCCTCAGCAAAATTGATGTAAGTTTGTAAGTACATGTACTTGTTCTTACTTAAGAACTTATGCCGAAAAGCCCTGTTCTTATGAGTACTTTACAAGTACTGCTGCATTCTTTTTGAAGTTTTTCATGGTAAAACTTAATTCATAATTGAGCCGCCTCATGGGAAAACCAACAATCTGCATATGCGAAACCATAGGCGCAGATCAGCTGTGTAGTTACTGCACAGCTGATCAGCGCCTTTGTGCAGTAAAATCTCTCTAGTCTTAAATCGGAAATTTCAAGCCTCTAACCATCTTCTGTGACTGAACAGGCTGGTTTGTGTCGGACCTGTTCGGAAACCGTAATGTTGGTTTTCCCATGTCATGATGCGGCTCCGATTATGTTCATTCATTTAGAAAGATTGGAGTTTTTCTTCCTGGAGTCTGGATCTTCACTGTCAGACTCTGTACAAAAACATGACATTTAACAGTTTACCTTAAAATTACATGTAAATTGTATTTTCAGGGAGATTAAAGCTTTACAAGAAATAGAAGACAATCCTTATGTAAGTAGCATCACTCACAGAAGACCACCCACTAGATTTTTTACATGATGATTGAAAGATAATTTTGTTAGTTTTTCACCTCAGTGAGTGGATTTCAGTGTGCAGGCACAGCATAGGTTTATGCAAGACAATTCTAATAAGTATCGAAAACATAGTGTTTTATGAAGAAATATAAGCAAATTTATTTGAGCCGCCTCAAGCAAAAACCAACAATTTGCATAGGCGAAAACAATGATGCAGATCAGCTTCACGGTAAATGCGAAGCTGATCAGGGCCTTTGTTTTCGCTACTCGGAAAGTACAATGCCTGTCCGAAATTTCAAGCTTCTAGCTGTCTTCTGTGGCTGTACAGCTCGGTTTGTGTCGAACCTGTTCGGAAACCACATTGTTGATTGGTTTTCTCATGACACGCCTCATTTTACAATTGTTTGTGCTTGTATAATGTATAGAACTCACTTTTTAATCCAAATGTTGTCTTTCAAAGCGATGAACTACTTCTTGTACAACTTGAAAACAGGTAGCAAGGTAGCTTAATGGTAGAGCATTAGATTAGCCAGTTAGGGAGCTCATAGTTTGACCCCCCAACCAGCCAGGTTTTGTTCTTCAGCAAGAAATGTAAAAAGGCACGGAGGCTTTTATGTCATTTTGAAATACAAATTTTGCATTTTTCCTGTCTGAGAATTGCTTGTGCATATTAATTAATATTTTCTAGTTATGCCTCTGCCTTATAGTACTGGTTTACATCCAGGATGTATGCACTGGCTCTATCAGTCCCAGTATAACTAAAAATTGTTAACAAAGATGCGAAACCACAACATTTAAGAAAAAAGTACATGTATATACATATAATGTTATTCCAGGTTGTTAAACTGCGTGAGGTATTTCCCCATGGAAGCTCTCTAGTGTTGGAGTTTGAGTACATGTTGTCTGACCTATCGGAGGTGATACGGAACACGGACAAACCACTGTCAGAGGGCCAGGTGAAGTCGTACATGTTGATGCTGCTCAAGGGGGTGGCCTTCTGTCATGAAAACAATATCATGCACAGGGTAGGGGAAGTTTGGGCTTAGATAGAAGCGCTACATATGATCGGTGACACCACAGAAAAAAGATTTGAAACTAAAGATTTTATAGATTATAAAGATGAGAAACTCTACAACATGTATTTTTGCAAAATAACATAGGGGCTGATCAGATGCACACTAATATGTCTTTCTTTGTTGTTATGTTTACACATATCAAAATATAAGGTTTTCTCATCGCATGGCTCATATGGTGAACTATACTAAGTTTCAGGTTAAAACAAAAATTTTGCATGCTGATCTTACTTATCTTTAAAAGGCCATTCTAAAGAGCTCAGACATACACTAAGGTTGTATTAAAGAGAACAAATATTGTATTTTGTTATCAATTATACACATCTTTCTTGCACAGCAGAGAGAGAAATCCTACGTCTTATCCCATGTGAGAAATTCTTATCTCACCCTTGTTATCTCTCCCCAGGCTCTTTCTGCGTTCAAGTGTTTTTGTTAACATTGGTTGTATAGGACGTCAGGTAATTTCGTCGTTAAGCGCACAATCACGTCAAAACGTTTTAAATCAAAATGGCAGACGCCGCGATTGTAGCGTTTTTTCTAGGTAAATAGTATGAAAATCAAGCTTCACCGCATTAAGGCGTGCAAGAAAAAGAATCCATCATGCATGTAAGGTATGGATAGACAAATCTGTGCCTCGGGTTACAGTTTGGCATCACTCGGCGAGCCTCGTGATGCCAAAATGTGACCCTCGGGACAGATTTGTCTATCCATACCTGACACTCATGTAAGATTCTTATATTCCTACAATTTATTTCCTTAAGGATTTGAAGCCTGCTAATCTGCTGATCAGTTCAACAGGACATTTGAAGATAGCAGATTTTGGTCTGGCCCGTGTCTTTCAGAACAAGGGAGTGAGGTTGTACAGTCACCAAGTCGCAACAAGGTAAATTTTAACTTGAGATTCTGGGGTCAGTTGTTCAAAACTTCGTTAGCTTAACATCATCGTTAAGACCTCAACTTGTTAAGTAAATGTCGACTACATAAGCAAATACACTTTTTTTTTTTGTTGATAAAATGTGTGAATCCTTTGCAATGCAAAGGATTCTCACATTTTTTCAACAAAAAATAACAGTGTATTTGTAATATTCATGTTTGAAATGTTAACGAATCATTAACTAACAAGGGCCCAGTTGTTCAAAACTAACGACGTTGTTAGTGCAAAGGATTCTCACATTTTTTCAACAAAAAATAACAGTGTATTTGTTACTTTAGCTGATATTTGCTTAACAAATTTATGTATTAACCATATCGTTAAGCTAACGATGCTTTGAACAACTGGCCCCTGGGGCCGTTAATTTTGAACAACTGGGCCCTGATGATTAAATCACATAAAAGACAAAACACTTTATAAACAGGTGTTCAAAATTAACGATGTTGTTAGTTAACGATTTGTTAAAATTTCAAATGGCTATATTACAAATACACTGCAAGGATTCTCACATTCTTTCAGTAAAAAATAACAGTGTATTTGCTTTTGAGGTTGGTATATAGTCAACAAATTGATGGCTTAACAACAGTGTTAAGCTAACAAAGTTTTAAACAACTGAGTCCAGGTTACTAGCCCATACTTTTAGCCACAGAAGAGCCTTTTATGTTTACACAGTAAAGTGAACAAATCCATTGATATCATACATACATGTTTTGAGAATGAGTTTTCAAAACTAAAGTTGTCCTCATACTTGATGATGCCTATAATGAATGTGTTGAAATGTTGAAAGTGTATTTTGGTCATACTTATGGTCCATTCTACATGTACCATTATGAAAACTTGCCCATGCAATATACAGAAAAATTTTGGTTGTAAAAATGAAAATTTTTCACTGGAAAAATTTTGATACTTTTCTTATTTTTGCTCAAAACATAGATTGTGGGTACACGTTAGAATTGCCTCGGCAATGTGGTTTTAACAATACCCACAATCTATGTTTTGGAGCAAAAATAAGAAAAATAGGTATACCCCCCAGCATACCCCAGTTTTGATATATAAAAGTGGGGTTGAAGGTGGTATACATTACACGGACATGTTTTCCTGATGCTTTCTTGTGTTTTAGGTGGTATAGAGCACCAGAGCTGTTGTATGGGGCCAGAAAATATGATGAAGGTGTAGATCTCTGGTAAGTATATAGAGGATATTTACTTTTTTGAGGTCAATACCAAATATATTTCATCGAGTGAGTTGAAAACATCAAAATTTTCACGAGTGCAGATGTTTTCAAGTCACAAGATGAAATATATTTGGTACTTACCGATAAAAAGTAATTTTTTTTTATTTTATACAATACACGGGCATTTTCCTATAATTCACAAAGCAGGCGGTGAAAATGCAAAAACCAAAAAATTTTGAAAACACAAATAATTTTGGTACCACATTGTTCCTAACGTTCTAACTAAGAAAATGAATACCCACACTTTATGTTTTCGTTCGTAAATAACGGAGTTATAGGCATTTGAATTTCTGAAGTGAGGCACATTTAATGACGTCAAGTGAATGGAAACATCAGAAGTAATCCAAACTCTACAGTGAAAATATCGGCTGATATCAATCACTAGTGAAAATATCAATATCAATTCTGCAGTGAAAATATCACTTTTATCCATTTTTGATATACATTGTATATCAAAAATGGATAAAAGTGATATTTTCACTGGTAACATTAATTTCACTGCTAAGTATAAAATAAAGACTTTGATACTCAGGTAAATGTACCTGTTAATATGAGCCGTGACGCGAGAAAACCAGTCTTCGGTGTTTCCGACCAGATTCGACACAAACCTCCTGTACAGAATCAGAAAAAAGATTAGAAGTGTGAAATTTTGGATTTAGGAAGAAGAGGAAATGTACTATTCATGTAGCGAAAACAATGGTGCTGATCAGCTGTGCAGTTACTGCACAGCTGATCTGCGCCTTTGTTTTCGCATAAGCAATAATCCGGTTTTCTCACGACATGACTCATATGTCAATGATGTGTTTTAAAAAATTATTGGAAAGAGATTTCCCTAGTTTAGGAAGTAGCAGGGAGAGGCTAGCATCGAAGTGTGAGCTTTAAAGAAAAGAAGAATGTAGTTTAGTTGTTTGAAAATGATAATCTTCTCCAACAAGAGCTCTGAATGATTTAGTGTATTAAAATGCTAAGACCACAAGATATGAACTCCAAAATTTTCTACTCATTTGGTTCATACCCTACTGCATGTGATACTTGTATTATAGCAGAATTGTTGCAAGAAAAGGTATATGTATCTTAAAAATGAGCCACTGCATGAGAAAACCAACGAAATGCTTAGGCGAAAACAAAGGCGCAGATCAGCTGTCAGTAACTGCACAGCTGATCAGCGCCTTTGTTTTCGCTACACAGATAGTACTACTTTAACCCAAAATTTGCTTCTGTGATTGTACAGGCCGGTTTGTGTCAGACCTGGTCGGAAACCCAAATTGTTGGTTTTCTCACGTACAGGCTCAAAATTAATGTGTTTTGTTTTCAGGGCTGTTGGTTGTATATTTGGAGAGTTGTTGAACAATTCACCATTGTTTCCAGTGAGTAATTAATTTATCATCAGGAAATATGTCCACGCAATGAATACCCCTTTAAACCCCACTTATACGTAGGCTGTCCGGAAAGTTTTGAGACTGTGTCTATATCTCAATAACTATTCAAAAGAATCAGTTGTAATTTTACACAGGAATATTACATTATTTCATGAGTTATTGCTGAAAATCTCAGCATATTTGCTTACCGGGAACATATTGATATAATCATTTTAATACAAGCATGTCGCTACACTCGGAGCACTTTGACTTCAATAACGTCGCGCCTGTTATGATTTTATAAGAATGACCTGGCTGATCGGATGCATTTTAAAGTGGCTCTCAAGGCCATCGGGCACCAACGCTTGATAGTTTTAAGTTAATTTGATTATTCTGAGGGCAACAATACAAAATATATCAGGAAAACACATTAGTTTTCATTTGGGTACCTCCAAACTCTTTTGCGCCGATTTTAAATGGGGTTTCGCTGTAGCCCTTCCTCTTATTACCGACTTCCTGACCAAAACTTTTCGAAAAAGCGAAAAATTAATGATCTTGCATAGCCTGGATTTTGTTCAACCAACAGTGAGAAATTTTGATTAGATTTGAGAACTCATTATGGCAGGAACACTGTATGATAAAAAAGCGCTGCTTCATCCGATGCGTCGACGTCGAGTTTTTTTTACCAACATTATGATCGACACATACACTTCTGTTAGCTTTTGCAAAGTTGATAACCGTCGAAAGACCATGGAATTTTGCGAACATATTGAACAAATGATGGCGTGATACCATGCAAATTGTTGCTGTATTTAAAAGCCATATGGCCAATTTGTGGGCAATTGTTTTCTTGTCTCCAGGTTTTAGAAAACACAAAATTCAAAGTGCTCCGAGAAGCTCCACATCGGTTGCCTTGGAGACCAATATCTCCAAGTGTATGTAGGTTTTGATTCCAATTTTCCCATATATTATTCAGGAAGGCCTTATCTATAAACTCATATATCTTTATTTGTATAGCATAAAATATTTTTTAAGATATCGGCACAGTCCTAAAACTTTCCGGACAACCCTCGTAGAAAAACTGGGGTTTGCAGGGGTATACCTAATTGTCTTATTTTTGATCCAAAACATACATTGTGGGTACTCGTTAGAACCGCCTCGGTTCTAACGTGTACCCATGATGTATGTTTTGAGCAAAAATATTAAAAATTCAATTTTCAATTTTTTATAACTTACAAAAATCTCTGCATATTGCATGGACAAGTTTTCGTAATGTTAAAAGAACCGGAGATGAACCCCCATCATGTCTGGCTCATTTCTTTTGTGAAGATTCAGTCATGAAAATGTTCTCTGACTGCTTTCTTGTCCACTGATTCTGTAAGAGCAATTAATGGTAAAAGTCAAAGAAATATGCATTTATTACTGGGAATCTGCCTCTTGGAGGCTTGCCCAAGAACAGTATGGCTAGTATGACTGACCTTCCCAGCAATGACGAAAGTTGTTTTTTCAAGGATGTAAAGCACTATTTTGTCGAAAGATGTCTCAAATAAATTCATGACATGAAAAGTAAGAATAGAAAGTATATGGATACAATTATCGGAGCCATGTCTTGAGAAAACCAACATCTTGCATATGCGAAAACAAAGGTGCAGATCAGCTTCGCAGTAACTGCGAAGCTGATCAGCGCCTTTGTTTTCGCTTCATGGACAGTACAATTTCTCTACTTTCTAATTCCAAATTTTCTAGCCTCTAGTCATCTTCTGTGGCTGCTGAGGCTGGTTTGTGTCTGACTTGTTCAGAAACCAAATTGTTGGTTTTCTCATAAAGCGGCTCATTAGCTCACCTGAGCTGAAGGCTCACAAGGTGAGCTTAGAGGATGGCCATGATCCGTCGTCCGTCCCTCCGTCGTCCGGCGTCCACAATTTCAAAGATCTCCTTCTCTGAAACTGCTTGGCCGATCTAGTTGAAATTTTATGTGGAGCCTCCTTGGGTAGTGGCATTTCAAGTTTGATCGCGAAATCTAGGTCACATGACCAAGATGGCCGCCACGCCCATATATGGTAAAAACCCTTCAAAAATCTTATTCTCCAGAACCGGTGGGCCGATTTCCAGGAAACTTGGTACGTAGCATCGGGGGCTTCAGCCCATCATAGTTTGATAAAATGATGACCCTTGGATGACCTTGACCTATTTTACGGCAAGGTCAAATTTGGAAACATAGGCTTTTACATGGGAAAAAGTGAAAACTATGGATTTTTTGAAAACTATTGCAGCCTGAGGCCTGAAAAGTGGTAGATGCAAACAACTAATGGAGTAGATGAAGGTATGTGATTAATTTAGGTCAAGGTCATCTCTTGACCTTGGCCAGTCTGTTGTCCATTCACACTTTTCAAAGATCTTCTTCTCTGAAACTGCTAGGCCAATCAAAGTGAAATTTTATGTGGAGCATCCATGGGTAGGGGAGATGGAAGTTTGATCGCGAAATCCAGGTCACATGACCAAGATGGCCGCTATGCCCATATATGGTAAAAACCACTCAAAAATCTTCTTCTCCAGAACCGGCAGGCCGATTTTCATGAAACTTGGTATGTAGCATTTGGGACTTTAGCCCATCATAGTTTGATAAAATGATGACCCTAGGATGACCTTGACCAAATTTACGGCAAGGTAAATTTTGGAAACATAGGCTTTTACATGGGAAAAAGTGAAAACTATGGATTTTTTGAAAACTATTGCAGCCTGATGCCTGAAAAGTGGTAGATGCATACAACTAATGGAGTAGATGAAGGTGTGATTGATGTAGGTCAAGGTCATCTCTTGACCTTGGCCAGTCTGTCGTACATACACACTTTTCAAAGATCTTCTTCTCTGACACTGCTGGGCCAATCAAAGTGAAATTTTATGTGGAGCATCCATGGGTAGGGGAGACAAAAGTTTGATCGCGAAATCCAGGTCACATGACCAAGATGGCTGCTACGCCCATATATGGTAAAAACCACTCAAAAATCTTCTTCTCCAGAACCGGCAGGCCGATTTTCATGAAACTTGGTATGTAGCATTTAGGACTCCAGCCCATCATAGTTTTATAAAATGAGGACCCTAGGATGACCTTGACATATTTTACGGCAAGGTCAATTTTGGAAACATAGGCTTTTACATGGGAAAAAGTGAAAACTATGGATTTTTTTAAAACTATTGCAGCCTGATGCTTGAAAAGTGGTAGATGCAAACAACTGATGGAGTAGATGAAGGTATGTGATTAATTTAGGTCAAGGTCATCTCTTGACCTTGGACAGTCTGTCGTCCATACACACTTTTCAAAGATCTTCTTCTCTGAAACTGCAGGGCCAATCAAAGTGAAATTTTATGAGGAGCATCCATGGGTAGGGGAGACGAAAGTTTGATCGCGAAATCCAGGTCACATTACCAAGATGGCTGCCACGCCCATATATGGTAAAAACCACTCAAAAATTTTCTTCTCCAGAACCTGCAGGCCAATTTTCGCGAAACTTGGTATGTAGCATCTGGGACTCCAGCCCATCATAGTTTGATCAAATGATGACCATAGGATGACCTTGACCTATTTTACGGCAAGGTCAATTTTGGAAACATAGGCTTTTACATGGGAAAAGACGAAAACAATGGATATTTTGGAAACTGTTGCAGTCTGAGACCTGGAAGTTGCTAGATGCAGACAACCAATGGAGTTAATGAAGGTAAGTAATTAATGAAGGCCAAGGTCATTTCTTGACCTTGACCCAAAGTCATTTAAATATCAAAATTAAAATTATGGTTTTCTCATAAATCACTGGGTTTGGAAACTATTGCAGCCTGAGACCTGAAACTTTGCAGATGCAGACAACTTATGAATTCAGTAAAGGTGTGTGAGTATTTATGGTCAAGGTCATTTCATGATGACTTAATACTCCAAGATCAGGCTTCAGGTGAGCGTTCTCAGGACCAATGGTCCTCTGGTATTTTAACTTCCAACCAAGACACCAGGCAGAAAAGAAAGTACAGGGCAAAACATCACAAAAATGCTACATCAAGCATGAAGAGCAAGATAAGTAGCTCTAGATAGCCATCTGGGTCCCATGATCAGCCAAATACAAACATTACATGTACAACAGAGGGGTAGACAGAATAAACAGAAAACATTCTTATTTCAATAGATAGCAGTGATAATTGAGCAGCTGCATAAGAAAACTAACAACATGCATAGGCAAAAACAAAGGCGCAGATCAGTAACTCCACAGCTGGTTTTCCACCAATGATTTGTTTGTTCTCTCCATACACAGTATGGTGCCTCTTCTTTTTAGATATAAAATTTTAAGCTCTTAGCTATTTTGTGTGGCTGTACAGCCTGGTTTGTGACGGAACTGGTCAGAAACCCTAATTGTTGGTTTTCTCATGTGAAGGCAATTTTTTTTTTTTTTTTTTTTTTTTTTTTTTTTATGGAGAATGGACAACCACAATTGAGACATCTTGGCAATTAAATGTGTACCCCCAAAACGAAATACAAGGAATAAAAAAATGTCATCTTAAAATCTTATAATACTTGTTGACACTGATTTACATGTACTTTTGTCAATAGTACTTAAAGTTTGTACTCTAACTAACCTAACTAACCTTTGTTTTTCAGGGAGAAAATGATATAAAACAGCTGTGCTGTGTACAAAGGGTCCTGGGTACTCCTAATGAGAAAATATGGCCAGTATGTATTATAAAACTATAAAAGTTCCTTTAATCTCTTTGTGGTCTTTGACCACGTTTGATGACATTATAATAAAACTCTATCCATGCTTAACTGAGTAAACTGCGTATTAAAGTGATAATTTTGAAATGGAGACAATAAGAAGAAAGTGTGCTTTCTATTTATTCATCTTGAACAAACTGCATTTGACATAGCTTTTCATTTCTTCATTAAGAAGTATTCAAATTTCATTTTTCAAATTTCATATACATGTACAAATTATTCTGCTCTATGCATCTTCATGCTATTTTTACCAGGGCATGCATGAGTTACCTGACTATAACAAAATCACATTCCCCGATAACCCACCTATACCATTTGAAGAAGTGGTACCTGATGCTTCACCAGAGGCATTAGATCTACTCAAGAAATTCCTGGTTTATCAATCAAAGAAAAGGATCTCAGCAAAAGAGGTAGGACAGCTTAGATCTAAGGATAATTTAGAATTTTACGCATAACTACCATGTTAAGTGCTTTAAAACTTTTAAAAATAGTCAAACACTATGTGCGACAATCTGAACTCATAAATGACATCATCATTGCTATTTTTGACAAGTTTTTTTAACAGTTTATGTGTTGTTTTGGTTGGTAGTGTGCGCTTATTAGAACAATATTTTGTTACCCTAACTTTAAAGTTATTTTGAAAAGTTAACCCCACTGTGAGCTAATTAGAACAAATGCTGTATGTGCATTATGTAATAATAATTACTGGCAGCAATTAATAGGTGATGGCCAGATTTTTTTCACATCTCATGTAGCTAATAGGAAACTTTTAAATAAATGAGCCATCTCATGGGAAAACCAACAATCTGCATAGGCGAAAACAAAGGCGCAGATCAGCTTCGCGGTAACCGCGAAGCTGATCAGCGCCTTTGTTTTCGCTACTCGGATAGTACAATTCCTCCTCTACTTAACTCCAAAAATTTCAAGCTTCTAGCTCTTTTCTGTGACTGTACAGGTTGATTTGTATTGGACCTGTTCGGAAACCACATTGTTGGTTTTCCCACGAGGAGGCTCCAATATTTAATGTAGGCTGCTGTTAAAATATCAATTATACAATTATTGACTATTGAGTCAATATTGGTAGTCTCTGTTGGATATCATATCATATTCAATGACTATTCGCCTTGGTCAATATTGGTAGTCTCTGTTGGATATCACATCATATTCAATGACTCAATAGTCAGCAATTGTTTTATTATATAACACTCTTTTAATACAATCAAGATAAAAATAATTTTAAAATAACTATTTTTATCTGTAAATGAATTAGTGTATACATATAGTTTACAAATAGTCCCAGCATGACTGAAAAATGTTCATTGGGACATTAAGTCTAAATTCAAATAAACTAAACAGCAATAAACATCCTTGACAGTAATCAATGTACATTTTCAATGACAGAGAGAGTTCTAAATTTAGTAACACATATTCAATGGGAAAAACCCCAGGTCATAGAATATGACAAAATATGCAATGAGCTGAAAGTATTGTCTGAAATACTGTCTATTTATAGTTATATAATAAAGGTATTTAGTTTCTAACAAGCATACATAAAGATCGATCATGACAGTGTATGAGTTTAATAAATAGGAAGAAAAATACATGTAATAGATAATTATAGCAAAAATTTAATTTTGCAATTTTTCTTTTTTCAGGCACTGCTTCATCCATATTTTTTCACAGAACCCCTGCCAGCCCACCACTCGGAGCTACCGATACCACAGAGAAGTTTCCGGAGTTTACAGAGGCGTCAAAATACACATCAGTATAACGTGGACGCTCCTCTTGATAAATCATTAATAGACCCTGAACTTTTAGCTCCTCATGTAGTGAAAATCAAATGAGTTGTTTTAATATAGAACCTCATGCAGTACAGATTAAATGTAGTAAAAAAAGGCAGCATGGTGTCAGAGCTTTAGACTGAATGAAAAAATATAGGTCATATTCAACATTTACGTTTGAGCTCTAGTGGTAGAGTGTCATACTTCCAAAAGCCCTGGGTTCAAGTCACAGAGGTGCTGGGTTGTGTCCTTGGGCATGACATATAAAATCCCCCATGAAGTGGTTGCTCTGTCCAGAGACTATAAAATATTGGCTGGGATGTACCACAAATGATACAAACAAACAAGCCGCCTCATGAGAAAACCAACAATCTGCATATGCGAAACCAAAGACGCCTTTGTTTTCGCTACACGGTTAGAACAATTCCTCTTCTTTCTAAATCCAAAATTTCCAGTCTCTAGTCATCTTCTGTGCTTGTAAAGGCCGGTTTGTGTCGGACCTGTTCGGAAACCACATTGTTGGTTTTCCCACGAGGTGGCTCAAACAATGTAGTACAGGTCACACGCCTCCTGTAGTAAAAATCAAATGAGTGACTTTACATGAAAGCACTTACATGTATTTGTGAAGGAGCTGCGAGCCTGTAATTTATCTTCTTCTTTACAAAATTGTGGAGTAAGCATTTGATGTAATTTAGCCACGTCATGGGAAAATTTACTTTAGGTTAAAGATCAGATGTGATACAAACAGGCCTGTACAGTCACAGAAGGTTGGAATGTTGAACTTTGAATTTAAGAAGAATAGAGATTGTACTATCTAAGGTGCTGATAAGCACAGGTGATCTACACCTTGTTTTGTGTATGCAGGAGGCAATTTTTTTCATGTCATGGCTAATATTGAATGACACACAATTTCATATAAGACATTCATTATACTTTACTTTTATATACCACAAACAGTTGTGTAAATAAAGTGATAACTTATTTAATGATGTAGTCAGAGTTTGTGCCTTTACTCTGAAAATAGACATCTATGGCCATTTTCACAGCATTCATATTTTCGTAGAAGTTTTAAAACATTTATCTTTTGTTGGAAACTATGAGGATTTTGTTAGCTCACCTGAGCCGAAGGCTCATAGGTAAGCTTATAGTATACCCATGCTCCGGCGTCCGTCGGTCGTCCGTCCATCCGTAGTCGTCCACAATTTCAAAGATCTTCTTCTCTGAAACCGCTGGGCCGATTGTTCTCATATTACACAAACATCATCTACAGGTAGGGGGAAAGAATAATTGTGTTTTTTGTTTTGATCGGATAAGGACTCTGGTTGCTATGATAACTTATGCTTCCCATAGACTTATAATGGAAAAAAGTGAAAATTGCCAGTTTTTGCTGTCTTGTTGGAGATATTTGAATTTTGTTTTTGCAGAAATGTTTATTGAGTAGTCCTCTACGTGTCGTGTGACTTTTGTCCTAATCCTTTATTTTGATTGGTTGCAGGGGCCCCATATAGGGCAAAATTTCAAAAAAACATTCAAAAATCTTCTTCTCAGAAACTGTCAAGGGGATTAAGCCTGTACTTTGTATACATGTTCATGACAGTGGCCTCTACATAATTTGTGTTTTTTATTCCAGGCGGATAAGATGGTTGCTATGGCAACTTAAAGTTTCCATAGACTTATAATGGGAAAAGTGGAAATCGGCTATTTTTCCGCTAAAATTGCAGACATTTGAATTTTGTTTTTGCAGAAATGCTTATTGAGTAGTGTTTGACGTTTCTGGTGAGTTTTGTCTTAATCCTTTTTTGGATTGGTTGCTGGGGCCCCATAAAGGGCAAAATTTTGAAAAAAAAAACATTCAAAAATCTTCTCCTCAGAAACTGTCAAGTGGATGAATCCTGTACTTTGTATACATGTTCCTGACAGTAGCCTCTACATAATTTATGTTTTTTTTATTCCAGTCGGATAAGAACTCTGGTTGCTATGGTTTCCATAGACTTATAATGGGAAAAGTGGAAATTAGCTATTTTTTCTGGACCAATTGTAGGTATTTGAATTTTGTCTTTGCAGAAATATTTATTGAGTATATCTCTATGTTTCATGTGATTTTTTTTCCCAATCCTTTATTTTGATCGGTTGCTGGGGCCACATAAAGGGTAAAATTTCGAAACACATTTAAAAATCTTCTCCTCAGAAATTGTCTGTATTGCATGAAGCCTGTACTTTGTATACATGTTCCTGACAGTAGTCTCTACATAATTTGTGCTGATAAAAACACTACGCCGCTATGGCAACTAAAGTTTCCATAGACTTGTAATGAGAAAAGTGGAAATTGGCTATTTTTCTGGTCTAATCGCAGATATTTGAATTTTGTTTTTGCAGAAATTTTATAGAGTAGTCCTCTACATTTTATGTGACTTTTGTCCTAATCCTTTATTTTGATTGGTTGGTGGGGCCCCATAAAGGGCAAATTTTTAAAATAATTATTTGGTTAATATAGCAGATCTCAGGTGAGCGTTTACAGGACCGTTGGCCCTCTGGTTTTATTTCCAACAACATCTCAGAACATCTGATACTCATAGCCTTTTATCTCCTTTAGCACAACACCATGTTGTGTATTAGGAAAATTAAAGGAGACATCTGGTGGTTCTGAAGGCAATCACAAAATTGTTGACACAGAGGGTACATGTATGTGTATCGATTTATCCGGGATTTGATACTTCCGAGCCCAAAGTAAAAGAAACCGGGAATGTCCTGCAACACTTTGATAGTTTTTTTTATATAAATACAAGTCTCATTTGCAGTCAAATCTATAATAAAAACGAAAGATATCTGTTTTCTACTGTAGCAAGGTGGTGGTTTTGTTGATGTGCAAACATTTTGACTTGCTGAAGTCGCTGAGCATTATTGATTTCATCTATCACCAGTACATTAAAGGTCTCCCATATCAGTGTTATTTATGACCCTAGATATAATTCGACATCTTGCTTCAGGCTAGTTTTTGATGAAGGAGATATGTGATGAAGAAGGAGATAGGTGGTGCTCAAGGAGACTCTTTATTTTAATGCCATTTAAAGTTTATGCTGCACATTTTGCGACAAGCTAAATGCTCAATTGTGCAAAGAAAATATTTTGTCTAGATTTAAACAGTTGCAAAATATCTGCGAAAAACCATTATCAGAAATGAAACACACTTTAGAATCGTAAAACCTGTTCCTGAATCAGTGGTGTAGCATGCCAAAAGTATACATGAGCCGCATCGTGAGAAAACCGGATTTTTGCCTAGGCGAAAACAAAGGCGCAGATCAGCTTCGCGGTAACCGCGAAGCTGATCAGCGCCTTTGTTTTCGCTACACGGATAGTACAATTTTTCTTCTTCTTAAAACCGAAGTTTCAATACTCTAGACTTTTTCTGAAACTGTACAGGCCGGTTTGTGTCGGACCTGGTCGGAAACCCCGAAGACCGGTTTTCTCGCGTCGCGGCTCACATATAACAGCTCTACATTGCCATACATAGGTGCTTTGAAAATGAATTACCATTTGAGCCGTGTCATGAGAAACCATTCATCTGCATATATGCAAACAAAGACGCAGATCAGCTTCGCCATGACCGCGTAGCTGATCAGTCGCCTTTGTTTTTGATACATGGATAGTACAATTTTGCTACTTTCCAAATCCAAATTTCAAGCTTCTAGCCATCTTCTGTGATGATACAGACCTGTTTGTATCAGACTTGTTTAAAAACTACATTGTTGGTTTTCTCATGACGCAGCTCATTTCTGTGTCACTGTGATGCTCTGGCACTGTTTAGAACACATGAGCCACATCAAGAGAAAACTAACATGTATGCAAAAACTGAGATATGCAAAATCTTTCTTAAGAAACTGAACATCCACACCATAGAGAAGTCTAGGGATAACAAAAACTGACTAGACATGACCATTCTGGGCAGCCCTCAGACTATTACCCCTGTGGAAGCCCGCACTCATTAAAGAATAAGCTGTTTTCCTACCCAGGGTAATTTTCCCATCAACCTCATTTGCCTGACATATTTTTTTGAATCCCAACAAATGGGCCGCTTGGTGTTTAATATCAACCCTATCAACATTCAATTCAGAATCATCCTTTCTTCCGGGCTTATAGAGAAGGGTGTGACTTTTCGCAGGATGTATACAGTATCTCTCTCTTCCAGCTCCATTTTCTGCATCCCAAACCACCATGTCTGTTTTCTCAGCTAAGTCATCAGCTATTGTTATGTGGGGCTTGTAGTGGCCGGTTGTTAAGACCCCGCCCTGACGGATACCCTGATAGATATTTATACGGTGTGACCTGCCCATTTAATCCTTAATTGATTATAAGTTCCTCAGCAGCAGCTAATCGCCACCATGTATTCCATCTAAGTAGAGTTTCCGTAGTAATGAATTCTGGTCAGCAACATAACGGTTTCTCTTTGGCTCCATGTTGCCAAATTCTAAAGGGTCACTGACGAGACTTTAATAGTCGAAACCGCGGTATGGCCCATCCCCTTTCTCATTAATATGTTCACTGCTCTTTATGCTGCTCTCACATATACCGAATATCCCTTGCGAATCCTAAAATTAGAAATTCGCGCTGAAATTACCGAATATGATGCGAATGGGCGGGGCGGGGCTTGTACAAAACGATGTCTTTGCGAAGGCGTTAAGAATGCTTGCGGATCCTTACAAACTTCTTAAGAATGTTGCGATTGATTGCCATGCTCACTGCCGAATTCTTGAAAATGCCTTACGAATGTTCCGAACGCTTACAAATGCCGTTACAAATAATACGAACGTCTTGCAAACACCTTACAAATGAAGCGAATGTGTAGCGAATGCTTGCCGAATTCTTTTGATTTTTTACTCATTCGCAAACATTGTAGCCAATGATATCAATATAAAACGAAATCACCCACAATGCCATGGGGCATGGAAAAATATGTCATTATTGGTCCAAGTCTACTCTTGAAACACACACCACTTTGCTGTTTCTCTCAAATTGCGATTTACACAATAAAAAAGATAATTTTACCGGGCAAACGAAAATTTCACGGGTCTTTAATTTGTCTGTCATACATTGATGGATAGCTTAAAGCCAAACACCATAAATAATGGGGCTTTGCTTGAAGGATAGGGCCATAAATAAACTATGCTAAAAACTGAGTCTTGAATGTGAAAATGTTGCGATTCACTAGCGATTCTTAATACGGACATCAAAACTCAATAGAATTTAATGCTACAGAATCCTTGCAAATGGCTTGCGAGTGTTATAAATGTCTTGCAAATGTCTTGCAATCAATCCGAATTGTTAACGAATTCTTTACGAATATGTTAAGAATATGATTTCCTTGCGAATTTTAGGAGCATGTTCCTAATTTTCGCAACGACTCGAAATTTTCACCGAATGCTTACAAATGCTACCGAATGCTTCCGAATTTCTAGCGAATAATGCGAATTTGCTCAAAATTGCATTCGGAAGGGCATTCGCAAGGGAAATTCGGTATATGTGAGAGCAGTGTAAAGGATCTCAGTTTTAATTTTATTTGCTATTACTGCAGCTGGTGTTGTGCCGTGTGGCGGCCCTAAAAAGTCTCCCCGTACATCATCCATAGTGCAGGTTATATTTTCCTTTTGGTCCTTTGAGATCAGCGAGGATATTCTGAGAAATCAGAAATTTATTATCGGTTAAGTTCATTCTTAACCAATGTTTAATATATTTGGTCTCATTTAGATAATACTAGTCTTTGTATCGACTACCCTGTTGAAAGTTGCAAAATTTCAGTTATTCTCTTTGGCTCCATGTTGCCAAATTCTAAAGGGTCACTGACGAGACTTTATTAGTCGAAACCGCGGTATGGCCCATCCCCTTTCTCATTAATATGTTCACTGCTCTTAAAGGATCTCAGTTTTGATTTTATTTGCTATTACTGCAGCTGGTGTTGTGCCGTGTGGCGGCCCTAAAAAGTCTCCCCGTACATCATCCATAGTGCAGGTTATATTTTCCTTTTGGTCCTTTGAGATCAGCGAGGATATTCTGAGAAATCAGAAATTTATTATCGGTTAAGTATATTTTTAACCAATGTTTAATATATTTGGTCTCATTTAGATAATACTAGTCTTTGTATCGACTACCCTGTTGAAAGTTGCAAAATTTCAGTTATTCTCTTTGGCTCCATGTTGCCAAATTCTAAAGGGTCACTGACGAGACTTTAATAGTCGAAACCGCGGTATGGCCCATCCCCTTTCTCATTAATATGTTCACTGCTCTTAAAGGATCTCAGTTTTAATTTTATTTTCTGTGTCATCTTGTACAAACGTGCACCGGCGTACAGCGACACTCCAAGCTTAAGGCCTCGTTACAATATTTATGAGCGAAGACTTGCGTTTAATTGCGAAAAGGAATTTTTGTTTACGATTTATTGCTTTACGTCAGTTTCAATAGCTAACGTCCCGACATGATCAGAGCTGTTGACTGAACAGGTGCGTAAAGCTACAAATCAAACAAACAAAAACTATTTTTTGCGCCGTATACGCTCAAGGCGTTGGTCGCTTTACCTGTCTATTCATGTGTAGCGGAGCTGGACGAAGCGAGATTTGGACGTTTTACTTATGCTCGTTACCGGGCGCCACGCAAAGCACGTGCTGATAATGAGAATGTGAAGTCTGCCCAGAACAAGCATAAAAATGAAAGCTTTTACGCGAATGAAAATGAGATGAGGCTGTAAAATATTTTGCACCATTATTTCTTTAGTTTGAGCAGACTTTATGCAATAATGGATAGTTCCTGCATGGCAAATATCAAGTTTTCTGCCACACAAAATGGCTGTTTTGTTTGCATGCATGGGGTCATTTGTATTTTGAATACAGTAAGGTGACAGTTAGGTGGTTAAGTTTGTAAGAAATTATGCATCTATTCCATTGTCAACCTCTAACGGTTTGTGAACAACTCACATGATCAGATAACAGTAACTGTACAAAACTGCTTTGCCTTGGAAAATCAGCCATTTTATGTGTCAAAATTTCTTGTTGTGACATCATGCAGGAACTATCTATAGCGATCAAAAATGATTTTGTCATTCATTTACATCCGCTAGATCTCTCGGGGAGTGCTCTTGATACACCCTCGGTTTTCAACACTCCCCCCAAGACCTAGCAAATGTTGATGAATGGAAAATCTTGTTTGATCCCCATATTGATCTGCAGGGAGAGAAGCCAAAGCATCATTGCCCTGAACACCCATGGGTTGACTTGTTCTTACCTTTAAACCTTCACCTGTTCCCTTATGCGCCGTTCTTTTTACAGGAAAACTACATTTATGATCCTCAGAACTGGAAAAATAGAAATAGCTCGTGTCGTCTAGAATTTACACATCTCGTAACAGGAATAGGTTAGTTGTAAATACACTTAAAACTAAAGTAATGGTTTTCCGTCGTGGAGGTATTTTGCCGAGAGATATGAAGTTTTATTACAACAATGTAGAATTAGATATTGTTAAAAAATTTTCCTATTTAGGCATTATCTTTTCTACGGGTGGTTCTTTTTCTGAATGCCAAGAGACTCTTGCTGGACAAGGTATGAAAGCAATTTTTAAACTGAACAAATTACTTTATAATTTTACAAATATAACGCCAAAGCATAGAATTGAATTGTTCGACAAATTAGTTACACCAATTTTGAACTATGGGTGCGAAGTATGGGGGTTTTGTCAAGCAAATAAAATTGAAAGAACTCATATGATGTTTTGTAAGCAATTATTAGGTGTGAAAACTTCGACCCAGAACGCTTTTGTTTATGGTGAATTTGGAAGAACTAACTATTATTCACGTAGATTATTGTGCATTATAAAATATTGGTTTAAAGTTGTTCACGCCGGAGACAGAAAAAACGTCAAAATTTTATATAATCTTATGCTTACTGATTTAACTGAAAGGCCAAACATTCAGAACTGGGCTGCATTGGTAAAAAATATGCTTTCTAATCTGGGGTTCTTTCATGTGTGGCAAGCACAAGGAGTTGGTGACAAAAAACTATTTTTAACCATTTTTTGGCAGAGGGTTAAAGATCATTTTATACAAAATTGGCACAGACGTTTAAACGAATCTAGTAGGGCATCGTTTTACAAAGAAATATGTATTTTTGAATTCCAGTCATATTTAGAAAAAGTTAGGAACAAAAAATTTCGAAATGCTATATCAAAACTCAGAGTATCTTCTCATCGCTTACATATTGAATCTGGCCGCTGGAACAGACCTAATCGTATTCCAAGAGGAAACCGCTTATGCCCAACTTGCAATATTGTAGAGGACGAATTTCATTTTATTTTTGAATGTGATCTATATAAAGACGAAAGACAACTTTTTATAAAACCGTATTATCGACGTAGATATAGTATGTTTAAACTTATTGAATTGTTTCAATCCTCAAATAAAAGTACACTCACGAAATTGGGTAATTATATCTACAAAAGTTTCGAAAAACGAACACAAGCCTCTTTACGAAGAAATTGAGAATAAATCTAAAGTTTTTAAAGTATAAATATAGAACAGAATTATGTAATCATATTATATATTCAGTTAACATGAGCAAATTTTAACAATGATGAAATATCAAATTTTAATCTCTAATGGAACCTAAACATCGTCTTGTGTTTCGTTTCGGCAAGACGATGCCTTGGTTTACATTAGATATAATATTATGGTTGCTATAATCGGCTGTTGACTGTGCAGTGTCCTTATTTTGAAATAAGGTCATTGTTCAGCCCAGCTTTGATTGGATAAAAATATCTTCACCAGTACAATACTAGTAATGCCTGGTAATTATATACATACATATATATGTGTTTAAAATATGTAAGGATTTTATATGTTGCAAATATTGTCAAAATGAGCTTACAGTCTTTGTAAAATGTTTTGTATATAAAGTATTCATGTTTTGCACGCTGTCCGCCATAATGCTTTCATTTCACATGTGTATTATGATTATTTGCTCATGGGTCAGAACTGACCTACTGCAAGTAGTATTAGATTAGTTTGTAAGGTTAGTGGCAGGATGGCCTCGACCTCCACTAACCTATGACGAGGTAAATAAAGTTCTTGTTCTTGTTCTTGTTCTTGTTCATCTCGTGAGCGAAAAGCGTTTGAAAGTAGTAGTTTGAAAGAGCAAGATAAGCTCTACACGTCCGAAACTTTCAGCATGTAGGGGCTTTCATAACATCCAGCGCACACATAACTCACACGACAACTGTAACTGCAGTTTAGTGCGACGTTTTTATACCCGACCTTTGGATGAGTATACAGGGCTGATATCTGTCATATCTACCAGCCACGTGAGACGCATTGTACTGGAATGAAACACGAGCTTGCACGTGAAGTTTAATTTGAGCGAGCCGTGATTTTTCAGACTCAAGACACAGTGAGAGCATTCAAAGTAACAAGGAACACAGAAATTATGTAAGTTTTTTTATGTTTATTTCACATTTTCCGCAGGATTTGTGGCATGTTTTATATTGACAGGAAAAGTAAAAAGCATATCAGCTAATAAGCAATAAACACGACTGAACAGTGGTGAGCCTGGTTTCGTGAGTGAGAGTCTGTGCTTCTCTGATCTTTTTCGTTTTGGAGAGTAGCTTCTAAATGTGGATCACACTGGGTGGAATACATATACCGGTTCTGTATTTGAAATAATAAAGCGGTGAAGAATATTTATTTACAAACGTGGCTTTCCAAACAAAGCTATAAGAATTAACAATCGTATAAAGGTGCCTGGACAAAGTTGTTATGGGTATACACTATACTTTAAGGATATAAGCAAAAACAATTAGCTTTAAGCCCACAAGGATGACGTTGTCTTACGCAAATTGTAAGACTTTTACTAAGTCCATGGATGTATCTGTTACAATATTATGAAGCTCTTTATATATTATCCTCTTATGCGTAACAATGCTTCATAACTTTAGTGGATTAAGTTATTAAGTAGATGTTTTATTATGCTGTTATGTTTGGAAATAATAAATCATTCAATGGAATGTCATGTATTCGGTAAGAGGACTTGCCTTGCAGCACTAACACACATACAGGTCGCAGCACACCAGAAGTGTTCGAAAGTTATATTCGGGTATCAAAAGACATTGAAAGATATCCATGTAAATCTGATTGTTTCCTTTCTCTGGGAGAAAACAACTGATTGGTCTGAGAATTTTGTTACCGATCACCTGATTGGCCCGATCTACCAAAGCACTACAAGGTCTGAGCTCCTTTTAAACACTTCTTTCATTCACTACAAAGTTGCATACATGTATATGCTATTAAAACACCAAGTTGACTCGGGTTTCATCTTTCGGGTAAGAAATTTATTCATTATTTTCACAAGCCGATAATGTTGCATATAGTAAAGAACGCCAAACTGATTCAGAGTTCTGGTGTCTGTGTTGGGATTCTAAATTTCTATGACTGTCTGTAGCACATTTACTGTTTCATTTGATTTAACCCCGTGAAATATTTATAATTATATAGTATAGATCGTCTTTGTGGCCATTTTAAAGGTTGTATTTTGGCTTCTTTCTGGTTAGAACCCCATATCTCGTTTCAGCTAATCAGAACAATGGAATTCATCCACACGTTCGCTGTTGCCGTCCTACTGCTCCCTGTAACTATGGCTACTGTGGATCTGGAATTCAGATGTAACCAAGGCAACTACGTCATAAAGAACCCGGATACAGCAAGATACACGGGTATTAATGGTTACTTTGAGAATGACACTGCATGTGAAAGTAACACTGAGGGCACCACGGCTGAAATATTGACAGTTTCGGACTGTGGAATGGTAATCACATTTTTAATTTCATATATTCTTCATATAATGCCTATAATTCTTTTCTGACCCCGCCCATTGAGGTCTAAAACAGATGGACTGTTTGTGCATCCAGGTAAATCTTAGCTTCTACGCTTCTGACTGAATATCCGATTACTGGTTAACCGCTCGGGTCTGAGCCTGCTCAGGAAAAGTGCTTCAAGCCAAACCATCCACACACCATATACATATCAGTCTGAGTGGCTTGGTTGGTTGGTTATATTTGCTCCATAACGAAGTGGGCTTATAAATTACCCCCAATCAGTGATATTTTACTAAGAATTTTCTCCTTAATGCTTCGTGTTTTTATGACTGTGTTACAGGAGAGAGTTCAAGTGGACCTCCTGGAGGGCGGGTCAGTCGGCGATACTGCTGTTATTTCATGTGCTGACGGAGTACGAAGCATGAGTGGATACAGTCTACCCATTTCATTTGTCATAAAATCAAACAGCAGTAAGTGTGCAAGCCAGTATCTTGTCTTCCTGGGTCAATATTGAGATTGTCGCGGCAAAGTCATTAAGCCCATGTCACACACTCACGAGTTGGACCTACGAGTTAAGCTCCACCCACTTTTTTGATGAACTCGTAGCAACTCGTAGAGAACTCGCCCTATGTCGGCGGTTGTCGTACACAAGTCTTCCCAACTCGTAGCAACTCGTAGCATGTCGTGGAGAGCCTACGAGAATTTTAAACGGTTTAAAATTCTCGTAGCAAGTCGTAGCAACTCGCCGTCTTAAAGTGAGAGGGGCATGGGCGGAGCATAACTCATACTGATCTCGTAGCTTATCGTACAGAACTCGTAGTAATGTCGTGGGATGTCGTTCGTTCTCGGCGTTTTGTCAAACATGGCGAGTTGCCTACGAGATACCTACGAGTTGCTACGACACTGAAGGCGACTTCTCACGAATTCCTACGACATCTCACGAGTTTACGACGACATGCCTACGAGTATCCGCGAGTTCCCAAGACTTTTATCGTAGAGATGTCGTGTAGAACTCGTAGGGCATTATAACTCGTGGCAACTCGCGCGACAAGCGGCGAGTTATGATTTGCGCTAACTCGTAGCTTCAACTTGTTAGTGTGTGACAGCTTTTAAACCTTTTCATCATAACTCGTAGCAACTCGCACGACAAGCGGCGACTTATAACTCGTACCAACTCGTAGCATGTCGGGGCTTCAACTCGTGAGTGTGTGATAGGCCCTTTAATTTGCGTTCATCTTTTTGTATTTCTTAAAGAAACTGGTATTTTTCTAGTTCAAGTGAAACCATTCATACGTATATGCTTTTTGTGGCTTATAGCCCCAGCCATCAGAAAAATGGTGATAGGTGGTCGGAACGTAGCACAAATTTCATTCATACCCTCTTGTAGATGAGCCCATTGGAAGCTTGAAAACCAATAGTTGGTCAATTTTAAGTCTTGCAAAAGTGTTGAAATTATGGGCTTTATACTGCTACACATGACATTCTATAATGTGATTCTCGAAAATGAGGGTGTACATACAAAATTAGTCATATCTCTGCTGTTACTTATCCTACATCACTGAACCTTGTCTCATTTTAAAGGTTAGACATAGTCCTCTTATCCTATGATAAGTAATGCAAGTCATCTAATCTGTATATTCGTGAATTTTAATGAAAACATTAAAATGACAGATAAACATTAAAAATCCATAAATAAACTAATTTGAGGCCCAAACTATCTCTGTGACACTTTGTTATTGAGCCAGTAATATCATATGACAAGTGTATTGATGTCAAGGGCCTAAATAAAAATTATTTCCTTTGGATATTCATGAATTTTAATGAAAATGTCTTAAATCAAGGAAAAACAAGGGAAAAACTATAGCCATTGCAAGGTTTTGGATAGGTTATAAGATCTATCTTGCATCCCTGGGACCATACTATAATTGGTCTGATAGTGATGCATGGACCTAGCAATTTAACATTGATACCTAATATTCAAATCATTGAATATGCTTATTCATGAAAATTAAAAAAATACCCCACAAGAAATCGGAAACAAATCATGGATAAAAGGGGGTGTATGTACAAAATCACTTGTTCCAGAGCTGTTAATAAACCCAGGATACTGAAAAAGGTATCAAATTACTGCTATGGGAATGTACTGTGATCCTAAGGTATGATAAAGGAATAATCTGCTCTTCAATTTCATGAATTTTAATGAAATTTTAAAAATTGGAGAGAAAAAGAGGAAATATTAAACGGGTAAACCTACAAAATAACTTGTATCTAGGCAATCAAAAGCCCTAAGGTGCTGAAACTGGCATTAAACTGTTGCTAGAGCAATATTATACCATCGTGTACTACAATATATAAGTCATTTGATTTTTAGTTTTAAGAATATTAGCAAAACCTTCAGAATTTAGAGAAAAATATACGGAAAATAAGGAGGTATACATAGAAAGACGCATATATCTTGGCTACTGATAGACTTAGATAGCTTTAATTGGCTGCTAGGACTATGTTATATAACCGTGCTACCTCATATATAAATAATAAGCTATTTTTGTTGTATGGCTGTCAATGAGATCTTTATAAATAAGACAAAAAGCAACGAAAAGTGAAGGGGTACACAAACAAAATCGTGTATATCTTGACTGCCAAGAGCTGTAGAGAACTTAAAATGGCAGCAATTTATTGGTAGGACACTGTTTTATTGCCATGTGTTTAGATATATAAAGCATGCTTGCTGGCAATCAAGATTTAATAAATTTTGTTGGAGCACAATCTTAAATTTTCTGTCATTTCCACAATTTTTCAAAATTTTGTGTAGCTTTTAGAAAATGCAGTAACATATGCTTAAGCTATCAGACCATATGGCAATAGTGCATTATCCCAGCATTCTATTGGTACCATTTTCAATTATCTAAGCATATTGGCAGCTGAGATACAAGCGATTTTGTTGGTGTACCCCCTCGTTTTTCATTGATTTTTCTCTTATTCATAAAGAACCTATTAATATCCATACAACAAAAATAGCTGATTATTTATTTATCAGATTACATGGTTATAGAACATTGTCCTAGAAATCATTTGACACAAATTATAGCTCTCTAGGTCTATCAGTAGCCAAGATACATGTGATTTTCTTTGTATACCGCCCTAACTTTTCCGTAATTTCCCTCTAAATTCGAAAGGTTTTGTTAATATTCATAAAGCAAAAAATCAAATGACTCGTATATTGTAATACAGGACGGCATAGTTTTGCCCTAGCAACCATTTGATGCCATTTTCAGCATGTTAGGGATTTTGGTTTCCGATATACAAGGCATTTTGTATGTTTACCAGTTTCATTTTTCCTTTTTTTCATTCCTGTTTCTAGAGTTTTCATTATAATTCATGAAATTGGAAATCAGATCATTGTTATGTCATACTTAAAGGACAAAGTATATTGCCATAGCATTCAGTTGATACTTTTTTCAGCATCCTGAGTTTGTTACCAGCTCTGGTACAAGTGATTTTGTATGTCTATCACTATTTTTTTTTTACACATTTCTTATGTATTTTATTAATTTTCATGAATAAGCAAACGCAACCATTTGAATAATAGGTATTAAGGTAAAATTGCTTGGTCAATGCATCACTATCAGACCAATTATAGTATTCTAGAGCATGCTATTGTTGGAATATGTATATTTTAAGTACCCTATTCATTAGAATCACACTAGGGTTATGAGTGGAAACTATGTAATTTTACATCATGTAAATGCGTTCATTGTTGAGGACAATATTTTATGGCATTTAGGTGATACCTCTGACTACACTGGCAGCCATGAGAATTGGTCCCAGTGATGCAAGATAGATCTTATAACCCATCCAAAACCTTGCAATGGCTACAGTTTTTTCCCTTGTTTTCCTCGATTTTTTACTTTTTCATTAATATTCATGAATATGCAAATGAGATCATTTTTATATAGGCCCATGACATCAATACATTTGTCATATGATATTACTGGCTCAATAACAAAGTGTCACATTGATAGTTTGGTCCTGAAATTAGTATATTAATGGTTTCTCAATGTTTCTTCTGTCATTTTAATGTTTTCATTAAAATTCATGAATATGTAAATTAGATAACTTGCATTACTTACCATAGGTTGAAAGCGCTATGTCTTAAGCTTTAAAATGAGACCACGTTTAATGGTATAGGATGAGTAACAGCGGGAATATGACCAATCTTGTATGTACACCCCCATGTGCGAGAATCATGTTAATGGTTGTCATGGAAACCATGCATTTTTCATAGAACAAAAGAGTTTATGTTTAAAAACAAAGATGATTTGCATTTCTGGGGTCCCAATGAATTATTTGGCACCCTTGAAATTCTCCTGGGAGGGGATCTGCAAGGTAGACCAAATTAGCCCCCGGGATACCCAGAAATAAATGTCCTTAATGTCGCGGATCAAACAAGCTAGGGTACTTCATTTTCACCTGGAATAAAAGTACTTTTGCAAGACCGAAAAAAATTAAAACATTGGTTGTCATACTTCCTAAAGACAGCACTAAACAACAATACCAAGGAAATTTGTGCTAAACAGGTGGCCACCAAAAGTGATTTTTTGATGGCTTTTCTCAGTCTGGGGCTTTAGCTATTAGCTGGACGGTTATATTTCAAACCCTTGTTGAATGTCATGACATTCTCATTTTTGCGTAAAAGTCCCATAAAACGGAGGCAACGTCTAGACATGACCTTAGCTTTTGAGTGGCACGTAAAACATAATTTCAAATAAAGAAATGTGTCTGCCAAAGTACAACTTCTGCCTAGTTAAAAAAGATAATGGAATTTTGAATTTAATTGTTTTAGAAAATGATTAACCCATATTTGACGAATGGATTTTCCCATCATAATCATTTGGGTGAGTCCACTTTCATTTCTAGGGGTGTTAGGAGTGATTTTTATTCAATTTTTCGATGAAAATTCTCTAAGCAAACAGAATAGTCCCATCTGGGGCTATACTGTTTGCCTATGTCCCATAAAAGGGAAGCCAGGCTAAATGAGTTAATCGCTGAGAATATCAATGATTCATTATTTCAGTGTTAAGATCTGGTTCTGCCCACTACAGCTGTCATGTGTCGGGGATTATACTAGTCAGGAACCCGCGGCCTGCGCTATATATCAACTCTATGGCCTACACAATGAGTCAACAGCCATGCGCTACCAAACACAACCTTGACAATAAATTGATTGAAATTTATAACTGTGATATGGTAAGCTGGGGCTTTAGGACTCGGACTCGGGCTCTATCTCTCTCTCTCTCTCTCTCTCTCTCTCTGTGCGTGCGGGCATGTGCGCGCGCGTGTGCGTGCGTGCGTGCGCGCGCGCGCGTGTGTGTGTGTGTGTGTGTGTGTGTGTGTGTGTGTGTGTGTGTGTGTGTGTGTGTGTGTGTGTGTGTGTGTGTTCAGAGAACTAAGTACCTTAGAATTAAACACATTCACCCGTTCATGACGAATGGACTTTTCCATGGAGAAATTAAATACATGAAATGACTACAGCCCCTTTCACTCGAGATGCCGTTTGAGCATTTGCATCACACAAGAAGACCATGTGTTCTGAAGATCTGAGTTTCTTTTCCTGTTGTCCACAAAGACATCTGGATTGATAGATCTTGTGATATGAGTGACAGTTTCAAACTAAATGACCTTTAAAACGGCAAACTCAAGTGAAATTATTATCTTACTTTGTAGAATTTTGGCCATGTAGATACCGCGATAGCTAACTGCTAAAATTGATAAAGTTCTGCTTTTGTCCCTATCCTTTTTTCAAATGTGTGTTCTTATGCACCAGTCATTTGCATCCCCGGCTCCCTCGGGGCCG
Source organism: Rugalucina vietnamica (assembly GCA_964017185.1). Taxonomy (NCBI): domain Eukaryota; kingdom Metazoa; phylum Mollusca; class Bivalvia; order Lucinida; family Lucinidae; genus Rugalucina; species Rugalucina vietnamica. The sequence goes on from OZ024875.1 coordinate 41,664,837, forward strand.
GGGAATAGCGGGGCTTTTAACTTTTCAATTTTCAAAGCCCGGCTAAAAACCCGGCACTGCCGGGCAAGATTTGTGGTAAAACCCCTGCTAAAAGCCCCGGCTCCCCGGGGGCTGACAATAACGTGGAACAACAGCTGGGAGTTGTTCTGATGAAACTGAAACTCAAATACTGAGACTCAATTTTTGTATGTGAATGTTTAGGAGCATTTGGAAATTAAATAAGTACAGTGGTGTTATGGCTAAAAACCCATTTTTGCACAGTTCGCGCTGATCACTTGTGATTTTTCGCGGCGAAACCACCGCGAAATTTCACCGGCCAAGGGAAAATTTAAACGTTTAATCGGTTAATTTTTTCGCCGCGAAAATACGTTTTTCGCGGTGAAATTCCGCCGTGTTTCGCGGCGAAATTCGTTTTTAACGCTTACAACAGGTAAAGTTAAATTTCCTATTTCGCCGCGAAACACGGCGAAATACCTGTAAATGTTAACAAAAATTTATTTATTTTTAATTTAATGACCACACTATGATTTATCTGTTCCTAGTATAAATCGTGATTCACGTGCACATTAATAGCATGTACATTTATGCATGTATAGAAATGAAAAACGTGCATAATGCGACTTTCCCATTGGTATTACATGATACGATAGCGAAATCACGGATAGACGAAAATATTTATAACGTAATGAGCCAGCTCGTTGAATCTAACTTTATTTGTTTGTTTTAATGGATGTTTTACGCCCCAATCAACAGCAATGGTCATGTTGGGACGCTGCCTCCATTTTATGGGACGTCGTGATATCCAACAAGTGTTGAAATATAACCATCCATCTAAGCCAATACTGCTTATATGTTTGAATGGTTTGACTTGAAACCATTTTCCTAGGCCGGCACAGACGTTAGCGGTAAACCAGATCAGATGATCAGTCAGTAGCGTATAAGCCTTGCCTTTAGGCACAAACAATCCCATATGTTTCTTTAGGTCCCAATGGGCAGGGGCCATCTAATTTTGTGCCTTGTTTTGTAGCACAAACATTGTCTAAAGCGTATTGCTCAATTAACAGTAAGATTCCTTGATTTCTTGTTTAACTCGATTTCGTGTGAACTACGATAACTTAATTTGAGATCAACCATGTAAAAACGATAAAACAAAAAGAGACATATTCAAATTTGACATTTGGGCTTGCTGGTTACCACTCTGATCACCCTCTATGAATACCAGCATCATATTACCACGGTGCGTACTCGTGGCCCTTACTGTATATATGTGTTCCGAAACTGAAAACATCATATGACCCATTGCTTACACAAAACAAGTGTACGAGTAAGAACTACAATACTTTGTTTTATATGTCCTCCTTTTTTCTAGTGTATTGTGCGTTGTATACAATGAGATTTTGACATTCGACATGCATGTACGTGTTCCAAGCCATCCGTACATGTGTATTTTAGAAGGCACACAACACGCGGTTTAATTCAAAACGGTTAGCAAAATAACCTCGACAATTATTGACAATTTCGACACAGTTTTGTACATGTACGTTGCTGTACTGCTCGTGTTCGAACGAATATCGTATCGACCCGGTGAAGGTCGTATGCGACCAAATGGCTTTTCGACTAAATTGATTTCAACGAAACGGCGTCCACTTGACTTAATCGGAAAATTCACTGATGCTTTTAGCAGTGTCTTTACCACAGGCGATTAAATGTCGAAAGAAGAGTTGAAGCCGATTGCTTCATCATGTTGAATCTAAAGACTTTTATACATCTGTGAGTTGGGATCGCGGTAGCATAGTTATAGTGCATCAGACTCCGAATCGAGAGGTCATGAGTTCGATTCGCACTGGCGACACCGTGTTATGTCCTTGAGTTAGGCACATTAACTACACACAGTACTACTTAATACCTAGGAATCGGTAGCTCCGTCCAGACATGACTGAAAACTTGGTGACTGGGACGTTCTGCCTCAATACAAACAAACAAATCTGTGGGCAATTATCCCATGAAAATTGTTACGCCGCTATAAGCTTTTGTTCCGTTAATTAAACTAGATAATAGGATCTAATATTATCGCGTAAGTCTGATTAATCTGAAAAAGAAGCATGGAAATAACACGTAACTTAAACGATTATCATACAAATAAAAGAAAACAAATATTTATATGACTTGAAAAGAAATAAATGCATACAAATTAAAATGAAATTTAAACAATTAAACGTTTGTGACTGTCGGGACTAAAACGATAAGTATACACAATTGAAACGAAAACAAAATATTGATACGACTTGAAATGATATAAAAGCATCCAAATTAAAATTAAATTTAAACAAAAAAAAAATGTGTGTGTGTCATCTTTTTCGCCGCGAAACACCGCGAAACTCCGGTCAATTGATTTTATGCGTAGTAACAGGTATACTTTTTCGCCGTGTTCCGAATTTCGCGGCGGAATTTCGCGGCGAAATTCCGCGCTGACATTTATTTTTCACACAATTTCGCTGCGAAATTTTACAATTAGCCGTTAACAAATTAGCCGTTAAAACGGCTAATTTGGGTTTTTATCCATAACACCACTGTACCATAAAGGTAATTAAATGTTAAAAATATCATTAAAATCTAATTTTAATTAACGTGACAGTGTATTGGCGGGAAATCAGAACCTCGGCAAATCCCCGGCACTGCCGGGACACATCAGAGGTTAAAGCCTGGCACTTTAGCTCCGCTAAGTCCACGCTATCCCCGGCCCCGGGGATACAAATGACTGGTGCATTAATATGCATTGTATATGTTGTGCAAAGAATTTTGAAATAAAAATGTGCTTTAACCAAACAATAGGTGGCATCATTACCTAAAGGTAAATACTGAATAGATTTTAGGAACACATGGCACCTTGGACACTGTTTCAGTTCTAAAATAGAATAAAAGTTACCTGATTTACACACAAAATTGATTGACCTAAATGCTCAAACGGCAAACTCGAGTGAACAAACTTGATTGTCCTGAATGCTCAAACGGCAAACTCGAGTGAAAGGGGCTGTAAGAGGGCATGCCTTCACTATATTAAATTTCATTTTGTATTTTGTTTCTCATATGTTAATATCATTTGTCTATATCGTACGATATATTTTCTTTGATGCTATAATATTGCTTTGTTTGAGGGCCCCATGGAAGATTGGTGAAAGCCAAATGGGCAACCATTTTTAAATAAAGAAATTACTTACATACTTTACTTGTAAGACTCTCATTTGTGCCAGTTACATTATCGCCCTATAATAATAATAATAATAATAATAATAATAATAATAATAATAATAATAATATTAATAATAATAATAGTAATAATTATAACAATAATAATAATAATAATAATAATAATAATAATAATAATAATAATAATTATTATTATTATTATTATTATTATTATTATTATTAATTCTTCTTCTTCTTCTTCTTCTTGTTATTATTATTATTATTATTATTATTCCAGTCCAGTGGTGTTGTGTTGATGACCACTGCTAGATCCACCAGTAGCATGAGCTTCAGGATAGATAGGAAATCCAACATGTTTATGTTGCAATGCGAGATGCCACCGACACTCAATCGTAAGTGATTTCCTTGATCATGAACCTGTGCATGAGAAAACCAACACTTTGGGTTTCCGACCAGGTCCGACACAAACCAGGCTGTACAGTCACAGCATAAAGCTAGAATGTTGAAACTTTGGATATAAATTAGAAGAGGGATATTACTATCCGTGAGGCGAAAACAAAGGCGCTGATCAGCTGTGCAGTTACTGCACAGTTGATCTGCGTCTTTGTTTTCGCATATGCAAATTGTTGGCTTTCTCATGCTTGCAAAGGCTCAGTACCCATTTTCATTCTGAATTTTCGTTTGAATGAAGCATATTATATACACCCTATTTAGAAGCCGCTGTGCTTCATGCATGCCATGCACGTTTTCATTTTTCCCATCGGTGTTTGTGATACCTCTCCACACGGAAGAGGAGCGAAGTCACGAAGTGAAACGGAATGCGGGTTGGCTAATTGATCTAGTGTTCATTTACCAGATGTTGGTTTAAGAAAAACCGCATTTCACATTTGCAAACGTGACAATGAGAACAAGAAAAACTATAATATGTGTTACATGTTATATTAGGCGTTATTTCTATTCTAGTTAATGCTTTAAGAAATGTGTCATTTCTAGAAAGATCGATTTCAATAATTTTGGGGTTTTCAGCTTGCAGGTATATTTCACTCTTTTGTATGGAAGAGTTGGAAAGATTTCATTCCATCTTTGAAGAACTCATATGAAATTTTCTAAGATACAATATTCCGCTTTTGTGTAGATCGGCAGTAAAGCTATTGTGAAATGATATTTGTGAAATGTTAAGTTTGCGACTCAACAGTGCTTTTATATCTTAGTTCATATGTCATAATTAGTTTAATTACACGGGATTAAATTAAATGGTATAAATGTGCTATGCCCAGATATTTGTAAGAGTTATTTATATACAATTACTGGACTCGGACGACAATACAGGTGGTACAGTATGATTAACCCCCGTGAAATGTCACTCCCCGGTTTTTGATTAAATACTTTGAATAACTTTTTTCAGCGATCGACTTTGTTACAACTGACAACGTTTTGGAGTATGCCTGCTATGTTGACGGGACGGTGGTGGCGAAAAATCCCCGAACAGACCTGTTTAAATACAGCTACGCCGAACAGATTAGCGGACAAGGGCTTCCAACACTGTTCGTGAAGAACAGTAAAGAAATAATTATCGGCAACGTCGACGTTGTAAGTATCGACTAGATCTATAAAAATACGTCGTTTAGCACTCGGGTCGATTTCATATTGAGCGTCAATGGAAAACAGAAATCGATATTTCGGGACGGCCAATTATCGAGAAAACATTACACAAGTTTTATCTTCTCATCAACTCACACTAGTTGAGAATGCGTCAGACCCGGGAATCATGCGACCATCTACTTGTCAGTACATGTACTGTAATCTCTGACACGTGGCCTTACAAAAACCGACATTATATCTAGACATGATAGGGTGAAATTATCATCAGGAAAGCAAAACATGTCCGTGAAATATATAAACACTTAACCCCAACTTTTATATAGAAAAACTTGGTTTTGCAGGGACATACCGATTTTTCTTATTTTTGATCCAAAGGTATTCGTTAGAAACGTCTCGGCGAGGCAGTACTGTCGTGTACCCACAATCAATATTTTGTGCAAAATTATTAAACTCATCAAAACTTTTCCAATGAAATTTTCAATTTTTGCTTTTGAAAAAATTCTATATTATATTGCATGAGCAAGTTTTTGTAATGTCACGATTAATACAGACCTCATTGCTATTAATCTTTTTTTCAGTCGGGCCATTTGTACCTGGTATTGAGCCGTGACCCAATAGGGGCTGGCTTCATTCTTCGGCCGAGAAACGTCTTCTTTATCCAGTGTAACGGCCTGTGAAAGACTGGCCAAACGGGTGAAATTTGGGTAGATTTGAACGTCACGCAGAAGGGCTGAAAAGTTTATTATCTGAACACAACTCGTGTTGTATACTAGACTGTGATTTGTTTGGAACAGCTAGATAATGTTACATGTAGCTGCTAGCAGACAGTCTTAACAGTTAATATTAGTAGATTAACTTTCGAGAAAGAATTGACGGAAGCAATGCTACGCTATGATGCAAACTGCTGGATCGCAACAGCAACTTTCAAGATGCTCACAATAATCGATTATTTACATCGATTATTAATTCATGTCAGCTGTGTATCGTCTGACTCGCTGGAAGATTCGATAGTTCATATGCAGTGCCAAACGATTATCTTCTATGTCTGGATGGCTTAAAGTGTTTTATAGTTTTTTACGCCTCTCTAGCAGATATATTTTACGAATTTTAAGAGTTTTAGAAAAATATTTAATACTTTAACTTATAAATTGTATTTATTTTAAAACAATTTACTAGTATGTGCTTCTTTCATAGAAATGATTTTTATTGTAACCATGTGATGTATTTTAGATAGTTTTAATAATTATGTATTAAAATGCTTATCTTAAAAATGTATGGTTTGTCATTTCTTAAATCTAACCCTAAATGTGTTGCAACGACTAGAAGTCAACTCTTGAGAGAACGAAATCCTGCCTCAGAATCAAAACGTATGGTTGACTTCATGTTTTATGTCCCACTCAACAGCTACAACAAAGAATGGAAACTTATTACATGTACAAAGTAATAAAGTGGTTTACAAAGATAGCTGCCATTTTCTATAACCACAGAACAATATAAAGAGAAATCAACATCATCGATATAACCGGACCAGTTAGCTTGATCGGTAGCTTGTCCGAAATGGACCTATGATCGATGTCCACGCCAGGAACATTCATTTCTTTCATGAAGATTTGGTGATAAAAATAATTCTACGGCCATTCGTCCAGACGTGCTGACTCAAGAAGAGCATTTGTCAGTGATGAAAGAAATGTGCAGTAAAACACTGATAGAAAAACAAACAAACAAAAACAACTCAACTTCGATGTCGACCATATATAAGAATATATATACTGACTGACAAAAGAAACGCTACACCCTAAAAATTGTGATTTTTTGTAAAACGCAGAAAAAATGCCGTGTTTTCTCTTGCTCCCGTAAAACCCCACTTTATTGAGATGGTCAACACAGATAATGTATGCCCCAACCAAGGAATGCTAAAGGCGCTTTCACGAAAACATGTTTTTTGTGATTTAATTGGCACGATATCGACAAACTGCAAATTTTGCAACACCTATGCAGTCTACACATTATCAGTGTTCAGAAAAACACCCTACATTTTACTTTTTGAATTTCGCTGAAAGTCACGTTTCAACAACGTCAGCAGTTAGCGAGCTATCGGTGTGCTTGGTGGTGGTCTTTCCCTAGGTTGTGAAAGCATACACTTCGGTATACACCAAACCACAACAAATCAACTTGCAAGCATGTTTGCAACAGCACTGACCAAAAACGAACAACAAAGATCCCACAGGCCATGAGTTACGTCACAAGTGCATGATCACTACATTTGATTACGTCATTTACGCATTAGCTTTGCAAATGCTGTAACGATTGCTGCAGATCGTCCCTGATGTCGTTGGATTAGTTCGAGAAAAGTTTTACGTCGACTAACAGCAGTTGGTTCACGTCCACGTAGGCCAAATCGTGCTCCTTTTATGACGCAACGTCACTTACGTCAACGCATACAATATGGACTTTCTCAGGCGAAACAACATTAATGTTACTTTCAGGTGTAACCATAACAACACCTGTCGCCAAATCTTCACAGATAGAGCTCTTATGGGGTCTTTGGATAGAAGGGTCCGTAAACGTCAACAGAGACCACAGACTCTGAATGACCAGAGAAATGCCTTAACGCAATATTCGTAGCGCACTTGCGTATTCCACATGCGTCAATTAACCGTCTAAAACCCCTGAATGTATCGTTGAAGTGTGTTGGTGATTGATAAAAGGGTGTTTTGCCACTATTTGGATTATTGTGAAATTCGCTTTACGGGTAGCTTGACGTCAGACGCCATTGTACAAAATCTTAAGGTGATATCAACTTCAAATTCATGTTGTGAATTGCAAGATTGTCTTTTGTCATTTTAATTTAATTTGTTTTGAAATAAATAAGATAGATTACACAAATTTCTTAAAGTAACACATGTAGCGTTTCTTTTGTCCGTCAGTATATATAACAGAACCACAACCGTATCACACTGGAACGCCTTGAGCAGCATTGCGAGTGTAACCAGGCTGAAAGTGTCTTATTTCTGCATAAAAAAGGATTCAATGTTAGATTGCAATTCAATTCTTTATTCCGTAAGTCATACCACTTATAGGAGAATACATCATATATACATGTGCGATAAATACATATAAATACAAATATACTGAGTTCCACAGCCAATGCAACTCGTCATTAAAATTTGAATAACGTTTTGTGGTTTTAGTCGTTCATCCGAAATTCCGAATATATACAGTCAAGCCATTTTCAAAGGCGACCGTCAGACATTTTTCGTTCGTCTACAGTTGCATAAAAAGTGACGAAGGGGTCATTTTAAAATATGGAAATCGCTGATTTTGATGATGTTCTTGCTAAACTGTGCAAACCACCTAAATCTAGCATTTGTAGCTTTCTATTTACGGCAGTGCGGCTAGATGTTGTTATTACTAGGACAGATCATTGGAATTTCTAAATATACTATACTAGCATTTCAATTTGTAAAGAAAAATGAATCTGAAATTCATGATCACAAAAAACGTACTACATACATTGTACAAGGTACTCTTAAATGATTTTTTTTTATAATTTTTAGCTTTACTTGTATTTATCCCATAATAGAAAGTATATTCCTCAAATTGTTCTGTTCATTAAAATATAACTGTATGTCTGGTTTTTAGCATATACAACATATAGTTAAACTGATAAAATTATCATTTGTGACAAATTAGAAAATAAAACTAGAGATTTTAGAGCAGAAATGCAACTAGATGACCTTTGACCTCTCCGTGACCTTAATTCGAAGTTTCAGACGCGGCATCTGCCCTGGGGCACTTTGTCTTACCCCAAAGAACATTTCTTGCGAGGACGATGAGCATTAACAAAAATGCCATCAAAACCTTTTTCTAGAGGACCTAGAATTACAGAAGGTAGTGTATTTGGCCATTTTCTCAGCTATCAGATGGGTGAACGGTGTGGTATCCTGCGATAGCATTGCTTTCTCTCCAGGTATCGTTGGCTTGCTGTATTCGATAAGCGTGTCTCATCCATGCACAAGCCATCCTCTTATTTCTTCACAGGCTTTTTCATTCAACTTGAATTCCAATGTAAAGCAGTCCGCCATTTCGCTGAAGTCCGATTTATCCATATATCCAGTTTTGTTTTTATTGGTTAGTCTATAACACGTGCGCGCTTTTCCTTCGATAAACGGAGACAATCGAATGGAGAAACCTAGGAACAAACTCATGACCTTTGGTTCTTGAGGAAAGAAGCTTATCATCAGGAAAACATGTCATTGAAATGTGTACCCCCTCAAACTTTCTTACTTTTGCTCCAAAACATAGATTGTGGGTACTCGTTAGAACCGCCTCGGCGAGGCGGTTCTAACGTGTACTCACAATCTATGTTTTGAGCAAAAAAAAAAAAAAAAAAAAAAAAAAAAAAAAAAAAAAAAAAAAATAAGAAAAATAGCAAAATTTTCTACTGAAATTTTTTTATTTTTTACAACTTTAAAAATCTCTGTATATTGAATGGGCATGTTTTCTTATTGTATAACCCCTTGACATTGTAAAATGTCAATATGAACGATTAATCAGAAAGTCTGTGAAATGCTCACAACACAGTGGCAGTATAACTGTATTTAGACAAACTTGTTTCGAGTGAATTCGTTATTATATATGGCATCGTGAATAATAACAACCAGCATCGCTTGGTTTAAACTTTTATTTTTTGTACAAACGGCGTATAACAAACAACAATACAATATTGACATACATGGATCTACAAATGGGATTCAGAAAAAAGTCTAGGACTTATTTTAATCTGTCTCCCAAGCATCGCTTACACATTGCATCATATATAACGCATAAAATAATATGAGCATCATCATGAGAAAACCAATGATTTGGATAGGCGAAAACAAAGACGCAGATAAGCTTCGCGGTAACCGAGAAACGACAAATTTGGATACTCACTAAATAAGGAAATTCTTGAAGATTGTGGTATCTAATAAATGAACAACGATATATAAATATCACAGTCGTCAATATTTTTAGTTTGGGGGTACCTAGTAAACGCTTCCATCCCTATACGCTTCCATACAAAACTCACAAGATATATTTAAAAGTAAAATGAACAAGTTACAAAACCATTTGTTATGTTTTCAGAAGACACAATTAAATATGTTAAAACTTAATCTTAACTCATATAAATAAGCCTGGCGTCCCATTTATTGAACATAGGCAAAAATCTAGGCCCAGATATGACGCCGCAGATCTTGGGCTTATCTGAGCCGCGACGCGAGAAAACCGGTCTTCGGGGTTTCCGACCAGGTCTAACACAGACTGGCAGATAGTTAGAAGCTTGAAAATTCAGATTTAGAAAGAAGAGGGATTGTGCTATCAGAGTAGCGAAAACAAAGGCGCTGATCAGCTTCGGAGTTACCGCGAAGCTGATCTGTGCCTTTGTTTTCGCATAGACAAAAATCCGATTTTCTCATGACGCGGCTCATCTGTTTGCTCAAAGGAATTTCATCAAAAATCAAATCAAAGTCTAAAATTACTCCTGACGCCCCTAAAAATTGAAGTAGCCTCACCCAAATGATAATGATGGGCATGTTCATTCGTCACACATGGGTTAATGGAACTTCCATTTAATATTAGAGCCGCCTCGTGGGAAAACCAACAATGTGGTTTCCGAACAGGCCCGACACAAATCAGGCTGTACAGTCATAGAAAACAGCTAGAAGCATGATATTTCGTATTTAGGAAGAAGAGGAATTGTACTATCCGAGTAGCGAAAACAAAGGCGCTGATCAGCTTCGCGGTTACCGCGAAGCTGATCTGCGTCTTTGTTTTCGCCTATGCAGATTGTTGGTTTTCCCATGAGGCGGCTCAAATTTAATATTATATCAATGTCACAATTTCAGTTCCTTTTATTTTTTGAATCTTCAATATTCCGAATGATCGCCCTCAAAATATTTCCAAAATCTGTAACGTCCTTGATGAAATCAATTTCTTCATCACCAAAGCTTGGGGAGGACAGAAGACCAACGCCTTTTATATTCTGAAATAAAAAAAAAAGATCCGAATAATCTTCTGACAAAATAACGTTCGGCATGGATATTAAAAATAAAAAAGTTATTCAGATGACAGTGGTATTTATTAATGTTTTAATGTTTATTCGCAAAAAATGCGGTAAATTTGCTATTGCCAGACGTCTGTCAATAGCACAATTACCGAATATTTGCTATTGACAGACGTCTGTCAATAGACACTCCGAAAAAAAAAAAAAAAAAAAAAAACAGACGTGATAGATAAAATATTGAGAAGTACGACTAGGAAAGACTGGGAAACCCAAGGCAGAAATACCACGTTTTCCCAGCAGGCACATGACGTCAGATTGACGTCAGATCGACGTCGATGCGACGTCATGACGTCGATTCGACGTTGATATGACGTCATTATTACGTCATGTGCCCGCTGGGTTGTCGGCCAGTTTACCAATAGCCACGGCTGGAAACTTTTAGTAGTATGAAACCATCCAGTTAATACATTTTCTGTCGCGCACAAGTACTAACAAATAGCGTTGATGTATCCCCTATTGGTCGGTTATTATAATAAACAAAACAACAGCGTCTGAAACTTAATAATAACACCCTGTGTTGACTTGAAAAACAAAGATAGAATGCAGAAGAAATCCAGCATCATCGACATGCAAATTAATAATTTAAAATGAGCCGCTGCATCAGAAAACCAACAATATGCATATGCGAAAACAAAGGCGCAGATCAGCTTCGCAGTAACTGCGAAGCTGATCAGCGCCTTTGTTTTCGCCACACGGATAGTACAGTTTACTCGACAATGGCGAATCACTAAGAGGTCAAATGCTATTATTTTAAACACGACCATGGGAATGTTGTTCTATTTGGTACTAAGAACATCTAACATATCTCAGCTGTACAGGACAATAATAATTTTAATTCATTCAATTTCTTAATGGGGGATAACTCCGTTGACATGATACCTCCTGCATTAGACAATGGCGAACCAAACTCGACAATGGCGAATCAAATAGCCTAAAGCCCAAAAGAAACCAATTAAGAAGGGTAGTTTTGCACAACTATGGTGCCGTCATCATGCGAAACTAAATGGTGTTCGATAATATTGTGTTTGTTTGCTTTTGTGCTTTATGTTAACTGTCAACAGCAAATGCCATATCGGAAAGGTCAATTATACCGATTTAAGCATGTCTTATTGCTTGAACGAATCAATGTAAGCCTAAAAGCAAGATGGTTAAACCACTACTTGCACCAATATCAGTTACACCTTTGATCGAACCAAATGGTTCCAGGGCAAGCGTTTCAAAGGAAGATTACCATTACTTTGTGCACATTCTTTTCACTACAAATTATGATTCGCTATTGTCGAATTTACATGTACATCTTTCCCCGCTTATATCTACCTTCAATGTCAAACCTTTTATCAAAAACAGGCATATTGCATAAATAGGGATATTAGGCAATACAATTATGCAAAAGTGGTCATAATCAAATGCTTATAACGAGGTTTATAACACATTTTATCTGAACGTTCCTTTTTGTATAACAATAAACTAGGCATCTTAGTTAAGGGATCAAGCGTTTCAGCAACCCTGATTTTATTGCACGGTGGAATTTTGACTCCATTCTTTTACCAAACCTCAAGGCATAGATGAAAGTAAATGACTGAGTTATATAATAAATAATATTTTGTCTAACTTTCAAGAAATTCTGCGATATCTTTACGAGTGATTCGCCATTGTCGATGATTCTCTATTGTCGAGTTCACTGTACAATTCCTCGTCTTCTTAAATCCGAAATTTCAAGCTTCTGGCCTGCTTCTGTGACTGTACAGGCGGGTTTGTGTCAGACCTTGTTGGAGACCCAAATTGTTAGTTTTCTCAAATGCTCAAATGTTTTACACTAACCCCTCTCTTCTCCGATACCAGGATCTGCCTAAGAGTTATCTTCCCATGAACAAGTTGCGTACGATGCAGTGTAGCTATAGCCCTAACGACCTGAACAGCAACACGAAGGCCTTCTGTTGACTTCAATGCTCTTTGTTGTAAAACATCTTCTAGCGTCGTCTTCCGTAGCTGATGATGTTGTCCCAGGAAAAGCATCTTAGAGTGAAATATCTGTTTTATTCCCGATTGGGCTTTATCATCTATTTAATTGATAGAAGTGCAGCCAGAGTGAAATGTTTATACCAACAACAGCATAACGCACCTATTTGTTGGACTAAGCAGCATACGTAGGCTGAGCAAAAAGTTCGTGGACTTTGTCAATAAACTCCAAAGGACTGATGCGATTTCTCTAAAATTACCATATGTTTGCAGTCAATTTAATTCGAACAAACATGGAAAGTTTCAGACAAATCGCTTGGTAAACGTCGTTGCTATGACAATTTGTTTGATGCGTGTTAGCGCTACCTGGAGCACGCCAAGACGTTAACGTCATTTGACACCGGAATTTCGGTATACAACGTTTGCCGAGTCAAAAGATCCTTTAAAACATTATTTCTCATTCGACTTCAAGCAAACTTTCATATCTTTATTCCCCATCCTTGAAGGATTACAGTCGAAAGTTTAAGGCAAATCGATAGAAAATTTTAGTTTTTATAACAATTTCTGCGACAGACGTTAGGATTATCCGGGGCATGCCTTGCCGTTTACATTGTTTGACGTAGATGTTTTGCGTACTTGTTGTTTGTAACAGCTATTTCTTTGTGACAAAAACTTTACACACCATTGAACAATGTTGAATGTTTCAGTTCTGATGTGTCTCCAGCTGTTTGTTACAAATTAAACGTTTTTGTAGGTTTTATTCGGAAGAATTGCACAGATTTTTATCGATGTGGAGTTTCCGACATTTATCAGTAACGTCATTTTTAAGACTTGTCTTCCAAAACGTGTGTGTAGCGTTGTCTTTTGAATGCAAGGACTGAAATTTTACATTTCAAGCCGAATTATATCATTATCAATATTTTCATAATTTTAGGAGATTTGGATAGGGCATTTTTTCATATATTTTTATATTTATAAACATGTAAACAGGGATTTTACGGCGTGCTCCGGGGTAGCAAAACCCACGTGCTTGTCGATGTAATTTAACCAATCAAAATAAGATTCGACAAATAACATTTTACATGAATATTGACAATAGACCATTATTACACTTGTGAAAATACGAAAACAATCGGACGTCAATTTTGAAAGTTATTAAGAAAATCCTCATTTTTTTTTGCTCGCCCCTCGTACGTCTCTTTTATTGTGAGCAAGTGTCATCTTAATTTTGAAACTTGTTATTACTTTGATTCTTGGTTGCACCACTTCCCAGTCGTTATTCACTTTTACCTTTTAGCATTCAGTTTTCAAGCATACGGGTTAAAATCGTTTAGGGCAAATGGTATAAACTAAAGAATCTGCATTTATATAAGATAATAGTCTGCCTCTCTGTCGTGCCCGTTGCCTTACTTAACCGGATGGCTACCTTGTTGGGAAAGAGCTAGTCATTCTGCTCTTGGCGTGTGTTGTCGGAAAAATGTTTTATGTATATTTCTTTCCCATCTGGTGTCTATGTTGGGACTTTCAATTTAATTGCATCGATTCCCGGTCCCTCTATTCCTAACTTTTCATCATTGCGAAGTGTTAATAGATTATTTCAACCCAACCTCAATTAGAAAACTCGGATATAGAAATTATGTTTTGAATTCCGAGATACATTCTTAAAATCATTACAATAACGTTTCATACCTTTCCCCTGTTTTGATGCTGCTGTAATTGGAGTCGGAGACTTAATCATGGGAATTGTAGACTGGGACTACAAAACATGGTACGATTCAATAATCAATTGAGCCTGTGCGTGAGAAAACCAACAATTTGGGTTCCGACCAGGTCTGACACAAATCGGCCTGAACAGTCATAGAAGATGGCTAAAGGTTGGAAATTTTGGATTTAGAAAGTAAAGGGATTGTACTATCCGTGTAGAGAAAGCAAAGGCGCTGATCAGTAAGCTGATCTGCGCCTTAGTTTTCGCTTATGCATATTGTCAGTTTTTCCATGTGGAATTGTTTGTTGTTTTTTTTTCATACCAAGAAAAGCGTGCGATAGGAGGACGACTCCATTTCGTGAGAATTTAGCAGTTCTTGAGATAAGATCTCAATGTGCATCTAACTTTCATGCAAAAAGAGTCTGGTGTTCATAGTCAACAGTTAAAAGTAACTTTAGACGCTCATTTTACCTCTTTTAGAAGAAGGTTTGGCCTATAGCTATTAAAATGAAACTGCTGAAGAACTCTGTATTATATGTACATAATGTTAATATGTGATCACAATCGACAAATGAAAACAAACTGTGGTTCTCCTGGGTAGTAAAATTGCGATTGGAACATGTTCAGCTATAACATGTACTGACGCAATGTGATGGCTGCAGATTGCAAGTCGGGGCACTGGTTGTGTCGTTTGATTCTCACCTTTCGAACGATGGTCGATCCCAGTGTGTATAAGAATGGATTTAAAGCGGAGTTTATTGGCAGAACAAATACCGCAACCCAGGCATACACATCACCGGAAATCACATGTCCTTGCAGTCCCATAATACCTGTTAATGTAAACGTGCATACTTCTGCGGTTAGCCGATATTAATGTTATGCAGTGCCATGCTAAAATTATGTACTTGTTCCATGATAATGTGTAACTTACAAAAACTTACAAAATCAACTAAAACATAATATCTTGCCAGAATTTCTAGACAATATTGTTTGATAGGAAAAAAATTACAGTTACCATTTAATCTTGTCATAGCATACATTTTGAAAAAAAATATATGTGAATATATCTTACCCATAACACCGATAGGAAAGATGCACATGAAGTTAGAGAAAGCGATAATAAACAGGTTTCTGGCAATAGTCATATCCTGCTTTCGCTTGTTCGAAGTAATGCGTGACGAACTGGTGTGTATCTCATAGTATATAACAATCTGGACGACAGCAATCAGCACAATGGCGGCGAAGTTGAAGACGATAAACACACCAACACCGTACTCCCAGCCAGCCGGTCGGTCGCGGGTGAGAGGTAATGCAAGGCAAACAGCGGACCTTGAGTAAAACCTATTCTCAAAATATGATGGGACCATAGACGGTATTAGCGCAATGAAGAATAACAAAACCCAGCTTCCACTACAAGCGACACTAGCTTTATTACGGGAAATACGAAATCTGCCGAAGGGAAATTTGACGACAAGGAGTCGGTCCACGGTAATCCAACATAAGAAAATGACTGAACCCTCACTTGCCAAAGTTGCAAGCACTCCAGCAATATTGCATGTTATACCATGCCTCCATTTGTAATCATTCCACGTATATTCTCCTCTAAAGATAGCATCAGCGATTGCAATTATTATTAAGTATGAACCCATCATTAAGTCCGCGATACCGAGATTTGTTACAAATATGCCATACGCTTTCGTCAGTGATTCTCGTTCAAAATATAGCCGTATTATCAGAACTGAAACGTTTCCAATAAGGGCGAGAAAGCCTATTATCCAGAGAAAAGCTCTGAGCACGTCTTGTCTCATAAGATCTTCGCATGAAGAAAACTCGTTTGGCTGAGGGTAACAATTTTCCTCAGTCACCGAATCCGGACGCACACAGCAAAATGTAAATGAATCTGTATAAAGAACTCTAAGTGAATCTAAAGAATTAAATATACCCGCCTGAAAGCTTACTATCTTATTACCCTGCAAATCCATTTTGTCCAACTTGCCTAGATGCTGAAATGAGTCATCAAAGACAGTTTCAATAAGATTATAACTTAGATTCAATAATACTACATTACGTAGGCCTTCAAACATCCCTGGATTTATAATATGTAGATTTGAGCCCGACAAATCTATTTCTTTAACATTGTGGAGTCCGACAAAAGCGCCTTTCTCGATAAATTCATATGGACTGCCGATCAGGTAGAGATGCTTAAGCTTTGTCAATCTACTAAACATATTTGATTTAAGTACCATTATCTTGTTGAATCTCAAATCAAGGGTGAGGAGATTGACAAGAGGTGTAAATAAATGAGGTGGAACCACACTGATACCACAATCGGACATAATCAGTTCGACCAAAAAGTGAAATCGAGCGAATTCTAGAAGTGTTTCGTCTAAGCTATTGTGCGATAAATTCAACTTCCGAAGACCAATGGATGACGTTGAATTGTCGAAAAGGTCTTGCACTGAGCTGACATTCCGACATTTAGCTGACAATGCATTACAAACACAAGATTCTGGACACTGTAAATCACACAATACTTCATCATCCGACTCTGGGCAGTCCATTTCCCCATTACAGACATGGCTTAAAGGAACACAGATAGGAGATCCATGGCATCTAAACTGGTTGTTACACTCACGATGTGCATCTGAAATAATTTATATTTGGTTTGAATCTTAATAGTTCTTGATTCATCATGGTGGTCATCATGATTTATTTGCTTGCCCTTGATGATTCATTGACTACTTATAGGGTCACAACGAGGACCGAACAACTAACTAAATGTTGTGAACCACTGCAGAAGCTGTGGGTGAGGTTAGGTACATGTACATGTAAAACCGGTTTAAGCCTGCCATTAGTATCATATTACTGATGGTTCAAAGGCGATATTTCTGTTGTGGTTCTTATTGTTTTATGTTTTAGTGTTGATTTTTGTGCTGTTTGTGCCTTATGTGCGGTTTCATATTTTAGTTAAGTTTGGGTAACTGAGTGGCCGCCTATTGGGAAAAAAGGTACACGTCGGCAATGATCAAGAAAAGGCGCGATCGAAACCCCACTCCAAAAACTGAGGTGAGAAAAAATCAAATTGACAATTAGGTACTTATACTTAGACAACATATTGTAATCCGAGTGAGGAGCTATTTCCCAAAAGGCGGCCACTCAGTTACCCAAACTGAACTAAAACTTTAAAAATGTACATAATGTTGAAATAGCACAAAAATTCGACTCCAAAACATAAAATAAATAGAACCACAACAGAAGCTTTGGAACGCTCAGTAATATAAAACTACTGTCTGTGGGTGGGAGGGGGCTTACACCGGGTTTACAGGGTCCTAACCTCAACCTCATCTTCTGCAGTGGTTCACAACATTAATATGTTCGGTACTCGTGATGAATCTCTAACTAGTCAATGAATCATCATGAAAAAGCAAATAAATTATGATAACCACCATAATGGATCAAAAACGAGGACTCACAGATTCAGTAAGCTGCCAAAAGATGGAGATCCCTGGGCGCCGATTAACTTACTGAAATCCGGAGTAAAATAAAAACGCCAGTTGAACCCCGGTGGGCCAAGCAACAGACAAGAAGCTCCGGCCCCAACCCACTTAAATGAATAGAGTCTGACGCCCGACCCACCGGCGTGCAATTAAAGAAGGCACCGTAGCCATCAATCATGACTGGATTAAAAACTAAGCGTGCAGACTGTCGCATAACATTAACGTTATACCCTATACGTCTGTAACGTGTAATGATTTTTCTGAATTGAAATGAAAAATCATTCCTTCCTACAAGTTGATTGAAGTAAACCAAGTCACCATCAAGTTCTGGTTCCGAAGGGCCTTCACGTAAAAGCGTCGCCCAACATTAGATTTGGAAATCGATTCATAGTGTCTGCGATAAAATTTAGAAAACCTTTTTCGAAGTTTATGATACCGTTAGCCCTACTTGAGAAGCTGGAACTAGCTGCTCACTCGGCTTACGATATGCTTTCTTAGTATAAGTACCTGATTGTTAACTTAGTTTTTTTCCCACCTCGGTTTTTGGAGTGGGAATTTCTATTTGATTGCGCTATTTCCTGATCACTGCCTACTTTTATGTTTATTGTGCAGATTTTATGTATTTTATTTTGTCGTTGCGTTTAGGACAGCAAGAACTCAATATCATACTGAAAACTTTGACATTTTGGCTTGACTTTTATTTCGCGAATTTCCAAATTATTCGCGAGGTTTTGAAGTCGCGAATAAGTGTTCGTGTGGTCTTTATGGCTTAAAGAGATTCTTTATTAGCGAGAACATTGAATTCGCGAGGCATCGAATTCGCAAATTTTCGCACAAATTAAGTTCTCGCGAACATTTCCGAACTTAGAATGAGTATCCACAGTAGCATGATGCGAAAATATATTTTTAAAGTACTAGTGTTACTTATGCAGGGCCGTCGTCGGCTTTTGAAAAGTGGTCCGGCCATGAATCACGAGTGCAGAAGGCACGAGTAGGGGGAGAGCACGAGAGGGGGTATTCCCCCTGTCGTAAGGGGGGTTCGGGGGAACTCCCCCGAGAAAATTTTATATTTCCGGATGTCCGTAGAAATGATTTTAATGCACTTCGAGACAATTTTTGAGACATAAAGAAGCCACGTCCTTGTCGAAAACCATGGAGCTGATAATCACATGATTCGCCTTGCCGAAGGAACGCTGAGGGAATTTGAAAGACGTCGGTTGATTAGGAACTGGCACCTTGACTTAAACCGATAATCCGTCAAAATCCAATAATATGACAATACCTGTCTTTAATATAGGCGTCAGTTTTACGATTGTTTTTATAACAACCGTCTTTCACACCCTCGGGCAGATTCACCTAGCACTATCATTAATTGGGCCACCACACTTCAAAAAAGTCGAAAAGGTCGAATAATCGAAATTTGTGGTCCGGCCGAAACCATTTTCGGTCCAAAAAGTGGTTCGGCCATGGCCGGACCGGCCGGACCGCCGACGACGGCCTTGTTATGTGAGAGAAATACCACAATTTTGTTCATCCTCAGACCATAGGCAATGCGGCACTCCATCACAAACTAACTCTGAGGATATGCAGTAACTATCTGGACATTTCACGTAGTTCAGTGGACATGTGAAATTATCTAGAAAAAAAGAGAAATACAGCGGACTAATATGGTAAAAATAGTCAAGATTTGCTTAATTCAGATTTTCTATGTAGGTTAAACACTAATTAGTTGTAAATATCTGCGGCACTTGAGAACTTAAGTACAAGAAACTCGACCGAAGCCCCCAATAGTTTGTTATCGGCCACTCAGAGACGATTCTCTACAGAAAGCATTAGTTTGTTGTCGTGACGATGTCCCTGATGATTTCATCTTGTTTTTGATTAGATGATAATCATACAAATATAGTGGGATTTCACTGGCCGTCGATTTGAACTATTTTTCCATGCATTAATAAGCTTTTCAGACAACATTTTGGATCTCATGGGCTACTATAACCAAGATATTTGTTTCTCGTAACCAGGATACAGGTTTCTGTTCAACCTGTACCATAGAATCCTTGATCAATATTATAATACCATTTCTACTGTCTGTAAACCATCTTTAAGAAACCACATTTTTCAAATGTTGCTTTTCTGAAATACCACAAGAAAAATATGACCATGTCATCTTTTTGCAACCCAAAAGTCGTAAAAAGTGCCACAAAATATTGAAATTTGGTTCACTTATAAAATAATTATGCCCGGAAATTGTTTTGAATAAGCATTTTGTATGTCAAGGGAGGTAATCTAAACATCTTAAAATTGAAAATCAGGCAAAAATTTTGAAAGTTTGGAGCTCAGTTTTCCATACAATACAATTTTGTTTTGGTTTGGTGTATTTCAAATGAAAAATAACAAATTTAGATTTTTCCCGGGAAAATAGTTACGTCCTTTGCTCACATTTTTACAATGGAAAAAAAAAAAAAAACAATTCAAATTTATTTTCTGGCATGAACTTTTTATTTTTTGACTGATTTTCAGAATTTTTGTGGCACTATTTAAGACTTTTGGAATGCAAAATGGTGACATTGAAATATTTTTCTTGATGTCTTTCAGAAAAGTGAGAATTTGAAAACTGTAGTTTCTGGAAGATGGTGAATAGCCAGTTATCATAGAACGCGCTATTTATGTATCACGAATAAGTGTTTGGACAATGATAGCGTATAATAGTTGGATGGTATACGCTATGACTATATACGTACCACATGACTGCAAATGTGACATATCTCTGCAACCAGTTATTTCACCAAAGCTGTCAAATGCTAGCAAGCATCTCAAATCAGAAATTGTATTTTCACCATTGCGGCAAGGCATCGTCTCAGGAATGTGTGAGTCAGCCGTTTCTTCATCTGATGGGCTCTCTATGACTGAAAGGTAATTGAGCCGCCTCATGGGAAAACCAACAATCTGCATATGCGAAAACAAAGACGTAGATCAGCTTCGCGGTAACCGCGAAGCTGATCAGCGCCTTTGTTTTCGCTACATGGATAGTGCAATCCCTCTACTTCCTAAATACGAAAGGACTAGTCTCCATAAGGGGGTTTTGGTGGTACCTGAATATTTTAATAATATTTTGGTAGCATATAGCCACATAATGGGGATATGCACTGGTGAAAAGTTTGAGTTGAACGGGCTTTTGGTTTGGTAGTTATGGGAAATTAAAGTGGGTGGGGTAATTCCATACTTGTTTTAACTGAAGGAGAAAATCATCAATTTTCACTATTTTCATAATTTAAAGTACAGGCAAAAAGTTTTATCATACAACGAAAGGGCATTAGTCACATAGAATATTGGTATGAGGATTAATTATGTGCCCCTAAAAAGTACAGAGAAATATTACATTGATCCCAGGTCTTGAATTTTGAGTATTTTTAATCAGCCAACTTTGCCAAAAACATGAACACGTCTCTACAAAGCTACATAATCAAACCATATTTTGAGGAAATATTGGCCAATACTTGGTTATTGCAGAATTATGGGGATTTTTGTGTAGCTTGTTTTATTAATGAGTTATATGCCCTTGAATGCCAGAAACTGACATGAAAATGTAAAAATGTGTAAGTTTTTGGTCAAAGTTTCACTAGCTGTGTATGTCCCATGAATCAACCATCACGAACCACTCATATTTAGACTATAGGTACCCCAAAGGGTTTGCTTTCTTTCCATGAGTTTGGACCCCAGGGTCCATGCCCGGGAATTGGGGCTAAAGGCCAAATTTATATCACCTTTTAAATGTGTTGTTTACAATGTTAATGTTTCTTCTCTAAGTCCAAATCTTAAAAACAAACATAGGAATGTGTTCTTATTTAGATCATATATGCCCTGTATGGTTTGCTTTCATTCAATTACACTATATTCTAGGTACCTTTTTCAGGGGTGGGGCTACAGGTCAAAATCTAGGACATCTTTGTAAAACTGAATTTCATAAACAATTTTCTGTATGTCTATATCATGACATCCACAGTTTAGACCATAGATGCCCTGTGATGTTCGGACTCGAGGGTTCATGTGTGGGGATGGGGCTAGAGGTCAAAATCTAGAACTTCTTAAAAACTGTATTTTTATACTTTTCCAAACAGATAAAACAGGTTGTTAAGAAGGCAAATATGAAATCTTTGGTTTGATGCGCCTTTATTCATCATGAAATAACATTGACCTTGAATACTAACACATCTTTATTGACTTCATATGCTGTCTGCATCTGCCAAGTTTCATTTCTCAGGCTGCAATAGTTTCCAAAATATCCATAATGCAATGTTTTCAACTTTTCACGTGTAAAAGCCTATGTTTCCAAAATTGACCTTGCCATAAAAAAGGGCAAGGTCATCCCTGGGTCAACATTTGATCAAACTATGATGGGCTATAGAGTCCCCAATACTACATACCAAGTTTCATGGAAATCGGCCCACCGGTTGATTTGTTGAAGGGTTTTTATAATATATGAGCGTGGCGGCGATTTTAATCATGTGACCAAGATATCGCGACCAAATTTCCATGCCACTACCCAAAGAAGAACCACATAAAATTTCAACTTGATCGGCCAAGTGGTTTCAGAAAAAAAAGATCTTTGAAATTGTGACTTAATTTTGATACATGTATTTCTTTGACCTATAGTCAAGGTCAAGAAATGACCTTGACCTTAACTAGTTACATACCTTCATTAATTCCATAAGTTGTCTGCATCTAGCAACTTTCAAGTCTCAGGCTGCAATAGTATCCAAAATATCCAATGTTTTGGCCTTTTTTCCCTATGTTTCCAAAAGTGACGTTGCCATAAAATAGGTCATCCAAGGGTCATTATTTTAGCAAATTATGATGAGCTGTTGTCCCCGATGCTACATACAAACTTCAACTGAAATCGGCCCACTGGTTCTGTAGGAGAAATTTTTGAAAGTTTTTTTTATCATATATGAACATGGGGGCCATCTTTGTCATGTGACAAAGATATCGCGACTACAATTTTAATTCCACTACCCAAGGAGGCTCTTCAAAAAATTCCAACTTGATCGGTAAACCTGTTTCAGAGAAGAAGATCTTTGAAATTGTGACTTAATTTTGATATTTCAATGACCCTGGGTCAAGAAATGACCTTGATCTTAACTAATTACATACCTTCACTGGCTCTATAAGTTGTCTCCATCTAGCAACTTTAAAGTCTCAGGCTGAAATAGTTTCCAAAATATTCATTGTTTTCGCCTTTTCCCATGTAAAAGCCTATGTTTCCAAAATTGACCTTGCCGTAAAATATGTCAAGGTCATCCTACGGTCATCATTCGAATAAACTATGATGGGATGGAGTCCCGGATGCTACATACCAAGTTTCATGCAAATCCGCTCACCGATTCTAGAAAAGAAGATTCTAGAAGGTTTTTTACCATATATGGGCGTGGCTGCCATCTTGGTCATGTGACCGAGATCCTGTGAACAAACTTTCATAACCCCTACCCATGGAGGCTTTAAATAAAATTTCAACTTGATCGGCCAAGCCGTTTCAGAGAAGGTCTTTGAAATTGTGGACGACTACGAACGACAGACGGACGACGATGGACGGACGACGGAGCATGGGTAAACTATTAGCTCACCTGTGAGCCTTTGGGCTCAGGTGAGGTAAAAAGAAAACCATACAGGGCATATATGATCTAAATAAAATTATTCCTATGTTTTTTTTTAAGATATGGACTTAGAAAAGAAGCATTAACATTGAAAACAACACATTTAAAAGGTGACCTAGATTTAGACCTTTAGCTCCAATCCCCGGGCATGGACCCTGGGGTCCAAACTCATGGAAAGAAAGCAAACCCTTTGGGGTGCCTATGAATCGTTTGTGATGGTAGATTCATGCGATATACACAACTACAGAAACTTTGACCAAAAACTTACACATTTTTACATTTTCATGTCAGTTTCTGGCATTCAAGGGCACATAACTCATTAACAAACCAAGCTACACAAAAATCCCCATAATTCTACAATAACCAAGCATTGGCCAATATTTCCTCAAAATATGGTATGATAATGTAGCTTTGTAGAGACGTGTTCATGTTTTATGCAAAGTTGGTTGATTAAAAATACTCAAAATTCAAGATCTGGTATCAATGTAATATTTCTCTGTACTTTTTAGGGGCACATAATTAATCTTCATATCAATATTCTATGTGACTAATGCCCTTTCATTGTATGATAAAACTTTTTGCCTGCACTTTATAAAATAGTGAAAATTGATGATTTTCTCCTTCAGTTAAAACAGGTATGGAATTACCCCACCCACTTTAATATCCCATAACTACCAAACCAAAAGCCTGTTCAACTCAAACTTTTCACCACTGCATGTCCCCTTTATGTGGCTATATGCTACCAAAATATTATTAAAATATTCAGGTACCACCAAAACCCCCTTATGGAGACTGGTCCTTTCATGCTTCTAGCTGTCTTCTGTTACTGTGCAATCTGGTTTGTGTCAGACCTGTTCGGAAACCACATTGTTGGTTTTCCCACGAGGCGGCTCATTTATATCTATTTGAACCGCTTTCGCCACTTTTTTTGTCAATGATGTACATTCTGAATTGTTAACGGCGTTCGATCCTGACAGGGAAGAAATAAATGGCATCAGTATTCAACAAATGTGTTTAATACTATTATTGTTTGTAGATGACTTGGTATTGTTTTCAACAGACCCTGCAGAATCACAACTTCTACTAAAAAGCTCTATACATATTCAACAGAATGGGGTTTAAAAGTCAACACTTTGTAAACCAAAATTTGTGTATTTGAAAAGAGAAAATCAGACATTGAATTACTTGGTCCTTCAACAAAGAGAATTTAGAGGTTGTTGATTCGTTTATATACCTTGGGATGAAATTTACATCAAACGGTAGCTTTGAAACAGGGATAAAAGCATTGTCAGACCAAGCTTTGAGGACAGTAAATAATCTTCTGAGTCTTTTCCAACTTTTCCAATCTCTAATGAAGAATTTCATCTGTTCATAGAAAATTTAGTGGCGAGATCAGTTCGAGCATGAACCTCCCCTCCAGATACTTAAAACATGTAGTAGAGACCAATTTTTGCAACATTGGTATTCGCAAATAAACAATTGTTCAAAGTTGCATTATTATGCGCAATACAAATCGGAGTTTAGATTCGAAAAATACCTTCAGGTGATTGAAAATGAAAAATTACGCAAAACGTTAACGGCTTTCCGTGTATCTGCCCATAACCTAGAAACTGAGCGCGGTAGATATCGGGACGAGAATAGAGAACGGAGACTGTAATTTTGTAACTTAAAACAGGTAGAATCAGAATACCACTTTTTATTGATATGTCCGTTTTATGCTGCTTTAAGACAGTCATTTAGGTCTCACACCATGGCCGTCTATATTAAAGTTTATTAACATTATGGATTGTTCTTCTAAAAAAATATTATAAGCTTAACTATCAAAGTATGTCTATTTTGCAATGTCTCGCAGATCAGATGCCATTAACGGTATCTCTGACTCCTGATAACCAACCAAAGACTTCACCAGTAGAAATTGTTTGTAATATTTCTGAATCTGCTGTATGTAATTGCATAAATTTGTATCCCCATATTTGTAAATGTTTATAGCCAAAGGCATTTTGCTGATTTTGCTAATAAATTTGATTGATTGATTGATTGATTGATTGATTGATTATCTCGCATTAATCATGAGAATACATATATGAGCCGCCCCATGGGAAAAACAACAATCTGCATATGCGAAAACAAAGACGCAGATCAGCTTCGCGGTAACCGCGAAGCTGATCAGCGCCTTTGTTTTCGCTACTCGGATAGTACAATTCCTCTTCTACCAACATCCGAAATTTCAAGCTTCTAGCTCTTTTCTGTGCTTGTACAGGTCGGTTTGTGTCGGACCTGTTCGGAAACCACATTGTTGGTTTTCCCACGAGGTGGCTCATATATTGTTACCTTCCTCGCAAATTAAGGGTCCTACTGTCATACGAAGCCTATGATCTACTATAAGCCGAAATATTGGTAAGTGGGAATGGTTGGTAATGAAACCTCGATCCGTCTTCCAGTCCTGAAGGGTTAGACCATACCAGTCAAGAACGGTGTTATCGCATAAACACCTACAAGTATAAAAAGTATAGAATGAAGTATTTTACTTGACATCATTAATGCATGAAATATTGCATATCAAATTACGAGGGGAATTCATGAAGTCCTGAAACTTATCGATTCCTGACGTTATTTGTTAAATTAAAGTGCATATATGTATACATATTTTTGAAGTATCATCCTTCGCCTAGACGGACACTATCGCAAATATGGTACAGCATATTTTGCATCATAGTTATCTCCCTTCGAAATACCCACTGTTTTTGGTCATTGGAAATGCCAGAAATAGCCATACAAATAGGAAAAGTGTGTACTAGCTAAAATTAAACACTGATCCTTAATCAATAGGGCGAACCGTTGCGCAAAAATAATGCTTTGTTCAGTGCAGTCAGAATTTTACAATAACAGTACGCGTTTTATGCCAAAAATCTAACGATGTAAAAACCAAGCCTACTACTGTAAATAAGCATTTTTCCTTCTTGGTCACGTGACTAGCTAAACAAAATGGCGGCCACCATAGGCGACCATTGTTATATCTTTAAAGAGTCATATCTTCAAAACCACTTGATCGGTTTTAATAAATGTGGCGTCAAAATGTTTGTTTCACTGATCTCTTTCTTTCGAAATGAAGGATAATATTTGTAAACCTATTCCTTTAACTAAAGTAAAAAAATAAATGTGTTAATTAATGAAATCAAGTTCTAATG
The DNA here is from genome assembly GCA_964017185.1 of Rugalucina vietnamica. Lineage (NCBI taxonomy): Eukaryota > Metazoa > Mollusca > Bivalvia > Lucinida > Lucinidae > Rugalucina > Rugalucina vietnamica. The sequence continues at coordinate 41,691,752 of OZ024875.1, forward strand.
CACTGGATCCTACTCTTAGTTTAATGAAGTATCTGGAACACCTCCGCTTTCTGTAATATCTCTTGGGGTTGAACATGTAGTCATTTACAAACCACACACATTTAAATTTCCACATGGTTTTCTTATAGTCTTATAACATAAATCGCCAGTTTCCCAGACATGAAAAAGTGACCTCAAAATTTAAATAAACAACAACAACAAAATCGCACACAAAAGAGTGTTATTCATTCTTACTTTTCTCCATCACACCTATTCACATAGGGACAACTACAGTTGTCGTTAGACTCGGTGCTGTAAACCACCCAGTCGGGATTATAGGGTATCCCTCCTGACCAACCAGTCCGCCAACCGTACCACCAAGAACAGTCGACCTGGAGTAGCTGTGTACACTCGCTTCGGTCCATCAGCGCGAGAATGAGTGATTCTGGCACCTGATAATCTAAGTGCAATACTGTCATGTCAAGTGTCGCTCTAACTGGTGACTCTCGAATATGATGAACTATTGTTTGTACAGAGACAGAGCCATCTGATTTGTCCAGAAACTTGCATTCCCATTGGACGGAAGCTGTTATGTGAATAAACATTTAGTAAGTACAGAGGCAATAAATACGAAATACTGACCCGAAATTGCGCAATATGACCAATACTGCATCCCTTTGAACGTTTTCACTGCTTCCAAAGGATCAAGTTTTTGTATTTTATTTGCTATTACTGCAGCTGGCGTTGTGCCGTGTGGTGGCCCTAAAGGTTTTCCCGTACATAATCCATAGTGTAGATAATATTATTTCTTTCGGTCCTTTGATTCAGAGAAATAAAAATTGTACGTTTCAAACAATGTTTTCATTATCTGACCCCGTTTGATTTAGACTTACCTTGTGTAAATGTTTGAAATTGCAGTATATTATATCTGGCTATTGTCGCCGGTTTATAAAGGGTCACTGATGCGGGTTCAGTACCCGAAATTGCGCAATATGACCCATACTACATCCCTTCACTGCTTCCAAAGGATCACGCTTTTATATTTTATTTATTATCTTGAGTAGGATTATTCAAGCGATTTAACTTATTTGAATTTATTGACTTACATGATGTACAGCTCCGTTTCAAAAATAATATACCCCTTTAATGTCGCAAAATAAGTCGACCCCGTCACCTGCATGGTATCTATTATTGCCGGATGGCTATGATTCTGGTCTGAATGAAATTTCTATATTTTGTGTATACATTCATGTGTGTTAAACTGGTATTTAGTTTATATTGATCATGAGCAGTCCGATTGGACAGGCTGTATCAAAATCATTGTAGATTTAGTGTCAAGTTTTCAATTTTTGGCGATTGGTATTATGTAAGTACTGTGAATATTGCCACTTCCTGACATGAATTTTGTACATTGACATCTATTGTAGTTACCTTAAAACTTGCACAACATTCGCTAAAGTACAGAAGTAGAAATGGAATATTTATTATACCTACTGCCTTGTATAATGCTACCGTGCAATTGCATGTTTTCAGTACATAAATTGTCTGCAAGCTCATCAAATTTAAAAACCTTTCCTCTGAGAATGCCATTAACAGTTGACATGATTATTAAAGTCTTAAACATATATATATATATATATATATTAAGGACATTTGATGGTTTTTGAATACACTTGATTGAAATAGTGTGACAGGCTATTTTATGAAGACGGTTTATATAAGTAATCATCCAAGAGAAACTTCAACGAATCAAATATTAAATGCACGAGAGCACAGTAAGATGGAAGTAGACAATAAAAGCAGTTTTGCTTCCTCGAAACATGCCTGTAATGAAGGAATTAGTGTGTTTAATCATTATTTCAATAATATAAATGTATTGCGAATGCGGTGCAAGTTTTAAGGTATATAAAATAGATGTCAATGAATAACATTCAGGTCAGAAAGTGTCAATATTCACAGTACTTACATAATACTAATCGCCGAAACTTGAAAATTTTACATTAAATCTGCCGGAATTTTGGGTACACGCCGAAGGCAACTTCCTGTCCAATCGGACTGCTCATGATCAATATAAGATAAATACCAGTTTAACACACATGAATGCACACGTAAAATGTAGAAGTTTCATTTAGGCCAGACTAATAGCCATCCAGCAATGATCCATGCAATGCAGGGTACCGGGTCAATTTATTTTGAGACATTGCAGGGGTATGTTATTTTTGAAACGGAACTGTATTTAAATGAATCGAATAAGCTACGTCTTGTTCTTTCGACATACTGCCTTCATCAGGAAAACATGTAAATGAAAAGTATACCCCTTGAACCCCAATTTTGTATAGGAAAACTGGGGTTTGCAGGGGTATATCTATTTTTCTTATTTTGCTCTAAAACATAGATTGTGGGTACTCGTATGTTTTGAGCAAAAATAAGAAAAATAATAAAAAATAATCTGCTGAAAATTTTTATTTTTTACACTCTGTATATTGCATGGGCATGTTTTCGTAATGTCAAGTTGGCATACAAAGTACGTGCACTCTTTGTGACTTTATTGACTTACATGATGTATTTAAATGAATCGAATAAACGCCGTCTTGTTTCATTGCTGCATGGTACCAGTCAACACAGGATGCTAATGTTTCCGCAAGGCAACCATCTTCATCTTCACGGAATTTCCCATAACAATCAATCTGACCATCACAGACTCTTGATCTCGGAATGCAGCGCTGGTCATAACACTGAAATGCTGGAGGGACACATGACTCTGAAAGAAATTGATAAACCAGAGGACCAATGGTCCTGTAAACGCTCACCTGAGATCTGTTGTACGTATATACCAATAAACATGTTTGCATATTATGGAAAAAAGCCCCAGTAAAGGGGCAGATGATTCCCTGGTGTCCATTATTTTTCTTCATAATAATCAATATCCTGTCCATTTGCCAATTTCCTGCAAGTCTTTCCCTTCAACCGACAAATAACAGTTATCCCCATTCAAAGGCATAGGCAACCTATGTTGACCTTGTCGTAAAATAGGTCAAGGTCATCACAGGGTCATGATTTATATATACATTGTAGTACTTAAGCCATTGATGTTTCATGCCAAGTTTTGTTGAAATCGGTCCACCGGTTCCAGAGAAGAAGATTTTGGAAGGGTTTTTACCATATATGGTCATGGCGGCCATCTTGGTCATGTGACCTGGATCATTTATATACACATTGGTTCCCTAATTCTATAAATGCTTCACATAAAATTTGGCTTTGATTGGCCAAGTGGTTTCAGAGAAGAAGATGTTTTAATATTTTGGTAATATACATGTATATTGCCCCGGGGTGGGGGCATATGAGCCCCCCTGGGTCCATTTTTTTTCAGAATCATTAATATTCAGTCAAACTACCCATTCCTGCAAGATTTTCACCTCAAATTACTTTTTAAAAGTTTTCCCCATTCAAATGCATAGGCGACCTATGTTGACCTTGCCATAAAAAAGGTCAAGGTCATCACAGGGTCTTGATTTATATACACATTGTAGTACTTGAGCCATCAATGCTCCATGCCAAGTTTCTTTGAAATCAGTGTACCGGTTCCGGAGAAGAAGATTTTGGAAGGGTGTTTACCATATATGGGCATGGCGGCCATCTTGGTCATGTGACCTGGATTATTTATATATACATTGGTTCCCCCTTCCCATAGATGCTTCATGTAAAATTTGGCTTTGATTGGCCAAGCGGTTTCAGAGAAGAAGATGTTTGAATATTATGATAATATACATGTATATTGCCCCGGGGTGGGGGCGGATGAGCCCCTGGTGCCCAATTTTTTTCAGAATCATTAATATTCAGTCCTACTGCTCATTTTCTGCAAGATTTTTCCTTTAAATGACAATTTAACAATTTTTCCCATTCAAATGCAAAGGCGACCTATGTTGACCTTGCCGTAACATAGGTCAAGGTCACCGCAAGGTCATGATTTATATACACATTGTAGTACTTGAGTCATCGATGCTTCATGCCAAGTTTGGTTGAAATCGGTCCAGTGGTTCCGGAGAAGAAGATTTTGGAAGGGTTTTTACCATATATGGGCATGGCGGCCATCTTGGTCATGTGACCTGGATTATTTATATACACATTGGTTCCCCCTTCCCATAGATGCTTCATGTAAAATTTGGCTTTGATTGGCCAAGCTGTTTCAGAGAAGAAGATCTTTGAAAATGGTGGACGACGGACGACGGACGGACGGACGACGGACGGACGGACGGACGACGGAGCATTGGTATACTATAAGCTCACCTTGTGAGCCTGACGGCTCAGGTGAGCTAAAAAAAACTTTCCATGATGATTCATTGACTAGTTAGAGATTCACCATGAGGACCGAACTACTAACTAAATGTTGTGAACCACTGCAGAAGCTGAGGGTGAGGTTAGGGCCCTGTAAAATAGATCTAAGCTCGCCAGTAATTTTATATTACTGATCGTTCCAAGGCGATACTTCTGTGGTGGTTCGTATTATTTTATGTCTTGGTGTTTAAATTTTTGTGCTGTTTGCGCCTTATGTATGTTTTCATATTTTTAGTTAAGTTTTGGTAGCTTGGGAAATTAGCTGCTCATTCGGCTTACGGTGTGTTTTCATGGTATAAGTACCTGATTGTTTATTTAGTTTTTTTTTTCTTCCACCTCGGTTTTTGGAGAGGGAATCTCTTTCTAATTGTGCCTTTTACTGTGTACCTTTTTTCGATCGGCTTTTAAAGGAAAATGATGATGATAACCTATTAGTAATCAATCAGGGTAAAAACGAAAACAACCAGAATACAAAACTATTGTGACTGACAGCAGTGTCCCTGACGTTCTTATGTTCTACATAATCAAATGCAATACAATAGGAGAGTTTTAAAAGCCGTTGAAAATAACTCACTTGGACGAAAGACCAGTCTCAGAAGTCTCAATCATTGAAGCCGAAACAAAATGTTATGGCGATTTACGCGAACGAAGTCGGGCCAAAGGTCGATATTTATGGTGATCCAAGAAGTAATTCGAACTCGTGTGTAATTTCTTTCACCATTGCCCCTTTTCAAGATAGTTTACATCAGAATTATGATGCATTATCGATTTTTTCCAGATCCGATTAATTTTTTGATAGAATCACATCCTCGTTGCCTAGCAACACGAAAATCAAGGTAAACGACCTTGGCCACGGTTAAAATAGATTTTATTTATGTTAGAAAGTGTGATTTGAGAAGCATAATTACGCCAATAATCGTTTTATTCCAAAGTATAATAATCCATTTAATACATTTACACATACATACCTTGATGAGTTTAACGAAGCGCAAATTATTGAGGGTTGGCTATCTGTACCCCCTAAAATCTGAGTCGATTTTGATGTCTCTAAATCTCCACATTTTCAACAACACCCCTTCTACATAACCAAAAAGGTTGAATTCCATACAATATCTATTTTTTAATAGAAATTCTTCGTTGTGATAGGCTGTGAGCATAAAGGTCGATATTTACACCCTTATCGGGGTCAAATATAGGCATGAGTTCTGGATATTCGTCGTACTTCGTCGAAATTGTGATATTTTTGTCAGATGCCGTTGCTAGGCAACATAGAATAATCCCTGCTGATCTTTGGATTTCGTTTTCTCTATTATTTGCAAACATAAGGCATATACGACACAACGAATATGATTTGTGTGTATATAAATGTCAATTTAATAAATTGGAGCACAAAATCTTTCTCTGTACCCAAACCCCAAACAAAATTGACATTTTCAGACAAATCAAATAAATCTCAACTCGTCATCCGAACTTCATGATATTACACATAATTACTGCAAATATATACATGTGTAAACATGCCAAATTATTTAAATGTATCTGCATTGGTTACTAAAATATAGTTGTGTTCGTATTACTTCTTGGATCACCCACGTATTACAGATGCGATATACTGTCGTGTTGATACTTTTGGTCTACAAAAATATTTTCCAATAATAATAATAATAATAATAATAATAATAATAATAATAATAATCTATTTTGGGGACAGTCTTTTACTTGAACACTAACAGGTAAGCTAGTAATTGGAAAAGTATAAGACTACTGGAAAACGTAATGCATTACAGAGCAGTGTTGCAGCGATGTTCTATGAATCCGTAGGTCCCTGATTCGAATCCGGGTAGGGTCATACTTTTCTCCAAAAAATTTCCATATTTTGAATTAATGCTTGCAGTACATGCATGTCACATAGAACTTTATTCACCCTTTGTAATTTGTCTTTGCATTTTATTGCATTTTATCCTGACCTTGTTCCATTAACTCATGTTTTCACTTTAAATGTCTGTCCTTGTTGTTGTTTATTGAACTTATTAAAAAAAAGAAGAACAACAGAAACAAAATGAAACTAAAAAAAAACAAACAATTAAATAAAACCAAGCAAATAAGCAAGCAAACAAATGAACAAAACACACACCTAAAACAAACAAAAACATTTAATGCACAAACATAACATATTGCACTACTGGGATTCGATCTCACAACCTATGGAACGAGAGTCAGCATGCTAGACAACTGAGCTATCAAGCAAACATACCTATTTGTACAATGTTATAAATTTCATTCTTTATTGCGTCTAAAAACAACCGGTGTTTATGTTTATCATTCTCTGTTTACAATCTTTTTAAATGATAATAGCGTCACTAGAAATCATCAGACCTGTAGTAGATAATCGTGACAAAATTGCAGAATAATTTTGCACATTAGTCAATTGTAAAGAATCTAAAATACAAACCACATTCTAGTTCATCTGATTCGTCTAAACAATGTGGTTTAGCATCGCATCTATGCATTTGTGGTATGCATTGGCCATTTGAACATCGCCATTCAGATGGTGTGCACTGTGGGTGAACTGAAACAGTTAAGTACAAGTTAATTATCTCATTACGAAAACTTGCCCATGCTGTATAAAGAGACATTTTAGTTGTGAAACTTGAAAAAAAATGTTGAAAATCTTTGATATATTTAATCAAGATAGATTTTTATATGGAATTGTTCTCGAAAGCAATAGAAATACAAACCATTTGGTCACTTATGAGGAGACCAATCGCAATAACGAAGGAATTCGCCATCTTTGGCGCAACAAGAAGGATGAGCGAAACAAATACATGTACTAGCCAACATGTTTCGTTAACATATACATGATATAGTATAGTGTGATTTGCTAGTGACTTCATGATAAGACATGTGTTTAGATATCTAAACTTGTCACTTGAGTGGTCCCAAATATCCCTTTTCCAACTGATTATTTTAAAGTATCCCACAACATTGAAAAATGATTTCTCAACTATCACCGAAGTCCAGCCGAAGACAGAAAGCTTTGTTATATCATTTCCCTAAAACACTTATATACATAGAAATTGCATCGCAGAAACAGAAAAAGTAGACAACTTGTAGAGATTGCATCGCAGAAACAGAAAAAAGTACAATTAGACAAGCAGAAATAACTTTATGGAAGCAGAAGTTGATTTCAGGAATAAAACAGATCCCTTAAGGATGTTCGCTGCCAACATTTGACATTTCGGAACTTCCGGTTTTTATTTTGTTGAATATCTCATAAACGGTTGCAGATATTTTCCTAATATTTTATATTTGAATACATATTGATGATATGCGTTGAACGAATCATGAAAATTGTCAATCTAAGGAACTTCATTTTTTTACCCCATTTTTTGCAACTTTTTTGAAATTTTTTTGTGTCAGCAAAATTTAGGGGGTAGGGTTGATTAAACTTGAATAGTACACAACTTCAAATTACTTGCACTGATTTGATGTTTACTTTAGCAAAGGTAGATGTATACAATGACTTCTTTAACAGTTTTTCTTTTTTTTTTTTGGTGTGCTAGTTTTAAAATTTTGAGTGGTTTTATAAAATGGGGTGTAAGAAGAAAAATGACCGAAAAAAAAGCTTAAAATGACGATTTTCAAGTTGTTGGTTCTCTCTTATATGCCCACTACCCTATATTTTTTATTCTTTTATTCGAATAATATGAATAAGTTCTGTTTTGTGTGAAAATACAAGAAAAAGTTTGAACCCACAAATATGGATTTGACATATTTATAAATATTGAATTTTTTCGACTTTTCAAATTAGGGGGTAGGGTTGTTCAAAGAGTCGAAAACAATTGTCATCCACTTCAAGATGAAAATTTATGTATGATTTAGGTCCAAAATAGACAGCGTTACTTATACAAAATGCATTTTGAAAGCATTCGTGATGTATTGTTTGTCCAGGAAGGTATATGTGAAAGAATTGAAAATTAAATTATTTTTTCTAATTTTCAAACATATTGTTCAGAGATCTCATTCAGAGCCCTGTAGCTCGAAAAAATGCACACTACCCTATATTTATTTTGTTTTCATATGTCTTATTTTATCTTTTGGAATCAAAAAAGAGCGGTTAGAAAAAAAGTTTGAATACTTTTTCATTGGCAGCGAACATCCTTAAGAGCAGTGGACATATTTATGAGAAAGGGAATGGGCCAAATAGTCCTGTAGAATATAGGGGATTTTTTGGTCAACCTGGATTTGGGGTATATAGAAAATGTTTTGATTGACGGATTTTGATAGCTAATGACCTCTACTAACAAATAAGAGAGGGTGCCACCTTGTCAGCCTTGGGCAACTCAAGATATTCAAGATGGCATCAAAGATGGTTACCAAATAATGTGTTTTGCAATTACTGCTGTTTTTTGTTTAAAATATGTTGAAACTGATCACTTATTGAGGTGCAGGCACAATCTAGGTTATTAGAAATGGCTAGTTCAATTTAAAAAAATCATTAAGTACTGACAATATTCAAGATGGCATCCAAAATGGCTTCCGAATTACATATTTTTCCTATTGATGATTGTTATGCTTATTACCTTTCAAAAATAAACATTTAATAGGTACATGCATGTATATATGCCCTTATAATGATAACAAATAATCTCTACTAACAAATAAGAGAGGGCACTACCTTGTCACCTTTTTGGGCAACTCAAAATATTCAAGATGGCATCAAAGATTGTCTCCAAATAAGGAATTTTGCAAGTATTGTCGTTTCATGTTTAAAATCGATTTAAATCAATCACTTTATGAGGTGCAGTCAGAATCTAGATTATAAAAAATGGTTAGTTAAATTACAAAAAAGAATATTACGTTTTGAAAATATTCAAGATGGCATCCAAAATGGCTTTCAAATTACATATTTTTGCTATTAATGATTGTTATGCTTAATATCTATCAAAATAACAATTTATTAGGTACAGGCTTATATAGATATCCTCAAAACATCATTAGATATTACATCACAAGCAAATATGTGTAAGATGGCATCCAAGATGGCACCCAAATACATATTTTGCCAATATTGTTATTATTTTGCTTGAAATATATGTAAAGTACATATATTATTTTATTCATATGCAGTCATACAAAGAAATTTCTTTAGAGAGGTTGATATTACTTTACAAAAGTCATTTGGCATTTCATATATTCAAGATGGTTTACAAACAGTCTCCCAAATATGGAGTTTGCTGTTATTGCCACGGTAATGTAACAGATGTATTGAAAATTGTTCATGTATTCAGGTACAGGCATACAAATATTAGGATGATTTCAAAGAGGATGGTATTACATGTGTATGTATTTGATAAAACCCTTAAGATATTAATGATGGCATCCATGATGGCAAATTCAGATGCTCTAAGCCGGCGCAACAACTGTCATCTCTCCAGCTGCTGTCTGTAAGGTAAGAGAGCTACCCATGGTAGAGAAACTGACATTATTGTTCCAAAGTATAAGGAAAAAGTAGGCTATCACGTAAAAACTTCATTCCCCACTTACACAAATGCATGATACTAACAAAATCATATTTAACGCCTGAACATGCATATTTATTGATCCTGGCTGGACTTTTCTAGACAGTCAATACCAATTTGGAAAGGACAGAGGAAAAGATCTGATCTTTACAGCAAAAGGTAAAGAAAGCAGTATCTGATGCAATTGGAACCAAAGTCCCACCCTAAACCCAGATGAAAAATAACAATTAGGTACTGATTCAAAGGAAAATGATTTCCTAAATTAAGTCACTGAACTGAATTAAAAATATGAAAACGCATGTGAAAGGTGCAAACATAAACATGAAAACATGAAACAAATAGAACCACAACAGAAGTGGGGCCTTTTGACAGTCAGAAATATAAGATAGCTGGGGCTCAAACCAGCTTTACAGGAAACTTCAAGAGAAATGCCAAGCACAAAATAATAATAATAATAATAAAAAAAAAAAAAACAAAAAAAAAAACAAACTAAATGATGTTTTTCCACTCTTCAATGTTTTCAACAAAATCAATTGTGATTTAGTGTTTGCAACCTTTTCTGGTGACTAATGGGATCAAAAAGTACTGTGTTGTGCCACCAAATTTTTTTTCAAGCTCGCTGATCTATGCTAGGACTATGATATAACCAGGTGCCCACTAGAGCAGTGCTCTTTGATGATCAAGTTATTGCCAGCACTGTGAAAGTGAGTGTGGCACCAACATATGTTTATAAAATATATGTTTTCATTATAGAAAATTCAATAAGGAAAATTACAAGAGGGAAAGTGCTCTCAAGGTAGCAGAGGAGACACTACAAAATCAATCCCAAAGTATCAGAAATACATCTGTTCTTGAACTGCATGACTTTATATATGGAAGTCTGAAAGAGTATAGGGGTTTTACTCTTTCACACTTCCATATATAAACATATCTGCTTTTGCTTCAAATATTTGTATCATGTATCGTATGTGTTTTATAATGATAAAACATATACCAATAATTTTTCATGTCTGTTTTTCATTTTCCTATTGCCTTTTTACTGGATAAGTACATTCTATAGGTCTTTCAAAATTTATTCCACTTCAGACCCATAGTATTGTCAAATTAGATGTAACAAGACACATATACCATTTTTAGAATTCTGTCAACCATCTTGGATGTCATCTTTTCTTTTTTCTTTTTTCTTTTTTAATTGCTTTTGTAAAACAACACATGAATTTTGTTTTATTTCTTTTTGATGACCCAGCATATTTCTATGGCCCTTTCAAACCAAATATAAGTTCATTTTGTTATCGCAAAGCCTTAATATAGAAATCCCTTTACAAGTGACAACCCTCTTGGATGCCATATTGAATTCCACCAATTTTCCAATGGTGGCACCCATGAAAGAGATTTGTTTTTAAAGGTGTGAATCAATTTATATATCACTTTAAAGCAATAATATTGCCAAAATAGCAATAAAAATGACACATATAATAATTTTCAGATCTTTGACCGCCATCTTGGATGTCATCTTTTTCTTCCCTATATCAAGCAACAAGATAATTGTATTTTAATTTATTTTAATTCATTTTAATGATTTTATGACCCTTTAAGACCAAAAATTAGTTTACTTTGTTATAGTTAAGATCATATGCAGTATGTCGTTTACAGTTGTCAACCATCTTGGATGCCATATTGAATTCTGAGAGTTGCCCAAGGGTGCCAAGGTGGCACCCACCAGAATCTTGTGTTTGAAGGTGTTAACTATCACAATCCATTAAAACATTTTCTATATACCCCAAATCCAGGTCCAGCTCAGATTCTACCGGACTAAAAATATCATCATCCAACTTACCACAAAATCTTTCATCGTCACCACCTTCACAGTCCCAATGAAAATCACAAACCAAAGCTATCGAAATACAAGAACCATCTAAGCAGTGAAACGTGTCTGGACCACATTTGTCAGCTGAAATGTAAAACATGTGCAAATATTATAGCGTGATTTGTTGACATGACTGTCGTTCACAACACATTAACCCATATTTGACGAATGGATTTTCCCATCACTAACATTAGGTGAGTCCACTTTCATTTTTTGGGGCGTCAGGAGTGATTTTTAATTTTTATTCAATTTTTCGATGAAAATTCTCTAAGCAAACAGAATAGCCTCAGATGGGACGCCGAGTGCTGCGGCGTTTCTGCCATTTTGCCTATGTCCCATAAAAGGGACGCCAGGCTTAAATGAGTTAAGTAGAATGTTTTGATAAATCGCCAAATTTCAAATTGCCACGATAATGACCATATTTCTACTTACTACAAAACTCATCACTATTGTCCAAACAATCTCGCCGACCATCACACGTGTACACATCAGATATTGTTTCTCCGCTACTACAATTGAAAAGTCCGTCTTGATGACCGAGGGCTGTATCTGTGAGTGGTTTGTCTATAAATTTGCCTGTGTCTGAAATAAAGAACTCCGCTGTGTCTAGAATGAGCAACGTGGAAAGTATTTAGGGTCTGAAGAGAGAAAGGTAACAATGCTTTAGCTGTGATTTTAACGTAATTCGACGGTCAGTATAAAGGTAACAATGCTTTAGCTGTGATTTAAACGTAATTCGACGGTCAGTATAAAGGTAACAATGCTTTAGCTGTGATTTAAACGTAATTCGACGGTCAGCATAAAGGTAACAATTCTTTAGTTGTGATTTAAACGTAATTCGACGGTCAGTATAAAGGTAACAATGCTTTAGTTGTGATTTAAACGTAATTCGACGGTCAGTATAAAGGTAACAATGCTTTAGCTGTGATTTAAACGTAATTCGACGGTAAGTATAAAGGTAACAATGCTTTAACTGTGATTTTAACGTAATTCGACGGTCAGTATGCAGTTCTTTTGCCAGTCAAGGTTGACACTGATGCTTCCCTCGAGTGTTTCGTTTTACCTAAGTTTATAATGGTGTGTGCTTGCTCCCCAGGGACCTCCCGAGTTGTCGGATAATTCGTTATATAATATCTGCTATATTATTATCTGTGATTAACTATTAATTATATGCCAATTTTGTGATGTACTTGTTTCATCTTGTTTATTCATTGACAGGTTTTAGCCAAACAGCTAACTAGAAATCTAATGATTTGAAACCGTTTCACCAAAGCATTTATTAAAGAAAAACAACAACAACAACAAACAACACTTTCCTTATAATTTGATATGCCTTACCATTTCTCAAATCTCCAACACTTGTTTCACAAATGAAGTTGTTGATTTTGTTATATGAGCACGCCACATCATGCCAGTTTTGAATAGAATGTATGCTTGATAACCTCAAGAACGTACATCCTTCGTTGCTTCCTCCATCCGGCTGTCGCTTACTACTCTCGCTTACGAACCTGGATGTAATATATAAAATAGTACATTATTTTGTTGAAAGGAAATAAAAAGTGAAACTGAAATCCTTTAAGAGCAGTGAATTTATTAACAAAAAGGGGATAGGCTATGCCATGGTTTCGGGTACTTAAGCCTCGTCAGTGACCATATTATAGATTTGACAACATGGAGCTAAAGAGAAATACTGTAATTTTTCACCTTTCAACAGGGTAGTTGATATAAAGTCTGGTATTATCCAAATAGGATCACATATCTTAAATGTTGGCAAGAAAATATATTAAAACCGAAAATGTTCTTTTATACTTTAGTTCTATTTTCAAATAAGAACCATATTTTGCTACTGGACGGTTCGCAGGAAGTGTAATTAACATTATTTCTAGAACAAAACGAAATATTATCCTTAAAATAATCTGATCGCAATTTTATGAAAGCTGGTAAACACGGCCTAGATCAGGGATGCCATATTAGTATAACTGCTCTGGGCACTACATCAGTATTCCTCAACATTTGCTTTGCGGTCATCCAGTACTCGCGATAAAATATGTCAAGATAGTGTATTTGTGTATTTGTATTGAATGTTTTGAAGATGCGCTAAAATGTATTTGGCAATCTGAATAAAGAATTGAATTGAAAGATAATTAGAACAAACATTAGTTTAACTCCCTTAATTTAGCAGCCATGTACGAAAAGATTACCATGAGGTGAAGGTTACCGGTGTTCCATCTACCCATATCAGATCTTGATATTTGCCTGAGTAGCCTAGAAACTTGAGACCTATATTTAAAGAAATAATAATTATATAAATGGTAACAACTTGTTTTAAAAGAAACAAATTAACATTAATAAACATGTAATGCTTATGCCCAGCACCTGGATATAGCATCAGGACAAATTGTAAAGAACAGCATTACAAAAACTTGCCCATGCATTTATACCAAGATTTTTTCACTTGTAAAAATTGAAAATTTCATCTGACAGAAAAAATTGATATTTTTAATATTTTTGCTCAAAACATACATTGTGGGTACACGTTAGAACCGTCTCGCCGAGGCGGTTCTAACGAGTACCCACAATGTATGTTTTGGATCACAAATAAGGAAATTAGGTATACCCATGCAAACCTCATTTTTTCTATACAAAAGTGGGGTTTAAGAGGGTATACATTTCCTGATGGAAATAGTGGCACTTATTATTTAAAATACGTTGGTTCTCTTTAATATTCATTATCAAATGGTTCTATGGAATCTTAAATGTACATATCACTGACATTAAGCCTGATTGTCTTACTCACCAATATAATAATCTAGATCCGTATCAGCGACTACACTTTCACCTTGCTGAGTTGAATTCATGATGTTAGAAATATCTTTGGTTTGGAGGCTGTGAACAAACATTGTTTCTGCTTCTGTTGCCATAGAAACTAGATGACCTCCTTCGCCCCCACATATGCCCTCAGCAGCTAACCAAGTAATGCCCTCACTTTGCTTGAATATTGCGTAGCATTTGTTACTAAAATAACTCCAACCAGGCAAACATTCTGTAACATGGTACATAATTAATGGGGGGAACTACATGGAAATGTAATTAGCAATTTGTGCAAAAATTTTACATTTTACCTAATTTAAATTCATTTAAAACATTGATAGCGTTTCCTTGCCTCGAGATTATAAAACTTATTTCACGCTCAACTCAGCTTAGCATAAACTTTAAACTGCTCATAAATGACCAAATAGCCCCCCAAGTAAATTAAAAATTCAGGTTTAGATCACCAAAGCCTGTAATTTATCCGGCTTATAAATGTTAAAATGCCAACAATTTTTGGCATTTAAACATTTTTTAGCAGGATATATTTTAATCTCAACTGAGCTGAGCATGAAAAAGTTTTATAACCTCGGGGCCCTACCTAAATGTGCCGTTTCGTCAGATGCCTTCACATCAAAGTCAAATATAGTATATTTAGCCATAAATCCTCTGCCTCCCTCTGACTTCTCGATCAAATATCTGAGTTCCATTATGTGCCAACTGGACTGAATTTTCCCTCGAGTGGTACTGCTCGAGCAAAATCTCCCCTTTTCCGTAGTCTGACCATTTAAAGCTACATCTTCTACTATGACATGATTATTGGGACATGGTACAACTGTATTTTCATCCTCATGCCAAATGTCTAAATCGACAAATTCAAGAATGATATATTGACCAATCTTTCCCTCTATAATCCAGCGTCGATCTGCAGGCTGAATAGTAGCTGGGTATCCCGGGCTTGTTATCAATGCCGATGGTGCTTGACAATGTATCGCGTTGGAAGTAGTCGAATCACAACCTGGGTAGTCTGAAGAGTATAACAGAACAATTTGCACTATAATAAAGAAAAGGTACAAGTAGGCAACGATCAGGAAAAGGCGCAATCAGAAAAAAGATTCCTACTCCAAAAACCAAAACTGAAATGGGAAAAAATCTAAAAAAAAAAAAAAAACAATCATGTACTTATATCAAGAAAACTTATCGTAAGCCGAATGAGCAGCTATTTTCCCAATAGGTGGCCACTCAGTTACCTAAACTTAACTAAAATATGAAAATATACATAAAGTGCAAACAGCACAAAAATTTAACACCAAGACATAAAACAATAAGAACCACCACAGAAGTATCGCCTTGGAACGATCAGCAATACAAAATTACTGGCAGGCTTAAATCGATTTTACAGGTACCTAACCTCGCCATCAGCTTCTGCAGGGGTTCACAACATTTAGTTAGTTGTTCGGTCCTCGTGGCGAATCTCTAACTGGTCAATGAGTCATCAAGGAAAAACAAATAAATCACGACGACCACCATGATGAATAAAAAAGGAGGACTCACAGATTGAGTAAGCTGCCCGACGATGGAGATCCCTGGGTGCCAAATAACTTAACTAACTCCGGAGCAAAAGAAAAAACACCAGTTGAACCCCGGTGGGCTAAGTAACAGACAAGAAGCTCCGGCCCCAACCAGCTAAAATAAATAGCTTTAAGTGGGGGTCATCATAGATTCTGACGCCTGACACACCGGCGTGCAATTAAAGAAAGCAGCATGATTTTTCTGAATTGAAAAGAAAAATCATTCCTTCCTATTTTTAGCTCACCTGAGCCGAAGGCTCACAGGTGAGCTTATAGGATAGGCAGGCATCCGTCGTCCGTCGTCGTCCGTCCGTCCGTCCGTCGTCCGTCGTCCGTCCACAATTTCAAAGAAGAATATTTCTGAAGCTAGTAGGCCGATCTTGATCAAATTTAATGTGAACCATAATTGGGTTGGGGGATTGATGGCATTAGGTTTTGGAGCAGATTGTATCAAAATTGTGGTTTCCATGGCAACAGATAGGTCCCATAGACTTACAATGGGAAAAACTACACAAATTGTGCCAGCCATGCCTGGCAACGCCCCGGGGGTGGATAGTTTCCGTAGACTTAAAATTGGAAAAACTAAAAAAATCTTCTTCTCTGAAACCACGAGGCCCGGAGCTACAATATTTTGTATGTAGCAATGTTTGGTAGTTCCCATTATAAATTGTGCCAATCATGGCCCTGGGGTCTAATTTGGCCATGCCCCGGGGGTTGATAGTCTCCATAGACTTACTATGGGAAAAAAAAATAAAAAATCTTCTTCTCTGGAACCACAGGGCCCACAGCTTTGATATTTTGTATGTGGCAATGGCTAATGGGCCTCTACATAAATTGTGCCAATCATGCCCCTGGTGTCAAATTTGGCCACGCCCCGGGGGTCGATAGTCTCCATAGACCTACAATAGGAAAAAAACTAAAAAAATCTTCTTCTCTGAAACCACTTGGCCAACAGCTTTGATATTTGGTATGTAGCAATGGCTAATGGTCCTCTACATAAATTATGCCATTCATGCCCCTGGGGTCAAATTTATCCACGCCCCGGGGGTTGATAGTCTCCATAGACTTACTATGGGAAAAAAATCAAAAATCTTCTTCTCTGAAACCACAGGGCCCACAGCTTTGATATTTTGTATGTGGCAATGGCTAATGGTCCTCTACATAAATTGTGCCAATCATGTCCCCGGGGTCAAATTTGGCCACGCCCGGGGGTCGATAGTCTCCATAGACCTACAATAGGAAAACTTAAAAGAATCTTCTTCTCTGAAACCACTAGGCCAACAGCTTTGATATTTGGTATGTAGCAATGGCTAATGGTCCTCTACATAAGTTGTGCCATTCATGCCCCTGGGGTCAAATTTGGCCAGGCCCCGGAGGTTGATAGGCTCAATAGACTTGCTATGGGAAAAAAATTCAAAAATCTTCTTCTCTGAAACCACAGGGCACACAGCTTTGATATTTTGTATGTGGCAATGGCTAATGATCCTCTACATAAATTGTGCCAGCCATGCCCCTGGGGTCAAATTTGGCCACGCCCCGGGGTAGATAGTCTCCATAGACTTACAATGGGAAAAACTAAAAAAATCTTCTTCTCTGAAACCAAAAGGCCCAGAGCTTCTATATTTTGTATGTAGCAGTGTTTGGTAGTCCCCATTATAAATTGTGCCAGTCATGCCCCTGGGTCAAATTTGGCCATGCCCCGGGGGTCAATAGTGTCCATGCATAGACTTTCATTGGTCGATTCTCAATTAATTTAAATCTCATGAGCTTACAATTTGATAATCTCTCAGGTGAGCTACAGGACCAATGGTCCTCTAGTTTTTTTTTAATTTGTAACCCACGAGGACTGAACAACTAACTAAATGTTGTGAACCACTGCAGAAGATGAGGGTGAGGAAAACCGGTTTAAGCCCCCCAGTAATTTTATATTATTGATCGTTCCAAGGCAAAACTTCTGTTGTGGTTCTAATTGTTTTGTGTTTTGAAGTCAAATTTTTGTGCTGTTTGAGCCTTATGTACGTTTTTATATTTTAGTTCGTTCAGTTCGAGTAACTGTGAGGCCGCCTATTGGGGTATTGCCGCTCACTCGGCTAACGATACGTTTTCTTGGTATAAGTACCTAAGTGTCATTTTAGTTTTTCCCACCCCTCGATTTATAAAGTGGGAACTTCTTTCTGATTGCGCCACTTCCTGATCGTTGCCTACTTGTTGCCTACCTTTTTGTCAAACGAAGATTTTGAATCAATTTTATTTATTAGAAATTTATTGACAACACATACATATATACTAATGACAAAGTTTAAAAATATTTCACATATGCGCATATCAAATATCATAATTATTTTGAATCAATGACAAACAATTATAAACCAAATAAGTACGCCATTCATTGTGTTTTGACTTAAAAGTATACATAGATATCAATCACTGAAATTCAAAAACAACTCACTGGACTTTGTAATATTAAAGATAAACCCTTCGGCGTCTGTCCTAGAGTATCTTGCACATCCATACAGGGATATTAGTAGAGTCGTTTGAGTTGACAGCAAGACAGCATCAATATACTCTTGTTGGGAAGCTGCGTCTATGTACGTATCTCCAATAAAGATATGATCCGTGCAGTCGCCTACTTTAACTGTTGAAAACCCAGCCTAAATACACCAGGAAAACATGTCCATGAAATGTATAACCCCCTCATACCTCACGTTTATAATAATGGGGTTAATAGGGGTATACCGATTTTTCTGATTTTTGATCCAAAACATAGATTATGGGTACTCATTAGAACCACCTCTCGGATGCGATTCTAACGTGTATCCAAAATCAATGTTTAGAGCTTTTTATTTTTTACGACTGAAAAAGTCTCTGTATATTGCATGGGCAAGTTTTCTCAATGATATAATATTTTTTATAATGTTTCTTAGATTTTACTCAGTTTTTTCTCATCTTCGACGTATTGTGCAATCCATTACTTTTTCACTTGAGGATCCCGTATAAATATAAGAATGGGTCAATGTCTTTTTCGATATGTAGAGTAAAGCTACAGTCACACTGTCACGTTTCGAGGCCTACGTTTTACTACGTTTCCAAGTCCCACGTTTTGCCCTAAATTTGTCCGGTTTTGCAGGTTGTTAGGTTTCAGTACGTTTATAGCTACGTTTTGCGACGTTTTACTCCATATCGCTACGTATTGTCCGGTTATCCAACGGCTTCGGGCCACAGTTTCACTAGGGATTGGTACGTTTAGCTACGTATTTACTACGTGCCGATACGTTTTCCTACGATTCAGTAGGTTTTATCAGGTTATTACTACGTAGCGTCCGCATAGTTCATTTGTACCCGTGACGTATTTATTGGAATTATCGCACCAAAATTAATTAGTTGCATGATGACCACCAAGAGGATCCAAGAAAAGCTCCAGGGGTGGCAAATCTGCGCGTGCACCGGGGCTGTGCACTGCAAGATGACACAGAAGATGTAACCTTTTTTCTCTATATTTTGTGACTCGATTTATTGCATCTTTTTTTTTCTTTTTTAAAAAACAAAAAAACAAAACAAAACAAAACAAAAAAAAACATCACAACCAAACTGTACACATTTACTGCATATATTACTATTTGTTTCGAAATTGCACCCAATTCTAAATCCCATGCACACTGGCCATGAACTTGAGCGTTTGATCGTATTCTTTGGAAATTTAATCGTATGCTTTTGTAACCTTCTTAAGACGTATGAAATATATTCATATAAACGCCATGATTCCATATAAAATGTTTGGGAAATCAGCTTTAACCTCTATTACGGCCCGTATGCGTAACCAAACGTAGTAATACTTAGTTAAATCGTAGTAGAGCGTGTCAATACGAAGTGATACCTACATGTAGTAATACCTGCTGAAACCTACTGAAACCTATCAAAACGTAGGGTAACACGTAGCAAGTCGTAGTAAAACGTATTGAAACGTACATGTAGTCCCTGCGTATTGATACGTAGAGTTCCACCGGGTTGTTATTTACGTTTTAGTACGTATTTGTTACGTATGTACTACGTTTTACTACGATTCGACTACGCTTTGCTACGTTTTACTACGTTTTACTAGGTATAAGCTACGTAAATCAGAGTGCCACGTTCGAACTGTTTTTTTAGTTCGAACGTGGCATGGGCCAGGTATTTAGCCGTACTTAGCCGTATGTAATACGTTCCACTACGTTTTAATACGTTTTACTACGTATATTGCCGTATTGCTACGTTTCAGAAACGTAGTACAACGTAGGCCTCGAAACGTGACAGTGTGACTGTAGCTTAACATGTGGAGATGATTTCTACTAGAATGAGCACAAACTCTCTTCCTCAAAACTAGAAACAGTGGTCAAATGCAACATCAGCAACAACAAAAGCGCAGATGAAAAAAATACGCGATGTAAAAAAAGAATCATTATTTGAGAGCGAAACAGGTAAAGAAAATTGAATAGACCTACGTTTAGAAGCCCAGCCTGAGTGTCTGGAACAGCTAAATTAATGTGAAGAACGTGCACTCTGACGAAAGAACCATCTAAGAAATCAATAGACCACGTGCATGGTGTCACGTGACCATAGTAGAAGGGGTTACTTGGCGAAACAAGTAGCCCGGCTTCATTTACGACCCGCTGACAGTCATCAAAATTAGTTGTTTCTGAAAATATGAAGGAGACTTTTATAAAAGTATTTCATCTCAAACACTAGATAATGGCAGACATTGAGGTTTAAAACGTAAAGAGGGTTAATTAAAGTGATTTTAAATATTATTGTTGCAGCCTTGACATATTTTAAGTCATATTTCCATTTACCTGAAAATTTCAAGGGTCGGTGAGGATGAAAATCTTTTTATTTTCTTTCAAAATGGCAATAAAAACTGCCCGGGTCGGCACAAAAAATCAGGGTCGGGTTAGCGGAAACACAGTTATTTTTTTTCGGCCTAAGTTGTATTGATAGACATCACACACCTGTAATGCATATTCTAGTCATCGAGTAGCATCCACTCCCTACAGTAACAAACGAAGAGGCGAACTGACGGTCGTATCGGGTAGGTATAGAGGTTTTGCAGATAGGACAGTTGAATACAGTCTGAAGACAGCTTTGATTGTCACAGGTCTGTATACACTCCTCTAGGGTATCGGGATAGTAGCCTTCGTTTGCCGTTTCTATCCAGAAAGAACGTCTGTCGACAACTTCAAGACCGTAGTCAACGCTCGCAGGAGAACACTTCAAATCACGGAACACTAAAGAAACATTGAGCTTAGATTAATCACAACATGGGATAAGTTAGTATGCAAAAAAAAAAATCAAATTAAAACTTTGTTTTTCAAATGAAAGACACTGAAAATGCAATGCCATTCTAATTCTGGGTAAAGACTGACATCCTCGGTCGTACTCTTTTCCATAAAGCGAGCGAATGATTGTCCTTATGGGCCGATTTTAGCATACTGTTTACTAAAAATAGCCTGTTTTAATGTTACGCGTGTATTATGTTTTTCCTCAGCTGTTGGATAAACATGAACATAATGTATCATTTATAGAACATGATCATAGCTTTTTCATCCACCGTTGCTTCATTTTTTTCAAGTGGATTAATACGAACTAAATCTAACACAATTCGTTGTGGTGCCTCGAGTATTTCACCCTGTTCAATGTTTCGGAACTGTCAGATAGCATTTGAGTAACTTTATATAATAAAACTGGGGTATGCAGGGATATACACAGTTTTCTTATTTTTGGTCCAAAACATAGATTATTGGCACTCATTAGAACCGCCTCGTAACCACAATGTATGTTTTGAGCTAAAATATTAAAAAAAAAATCAATATTTTTTTTTTAATGAAATGTTCAATATTTACACGGCTATAAAACAATTTTGTATAATATTGCATGGGCAAGTTTTCGTAATGGTTTATTACGGAAACAACAAAATGACATTCGAATACATAGCACTCTTCAATCGTGTTGATTATTTACCACGCTTTGGACAGCCGAGTATTTCCATCTTTAGACAAGGTGCAACCTCGTAATCCAAAATATAGATTCTCAAGAAGCGTGTCACAATATCATGATGGAAGTTAAAACGGTGAATCGTGTCAGCTGATTGTGTGGTGTCGATGGAGAAGAGCTGTAATTCAAAGACAATGATAGAAAAATAATGCACCTATACTGACATGACAAAACCATTTGAGTGACTGCACTGTAAACGATAACATCAGGAAAAGATGTCCGTATGTATAATGTTAACCCCCTTGAACACCACTTTTTATATAGTAAAACTGGGGTATGCAGGGGTATACCTATTTTCTTATTTTTGCTCCAAAACATAGATTGTGGGTACTCGTTAGAACCGCCTCACCGAGACGGTTCTAACCTGTACCCACAATCTATGTTTTGAGCAAAAATAGGAAAAAAATAAAACATTTTTTTTTTTTATATATTTTACAATTTTAAAAATCCATATATTGCACGGACATGTTTTCGTAATGATATTGTTCACTGTTGCTTGTGTGATTGGTTATTAACTAAAGCAGACTAGCGTCGTTCAAATACACATACCATAAGTTTTTATATATTTTAAGGAGATAATACAAGCCAGTCGGGATATTTGCTTATTTGAACAAAATATAAAAGTTTCATTCTTTGGAATCAGTGAAAACGTTCAAAGGGATACCCCCCTTTGAATCGTTCAAATACAAATGCCATAAGTTTTTACGGTTTTTTTTTTTTTTTTTTTTTTTTTTTTTTTTTTTTTTTTTCAAAAAGGAGGCATTGCAAGTTAGTCGGATATTCTTTGTTTATTTGAACAAAATATAAAAGTTTGATTCTTTGGAATCGGTGAGAACGTTCAAAGGGAGGCATATGGGCCATATTGGACAAAGTCGGGTACTGAACCCTCATCAGTGACCCTTTATAAATCGGCGACGATTGCCAGAAAATTATACAGCAATTTCAAAAAATTAACAAAAGGGACATATAGATCCAAGACACATGTCTAAACAGGGTCAACTATTTAAATGATTGTAACTTAGAAGATGGTTCTAAACGTAAAATTGTTAATACTCTGAATATTCTTAATGACCTCAAAGGACCGAAAGAAGTAAAATAATCTGCACTATTAAAGTTTTACCTAAATTAACCCTAGTATATATACTGACGTCAATAAAAACGCCTCATCGAAAATGTTGCATAACTTAGCCAAAATATACACAATATGAACGAAATTTGCATTTTCCTTATTTTTACCTTCTCTCTCATGGTATAGCATAAACCGAATTTGATTAAGATGTGCAAATTTCTCAAAATTTGCGTGGGTGCACCATTTTTAAAAATGTATCCTCACATCATTATATACAGATGATTTTGACGTGAAAATTCTTGAAAGCCGTGCAAAGTCGTTTTACAAACTTGTGAACATCAAAATTTTGAAACGTAACATCACTGGACTACGTGAAGTTGAAATACTGAAATTATCATAGTAGGGACTTTTCTCAAGAAAGGAAACAGACGGAACGAAAAAATGATACTGCTCGGTTTCTGGCGTTCTAAACGATTCCATAGTCCGGGATCATCATTCGCATCGACACAAGATTCCCTCTATCGAATTTTGTTACCCTAGCTCTTTTGCCGACGCTTCTGTGGCAAAATCATTTTGACGTCGACGTCTCTTATGCTTACGAATTCTAATGAAGAAACATTTCAGAAACGATGCCTTTATATTCGGATGTACACCTTGAGTTTATTTTCATAACGTAGTCGCATTATTTCAAATGAATAGCCAAGAATGGAGCAATGATATTCTGACGCTTATTTCCCTAGACGTCAAATACACTTTATCCGTAAGGGCGCTCGTTTCACGCTGAAAGGCAAAGAAGTAACAATAGAAACTATTCTTTGTCAAATAGCCATGCCAGGATAGCATTAGAAAACTTTTTGACCATTTTGACGGCGATTACCATTTAAGTATTGATCATTAGCTGCAGTGACGTCAATAACGCTAGAGAACGAAACTTGGTTTTCAAAAAAAAAATGTGTTTCAACAACATATGGTCACGTGTGGATATACCACTCTATGGCTTATGTGTTGGTATTGTAAAGGGGACTTTCAGTAATCGAAAGGAGCGATGCCTGATATACCGGTTCATGAACAGAATAGGGATTTTGCGAGGGGTGTATGTTTTCAACAGCATGCCATGTTTCAAGCAGATGTCTGAATAATTCCATTTCAGCATTTCCGAATGCGTAAAAGGTTATCAAAAGATGTGACCAATATTTAAAATAATTAAAGTTGTTAATCTTGGCAATATTGACTGAGGCGTTTTTGTTGACGTCAGTATATTTGACGGAGACATCGATAAAACTGTAAATAAACAAGTGATTGTTTTGTTTTTGTGCCACGAATGTCTGCGCTAGCTATAGGAGAGGCCATGAAGAAAATATTTGAGAATGTTAAACACAATTCCTACGCACCTTTTCATATTTGTGGTTTTCAAGATACTTTGTCAAATTGTTTTCATCCATGCCATATTCCAGAGAAAACATTGTAACAAGTCTTCTATCGTTTCCTTCACTCCAACCCTGTATTTCGATACCGTGTACTACCATAGGGACAATCAAATCTACCTGGAATCAGCCATAACTAAAACGTATAATTAGCATAGATGGTCCAACACCAGTAAAAAATCTCCCATAGGCCGCAATGCAAATTCCCTCACTTTGTGACACTCCCAGCTATTACCCAACATTGCACCACCAAAAGGTCTTCTCTAACTGGATAGCCCAGCCACACTCCTACCCAAAGGTGCCACTACCTAGGGGGGTTGACCATCTCGATTTTCCGGTATTCCATTTTGCAATATACCTATGGGTGGATTTTACACTCTAGAATGGTCCGGATTTTAGTAGGGGGTAGTGTACAAACAGAAGCCTCCGATGAGATATAGTCCGTTTTGGCATGGTGATTTGTGCACTAACATGTCGTATTATGGCGATACTTTGTAGTAAATGCGAGATCTTACACAGAATGTAGGAAATGTTCTCACTATTCAGCATCAAACATGTGTGGATGAAATTTTTAAATGCACTATTTTCGCGGGGTACGGCGGAGTGATATTTTTTTACCGGTGTTCCACCAGATACGTATGCCCTAAGAATTATATAACAAGAAAAACTATAACATGTGTTACATGTTATAGACGGCGTTGGATTTCGTTTTGATTTAATGCTGATATTGAATGGTCAGTGTTAAATGATTATCAAAGTAGGGTTTCCAGTTACCACATATGTATTTTGACTGAAAGAATAAGAGCTGTTGCAGGGCAGCGTAGCTCGCCTGGCGTGTGCTTTGCCACTACATATGTTCAATTATATGACCCATGACCTTGACCTGAAGGTCACAGGTGGGTCGTGATGGTACAGCATAAAACTTCAGACCAATATCTACCAACATGCAAAGTCTGTAAGAATATATATCAAAAGTTAACCTTATTAATCTAATGGACGTGATAAGCTGAAACAACTCAAAAACCCTTCATCATAAGTTATTGCTAAACCAAAGAACAGTGACTTGAGCCGCCGCATGGGAAAACCAACAATCTGCATAGGCGAAAACAAAGGCGCAGATTAGCTTCGCAGTAACTGCGAAGCTGATCAGCGCCTTTGTTTTCGCCACACGGATAGTACAATTCCTCTACTTTCTAAATCCAAAATTTCCAGCCTCTAACCATCTTCTGTGACTGTACAGCTCGGTTTGTGTCGGACCTTGTCGGAACCCAAATTGTTGGTTTTCTTACGCACATGCTCATTTTTTGAAACCAATACCTGGAAATACGGCTTCACATCATCAACAGTAGACGCACACCAGCCTGGTCCCGGTAGTAGAAGACGACCCTGGTCATATGTGTTATCATAAGTGTCACTAGAGTAGGAGATCTGGAAATCTCGTATTTCACCTGACACCATACCGAGACGTCGACCACAACCAGTACCTAAAAGAGAAACACTCAATTCGTATGTGGGCGTTATTCTGGCCATATAATATACGTCATAAAATGCACACACTGGTGACTTTATTGCTCTATGTCTGGCGTTTATACACCAGGAAAACATGGCCATGAAAACTAAATCCCCTCATATATAGCAAAACTGGGGTATTTTCTTATTTTCGCTACAAAACATAGTGGGTGCTCATTTTGAGCAAAAATAAGGAAAAACATAACAATTCTTTTTCTAATGAAATCTTTCATTTTTTATAAGTTAAGAAAAATCTGTATTTAACACATGTTACACGGGCATGTTCATTAAGAAAAATTGCCCATGCAATAAACAGAGATTTTTTTCAGCCGTAAAAATTGAAAATTTCATCAGAAAAAATTCGATATTTTTAATGTTTTACCTCAAACCAAAGAGGCGGTTCTAACGCGTACCCACAATCTATGTTTAGGACCCAAAATAAGAAAAATAGGTAAACCCCTGCATACCCCAGTTTTACTATATATAATGCGGTACAAGTGGGTATTCATAGCACGGACATGTTTTCCTGATGTTTTGTAATGTCATCCTAGAAACTCTCTCTGGCGTGAACAGATTTTCAGGAATCTGAAATAATCTGTCCTTCGATTACACAATAATTAAGAGCTGCTTACGTTTGCCGATCACTTTTATTTCTTTTATGGTCAATGTGAACCAATTTCCGTATTTATAACGTGGGTCCGTATCGTCTACGTTACGGATAGTAACGTACTGCCCAACTACGGGCCTGAAGCACGTAAAGCGGAACCCAAATGCCATTCTCGGGTATCGTCTTTCCTCACACTGTGGTGCACCGTAGTGCACAAAGTCCCATCGTTGTTTGCTAATGTGCACACTGGTAAATCGGAATGCATTTGGAAACCAACCTGAAAGAAACAATCGTGCAGTAACCCGTCTTTATACCACCAGGTCTAGAATTGAAACAAGAAACAATCTTCAGTGTAAATGGACGGCCAGCTCTCCGATTATTTGAGAATACAGTAGGCAATCTATTCAGCTAAATGATGGTTTTTCGTAACACAAGCTGAATGTATAGCCAGTTCTAAATTAACGGATAGACGTATGTTATTCGTACAACCAGTTCTGTATTTAAATGGTAATTGGTTATTCGTAACACAAACAGAACATGCACACATGTCATCTGGAATAAGTTAAACCAGTCGGCTTTAGTAATGAACTAGAATTTGTTTTCTACGTGAAAACTGATGTCTCCCCCCTTTCTACGTGCATGTCCAAAATATGCAAGCAAGAGTTATAGTTCTTGTGCATCACATATCCTGTCATTCTGTTTTATAAGTGTACCAAGTTTCATTGAAATATCTCTTACGGTTTTCAAGTTATAGAGCGGGCACGAAATTGTATGGAAAATAATTAAAGGGAAATAACTCCAAAGATATGAAAGCAAGAGTAATGATTCTTGTGCATGACACATCGTCTCATCATGCTTTATAAGTGTACCATGTTTCATTGAACAATCTCTAATGTTTTTGTTTTAGTTATAGAGCAGACAGAAAATTGTATGAAAAATAATCAAAGGGAAATAACTCCAAAGATATGCAAGCAAGAGTTATGGTTCTTTAGCATGACACATTATCTTATCGTGCTTTATAAGTGTACCAAGTTTCATTGAAATATTTCTTATGGTTTTCAAGTTATAGAGCGGACATGAAATTGTATGGAAAAATAATCAAAGGGAAATAACTCCAAAGACATGAAAGCAAGAGTTATAATTCTTGTGCATGACACATTGTCTTATCGTGCTTTGTAAGTGTACCAAGTTTCACTGAAATGAAATTTCTCTTACGGTTTTTAAGTTATAGAGTGGACACGAAATTGTATGGAAAATAATCAAAGGGAAATTACTCCAAAGATATGCAAGCAATAGTTATGGTTCTTTAGCACGACACATCATCTCATCGTGCTTTATAAGTGTACCAAGTTTCATTGAAATATCTCTTACGATTTTTGAGTTATAGAGCGGATACGAAATTGTATGGAAAATAATCAAAGGAAAATAACTCATAAAATACACAAGCCAGAGTTATGGTTCTTGTGTATGACACATCGTCTGATCATGCTTAATAAGTGTACCAAGTTTTATTGAAAAATCTTTAACGGTTTTTAAGTTAGAGAGCGGACACGAAATTGTATCGAAAATAATCAAAGGGAAATAACTCCAAAAATACTCAAGCTAGAGTTATGGTTCTTGTGCATGGCACATTGTTTTGTCGTGGTTTACAAGTGAACCAAGTTTCATTGAAAAATCTTAAACGGTTTTTTAAGTTATAGAGCGGACACGAAATTCTATCGAAAATAATCAAAGGAAAATAACTCCAAAAATACTCAAGCTAGAGTTATGGTTCTTGTGCATGACACATCGTCTCGACGTGGTTTACAAGTGTACCAAGTTTCATTGAAAAATCTTTAACGGTTTTTAAGCTATAGAGCGGACACGATTTGTGACGGACAGACAGACGGACGTACGGACGGACAGACGGACAGACAGACGCACGGGGGAAAACAATATGTCTCCTGAAGGGGGGGGGGGGGCATAAATACTAACTATTGACTGGATGGCAATACTAACTAGCTTGACAGTCGACTTGAATAACGAATTACAGGACAACCATAGAGATGATATAGTAAACAGATATATGACTACCCAGCAGGCACATGACGTCAGAATGACGTCAGATCAACGTCGATGCGACATCATGACGCACATGACGTCAGATCAACGTCGATCTGACGTCATTCTGACGTCATGTGCCTGCTGGGTGGTGTAAGATATTCTCTGGGACTGCTTTACATGACTACTGTACTTACGTTGTTTTCTGAAGACCAGGACAGCATGGACTTCTATAAATTCTTCTAAGTCAATTTGGATCCAGGGTTTATTGCAGGGTCTTTTTGACTCAAACGATTCTGTAGCTGGAAAACAGAGGGTCAGGCTTCAAACTATTAACATGCACTTCGACAGACAATATGTAACAGCGAAACAACAAAATCTGTATACATATAATCAGTATAAGCACTTTATTATATATACTTAGTCATGAAGTATATTTATCAAATATAACTTAGATTTTAAATCTTAAATGTTCACATACGAAAAAGGAATATATTTTATATTTTCACTCGTGAAGTTAAAATATGAATATTTCATTCGTGGCTTCGCCACTCATGAAACATACATATCTTTCACTAAAGCCATATTCAACAGAAACACTTGAATATCCTCTAGATTCACAATTTACAGAATTTTGTTTTATCTAAAAATGATAATTTAAAATGATTTTATTTTGATGTTTTCTTATTTCGAGCTCAAAACGTACGATGTGGTACACGTTAGAACGCGGCAAGGTGGTTCTAACGAATACCCACATTTTATGTTTTGGGAGAACAATAAGAAAAATGTATACTCCTTCATACCTCAATTTAATTGTATAATCTTGGGGTTAGAGGTGGTATACATTACACGGACATGTTATCGCGATGATTACGTTTTCAAACTGTTATTGACACTGACAAAGAAACGCGTAACTTCGGAAACGCGTAACTTTGGAAACGCGTAACTTTGGAAACGCGCAACTTACAGAGGTCGTCATCAGCAGCGAATTCAGGAGCCCTTGTTCCTAAATGCTCCACTGCATACACTGGTTTATGGGCTCCATATACTTTAAGATCTGGATTCTCTTCTGCAATGACGGTTTAAATGTACGTTAAACAAGTTGAAAAAGAAATGTCTTAATTTCTTTCTTTGACTTGATGATTTACGTCCCAGTCAACAGCTATGGTCATATCGGGACGTTGCCTCCAGACCACTCTTTAAAATTTCCAAGTTGACAATAATAAATTGATAATATTTATCAATTTAGCTTAAACCGTAGATGATACTTATGGAAAAAAACTAATATCTATTCATGAAGTTAGCGCCATGGACATCCGTTACAAAATATTTTGTCTGAAGTACACTTGAAATGAAATAAAATTGAAACTATATGATTTTAGATGTCTCTCCTTACCACAAATCGGAACTGGGCACTTTTCTCGCTCTCGTTTTCCAATAATTGCAACATAACACTCAGGCACAGCTCCGTAATAATCCCAATCGCTAACTCGACATTGGTTCCCCTCGAAGTTCCCTGCAAATCTGTGTGTCATGCCATAACGATCCGGGTCAACATCTAGCCAATTGATACATGGCCTGCCACTAATGGATACGTTCTGGGTACCGACATATGAGTAGCCCTTGTCTGATGCGAAGTAACATTCTCGTACGGCTAGATAAATAGGAAAATGAATCAGACAGCCTATAGAAAAGTGATTAACCTATTATTTTTTTTAATAAAATGTGAGATATTAAATAATAAGCCATCACATACGTGTTCCTTCCGCTCACGCCGTTTACAGTAGGTTCAGTTATTTAAACCATGGCGTCATCAACGCGTCCTTACGGCGTTCTCGTCGCGTCCAAGGCGTTCCTGTGGATTTCTAGGTGACTTTCATGGCGCTTGCACGACGTTTTCGCTGCGCTTGCGGTTTGTAGGCAAAACAGAAACGATGTTTCACCCATTTGTATGTTTGCTTTCAAGAAGGCCCTATAATCTCAGCCCTGACATCAGCCTGTGAAAATGACCATGAAAACGTCTAGCTGTCGCCAACCATGGCCATACCCATTTAGCATCCTACATGTACGTCTTTGCAGAACTAGGTGGGCAGCATCAGCAGCAACTTGTATCTGCTGCGCCTGCACACAAGTAGTAAACCAGCGTTTTGTTCGGTAGGCATAGTGAAATTAATTTTTTAAAAGTGCATCTCATTTATAAAATAATATTTTGTTTGCTTTTGTCATTTTTAAAATTTGCATATCTTTTTATTCATCTTATTTTGTATTTTTATCAGAAAACGCCATTGGAAGCGGTAGAAGCTCCACGCGAGCGCAATGAACGCCGTGACAACGCCTTGCAAACGCCACAGAAGCGCAGTGAGATAAATGACACGCTGTGAAAATGCCATAAACGCGCCGTATAAGCGCGGTGTAAACGCAGTGAGATCGCCATGGACGCCGTAGCATCTCCGTGGAAACGACATGGGCTACCACGGCGTTTGCACTACGATCTCACGGCGCGCCCGCGGAGTTCCTGGCGCGTTGATGAAATTCTCTTAGCGTTGCCACGGCGCTCTTATTAGAACGCCGAGTGACGGCGTTTGTTTTGAGCATGTCGAAAAATACGCCGACCTTTGGCGTTCTAGGATTTCCCACGGCGTTCGATGGAGTTCCCACCGCGTTGCTACGGCGTTGGTGGCGTTTGTACCGCGCTCACATCAGCGTTCTGCATTTTTGTAGAACGCCGCGAGAACGCCACCCTTGCGTGACAGGGTATAACACGTATAACATTACAAAAATAAAGCCCCTGTCAGACCAGGAGGCGTTTCCGCGGCGTTTGCACGGCGTTCTTAAATTTCCTAGAACGCCGCGAGAACACCAAGAAAAATTTATTTTAATTGTGAAAAAGGAAGCCATGGCGTCCTCACCGCGTCCTCGTTGCGTCCAAAGCGTTGCTACAGAGTTCGCACTGCGTTCTACCGCGTTCCTGCGGAGTTCTAGGTGGCGTTTCATGGCGCTTGCACGACGTTTTCACTGCGCTTGTGCGTCGCTCTTGGTGTATGCACTGCGTTTCCATGGCGTTCGCACCGCGCTTTCACGGCGTTCTGGCACTGCACTGACGATTTGTAGTCAAAACAGAAACGAAGTCTAACTCATTTGTACTTTTGCTTTCATAAGAAGATCCTCTAATCTCAGCTCTGTCTGTGAAAAAGACCATGCTGAAAACGTCTAGCTGCGTCCAACCATGGCCGAACCCAAAGCATTCTACGTCTTTGCGCCCTCCTCCATCTGCGTCTTTGCAGAACTAGGTGGGCAGCATCAGCAGCAATTTGTATCTGCTGTGCTTGCATATACACAATTAAAAAACCAGATTGTTATTTGAAAGACTAAGTGAAAAATATTCTTAACTGTGCATCTCATTTAAATAGTATTTTGTTTGCTTTTGTCATATTTAAAATTTAAATATCTTTTTATTCATCTAGTTTTGTGTTTTTTTTATCATAAAACGCCATTGGACGCGGCAGAAGCTCCGCGCGAGCGCAGGGAACGCTGTGAAAACGCCTTGCAAACGCGGTAGAAGCTCCACGCGAGCGCCATGAACGCCGTGACAACGCCTTGCAAACGCCACAGAAGCAATGTACATAAGATAAATGGCACGCCGTGAAAACGCCACAGACGCGCCGTATAAGCGCGGTGGAAACGCCATGAGATCTCCATGGACGCCGTAGGAACTTTGTGGAAACGACATGAGCTACCACGGCGTTTGCACTACGATCTCACGGCGCGCCCGCGGAGTTCCTGGCGCGTTGATAAAGTTCTCACTGCTTTGCCACGGCGTCCTCACGGCGTCCCCACGGCGCTCTTTATGAACGCCGATTGACGCTGGTTGTTTTGAGCATATCCAAAAGATACGCCGACCTTTGGCGTTCTAGGATTTCCCACGGCGTTCGATGGAGTTTCCACCGCATTGCTACGGCGTTGGTGGCGTTTGTACCGCGCTCACATCGGAGTTCTGCATTTTTGTAGAACGCCGCGAGAGCGCCGGGAGAACGCCACCCTCGTGTGACAGGGTTAAAGTAGGGGGTACACGTATAGCATTACAAAGATAAGATAGAAGAGGCACCCAATAAGTCGTCGCATTGTGAGAGATCACATTACATGGTTCAACAGTGTTTACTTCAATACCAAACCGGACATTATAACTGTCTCAGGATAACTTGTCCGTGCAATGAGTACCCCCTTGAACCCCACTTCTATATAGCAAAACTGGGGTTTGCAGGGGTATACCATTTTTTCTTATATGGTACGCGTTAGAACCGCCTCGACGAGGCGGTTCTAACGTGTACCAACAATGTATGTTTTGAGTAAAAATATTAAAAATATCAAAAATTTTCTGATGGAACTTTCAATTTTTACAGCTGAAAAAAAATCTCTGTACATTGCATGGGCATGTTTCCCTTAGGCTGCGTTCACACAGAAATATACGATATACGCTATTCGGTATTCGCTATACGCTATTCGGTATTCGCTATACGCACATATACGGGCACGGCGGTTCACATACAAGTAGCACGTGCTGTCAGTGTGCTCTTTTCGTTAGTATGTAAAAAGTTGCAAATACGGTATTTTACATATTCATGAGGATTCAAATATATGCTTTTATTGTGCAAAAATTGTATTTAACTTAGTTTTCTAGCAAAACGCTCTAAAACTCGTGTAAATACAAAATTCAAACCAGCAAAACCACTATACGCTATACGAAAATCGAACATGTTCGATTCCCACTATACTATACTATACGCGCCGATACGAACTTTTCGAATAGTGTCCTCTTATGTGATCCGGTATAAGGAAATCATAATGTTTGATTTCAAGTATTCGTGTGCCCTCAAAAACGTACACCGTATACCCGAATAGTCTACTCCTATGTGACCGCAGCCTAAGGCTGCGTTCACATAGAAATATACGGTATACGCTATACGGTATTCGCTATACGCTATTCGGTATTCGCTATACGCTATACGGGCACGGCGGTTCACATAGAAGTAGCACTTGCTGTCAGTGTGCTCTTTTCGTGAGTATGAAAAAAGTTGTGAATTCGGTATTTTGAAAAGATCTAAATGCTTTTACTAGCCGAGGGAAGGAGGAAGCGGCAATACCTAAGAAAAACAGACGCATATTTGTTCGACAGCACTTTGAAATGCGGCCTGTGTTGGTCGAATTTACACAACATTCCAGAATCTCATGAATTATTTCAGCCATCCACTCTCATTGAAAACGTGGAAACTTTATTATATGCATGTCATTATTTATCACCAATACTAGTAAATTGTACCAGCTCTGACGTTATTCATACATTAAAATCCATACACTTGACCTGTGACCTAGACGGCATTGTCCTTTCAAATGACACACCCGGATCCCACCAAGTTTGGTGAAGATAGGCACCTATTTGGGAAGAGTATGGGGACAAACAAGCAAACAAACAAACAAACAAACGTTATTTGACTTAGAGTATTATGAGATGTTAATTTAAATTATTTACGTTGTTTTACATATTCATGAGGATTCAAATATATGACTTTATTGTGTAAACATTGTTTTTAACTTAGTTTTCTAGCAAAACGTTCTATAACTTGTGTAAATAAAAAAAAATCAGACCAGGAAAACCACTATACGCTATACGAAAATCGAACATGTTCGATTCCCACTATACTATACTATACTATACGCACCTATACGCGCCAATACGAACTTTTCGAATAGTGTCCTCCTATGTGACTTGGTATAAGGAAATCATAATGTTTGATTTCAAGTATTCGCGTGCCCTCAAAAACGTACACCGTATACCCGAATAGTCTACTCCTATGTGACCGCAGCCTATTGGATTATTTTACCTGCTAGTTTGTAATAACACAGCCCCAGCGCCATGTGGTACTCATCAGCGCGCTGTAGCAGATCTATTTCACCATCTTGAGCCCAGTTGACGGGCGCTAGGAACTCAAATATTTCTTCCGACACAGTCATGTTGGTAACCTCTTGACAGTAAGCTTCTGGGACCTGTGGGAAAGTGTACTGGCACTCTTACGTTAAAGACGATGGCGTATTGTTCATTGTGATGTATGCTTTGTATATTTTGAACCATTTTTGTCGCAAGATAAAATCCCAGTAAAAGGTGGATATGCGAGTTTGTATGACCAAATTCAGATTAATATGGTGTTTATTTCCATTGACCCTTCAAGTGCTACAATAAGGCAATTTTAAATACAGTTAACATAGTTTTAAATATTCCTGAATTGTAACTTTACATGCAGCAAAATTATTTTTAAATATCTCCTTTACCCCCCTTAGTGCTGGTACTACCTAGAATAGCGTTCGCTGCGTGCTGAGCTGACTGAAGGAGTTTTGACTGGGACTTGAAGACATAATTCCAGTTAGGCCTAAATCCAAATACACACTCAGAACATTGCGAAAACTTTCCAATGCAGTATAGAAATTTTTTTCTGCTGTAAACATTGAAAATTTCATCAGAAAGAAAAAAATGATATTTTTGCTTCTTTTTGCTCAAAACATAGATTGTATGTACACGTTAGAACCGCGTCGTCGAGGTAGTTCTAACGAGTACCCACAATCTATGTTTTTGAGAACAAAATAACAAAAATAGATATACCCCTGTATACCCCAGTTTTTCTCTATAAAAGTGGGGGTTCAAGGGGGTATACATTTCACGGACAAGTGCTTTACCTTTATAAGAAGAAAAGGATAACCAGTGGGTAAGGTAATTGAGGTTTCTGGATCGCCGTCATTTCTGCAGCAGTATCGCAGGACAACCGTACCATTATTCTCTACCATATCGTATGGCAGCTCACCACCAATGTCTGGTACTATCACTGTGTAGTTGTCTAATCTTACACTCCCGGAGGAAAATTCTAAACATTATGAAAACATGCCCATGCAATATACAGAGATTTTTGAAGTTGTAAAAAATGAAAATTTTCAGTAGAAAATTTTTGTTTGCTATTTTTCTTATTTTTGCTTAAAACATTGATTGTTGGTACACGTTAGAACCGCCTCGCCGAGGCGGTTCTAACGAGTACCCACAATCTATGTTTTGGAGCAAAAATAAGAAAAATAGGTATACCCCTGCTTACCCCAGTTTTGCTATATAAAAGTGGGGTTTGAGTGGGTGCACATTTCACGGACATGTTTTCCTGATGCATCGAAACAAAATTCTATGATTACAAGTTTTCATTTTACCCAAAAATACAAAATTTACTTGGTAAGATAAAAAAATACATGTAACTATGCTGAACATGCTGAACATTTCATTCTCTCTCTCTCTCTCTCTCTCTCTCTCTCTCTCTCTCTCTCTCTCTCTCTCTCTCTTAAACTACATTAGTGATTAATGTTTTGCAGGATCAGTTTACCTGCAGGACAAGATGCATTGGCTCTCAAAATGCAGTATGTTCCCGTTGGCCAACTTCTATTTACATTGTGTTGGTCCGTGGATGGAACGTCGTCAACAGCTGATTCCTTGACGCTATCATCGACGAAGTCCATCCTGCTGCAGAAATTCAGCTGAAGTTTATGAAAACTGTATGGTCCCATAATGTGTGGGTCGGCCGTGTGTTGAACTCCTTCGGGGCGGGGCATCTTCCATTTCTGCTCAGCTTTTTGAACAGGTACAGACATGTTGATATAGCCCCTGTGCCAGCCATGGTCGTCGTCCTCGGGACAGCCAAAGACAGTAGATATCAGGGAGTAGGAACCCGTAGGCCATGCGCTCCGTTTGATTTCTAGGAAACAAGAGAGCATTCGTTTATAAATTTATAATAAAATTGAATTTTGGAAACGGTGGAAAGGGTTAGTCAGTTCCTTTATAATATAAAGATATTCTGTTCAAATCAAAATTGTTCTTTTATACCATTCCACATTATTGTAAAAATATCAAGCATACGAGCCGCGTCATGAGAAAGCCAGATTTTCGCCTATGCGAAAACAAAGGCGCAGTTCAGCTTCGCAGTAACTGCGAAGCTGATCATCGCCTTTGTTTTCGCTACACGGATAGTACAATTCCTCTACTTTCTAAATCCAAAATTTCCACCCTCTAGCCTTTTTCTGTGACTGTACAGGCTGGGTTGTGTCAGAAATGGTGGGAAACCCCCGAAGACCAATTTTCTTGCGTCGCGGCTCATATTATAGAACAAATGGGGGGAGGGGGGTTCATTCACTCAGTCACGTTGGGCTTCAGTTAGGTAAACTTCTCAAGATCCAATTTATTGGTTCCGATTATTGTTTTCTACGGCCTTAGTGTATTATTGAAACAAGAATCTTTTTCTAGTTATTCTTGAGTTAATACCTTTATAGGCCTATACTTAAAACCAGTTTTGAAATGGACTATTCCGAAGTGGGTGTGCTCACTTCTGAATTATTGCAAAAAAAGTGTATTTATTGAATTTTGACGAGTTTCAAAAGCTGATGTTTTGATATTATGTGGTCTCTGTAAAAATTAAAAGGTACTCATTTGTCTATACAGTGAGTTTTTGCTTTTCGAAATTTGGTTAAGAAGTACCTGAATCACCCTTGGACTACCAACTTCGAAATACGTCATAAGTCAGGAAGCAGTTCCATTAATTTAATAATGGCGTCCTTTCATGAAGCAGTTTCATTCATAGATTTATATTTAGTGATCATATTTCAGGAGTTATTCATGCTGTATCCTAATAATCATTGTATTAGGATGAAACGTTTTCTATTATCAAAGCATTGCTACATAGAATATAGTGTCAAAGCAACTAGTTTTATTATTTTGGTTGACATTAAATCAATATGGGCTGGTCCATGTGAGACCGTTTCAACATTGCCTTCAATCGAAACGGGGTGTAAAGAAAAGAATGAACATGATTCACTGCTTTCTGTTTCATAACTGTGTATAATAAATTTTACAAGGAAGGTCCAAATTGGTCATTTTGAAATTATAATGAACAAAATCTAGTACTTAGAATGTAGAAATTGAATGATTAATTGCCTTATTCACTTGACATACCTGTAAAACGTGTTATTCACTATAATAGACTAATCCAAACTTCCAGCACACTTACTACCAATTATCAATGAAGGGTTGTTCCATTTGCTGCACAGGGGTGTAAACAAATGCTTCCGCATGCTTCCGTTGCTTTCTATTTTATAACTCATGTTCATTAATCTCCAATCACGAGAAAATGTCTTTTCAAAGACAACTTGTGAAAAAAAATCTAGCATTTAGTATGTAGAACTATATGTAATTCGGTTTGTTTTCTTATTATACCTGAACGTCAATAGAATGGGCAAATCCAATATTCCAAAAATAGATTGTCTTCCTAGCAATTTGGGTAAAATACATCACCAAGTATGATGTACTGGAAGGGTCAAAATGACCGAAGTGGTAAACCGAACTGTCCATGCCTATTTCGAAATAGACATGAACCCGCAAATATAGGGGTGCACCCACATATTTAGAGGTTCACCCCTATTTTAAGATAAAGGTTAACCCCTAGAATGCCGGTACACCGTCATAGATTGTGATTTTGTCTGGTAGTCCGTTTGATTGTGACTGCTTGGTGGCACTGTTGAGTGTGACTATTCCAGGTAGTCGTGTCTGTATTGTTGTACGTTGGTATAAGAAATATACGGGGTCTGTCCCAGAAATACGTAGACATTTGTGGTTAAACAGTAATGTGTCTGCAGAATTTCATGAAATTTATATGATCTGTTTGCATACATCTAACAAACATTTCGTACAAATATGGATGAATTCACCACTTACACAACAGATTTATATGCATTTATTCCAAGAGGGGTAGGTGTCTACGGCGCACGTCAAAAACACTGTTTTGAAATTCATCAAGATCAAATTCAACACTTCCTGTAATTGCGAGTTAAGGTGATATTACGCAATTCTAGCTATGAGTTGCACGAATAATTATGTAAGATAAGTTTTTGAAAGTTTAAAATAATTTCCACCATCAGTGTTGATTTTATAGAAATTTTCTTAAACCTACTGCAATTACTTTATTGGAAAATAGTGACGTAATGTAAGTCTGGCGGCGCAAAATTAGACCTTCCACAAGCTTTTCTTTCCAGTTAAGTATATTTAACAAAATTAATTTATAAAATCAACCTTCTATTGTGTTATTAATAATTCTGTGATGATTCTGTATACATATTTTCTTTAAATATTCTAATTGCATGTTTCTTGTTGTCATTTTAAACAAGCGACATCTTTTTGTTTTATTTCAGTCTAAAATAAAATTAGTGTTCCCTCATATAAAATTAAACTGATCATGCTATTTTTCTACTTATCATTTATAACTCAAATTATTGACTATAATTTTGACTAAGAAGACTTATTCAATGCTTAGATGACAATATTCATCACCATTACGGCTCTAATAAAGAGACTGCACACAAAACGTTTAACCACCCCTCCACAAAAACGTAGCAAAGTGATTTTCAACGTGCTCCGTAAACGCCGATACACCATCATATAAATCTCCATAACTTTTGCAATTTGTAAGCGATTGAACTAATATTTTCACAGATTGCTCAGTACAAATGTAGTTTAAAAGCATGAACATATCTTTAATTTTCAACGAACAGTTCACGAAATATCAGACATCTTTATGATTTCCCGGGACAGACCTCGTATTATGTATGTATCATATTAAATACTATGTTATGTTCAGTTACATGCACTGTGTATGTGACATGTTATTTCACATATGTGGCGTTATGTTATGTTGCATATATAATGTTAGGTTACATATGTAATATTATGTTACATCTGTACGTTATGCCATTTTGACCCTTCCAGAACACCATAACTAAGGTCTTAAATAGGGTAAAATACATCAATTAGTATGAGTCACTTCGTCCTAAGGTTAAGATTTCTGAATAAAAAAAAGTTGAATTAAATAAATAATAATGAATAAATCATGAATCGCCAAACGTTGACCGAAATATGCGGCATCGCCCATGGATCCGCAAATGGGGTCTTTTTAGCTATAATTAAATAAATATTACATCTTCATTGACCATAAGGTCGTAAGAAAAAGACGAGCTTCTTGACGCCTAAACACGTATATTGCAGGCATTTTGTTGTTGTAATTCAGAAATGGTGACCCAGTCCCGACATAACCATTGCTGTTACGTTTGGTATCAAATCAAATAAATGCACAAGTGTGTATTATTGTACTCCATATAGCTACGTTCATACAAATACATGTGAGTGACTAAATAAAAAGACATGCACTGAACAAACAAAAAGCTCTTAACACTTTTTAACGGTTGCCTTACTCCGTGTTTGAGAAATGGTGTGACAGTTGATAGAGGCCAAATCCAAAATAACAAATCACGTCCAGTTTCGAATGATGTCTCTAAAGTCATTGATTGTTGAAAATGTTAGAACGCATGAAAATTAAAGTTGACCGCTATTAACCGCTGACCTACATGCGTCATGGCACTAATAGGGTTATATCTCGGCGCTGTAGCTTATGTCACTTTAATTTGAATGCGTCGACGATGTCTCCGCTTTTTTTGTCCCCAAGAGTTTATGGTTATTTTTATGACAACAATGAAACAACTCTACAGTCCGTGTTGCATGCGTTTCTGTCGTCCTGACGATTAACTTGCCCACTACTATTTATTGCGCTCAACCTGACATTAATGTGGAATTGGCACTGTAAATTCAGAAACTTCATTTTCGATGTGCAGACTGGGCATTTAGATATTCACATAACCAACTCGTAAACTTATAATTCATATGGTACAGTTTAGCCTTATTTCTGCGATGAGCATTTACGACAGATCAATTAACATTTTTTGGAATTATTAACCAACAGTTATACGTACAAAGAGTCAATACATGCTACTATTGAACCATTCTGTGTCTATTCAACATAAACTTATTGAAAAAATACAATGTATAAAACACACACTTAAACTGCTGACAACGTTAACGCTCTCCCTTGTAGTCATTTTGATTGTGACTTTGTCTGGCAGTCCGTTTGATTGTGACTGCTTGGTGGCACTGTTGAGTGTGACTCTTCCAGGTAGTCGTGTCTGTATTGTTGTACGTTGGTATAAGAAATACATTATGTATGTATCATATTAAATGCTATGTTATGTTCAGTTACATGCACTGTGTTCTGTGACATGTTATTTCACATACGTGGCGTTATGTTATGTTGCATATATTATGTTACATATGTAATTTTATGTTACATCTGTAACGTTATGGTACATGCGTTATATAAGATGCATTATGTTACGTGTTTTGCTACAAACATAATGCTATGTTGCATAACGGGTGCTGATTCATGCATGTTGTTACATATGTTGCGTTTTGATACATTATGTTACATACATTACATAACTTATGTCACACACGTTATGTCACATACGTTACTTCCGTTTATAATGTATTCAATACTGAGATTTATCAAGATATCATAGATTTGACTATAACAACACTGTCTGTTTTGTGTGTATCTTTGATGAGCTACGCTATTTCAGAATGTATGAAAATTCTTAAGATGCAACGACACCACATATGTGAATGAGAGCATGAGAGAGTGCATATATATAAGTGAAACATGTATTGTTTTAATATTGAATTAATTGTTTACACCATTATGCCATAAATAGCTAGCTATGTTAATTTATTTGGGGGAGGGCTATCTAATGTTTATTTTTGCAAAATTATGTTTACTCCTATAGATCTTACACGCACAAATATGTTATATACATTGCGTTATGTTACATATTTTACACTATGTAACATATGATAAACTTTGTTACATACTATGTTATATATGTTTTGTAATGTTGCATATGTTACATATGTTACGTTATATATGTTACGTATGCGTAACATACGTACATATGTAACGTATGTTGCATGATATTTACATTGATTAACTATGCGCAATGTCGAGAATATATCATACG
Source organism: Rugalucina vietnamica (assembly GCA_964017185.1). Lineage (NCBI taxonomy): Eukaryota > Metazoa > Mollusca > Bivalvia > Lucinida > Lucinidae > Rugalucina > Rugalucina vietnamica. The sequence continues at coordinate 41,733,476 of OZ024875.1, forward strand.
ATTCGTCGACAACGATAAAAATAACTAGTATAGATAATGAAAATAAATTGTAAAAATCGTGAGGTCATTTCAAAATCAATGGAAACCTGATATTAAAGACGTCTTTTCTTCAAACACTCCAGAAAGTATGTTTACTCTTTAAATCTTACACGCACAAATATGTTACATACAGTGCGTTATGTTACAACTTTTACAGTATGAAACATATGATTAACTTTGTAACATGCTATGTTACATATGTTTTGTAATGTTGCATATATTACATATAATACGTTATATGTTACGTTTGTAATGTACGTAACATACGTACATATATATTACATATGTTGCATGGCGTGCATATTATGTTATGTAGTACAATGTTATATATGTTGTATTATGTCACATACGTTACATTATGTTTCATATGTTTTGTTACAAATGTTACATTGCTACAACATGTCGAGATTATGTCGAGAGTATATCGAGAAGCATGGCGGCTTCGAGTACAATCCATTTCTTCAAACGTAAATGCATGAAAAGGCATGTTGGATCTGCCACTCAATATTAGCATTAACTAAAATGAAACAAGGCCGTATATAACATGTAGCACATGTTATAGTTTTTCTTGTTATTTCTGTCCTCACCTGTGTGACAGAACAATCCTGTATAGCCATACATACACTCACATTGACACGTGTCTAGCTGTAGGGTGCCATTATGGTAACATGTTATGTCGGCGCACGCTGAAAATGGTAACGAACATTTAAGAAATGAATTTCATTTTTCTGGTGTTCATGGAGCTATGAACCGCAGTGGGTCGCGTGCAAAGTGAATGAACCCCTTCGGGGTTCATGTAAGCTTTGCTAGCGACCCACTGCGGTTCATAGCTCCATGAACAACAGAAAAATTAAACTCATTGCTTATATTTACATTCATTTCTCTCTATCGCTTGTTGAAAAATCACCAAGGCGATCACATTTACCAGCAAACAGAGAATCTACACACAGTGTGTGTTCAAGCAGCGGAACGGCGTCGACGTTTACAACGTCCAATCAGATTGGCGAGATTCATATTTTTTGACGTCAAGTTTGGATTACGTCACGTCGCGTGACACAATGTTGTTCATGGAAGTATGAACACAGATGAACATCTAATGGTTCATCTAAGGAGGTTTTAGAAAAATGTAAATATTATTGCATAAATACTTTTGTCACACGATATTAACAGCCATACACTAATGAAAGGAAAGTCGTGTATTAATATGGAAATAAAAATAATGATGCTCAAAAATTTTGTCTGGTAAAACCATGGCAGCGAAAGTGGCAACACAACTGTAAAAATGTGAAAATAAAATCTATGTCATTTGTTTTCCATTTTACTAATACATGGTCACTTTGGTTACCATGGTTACCTGATTGAGATACATTTTTACTTTTTTTTATTTCTTTCATTTACGACACGAAACATTACTGTATATGCCTTATGCTGAAAGTTTGTATTCTAGCAATGCTGTTAGGAGATAATTCAGACAAACAAATTGCTATTAAGTTTATATAGCAGCAAATATGCTAAATACAACCACTGAGCGTTGCCATGGAACCATATTCTGTGAACTTCTTTTTGCTTTTCGATTCGTAATATTTAAAGCAAATACATTGATGAATCATCTGAATCAGGAAAATTCACTGGACATTTGAATAATTAAATATACAATATTATTTTTAAAATGTATATTTTTTCTTGTTTCAAAAAGGGAAACTATGCTGTTTGTTGTTTTTCTTTTTTGGACAAAAACTTTCTCTGATCGTTGCCATGGTAACAACACAACAAAGTAAAACTGTTTTCCTTTTGGCTTTCGAGGAATCAATTGAGCAAACACTCCTAAAGAATATATCGATAAATAACAAACAATCACTCACCTGGTTCTAGTCCACTTCTTCTAATGTAAGACAACGACGTCGGTAGCCACGGTAACAAAAGTAAAATTCCCAACGACATTTTCATTCCCGTTTCTGTATCACCATGTATTTTACTGAGAGGTGATTTGGATTTACAACTAAAATACTTTTTTGTACAAAAAAGATATAGACGACGGGTATAAATTTAATATCTCGAGTACTCAATATTTTTTGCAAACGCCCTTTTTTCTTAATTTTTCATCTGAAAATGCCGTAAAAGCGTACAATTTCGCACTAGCGTATAAATGTAATACAGTATATATGTAACTATAATTTGAGCCGCTGCATAACAAATCCAACAACATACATAGACGAAAGCAAAGACGCAGATCAGCTGTGCAGTAACTGTATAGCTGATCAGCGCCTTTGTTTTCGCTACACGGATAGTACAATCCCTCTTCTTCTTTAATCCAAAATTTTAAGCTTCTAGCCTCCTTCTGTGACGGTACAGCCTGGCTTGTGTCAGATCTGTTCGGGAACCCAATTTGCGAAGGCTCATTTTATATTCCAGCAATCTTACGAGTGGTATTCATCAATCACTATACAACAACCTAGGTATATTGCAATAGTGTCCATTATTACGTTAATATCTTGCAAACATGTCCATGCAATGAACTGACGAAAATGCTGAAATTATCAAATTGTTTCCATTTTTTTTTTTTTTTTTTTTTTTTCAGCTGAAAAAAAATCTTTGTATAGTGCATGGACGAGTTTTCGTCATGCCTGCTTACTTGTTCATGTAAAACTGCTGAAAAGTTCAACTAGCAGTTACATCTTACTTTTTCTCGAAAATTAAAACATGATTTTTGGATAATCTGCATTATATATTTTATACCACAATATACAAAGTATCGGCATGTCGCTGTAGAAATTCCCATTTTTCGCTTCGAAAATTACATTTGTCGAAAATGTCTGCATGCCCAGACCTTTACCCTAACCCTAGTGGTTGGTGGCTCAAAATGTGGACCTATAGGCTAGTCTTCTACGGAATAAATCTCAAAATTTTGCGGTGAATATTTTTTAAGTTACAACATTTTCGACGAAATGTCGTGCATCGCCCATTTTCATTTGTAACAAATGCAGCCAAACTGCATGAGCTAGTTAACGCTTAGTTTTGTTTTTGTTATATCTGGAATAATTACTTGAAAAGATTAGACGGTTTATTCAAACAAATCCCTGTTTGAGCTCACGTTCTGAAAACATTCCATCAACTCATGCATTATAGAGTATCAAGATATAATGAGCTGTCGATTATTTCTTTGAAATGTTCACGAAAACCGCTTATCTCAAATGCCCTAGAGCCACAATACCTTAATTAGTTTTATATACCATGCATTAAATGTGTAATATTGCATAAATACCCGTGTCAAACGATATAAACGGCTTTATTATATAACTATAAATAGACAGTATTTCAGACAATGCTTTCAGCCCATTGCATATTTTGTCATATTTTATGACATGGGGTTTTTCCCATTGAATATATGTTACTAAATTTAGAATTCTCTGTCATTTGAAATGTACATTGATTACTGTCAAGCAGTAATGCCGATGAAGTACAAATGATGTTTATTGTTTAGTTCATTTGAATTTAGACTTAATGTCCCAATGAACATTTTTCAGTCATGCTGGGACTATATGTAAACTGTATGTATACTCCCGCACTAATTCATTTACAGATAAAAATCATTTTTATCATGATTTTATAAAAAGAGTGTTATATAATAAAACAATTGTTGACTATTGAGTCATTGAATATGATGTGATATCCAACAGAGACTACCAATATTGACCTCGGCTTCGCCTCGGTCAATATTGGTAGTCTCTGTTGGATATCACATCATATTCAATGACTCAATAGTCAATAATTGTATAGTATTCTCAACCTACACTCGAGGCATACTCCACTCAAACTCATTAAGATAATCTGATCAGTCACTCGTGTGAGTACATAACTGTTCGATTCGGTATGCACATGTCCCACTCACACTCGAACTCAACTCAAATTTCGAGTAAACGTTGAGTGAAGGCGACACCTCACTCGAGCGCTACTCGAAAATTTTTGGACCCTTATTTCTCCACATTTTCTTCGAAAAAGCCCAATAATAGCAGATTACATACATCACCCGGACCAAGCTTTATGCTCGGGACAAATCTTTTCTTGAGAGGGGTCGCGAATTCTAGAACAGATTTCGATTTTCCCAAGGCATGTCATTTGCGACTATTTTGAGCATGAAAAGCAATGATCCATATTTTAGGTGAATGGCCAAATTGTACATCCAGATGCAGACGCATTTGTGCCTTTACGCTAGCATCACTGTCACAGACTCACCCCCTCCACCCCCACGCACACCCATCTCCTCACCAACCCATCCCAGAGAGAGAGAGAGAGAGAGAGAGAGAGAGAGAGAGAACGAGAGAGAGAGAAATAAAACAACAAGCAAGCAGAGAGAGAGAGAGAGCAACACAGAAAGAAAGACAAATAAACAAACAAGCAGACAAACAAACAATAAAGAAGGAATGAGTATAAGCAAATACGATACCATGCGTGCACATCAAAATAAGATAACAGGTCACCGCAATATGCGGCGTCTAGTCAGAGTCTTTTCTGCTAATTTGATGGTAGAATAATAACACCAAATGTCTATAAGATTTCAAATTTCTTTGTTTTATAGTGAAAATCTGACACTCCAGTGAGTGATGGTTGAGTGACTGTTGTGCATACCAAATCTATACTCCACTCACACTCAATTTAATCCCACTCGACTCGTACTCCAGCCATACTCTCGCGAGTTGAGTTCGAGTTTGAGTTTGAGTGACGGAAGAGAATATAGCCGTAAGAGCCGTTCATTTTTTAGAGCATTAAAGGTCTGTGTATATTGCATGCGCATGTTATCATGATGGAATTTCAAAATAAATGAAAAAACAATTCCTTTTCATTTTTTCATGCCAAACAGATTATAAAATTTAATTAATGTTATTCACCAATCTGAATTATTTTATCTTAATAAATTTAAGCCATGCCATCAAATTTCAATTAATGGCTCTGAATAAATTCCTATTCATTAGGAAGTAGGCCTAACAAGTCTATCACAGAGATTACACTTTTTTGCATCCATTACGAAAACATGCCCATGCAATATACAGAGATTTTTTGAGCTTTAAAAATTGAAAATTTTTAGCTGAAAAATTTTGATATTTTTCTTATTTTTGCTCAAAACATAGATTGTGGGTACAAGTTAGAACCGCCTCGGCGAGGCGGTTCTAACGAGTACCCACAATCTATGTTTTGGAGCAAAAATAAGAAAAATAGGTATACCCCTGCATACCCCAGTTTTGCTATATAAAAGTGGGGTTCAAGGGGGTAAACATTACACGGACATGTTTTCGTGATGATTACAGTATGATGAAAGTCTCTAGTTCCCTCTGCCGCAACAAAAACTGTTCTAGCATCTTTGTGTTCTGGGCCAGTGTCACCATCTCCTTAGCAGCTCAAAACTCATGAATGCATTTCCCATCAGCTGATATCTTGTTACTTGAATGAATGTACTCTCAATGGCAAGAGACCTTTAGGCTGCGGTCACATAGGAGTAGACTATTCGGGTATACGGTGTACGTTTTTGAGGGCACGCGAATACTTGAAATCAAACATCATGATTTCTTTATACCGGGTCACATAAGAGGACACTATTCGAAAAGTTCGTATAGGCGCGTATAGGTGCGTAAAGTATAGTATAGTGGGAATCGAACATGTTCGATTTTCGTATAGCGTATAGTGGGTTTTGCTGGTCTGAATTTTGTTTTTACACGAATTTTAGAGCGTTTTGCTAGAAAACTAAGTTAAAAACAAGTTTTACACAATAAAAGCATATATTTGAATCCTCATGAATATGTAAAACACCGAATTTGCAACTTTTTTTCATACTCACGAAAAGAGCACACTGACAGCACGTGCTACTTCTATGTGAACCGCCGTGCCCGTATAGCGTGTAGCGAATACCGAATAGCGTATAGCGAATACCATATACCGTATACCGTATATTTCTATGTGAACGCAGCCTTATGGGCAGAGGTTTCGCAATTGGTATACCTGTATCGATATTTCATTTATGAAACAAAGACAAAAAACAGAAGGGAGACAAAAATGTCAGCTTCAAAGAAACAAGTTAATTTACGTTAAATTTTTGCATTTTTGCATCCTGAGGAAAAATAAATATGTGTGTTTTATGATTACATGACATTTAGAAAGAGTGTTGATAGGTAGGGAATCTTTTTGTTTTTAACATAGAGGAAAAACAGTAAGAAAACAAAATGGCTGACAGGAAAAAAATACCTTAGAAATCCTTTAAAACTGCCTAAAAAGTTGTGATTGCAGTAAAAGAAAACCCAGTGAGACAAAGACCAGGTTACCTGGTAACCGGAAACAAACAGTTTTTAGGCCTTAGTACATGTAGATCACATATAGTGTACAAGATTCTTTATGGTCTTGATAAGGCAGACAAAGACTCACTGATTAAAATGGCTACATATGACATCCGCTGAAAATCTTCAAAAAAAGATATCGTCTTAGAGGAAGGGGACACTTCTTCTGCAACAGAGTCGTCGATGGTTGGAACGAGCTACCCCCAGACGTCGTAAATGCACCCTCTCTAAATTCATTTAAATCAAGACTAAACAAGTGTTGGAAAGGGCACCCATACAAGTTCGATCCATGGTGTTACACTCCGGGCGAGAGATGTCTTCGGGCCTGGAAGGACGTCGACTACGAATGATACTTCATGGAGAAAAAATTCAATAATCTCGATCGAAATATATAATGATATTTAGATTGACATATTAAATGTCAATTTAGATATAATGGGGTATATATGGTACTTAGGCGGTGCTATTACATTTGCGCACATTTTCAAAAAAAAAAATCGTTTGCGCACAGTTTTCATCTGCGCGCAGAAATGTATAATTATATAATTTACGCACAGTTTTAATGTTACTTTTGCGCACATGTTTTTGCACGTCTTCGTTGGCAAGCTGCTGGTATTTTATTATATCAAGGTACCATAAATAAATTATCAGCTCACCGACTTGGAGGTGGAAGAGTTCGAATAGGTTTACAGAGTCACTTAAAAGTCTTTTTTTTTAGTTTCAATATTTACATTTTGCGGCACTTTGATTTGTTCATTTGGCATCATCACGCACTCTTTATACTTTCTCAAGTTTTTATTCATCACAGGCTGTGCATTGAATGCCGCCTGTCTATTGAAATGACAAAAAAAAATGTATGGCTTGGACTGGAGACCTGAGAAAATCTGGTGTGTGCAAATGTAACATTTACCTGGGGATATTGTGTGCGCAAATGAAAACGTTTACCTGAGATAATTGTGCGCGCAATTGAACCACATTTTTTCAAAAATGTGCGCAAATGTGCTGCCACCTTAGGCGGTGCTATTACATTTGCGCACATTTTCAAAAAAATCGTTTGCGCACAGTTTTCATTTGCGCGCAGAAATGTATATAATTTGCGCACAGTTTTAATGTTACATGTACATTCGCGCACATGTTTTTGCACGTCTTCTTTGGCAAGCTGCTGGTATTTTATTATATCAAGGTACCATAAATAAATTATCAGCTCACCGACCTGGAGGTGGAAGAGTTCGAATAGGTTTACAGAGTCACTTAAAAGTCATTTTTTAGTTTCCCATATTTACATTTTGCGGCACTTTGATTTGTTCAATTGGCATCATCACGCACTCTATATACTTTCGCAAGTTTTTATTCATCACAGGCTTTGCATTGAATGCCGTCTGTCTATTGAAATGACAAAAAAAAATGTATGGCTTAGACTGGAGACCTGTAACATTTACCTGGGGATATTGTGTGCAAAAATGAAAACGTTTAGATAAAGATAAAGATAATTGTGCGCGCAATTGAACCACATTCTTTCAAAATTGTGCGCAAATGTGCTGCCACCAATTAGACATATCTTGTTTGAGATATAAAATAAGCATATATTTCGATTTGGCAGTTGTGCTTCACTGTCGAGTGTATTTTCGCCAATATTATTCTTAGCAAAAATAAACTTTTTCTACTCTGATCAGCAGTCGTCGAAAGACAATTAACTTCTCTTGGAACGTGGCATCGAATGTCCATCAATTATTCTGACATTCTCACGGGGGTAAATCAAATTACACTACATGTGTTGTCGTCCGAGTCACACAATTGTATGCATATACCAACACATGCAAAACGAGCTAAAAATATCGACAGCCTTAAAACAATACTTTTTGATTTTGCTGTCGACTGAGGTTTTGACGTTGAGGACATTATTTTGGCACGTAACGGTAGGAGTTCAGTTAAATGTCAACAATTCACGTCGACGTTCATTTTTCTCTGCACTTGTGATAAATGTGAAACCTTCCACATTAATTGCCCTTGACATACTCTTCAAGCACGCACCTTGACCTATATTTCACGGTTCACTGACTTTTTCAAGTTTACATCGAAGTTGGTTTTTCTCTGTACCTATAAATGGAAGGATAGAACCTTGCATATTTAAGCACATACCTGAAACCGGTGTCCTTGTCTTATATTTCCCGGCCATTCATTAAAATAAATGTCGAGTGAAACCTTGCACAGAAATTGCGCATGACATACCCTTCAATCACGCACCTTCTCCTACTTGACCTATATTTCACGGTCCACTTACTTAAGTCGAAGCTCAGTTTTCTCTGCAATTGTAATATCTGGAAGTGTGAAACCTTGCATAATAATTGTCCTTGCAGAACCCTTAAAGCGAGCAAAGGACCCCAATGCCTTGACTTATACTACTTTTATAGTTATTTTGTCCGAAGAAGATACGGGCGTTCTTGTATTGCTGACCGTTTCAAAGCAGTACTCCTGTTGTGGTTCTTTTTGTTTCATGTTTTGGTGTCGATATTCACACAGTTTGCACCTTTACATGTATGTGAATATTCACTATTCATATATTCACATTTAGTGAAGATCAGGTAGTTGTAGTGACCACATTTGGAAAACTGAGATGAAGATTATATATGTTTACAATTGCAGGATAGCTCGCTTCGGAAGTCCATCAACCAGGCAAGACACATACTGTTTCGCGTAATACAAGCACGCATTTACTTCATGTTTTTGATTTCTCGAATCAGAGCAAGACTTTTAAGGCGTTGTAGTTATATACCCTGGTCGACAAACAAACTAAAGAGTTCATTAGAACTCTGACTGGAGAAGAAGCTGTCCTCTCTTTCTCTCTCTTTCTTTTTCTTTGCTTTCCTTAATGATACCATAAAACTGTGCTTATTATGCTTATAATATTGCTGCTCATGTTGTTATCATGTATTGTATAACCTGAGCTAATGAATAAATTTGGAATTTGGAAAATAGTTGTTCACTCGGTTTGCGATATGTTCTCTTTGTATCTACCTGATTGTATTTTTGTTTTCCCATGACTGCGCCGGTTCCTGATCATTGCTATTTTCTAACATTTTTGTACCCTGCAGTTGATGAATAGTGTTCATATCTGACTAGCCATGTAAAACGCATTGTTGTGGATCGAACCACGAGCTTGCACGTAACTTTGAGTGATTTATCCTTGATTTTCAGTGATTGTCCGTGCAAAAGAACCGGTGAATAAATTAAAAATAACGAGGGACGCCTGGATTTATGTAGGTTTGAAGGTAAATGAATAAAACTATAAACAAGGTATTTTCATTCAGATTATTTACATTCTATATGTGCGTTTTAAAGCTACTGTGCGATTTTGGGTTTTGTGCGTGCCTGTGTGTGTGTGTACGTGCGTGCGTGCGTGCGTGTGCGCGCGCACACTAACCATCGACATAAAAATGAACTGCCTCTCGTTTCAGATAAACCGAACACAATGACATTCCGCCGCACTTTCGCCGTTGATGTCCTGCTGCTTCCTGTATTTGTGGCTACAGTAAATCTGGAATTCAGGTGTGACCGAGGCAACTACGTCATCAAGAACCCGGATACTGCAAGATACACGGGTGTCAATGGTTACTATGAGAATGGTACTGCGTGTGACAGCACCATGACATCCATGGATGAAATATTGACAATTTCGGACTGTGGATTGGTAAGAAACAGGTCAGAGAAACTCATGAAACCACATAGTTATGTCGTATGACAAAAGTTCTGTCTGTTGACAGATCTGACTATCTGCCGATCGACAGATACATGCTGTTTCAAAAGTTGTTTTCATGAGAAAAACATGCAAATCAACAAAACCGCATTGAGATACATGTTGAAATGATTAATTTTCAATGGAACCCACCATTTAGTAAAGATCAGAAGTGCCTTGATTAGTGCATTTTCTGAAGAAGTCCAGCAGTCATATTTTGCTGTTACTCTGGATCTGCAATCACCTTCTTCATGTGAAAATTGTGATAAAATTTCCAGGTATCTGTCCTTTGACATAATTATGTCGTTTTACGAGTTTCTCAAACCTGAGAAATTTCACCCTGAGTATTTCTTTTCGGCCTCTCAGCAATATCTATCAGTCTATATGGGCGGCGCCCACGGCCGAGCGGTGTTTCTTAATCCGGCACTCGATCCTCTCACCGCTGTGTCTGGTGTGGGTTCGAGCCCCGCACTGGCCACATGTGAGGCAAGCCAAGTTCTGCTTGCGGGTGTGCCAGGTGGTTTTTCTCGGGGTTCTACCGTTTTCGCCCCACCTACTGATTTGGCTCGTCTCATATGAGCTGAAATAATCTTGATAGGGACGTAAAACTGAATAAAAAATATCTATATGACGATTTTGTGTATGTATATTGATAAAGCACTTTTCTTGGTTCGCCTTGTGGACACGAACAGTACCGTTAAACGTACCATCGGCATTGTATATAATCATTATTCCCCATAAAGTATTTTGTTTATTACTCGGATCAATTATGAGTTTGATCAGACCTTTGACCTAAAAGTAGTTAAAGGTCACTGTGACCTTTCAAGGTTCAGTGATTTCGCCTAATATCTTGAGACTTACATTAATTGGTATATGAACATACTTCTTCCATATTATGCACGAGTATGACTTGACCTTTGATCCTGAAGTGGTAAGTCACTGTGACCTAATTTCATGGTTCAGTGATTTTGTCCTATATCTTGACAGTCAGTTGGTATACGTGCATGCGTCTTCTAGATTATAAGGAAGTATGACCAGACATTTGATCCCATAGTAGTTATGCATCAGCCGTTTGTACCCCCGGCTCCCGTAGGGCCGGGGATAGCGTGGACACACAGGGACCAGTTGCTAAAAATCAACGATGTCGTTAGTTAACGTTTGGTTAAAATTTCAAATGGAAATAGTAAAAATACACTGTGATTTGCTTATGTAGTTGAGGTCTTAATGATGCCATTAAGCAAACAACTGGCCCCAGATTGTTTGATCTATAATTTTATAGAACTTTTTTTTTCTATAAATTTATAGATATTCTATAAATTTATAGATACTCTGTAAATCAACGAATCTCCTCAACCTGGTTATATATCGGTTGAGCATCAGGGCGTTTGGTAGGCGTGACAAGAAACCGTTACGAAAACTTGCCCATGCAGTATATAGACATTTTTAACCTGTAAAACCTGATGGAACATTTCATCAGAAAAAATTTGATATTTTTCTTATTTTTGCTCAAAACATAGATTGTGGGTACACCGAGGCGGTTCTAACGAGTACCCACAATCTATGTTTTGGAGCAAAAATAAGAAAAATAGGTAGATCTCTATATCTATGCAAACCCCAGTTTTACTATATAAAAGTGGGGTTTAAGGGGGTATATGTTGCACGGACATGTTTTTCCTGATGCGGTTGGTTCGACTTGACAAAAAAATGGTGACGGGACTGTTTCGTGTTAACTGCGAAACAAACTAAATAAGCTTTGCTTAATTTCCCTTCGATAGATTTTCTGAGAAGTAATTTTGTTTCAGGAGAGAGTTCAAGTGGACCTCCTGGAGGGCGGATCAGTCGGTGATACTGCTGTGATTTCTTGTGCTGACGGAGAACGAAGCATGAGCGGATACACCCTGCCCATTGATTTTGTCCTGAAGTCTAGCAGCCGTAAGTATTTAAAGCTATAATAGCACCTAATATGAACGAAAAAAATAAAGGTGGCGATCAACATCGATACGTATACCGGTGTACATAGATCGGTTTCAAAAATCTAATGGGGCCGCCGCCCATAGGGCCGAAAGAAATAGATGTGTGCCTCCAAGCAAAAACGGGTTCTACGCGACTGATATCCGCTCAGGTCTGAACCTGCCCAGAAAAGGTGGTTCAAGTTGAGCCATCCATTCATGTAAACCTTGGTGGCTTACTTGGATGGTTATATTGAAGCACGTATTGGATGGTATTGCATCCCAATTTTTTGCTGAACGTCCCCTAAAATGGAGACAACGTCCCGACATGGCCATAGCTGGATAACTTGGACGTTTAGCACCAATTCAAACAAACAAAACAAAACAAATGCGTTATTATTTCAGTGTTGCGGGGCGGATCAGCCCATTACACCTGCCATGCGTCAGGGATTGTGTTGGTGAAGAACCCGAGACCTGCACTATATCGCCACTCTGTGGCATACACAATGGACCAGCAGCCATGTGTTACCGAACACAAGCTTGAAAACAAATTGATTGAAATCTACGACTGTGATGTGGTAAGCAGGAGATAAGTCGAACAGTGTTTCGAGCACGCCTGCCCTACGTGCTATCGACTAGGTTTAACTTTACCGGCATGTGCAGTCACATAGTCCTGTCAAGGGTTGCAGGACATTCCGGGTTCCTTTTATTTTGAGCTGGGAATTATCAAATCCCGGATAAACCGATACACTTACCTTTTGTGTCAACAATGTTTCGATCGCATTCCAACGGATGTCTCTTTACTTTTTTCAATACACAACACGCTGTTGTGCGAAAGGGATTGTATAGTAGGCAAAGTGCTTTATGATCCTTTATGCAAATACAAATGATTTACTTGTCAAGGGTTCCTCTTTGATTCAGGATTTGAGGTTTAATCTCTGGGGTGAACATGTGCAGTGTGTTTGGCGGTGGAAAGGGTGGTGGGGTTGCTCAGGGAGAGCTACCAGCCGGGTGTATATGTGCCTCTCAAGGCACTTTTTTCTAGTGCTCACCTGAGCCGAAGGCTCACAAGGTGAGTTTATAGTATGGTAGTCGAGCCGGCGTCCGTGCGTCTGTGCGTCCGTGCGCTCGCATTTTCAAACTTGAATTACCAATCGCGATCAAATTTTATCTGAAGCATCATTGAGGAGGGGGGAAAGGTTGCATTAAGTTTTGGGCCAGGTCGGATCAGAACTCTGGTTTCCATGGCAACAGATAGCTTCCATTGAGTTATAATGGGGAAAATGTTGTGGCCACTCTAGCAATTTCATTTTGATTGGATCTTCCTCATTCTTGCAGGTAACAAGGACAACCATAACATCTCGGATGAGTTCGAATTTCGGTTAGGTTTGACCTCAGATTGCGGAGTTAGCTGCCCTTGAGCGTCTGGAAAAATCCCCATAGACTTATAATGGGAAAAATGTTGTGGCCACAATAGCTCCATTATTTTTCAGTGGATCTTCTTCATTCTTGCTGGTAACAAGGACAACTATAATATCTCGGATGGATTGAATATCAGCTAGATCTGACCTCTGACTGCCCTTGAGTGTTTGAAAAATCATTGTTTTGTGTTGTGGCAACTATAGCGCCTTCAATTTTGATCGGATCTTCTTCATACTTGAAAGTAACAAGGATAGCCATAACATCTCGGATGAGTTCGAATTTCATCCATTTCCGACCCTTGACTGCAGAGTTATCTGCCCTTGACCGTGTGAAAAATCAATTTTTAGTGTTGTGGCCACTCTAGCGCCTTCATTTTTGTTCGGATATTCTTTATTCTTGGAAGTAACATGGACATCTGTTACATCTCGGATGAGTTCAAATTTCGACCAGATCCGACCTCTGACTGTGGAGTTATCTGCCCTTGAGTGTTTGAAAAATCAATATTTTGTGTTGTGGCCACTCTAGCATATTTGATTTTCAGTGGATCTTCTTCATTCTTGCAGGTAACAAGGATAACTACAATCTCGGATGAGTTCTAATTTCGACCAGATCCGACCTCTGACTACGGAGTTAGCTGCCCTTGAGTGTTTGAAAAATCAATATTTTGTGTTGTGGCCACTCTAGCATCTTTGTTTTTCTGTGGATCTTCTTCATTGCAGGTAACAAGAATAACTACAATATCTCGGATGACTTCGGCCAGATCCGACCTCTGACTGGGGAGTTAGCTGCCCTTTAGTGTTTGAAAAATCAATATTTTCTATTGTGGCCACTCTAGCACCTTCAATTTTGATCGGATCTTCTTCATTCTTGGAAGAAACAAGGACAACCATTACATCTTGGATGAAGGCTCACAAGGTGAGCTTATAGTATGGTAGTCGAGTCGGCGTCCGTGCGTCTGTGCGTCCGTGCGTTCACATTTTCAAACTTGAATATCTCTAAGACAGCAAGGCCAATCGCGATCAAATTTTATCTGAAGCATCATTGAGGAGGGGGAAAGGTTGCATTAGGTTTTGGGCCAGGTCGGATCAGAACTCTGGTTTCCATGGCAACAGATAGCTCCCATTGAGTTATAATGGGGAAAATGTTGTGGCCACTCTAGCAACTTCATTTTTGATTGGATCTTCCAACAAGGACAACCATAACATCTCGGATGAGTTCGAATTTCTTCGGAGTTAGCTGCCCTTTAGTTTTTGGTAAATCGATATTTTCTATTGTGGCCACTCTAGCACCTTCAATCTTCATTTGATCAGACCTTAAACACTTTGTCCACGGGTCAGCTAAGATCAGATGACAATTTTAAATTTACTAAGTGTTATGCGGTTGGGTAATGAAAACGTCAACACTAATATACTTAAGTTGACTTGCAGGATGTCAAGATCAATTAATTCTAACTGGCCTAAAAAACTCATGTTGATTGGACTAGCCATTTTTTCACAGTATAATTTTATATAGCCAAAAATACCCCCAAAACAGGTGTTATACTGTCTCACTTGAAAATTGCTTCTTTTTATGGGTATGAGGGATTGAAACTGACACTTTATGCGCATATAAAATATTTTGTGGCTAGTAAACGATCATATCCCGTTTATTCTGCCGTTTATTTGAATGGGCTACGACTATTTGTTTTTGAGTTATGCCATGATTACTAAAGCTGATGACGTGTGCCAAACTGAGATATTTTAAAGTGAGAACGGAGTGACATGCCTGATAAGTCAGACTGTTACATCCAATTCTACTTTCAATGGGTTATAAACAATATTTGGACATACCTAATCATTAAAAATAACCAGTAGCGTGGCTTACTTTTATCGCTGGATATTAATTTATATCCCAAAGTACTGAGGACAATGTAACGAAAAAGTGTCCTGTCCGTAACCCATACATTACATCTATGACGTCTTATACTTCTGGAAGTTCAAAACCACATTGGGGGATGGAGTCTTCAGAACTGATAATTGTCATGAGAAAACTATTATACCAACGCCAATGACAATGTAGAATTATGGAATTTTTATTTCGGTCAAAAATGTCCTGTCCGTAGAGAAAAAATCGACAACAAAAAGTGTAAAATTTCTTAAACCAATAAACCCAGAGCCATCAAATTTCACATGAAGCATACTTTTATCAGGACAAAACTTTTATTAGAATATAGGGTGGAACGGATTAAAACTCTTGTTACCATGGCAACGGATAGGTCCCATAGGGTTATAATGGCGAAAACAAAGTTTTCTTATTTTCTAGCTAGCTATTAATCTTATTCTGTCCAAACTTATTTGTAACCAGGGTATACACATCAGCTTTAATTATATTATGTTTCGGCCTAATCCGATTCCTAAATAAAAAGTTAGCTTCCCTTTCTTAAATTTTCATGATTTTTGAAGATGAAATAATGTTTTGGATATAACGGAATTCTGTGGCATAGAATGACAAAAAGGTATATATTTTCCGAAACTGTATGACCAACAGATTTTGGAAAAAGTGGAACAAAGCCAAGGGTACAACTTTGACAAAAAACCTCCGAAAACAGGTGAGACAAAAATTTGCCTCTGATCGTAGCTGAGACGCCAGTAACTGTACTTGTTGACTCTCAGGTGAGCGAGCGATCGTTGCCCTTGGGCTACTTATTATTATTATTATTATTATTATTATTATTATTCCAGTCGAGTGGTGTTGCGTTGATAACCAGTTCCAGGCCTAGCAGCAGCATGTCCTTTGGGATAGATCGGAAATCCAACTTATTCATGATGGACTGCGATCTTCCGCCAACACTCGAACGTAAGAGATATTGTCTGATTTAGCTTAATGTCATGGGTAATAGATTTTAAAAGATTTAGTGTCAAAGCACAAGTCAAGATAAATGAGCCGCCTCATGGGAAGACCAACAATCTGCATATGCGAAAACAAAGGCGCAGATCAGCTTCGCAGTAACTGCGAAGCTGATCAGCGCCTTTGTTTTCGCTACTCGGATAGTACAATTCCTCTTCTACTTAAATCCGAAATTTCAAGCTTCTAGCTCTTTTCTATGTTTGTGCAGCTTGGTTTGTGTCAGACCTGTTCGGAAACCACATTGTTGGTTTTCCCACGAGGTGGCTCAAATGTCAAAATTTTGACGCAAATAATGGTTATGCGGCTTGTAGCTTTTGATACCACTGCTCAGTGCGTGGCCATGTTTTCGTTATAAATGAGCCGCCTCGTGGGAAAACCAACAATGTGGTTTCCGAACAGCTCCGACACAAACCGACCTGCACAGTAACAGAAAAGAGCTAGAAGCTTGAAATTTTGGATTTAAGTAGAAGAGGAATTGTACTATCCGAGTAGCGAAAACAAAGGCGTTGATCAGCTTCGCGGTTACCGCGAAGCTGATCTGCGTCTTTGTTTTCGCCTATGCAGATTGTTGGTTTTCCCACGAGGTGGCTCAAATAACTGCACAACTGTTCAGTGCCTTTGCTTTTGCTCCACGGATAGTACAATCTCTTCTTCCTAAATCCGAAAATTCAAGCTACTAGTCTGCTTCTGTGATTGTACATGCCTGTTTGTGTCGGCCCTGGTCCACGGTTGTTTCTCTCTTGAATCCCAACACTGTTGTGATAAAGGAGAATGCATATTGTGAATGTAAATTAAATGTTAAGGAGCACATTCGGTGGTACTGAAGGAGATTCAAAATGAATCTAAACACAAA
The DNA here is from genome assembly GCA_964017185.1 of Rugalucina vietnamica. Classification (NCBI taxonomy): domain Eukaryota; kingdom Metazoa; phylum Mollusca; class Bivalvia; order Lucinida; family Lucinidae; genus Rugalucina; species Rugalucina vietnamica. Next base: position 41,750,681 of record OZ024875.1, read on the forward strand.
GGTGAGCATTTTATCATCTTTTTCTGTCAGAAATTCCAAATCGGGAAATGCCATGCAACCTTTATATATTCTCCCAATAAAAGACTTATTAAACTGTTTTATTTTATTTCCTATTACTGCAGCTGGTGTTCTGCCGTTCATCAACAGTGCAGATTATATTTTCCTTTTGGTCCTTTGAGATCAGCGAGGGTATTCTGAGAAATCAGAAAATTATTGTCGGTTTAGATTCATTTTTAGCTCGCCTGCACGAAGTGCACAGAGCTATTGTTGTCACCTCGGTCGTCCGCGTTTACGTTTACGTTTACTTGTGCGTCCGCGTCACACTTTCGGTTAAAGTTTTTAAAATTGTTATAACTTGATAGTCACTGACCAGAAATCATTCATATTTGGAACATTGCTGCATATGAGGGTCCTCTGTGATTTAGTGTGAAGGGACCCGTGAAGTCGTGCCTGGGGGCGGGGCTAGAGGTCGATATCTAGAACACCTTTGTACAATGCTCAGGTGCTGTGTTAGTTTCTCATCAACTGTAAAGCCTAGAACTGTCAAACCTTACATAAGGCTTCTCCTCGATGTCCCGACTTGGCACCCTCATTGACCTACCGACCTTGACCTATATTTCATGTTCCGGTGACTTTGTCGTTTTTAGCTCGCCTGCACGAAGTGCAAAGAGCTATTGTAGTCTCCTCGGTCGTGCGCGTTTACGTTTACGTTTACGTTTACGTGTGCGTCCGCGTCCGCGTCACACTTTCGGTTAAAGTCTTTAATAAGTCTATATCTCTTGACCATGTTGATGGATCAAGTTGATACTTTGCATGTCTGAAGTTTTACGCAGTACCATCATGACCCACCCTGGGTGACCTTGAGGTCAAGGTCACGGACTTAGAAATTTTGTGTTCAAGTTTTTGGTTAAAGTTTTTGTAAGTCTATATCTCTTGACCATATAGATGGATTGAGTTGATACTTTGCATGTTGGTAGATATTGGTCTGAAGTTTTACGCAGTACCATCATGACCCACCCTGGGTGCCTTGAGGTCAAGGTCACAGACTTAGAAATTTTGTGTTTAGGTTTTTGGTTAAAGTTTTTGTAAGTCTATATCTCTTGACCTTATGGATGGATTGAGTTGATACTTTGCATGTTGCTAGATATTGGTCTGAAGTTTTATGCAGTACCATCATGACCCACTCTTGGTGACCTTGAGGTCAAGGTCACAGACTTAGAAATTTTGTGTTTAAGTTTTTGATTTAAGTTTTTGTAAGTCTATATCTCTTGACCATGTTGATTGATCGAGTTGATACTTTGCATGTTGGTAGATATTGGTCTGAAGTTTTATGCAGTACCATCATGACCTACCCTGGGTGACCTTGAGGTCAAGGTCACAGACTTAGAAATTTTGTGTTAAATTTTTTGGTTAAAGTCTAAATCTCTTGAACATGTTGATGGATAAAGTTGATACTTGCATGTTGATAGATATTGGTCTCGGGTTTTATGCTGTAAATCACAACTCACTTGGATGACCTTGAGGTTAGGGTCACGGACTTGGAAGTTTTGTGTTTAAGTTTTGGTTAATGTTTTTATAAGTCTATATCTCTTGAACATGTAGATTGATCAAGTTGATACTTTGCATTGGTCTGTTGTACCATCATGACCCACCTGAGTGACCTTGAGGTCAAGGTTATGGGTCATGGATTTAAACAGATGTAGTGACAAAGCACAAGTCAGGCGAGCTACGCTGTCCTGCGACAGCTCTTATTGAAGCCAACCCTTAAATATCTCATCAACTATAAAGCCTACAACCATCAAACCTTGCATATGGCTTCTCCTTGATGCCCCGACTTGGCACCCACATTGACCTACTGACCTTGACCTATATTTCATGCTCCAGTGACTGTCATGTTTGAAGCCAACCCTTAATATCTCATCAACTATAAAGCCTACAACCATCAAACCTTGCATATGGCTTCTCCTTGATGTCCCGACTCGGCACCCACATTGACCTACTGACCTTGACCTATATTTCATGCTCCAGTGACTTTGTCATTTTTTAAACCAACCCTTAATATCTCATCAACTATAAAGCTTACAACCATCAAACCTTGAACATGGCTTCTTCTCGATGTCCCAACTTTGCAACCATATTGATCTAGTGACCTTGACCTATATTTCGTGCTCTAGTGACTTTGTCATTTTTGAAGGCAACTCTTAATATCTCATCAACTATAAAGCCTACAACCATCAAACCTCGCATATGACTTCTCCTCGATGTCCCGACTCGGCACCCACAATCACCTAGTAACCTTGACCTATATTTCGTGCTCTAGTGACTTTTTCATTTTTGAAGCCAACCCTTAATATCTCATCAACTATAAAGCCTACAACCATCAAACCTTGCATATGGCTTCTCCTCGATGTCCCGACTCAGCATCCACTTTGACCTACTGACATTGACCTATATTTCATGCTCCAGTGACTTTGTCATTTTTTAAGCCAACCCTTAAACTATAAAGCCTGCAACCTTCAAACCATCCATATGGCTTCTCCTCGATGTCCCGACTTTGCACCCACATTGATCTAGTGACCTTGACCTATATTTCGTGCTCTAGTGACTTTTTCATTAAAGTTTTAAGAAGTCTATATCTCTTGAACATGTTGATGGATCAAGTCTAAAGTTTTTACTGTACCATTATGACCCACCCTGTGTGAACTTGAGGTCAAGGTCATGGCCTTAGAAATTTATGGTTAAAGTTTTGGGTTAAAGATTTTTGAAGTCTATATATCTCTATGTTGATGGATCAAGTTGAAATTTGCATGTTTGTGGATATTGGTCTGAAATTTTATGCTGTACCATCATTACCCACCTGAGCGACCTTGAGGTCAAGGTCATGGGTCATAGATTTTGATAAGTATAGTGGCAAAGCACAAGTCAGGCGATCTACGCTGTCCTGCGACAGCTCTTATCTAACCGATGTTTTAATACATTTGGCCTCATTATGATATTACTATTTAGTGTTTGTATCGACTACGCTGTTGAAAGATGCAAAATTACAATAATTCTCTTTGGCTCCACGTTGCCAAATAGGCTCACTGAAGAGGCTTAAGCCGAAGCCGAAACCGCGGTAAGGCCCATCCCCTTTCTCATTAACATGTTCACTGCTCTTAAAGGATCTCAGTTTTATTTTTATTTAGATTGAACATAGATTCTAAGAAGCGAAAGAAAAACTCAGTGAAAAAATGTGGATAACTTCTACGAGGCTTCAGTAAGAAAATACAATTCGACCCACTTAAGCGATATTTGGTTGCAATTTTGTTGCACACTTGCTCAAAAATCAGTGTGTGGTTGCATGACATTTTTTGATTCCACATAAGTTACGCTCTAAAAGAAGTATTTGCATCTAAACAAGCATACCGGCGCGGTAAAGTTAGCAAACTGGCAGAATGAGCAGAACGAAATGGTAAAGTTAGCAAACTGGCAGAATGAGCAGAATGAAATGGTAAAGTTAGCAAACTGGCAGAACGAGCAGAATGAAACGGTGAAACTAGCAACCTGGCAGAATGAGCAGAATGAAATGGTAAAGTTAGCAAACTGGCAGAATGAGCAGAATGAAAAATGTCTTTGTCGAATTTCTCATTCTGCCCATTCTGCCCATTCGGCTGGCAGAATGAAACGGTAAAGTTAGCAAAATAGCAGAATGAGCAGAATGAGCAGAATCAAAATGACTTTGTCGATTTTCCCATTCTGCCCATTCTGCCCATTCTGCTGGCAGAATGAAACGGTAAAGTTAGCAAAATAGCAGAATGAGCAGAATGAAAATGTCTTTGTCGATTTTCCCATTTTGCCCATTCTGCTGGCAGAATGAAACGGTAAAGTTAGCAAAATAGCAGAATGAGCAGAATGAAAATGACTTTGTCGATTTTCTCATTCTGCCCATTCTGCCCATTCTGCTGGCAGAATGAAACGGTAAAGTTAGCAAAATAGCAGAATGAGCAGAATGAAAATGTATTTGTCGATTTTCTCATTCTGCCCATTCTGCTGGCATAATGAAACGGTAAAGTTAGCAAAATAGCAGAATGAGCAGAATGAAAATGACTTTGTCGATTTTCTCATTCTGCCCATTCTGCTGGCAGAATGAAACGGTAAAGTTAGCAAAATAGCAGAATGAGCAGAATGAGAAGAATGAAAATGTCTTTGTCGATTTTCTCATTCTGCCCATTCTGCCCATTCTGCTGGCAGAATGAAACGGTAAAGTTAGCAAAATAGCAGAATGAGCAGAATGAAAATGTCTTTGTCGATTTTCTCATTCTGCCCATTCTGCCCATTCGGCTGGCAGAATGAAACGGTAAAGTTAGCAAAATAGCAGAATGAGCAGAATGAAAATGTCTTTGTCGATTTCTTCATTCTGCCCATTCTGCCCATTCTGCTGGCAGAATGAAACGGTAAAGTTAGCAAAATAGCAGAATGAGCAGAATGAGCAGAATGAAAATGTCTTTGTCGATTTTCCCATTCTGCCCATTCGGCTGGCAGAATGAAACGGTAAAGTTAGCAAAATAGCAGAATGAGCAGAATCAAAATGACTTTGTCGATTTTCCCATTCTGCCCATTCTGCTGGCAGAATGAAACGGTAAAGTTAGCAAAACAGCAGAATGAGCAGAATGAGCAGAATCAAAATGACTTTGTCGATTTTCCCATTCTGCCCATTCTGCTGGCAGAATGAAACGGTAAAGTTAGCAAAATAGCAGAATGAGCAGAATGAGCAGAATCAAAATGTCTTTGTCGATTTTCCCATTCTGCCCATTCTGCTGGCAGAATGAAACGGTAAAGTTAGCAAAATAGCAGAATGAGCAGAATGAAAATGTCTTTGTCGATTTTCTCATTCAGCCCATTCTGACCATTCTGCTGGCAGAATGAAACGGTAAAGTTAGCAAAATAGCAGAATGAGCAGAATGAAAATGTCTTTGTCGATTTTCTCATTCTGCCCATTCTGCCCATTCTGCTGCCAGAATGAAACGGTAAAGTTATCAAAATAGCAGAATGAGCAGAATGAGCCGAATGAAAATGACTTTGTCGATTTTCTCATTCTGCCCATTCTGCCCATTCTGCTGGCAGAATGAAACGGTAAAGTTAGCAAAATGGCAGAATGAGCAGAATGAGCAGAATGAAAATGTCTTTGTCGATTTTCCCATTCTGCCCATTCTGCTGGCAGAATGAAACGGTAAAGTTAGCAAAATAGCAGAATGAGCAGAATGAGCAGAATGAAAATGTCTTTGTCGATTTTCTCATTCTGCCCATTCTGCCCATTCTGCTGACAGAATGAAACGGTAAAGTTAGCAAAATAGCAGAATGAGCAGAATCAAAATGACTTTGTCGATTTTCCCATTCTGTCCATTCTGCTGGCAGAATGAAACGGTAAAGTTAGCAAAATAGCAGAATGAGCAGAATGAAAATGTCTTTGTCGATTTTCTCATTCTGCCCATTCTGCCCATTCTGCTGGCAGAATGTAACGGTAAAGTTAGCAAAATAGCAGAATGAGCAGAATGAGCTGAATGAAAATGACTGTCGATTTTCTCATTCTGCCCATTCTGCTGTCAGAATGAAACGGTAAAGTTAGCAAAATAGCAGAATGAGCAGAATGAGAAGAATGAAAATGTCTTTGTCGATTTTCTCATTCTGCCCATTCTGCCCATTCTGCTGGCAGAATGAAACGGTAAAGTTAGCAAAATAGCAGAATGAGCAGAATGAAAATGTCTTTGTCGATTTTCTCATTCTGCCCATTCTGCCCATTCGGCTGGCAGAATGAAACGGTAAAGTTAGCAAAATAGCAGAATGAGCAGAATGAAAATGTCTTTGTCGATTTCTTCATTCTGCCCATTCTGCCCATTCTGCTGGCAGAATGAAACGGTAAAGTTAGCAAAATAGCAGAATGAGCAGAATGAGCAGAATGAAAATGTCTTTGTCGATTTTCCCATTCTGCCCATTCGGCTGGCAGAATGAAACGGTAAAGTTAGCAAAATAGCAGAATGAGCAGAATCAAAATGACTTTGTCGATTTTCCCATTCTGCCCATTCTGCTGGCAGAATGAAACGGTAAAGTTAGCAAAACAGCAGAATGAGCAGAATGAGCAGAATCAAAATGACTTTGTCGATTTTCCCATTCTGCCCATTCTGCTGGCAGAATGAAACGGTAAAGTTAGCAAAATAGCAGAATGAGCAGAATGAGCAGAATCAAAATGTCTTTGTCGATTTTCCCATTCTGCCCATTCTGCTGGCAGAATGAAACGGTAAAGTTAGCAAAATAGCAGAATGAGCAGAATGAAAATGTCTTTGTCGATTTTCTCATTCAGCCCATTCTGACCATTCTGCTGGCAGAATGAAACGGTAAAGTTAGCAAAATAGCAGAATGAGCAGAATGAAAATGTCTTTGTCGATTTTCTCATTCTGCCCATTCTGCCCATTCTGCTGCCAGAATGAAACGGTAAAGTTATCAAAATAGCAGAATGAGCAGAATGAGCCGAATGAAAATGACTTTGTCGATTTTCTCATTCTGCCCATTCTGCCCATTCTGCTGGCAGAATGAAACGGTAAAGTTAGCAAAATGGCAGAATGAGCAGAATGAGCAGAATGAAAATGTCTTTGTCGATTTTCCCATTCTGCCCATTCTGCTGGCAGAATGAAACGGTAAAGTTAGCAAAATAGCAGAATGAGCAGAATGAGCAGAATGAAAATGTCTTTGTCGATTTTCTCATTCTGCCCATTCTGCCCATTCTGCTGACAGAATGAAACGGTAAAGTTAGCAAAATAGCAGAATGAGCAGAATCAAAATGACTTTGTCGATTTTCCCATTCTGTCCATTCTGCTGGCAGAATGAAACGGTAAAGTTAGCAAAATAGCAGAATGAGCAGAATGAAAATGTCTTTGTCGATTTTCTCATTCTGCCCATTCTGCCCATTCTGCTGGCAGAATGTAACGGTAAAGTTAGCAAAATAGCAGAATGAGCAGAATGAGCTGAATGAAAATGACTGTCGATTTTCTCATTCTGCCCATTCTGCTGTCAGAATGAAACGGTTAAGTTAGCAAAATAGCAGAATGAGCAGAATGAAAATGTCTTTGTCGATTTTCCCATTATGCCCATTCTGCCCATTCTGCTGGCAGAATGAAACGGTAAAGTTAGCAAAATAGCAGAATGAGCAGAATCAAAATGACTTTGTCGATTTTCCCATTCTGCCCATTCTGCCCATTCTGCTGGCAGAATGAAACGGTAAAGTTAGTAAAATAGCAGAATGAGCAGAATGAGCCGAATGAAAATGACTGTCGATTTTGTCATTCTGCCCATTCTGCCCATTCTGCTGGCAGAATGAAACGGTAAAGTTAGCAAAATAGCAGAATGAGCAGAATGAGCAGAATGAAAATGACGGTCGATTTTCTCATTCTGCCCATTCTGCTGGCAGAATGAAACGGTAAAGTTAGCAAAATAGCAGAATGAGCAGAATGAAAATATCTTTGTCGTTTTTCTCATTCTGCCCATTCTGCTAGCAGAATGAAACGGTAAAGTTAGCAAAATAGCAGAATGAGCAGAATGAAAATGTCTTTGTCGATTTTCTCATTCTGCCCATTCTGCCCATTCTGCTGCCAGAATGAAACGGTAAAGTTATCAAAATAGCAGAATGAGCAGAATGAGCCGAATGAAAATGACTTTGTCGATTTTCTCATTCTGCCCATTCTGCCCATTCTGCTGGCAGAATGAAACGGTAAAGTTAGCAAAATGGCAGAATGAGCAGAATGAGCAGAATGAAAATGTCTTTGTCGATTTTCCCATTCTGCCCATTCTGCTGGCAGAATGAAACGGTAAAGTTAGCAAAATAGCAGAATGAGCAGAATGAGCAGAATGAAAATGTCTTTGTCGATTTTCTCATTCTGCCCATTCTGCCCATTCTGCTGACAGAATGAAACGGTAAAGTTAGCAAAATAGCAGAATGAGCAGAATCAAAATGACTTTGTCGATTTTCCCATTCTGTCCATTCTGCTGGCAGAATGAAACGGTAAAGTTAGCAAAATAGCAGAATGAGCAGAATGAAAATGTCTTTGTCGATTTTCTCATTCTGCCCATTCTGCCCATTCTGCTGGCAGAATGTAACGGTAAAGTTAGCAAAATAGCAGAATGAGCAGAATGAGCTGAATGAAAATGACTGTCGATTTTCTCATTCTGCCCATTCTGCTGTCAGAATGAAACGGTAAAGTTAGCAAAATAGCAGAATGAGCAGAATGAGAAGAATGAAAATGTCTTTGTCGATTTTCTCATTCTGCCCATTCTGCCCATTCTGCTGGCAGAATGAAACGGTAAAGTTAGCAAAATAGCAGAATGAGCAGAATGAAAATGTCTTTGTCGATTTTCTCATTCTGCCCATTCTGCCCATTCGGCTGGCAGAATGAAACGGTAAAGTTAGCAAAATAGCAGAATGAGCAGAATGAAAATGTCTTTGTCGATTTCTTCATTCTGCCCATTCTGCCCATTCTGCTGGCAGAATGAAACGGTAAAGTTAGCAAAATAGCAGAATGAGCAGAATGAGCAGAATGAAAATGTCTTTGTCGATTTTCCCATTCTGCCCATTCGGCTGGCAGAATGAAACGGTAAAGTTAGCAAAATAGCAGAATGAGCAGAATCAAAATGACTTTGTCGATTTTCCCATTCTGCCCATTCTGCTGGCAGAATGAAACGGTAAAGTTAGCAAAACAGCAGAATGAGCAGAATGAGCAGAATCAAAATGACTTTGTCGATTTTCCCATTCTGCCCATTCTGCTGGCAGAATGAAACGGTAAAGTTAGCAAAATAGCAGAATGAGCAGAATGAGCAGAATCAAAATGTCTTTGTCGATTTTCCCATTCTGCCCATTCTGCTGGCAGAATGAAACGGTAAAGTTAGCAAAATAGCAGAATGAGCAGAATGAAAATGTCTTTGTCGATTTTCTCATTCAGCCCATTCTGACCATTCTGCTGGCAGAATGAAACGGTAAAGTTAGCAAAATAGCAGAATGAGCAGAATGAAAATGTCTTTGTCGATTTTCTCATTCTGCCCATTCTGCCCATTCTGCTGCCAGAATGAAACGGTAAAGTTATCAAAATAGCAGAATGAGCAGAATGAGCCGAATGAAAATGACTTTGTCGATTTTCTCATTCTGCCCATTCTGCCCATTCTGCTGGCAGAATGAAACGGTAAAGTTAGCAAAATGGCAGAATGAGCAGAATGAGCAGAATGAAAATGTCTTTGTCGATTTTCCCATTCTGCCCATTCTGCTGGCAGAATGAAACGGTAAAGTTAGCAAAATAGCAGAATGAGCAGAATGAGCAGAATGAAAATGTCTTTGTCGATTTTCTCATTCTGCCCATTCTGCCCATTCTGCTGACAGAATGAAACGGTAAAGTTAGCAAAATAGCAGAATGAGCAGAATCAAAATGACTTTGTCGATTTTCCCATTCTGTCCATTCTGCTGGCAGAATGAAACGGTAAAGTTAGCAAAATAGCAGAATGAGCAGAATGAAAATGTCTTTGTCGATTTTCTCATTCTGCCCATTCTGCCCATTCTGCTGGCAGAATGTAACGGTAAAGTTAGCAAAATAGCAGAATGAGCAGAATGAGCTGAATGAAAATGACTGTCGATTTTCTCATTCTGCCCATTCTGCTGTCAGAATGAAACGGTTAAGTTAGCAAAATAGCAGAATGAGCAGAATGAAAATGTCTTTGTCGATTTTCCCATTATGCCCATTCTGCCCATTCTGCTGGCAGAATGAAACGGTAAAGTTAGCAAAATAGCAGAATGAGCAGAATCAAAATGACTTTGTCGATTTTCCCATTCTGCCCATTCTGCCCATTCTGCTGGCAGAATGAAACGGTAAAGTTAGTAAAATAGCAGAATGAGCAGAATGAGCCGAATGAAAATGACTGTCGATTTTGTCATTCTGCCCATTCTGCCCATTCTGCTGGCAGAATGAAACGGTAAAGTTAGCAAAATAGCAGAATGAGCAGAATGAGCAGAATGAAAATGACGGTCGATTTTCTCATTCTGCCCATTCTGCTGGCAGAATGAAACGGTAAAGTTAGCAAAATAGCAGAATGAGCAGAATGAAAATATCTTTGTCGTTTTTCTCATTCTGCCCATTCTGCTGGCAGAATGAAACGGTAAAGTTAGCAAAATAGCAGAATGAGCAGAATGAGCAGAATGAAAATGACTTTGTCGATTTTCTCATTCTGCTCATTCTGCTGGCAGAATGAAACGGTAAAGTTAGCAAAATAGCAGAATGAGCAGAATGAAAATGTCTTTGTCGATTTTGTGTTTGGGAAGTCGATTGTTTATTTTGGAATAAATTTGTTTCTGTCTGTGTTCACCAATGAATTACTGCAACTTTAAAATTGCATCTTGTCTAAAGATTAAAACTGTCAAAATATATACATATGACACATGCTCTTTACATGTTGTATTAGTTAGTTTCCCAAGTACAGAAATTGAGATTTGGAGTTGTTGAATCTGGTGATAGCACACTGGCTCTAGCTGTGCAAGTATAGCTTGTCCCCTGTTGATAAGGCAGTGTCACATGATCCTGTGTAATTTCTCCAGAACTCAGCTGAGACATCACGCTCTAATAACATATCCAGTCCACATTGCATTCTTTTTACATTTTAGTCAATCTTCTAATATATGAGCCACACCATGGGAAAACCAACAATCTGGAAAACGAAACCTTAGGTTTCCAGTAACTAAAATTCAAAACTCTTGATTACGTGTCTTCTATAAAATGATATTATTTCTTATTATGAACCAGCCAGTTGTAATCACGGCTCCTCCTAGGCTCGAAGGAGGGCTGGGGAACCTAGCCAGGTTTCGCCTTTTCACAGTTAACCGCAATGCAAGTGAAATGCCCTGAGTTTGAATAATATAGGCTAAAGAGGGCAGTTCCGGTAATGTGAGCACCGCTATTCCCCGGGGCTTCGGGTCATGGTTACAATTTTCGAAAAATGTGTAATATGATCCAAACTTAAAGTCAAATTCAGGCTTGTATGGAAAGAAATTATGTGCACATGAACGCAACACTAGGGAGTGCAAATTTGCACCCGGTTGTAAAATTTGCACCTGTGAGCAATTTGTGCACACGAACACGGCTTAAAATGGACTACATAACTGAGCCGCCTCGTGGGAAAACCAACAATGTGGTTTCCGAACAGGTCCGACACAAACCGACCTGTACAAGCACAGAAAAGAGCATGAAGCTTGAAATTTCGGATTTAAGGAGAAGAGGAATTGTACTATCCGAGTAGCGAAAACAATGGCGCTGATCAGCTTCGCGGTTACCTTTGTTTTCGCCTATGCAGATTGTTGGTTTTCCCATGGGGTGGCTCATATATTAGAAGATTGACTAAAAATGTTAAAAGAATGCAATGTGGACTGGATATGTTATTAGAGCGTGATGTCTCAGCTGAGTTCTGGAGAAATTACACAGGATCATGTGACACTGCCTTATCAACAGGGGACAAACTATACTTGCACAGCTAGAGCCAGTGTGCTATCACCAGAAATCTCTATTTCTGTACTTGGGAAACTAACTAATACAACATGTAAAGAGCATGTGTCATATGTATATATTTTGACAGTTTCAATCTTTAGACAAGATGCAATTTTAAAGTTGTAGTAATTCATTGGTGAACATAGACAGAAACAAATTTATTCCAAAATAAACAATAGACTTCCCAAACACAAAATCGACAAAGACATTTTCATTCTGCTCATTCTGCTCATTCTGCTATTATGCTAACTTTACCGTTTCATTCTGCCAGCAGAATGGACAGAATGGGCAGAATGAGAAAATAGATAAAGACATTTTTCATTCTGCTCATTCTGCACATTATGCTATTTTGCTAACTTTACCGTTTCATTCTGCCAGCAGAATGGGCAGAATGAGAAAATCGACAAAGTCATTTTCATTCGGCTCATTCTGCTCATTCTGCTATTTTGCTAACTTTACCGTTTCATTCTGCCAGCAGAATGGGCAGAATGGGAAAATCGACAAAGACATTTTCATTCTGCTCATTCTGCTATTTTGCTAACTTTACCGTTTCATTCTGCCAGGAGAATGGGCAGAATGGGCAGAATGAGAAAATCGACAAAGTCATTTTCATTCGAACCATTCTGTTCATTCTGCTATTTTGCTAACTTTACCGTTTCATTCTGCCGGCAGAATGGGCAGAATGGGCATAATGGGAAAATCGACAAAGACATTTTCATTCTGCTCATTCTGCTATTTTGCTAACTTAACCGTTTCATTCTGACTGCAGAATGGGCAGAATGAGAAAATCGACAGTCATTTTCAGTCGGCTCATTCTGCTCATTCTGCTATTTTGCTAACTTTACCGTTTCATTCTGCCAGCAGAATGGGCAGAATGGGAAAATCGACAAAGACATTTTCTTTCTGCTCATTCTGCTCATTCTGCTATTTTGCTAACTTTACCGTTTCATTCTGCCAGCAGAATGGGCAGAATGGGCAGAATGAGAAAATCGACAAAGACATTTTCATTCTGCTCATTCTGTTCATTCTGCTATTTTGCTAACTTTACCGTTTCATTCTGCCAGCAGAATGGGCTGAATGGGCAGAATGGGAAAATCGACAAAGTCATTTTCATTCTGCTCATTCTGCTATTTTGCTAACTTTACCGTTTCATTCTGCCAGCAGAATGGGCAAAATGGGCAGAATGACAAAATCGACAGTCATTTTCATTCGGCTCATTCTGCTCATTCTGCTATTTTACTAACTTTACCGTTTCATTCTGCCAGCAGAATGGGCAGAATGGGCAGAATGGGAAAATCGACAAAGTCATTTTGATTCTGCTCATTCTGCTATTTTGCTAACTTTACCGTTTCATTCTGCCAGCAGAATGGGCAGAATGGGCATAATGGGAAAATCGACAAAGACATTTTCATTCTGCTCATTCTGCTATTTTGCTAACTTAACCGTTTCATTCTGACAGCAGAATGGGCAGAATGAGAAAATCGACAGTCATTTTCAGTCGGCTCATTCTGCTCATTCTGCTATTTTGCTAACTTTACCGTTTCATTCTGCCAGCAGAATGGGCAGAATGGGAAAATCGACAAAGACATTTTCTTTCTGCCCATTCTGCTCATTCTGCTATTTTGCTAACTTTACCGTTTCATTCTGCCAGCAGAATGGGCAGAATGGGCAGAATGACAAAATCGACAGTCATTTTCATTCGGCTCATTCTGCTATTTTACTAACTTTACCGTTTCCTTCTGCCAGCAGAATGGGCAGAATGGGCAGAATGGGAAAATCGACAAAGTCATTTTGATTCTGCTCATTCTGCTATTTTGCTAACTTTACCGTTTCATTCTGCCAGCCGAATGGGCAGAATGGGCAGAATGGGAAAATCGATAAAGTCATTAGCTCGACTGCACGAAGTGCATAGAGCTATTGCAGTCACCCCGGTCGTCCACGTTCCCGTTCCCGTGCGCATGCGCGTTCCCGTGCGCGTCACACTTGCGTTAAAGTTTTCTAGAAGTCCATATCTTGACAACCACTCATCAGAAAGCATTCATACTTGGACCATAGATACCCTGTAGGGTTAGCTTTCATTCCATGGCATCGGGTCCATGGGTCCAGGCCAGGGGGTGGGGCTGGAGGTTAAAATCTAGAACACCTTCAAAAATGACAATTCTTGTGTTAAAGTTTTCTAGAAGTCTATGTCTTGACAATCACTCATCAGAAGGCATTGAAACTTGGGCCATGGACACCCTGTAGGGTCGGCTTTCATTCCATGGCATCAGATCCCTGGGTCCATGCCAGGGGGTGGGGCTAGAGGTTAAAATCTAGAACACCATTAATAATAATGGCTTTTCTGTAATATAGTATTCTAGAAGTCTATATCTTGAAAACCTTTTATCAGAGGGCTTTCATACTCGGACCATAGGTACCCTGTAGGGTTTCATTTCATTTCATGGCATCGGATCTCTGGGTCCATGCCTTGGGGGGTGGGGCTAGAGGTTAAAAACTAGAACACTGTAAAAAATAGATGTACTGCTGTGTAACTTTTACAAGAAGTCCATATCTTGACAACAACTTATCATAAATTATTCATACTTCATACACTTTAGGTTCCATGACATCAGACCTCTGGGTTGGAGTCAGGGGGGCGGAGCTAGAGGTCAAAATATAGAACTCCCTGAATTTGTTTTTCTTTTTATTTCTTGATAGAAACAACTTAGGAAGATGGTTGGTCATTCATCTTTTGACTTTGTGACACTGACTTGTGTGTCATGACAGTAAGGGCCGGTTGACCTACTTTCCATGGTTCAGTGATTTTGCCTTATATCTTGGCACTCAATTAGTATATTTTCTTACTTCTTTCAGATTATGAGTGAGTACGACCAGGCCTTTGACCCCAATATACTTATAGGTCATTGTGACCTAATTTCACGGTTCAGTGATTTTGCCTTGTATCTTGTCACTCAATTAGTATATTTTCATACTTTTTTTCAGATTATGAGTGAGCATGACCAGACCTTTGACCCCAATATACTTATAGGTCACTGTGACATAATTTCACGTTTCAGTGATTCTGCCTTTTATCTCCGTACTCAAATGGTTTATGAATAAACTTCTTTCAAAGTATGTTTGCGTATGACAAGACCTTTGACCCTGAAGTAGTCCTAGGTGACTGTGACCTAATTTCACGGCTCAGTGATTTTGCCTTATATGTTGACACTCAATTAGTATATTTTCATACTTTTTTTCAGATTGAGTGAGTATGACCAGACCTTTGACCCCAATATACTTATAGGTCACTGTGACATAATTTCACGGTTCAGTGATTTTGCCTTATATCTCCGTACTCAAATGGTTTATGAAGAAACTTCTTTCAAAGTATGTTTGCGTATGACAAGACCTTTGACCCTGAAGTAGTCATAGGTGACTGTGACCTAATTTCACGGTTCAGTGATTTTGCCTTATATCTTGACACGCAATTAGTATATTCTCATACTTTTTTCAGATTTGGAGTGAGTATGACCAGACCTTTGACCCCAATATACTTATAGGTCACTGTGACATAATTTCACGGTTCAGTGACTTTGCCTTATATCTCGGCACTCAAGTGGTTTATGAACAAACTTCTTTCACACTATGTTTGCGTATGACAAGACATTTGACCCTAAAGAAGTCCTAGGTCAATATGACCTAATTTCACGGTTCAGTGATTTTCCTTTATATCTCGGCACTCCATTGGTATATGAACATACTTCTTTCATGATATGTTTGCATATGACAAGACCTTTGACCGTAAAGTATTCCTGGGTCACTGTGACCTAGTTTCACGGCTCAGTGATTTTGCATTATATCTGGACACTCTGTTGGTATTTTTTCATACTTCTTTCTGATTATGAATGTGTATGACCAGAACTTTAACCCAAACATGCTTATAGGTCACTATGACCTAATTCCATGGTTCAGTGATTTTGCTTTATATCTCAACACTGAATGGGTATATGATCATATTTCGTTCACATTATGAGTAAGTATCACTAGACCTTTGACCCTGAAATACTTATAGGTCAGTGTGACCTTATTTCACAGTTCAGTGATTTTGCCATGTGTCTTGGCACTCAGTTGGTATATGAACACACTTCTTTCACAATATGAGTGAGACCTTTAAATCTTAGGTAGTTATAGTTAACTTTCATTATTCAGTGATTTTGCCTTATTGCATCAAGGCAAAAAGATGTATGAGCATAATGCTTTGGGTTACTGGTCGGGTTTGGCCTTATTTTTGACAATGGTCAGAAGCAGTCGAGCATGCTGTCCTGCGACAGCTCTAATTTTGATTCTGCTCATTCTGCTCATTCAGATATTTTGCTAACTTTACCGTTTCATTCTGCCAGCAGAATTGGCAGAATGGGAAAATCGACAGTCATTTTGATTCTGCTCATTCTGCTCATTCTGCTATTTTGCTAACTTTACCGTTTCATTCTGCCAGCCGAATGGGCAGAAATAATTGTGTAATATGCAGATTTTTCGCAGATTAACGATGATAAATTTAACACTTTAGTTCAAAAGAAGGAAAGATTAGAAGATATCCGAAAGAAAAAAATACAAGGAGTAATGTTAAGATCTCGCGTAAGATATGAGGAGTTTGGCAAAAAACCAACTAAATATTTCTTTAATTTAGAAACTAGACACTTTACTAATAAGGTTATGAATAAAATTATAGAAGATAACGGAGATGAACATACAAATACAAAAGATATCCTTAACTGTCAAAAGCGTTTCTATGAAAACCTATATAATAATAATAATAATAATAATAATAATAATAATAATAATAATAATAATAATAATATAGATGAATGTATACAGAATGTATACAGAATGTAACGGTAAAGTTAGCAAAATAGCAGAATGAGCAGAATGAGCTGAATGAAAATGACTGTCGATTTTCTCATTCTGCCCATTCTGCTGTCAGAATGAAACGGTTAAGTTAGCAAAATAGCAGAATGAGCAGAATGAAAATGTCTTTGTCGATTTTCCCATTATGCCCATTCTGCCCATTCTGCTGGCAGAATGAAACGGTAAAGTTAGCAAAATAGCAGAATGAGCAGAATCAAAATGACTTTGTCGATTTTCCCATTCTGCCCATTCTGCCCATTCTGCTGGCAGAATGAAACGGTAAAGTTAGTAAAATAGCAGAATGAGCAGAATGAGCCGAATGAAAATGACTGTCGATTTTGTCATTCTGCCCATTCTGCTGGCAGAATGAAACGGTAAAGTTAGCAAAATAGCAGAATGAGCAGAATGAGCAGAATGAAAATGACGGTCGATTTTCTCATTCTGCCCATTCTGCTGGCAGAATGAAACGGTAAAGTTAGCAAAATAGCAGAATGAGCAGAATGAAAATATCTTTGTCGTTTTTCTCATTCTGCCCATTCTATTTTGACAGTTTCAATCTTTAGACAAGATGCAATTTTAAAGTTGTAGTAATTCATTGGTGAACATAGACAGAAACAAATTTATTCCAAAATAAACAATAGACTTCCCAAACACAAAATCGACAAAGACATTTTCATTCTGCTCATTCTGCTCATTCTGCTATTATGCTAACTTTACCGTTTCATTCTGCCAGCAGAATGGACAGAATGGGCAGAATGAGAAAATAGATAAAGACATTTTTCATTCTGCTCATTCTGCACATTATGCTATTTTGCTAACTTTACCGTTTCATTCTGCCAGCAGAATGGGCAGAATGAGAAAATCGACAAAGTCATTTTCATTCGGCTCATTCTGCTCATTCTGCTATTTTGCTAACTTTACCGTTTCATTCTGCCAGCAGAATGGGCAGAATGGGAAAATCGACAAAGACATTTTCATTCTGCTCATTCTGCTATTTTGCTAACTTTACCGTTTCATTCTGCCAGGAGAATGGGCAGAATGGGCAGAATGAGAAAATCGACAAAGTCATTTTCATTCGAACCATTCTGCTCATTCTGCTATTTTGCTAACTTTACCGTTTCATTCTGCCGGCAGAATGGGCAGAATGGGCATAATGGGAAAATCGACAAAGACATTTTCATTCTGCTCATTCTGCTATTTTGCTAACTTAACCGTTTCATTCTGACTGCAGAATGGGCAGAATGAGAAAATCGACAGTCATTTTCAGTCGGCTCATTCTGCTCATTCTGCTATTTTGCTAACTTTACCGTTTCATTCTGCCAGCAGAATGGGCAGAATGGGAAAATCGACAAAGACATTTTCTTTCTGCTCATTCTGCTCATTCTGCTATTTTGCTAACTTTACCGCTTCATTCTGCCAGCAGAATGGGCAGAATGGGCAGAATGAGAAAATCGACAAAGACATTTTCATTCTGCTCATTCTGTTCATTCTGCTATTTTGCTAACTTTACCGTTTCATTCTGCCAGCAGAATGGGCTGAATGGGCAGAATGGGAAAATCGACAAAGTCATTTTCATTCTGCTCATTCTGCTATTTTGCTAACTTTACCGTTTCATT
Source organism: Rugalucina vietnamica (assembly GCA_964017185.1). Classification (NCBI taxonomy): domain Eukaryota; kingdom Metazoa; phylum Mollusca; class Bivalvia; order Lucinida; family Lucinidae; genus Rugalucina; species Rugalucina vietnamica. Next base: position 41,768,727 of record OZ024875.1, read on the forward strand.
CTGCCAGCAGAATGGGCAAAATGGGCAGAATGACAAAATCGACAGTCATTTTCATTCGGCTCATTCTGCTCATTCTGCTATTTTACTAACTTTACCGTTTCATTCTGCCAGCAGAATGGGCAGAATGGGCAGAATGGGAAAATCGACAAAGTCATTTTGATTCTGCTCATTCTGCTATTTTGCTAACTTTACCGTTTCATTCTGCCAGCAGAATGGGCAGAATGGGCATAATGGGAAAATCGACAAAGACATTTTCATTCTGCTCATTCTGCTATTTTGCTAACTTAACCGTTTCATTCTGACAGCAGAATGGGCAGAATGAGAAAATCGACAGTCATTTTCAGTCGGCTCATTCTGCTCATTCTGCTATTTTGCTAACTTTACCGTTTCATTCTGCCAGCAGAATGGGCAGAATGGGAAAATCGACAAAGACATTTTCTTTCTGCCCATTCTGCTCATTCTGCTATTTTGCTAACTTTACCGTTTCATTCTGCCAGCAGAATGGGCAGAATGGGCAGAATGACAAAATCGACAGTCATTTTCATTCGGCTCATTCTGCTATTTTACTAACTTTACCGTTTCCTTCTGCCAGCAGAATGGGCAGAATGGGCAGAATGGGAAAATCGACAAAGTCATTTTGATTCTGCTCATTCTGCTATTTTGCTAACTTTACCGTTTCATTCTGCCAGCCGAATGGGCAGAATGGGCAGAATGGGAAAATCGATAAAGTCATTAGCTCGACTGCACGAAGTGCATAGAGCTATTGCAGTCACCCCGGTCGTCCACGTTCCCGTTCCCGTGCGCATGCGCGTTCCCGTGCGCGTCACACTTGCGTTAAAGTTTTCTAGAAGTCCATATCTTGACAACCACTCATCAGAAAGCATTCATACTTGGACCATAGATACCCTGTAGGGTTAGCTTTCATTCCATGGCATCGGGTCCATGGGTCCAGGCCAGGGGGTGGGGCTGGAGGTTAAAATCTAGAACACCTTCAAAAATGACAATTCTTGTGTTAAAGTTTTCTAGAAGTCTATGTCTTGACAATCACTCATCAGAAGGCATTGAAACTTGGGCCATGGACACCCTGTAGGGTCGGCTTTCATTCCATGGCATCAGATCCCTGGGTCCATGCCAGGGGGTGGGGCTAGAGGTTAAAATCTAGAACACCATTAATAATAATGGCTTTTCTGTAATATAGTATTCTAGAAGTCTATATCTTGAAAACCTTTTATCAGAGGGCTTTCATACTCGGACCATAGGTACCCTGTAGGGTTTCATTTCATTTCATGGCATCGGATCTCTGGGTCCATGCCTTGGGGGGTGGGGCTAGAGGTTAAAAACTAGAACACTGTAAAAAATAGATGTACTGCTGTGTAACTTTTACAAGAAGTCCATATCTTGACAACAACTTATCATAAATTATTCATACTTCATACACTTTAGGTTCCATGACATCAGACCTCTGGGTTGGAGTCAGGGGGGCGGGGCTAGAGGTCAAAATCTAGAACTCCCTGAATTTGTTTTTCTTTTTATTTCTTGATAGAAACAACTTAGGAAGATGGTTGGTCATTCATCTTTTGACTTTGTGACACTGACTTGTGTGTCATGACAGTAAGGGCCGGTTGACCTACTTTCCATGGTTCAGTGATTTTGCCTTATATCTTGGCACTCAATTAGTATATTTTCTTACTTCTTTCAGATTATGAGTGAGTACGACCAGGCCTTTGACCCCAATATACTTATAGGTCACTGTGACCTAATTTCACGGTTCAGTGATTTTGCCTTGTATCTTGTCACTCAATTAGTATATTTTCATACTTTTTTTCAGATTATGAGTGAGCATGACCAGACCTTTGACCCCAATATACTTATAGGTCACTGTGACATAATTTCACGTTTCAGTGATTCTGCCTTTTATCTCCGTACTCAAATGGTTTATGAATAAACTTCTTTCAAAGTATGTTTGCGTATGACAAGACCTTTGACCCTGAAGTAGTCCTAGGTGACTGTGACCTAATTTCACGGCTCAGTGATTTTGCCTTATATGTTGACACTCAATTAGTATATTTTCATACTTTTTTTCAGATTGAGTGAGTATGACCAGACCTTTGACCCCAATATACTTATAGGTCACTGTGACATAATTTCACGGTTCAGTGATTTTGCCTTATATCTCCGTACTCAAATGGTTTATGAAGAAACTTCTTTCAAAGTATGTTTGCGTATGACAAGACCTTTGACCCTGAAGTAGTCATAGGTGACTGTGACCTAATTTCACGGTTCAGTGATTTTGCCTTATATCTTGACACGCAATTAGTATATTCTCATACTTTTTTCAGATTTGGAGTGAGTATGACCAGACCTTTGACCCCAATATACTTATAGGTCACTGTGACATAATTTCACGGTTCAGTGACTTTGCCTTATATCTCGGCACTCAAGTGGTTTATGAACAAACTTCTTTCACACTATGTTTGCGTATGACAAGACATTTGACCCTAAAGAAGTCCTAGGTCAATATGACCTAATTTCATGGTTCAGTGATTTTCCTTTATATCTCGGCACTCCATTGGTATATGAACATACTTCTTTCATGATATGTTTGCATATGACAAGACCTTTGACCGTAAAGTATTCCTGGGTCACTGTGACCTAGTTTCACGGCTCAGTGATTTTGCATTATATCTGGACACTCTGTTGGTATTTTTTCATACTTCTTTCTGATTATGAATGTGTATGACCAGAACTTTAACCCAAACATGCTTATAGGTCACTATGACCTAATTCCATGGTTCAGTGATTTTGCTTTATATCTCAACACTGAATGGGTATATGATCATATTTCGTTCACATTATGAGTAAGTATCACTAGACCTTTGACCCTGAAATACTTATAGGTCAGTGTGACCTTATTTCACAGTTCAGTGATTTTGCCATGTGTCTTGGCACTCAGTTGGTATATGAACACACTTCTTTCACAATATGAGTGAGACCTTTAAATCTTAGGTAGTTATAGTTAACTTTCATTATTCAGTGATTTTGCCTTATTGCATCAAGGCAAAAAGATGTATGAGCATAATGCTTTGGGTTACTGGTCGGGTTTGGCCTTATTTTTGACAATGGTCAGAAGCAGTCGAGCATGCTGTCCTGCGACAGCTCTAATTTTGATTCTGCTCATTCTGCTCATTCAGATATTTTGCTAACTTTACCGTTTCATTCTGCCAGCAGAATTGGCAGAATGGGAAAATCGACAGTCATTTTGATTCTGCTCATTCTGCTCATTCTGCTATTTTGCTAACTTTACCGTTTCATTCTGCCAGCCGAATGGGCAGAATGGGCAGATTGGGAAAATCGACAAAGTCATTTTGATTCTGCTCATTCTGCTCATTCTGCTATTTTGCTATTTTTACCGTTTCATTCTGCCAGCAGAATGGGCAGAATGAGAAAATAGATAAAGACATTTGTTCATTCTGCTATTTTGCTAACTTTACCGTTTCATAAACTATATGCCTGGTTTGTAAGAAATAAAATATACTATATACCATTATTCTTTTTGCAAGATACCATATTACAAAAACTTATTTGGAAGTTTGCCTAGGTAAACTCACAAGCATTTGTAAAGCTCACCAATATTCTAAAGCCATAACAGTATACAAATATGTGATTGACTGCCTGTCTGTTTTTACATTATCATACTTGAAATAATGCCATTTACCTTTTAGAATATGCAATTTGCAGACGTGTTTACATTCTCGCCAGGTGCCATATTTACATATATCTTCCCTGTAAACTATGTGCATGGTTTACCTTGTGTTAACCTTGAATAGAGTGTGATATGAATATGAAATACATGATATGTGAAGAAACTCAATGCTGATTACTGGTGAGGTTAAGCATGGAAACAATATTCATAAACTTTTACCCATTGTTCAATTTATATACCTCATATGCCTGTTCACTGTCAACAGCTCTACATGAATTATAAAGGCATAAAATGCACATGACTAATTTGTTTTATAATGTCATTTCAAAATTTATGTGTTCCATTTCAAAATTGAATACCTGATCTGGAAACAAATTAAGTGCTGCTCACTAGTCAAGCTGAACATTAGATCAAGCTGTTGCATGGCTGAATATACAAATAAAATTAAGCATGCCTACATGTATATATGCATTAAATCATTTTAATGATTACTTAAAAAAGCTTTATCTGTGTGACTTTTGACCATAAAATATACAAAATGCCATTGTCTGTCTGCATGTTTCTATGTATATGTGTTAACATGCTGATTATACTGTCAATAATATATTGTATATTGATAAGCTGCCAAATATCTTGTAAAAAAGTTGAAATTATATTTGATTTATTTAGTTAATGATGTTATCACCAAGAAAAAGGTCGTATTTTAACGGACATACTGATGCTTTTGAAATTAAACGTATCATGTACCCACCGATATATTATTATTAACATTTATGTATCCTATACTGCAGCATTCCGGAAAATGAGTTTTTCGGTAAGTTCTATGTTATTTTGGCAAAATCGTATCATGTTTCATTCTAAAGAATTTCCAGATGTAATATTTGTTTGCTTGTATCTTTCATGTTATGTGTCCATCTATACTAATTCTAAAACTGTTGCATTTCACGGATATCAATGTTTTGATAATGGTTGAAAATATCACAATATTTTCTCAGAATTGCCGTGGAGGTCTTTCTGTAGCCACAAAAAGAAGGGATCTGTTCCAGTATGTTCGATGTAAGAAATATAATATTGTATGCTTGCAAGACACTCATATTAATAAAAATCTTGAATCATTTATAAAAGCGGAATGGGGTTATGAAGCATATTTTAGTTCATACACAACAAACAGTAGAGGGGTTATGATTTTAATTAATAATAATTTTGAGCAAAAAGTCAAAAGAATAAAGAATGATGAAAATGGAAATTTTTTGATGTTAGATATGAACATAGAAGATAAAGACATTACATTAGTCAATATATACGGCCCTAATAATGATAATCCACAATTTTATGAATACATGAAACGAAAAATAGAAGAGTTTCAGAATGATCACGTTATCATATGTGGCGATTGGAATATGATTATTGATGCCGAAATGGATAGCTTTAATTACGCTCGTATTAATAATCCACGGGCTAGACAAACGGTTCTGCAATTCTTAGACCAAGAGAATTTTATAGATCCATGGAGGTTAATGCATGAAAATGAAAAGCAATATACATGGCGTAGATTAAATCCAAGTAAAAAACAAGCGAGGTTAGATTTTTTTATTATACATGAAAGTCTTTTCCAATATGTTACGGCTTCTGATATAATTCCAGGATATAGGACGGACCATTCGGCTATTACAATTAAATTAAAATTTCAAAATAATGATAGGGGAAAAGGGTACTGGAAGTTTAACAATAGTCTGCTTAGGGATAGTCAATACGTTGAAAAGGTCAAAAAGATAATTGAAGATGTAAAACACACATATGCTACAAATTATAATATAGGTGATAATATTCCAAATCAAGATTTAGAGTTTAATATAAATGAGCAATTATTTCTTGAAACTTTGTTAATGATGATAAGAGGTGATACAATAAAATATAGTTCTATAAAGAAAAGACAAAGCTGTAAGGAAGAACAAGAATTGGAACAAGAAATAAAAACTCTAGAAAATGATATAAATGCAAATTTTTCGCAGATTAACGATGATAAATTTAACACTTTAGTTCAAAAGAAGGAAAGATTAGAAGATATCCGAAAGAAAAAAATACAAGGAGTAATGTTAAGATCTCGCGTAAGATATGAGGAGTTTGGCGAAAAACCAACTAAATATTTCTTTAATTTAGAAACTAGACACTTTACTAATAAGGTTATGAATAAAATTATAGAAGATAACGGAGATGAACATACAAATACAAAAGATATCCTTAACTGTCAAAAGCGTTTCTATGAAAACCTATATAATAATAATAATAATAATAATAATAATAATAATAATAATAATAATAATAATATAGATGATGAACCTATTCGTAATGTATTAGGAGAAAATGAAACAAAACTATCAGATCGTGAAGCCGAAAATTTAGAAGGAGAAATTACATTGCCAGAACTAACTAAAGCTTTGAAGAACATGAAAAACGATAAAAGTCCGGGTCTAGATGGGTTTACTGTCGAATTTTTTAAATTTTTCTGGTCTGATATTGGAGATTTCGTTTTACGATCATTAAATACTGGCTATCGAACAGGTAATTTATCAGTGACCCAAAAACAAGGTATAATTACTTGCTTACCCAAGTCAAATAAAAACAGGCATTATCTGAAAAATTGGCGGCCTATCTCCTTATTGAATGTAGTATACAAGCTTGCATCGGCTGTGATAGCTAATAGAATTAAAACAGTACTCAGTTCTCTAATTCATGAAGATCAAAAGGGTTTTATTTCTGGAAGATTCATTGGTGAAAATATAAAACTCATTTATGATATCTTATTTGAAACTAAACATCAAAACTTGCCTGGACTTGTATTATCTGTTGATTTTGAAAAAGCGTTCGACACGGTGTCATGGAATTTTATAGAAAAAACGTTGGACTATTTTAATTTTGGACCATCGATAAAATCTTGGATAAAATTATTTCAAAATGGATCAGAATCTTGCATTATACAAAATGGTCACATATCGGATTTTTTTAATCTTAAAAGGGGATGTCGGCAGGGAGATCCAATTTCGCCATATATTTTCATTTTATGCGCTGAAATTTTAGGAAAGTTAATAAGGAATAATAAAACAATAAAAGGAATAAAAAATAATGGTAAAGAATTCCGCTTGAGTCAATATGCTGACGATACCCAAATATTTTTAGATGGAACCGAAAAATCTCTTAAAGAAACATTATCTGTTTTAAATGTATTTTACAATATGTCAGGTTTGAAAATAAATATTGAAAAAACAAGGGCTATATGGATTGGTGCTTTGAGCCACTCAGCAGTACAACTCTGTATAAATGAAAGGCTTGACTGGTCACAGGATCCATTCAAAATATTAGGTGTTACTTTTACCACAGAAATTTTTGATATTTGGAACCTTAATTCAAATGAAATAATCACTAAAATTGAAAACTTATGCAAGCAATGGGCGAAAAGAAAAATAACGTTAATCGGAAGAATAACAATCATTAAATCGTTAGCTTTATCGAAGTTTACACATCTATTTTTAGCTTTACCAAACCCACCCGAGGAACTGATAAAAAAGATAAACAAAATATTATATTCTTTCTTATGGAATTCAGGCCCAGATAGAATCAAGCGAACTAGTATTACTAAAGACTCAAAATTTGGAGGACTGCGAATGATAAATATAACTTACTTTATTAAAGCCTTAAAAGTATCATGGATGAGACGGATCCTACAGAATTCGCAAGGTGCATCATGGTTTACGCTGTCTAAGATAGACTTTCAAAAAGTGCTGTCATTTGGAAACGGTTATTCAAAACAATCTATTGCAACGCTTTATAATCCATTCTGGAAATAATTGCTTCAGATATGGTCTTATTTTTTCAGCTGTATTAGAATAGAATCTGTTTACCAAATTTTAAACTCCCCGCTGTGGTTTAATAATAATTTATTAAATGGAGAATATTTCTTCATCAAGGACTGGTACGGTAAAGGACTGCGACATGTGTCAGATCTTATTGACGAAAATGGTAACTTTTACGAATTTGAAGACATAAAAAATCGCTATAACCTGAGAGGTACGTTTTTAGATTTTCAATCTTTACTTAGAAAAATTTCAAACGAATGGAGAACTATATTAGAAGACAATAAAGTGACATGTATTTTGAATAAATATAATGTAAGATGCAGCATCTATATGCAACAAATTTTGGCTGACAAAAAGGGATGCCGTCGGTTTTATGACATATAATGACGGGTTCTAATATTTTCATTGAAAATAATAAATGGGAACGAGAGATACCTGGTATTTCTGAGAGAGAATGGATCCATTATTATTCTGTTTTAAATCAATTAAACGAGGTTAAATTAAAAGATTTTCAATTTAAGGTCACACATAACATCTTAGTTACAAAATCGTTTTTATATAGAATAAATAAAATAGACAATGACCGATGTGAATATTGTAATCAACAAGCGGAAACAATCCGGCATCTCTTCGTTGAGTGTCAGCAAGTAAAACGGTTTTGGTCAGTTCTAAAAGACTGGCTTATAGCAAGTTCAAATATAGATATGAATCTAGCTGAAAGAATTATTTTGTTTGCCTTTCAAGATAAACACAGGTTACGAAATTACATCTTTGTATTAGCCAAACATTATATCTACACCAATAAATTTTCGGGTAAACAACTAAATTTAGATTCTTTTAAAGCAATTTTACGAAAGAAATTTCAAAGTGAAAGATACAGCGCTAATATTAATAACACTATGGGTAAATTTATGGCCAAATGGTCACAATTATATCACCACCTAGTGACTGATTCTTAACTGCTAAAATTGTGTAATTGCAATGGTATTATATGTTGTTATAATACAATTAATGTAAATTTAAGTTATATGAACAATCGACGAGTATAGACACGAAGGACTGACAGATTCATTCTATACACAAACTCATCACTAACTTGGATAAGTTGCAAATATATAATAGCCTACCTTATCAAAATGGACCACGCTCCCTCTTATACCAGGGTGGACCTTTTCAGGTTTGAAGTATATAGGAATGTTGCGTTTCACCATTTCCGATAATTTTGTTAATATCCAATAAAAACACGAATGATAAGACAGTAACACTATGTACACGTTGGATAAACAACATGTTACACCCTGTATACACCTACAGTACATGTACGATGCACGAGCTTTACTAAACTGTTATTCAATAAAGCGTGTCTTTACTTGCTACACAATAAAGATACGGTGGACTTATACTGTCGTTTAATGTATACCTTTAATACGATAAAAGATATGGTGAACTAGTAATGCTTATGGACCTGTGACCAGTCAAAAAACCTTAACGAGTTCCATTTTGTATAAGTAAATTATATAAGCACAATAGCCCATTATCAAGCTACAAGAGACCACACGGAAATGACAAAAAAACCAACAACAATGGACACATGCATGGTATTGCTACGCTGACATTTTAGATTAATATTTCATGTCAACAATGAAACAAAATGATCTGTTAAGATTTTCTTTTTCTATGGTGATAATTTCAGACATTTGTAGTGTCATGCCGCATAGTGCTAAGAATTTTTTCTTGAGCGTCATGACCGTCAGCATAATACGATGATGTTATATTACCATCTCTCTCCCTCTCTCTCTCTCTCTCTCTCTCTCTCTCTCTCTCTCTCTCTCTCTCTCTCTCTCTCTCTTCTAAGTTTTGATATAAGAAATGTATAAATACGTCTTAATAAGCTACAGTATATAAAGACGTCTTTTAAAACAGTATAATGTATACATAATTAGAGAAATAGTACAAGTATGAATATGTCATTGTATAAAATATGTTTTTGACTTGGAAAATAAAATTATAAAAAAAAACTTTACCGTTTCATTCTGCCAGCAGAATGGGCAGAATGAGAAAATCGACAAAAACATTTTCATTCTGCTCATTCTGCTATTTTGCTAACTTTACCGTTTCATTCTGCCAGCAGAATCGGCAGAATGGGCAGAATGAGAAAATCGACAAAGTCATTTTCATTCGGCTCATTCTGCTCATTCTGCTATTTTGCTAACTTTACCGTTTCATTCTGCCAGCAGAATGGGCAGAATGGGAAAATCGACAAAGACATTTTCATTCTGCTCATTCTGCTATTTTGCTAACTTTACCGTTTCATTCTGCCAGCAGAATGGGCAGAATGAGAAAATCGACAAAGTCATTTTCATTCGGCTCATTCTGCTTATTCTGCTATTTTGCTAACTTTACCGTTTCATTCTGCCAACAGAATGGGCAGAATGGACAGAATGAGAAAATCGACAAAGTCCTTTTCATTCGGCTCATTCTGCTCATTCTGCTATTTTGCTAACTTTACCGTTTCATTCTGCCAGCAGAATGGGCAGAATGGGAAAATCGACAAAGACATTTTCTTTCTGTTCATTCTGCTCATTCTGCTATTTTGCTACTTTTACCGTTTCATTCTGCCAGCAGAATGGGCAGAATGGGCAGAATGGGAAAATCGACAAAGACATTTTCATTCTGCTCATTCTGCTCATTCTGCTATTTTGATAACTTTACCGTTTCATTCTGCCAGCAGAATGGGCAGAATGGGCAGAATGGGAAAGTCGACAAAGTCATTTTCATTCTGCTCATTTTGCTCATTCTGCTATTTTGCTAACTTTAACGTTTCATTCTGCCAGCAGAATGGGCAGAATGGGCAGAATGAGAAAATCGACAAAGACATTTTCATTCTGCTCATTCTGCTCATTGTGCTATTTTGCTAACTTAACCGTTTCATTCTGCCAGCAGAATGGGCAGAATGGGCAGAATGAGAAAAATCGACAAAGTCATTTTCATTCGGCTCATTCTGCTCATTCTGCTATTTTGCTAACTTTACCGTTTCATTCTGCCAGCAGAATGGGCAGAATGGGCAGAATGAGAAAATCGACAAAGACATTTTTCATTCTGCTATTTTGCTAACTTTACCGTTTCATTCTGCCAGCAGAATGGGCAGAATGAGCAGAATGGGCAGAATGAAGAAAATCGACAGACATTTTTTATTCTGCTCATTCTGCCAGTTTGCTAACTTTATCATTTCATTTTGCTCATTCTGCCAATTTGCTAACTTTACCGTTTCATTCTGCTCATTCTGCTATTTTGCTAACTTTACCGTTTCATTCTGCTCGTTCTGCCAGTTTGCTAACTTTACCGTTTCATTCTGCTCGTTCTGTCAGTTTGCTTACCTTACCATTTCATTCTGCTCAATCTGCCAGTTTGCTAACTTTACCGGCTTAAGCATACCCTCATTCTATTTTTGCTTGTGCTGAAGGAGATAAGCGGTCGTGTGGTCGAAAACACAGATTGTTGGTTTTCTCGTGCGAAGGTTCAAGGCTACGTCAATTTTTTTTTTTTCCAGCGATCGACTTTGACACAGATGATGACGTTTTGGAGTACGACTGCTATGATGATGGTTCGGTGGTGGCGAAAAATCCCAGAGTAGAACTGTTTGAACACAGCTACGCCGAGCAAAATAGTCAAGAATTGACAACAATGTTCATAAAGAACAACCAAGAAATCCTCATCGGCAACGTCGACGTTGTAAGTGTCCGCAACATCTTTCAGAAACTGCCTTTTTCAAAATCACTGGCACTTTTTTGAAAGGTCGCCGGATAAATATGATTGTCACCCTTTTGCCTTCCAACAGTCTTAAAAAGGCTGCAAAATGTTTGAAAATCTATTCACAGAATGCCAAAAATAATTTTGAATATGGCTTTTTCCATTGTAAAATTGTGAGCCAGGGAAGTAACTATTTTCCCGGAAAAAATACAATTGATTATTTTTTGTTTAAAATGCATCAAACCAAAACAAAAGCATGCAATATACATAACAAGGTCCAAGCGCATAAATTATTCCACAGATTTGCTAAAATTTCAATTTTAAATTTATTGGATTGCCTCCCTTGTACATGCAAAAGGCATATTCCAGATTATTTGTGGACATATTTTTATTAGTCACACGATTTTCATTTTTTGCGGCAGTTTTCAAAACTTTTGGGATGCAAAAAGATGACCTAATATTCTGGATGTGTTTCAGAAAAGGGTGATTTTGAAAAGATGGTTGAAAAGGGTGGTTTCTGGAATATGGTATATGGACAGTAGTATATTTAATACTTGATTTGATTTCTGTTTAGCGTCCACTGATGATAAGTACGGCTATTGTCATTTTCGGGACGGTCAGTGTTTTATAACCACACTGTTCATGGACAGTTTTAACAAACTCCGACTAGTCAAATGATTCGAAACTGGTTAAATTGGTCATCAACTTCAAAGTCGTCGTGTGGCATGCGGCATATTCACAATGAATCAAACTGAAGTTCATTATTTAGAGGAATGAGTATGCTCTGTAATGGTAAGGTCGAAACCTAATTTGCTCAGAGCAATTATTTAGAAACCACTTTGAAAAATAAATGGTGATTCGGAACTGGCCACATTACTGTACTCAATTTTCACCAAAGACGGAATAGTTAAAGATTCATAGATTCCAATCCAAAACAAAACAGGATTATGGCAGAAACATGCAATGTGTATGTGCAAACAGTATCTTAATAAGGGAAGCGCAGTGGCCTGATGGTAAAGCATCGGACTCCGAATCGAGAGGTCCTGGGTTCGATCCCCACACGGAGCACCATGTTATGTCATTAAGCTAGACATATTTTAAAACTCACAAAAGTACTGGTTAACACCCAAGAAGCTGTGACACCGCTCCGGCATGCCTGAAAAATTGTTGACTGGGACGTTTAACCTCAATACGAACAAGTTAACAAGTATCTTAAAAAGAAATACTGTTTTCTCTTTTCAGACGAGTTATTTGTTCTTAGTATTGAGCCGTCATCCAATCACTGCTGCATTTATCCTGCGGCCGAGAAACATTTTCTTTGTCCAGTGTAACCTGTGACGGACTGAACCGGATGAAAGCGACAGTAGGCCTGTGTAAAATCTGAACATGCAAGTCATCTGGTTATATTAAATAAACGGTACAGGATATTGAATTGATTGTACATTTCCTTTATACTGCCAATAAATAGCTACTGTCCGTACACTATCTTCAAGAAACTGGCTTTTTCAGAATCACCATTTGGGGAAAGACTTGGAGAATGATGATTATGATTACTGTTATCCATTTGCATTCCAAAAGTCTTAAAAATTGGCGCTTAAAAATTGACCCTATTTTTAATAAGGAACACTAATAAAATGTTATGCCCAAAAATAATTGGAAAAAGCATAAACATGTCCTCTAACAAGGGAGGTAATCCAAAATCGTTAAAATTGATTTTGTTGCAAGTGGGTTGAATGATTGAAGTGTGCATTATTTACATGTTTGTTTTGGCTTGGTGTATTTTCAAAGGAAATCAATATTGAAAAAAAATATTGGTTTCTGAAAGATGGTGTATTGACAGTATATGGACTATTGATGGTATCATCATATGTAAGTTGCCAATGAATTGGCAAGTGACATAAACATGAAGCCCTAGTGTAAGATCTGAGCCGTCAAGCCGACTGATTATATGAACAGCTGGGAAATTATCTTTCCTTACTGTTTAGAGTAACCCTGAAAAGGCAAGTTCTGAGTTGCTGAACCTGTACAACTCGTCTGTAACCTGACTCAAGGGCAACATTCGAATTGCAGTAATCGATTATTAACCGATGTTGGTTGTTTCATCAGTAATCGATCATTAACTGATGTGTATGTGAATGATTATTTGCCGATGCCTGTGTATCACAGGTCATCAATTACTAGTATTTGTCGATGTTGTCTGTGTACCGTTGTAGAACAATCGACAATGAACCTAAATATCGCAAGTAATCGATTGAAAATACCGATTGATACTGGCTTTGTATAGTCTGACTCGTTGCTACTATTGTCGAAAATAAGATTTGACTTTTAGCACATGTGGAGTGCCAAACGATTCTCATCCCGTGTCTTGATGCCTTAGTGTTTTATGACATTATAGTGTTATTTTTTTCTCATGCACATTTAAATCATTTTTACATTTATATTGCAGTAACTGTTGCTTATATTTAGATAATAGTTTAACTTTGGTATTTCCATGTCAAAGGGGAAATAGAAATCTTTTGTTATGACAAAAATTGTTGTCTCTTGTAGATCTACATGAATATTTCATGTATTGTACAGACGTGTATCATGTGACTTCTTTTTCCTTGCTTGTTTAAGAAGCCTCTGTTGCGCAGTGGTTAAGTCACTCGCCCACACACCGCGCATACGGCTCTTCAAAATTCCAACTGTTACGTCAAATTACGGACGTTGATGACAGCGCGTGCGTTTTGGCGGGTAAGTTGCTTTATTGTTTCACAGAATACCTAAACTTTTCATGTTATAATCTTATGCGGGCTATATATTTTTTCAATATCAATCTGTAGGATCTGATAATCAACCTTTAAATGGTATTTATGGTTTCATTCCGTTGCTTGGCGACAAAAACAATACGGCAAAGTACAGACGGGCGAATGTCATTTGGTAAGGAAAATTACGGAAGGCCGATACGGAATGACCCAGACGTACGTTCAGTATTTTATGATATGGTCTGCTACAGACGTATTAAAACACTTTTCTTGTGCAATAGTTAGTATTTATTTTAACTTGCATCGCTGATAACATAAAATTTCATGAAGAAAACATTAATTGGAAAGAAAGTGAAACGACTGTCTTTAAATGATTTTTATGCCGTTTTTTGATTCAAAGTGGCCAGTCGATAAACAAAAAGCTGAATGTACTTTTAACTATATGGAAATTTGGGAAAAAATATATTATAGTGTGAACATTTGATAATATTCCATTATAAATTTACTGATTTGTTTTCGTCTTATGGCTACTGCAAAGCAATTTTAAATATTCAAATAGAGGACTACGCGACTAAACGTACATGTATAAGCGCCCTGAGACGGGGGAGGGGAATTATTTACGAATGATGCATTGTTTCTAGCTTACTATGTATGCCCCTAATTTTGATTATAAGTTCAGTATGGTAAGAGTCGGAACTAAACTTTGCGGTCTGTGCCTGGGTAACCACTTTCAAACTGACCGATGATTTCCTTATGCTCCAATGTCCAGTGGCGTTGTTAGGAGGCACGATCTGTTATGAGCATACTGTTGAGTCTTTGCCCTAGAAACACCCGATGATCGCGTTACCTGTGCCGATTTGCTTCTTTGATGGAATATAATTTTTATACCAACCAGACAAATACATGTTAAAAACCACAATGAAAGGTGAGGAGAGAGATGGGCTTAATCCACCAGTAATTAATTACTTATTTTCTAGATTTGAGCAAAAACTATACTGTGTTTGAGCAGACACACAATTTTGAAACAATTTCGAATCAGTGTTTGAAACATTGTTGTAGAATCAATGTTGATTCAGCGAATCGAACTGATTCAACACTGTTTAAACGTTGACTGAATCAACATTAATTTAACTTTATTTCAACGATGGGTGTCCTAATGTTGAATCTACTGTTTCAACATTTTGTGCAAATGTTTAGTGAATCAATTTGATTCAGCGTTGTTTCAATGTCGTGTGTAATGTGGCTATTTTCTCTTTACAAATCAAAACTCTGTCTGTGACATGTATAACATTCCCAATTTAAGACATACATTTTGTTTTTTAAAACGTTTACTTTTTCAAAAGTATGAGCTCTGTGTGTGTGTGTGTGTGTGTGTGTGTGTGTGTGTGAGTGTGAGTGTGTGAGATGAATGAAATGTTCTTATAACGGACGCAAAACTGAATTTAAAAAGTACTCTTCCAAGCTGACCGCTTAAGGAGACTGAGCAATACCAGTGTGTCGTCGGTATTAATAATCGCACACAACACGTCTGATGCAACACGTATCCAAAGTCTCTACTACGTCTGTTATTTGACGTATCAACAGCTATTGTCCGTCTGGTTTTTCCCGTATAAAAAGACTGTCGTGGTTCGTATCCGGTAAAATCACACATGGTTCAAAATAGTGAGCTGTACGATCAATAGTAATGATTAATTTGAATAAATGCTTAAACCAGGCTTTCTAATAGATACTTAAGCTATGTATATTCGAGCATGCGACTTTCAAATATTTCTAGTTATGGAAATATTTGGCAGACAGTATGGATGTTTTAAGAAAACGTGCCATTTTAGGACTTTCGTGCAATGTTTTGGCCAATCCACGGATACGATTACGGTGACTCTTGTATGTACAGTTGCATGGGTGTCCGCACAAGACTGCCGATTATCATTTTTTCTGAAACCGTTAGCTAAAGTATAATAAAACAAGAAAAAAAAATACTTAACCGCCAAAACGCACGCGCTGACATAAACATCTGGAATTTGACGTACCAGTTGGAATTTGACGAGCCGTATGTACGGTGTGATCCAGGGCTTCTTCAGTCTTAATAGACTTCAAACCGAGGTCCCTTCTCCCGTATATGTCTATGACCTTAGCTTTTGGTTGAACAGCCAATCCAAAATAAACCAACTTGCCAGCTGAGCTCACCCCTTGATATTGATATGCATTTGTTGATCAGATTGTTTCTGTTTCAGTTTTGTGAAAAGCGATCGTTTGTTGAGCAGACGGATTTCAACCGGTTCTCTCCCCCTCCCCCACCCTAAAAGTGTTTTACGATAACTTGATAGTTGCATGAATCATTGAAAGTAAAAGTAGGCAATAATCAGGAAATGGCACAATCAGACATAAACCATGGAAATCCATACTCCAAAAACTAAATACAAACCATAAACCTCAATACAAACAAACAAACACGTATCATAACAAGAAATAATACGGAAGTTACGTGAAACTGGTTTTGGTTTCAGCGAAACTGATTTTGGTTTCTGAAAATATATGGAACCGAAACTGAAACCGGTTTCCCTCGCCCACTGAAGCCTGACGTCCATTATTATGAGACATAGGCAAATAGTATAGTCCCAGATGTGACGTCGAAGAACGCGGCGCCTCAGTTGGGGCTATTCTGCCAGTTTGCTTATGGAATTTTATCGTAAAATGGAATAAAATTTTAAAATAATACCTGAAACCTCTAAAAACCAAAGTTGACCAAAATGATAATGATGGGTGAATCCATCCGTCATATATGGGTTAAATAAGCAACTATGACGCTGTGAGCCATGCTGGAAAGTCTATACACTCCCACATGCCATAAATGGTTGTCATATTGCAGCATGTCAGTGCCAATAATTAAACCTGCTCCGATAGACACGGTATTGATCAGCAGTTAAGCACTGTCTGGCATCAGTTCTCATAGGAGCCGTATCATGAGGTATCCTGAGTTCACACTAGTTAGTGAAATCAAGGCCGCAAGTTAGCTTACGTCGAGATGGAGCGCGGTGGTTCAAGTGGTAACACAATTATTGTCGGACCTCAAAATAGCAAAACAAGCAAAACAACATCTTTGCTCATATAACCGAAATTTAAAGCTTTATTGTCCAGTGATGGATATATTTTCTCGTGGCGCAACTCTTGCAATGAACCAGTGCGTATAAAATAACCCAAAGGACACGCACATCCAAAAAACAATCTCCCTAGATGGGAAACCGGCCCCGAGGTTATAAAACCTTTTACATGCTCAACTCAGCTAAGACTATAATTTATCCTGCTCATAAATGTTAAAATGCCAACAATTTAACATTTATCAGCAAGATAAATTACAGGCTTTGAAGTTCTAGACCTTCAATTTCAATATATTATACGTTTTCGGAGTCGGGGCTTCTGCCATGAAGCCACCAAGCTCCGCCCGAATCAGAGTGCCAATTTTGTATTAACATATCATTCGGAAATTCTGTAAACGGATTTTCTTGCGATGGAACTAATAATTACCTGGCCTCATTTCAATTGGCCCTCTGTTTTACCTTGTTAAGTCCAGGTGTGCGATAACACGAACAATAGTAAGATAATGAGATAACAACTGGTTGATGTGATGATTAGCAATAGCATGTCAGAAACAGATCTAAAGATCTGTCAATATTACTCGTCAGGCAGATTTTGAGAGGAAAATAATTAGTTTTAGGGATGTAGTGCAAAAAACAAACCTGCAGATTGTCAATACATACTTGAAAACGCCCTTCAAACAGTTTCGCTTCACACTGCAAAAAGAAAATGGCATCGCCTAAATATGATGGTTTACGTTTGTTTTCTAAGGATACGAAACGCCGTTCCTATTTGCAAATTTGATAATTGAGTGACCGGTTGGTTATTACGAATGTACACTGTCATAGATCAGAATTTAACATTACTATGTGCGTTCTTTCTTTCTTTCTTTCTTTCTTTCTTTCTTTTTCTTCTTCTTCTCATTGTAATTTTTGTCTGTTTTGTCTCTCCGATAGCAGCCCGCAAAAGTCAGAAAGAGTATGCTATATTATCTAAATACGCAGGTTTGGCCAACAGTTCAGGCTTGTATAGGTGTTTCTTTGGGGGTGGGGGGGGGTACGGGATATTGGTCTATTTTTTTTTAAGGGATACTGGGATATTTGTGTGTTTTTTTATTTTGGGATATGGGATATTCGGGAATTTTGGGATATTATTTTATTTTGGGATACGCAGTTGTACAGGATGAATCTCGCGAGAGGGTATCTATTCCCTAAAAGTGGTGAGTCTCATTTCCACTCGTGGTTTTACAATATGCCGCGACTATCGGTACAGGTCTCAACAAAGATAAAGAACCGCTTGACTGAAAGCTACATGGTGTAGTATAGATTATTTTTCAAGAGGTTGAAAGATCTATGGAATACACGCTGTGTTTGAGTGTGATTTACTTAATGGAGGCGAAAGTGTGAATAATCTTTGAGGAATTTATACGAAAAAAACTCTATTAATCTATACAACATAAAGCATACTGCTATTAAAGGAATATTAACCGTTTTCTTTTCACCAGAAAGGAAGTTATTTGTGTTGATATGGATATTTCAAGAGAAAAGTGGGCGTAAACTTCATGGGAGGGACTTTATCATGTGCTGGAAAGGGACACAGTCCCGCAGATGAGGATAAGCGGCCCTATGGGGCTCCCATAAAGTCAAATGGGATCATAGCCCCATCAGAGAAATATATTGTGCCGACAGGTAATGCTTTTGTCCTGATATTGTTTGATGATTTACAATGGTGTCTATCTCTTTCAGGAGGGATGGTGAAATGTGTAGGCATGCTAGTTGACAACACTGGTACATGTAACTATGCTACATCGTATAAAGCATTTGTTTCACACTGTAGCTGATGTCACCAGTCTACCACGTGGCCCTCTATTTACCGCATTACTAGCATGCTAAATGTCGTTGGTTGTATTAAATTGTGTCTTTTGTACTGCCACTGACACTATGAAAGAGGCCAGAAGGAAGTGTCAAAGGGGATTGGACCCTCCGTATCCAAAAAATTTGAGTACCCTCCCCCTTTGGGGGATTGGAGGGTATATGGCCATAAGAAACCAAGTCGTTTAAACTGATACTACGTTGACTCCAACTTGCCAGTGGTTAGTATCATACTGACCCGTGCCGATAATTTTAGAGCCAATGTGCATGTACGATTCTTGTTTAATGTTACGTCTACACCGGGCCACGTTCTCACTACGTCCTTACTACGTCCTAAAAAAATTAAGGACGTAGTGAGGACGTGGTACGGTCTTGTAGGACGTGGTAGGAACGTAGTAAGGACGTAGCGAGGTCTTGATGGACGCGGAGGTCTTGGTCAAATTTTGAACATGCTCAAAAGAAACGTGGCGAGGACGGGGTGGAATTAGAACGCAGTAAGGACGTAGTAAGGACGTGGTAAGGACGTAGTAGGAACTTGTAGGACGTAGAAAGAACGTGGCGCAAACGTAGTGCGATCTTCGTGGACGCGATGCAAACTTTGTTGCAGACCATCAAGACCTCGCTACGCTTCTACTACGTCCTCGCTACGTCCTCGCTACGTCCATCAAGTTCTCGACAAGACCATACCACGCTTCTTGTACGTCCTTACCGCGTCCTAGAAGACTGCACTGCGTTCTTATCACGTCCTAGCGGTTCCTAACACGTCCTTAGTAGGTTCTTATCACGTTCACACCAGGTTCGAACTACGTCCTCCACGTTTTATTAATTTTGTTTTAATTGTCCCGTACCCTCAAGCAATTGCTTTCGCTTTTATTTAAATCATATCGAAATCGAAACATAAACAGAGAAGTACTCTTGCAACTTGCTCTCCTTCAAGGACATCATGCCTTACTTGGTGCACAGGCTGCACTTGTGCTATTTCACAGAAGGAGGAATAGGACAAGATCTTGTTGGGTGAGACCTTGGCTATCAGCTAAAAGAAGGCTTCAGTATGGGCATTACGACCGAGTGCTAGCGGAGCCAGCAGTCGTTCTTCAATTTCATGCGAATGCCACCAGAAATGTTGTCCGCCCGTCATTTTCTTATTGCAATTTCAAGCTGTTTCGCAACTTATCTGATTCTTAATACACGACTGATTAATATATTTACATTTAGAACGTGCTTGAAACGTAGTTCGCGCGTGGTATGAACTGCTTGGTCTTTGTGAGGACGTAGCAAGGACGTAGTGGAAACGGGATGAACTTGGTGAGCGCGTATTGAGGACGTAGTGGAAACGTGAAGGACGTAGTAAGGACGTGGTGCGGACGTAATAAGGACGTGGCGGGGACGTAGTATAGACGTAGTGGGAACTTAGAAATCCGAAATTGTTTCAATTTGACCCCGTCCTCGTCACGTTCTTGAATTTTTAGAACGTGGTAAGGACGCAGTGAGAACGTGGTCCAGTGTAGACGTACCATAACAGTCAGTCGCCAAAGAAAGGACCCGCTTAAATGTTAATGTACGTAAGTAAGCAGTTGGGAATATTTGGGTTGTTGTGAAAGTGAAAGTTTAATTGCAATTTCTAAATTGATTTCTAGATAATCTTATCAGTTTTCCTTGGGACAAGATATATGATACCTTTATTATCTTTACATGGGCAAAATATGCTAATTTTCTTTCCTACGAAACAATTCATAATTTGATGCAACTTTCGCCGTAGGCCATGTCTTGTTTAAATTAATTATTCGTTTTTTAAGCATGAATTGTAATATGTAATTGCTAGTCGAAGCGTAACTGTATAAACCAAAATATTACGTATACAAAAGAAACCCACGACTTTGTTAGCTCACCTGAGCCGAAGGCTCACAGGTGAGCTTATAGGATAGGCAGGCATCCGTCGTCCGTCGTCGTCGTCCGTCGTCCGTCGTCCGTCCACAATTTCAAAGAAGAATATTTCTGAAGCTAGTAGGCCGATCTTGATCAAATTTAATGTGAACCATAATTGGGTTGGGGGATTGATGGCATTAGGTTTTGGAGCAGATTGTATCAAAATTGTGGTTTCCATGGCAACAGATAGGTCCCATAGACTTACAATGGGAAAAACTAAAAAAATCTTCTTGTCTGAAACCACTAGGCCCACAGCTTTGATATTTGGTATGTAGCAATGGCTAATGGTCCTCTACATAAATTGTGCCATTCATGCCCCTGGGGTCAAATTTGGCCACGCCCGGGGGGGTCGATAGTCTCCATAGACTTACTATGGGAAAAAAATTAAAAAATCTTCTCTGAAACCACAGGGCCCACAGCTTTGATATTTTGTATGTGGCAATGGCTAATGGTCCTCTACAAAAATTATGCCAATCATGCCCCTGGGGTCAAATTTGGCCACGCCCCGGGGGTCGATAGTCTCCATAGACCTACAATAGGAAAAAAACTAAAAAAATCTTCTTCTCTGAAACCACTAGGCCAACAGCTTTGATATTTGGTATGTAGCAATGGCTAATGGTCCTCTACATAAATTATGCCATTCATGCCCCTGGGGTCAAATTTGGCCACGCCCCGGGGGTTGATAGTCTCCATAGACTTACTATGGGAAAAAAATTAAAAAATCTTCTTCTCTGAAACCACAGGGCCCACAGCTTTGATATTTAGAATGTGGCAATGGCTAATGGTCCTCTACATAAATTGTGCCAATCATGTCCCCGGGGTCAAATCTGGCCACGCCCCGGGGGTCGATAGTCTCCATAGGTCCACAATAGGAAAAACTATAAAAATCTTCTTCTCTGAAACCGCTAGGCCCACAGCTTTGATATTTGGTATGTAGCAATGGCTAATGGTCCTCTACATAAATTGTGCCATTCATGCCCCTGGGGTCAAATTTGGCCACGCCCCGGGGGTTGATAGTCTCCATAGACTTACTATGGGAAAAAAATTAAAAAATCTTCTTCTCTGAAACCACTAGGCCCACAGCTTTGATATTTGGTATGTAGCAATGGCTAATGGTCCTCTACATAAATTGTGCCATTCATGCCCCTCGGGTCAAATTTGGCCAGGTCCCGGAGGTTGATAGTCTCAATAGACTTGCTCTGGGAAAAAAAATTCAAAAATCTTCTTCTCTGAAACCACAGGGCACACAGCTTTGATATTTTGTATGTGACAATGGCTAATGGTCCTCTACATAAATTGTGCCAGCCATGCCCCTGGGGTCAAATTTGGCCACGCCCCGGGGGTAGATAGTCTCCATAGACTTACAATGGGAAAAACTAACAAAAATCTTCTTCTCTGAAACTAAAAGGCCCAGAGCTTCTATATTTTGTATGTAGCAATGTTTGGTAGTCCCCATTATAAATTGTGCCAGTCATGCCCCTGGGTCAAATTTGGCCATGCCCCGGGGGTCAATAGTGTCCATGCAAAGACTTTCATTGGTCGATTCTCAATTAATTTAAATCTCATGAGCTTACAATGTGATAATCTCTCAGGTGAGCTACAGGACCAATGGTCCTCTAGTTTTAGGTTAGTTTAGGGTGGCAGAAACACATAGACGTGTACATTTACATGTACTGTGACGTTACTGGGCAATGACTGCAATCTGAAGTGAACACACGATCATCACGGATACAATGTACATGTAGTTACATGTAGCTAATTAATGTGATCAATGTTGACTTCATTTCTTTAAGCAATTAAATGTATGCTTCAAAATATAGTCTTTACTTTTTTATAACAGTATATTTCATGTCGTAACCTGAACGTAGTTACTTAAACGTGAACATTGTCACATGCACTACATCCTGGACACTAGTTTTCCGTACTTAACATTAATCTCTGTTTACAAGTTATTTCAGCTGTTCTTTCTTTCTTTCTTTCTTTCTTTCTTTCTTTTTTCGATTTCATTCTTTCTTAGCCCGTATAGTATTAAGGATTTTACTGACAGGTGTTTGTTTCACCTGTGGTGTAAACCAAACAAATAACGCACGCTCAAACTGAGTGCTTTGTTTGATTGCAATCTGGTCTTTCAACATTTCAAGACCAAAACATGAGATAAAACGTAATGGCAAAATGCTCTTTTCGTCGACACGGATCAGCCTTTTAGCCAGTCTCCACCCTCTCCGTGACAACCGAGAGCATTCTATGGACGGATTCCCTGATTGTATCCGGCATTTATTGCGGACTTTGTCACTGGACACGCACATCCATGTTCATTTTTTCATGCACGGCACCCAGAACTGTAGTATCGCCACGGTGCCAGATGATCTCAACCAGAAAATTACATTTCCAGCACATCTTTGTTAATCTAACGGTACCATATGGTATTGCATTCAAAGATCTCCATTCATGGCAGGACCCCCTGTTGGGCAACACTAGCAGATTACCCAAAGATCCATGGCAGCTGCTAGACAAAGAAGTACACGTTGTCATAATTTAGGAAAGAAAAACAAAAATGTGAAGTGTGACACTTGCAGGGACAGCCAGATGCAGGAAACTGACATCAAAACACCTCAGGTACATATTGTGGCGCTTCATGCCGGGGAAGCGGCTGCATCGACAAAGGCGATTGCTTTTCCTTGCTTGGTGGCCTCGTGGATGATTCGCTAACTACGTGCACGGTGTCTTAAGCATTAAATGATGTAACTTTCTTTAACTTTTTAACTTACTTCACAAAAATGTTCAGTAATGATTCAGTACAAGGAATGTTTTTTTTTCCATAAACACATATAAGATGACTGAGTCATGATACTGCATAAAACACACTGATGCATTGATTATTGAATTAGGAGATATGTTATGAAATACGTGATCTGCATCTTAAGTAACAACAGTTATGACGCTTGTGAATCATTTTAATGAAAAATCCGAACAACAACAAAACAGAAGTGTTTCGAAAGAATGAGGAAGACTCTACACCCCTCAGTACTAGCAAAAGAAGTAAATTGTCACGACCCTCTCTCTCTCTCTCTCTCTCTCTCTCTCTCTCTCTCTCTTGACTGATGTGGGTTCCCATACAATGTAAGATTTTGTAAGGCCTATTAAAGGTAAATATCGGGTTTTGTCTGGTATTTACTTTAACTTGTCTAAACTGTTTATCTGTCCTTTTCAAGTGACTTAATCTTTCAAATGAAATATGTCCTTAAACAAACTGACAACAACAATAGACCATTAGATATTTAATCCGTTATGTTAGGTAGACACGTTCGTATCCTACTATGGTATTACATTCAAATACGATTATTTCCACTTGAAATGACGAATGGATGTGGCAAGAAAGAGAGAAAAGAAAGACACCTCAGTCTGACATGAAGCTGCTGGTATTTAATACACTTTATCATTTCATGATATTGCAAAGCGATCTAGGATTTTTGCATAGTCGTTTTTTCCAGTCACTTTCTCGAGGACCTTTCCAGTGTTACTCCCAGCTATACGATATTTTAGCATTTTCACTTCTTTTTCCAAGCTAGCTTTCTCTTTTTGAATCGCCTCGCACTTTTTAACTGCATCCTCATAGCTTCTTTTGATCTGTTGATTCGTTTTGGTTAATGATTTGTTTGCTTGTGTTAAGTTCTCTACGGAAGTTGTCAGAGTCTCCACATTTTCTTCAAGTTCGGCAATAAGTTTCTTCGCTTCATGTTCTAAGATTGCAAAATACTGATCATTTCCATGGTCTGATTCAATCTTATGGAGAAGTGTTTCTCCACTGTGAATAAATACACCATCCCAGTCTGGAACTTTCTGTGTTTTGTAAAACTTCAGATCTTCGGTCAGAATTCCTATTTTCTTGATCAGACTGTGATTTTCAGTCTTGAGATCTCTATTTTCCCAGAACATTCTGTTATATTTTGCTTCCTTCTCTTTTTCCTTTTCGATATTGGGAAGTTTTGATTTCAATCTCATATTATCTTCTTTAATTTCTTGAATTTCTCCATTTTTCTTTTTGAGTTCATTTTGAAGCTGAGCAATTCTTTTTTTATAAGTAAACTCAGCAGTTCTTAGAACACCCCTGTCATTCAAAACTGTCTTATATGGTTCAGCAACTAGTTGCTCATCTACGTTAAGCTTTTCCTTTAAAATTTCATTCTCCTTATACAACATCTCATAAAACTGAAGAACCTCTTTAAGATCGGCTTCAAGACCTTCTATCCTGAGCTCATGTCTCTGTCTTAAGAACACCATTTCATCATATTTACTCTTTGTCGTGATCCATATATCATTCGCGGCCGCTACCGTGTCAATCTCACTTTCAATGTTTGTACCAGAAACCGGTCTTTCTTGTTCTGTTTCAGTAATATCCTCTTTCGGTGAACTCGTTTCTATGTTTT
Source organism: Rugalucina vietnamica (assembly GCA_964017185.1). NCBI lineage: Eukaryota > Metazoa > Mollusca > Bivalvia > Lucinida > Lucinidae > Rugalucina > Rugalucina vietnamica. The sequence goes on from OZ024875.1 coordinate 41,794,074, forward strand.
GACTTTTCTTTCGTTTTGCCTTAGATTTGGCTTTCTCTGTGACGTCTTTGTCACGAGTGGCTGCATTTTGTTTCATTGACCGAGCTGACTTTTGTGTTCCATCATCTTTCTGATCAGTTCCTGTGCTATTGAACTGCTGTTTTCTAGGGGAAATCGTTTTTTGTTGTCCACATGTTCTTCTTGTTGACAGAAACTGTTGTTTGCTACCAGGTATGGTGGACGCAGCGAAACTCATCCTGCAGATTTAATAAACAATCGGCAGTAAATTTTGAATCTGTGACTGAAAAACAATGATGTCTGTGTATATCACAGAAATCTGATTGCATTCATGACTGTTTTAAGCGACCAGTGCAATTCTGAAACGCATTTTAGCTAAAACTCTGCGTACATAACCTTTTGGATGTAGAAATAACTTTTACGTGTTAATAGTTAGATTTTGGCTTAGAACAGGCAGTAAAATAGAATAAAACTATTAAATAATTCAAAGATCCAAGACCAACACTGCAATGCTCCCTTATGTTAAAGGCCGAACATACACTTAAGTTTCCAAAATATACAATTTAAAGAAAAAAATGTGTACGCACTTGAAATGTCATAGTTCATTTTGATGTTAGAAATAATAGTCGCTATCCAATGACCTAACGTATGATACAGATGTTGTAATATTAGAAAATTAGGACATACCTGAGACATTAATCAGTATTTGTCTGAAGATAAAAACAAATTTGTTGAATTATGACCTTATTTTTACACAGACCATTTAAGTTAACAAACTGAATAAAACCATTGCCTGGATCGGTGGTTTTCATTACGAAAACTTGCCCGTGCAGTAAACAAGAGTTTTTTTTTTAAACTTTAAAATTCGAAAGTTTTGAGCCGACATTATTTTATATTTTTCTTATTTTTGCTCCAAAAAATAGATTGTGGGTACACGTTAGAACCGCCTCGTCGAGGCGGTTCTAACGAGTACCCACAACCTATGTTTTGGAGCAAAAATAAGAAAAATAGGTATACCCCTGCATACCACAGTTTTGCTATATAAAAGTGGGGTTCAAGGGGGTATACATTACACGGACATGTTTTCATGATGTGGTATGAGTTTCATAGTACGTTCAAGAACGACGTCTCGCCACAAATCAAATCGATAATTTTAACAACAGTATAAAATGTCATGGCCGACTTTATATGGTCGACTTGCCAGCTTGAGCTTAGAACTGACAAGACGAGTAATGGTCTTCGACAGTGAAGATGGCTAAACTTGCTTCACGGCGTTTTAAATATAGATCTCCCACGGGTGGGAAACCTAGGAACTACCACGAAAATGTGTTTAAGTAATTTCGTTCCCACGACATATCCGTGATCTGTCGCGGTAGTTGCTACACCAAGAAGCGACAAAAACAAAGGTTGGTGACATTGTTATTTTGATTTTTTACGACCACAAATGAATTTTCGGCAAGTAGGGCAATTGTGTTCCGTGTAAATATGTCTAAGGTTTCACTAGAGCCCCGAAATTCATATAAAAATCCGTTGGTTTCTCTTTTGTTCGCCCCGCAGAACATCGGGCCGTTCTCCATCCATTTCTTTGTCAGGGCAACGGATTTTCTCATTTCTCCGCTGAATTTGAAAGTAGTTGCCGGTGAAAATGGTGAAAATGCCCAATATAAACGACAGATAATTGCATGTTGAATCAGATAAACCAGCAAATTTCAGCTAATCTCGGCATATTTCCATCTTTATTTTCCACGTAAATTAGTTAGGCATTGATTCTGAAAAAAAATACGATATATGCATTTCGGCGCTCTGGTGAAAGCTTTAGGCACATTTACACGGAACGCAATTGTCCTATTTGCCGAAAATTCGTTTGTGGTTGTAAAAAAAAATATAAAAATAACAATGTCACCAACCTTTGTTTTTGTCGTTTCTTGGCGACTGGTCCCGGATGTATCGCTGGAACGAAATTACGTTAAAACATTTTCGTAGTAGTTTCTAGGTTTCCCACCCGTGTCTACGTCTTCGTATTTATTTTGCATTCGGTGTTCACAAGGAACATGTAAAATGAAATGTTTACGATGCAGAAATTATGTTGGACGAGACAATTTAACAACAATGACAATTTAACTGCCATCAACCTGTCGTAATGGTGTCGGGTTAACATAATAGCCGTATATGCAGTAATTGTAATGATTCACCAAGGTTTGAGTGGTTATATCTTACTTCGAAATCACCTACTATACTTCGAAATCACCTATTATTTCTGCTTGAAACTTTTCTTTCTAGCCCCGACGCGAGATTACCGGTATACGGGGTTTCCGTCCAGGTCTGACACAAACCGGCCTGTGCAGTTATAGAAGATGTCTTGCCGCTTGAATTTTCGGATTTTAATAGGAAGAAGAGGAATTGTAGTTTTCCGTGTAGCGAAAACACAGCTGAACTTCGGCTTTGTTTTCGCATAGGCAAAACCGCAGCTCAAATTTAAGTAAATATTTCAAAAAAAAAAAAAAAAAAAAAAAAAAAAAAAAAAGTCGAAAGTTTAAACAACAAAGAACTGCATAAAATGTATCTTGTTTCCAACAGATCTTTAATAAGCATACAAAATTGAAGTTCCATATAAAGGCCCTTTGTATCTGAATATACTTTATAACTACTTTATCACTACCACTATTAGACATTTTTCACTTTTGAACGTAAATTTTGCTGGCGCTTGCGGTTACGACTTTGTGTATGATGGGCGACGACTCGTGAGGGCATATTTGAGACGAAGGCGAGGGGCGATATAAAGAAATACTTAGTCAAAACTACCAACAGCCCACCGGAGTTGTATTAAATGAGACACGCAAAAAAAAGAAATTGTCCAGGACGCCTAGCTGAATAGTTCAGTAGGTAGAGTGTAAGACATTGAATCGAAAGGTCCTGGGTTCGAGTCCGGGTAGAACAAAATTATTTTTCCTTTTCTTTGTTTCTTCCTTTTTTCGCACCTGTGACAATAAAGCTTAGAAAATTAAAAAGAAACGAAAAAAAGGAAAAAAGAAAATAATATTTTATCTATTGGCAAATGCAAGAATCACAAAATTCACTGCTGCATTTAATACTAAAATCGTAAGTTTCTGGATTAAACTGTCTAGTGAGAAGGCAGACCGCATGCATTGTTTTTTTTAATAGGTCTTGTTGATTTTTCACCCATTGGTGAAGCGTCTCCCGTGGCCGAGCAGTTAAGAGCGCTGTTTCATAATCACCGTTGTGTCTGTGTCTGAGAGTTGAGTTCGAGACCCACAATGGCCACATGTGAGACAGGCCAAGTTCTGCTTGCGGGTGTGCTGGGCGGTTTTTCTCGGGGTACTCCCGTATTCGCCCCACCTACTGTTTGGTGCTTTTCATATGAGCTGAAATAATCTTGAAAGGGACGTAAAACTGAATTTTAACAAATACACAAGACACCAAATCAAAATGTTTAGTGTACATGTTCAGATATATGTGTATTATTAGATGTAAAACTACAGTTTCACGTGCTATCTCGTGAGCAAACGATGTTTATTTTGTTGATGTTTCGTTTTGAGTCCATTCGACAGTAGGGAGAGCGATGGGGGCAATACCCTACATGTAGCTACAATATGCCTAGCCACACAACTGTTTTTGTTTATTGTAGACTTTCAACAGTATATCTGCCATATCGAGGGCGATGGTTACGATGTAGAAAATTAATTTGGCAAGACATAAGCTTTCGTTCTGATCCTCATTTATTCTGTGTGATAGTATGCGTGCTGTTTCACCTGGCTGAATTCTAATAAATAAATTAAAATCAAACTAACACAATTATATTATTTTCATGAGTTTCTAAATTGTTTCGGTAGAGGGCGCATAGTGTTTCAGTCGCCCCGTAAAGCGGGGCTCGCGTCACTTCGCCGCAGTTTACTTTTGATGTTCGCCATTTTCACATACACGTAGAAGCAATTTTGGACACTACATATTCTGTCAAAGTGCACAAATTATTCATTTGTTTCACAAATAATGGTGTTTACAGTCTTCACGTTTAATTGTGTCGTGTTTGGCTATTGAAATTTTGTCCTAGGGCCCCTCGACATATCAGTTATCAAACCACATTGCTGCTTGGCAAGCCGAACGCAGTTGGTGTTAATGGCATGCGTTCTTTTGTCCAAAGTACGATTTCTATCATGATAAAGTTTATACTGAACCTATTAAGCAAGCCTCCATGGTGCAGTGGTTATTTCACGTGCCTTATAAACCAGAGATGGCAGGTTTGATCCGGGTCTTCTTGAGTCTGTCGGATGAGACTATAAACTGAGGTCTCGTTCTATATGACCTTTGCTGTTGGATAAACGCTCAAATCAACAAACCGATTCAATTTATTATTTATTTAAATTCAGATTGAGTAAGAAGCGTATGTGCTTATATGCTTGCCCGATTCCGGACGCAAAAAAAGGGCCCTAATGAGTAAGGTTAAGAATGATCAAATGGTGAAGATCTGTCGTTAGGATGTGTAATAAATACATGTGCACTAAAACGGTACCCTGTATCCTGACGATATCATTACAAAACCTTAACAAGCAAAATACAGTGTGTGTTTTTAAGTTGAAAAAAAAAAAGAATGAATATTTTCAGTTCAACAGTTTTGATATTAAATAGAGAGGTTGAGAAAATAAACTTGTAACGTGTACGTGTACTTGTAGCTTTATTTACCCGTACACGATCGTTTTGAGTGTAAAATCGTTTGAGAAAATCGAACGTGTACGTGTAGATTTCATAAAGTATATACAGCTGAATTTTTTTATTGTTTATACATGTGTTGATATATGAAAGTAAATATGGATGATTTATTGTTAGCCGGACTTTTAGACAACGATGATGAGTTAATTTTATTGTCACAAGTTTGTTCCGGCTCCGATGTGCCCTCTTTTGAAAAGGGTTTCGACCTAGACACCTACACGGAAGAGTAATCCAAAGCAAGTTTTAGGTTTTATAAAGATGACATTCGTAATTTGTGTGTTGAACTGGGTATACCTAGGGAATTTAGAGCTAGAAATGGAACGTGCAAAACGATTTGGCAACGCTTCATCGAACTTCGTTTCTGCTTGTACCTACCTGACCTATCGATGGAAACATATAAAGAAAACTTACAAGTCGCAAATTTATTTCATTCACAGCCTAACTGATTCTCAACGTGTAGCGAGTATTTTGAACTTGTAATAAATGACGAAGTTTGGGGATAAAACTGTTCTACACGTACACGTACAAGTTACAAGTTCATTTTCTCAACCTCTCTATTTTCTTATTTGTTCAAAACATAGATTGTGGACACATGATAGAACGAATACTCACAATCTATGTTTTCAGAAGCATTGGCAACCTAAGTTGACCTTGTCCTATAATAGGTTAGTGTCATCCCTGGGCCATATATAGACTTTGTAGATGCTCCATGCCAAGTTTCAAAATCATAGGCCTACTGGTTTTTCAATTTATAGCCATAGCGGCCATTTTGGTCAAGTGACCTTGACCATTAATACAAACTTTCGTTCCCCTTCCACGAAGTTTGGCTTTGATCGGCCATGCGGTTGCAGAGAAGATGTTTAAATATTATAGTCATATACATGTATATATCCCCCAGGCAGGAGCAGACAACCACCTGGGTCTTTATGTTTTCATAAAAATAAATCTGCCCATTTGTATTATCATAGCAAGTTTCCACCCATTTAATTACATTTAACTAATTTCCCCATTTAAATGCATGGGCGACCTACATGTAAGTTGATCTTACCGTAAAATAGGTCAAGGTCATCCCAGCGAAATGATTTATGCAAACTTTGTAGTGCTTTTAATATTGTTTGATGCTTCATGCCAAGTTACAAAATCATAGGCCTTCTGGTTCTGGAGAAGAAAAATTTTAACGGTTTTTGCTATTTATAGCCAAGGCGGCCATCTTGGTCATGTGACCTGGTCCATTTATGCATATTTCGTTCCCCCTTCCTAAGAATGCTCCGCAAACAGTTTTAACTGATTCATTTGGCCAAGCTGTTTTAGAGAAGAAGATCATGGAAATTGTTGACAGACGACGACGGACGGACGACGGGGTATGGCCATCCTATAAGCTCACCTTTTGAGCCGAAGGGCTCATGTGAGCTAAAACTAGGTATACCCCTGCATACTCAAGTTTCGCTTTATAAAAGCGTTGTTCAATGGGGTAAACATGTCATGGACATGTTTATCCTGATGAGGATAACAGACCATGCTCGATATTACTTGAAATGTGTTGTAAGGCGTAGAATAAAAAAAAAACTGCACATAAAATTAAAGATCAACTAAGTGTTTCAAATCGTAAATCTTGCCATGTTTACATGTAAAAAAAATTCTGTGTGTTCACGAAAAACACGTGAAGCGTAGCTTAACAGAACCAATGTACGTATATACACGCACCAGTATGTTAAAAGTCACATGGCGATAACAAATGATTGATAGTTGTTTTCCCACCAACAGTTATCGGATATCGGTCACCATAAAGCCATGGGCAGCTCAGAATTGAACTAGCGATCCCTGAGTGCCTAAAAAAAAATAATATTCTACGCTGGAAGCTGTTTTATTCGCGCCAAGCATTTGTAAGGCCGACTCTCATTGAACGCGTAATGTATCTTTAATGACAAACATGACGGTTGATGATGCGATTTTGTAAACATGCCGTGTCAAAGGCCACTTCTGGTTCATCGTTCCATTAGAATCAGACAGTTAAACGGGAAGACAACAATAATCATTGTTACCATTGCATATGATAACATTGTTTACGATTTATATGTTTAATTGCTGTCTGGATTTCTTTATTTTTGCATTTTACCAATGCATATAGGTTTAAAATCGATTATAGGTTTAAAATCGATCGGCCGTGTAAAATCGATTTTAACCCGCCAGTAACTTTGTGTTACTGATCGTTCCAAGTCGATACTTCTGTGGTTCTTTTTGTTTTATGTCTTGGTGTTTAAAATATTTTTGTGCTGTTGGCGCCTTATGTATGTTTGCATATTTTTAGTTAAGTTAAGGTAACTGAGTGGCCACCTATTGGGAAAATAGCTGCTTATTCGGCTTACGAAATGTTTTCATGGTATAAGTACCTGATTGTTAGTTTGGTTTTTTCCCGCCTTGGTGTTTGGAGTGGGAGTCTTTTTCTGATTGCGCCTTTTCCTGGTCTTTGCCTACTTGTACTTTTTTAAGTTTTTTAATTTTTTTTTTTTATTTTCTACGCAAGAATATTGTCAAAGATGCGAAAAAAAAATTACAATAATAATTCCAATAAAAATAGGCGTTTCCTACTCGCGCTCAACCTCCTGAGCTAACGAGTAAGGTGCTCTTATCAAAATCATTTTTTATTAAGGCTTTATGTCCCAGTCAACATTTTTTTTCAGTCATGTCGGGACGGAGTCAACGCTTTAACCAGTTAGTAAGGAATTAATGTGTCTTGCTCAAGGACACAACTCGGTGGCGCCTGTGGGGATCGAACCCAGGACCTCTCGATTCGGAGTCAGACGCCTTACCATTACGCCACCGCGCTCCCTAAAAATAATTTTGTACCAGTCTTATATCAACTACATGTACGTATTTATTCTCGACATGTGATTTTACGAAGCGACTGACTGAACCACTGCGACATGAAGTCATCTACGGAACTTGCGTGCGTGCGTGTGTGCGTGCGTGCGCGCGCGTGAGTGCGTTTGTGTGTGTGCTCGCGTAAAGAATATTGTCATCCTGTTTTAGGGTTAAGCAAGGTACGCGGCACGTTATGAAAAAAACGAACTGTATGTTTCTCAGTCTATAAACAATCATTTTCTTGAAAATAATAGTATTTTAGTTTGAAGTTTAATTATATTTATTTGAATTCAACCAGATAAACATCACACATAATTCAAGAGAATAAATGAGGATCAGAAAGAAAGCCTTTGACTTGGAAAAAAACATCCCAAAAATCGTAATTATCGCATTCAAAATGCTGATCTACAAAACCTCAACTTATTTGTATGGCTTTGCAAAATGTAGCTAGGATATCGCACTTATGACTTGCAGATGATTGTCTAATGGACTCAAAACGAAACATCAACCAAATAACTAACAACAAGATTTCGAGTATCTGTTTGAAATACATTTATAAACATACAAAATAAATTATGTTCTCTCACGAGCCAGCACGTGGAGCTGTAGGTCTTACACCAAATATAACTCTGTAACACTGGAAACACAAGTGTGTAACATACTCAATGCCTATGTCACTCCGCCAGTGGAGCCTACCGATATAGACAGAACTCATAGAATCTACCGCAAGGCTAGCCGGACGACAAGTGACAAGCCACCAGACATTATTGTGAAATTCCTTAGTTACAGGACAAAAACCAGAATCCTAACACAAGACCCAATGGAAAAACTAAGAGCTGACAATGACAAGGTTGAAGATAAACATAAGATTTACATAAGTGAAGATCTCACCAAGACCCGTAAAAGTATCTTCTTTAGTACACGTCAACTAAAGAAAAAGAAGCTTATTAAGGACACCTTTCCGCGTGATGGACGAATAGTTGTGAAAATAAAAGTCTCCGGTGATATCAAAACATGGCACATCACTAAGGACAGTGACCTAAAGGCTATGTGTAACAAATATAAACTACCCCTCATAAAACCTAAGTCAAATGAAACCACAAGAGCAGATATTGGGGAAGCGGATCATTCAGCTTCAATGGATACAGATCCTCCACCATCACAGCCGACGTCGCCAAGCCTACTTGGCTCTGGTGACCCATTCCGAGCTCACCCCGGTGCTAGTAATTGGTAACTGACTGTTCGGGACATTGTTTTCCAGTGAAGAATCCAAACTCACCAATACAACTCTATCTTTACATGAATAAATGAACTAAACTTTCTCCATATGTATTGATCTTCTGTGATGAATGCATCTTATTCTGTACAAGAAAACTGTGACTGATAACTGCCAAATTAATATTAATTTATCCATACAACTATTCTATGGTGACTAAAGCTAAGAAAATAAATTATACCAGTGCAATATTTACAATATAAGCTCTCAATTAAATGCAGGGTAACAATAAATAAAAAACAAATGAGTTATACAATATATTTAATTGCTTGTTCTCAAAAAAGAAAACTAAAACAAATCGTCAATACAAGTCTAAAAACAAATGTCTATTTGCTTTCATACGTATGTACATGTATCTCAGATAAGCACATAAATAGTCCTGCTCATAAATCTTTATCAAGTGATGTGGTAATCATATTTATTCAATTGGTAAAAGCAACATATTTCTGCATCATATAAGTGTGGTTTGCGGTCAGATAAGATGAACACAAAAAATTACCCTACTTTAACAACTGTTGAGCATGAAATTGATTTGACCTCATAACTGATTGTTATGCCTACTTACAGGACCAATGACGTTGGCATTCATTATGGCTACCTCAACAGATATGATGTATGAGCAATCTAATGTTCTGTGCCTTACTGAGATGGTATTTCAATAAAATAAAAGCAAATCTGTTATATAATATGTTGCAGGTGCCAAACTTAGATGAGCACGAAAATGTCTCTGCTCAAAATTGAATGACTGATCAAAGAATATTTACTCAAATTATTAATGTAATACTGTCTCAACTCTCAAGAGACCTAACTTAATATTACCAAGCCATGTTGAGCATGAAATAATTCCTGCTCAAAGTCAGCCTAGATGAGCATAAAATTAGTCATGCTCACTAATCATAAATTGTGTAAAAAATGTGTTATACATGATCTCAGACTCTGAATGCTCAAACAAGCATGAATCTTGCATTAATATCGACTATAAAAATGTATTTAATCAATCCAATTTTCGTGCCAGTCAAAGTTAGGGATCATAGCCTTAAGTGTACAAATGTAACAAAGTCAGTATTAATGTACATTATAAAACATAAAATATAGCATGATGTATGTTGACTCCCCTTTTTTTAACTATCCATTTTTGGTATTTTAGAAAAGATGAATACTCTCTTTCTTCATGTTCTTGTATAAATTATAGTTTTGTTTTTGTAACAGCTTTGACATAAACACCTTATAATGACTTGTCCATGCTTACTCAAAAATGACAGTCTGTACTAATTGACGATGAAAATAGTTAAATTCCAATCATATCAAATATTTTGTATAATAAATAAACTTATTACCTAAAATAACTTGTATATATATATATATATAAATTGTAAATAAAATTTAATCGGCACTGATCAGATAAGTCTGATAATAAGTTCATTGTTGTGTGTAGCTGTATCATTAACATCAATTGAGCCGCCACATGGGAAAACCAACGATCTGCATAGGCGAAAACAAAGGCGCGGAATCAGCTTCGCAGTTACTGTGAAGCTGATTAGCGCCTTTGTTTTCGCTACACGGATAATACAATTCCTCTACTTTCTAAATCCAAAAATTCCAGCCTCTTACCGTCTTCTGTGACTGTACAGGCCGGTTTGTTTCGGACCTGCTCGGAACCCAAATTGTTGGTTTTCTCACGCACAGGTTCAATTATTAGTGTTTTTGACAATTATCCTTAAGATTATTTACTCCATCTTCCAGTTGTAAATAATACATGTATTTTATAATTGTTCACCTAAACGTTATTTTCCACAGGTATGATGACATGATGCTTTGTTGACATAATATGAGTGGCCTCATGAGAGAGCCAACAATCTGCCTATGCCAAAACGGGGCAGGGATCAGCTTCGCCATAACAGTGATGATGATCAATGCCCTTGGTTTTGCTACACAGACAGTACAACTCATCTACTCTCTAATTAAACACAGGGGTTCCAGCCTCTGGCAGGCTTCCGCGCCTGTGAGGCTCTTTTTGTGTCGGGCCTGTTGGGAGGCCATTTTTGGCTTTTTCATGATGTGACTCATGTTGTTTTATATATTACATAATGTGTTAGTATGTGTTTTGTATGAAGTAATATCTTATTCCGATTACTCATTTGACTTTTAACCTTTCCTTGATGCCACTCTTGTATTTCGTTTCGTCAAGATTGGTGTTTCTGGGAATCTAAACATTCATATCAGCACATTCAGACGATGTGGGTAGATAGTCTTGCTTTGGTAAGGCTATCTATTACTCATCTCTAATACATCAAATAGGCTAATACATACTCTTTTTGGAAACTTCTCAGGACTTTGATCTAAACTTCTATATATATTGAATCACAAATACTCCTGAATGACACTTATTTGCTTTTTACACTTAATTTTACACTTAACTTATTGAATATCAACACATTTTTGTGAATATTATCAGCTTATCCAAGGTGAATCCAAATGTACTTGCAATAAATGCAACATTGTACACATTGTACACATCCGTAAGTTCTCCTAATTTGCTTTTGAGACCTGCTTCATCATATCAAGTCTGAGTATTAACCTCTCAAATGTTTCAGACTATCACATCCTTTAACCTGGAATGTAAAACAAACAGAAATAGTTAACTATACATAAATTATTGAGTATATAGCATGTTTAGTACAATTTTCACTTTCATTAGTTGCATGTAAATAAGGTCACTTATTGTATTGCAATGTTAATGTCAAATGATCTTATATATATATTTTCATAATTCTTAAAATAATGGAAATTTATTTGGGAATCTTTGATTTTGAATTAGTAGTTTTGTATTCTATAAATATGTGTATCATGGTTGTTGAATATACTTTTGTCGTCTACTCACTCTTTCTTTTACTCCTTCTCTGGAAATTCACATTTCTATTCTTATGCTGTCTTCAATCATCTCATAGTCTATTAGAAATCTACTCGCTGCTTGATGGTTCCGCACAGGAGATACTGACTGACAAGTTCCAATGGCTGAAAATATAACATTTGGCGTGGGGAATAGATCAGCCCATATAAACCAAAATGCACAAGCAAACAATACAATACAAATGTCATCAATGAAAATTGCTCACTCGAATATAAATAGTATCAGGAATAAAATAGATGATATTACTGTTGAACTTTCGGACTATGACATTATCTGTATATCTGAAACGAAGCTAAATGCCTCAATACCAAGCTCAAATCTGATGATTAATTCATATCATATACCCATTAGAAAAGACAGGGACTATAATAATGGAGGAGGACTTATTGTCTATATTAAAAACAACATCTTTTTTAAGAGAAGGGATGACCTAGAATCAAACAGTATTGAACATATCTGGGTGGAAATTCAATCTACAAAGAATAAGTATCTACTTGGCCTCTTTTATAGGCCCCCTGAATCCAAATCTGATTATTGGAATGAATTTGAAAATGTTATTGAAAAAGCTTCGGAGGAAAACCTTGACATTATTATAACTGGCGACTTAAATTATGATATTTTAAAAGCAAACATAAATAACCCCCTTTCTAGGATTTTAAATAAATTTAACATGCAAAATGTAATTACACAGCCCACAAGGGTTACAAATACTTCATCAAGATGTATAGACTTAATAATCACAAACCACCATGCAATAATAGCAGACACAAATGTCTTGCCCCCTTTTCATAGTGATCACTGTACAGTTACAGCTGAAATCACTTTTAAAACCTATAAGACACAAGCATATAAGAAAACAATATGGAAATACGAACAAGCAAATTTACATTCAATTCAAACTAAAATGGATTCTTTTGACTGGTCTTTTATTAGTAATGACGACAATATGAATCTAATAAATGAGAAGTTCAATGATATTTTAATTTCAACAGCTGAAGAATTCATTCCCAAAGTTACATTTACAGTAAGACCTAATGACAAACCCTGGATGGATGGTGTTATACGTAAAAACATGAGACAAAGGGACAGATTATATCATAAAGCCAAAAATAAGAAAACTGAGCATCATTGGCAACGATATAGAGACAAAAGAAACGAAGTTATTCAAATGATAAGGGATGCTAAAAAATCATACATGCAAAAATTACAAGATAAACTAGCAGATCCAAATTTACCTTCTAAAAACTGGTATAAAATTGCAAATGATGTAACAAAAATGAAAAACAAAAGTAATCCTCCTCCACCCCTAATACAAAATGGTAAGCCAAATATTCATCCTATTGATAAGGCCCAAGTCCTAAATAATCACTTTGCTAATATTTCTACAATTGAAACTGATAAGGAAATTAATGAAAATCTTAATATACCAGATTTTTCACTTAACTTAATAACTGTTACTGAGCAAGATGTTAAGGATCAATTGACCAACCTAAATTCAAACAAGCCAGGAGGACCTGACGAGATTATGCCAAGATTAATTAAAACATTTAATACAAGTCTGATCAAACCACTTACCTTATTATTTAACAGATCCCTCCAGTTAGGCCAAGTCCCAAATCAATGGAAAATGTCGAATGTTTCTGCTATTTTCAAGGGCAAAGGCAGTGAGAATGACCCATCAAATTATAGACCCATCTCTATAACTAGTTGTATAGGAAAAATCCTGGAAAAAATAATTTTTAAATATCTGTACAATTATCTACAAGAAAACAACATATTAACTAAATATCAGTCAGGTTTTCGTCCAAAAGATTCTACAGTAAATCAACTCTTAGAAATTTACCATACCATAATAGAAAATCTTGACAATCAGAAAGATATTAAATTCATATTCTGCGATGTTAGCAAAGCTTTTGACAAAGTCTGGCACAAGGGTCTACTTCACAAATTAAGAAAATATGGAATTTGTGGTAACATGCTGAACTGGCTAAATAGTTATCTTTCTGGAAGGCAACAACGAGTAAAGAATGAAGGTTTTTATTCAACATGGCGTAGTACAAATGCTGGGGTTCCACAAGGATCTGTCTTGGGCCCCTACCTATTTTTATTATATATAAATGATATTACAGAGAACATAAAGACTAATATAAGGTTATTTGCAGACGATACATCTCTTTACACTGTTATAGAAAATGAAGACTCAATACATCTTTTAAATGAAGACTTGCGTGAGATTGCTAGATGGGCAGATGATTGGCTTATTATTTTAAACCCGACTAAAACAAAATCAATGACATTTACTAGGAAACATGAAAACAATTGGCCCGAAGCAGTATTCAATAATATCATTATTAAAGACGAAAAATCACATACACATCTAGGCATTACACTTTCATCCGATGCAACTTGGGGTGAGCACATTCAGAATATTTATAATAAAGCAGCATACCGTCTCAACATTATGAGAATGCTGAAGTATGACCTGGATCGTAAATCACTCAATAGATTTTATATATCTTTTATAAGACCTATGTTAGAATATGGAAATATCTTATGGGATAACTGTACTAAACAGCAATCAGATTTACTTGAATCAATTCAATTAGATGCAGCAAGAATTATCACAGGTCTAAGGAAAGGTACAAACCATGACGTGCTTTATGCAGAATTAGGTATATCAAGCTTAGCCTCAAGAAGACAAGATGCAAAACTTATTCAGTTTTTTAAAATACTAAACAATGAAGCACCATCATATATTGATGAAATTATTAGGAACTTTAACACTCACAATACTGAATATAATCTTAGAAATACAAACCTAAGACATCCAACACCAAGTACCACTTCATATCAAAAAAGTTTTTTCATATCAACAATTGACCTGTGGAATAATATTGACCCTGAACTAAAAAACTGTACATCACTTTATTCTTTTAAAAGTACATTAAAAAAGAGAACAATAAAACCTCCAAAGTATTTCTTTGATGGTGAAAGGCAATCAAATATACTTCTATGTCAACTAAGAAATAATAAAAGCCAACTTAACTTTGACCTAAAAAATGACAAGCTGAAAGATTCACCTAACTGTATTCACTGTCAAGCACCAGAAACAAAGAAACATTTTTTACTTGAATGTCCTCAATACCAAATTCAACGAAATGATTTAATGAACTGGCTGATATCTAAACCCCATATATATGCCTACATTTCAATAACAGACAACGATCTCTTGTGCGGAAACCAAGCAATCTCAGATCAAAACAATGCAGAATTACTAGCAGCAGTTTCTAGATATATTAAAAACACAAATAGATTTTCATAACCTACACAAATAGACTTTTTATAACTTAGTTTACAAATTACTGCGAATATCAATTTAATTATCTATCAGTATCATACCAAATCTAAAACTGTTTTCGTGAACTTTATACTTACCTTATTCTAAGCACATCCTATAGATACTGGTGCCATCTCCAAATTTCCAACTTTGAGTTTGACCAGATGTACTGCACTACCTAGAATTATTGTAGCACTCCCAGGCCCTACAAATAAATTGGAAAGATAAACAAACTAAGAACGAGTACATGTTCTTGGTTGCAATTTATTGAAATCAATTACAATATCATCTGTTCAAGTAAAACCATATTTAATCTATTGATCTAAAAGATCGTCTTTTCAAAAAGCCTTACTTGTATACGATACACGATATTTGGAGAATCGAAAATAATAAACCTAGCGGTTTCTTTGTTCGATATGTCGGCTGCCCATTTACCGCAAGTATGAAAAGTAACAGTTAATTATGCATACTTACCTCTAATCCTCTTAAGAAGTGTCACACGCTGAAAATATTCTACTTGTTGGCTTGATCGGTAAACGGTAACTTCCAACACGCCTTCTGGTCACGTGATCAAATTATGGCTTTCTTAATTGAAGTCACGAATAACAATTTTGGATCGCTTAAACATTATTATTATTATTATTATTATTATTATTATTATTATTATTATTATTCAAAAATACGAATATCTTGTGCTGCTAGTGATTTGATTATTGGTTTAGTACTGATCTCTCGATCTCTCAATCTCTCTCTCTCTCTCTCTCTCTCTCTCTCTCTGTGTTTGTCTGTTTCTATTCCTCTCTCTCAAGCTTCCATGTAAAATATGCTTAAAATGAAATGTTGTATATAAAGACATATTACACTACACGTGAAAATGTCTGTATTATAATATACTCATTACTGTACCGTCCTAGGAAAGGATAAATACAGGCTTGCCTACATCCGATCCTATGACGCCTATATATGCTTAGAAATGTTATAATATTACTTATCTGAATCTTTATAATATGTGTATATATGTTGTCATGAAATTTCTAATAAATAAACACCAAATATACATATATCTTTACATGTACACTATACAGTGTAATATTTGAGTTAGTGCCTACGTCCGCGGAAAACATTTTTAAGTCGTTCAGGGTGGCTAACTTATCCTAGCCACATTATGCCTGTACAAGCCTTCAGTATATTCATAATTTCATGTCACCCAGAAAGAAATATTGACGTGAGGATAGATCAGCTCTTATACCAAAAATACGAACGAGCTCCCAATACAAAAGAAAACATACATGTGGTCTGCCGTCTCAAACTTCAATTCCTTTACGATTTAAGAATTTAATGTAGTAGGGCATTTCATGATTCTTGCATTTGCCAAAAAATATAATCAGCTGATAATGTATGTTTTATTTCCAAAGCTTTTTTGTCACAAGAGAGACAAATAAAGAAAAGAAAAAAGTGATCCGTCCTGGACTCGAACCCAGGACCTTTCGCTTTCAATTCCAAGCACGCTAGCTACTGAGCTACACAGCTACACGTCCTACAAGACTCTCTTATTTAATTCGTCTTCGTCGGGCTATTGGTAGTTTTGACTAAGTAATTCTTCATATCGTCCCTCGTCTTCGTCTCAAATATGCCCTCACGAGTCGTCCCCCATCACGCGGAAAGTCATAACCGCAAGCGCCAGCAGCATTTACGTTCAAAAGTGAAAAATGTCTATTATAAACTCGGAAAGACAGATACTCGCGTGAAAAGGCTCATAAAATTATGACGCGTATTGTAAAACATGGACTCTACAAATAATTGGACCTCATTTGCATACACTTCAATACTGTGAAGCAGAGGACTCTGAGTGTTCATCTTCGCAAGCAAAGTGTTTGAAACCCACTCTTTCGATACCTTTGTGCTTTCTGCTGTTTTGCACGTGGTTATACCGTATTGTACATGTACGGGTATGTAACTGCAAATTAACGGCTATCTGGGTGTATCCGACTCTTTTTCTTATAATATTTTCACTGTTTCCAATGGAACTAACAGGGCGGCCCCCGTAGCCGAGCGGTTAAGAGCGCTGTTTCTTAATCACTCGATCATCTCACCGCTGTGTCTGGTGTGGGTTCGAGTCCCGCTCTTGCCACATGTGAGACAAGCCAAGTTCTGCTTGCGGGTGTGCCAGGTGGTTTTTCTCGGGGTTCTCCCGTTTTCGCCCCACCTAATGATTGGCCCATCTCATATGAACTGAAATAATCTTGAAAGGGACGTAAAACTGAATTAAAAAAAAAAACAAAAAAAAAAAAAAAAAACAATGGAACTAACCCTCTAAAACATTTTCATTTGGTACAGATATACTGTCTAAATACCGTAGTTATTTTGAATATTATCTGAGTGGCAATAAATATACATGTATAAGCAATAAAATGGGCTTAAGCCTTGGAATGATTGCAAAATCAATTTCAATCATATCTGCCAGCGCGAACTATGTATTTCCCGCAAAGAATTAGTGCGCATTCCAAAATAATCAATGGGCTTCACTTAGCAAAACCTCCCTGAATCAAGTTTTACCTTCAATATTTATAAGTATTTCTACAACATTTTGCTTTTGGGCTAGGCATAGGCAGCTTTACATGCTATTAATGAGCCCTCGCATGAGAAAACAACCAATTTGGGTTTCCGACCAGGTCCGACACAAAACGTCCTTTACAGTCACAAGAGGCTTGAAATTCTGGATTTAAGAAGAAGATAGATTATACTATCTGTGTAGCGAAAAAAAGGCGCTGATCTGCTGTGCAGTTACTTCACAGCTGATCTGCGTCTTTGTTTTCGTATATGTAGATTGTAGGTTTTCTGGTGCAGCGGCTTATTTTCTGCCACCAAAGACTAAGTCTAGACTCTAAAAATCAGCATTTTGTCGTACAAACATGTGTGCTTGTAGAAAATAACAGAAATATTTTCTGCTCGATAGGCGTTCAATAAATGCATTGCATGTCTGCAAGTACTTACTCTAACAAGCCTGTGATTGATCGTCGTGTAGCAAGAATTCTGGCGCTCGCGAATGTGCCTTGCACAGACTAGCATGTAGTCATTCTAAGCATCATTGTTGCATATACGGCCAGACCAACGGAGACGGATTGGCCTGCTGAAAATCATTGAAAATTCTTCTTCTTCAGAGTTCCCCGAACATGCAGAAAGAAATGATGTTGCGAAAATGATTGAATTATGTTAACTCTGTGTATGGGATAGGTTTGCGCAAGTCATTGGTACTTGTAAATTTACGCAAACAATGACTGTAACAGAGTATTTTGGCAAGGCGTTGATGAAAAAAAAACCGTTTTGTTGTCCGTTTTTAGAATTGCCTATAACGGCGGCAAAATAAAATATGAGCCGCCTCATGGGAAAACCAACAATCTGCATAGGCGAAAACAAAGACGCAGATCAGTTTCGCGGTAACCGCGAAGCTGATCAGCGCCTTTGTTTTCGCTACTCGGATAGCACAGTTCCTCTTCTACTTAAATCCGAAATTTCAAGCTTCTAGCTCTTTTCTGTGCTTGTACAGATCGGTTTGTGTCGGACCTATTCGGAAACCACATTGTTGGTTTTCCCACGAGGTGGCTCATATATACAATTCTGAAAAAAGGGCAGTTCTAAGAGTCAATGGAGCAGTTCAAATATTCAGTCACATACTCGCTCTGTTCTTTCCTTCCTCTGTCTATGCCAACATGAATGTAAATAAGTGCATCATCTATTCTATTAATATTATTCAGCACATCTTTTTATGATACTTTGACTAATTTGCCTGAAGACAAAGAAACGACGTAAAATGGTCACAAAGTATCAATACTCATAATAAAATGTATTCAAATGATCCTAGTGGTACATGTCCGCTGAACGGACACTGAGAATTACTTGTGATATTGCCACTGCTGAAAGCATTGAACGTGGAGTGCTGGGAAATGAACTGGATAAGAAAGCATTGTAAAAAGCACAAAGGTATTTCAGAAATCCACATACTAATGCCTAAGAGTCAATATTTCCCAGAATAATAACCAATGTCAGAACGAACTAAATTGCAGAAAAAATAATGCATGATGTTAGCATATCAAGATATTGTTCATATTTGTTAATCTGTTTGTTGCCTATGCTGCCAAGATTTTTATCCTAGCTTTTATTTACATTCCAGGTGTGTATGCGTTTAACAAAAATGCATTCGTGTTCTGTTGAATACTTCTGCAGTTTACAAATACTTCTCAACACTGATTCACCTATAATTTTGGTTTGGGATTTTATATGGCTAAGCTACACATTTACTTGCAATTCTATTATACTAATTATATAAAAATCTTTTGAGTCGACTGCAGTTAGCAACCATTATCACAGGCTACAGTAACGTACACCAGACCGCGAGGTTTTATTTTTTTTTTCATGCTCAGCTCAGCTGAGACTAAAATTTACCCTGCTCATAAATTGTTTAACATTTATACGCAAGATAAATTACAGGGGGCTTTGGAATTCTAAACCTTCAATTTCAATATACACATGTATTTGGGCTATTTCAGTATTTATGAGGATTTCAAATTTCAAGCTCAACTGAGCTGAGAAAAACGTTTTATAACCTCGGGACCCGAGGTTATAAAACTTTTTTCAAGCTCAGCTCAGCTGAGCATGAAAATTCAACTGCTCATAAATGTTGAAATAGTCAAAAATTGTGGAATATTCAGGTTCAAAACACAAAAAACTAGTAATTTATCCTGCTCATAAATGTTAAAATGCCAACAATTGTTGGCATTTTAACATTTATGAGCAGGATAAATTTTAGTCTCAGCTGAGCTGAGCTTGAAAAAAGTTTTATAACCTTGAGGCCAGGCTTCGTCTCATCGAAAGCACATTTCACTTGGGGTCACCGCCCATTGGGACCTAAGGAAATGGACTGCTTGTGTATCCAGGCAAAGCTGATATGCCACTGACTGGCCATCGGATTACTGGTTAACCGCCTAGATCTGAGTCTGTCCAGGAAAAGTGGTCTCGACATTTCATATGCATACCTCGAAGATACTATAGCAGCCACACACGCATCATATTATGACATGTATGCAATGCTTTCTAACTGTATTTAGCCGACGCTGCCACGCAAAGATAATTATTATTTCAGAGACAATAAAGCATCCGCGGCTTTCAAAGGTCGGCCTGCATTTCTAATAGGCAGCGACGACTTTGGGGTTAACAAAGCCCATGAGATGAGATGGTAGATTTCGGGACTCCAAATCTCTTCTTTTAATAATATCAATGGAACACCAAGTATGAAGCTTATATTGACTTATCATTACCTTTTCTGTGTTTTCAGAGGAGGTGAAGCCCGCAAACAACAACAACAATGACAAGCAAAGCAGCAGCATCAGACGACAACCATCGTTTAAGTTCTGGAAGAGATTGTCACTACGGCGGACAACCAAACGCGACTCTAGAAATAAAATCAAATTACCTCCCTTCTTAGAGGAAAGAGCCAATCAGAATGAGAATTTACCGGATGTTGTGGAAACAAAATCGTCTTTCCGGCGGAGTTGGAGTTTAAGACCGCCACCGAAACCGCCTAGATTATTCCTTTTCCGGTCGAGCTCGATCAACACTCCGCGTAGTTCCGTTGTTGTTGAATCTAACAGGAATTCGTTTGCATTGTCACAAGCATATCAAAATGGGCCCAAGGGAACGGAAAATTGTCAACCAGCGAGCAAGACAAACCAAATTGTTGAAGTAAAAGATATTAAACCTTTACGCCAATCGATATCCGAGCCAATTCCAAATGTTGTGCAAAGTGTGCAGACTGTTGTTCCCACCGAAACGTATCATTCTAATGTGCCTTTATCACAAACCCTTCCTAAAGATATTGGTTGTGGAGGTGCTGTTGCCACAGCAACTGTTGTTACCCGCCGAACTTCACACAAGTCTCCTACAGGAAAAATAAAAATTGTGTCACCAGAGCTATCACGGAAAATGGCGTCCCGAAATCGCAAAAGATCATCACAAATAACTGCGGAAGATAGACACGTGCTTATCATGCAAAGTGCATCAGAATTGATATGTCAGAAATTAGATCCGTTTGCAATAATTGAAGACTTACATAAGGCCAACATCCTTGGTAAAGAAGATCTTACTGCATATAAGGGGCATCCCGATAGGAGACTAATATGTGAAAACATTGTACAGTCAGTGATTGACAAAGAATATAATGGTTTTCTTCGATTTTGCGATATACTTCGTGATATAACTGACTATGCAACAGTTGCTGCCGTTCTTGACGCGATGAGAGCTGTTTATGATATCATCTATGAAATTCCAGCAAGTAGTGGTGATAAATCTCCTATTCTCGATGATGATAAAACAATATCTTTTGACGTAGTTTATTACAGCTTAGAATCGGGCAAGATCCGTTCTGTGGTAGAACTAGAAAAAGCCCGCGCTGGTGAAAATCGTAGATTCTCCCGAGATTTGTTACTAAGTAAACGCAATTCAAGGTTGTCATTCCATTCCCTTACGAGTGAAGCATCGAGTATTTTCATGGAAGATATAATAAATACCGGTATTCCTATGGTAACTGTGGCTATTGCAGGACATGATCTAAGTCAAGAGAAAGCCAGAGGATTGGCTTCTGTGATAGAACAGAATAGCTGTATTCTAGAGCTACATATAGGTAAAACCCACTTGAAGGGGCCAGATATGGGGCCACTGTTTCAGTCGCTACAGTTTACATCAGGACTGAGAGTCCTTGACCTTCGCTTGAACTCAATAGGTAATCTCGGTGCGAGTTATATCGCTTCTGCGCTTCAAACCAATCGAACACTTCGCCAATTGAATTTATCTTCTACAGGTATAGAAACGGACGGATGCAAGCTCCTTGCGGAATCCCTACGGTACAATACAGCATTGGCGGATCTTGATCTAAGTTTCTTGGATATAGGTGATGCTGGATGTATGGTGCTTGGAAGTGCCTTGAAACAAAATAGGGCCTTGCAAAAACTTAGGCTCCGCAGTGACAACATAACGTGGATTGGAGCTGGTTTCCTTATTGAAGGCATTGAAGTCAGTAAAGTCTTAACTGAATTAGATTTGAGTAGAAATTTCATAGGTGATGATGGTGCGGAGATGTTAACAAGACATCTCGGCGATAACTCGTCTCTGAAGGATCTTAATCTTGAAAACTGTGGTTTTACTTCTGTCGGTTGTTCGATGCTTTCAGACTTAATTCTGACCAATAAGTCTATCAAACATTTGGACCTGAGCACAAATTTCATTGGGGACCAAGGAATCCTTAAACTCGCCAACGCATTGGAAAGAAACAAAACCATAAGGACACTAGGTTTGAACATGTGTGGTATAACAAATGACGGATTTGCCAAATTGTTGGATATTTTAGAAGCTAACCCGACCCTGACTCTTCTGAAACTTTGTTACAACAGACTGGGTAGGGAGCATACCAATCCTGAAGCAACGTCGGACAGTCTGAAATACAGGATACGGATAGTGACTTCATCGAACCCTAAACTGAAGTTGTTGCTGTGGGGAAATGCGTTTGATGATACACATAACATGATTTCACAAATGACCAGAGATATCACTGCAACGTTGTGACGAGGTGTATAGCGCTTGGGACAAACTTTTGAATATGATGAGTATTCCTTATCATTTTTTAAGATTCGGCAATTTTTATGCTTATATGCAAATAATCTTTTCATTTCTGAGGGACCAAACTTATATCGAATGTTGTGGCTAGAATTTTGCAGATTTGATATATTTTAAAACTCTTTATATACAGTGAATTATATACTGTAAAATTGACATGCATGTTGGTTTAAATATCGGCTTAACGTCTGACTCAACATTTTTTCAGTCATGTCGAGACGGGTACAAATACATGTATGTTCGAATTTGGCGGGGTTCTCGGAGGGCTATAACCATGTAGAATGTAGATATATGGGGAGTAGTTTTGCTCTTTTTCTTGATAATGAGCGCTTTCAGACACCGAATTAACTGCTTTTCATTTAAATTGTATTTGTTAGGATTGCCTTTTAATGCAACTTTCTTCATAGATATACGCATACATACACAAATTGCATAATTTATAATAATTTAAAAAATCAATGCATTTAGATATATATCATATAAGTTGCTGATTTTCAACGCTTATAAGTGCAATAAAATGAGAAATATAGATACGTTTTGCTCCTTATTGCACCTTTCAAATGTTGAACATTAGTTATTCAGAGAGCACACAATGTTTACGGATGATAACCACTCGATAAATGCTTAAACTAAACTCCTTGCTTATCGTCTCGTACACACGGACGAACCATACGATATGTTACACCAAATGTGCATTGTACATACTTTTTAACCTGTTACATGTAGCAAACACCAATCGGGCACGTTCGACAAACTCTTTTAGTAATAATTTGACATCTGGAGCCAGTTGTTCAAAACTTTGTTAAGACCTGAACTCGTTAAGCAAATGACGATTACATATTAGCTAATACACTGTTATTTTTTTGTTGATTGTGAGAATCCTTTGCAAATCCAAAGGATTCTCACATTTTTTCAACAAAAAAATAAAGTTGACCTGTTGATACAATTTTGCCACGGAAACACTACATTCTTACATGTGCATTTACAAAGCCGTTTGGATACAAATTTCAATAAAGACACCCACAGGACTGTGTTATACTTCTTAGTTTACGACCAAGACAAAGAAAAACAAAAGGAATTTAAGAATGTAATGAGTTTCCGTGGAAAAATTGTATCTACATGTCAACTTTATAAACCATTAGCAGAAAAACTCAAGTGCCGTAAGTATTCCAATTGACTTCAAGTGGGAACATAGAAGAATTTTGCAGATCATAGTGGACGCCGATTTTGCAAACTCGGCTTTGTTTGTTTTCACGAGAGCAAAACATGTGCTACTTACGGTCCAAGGGCCAGAGGATGTGGAACGTCGCAATCGTAACGATCTCGCCGACGCATACGAAACTTGATAAAAGCATGCATTAACATTCCACGTCGCATCAATAATCACGATTAACAGTTAGGTCCCCGTGATGGAGTAAAACTTTAAAAATTCCATAATTCGGTTAAAATTTGACGGAAAGTTCTTTAAACTTACTCAGGTGATCTAGTCCTCAGCCCCAATAAGTATACCAAATTTGAAGGCTGTAGCTAAAATACTTTTTGAGATAACTTGCACACAAGATTTTCAAATCATGTTTTCAAAGGGACATAACTCAGAAAAGGGGCATAACTCGGACTTTTAAAAAATATGGGTCAACTATTTTTTCACAAGAAATCTGTATATGAATTTTTTTAATCTTAGCATTCACCGTTCAAAAGTTTGAAATTTCGCCTAAAAATGGAATTCTCAATAAAAATTTCCAAATTCCATCGACGAAAAATCCTGAAAAGCTAATCAGGTGATCTACTCCTCAGCCCCAATCAGTATACCAAACATGAAGGCCGTAGAGCTCTCAAATACCTTTTGAGACAAAAGCAATACGCCCTTCCAGCTTTTCCAAAGTTGGGGGCTTAAAATTGCATTTTACTGAACTGAACTGAGAAGAAAAATATACACCTGTATCAGTTCGAACAAATTTTAGCTTGCATGTATAAGAGTTGTAATTAATGTAGAGGGTCACCTAGGTCTGTGTGACATTAGCATTCCTTTTCAGGAAATTAAATCTGTCTGCACCTACTCATCTTTATCACGCAACCTACTTGTTTATCTCTGCGCTCATCCTAAGTCTTTGTTTGATGCAGACATGTTCTTATCGGTTTAAGAGGATTAGTTGGTGCATTTATGACCCTTGGGGATCACCATACTTTTAAATTGTCGCTGTGCATAATGTAAAATGAGGAATATACCACTTTGTTGGACTGTCAGGGAAGCCCAAGGTTAAGCGTGAAGCCGAGCAATATAGATCTACATACGAGTTTATTAGCTCACCTCACCTGAGCCGAAGGCTCACAAGGTGAGCTTATAGTATAGTATTCGAGCCGGCGTCCGTGCATCGTCCGTCGTCGTCAACATTTTCAAACGACTTCTCCTCTGAAGCTGCCTGGCAGAATCTTTTCATATTTCACATATAGCATCTACAGGTGGGGTGGAACGAATATTTGTGTTTTTTATTTCGATCGGATAAGAACTCTGGTTGCTATGGCAACTTGAAGTTTCCATTGACTTGTATGGAGAAAAGTGGAAATTGACATTTTCCGTTGTCAGGCTGGGGACATTTCAATTTTGTTTTTACATAAATGTTTATTGAGTAGTCCTTCACGTTAAAGGCAACTTTTGTAAAAATCACTTTATTCGTTTGGTTGCTATAGCAACATAAATGGTAAATTTTCGAAAAAAAAAAAATATTCAAAAATCTTCTTCTCAGAAGCCGTATGGGGGGTGAAGCTGAAATTTAGCATACATGCTTATGACATTAGCCTGTACAAAGTTTGTGTTTTTTATTGTCTTTGTCCAACTAATTTGGTTGCTATGGTAACTTGAAGTTTCCATTGACTTATAAGGCAAAAAGTGGAAATTTGCAATTTCTGCCGTTTCATTGAGGATATTGAAATTTTGTTTTTACATAAATGTTTATTGAATAGTCCTCCCCGTTTTAGGCAACTTTTGTCAAAATCGCTTTATTCGTTTGGTTGCTATAGCAACGTAAAGGGTAAATTTTCGAAAAAAATATTCAAAAATTTTCTTCTCAGAAGCTGTAAGGCGGATGAAGCTGAAACTTTGCATACATGCTTATGATATTAGCCTCTACAAAGTTTGTGTTTTTATAGTCCTTGTCCCATTACTTTGGTTGCTATGGCAACTTAAATTTTCCATTGACTTATAAGACTAAAACGGAAAATTGCATTTTTTTGAAAAGTATTGCAGCCTGAGACCTGAAAAGTGGTAGATGCAAACAACTAATGGAGTAGATGAAGGTATGTGATTAATTTAGGCCAAGGTCATCTCTTGACCTTGAAGGGTCTGTCATCCAAACACACTTTTCAAAGACCTTCTTCTCTGAAACCGCTTGACCAATCAAACTGAAATTTTATGTGCAGCATCCCTGGGTAGTGGGGACGAAAACTGATTGCGAAGTCTGGGTCACATGACCAAGATGGTCGCCACGCCATCTCCAGAACGGGCAGGCCAATTTTCACGAAACTTGGTATGTAGCATTTGGGACTCCAGCCCATCATAGTTTGATAAAATGATGACCATAGGATGACCTTGACCTATTTTACGGCAATGTCAATTTTGGAAACATAGGCTTTTACATGGGAAAAAGTGAAAACAATGGATATTTTATAAACTAAATGCAGCCTGAGACCTGAAAAGTGGTTGATGCAAACAAATAATAGAGTAGATAAAGGTATGTGATTAATTTAGGTCAAGGTCAATTTTGGAAACATAGGCAAACATGGAAACATGGGGAAAAGTGACAACTAGGTCTCAGGTAAGCGTTTACAGGACCAATGATCCTATGGTAACTATTGCAGCCATAGACCTGAAACATTACCAAGATGGCCGTCATACCCATTTAGGGTAAAAAAAAAGAGAAAAAAATCACTTTGTCCAGTGACTGTACTTGTTGACTCACAGGTGAGCGATCGTGCCCTTGGGCTACTTGTTGTATTTGGAAGTGATCGAAGTAGTTTTATTAAACACCAATAATAGCAGCAGTAAAATTGCTTATTATTGACTTTGGTCGAAGTTCGACATTAATATAGGGTCAGTGGTCGGGTAAAGATGATATCAAACATATTAACACCTAGGGAGTATATTTAATCGGATATGCTAGCTATTTTGTCTTGCTTATCCGTTTGCAAATCTCAAACATGTGCTTACTGCTTTACAGTTTGGTGTTGTTTTAGGTAAACCTATTAAGATGTTCTGTCAGGGTTTATTTCAGGTCACGGCAAACACACGGGCTCTGTTTCAAGTTCGCTCTCGCCAGCCAGATTTTAATCGAGCCGTGACGCGAGAAAACCGGTATTCGGGGTTTCCGACCAGGTCCGACATAAACCGGTCTGTGCAGTCTCAGAAAATGGTTAGAAGCGTGAAATTTCGGAATTAGGAAGAAGAGAAATTGTACTATCCGAGTGGCGAAAACAAAGGCGCTGATCAGCTTCGCAGTTACTGCGAAGCTGATCTGCGCCTTTGTTTTCGCATAGGCGAAATTCCGGTTTTCTCACGATGCGGCTCAAATATTACATTACAAAAACACGACCATGCAATATACAGAAAAAATGTTTGGTTGTAAAAATGAAAATTTTCACTGGAAAAATTTTGCTATTTTTCTCATTTTTGCTCAAAACATAGATTGTAGGTACATCTATGTTTTGGAACAAAAATAAGAAAAATAGGTATACCCCTGCATACCCCGGTTTTGCTATATAAAAGTGGGGTTTGCGGGGGTACACATTTCACTGACATATTTTCCTGATGAAATAAGTTAAATACAACAACTCGAAGACAAGCTGTTTTTGCTTTTTCTACAATGACTGTATGGTCTTTGAGTGTGACAGAACATTAACGCCTTTGGTATACGTTTTGAAAAGGTTTTCAACAGTTCAACAAGCCCCAAATTACCATTTACGTACGTCGGTGATAGCGGTACAGAATCGCTTCCAAACTGCAAAAATGGCTGCTGTGTATTAAGTGGCGCTGTTGGGCTGTCAGGACAAGTCAAATATTTCATCTGCTCTGCCACGCTGCCGCGTTTGGGGCTTGAAATCTTCTGATTTAGAATTTTGCATGATGATTTTCATACGGACAAATAGACACGAAGATGAAAAGCATCATCTTAAACTTAAATGTAAGTGGAGACTTGATATATGAGCCGCGACGCGAGAAAACCGGTCTTAAGGGTTTCCGAACAGGTCTGACACAAACCGTTCTGTGCAGTCATTGAAGAGGGCTAGACGCTTGAAATTTTGGATTTTAAGTAGAAGAGGAATGGTTTTATCCGAGTAGCGAAAACAAAGGCGCTGATCAGCTGTGCAGTTACTGCACAGCTGATCTGCGCCTTTGTTTTCGCAGAGGCAAAAATCGGGTTTTCTCATCACGCGGCTCATATCACAAGGTGTGGAACTAGGACTTATGAATCGCATTTTCAAGGGCTTCACTCATATTATTAAAAAAAAAAAAAAAAAAAAAAAAAAAAAAAAAAAAAAAAAAACGATGTTAAAATATGTTACATGTAGCAACAAACATGTCATATACACGTAGGCTCTACATCACGCACTGGGTAACTCAAAAGCAAGAGTAAAGAAAAAACACAATACTTAAAACATTGTCGACCAGAAAAAACTGTCATACTTTGCACCCCTCGTAGAAAGACAAAACATAGAATGGTCGTAATATAGAAAAGACAAAAGATAGAAAATTATCTATGTTTTGTGCACCTGGCCAGTAATTGGGCAAACAATTAAATTTTTTATAGAACTTACGGTGAAAACTGTTATTTTTAATATAATTTATTTTATAGTTCATTAAAGTCATTTTAAGTTTTATTTGGCAATGCATTTTTTGACATATAAACATATAATT
This sequence comes from Rugalucina vietnamica, assembly GCA_964017185.1. Classification (NCBI taxonomy): domain Eukaryota; kingdom Metazoa; phylum Mollusca; class Bivalvia; order Lucinida; family Lucinidae; genus Rugalucina; species Rugalucina vietnamica. Next base: position 41,822,755 of record OZ024875.1, read on the forward strand.
CTTAAAAAAAAAATAGATTCAAATGGTCGGAACTGAAATCTAATTCAGAACAAAATAATTCATTATTTTATATAAAATTTTCTTCTTTTTTAAAATTGTGTAAAAATATGTAAATGAAATTGTCTATGTTTTTTTTTTAAATTTCTATGTTTTTTGTCTGTTTTTTTTATCTTATTTTTCTATATTTTGTCATTTTATGTTTTGCTTTTCTATGTTTTTGTCTTTTCTTCTATGTTATGTCCATTCTATGTTTTGTCTTTCTATGTTTTGTCATAGACCCGTATCAGTGGGCTCATTAGCACAGTAGTGGCTTCCTAGTGAATACCTGCTCAAGATACTAAAGCATCGACATGGAGCGAAAACCAGTCTAAATTGTTTTTGCGAATATACAAAAAAAGCATTTTCCTAATGCAACGCATCTCTATCTGTTTTCCTTGTTAAATACACAGGATGCCAGTTGCATTTTGCTTTAAGAAACACCTGTAATTAATGACACGTAACTGATAAGCACTTGCTAATTACAATCAGCAATCACAGATGCTCAAATGATGTAGGAATGTAGCACTTTTCGCCCCAATTCTGAAAAAGGGTCTTTAATTGCAAATGTGAATCAGTTTTCAGTTACTTGCGTTGTGATACGCAAAGGCATGTGACGGACGGGATAATATAAGGCCACATTGTACATGCACGTATGTCTGTGGATCAGGCAGCTAAAATCCTTCAAAGTGCGATGAACTGTCGTACTTCCTACATTTAAACCGTAGGCCACAGCCATTGATTTTGTATGTGAAAAACATAAACTAATTTAGTTAAGCCGTTTTGTTGTGCTGGATGTATTTTTGCACTTTAGGGTTGTATTTTCAGAGTGAATTTGATTTCACCCAGTTGTGTTACATGTATAAGGCGCATCATGAAAAAAATGTGCTGTAGATTACTAGTTGCTGAGTGTGCAATAACTACAAAGCTTATCAGGGGTATCAAGTCTTCTATTAAGTTCAAGCTTCTAGCCATCTTCTGTGACCGTACAGACCAATTTGTGTCAGATCTAGACCTGATTGGAAACCCCGACGACCAGTTTTCATTCGTCCCGACTACTAGTGTCGCAGTCGGCTTTCCCCTTCCCTGGCTGCACTCGTACCTTCCTCACTATTAAAGAACATTGGTCATAATGGAACAGTTTTTTTTTTTAGGATTAAGGGGAGGTAGATCATAGTTGGCAGTATTAAGAATAATAGGAAGAGTTAAATCTGCTTCGCTTTCGCATCAACAACAGCTCAGATGCTCACAAATACTTTTCAGGATTGTGATACTTATTTACCTATCAAGCCCCGCTTTTTACACGGGAAGTTATTCAACCTAAAGGGGATGCAAGCCGAACAGACAGGTGTGCTGTATGAACTATAATTTATGTTTATAATGACACGGGAAGTCTCAGGCGACAAGAATACTAGAGACTTTTTACAATCATGTGACAAATATGACTAAGAAAAGACAGACACTAAAAGACCAGAGGTAGCAGATCCGTCAACCAGTACTTTCAAAATCGAACAATGCACCAACCATCATAGACTGGCTCCAGTCGTTACTGTTTTTTTTTTTTTTTTTTTTTTTTTTTTTTTTTTTTTTTTTTTTTTTGTGGGGGGGGGGGCGGGGTTAACCTACATGAAAAAACATATTTAACCTACATGAAAAAAAAAAAAAAAAAAAATACTGAGTGGCAAAAATTTTCTGACTGGCCCAACAGTTTGAGTTTCTGCCTAGTAGGGGAGATTATTTTATCAGAAAAAGGGTCAAGTAAGAGTCAAGTAAGAATAATTCACCTTTGCTAAAACTCAAAGCCTGGGGCCAGGCTACAACCATCAATGCGAATGGACGAAAATACACCTATCCGGAAAGTACACTCTCAGAGCATTAGGCATAGTTGCACATTGTATATTGATGATGTGGTCAATACTAGAACTGCGAAACTCTTCTTTGAATTTGGGAGACTCCGTGAAAATGTCTAGTCTACATTAGGAGCGAAATGGGGGGGGGGGGGGGGGTCAAAATCTAGACAGTGTACTAAGCTGAATGTTTATATGGTCGTTGTCCTTACAACCCTCTTATATGGATGTGAAAGCTGGGCACTGTGGACAGTATGCTAAACATGCCAAGGTCATAAACATTTCCACTTTGGATGTCAGTGAAGTATGTATTAATCAAATTTAACCATTTGTAGATTTTTTCTAATCGCATTCATTGTAAATGTTTATACAAGAACTAAATAAACAACAAAGTTTAAAACTGAGATCATAATCATGGGGTTTATGACGTCAAAGTGTGCTATATGATGGTAAATATTTCGGTTTTAAACAATGCCAAAAAGAAAACTATTTGCATTTCTAGCATCTGATGGCAAATAAATCGATGCCAACAAATCATTTGAGCCGCCGTATGGGAAAACCAACAATCTGCATAGGCGAAAACAAAGGCGCAGATCAGCTTCGCAGTAACTGCGAAGCTGATCAGCGCATTTGTTTTCGCTACATGGGTAGTATAAATACCTATACTTTCTAAATCCAAAATTTCCAGCCTCTAACCATCTTCTGTGACTGTACAGCCAGATTTGTGTCGGTCTGGTCGGAACCCAAATTGTTGGTTTTCTCACGCACAGGCTCATTTAATTTATTCGATCTTCGACCAGAAAATAACTCTGCCGACGGTGAAAAGGATTCTTCATGCTTACCTTATTACCTCCCCATAACGAATCATCACAGAATCAAGAGATTTCTGGTAATTTCATATTATTGACGGTTCGAATGCGGCACTTCTGTTGTGGTTCTATTTGTTTTATGTTTTGCTGTCAAATCAAATCAAATCAAATTTATCAATGTCGATTTTTTTTGTGCTGTTTGCTCCTTTTATATGCGTTTTCACACATTTGGTTATGCGTATGCCAGTGGTGCGTATGTTTGTATCAATACCTATGTTTCGGGTGTGTCTTTAATTCTGATCAGTCCCGACATGACTGAAAAATTGTTGCCTCGGACGTTTAGCCTCAATACATAAAAAAAAAAAAAAAAAAAAAGAAAAAAAAAAAAAAAAAAAAATAATAATAATAATAATAATAATAATAATAATAATTATAATAATAAATTCTCGTTGCACTAGTTCCTGATTAGGTCTACTGATTACTTTTAACTTTGGACGTCAAAAAATAAAAAAGATAAAAAAAAATAAATAAATAAATAAAATATAATAAAAATGATAAAAAAGGATAAAAATTCTCATTGCACCGGTTCCTGATTACTTTTAACTTTGGACGTCACGTCGGAAACGTCAATTTCAATTTGCTCCACCTGAAAAGTAGGAGCAAATTTACACCCGGGTGTATTTTTGCACCAGGGAGTATTTTCTTAAAACATCGTTCACATGGCATAAAATGCACCCGAGGTGCAAAAATAGACACGGATGCAAATGTTGCACATGAACACTTCTTTAAAGACGACAGGTTCACCCATGACGAGTTTAACATTAATTATTATTTTCAGACACGACGTAATAATGATCGCAATGTTATTTATTGGTGTCCTCAATTATCTGAGCCTTCGCATGAGAAAACCAACAATTTTGGTGTTCCGACCAGGTTTGACACAAGCCGGTCTGTACAGTCACAGAAACAGACCAGACGCTTGAAACTTCTGATTTAAGATTGTACTATCTGTGTAGCGAAAACAAAGACGCTGATAAGCTGTGCAGTCACTGCACAGCTGATCTGCGTCTTTGTTTTCGCCTATGCATGTTGTTCGATTTCCTAGGCGGCGGCTCAATTCTATATATTGGCATTTCAAGAGGGATATAAGTCAATAAGAACTTGTTTATGTAGCCTCTTCGATTAACAGTAATTAAAGTGTTAATTTCCTCGCTTCTTGAAAAGACGTTCCCGTAATCCATAATCCATCATCAATAAGACTTAGTTGACTGACAGTATGGTGTGATACAGGCTGAGGATACAGATGGGCTAAAGTGCTGAAAGGTAAGGTCACGCTATCCCACTTCAAGTAGATGGCGTTTCTGACCTGTGAAAATTGATAACGGACAATGTGACAATACACTGCCTACGCCAGCGCCAGCGCATCTGTGGCCAACGTGAATTCTTCAACGGCACAAGCGTATAACCAAATTTATACCTACTGTATTCATACTTCAGGTGCGGTTGATACACGGCATGCACGGCTTCCAGTTCAGCTATTTTAGCTTACCTGAGCCGAAGTCACATGGGCTCTGTTGTCGTCGTCATTGCCATGGTCGTTCAAACATCTTCTATGAAAACCCTTGGTCAATCGAAGCCAAACTTCATGAGGAGCATCCTGAGGAAGAGGGAACAAAAGTTTATTTAAATAGTCTAGGTCACGTGACCAAAATGGCCGCCAGGGCTATCAATAGCAAAACTTCTTTTTTACCCAAAAACCAAAAGGTTTAGGATCTTGAATTTTGGCAAGTAGCATCAGGGTCTCAAACTACAAAGTTTATGTAAATCATGTCAACTTAATTGTTGTCTCCTGTGCATTTGAATGGGGAAACTTGGTAAAAATGTATTAAACGGATAAAATTTTGCTGAGAATAGGAAAATAGACAAAATATTTATGTTTGTGAAAATAGTTTGGTACCAACGGGATGTCTGCCCATGTCACAGCGCTAAATACATGTATATGGTCATGTATTTCAAACATCTCCTATGCAACCGCTTGGTCAATCGAAACCAAATTTCATATGTAGCCTTTTAAAGGGAGAATCCTTAATGTTTACACTGAAAAAAAGTTATAAGAGGCCACCTCATATTTTTTCTTCTAGTTCAAAAAGTAAAATACGATCAATTAAAATTCATGATCATATGAATAAACCAATGTCTAACAGTGGCTCTGTGAGTTTCTGTATTCCAAAATGCGTGGTTCTTCTCACACAGACGAAGCATGTGTAAAGGTACCCTCATTTCAAAAAGTCACACTTTATTAACATCAAATTAAATATCATATTATGACGTTGTGTTTTTACATTTTAATTTATTTGAAAGTGCTACTGACTGCCATGATGCATGCAATTTGCATACCAACTTTGTTCTTCTCCAGTTGCATTATTATAAGCAGCACGGCATTGAAATTTTCAACGATTATTTAGGTCAAATACTAGACTCTGATAAACTTTGAAAATTCAAACAATCGTCCACAAATTCTGCTATTTTGTTCGTTAAAAATTGGCATTGAAACCGGAAGTGTGCGGCAGTCTTGACCTGTTGGTCCTCGAAAATGGTCTAAAACAGTTCAGTCGAGTTATATCTCTCATTTCCAGGCCTCATTAAGTGAATTTAACAGGGGTCAACATGTTTAAGAGGCACATTTATGAATTTTCCAAAAAATCTCAAAATTGGCGATTCTTAGAAATGCATAAAAATTCTACCAGTAGAGAAAATTCGAATGTTTGATGTTTTTCCGAGCCGTAACGACCCCTTTGATGACACCCGTTCCTAATTTCAATAAATGGTGTGCTGTATCCATTTTGTATTTAAAAACATTGATTTTTGCATTTTTACTCCAAAAACGCTTTTAGTGAAAGAAAACTATTTCCTAACACTTTGGAACTTTACTTACTTGAAAGACACGTCTTTCGGCAAAAAAAATGTGCATTTTTGAACATGGCTTAGAAACAAAAAATGAGTTTGAAAAGTGGCCTCTTATAACTTTTTTTTCAGTGTACGTGAACGTCAATATGTTCATGATGAACGTGAATGTCAACATGTTCAAGTTGAACGTGAACGTCAACATGTTCAACGTGAACATCAACATGTTCATGATGAATGTGAACGTCAACATGTTCAAGTTGAACGTGAACATCAACATGTTCATGATGAATGTGAACGTCAACATGTTCATGATGAACGTGAACGTCAACATGTTCTAGATGAACGTGAACGTCAACATGTTCATAATTAATGTGAACGTCAACATATTCTAGATGAACGTGAACGTCAACATGTTCATGATGATTGTGAACGTCAACATGTTCATGATGATTGTGAACGTCAACATGTTCATGATGAACGTGAACGTCAACATGTTCATGATTAACTTGAACGTCAACATGTTCTAGATGAACGTGAACGTCAACATGTTCATGATGATTGTGAACGTCAACATGTTCATGATGAACGTGAACGTCAACATGTTCATGATGAACGTGAACGTCAACATGTTCATGATGAACGTGAACGTCAACATGTTCATGATGAACGTGAACGTCAACATGCTCATGATGAAAGAGAAAAATGGGATGATAAAGGCCACAACTTGTTACAGAACTTGTATCTTCCATCCCATTTATTGCATCAACCCATCAATAACCATTTGAGTTGCCCATCTTTATCATTTGGATGAGTTCACTTTGAATTTAAGGGGCACCAGGAGTAATTTTATATTTCTATTTCATTTTTCGATGAAATTCCTCTAAGCAAACAGAATAGCCCCAGATGGGACGCCGCGTCCTGCGGCGTCCCATCTGGGGCTATACTGTTTGCCTATGTCCAATAAAATGGACATCAGGCTTAAATGAGTTAAAAAAACAACATTGATTTCTCACTTCTATATCATCTCAGTTCACAGCTCGAACTTTTGAAATATTAGCTTTTATTGAAGAATTAACAGGAATAGAGCTAATGTGATCCTACAGCTCTAATACGATTCTATAATTAATAAATTATCGGCTCATTGAGTTTGTAGTTTCATTCAATTAAACATTTTGCTCTCGATAATGGAATATTAAAAGGTGGTTATTGTTTATATTAATACATGTATGTATTTGATATTTAAAATTTTAATTGTATTTTTGTTTTCACAAATAAAAACTACACGCAGTCCGTGTATATAAAAGTTTAGCAATTTAAAAAGAAAACATTATACACTGTACATGTAATAGTGTAAAATAGGACAAACAGCGATAATTTGTAATAATTCCTTTAACTGAAATATTAAAAACGTTTATTTTCTTGACAATTGACAAAACACGAACGTTGTCGTTACACTAATGACTTGTGACCGATTGTTTCAAAGAAGACATGGAAATCTTCAAATCGCGTTGGTTCGAGACTCCAGACTGAGCTGAGAGAATGAGCAGTATCAACTGTAGCTACACGGATACAGGTGGCAACTACAATGAGCTTCTGTGTGTTTCCAGCCAGATATACTGTTGTAGTTCTACTGATTCATCATTCTACTGTTCGGAAGTACAGTGCAGTACAGGGTCATTTAGCTTCTCAACTATAGCGTAAGTAAATTACATTCAACTTAATAAAAACAGAATGAAAACTGTTTTGTTTGTTTGAATAGATGATCTACGTCCCGGTCAACAACTATGGTCATGTCGGGACGTTGCCTCCATTTTATGAGACTATTAACCAGAATAAGGATGTCATGACATCCAAAATAAAATGTGCTTGAAATAAAACCACCCAACTAAGCCACGAAAACTGACGTCAGTATGGATGGTTTGACTTGACACCACTTTTCCTGGGCAGACCCGAGCGGTTAACCAGAAATCAGATGGCCAGTCAGCTTTGCCCGGAGACATAAGCGGCCCAACCAGTACATTTAAAGTAACTTTTCCCAGGTCTCAGTGTCACGGCTTACGAATACAGTCGAAAGAAGAAAATAATGTTGGCTCCAACAGCTGTTGGAAAAAGCCATTTTACTTCTTCATCTTTTCTGAAGCCCACTAAAATGAGCCGCCTCGTGGGAAAACCAACAAACGCAGATCAGCTTCGCGGTAACCGCGAAGCTGATCAGCGCCTTTGTTTTCGCTACTCGGATAGTACAATTCCTCTTCTACTTAAATCCGAAATTTCAAGCTTCTATCTCTTTTCTGTTACTGTGCAGGCCGGTTTGTGTCAGACCTGTTAGAAAACCACATTGTTGGTTTTCCCACGAGGCGGCTCAAATATTTCCTGTCTTGAGACTTGAGAAGCCCCGTCTTTGTACACACAAAATGATCATGAATTATTCTTCAGCTTTATTTTAGATTTTGGGCATTTCTCGGAGGTCTTCTGGTGCTATGTGCAGTAGTTGTAGGACTGGCTTACGTAATTTGTTATGTGAGAAAGCCCAGAGGTTGTGGTAAGCTTTCTTTTATTTGATTTAAGCAAACTGAATTTATATAGTTTTGATTGGTACCTACGTGTAGGACACCCCATACATTTTATGCTTTACTTGTCATAGATCCTAAGGTACGTTTACCATCTAATTCATAAATATAATTGAGCCGCCTCGTGGGAACACCAACAATGTGGTTTCCGAACAGGTCCGACACAAACCGGCCTGTACAAGCACAGAAGAGAGCTAGAAGCTTGAAAGGGGTGGTCTCATATGCGCCCACGCACTAATTTTGTTCTTGCTTTGCATGGTGAATGCCTTCATTCTAACACTTATAAAAATGCACTTATTTATTTTGAAAAACATTTTTAGGTTTCAGGATAGCACCCTGACGTACTCCATCTTTGTGACCATACCTGCCTTATACTTTGCCTATATGTTACCTCTTAAATAACTTTTATTATCCCAATTAAAACTGGAATCAAAAAAGGACTCCATATGGCTTACTTTGATACCATTTTGGCTTAAATAGATAAATAATTAGATTTTCTATGGAAACTCAAACTTGAAATTGTCAAAATTTTATCAAAATTATTTTCGAGAATGACAAATTGTGTCTCATATTTTGATATGTTCTAGTGCTTGTCAACCCATGATACTGTCTATAAAATTGGCCAGCGGTACCCTCTTCATGCTGGTAAACTTTTATAAAATTTCAAAACCGGTAACACTGTCGAAATGTACATGATATACATGTAAGTCAATTTTTGACAAAAATGGATTTTAATGTTTTTAGCTGTTTTTTTTTTTCGTCTAAAATCATATTATTCCACAATTTTATCATTAGATATGATAAAACACATAAGTAATATGAATTTTTAGCATAAAAATGCTTATTTGATTTGGCAATTTCACATATTTAATATTTAATAAAGTTATTATTTATTTATTATACAAATGATCAGCAAATATTTTCAGGTCTCAACAAAAATTTCAAATATATTAATGAAAGGTTCTATAAATATCTTTACGTTAAGATGTATTTGGATAATTTTATTGGAGTAATATTAACTTACTTTGTGATTGACCACCGTAATTGTAATGGACATTTGATTGATTCCTTGATTTGTTTTACCATCTTGTATTGTCGTTTATAAAATTGTGCATAACTTTATTTATTTAATTGTTGTTGATGCCAACTTTAGTCAAAAGATTGACAAGAATACCAAAATACAGTGGCACTTTCTAACGTTTCTATCACCGTTATCTTCATACTTATCCAGTAAGTACACAATTCAGCTATGTGACAGGCTTTTCTCTTTGTAAGTGTTCAGATGTGATGCTCAGGTATAGCTTTCACTTTAAATATCAGATTGTTTTAATTCTTCATTAAAAACATCCATTATTGACATTATTGCGAGATTCTCTACCATTTAAATGTGTGGTATTTTTTTCTATTTTTGAAATGAATATTAACAGTAATGAAGACAAATATCCAAACTTGATGTTTAAAAATCTCAACATTTATGACTCGTGTTCATGCGTTTAGTAGTCAATTATAAATACAGCGAAATGTTTGTAACTTCATGCTGATAGTTGTCTAGATGCTCTTCTTTGATACTATCCTTGGTAAGAAATTATGGCTGATTTGTCCATTATCTGTAAGCTAGGTAAAACACATCTCAGCTACATGTAAGCTTAGAAGTTCAAAAGCTCCATTGTGGGTTAGGGTTTACAATTATGAAGTGTTGGAAGTATGTTTGAAACTTCCAGCAAAAGGTGTGCCTGCTGTAGCAGATGATTAAATGCATGCATTAGATTGATAACTTTTATCTCAGATTTGATATATGGTATAACCTGTTTCAAACATACTATTATGTATTGTTAAAATGCTGTCAAGTACATGTATATAATGCATCAAATGAAGGAGAAAAGAAAAACACACAAAAGTAGTTAACCGGTTCCTGTTGTTAGCAACTTAACATAATGAGATTTCATTTTCTCTCTTCATCCTATTGGTTTTGCTTCATTATATACTTGGGTGGGTGGGGTGTTTTTCTGAGATCATGATATGAGCAGCAGGGAATAAACTGTCCTTAGCCTCATCTGTTTATTTTATGCAAAATGCTAAATCCTTTAGGTTTTCCTTATAGCATGAGTTACAGGATGTGGAAATCAGCAATATAATTGTATAAGTTCATTAAAATAATTAACACCTAATTAACAACATATTTTTTGAAAAAAAAAAAAATAAATAAATAACATAAATAAAATACCCAAACAGTAAAAACTATGTAATTGCAACAAAAACACGAATACATTATAGAGAATGGCTTACAAATAGATAGAATCATGTTCTTAAATCTAATTATGAAAACTAACAATGATGGGCAGATAGCCTTTTAAGGTCCATTAAGACAGGGTGCAATTTTCTTACTTCAATCAATATTCAAAATATGTATAACAGCGTTGATGGTCATGCAAGAGACAAAATTGCTTACCTGCAAAATTTTTTCACAAAAGTTTTCTTTGTAACATGATAATAACATGAACTACTTATAATTCGATAAAATCATTATTAATTTTACGTTTTTCAGAATTCCGACTTGTATCATTCAATGCTCTAGAAAAAGATGTTACCGGTCTTGAAATTTTACGAAATTTTCAGCATATAATCTGTATATGTGTAGCCTAATTTAAGGTTAAAATTATAGGTTGACAAAGCCGGGAACATGTTGAAATTGAAAATCAAACTTGTGTTTACACCATTATGGAGCTAAAATTTTGGGTCATCTGCGAAACAAATGATAATCAGCTGATTTCAATATTATAGCTATCAACAATTATGCAATACTAATATGATCAGTGATCATTTTAGATTATTTTACTAACAAACAGAACCAGGAACTTGCTATTATGATGGTTATTGGCGACTTTAATTACACAAACCCCTATGTTCAGACCCCCTCTAATACAAAATGCTGTATTTAAAATTTTTAAGTAGTTAAAAGAAAATCTATATTACTAATTAAGTGGTCATGCACCCAGCATGCAATATGCATAATATCATAAAAATCGGTGCGTGGGCAGAACCCTATGTAAATTTCATATACCGTGAGACCCTCCCCCCCCTTTCGGATTTAAGTAGAAGAGGAATTGTACTATTCGAGTAGCGAAAACAAAGGCGCTGATCAGCTTCGCGGTTACCGCGAAGCTGATCTGCGCCTTTGTTTTCGCATATGCAAATTGTTGGTTTTCCCATGAGGCGGCTCATATGGTAGTGTTTGCACCTGTATGTGGCATCAGATGTTTTTGGACCGAAGCCCTAAATTATCGAATGCTTTATGTTTTTTTTTTTTTTTTTTTTTTTTTTTTTTTGTTTTTTTTTTTTTTCAAATAATTCATTGCCATGGAAAATGAAATGTTTTCACTTCTCTAATAGGATTTTATTTGTATTTTCAAAGCCTCAAGAACTCCAGACGAGCAACTGATCGAGGAGACCATACACCATGAAGAGACAACTGTGACGTCACAGAAGCACGTGGAAGACGGATCGCCTTCCATTGAGATACGAACAGAAAGGGTAAAAACTGTAACCTCACGGAGACGATCGCGACCAAACCTTTTCCGTGGATATACCGGTGACGCTATAAAGATCAATGTTACTGGTACCCCAGATCATTCGTATGATGATAATACCAGTATTCGTCCTGTGAAACAGACAACCTTTCTAACAAACCAGTTAGGAAGGTCAGTGCCTGGGCAGCCATGTCCGTCTACATCCACAGCGAATTTGCCTTCAATAAGCTGATAGTTAATTCAGTTTTTAGTTTTGCTCAGAAAGTTCATTCAATCTGAGCAAGGGATAAACAAAAACAAGTAAACATTACAACGTCTATAAGAAATCGGCATTAATTGCACTGTCATTTATTAGATATAATTCGAGTATTGAGATATTGACAACCTTCTGCATCCTTCTGCAAAATACTCAACACTCAGAAATATATGGACGCAATGCTGAAAGTAGTCTAGCTGTCCAGCTTGGAACTATCCGCGAACAGTTCCAAAATAACAGTAATTCTCTTTGGCTCTATGTTGCCAAATCTAATAAAAAACCGAAACCGCGGTATGGCCCAACCTCTGCCTCATAATTTGTTCACTGCTCTTAAAGGATCTCAGTTTTAATTTCTGATTACTCACATAGTCCTAGCGCCTCAACCGCCTACATGTATTAAAATATGACTATAAGTACTCATGTAAACTTAAAAAGATATGCGGCATTACATACAACATCGAAAGATGGTTATCACGAATAGGATGGAATTACTTAAAACAGAAGAGAATCGAATCCATAGCTATATTCATATTTTGTGTCTCACAGTGTCTATGCATGGGGAGGGCCGCATGGAAAATATAAAAGGTGGAGGACGCAATATTGCATTTTTAATTATCAAAAAAAAAAAAAAAAAAAAAAAAAAAAAAAAAAAAAAGATAAAAAAAACGAGGGAGTAATGTCGAGACCGTATATCGAAGTGTCATTGTGCTGCCCTTTCCTGCTAAATCACTCTGACATCGTTATGATATGATAATTTCATGCCATGAGACAACCAACATTTCGCTACCTGGACAGTAAAATTATTCTGCTTTCTAAATCCGAAATTTCCAGCCTCTAGCACTCTTCTGTGCTTGTACAGCTCGATTTGTGTCGGACCTGTTCAAAAACCACATGAGACGGCTCAATTTTAGAAACACATTGAGGAGGAATTGTACTATTCGAGTAGCGAAAACAAAGGCGCTGATCAGCTTCGCAGTTACTGCGAAGCTGATCTGCGCCTTTGGTTTTCTCATATGCAAATTGTTGGTTTTCTCATGAGGCGGCTCAAATGTAAGTGGAGGATTGATATATGAGCCGCGACGCGAGAAAACCGGACTTCGGATTTCCGACCAGGCCTGACACAAACCGGCCTGTGCAGTCATTGAAGAAGGTTAGACGCTTGAAATTTTGGATTTAGGTAGAAGAGGAATTGTACTATTCGAGTAGCGAAAACAAAAGGCGCTGATCAGCTGTGCAGTTACTCTTACATTTTCTCATGACGCGGCTCATATCACAAGGCGTGGAACTAGGACGCGATTCAGAAGTTTCACTCATATTTAAAGGGCTTCACTCATATTTAAAAAAAAATAAATAAAATAAAACATGTTAGCATCAAACATATGTCATATACCACACGTTAGTAGACTCACCATCACGCGCTGGGTAACTCAAAGCAAGAGTAAACTTAAAACATCGTCGACCAGAAATGATGTCATACTTTGCACCCCTCGTATCAATGGGCTCTTTTTAGCAGAGCTCTGGGTTTCTAAAGAATACCTGCTCAAGATACTAAAGCATCGACATTGAACGAGAACCACAGTCTAAATTGTTTTTCGAATTTTCCTAATGCAACGCATCTCTATCTGTTTTCCTTGTTAAAAACACAGGATGCCAGTTGCATTTTGCTTTAAGAAACACCTGTAATTAATGACACGTAACTGATAAGCACTTGCTAATTACAAACAGCAATCACAGATGCTCAAATGATGTAGGAATGTAGCACTTTTTCGCCCAATTCTGAAAAAATGTCTTTAATTGCATTCATGTGAATCAGTTTTCAGTTACTTGCGTTGTGATACGCAAAGACATGTGGACGGACGGGTACATACTATAAGGTCACATTGTAACTGTATGTCTGTGGATCAGGGAGCTAAATTCCTTCAAAGTGCGATGAACTGTCGTACTTCCTATTGATTTTGAATGTGAAAAACATAAACTATGTTGTGCTGGATGTATTTTTGCACTTGGTTGTATTTTCAGAGTGTTATAAGGCGCATCATGAAAAAAAATGCAATGCAGATTACTAATAGCTAAGTGTGCAATAACTACAAAGCTTATCAGGGATATTGCTACACAGGTATCAAGTCTTCTATTAAGTTCATTCTGTGACCGTACAGACCAGTTTGTATCAGATCTAGACCTGATTGGAAACCCCGAAGACCAGTTTTCATATAGTGTTGCAGTCGACTTTCCCCTTCTCAGGCTACACTCTTACCTTCCTCTTCAATAGTGGCGACTTTTTAAGAACACTGGTCATGATGGAACAGTTTTAGGGTTAAGGGGAGGTAGATCATAGTTGGCAGTATTAAGAATAATAGGAAGAGTTAAATCTGCTTGGCTTTCGCACCAACTTGTCATCAAAACAACAGCTGAGGATGTTTCCTACGATGCTCACAAATACTTTTCAGGATCGTGATACTTATTTACCTACCAAGCCCCGCTTCTTACACGGGAAGTTATTCAACCTAAAGGGGATGCAAGCCGAACAGACAGGTGTGCTGTATGAACTATAATTTATGTTTATAATGACACGGGAAGTCTCAGGCGACAAGAATACTAGAGATGTGACAAATATGATTAAGAAAAGACAGACACTAAAAGACCAGAGGTAGCAGTCTAGACCAGAGGTAGCAGATCCGTCAACCAGTACTTTCAAAATCGAACAATGCACCAACCATCATAGACTGGCTCCAGTCGTTACTGTTTTTTTTTTTTTTTTTTTTTTTAACCTACATGAAAAAATATATTAAACCTACATGAAAAAAAAAATATACTGAGTGGCAAACATTTTCTGACTGGCCCAACAGTTTGAGTTTCTGCCTAGTAGGGGAGATTATTTTATCAGAAAAAGGGTCAAGTAAGAGTCAAGTAAGAATAATTCACCTTTGCTAAAACTCAAAGCCTGGGGCCAGGCTACAACCATCAATGCGAATGGACGAAAATACACCTATCCGGAAAGTACACTCTCAGAGCATTAGGCATAGTTGCACATTGTATATTGATGATGTGGTCAATACTAGAACTGCGAAACTCTTCTTGGAATTTGGAAGACTCCGTGAAAATGTCTAGTCTGCATTGTAGGAGCGAAATGGGGGGGGGGGGGGTCAAAATGTCAAAATCTAGACAGTGTACTAAGCTGAATGTCTGCATGGCCGTTGTCCTTATACAACCCTTTTATGTGGATGTGAAAGCTGGACACTGTGGACAGTATGCTAAACATGCCAAGGTCATAAACATTTCCAATTAGGATGTCAGTGAAGTATGTATTAATCAAATTTAACCATTTGTAGATTTTTTCTAATTGCATTCATTGTAAGTGTTTATACAAGAACTAAATAAACAACAAAGTTTAAAACTGAGATCATAATCATGGAGTTTATGACGTCAAAGTGTGCTATATGATGGTAAATATTTCGGTTTTAAACAATGCCAAAAAGAAAACTATTTGCATTTTTTGCATCTGATGGCAAATAAATCGATGCCAACAAATCATTTGAGCCGCCGTATGGGAAAACCAACAATCTGCATAGGCGAAAACAAAGGCGCAGATCAGCTTCGCAGTAACTGCGAAGCTGATCAGCGCATTTGTTTTCGCTACATGGGTAGTATAATTCATATACTTTCTAAATCCAAAATTTCCAGCCTCTAACCGTCTTCTGTGACTGTACAGCCAGATTTGTGTCGGTCTGGTCGGAACCCAAATTGTTGGTTTTCTCACGCACAGGCTCATTTAATTTTTTCGATCTTCGACCAGAAAATAACTCTGCCGACGGTGAAAAGGATTCTTCATGCTTACCTTATTACCTCCCCATAACGAATCATCACAGAATCAAGAGATTTCTAGTAACTTCATATTATCGACGGTTCGAATGCGGCACTTCTGTTGTGGTTCTATTTGTTTTATGTTTTGCTGTCAAATCAAATCAAATCAAATTTATCAATGTCGATTTTTTCGTGCTGTTTGCTCCTTTTATATGCGTTTTCACATATTTGGTTATGCGTATGCCAGGTGCGTATGTTTGTATCAATACCTATGTTTCGGGTGTGTCTTTAATTCTGATCCGTCCCGACATGACTGAATAATTGTTGCCTCTGACGTTAAGCCTCAATACATAAAAAAAAAAAAAATAAAATAAAATAAAAAAATAAAATAGCCAATTTCAATTTGCTACACCTGAAAAGTAGGGGCAAATTTGCACCCGGGTGTATTTTTGCACCGTGGTGTATTTTCTTAAAACACCGTTCACATGGCATAAAATACATCCGTGTGCAAATGTTGCACATTAAAGACGACAGGTTCACCCATGACGAGTTTCAATTTGGTACCTTTAACATTCCAGATACGACGTAATAATGATCACGATTGTTATTTATTGGTGTCGTCAATTACCTGAGCCTTCGCGTGAGAAAAACAACAATTTTGGGTTTCCGACAAGGTCCGACACAAACCGGTCTATACAGTTACAGAAGCAGATAAGACGCTTGAAATTTCGGATTTATGAAGAAGAATGATTGTACTATCTGTGTAGCGAAAACAAAGACGCTTATCAGCCGTGCAGTTACTGCACAGCTGATCTGCGTCTTTGTTTTCGCCTATGCATGTTATTCGATTTCCTAGGCGGCGGCTCAATTCTATATATTGGCATTTCAAGAGTGATATAAGTCATTAAGAACTTGTTTATGTAGCCTCTTCGATTAACAGTAATTAAAGTGTTAATTTCCTCGCTTCTTGAAAAGACGTTCCCGTAATCCATAATCCATCATCAATAAGACTTAGTCTGACAGTACAGTGTGATACAGGTGAGCTAAAGTGCTGAAAGGTATCGCCACGCTATCCACGTCAAGTAGATGGCGTTTCTGGCCTGTGAGTATTGATAACAGATACACATGATGGCCAATACCCTTCCTTGTGACAATACACTGCCTACGCCAGCGTCACTGGCATCTGTGGCCAACGTGAATTCTTCCGCGGCACAACCGTAACCAAATTTGTAATCTAGGAGATAAAATGATTTATACTTCAGGTGCGGTTGATATACGGCTTCCAGTTCAGCTATTTTAGCTCACCTGAGCCGAAGTCACGGATGAGATTATATGATCGGCCTTGACGTTGTCGTCATTGTTGTGGTCGTTCACAATGTTGAAACCCCTTGTCCAATCAAAGCCAAACTTCATCGGAACAAAAGTTTATATAAATGGTCTAGGTCACGTGACAAAAATGGCCGCCAGGCAATAAATAGCAAAAACTTGTTTTAAAAAGTCTCCTCTCCAAAACCCAACAGGTTTAGGATCTTTTTGGATTTTTTTGAAACTTGGCAAGTAGCATCAGGGTCTCAAACTACAAAAGTTTATATAAATTATGACCCTGTGATGATCTTTTAGCAAGGTCAACTTAGGTCTCCTATGCATTTGAATGGGAAAACTTGGTAAAATTGTATTAAATGGATAAAAACTTGCTCAGAATAGGAAAAATGTTTGTGAAATTAGTTTGGCTCCAAGGGGATGTCTGCCCATGTCCCAGGGTTAACTACATATATATTGTCATGTATTTCAAACATCTTCTCCTCTGCAACCGCTTGGTCAATCGAAACCAAATTTCATATGTAGCCTTCTTGTAAAGGGAGAATTAATATTTATATATAGATAATCCAGGTCACATGACCAAGATGACCGTCAGGGATCCTTTAAAATCTTCCCCAAAGCCAGAAGGCCTATAGATGCATTCGAAACTTGGCATGACACATCAATAAATGGAGATTTACAAAGTTTATATTAATCATGGTCTGGGGTGACCTTGACCTATTTTTGCAAGGTCAACTTAGGTCACCTGTGCATTGAAATGGGGAAAACTTTGCAGTTATAGGCAAATGGACAGAAGATTATTCGTATGTTTTCTGTCTATGGTTGACTCAGGGTTATGCACAATGACCTGGATTCGAGTAAGTAGAGTGTTTATAGGACCATAGATTTGCGACGCTTTATTTAGCATTCTAATGTTAAATTTGCCGCTTCTGCAACGGTTGTTAGTCAAATGCTTAGAGCGCTCAGTGTTCTTAATTGCTACGTTACCATTGGTGTGTACTTTGTTTCATACGTTCTAGTTTAGGCTTAGACTGGCTACAGCCTGAAACATGATTTTGTTTGAAAATATGGATATTATGATACATGTTCATCTCTAGTAAACTTTGACAATCTGCCTTCTTCTGATCCAATGTTTCAATGCCATCAGAATAAGACAAACTTCAAATGCATGACTAAATTATTGATGAAAAAACATGTTTTAAGGACTGGAGGAGCCAGTCTAGTTTAAGCTCTACTCATAACTGTCAAACTTGCAAAGAAGTAAATGAACGTGAACGTCAACATGTTCATGATGAACGTGAACGTCAACATGTTCATGATGAACGTGAACGTCAATATGTTCATGATGAACGTGAATGTCAACATGTTCAAGTTGAACGTGAACGTCAACATGTTCATGATAAACGTGAACGTCAACATATTCTAGATGAACGTGAACGTCAACATGTTCATGATGAACGTGAACGTCAACATGTTCATGATGATTGTGAACGTCAACATGTTCATGATGAACGTGAACGTCAACTTGTTCATGATGAACGTGAACGTGAACATGCTCATGATGGAAGAGAAAAATGGGATGATAAAGGCCACAACTTGTTACAGAACTTGTATCTTCCATCCCATTTATTGCATCAACCCATCAATAACTAATGGAGTTGCCCATCATTATCATTTGGATGAGTTCACTTTGAATTTTAGGGGCATCAGGAGTACTTTTAGATTTTTATTTCATTTTTCGATGAAATTCCTCTAAGCAAACAATATAGCCCCAGATGGGACGCCGCAGAACTGTTTGCCTATGTCCAATAAAATGGACGTCAGGCTTAAATGAGTTAAAAAAAACATTGATTTCTCACTTCTATATCATCTCAGTTCACAGCTCGAACTTTTGAAATATTAGCTTTTATTGAAGAATTAACAGGAATAGAGCTAATGTGATCCTACAGCTCTAATACGATTCTATAATTAATAAATTATCGGCTCATTGAGTTTGTAGTTTCATTCAATTAAACATTTTGCTCTCGATAATGGAATATTAAAAGGTGGTTATTGTTTATATTAATACATGTATGTATTTGATATTTAAAATTTTAATTGTATTTTTGTTTTCACAAATAAAAACTACACGCAGTCCGTGTATATAAAAGTTTAGCAATTTAAAAAGAAAACATTATACATGTAATAGTGTAAAATAGGACAATTTGTAATAATTCCTTTAACTGAAATATTAAAAACGTTTAGTTTCTTGACAATTGACAAAACACGAACGTTGTCGTTACGCTAATGACTTGTGACCGCTTGTTTCAAAGAAGACATGGAAATCTTCAAATCGCGTTGGTTCGAGACTCCAGACTGAGCTGAGAGTATGAGCAGTATTAACTGTAGCTACACGGATACAGGTGGCAACTACAATGAGCTTCTGTGCGTTTCCAGCCAGATATACTGTTGTAGTTCTACTGATTCATCGTTCTACTGTTCGGAAGCACAGTGCAGTACAGGGTCATTTAGCTTCTCAACTATAGCGTAAGTAAATTACATTCAACTTAATAAAAACAGAATGAAAACTGTTTTGTTTGTTTGAATTGATGATTTACGTCCCGGTCAACAGCTATGGTCATGTCGGGACGTTGCCTCCATTTTATGAGACTATTAACCAGAATAAGGATGTCATGACATCCAAAATAAAATGAGCCGCATCGTGAGAAAACCGGATTTTTGCCTAGGCGAAAACAAAGGCGGAGATCAGCTTCGCCGCGAAGCTGATCAGCGCCTTTGTTTTCGCTACACGGATAGTACAATTTCTCTTCTTCTTAAATCCGAAATTTCAAGCTTCTAGCCTGCTTCTGAGACTGTACAGCCCGGTTTGTGTCGGACCTGGTCGGAAATCCCGAAGACCGGTTTTCTCGCGTCGCGGCTCAAATGTGCTTGAAATAAAACCACCCAATTAAGCCACGAAAACTTATATCAGTATGGATGGTTTGACTTGACACCACTTTTCCTGGGCAGACCCGAGCGGTTAACCAGAAATCAGATGGCCA
Source organism: Rugalucina vietnamica (assembly GCA_964017185.1). Lineage (NCBI taxonomy): Eukaryota > Metazoa > Mollusca > Bivalvia > Lucinida > Lucinidae > Rugalucina > Rugalucina vietnamica. The sequence goes on from OZ024875.1 coordinate 41,842,869, forward strand.
GTCAGCTTTGCCCGGAGACATAAGCAGCCCAAACAGTACATTTAAAGTAACTTTTCCCAGGTCTCAGTGTCACGGCTTACGAATACAGTCGAAACAAGAAAATAATAACGTTGGCTCCAACAGCTGTTGGAAAAAGCCATTTTACTTCTTCATCTTTTCTGAAGCCCACTAAAATGAGCCGCCCCATGGGAAAACCAACAATCTGCTTAGGCGAAAACAAAGACGCAGATCAGCTTCGCGGTGACCGCGAAGCTGATCAGCGCCTTTGTTTTCGCTACTCGGATAGTACAATTCCTCTTCTACTTAAATCCGAAATTTCAAGCTTCTATCTCTTTTCTGTTACTGTGCAGGCCGGTTTGTGTCAGACCTGGTCGGAATCCCAAATTGTTGGTTTTCTCATGCACAGGCTCATATTTCCTGTCTTGAGACTTGAGAAGACCGTCTTTGTACACACAAAATGATCATGAATTATTCTTCAGCTTTATTTTAGATTTTGGGCATTTCTCGGAGGTCTTCTGGTGCTATGTGCAGTAGTTCTAGGACTGGCTTACGTAATTTGTTATGTGAGAAAGCCCAGAGGTTGTGGTAAGCTTTCTTTTATTTGATTTAAGCAAACTGAATTTAGTTTTGATTGGTACCTACCGTACGTGTAGAACAACCCATACATTTTATGCTTTACTTGTCATAGATCCTAAGGTACGTTTACCATCTATTTCATAAATATATGAGCAACCAGAAACATATGGTAGTGTTTGCACCTGTATGTGGCGCCAGATGTCCCTAAATTATCGAATGCTTTATGGTTTTTAATAATTCATTGCCATGGAAAAGGAAATGTTTTCACTTCTCTAATAGGATTTTATTTGCATTTTCAAAGCCTCAAGAACTCCAGACGAGCAACTGATCGAGGAGACCATACACCATGAAGAGACAACTGTGACGTCACAGAAGCACGTGGAAGACGGATCGCCTTCCATTGAGATACGAACAGAAAGGGTAAAAACTGTAACCTCACGGAGACGATCGCGACCAAACCTTTTCCGTGGGTATACCGGTGACGCTATAAAGATCAATGTTACTGGTACCCCAGATCATTCGTATGATGATAATACCAGTATTCGTCCTGTGAAACAGACAACCTTTCTAACAAACCAGTTAGGAAGGTCAGTGCCTGGGCAGCCATGTCCGTCTACATCCACAGCGAATTTGCCTTCAATAAGCTGATAGTTAATTCAGTTTTTAGTTTTGCTCAGAAAGTTCATTCAATCTGAGCAAGGAATAAACAAAAACAAGTAAACATTACAACGTCTATAAGAAATCGTAATTAATTGCACTGTCATTTAACGGTCGTTGTGATTAGATATAATTCGAGTATTGAGATATTGACAACCTTCTGCAAAATACTCAACACTCAGAAATATATGGACGTAATGCTGAAAGTAGTCTAGCTGTCCAGCTTGGAACTATCCGCTAACAGTTGCAAAATAACAGTAATTCTCTTTGGCTCCATGTTGCTAAATCTAATAAGTAGCCGAAACCGGCTACTTATAAAAAAAAAATGTCGAGACCGTATATCGAAGTGTCATTGTGCTGCCCTTTCCTGCTAAATCACCCTGACATCGTTATGATATGATAATATCATGCCATGAGACAACCAACATTTAACTACCTGGATAGTAAAATTATTCTACTTTCTAAATCCGAAATTTCCAGCCTCTAGCAATCTTCTGTGCTTGTACAGCTCGGTTTGTGTCGGACCTGTTCAAAAACCACATGAGACGGCTCAATTTTAGAAAAACATTGTGGATTTTCTCATTAAAATGATGCTGATCAATGTTCGGCTTCTTGTTTAAGCATATCTTCTGCTCTGATATCAACGCCCTTATTATTTAAGAAATAATTTTACTTTGCGGTGAATTATCGTGATTAACGCGGGATGTTGGAGGGCAGATTGCGATGTATAAATTCACGACGGCGCAGCCGGAGTGAATTGAATATCGCATCTGCCCGACAACATCACGCGTTAATCAAAGATAATTCACCGTAAAGTAAAATTATTTCGATTCTAACACGACTACTTAATAAATGCTTACATTTAAATAAAATGTTTTTCAGTGCACTCATTCTCGGCGGACATGAATTGAGCCGCGACGCAAGAAAACCGGTCTTCGGGGTTTCCGACCAGGTCCGACACAAACCAGGCTGTACAGTCACAGAAGCAGGCTAGAAGCTTGAAATTTCAGATTTAAGAAGAAGAGGAAGTGTACTATCCGTGTAGCGAAAACAAAGGCGCTGATCAGCTTCGCGGTTACCGCGAAGCTGATCTGTGCCTTTGTTTTCGCATAGGCAAAAATCCGGTTTTCTCACGATGCGGCTCAATGTTTATGTGCGACGTCACAAAAACGCCACCTTACGCGCGTTATTTTGTTTACGGTGAATTATTGTTAATTTGCCAACGGTGACGTTTCCACTAGGTTCAATGGGAAAGACGATAACGTCGTGTTAGAGTCACTCTTTAAACGCAGATTAGCACCATTCGAAAATTGTTTTGTGATTCTGCATTTTGCATTACAAATGATTTGTATGTCACGGTTCGGTACTTGTGGCACACTGTAACATGAAAAGCCAGTAATTTCTGTGCGCTTTACCGATAGCTAAGACACGGCAGCAGACTTGCATAGATAAGTCTTCGATCCAAATGTGCCAGGGTTGATTTTATTGTTGTTGAACACTTATAAAATCATTTCTTTTTCTTGTATATACAATATGTTCAATAATGTCTGTCATAATTTAACATAATATAATTGAGCCGCCCCATGGGAAAACCAACAATCTGCATATGCGAAAACAAAGGCGCAGATCAGCTTCGCGGTAACCGCGAAGCTGATCAGCGCCTTTGTTTTCGCTACACGGATAGTACAATTCCTCTACTTTCAAAATCCAAAATTTCAAGCTTCTAGCCTGCTTCTGTAGCTGTACAGGTTGGTTTGTGTCAGACCTGTTCGGAAACCACATTGTTGGTTTTCCCACGAGGTGGCTCATATATCTAAGCATTGAATCGTCTACAACATGCACCAAATAACCACTCACAGACATCCACGTGTTTATTTCAATCACATTTTCACAGCTGAGAAACACATGGTATGGAATAGGTGACGTACAATATAATTTGACTAATAGATAGGAACAGTCAATGCAGAAATCGAAAATTTATTGAAGGAAAGTAATATAAGGAATCCAGGTTATTTCGTTTTCGCAAACACTTCCGCTCCATAAACATATAGTGCTTCCAACACAATAACACCGAAGACACAAGGCACAATAAAATTGAAGGTTTTTGCGAAAACGAAATAACCGGGATTTCTTATGTTACTTTCTTTCAATAAATGCTCTATTTCTGCATTGACTGCACCTATCTATCAGTCAGTATAAGAAACTGTAGGAGAAAACTAGAAAATCTAACCTCAATTTCTTTCTCAATTGCAGTGTGTGTCACCGATCATTTATCGGTTTGTATGATTACAATACCACGTGATTTTCAGTAGTGATTTTGAGTATTTTAACTTCATGTCTCAGCATGGTGACACGGAATCATACTTGTATTTCCATTACTTAGCACATAAGCAGAATTCTGAATATACACCACTACTCTGTTCATACAATGAAAAAGCTTGCCAAAGAAACACAGTAAGCGAACTTGACATTTTCTGCTCAAAATCTTGCACCTTTGTATGGTGAATCATCCTCGATTGCCTTATTATCAATTTCAACTGTTTGTCTGTCAATTTGAATTGCACTGTCATCCACAACTGAACTAAATACTCCGATATCGTGTGGATTTCTTCCAAGATATTTTGGAGTATTATTGTTACTTTCAGTTTTTGTATTATCCTCTCGCATAAGCGTAAAATACTGCGGTTCTGAAGCACCTGGTTTCATTGCACTATCCACTATTTCCGTTTCACCATTATTCTCCCTTGTAAGTGTTGAATATGGTGTTTCTGAACCACCCGGTTTCATTGTATTCCCAGTTCGTTCGTATCCATGTGGTAGATCACGTGACGCTGAGTTGTCATAGACTGCTTCTAGATTTGTTTCTTCCTGAAGGGAACCATTTCTTGCAGCAATGGAGGTTGGTGGAAGACTCGAGCCGATAGACAAAGGTGTATGCTATCGATAACAAATAGAATTATACGTGGCATAAAACTTGGTTATACTTACAATAGTCATTTAAGGAACTAGTATTAAAAGTAAAGTAGGAATAAAAAACCGAAGGATAATATCTGAATTAATGTTGGGAAAACGACTTTCAATAAATGAGCCACCTCATGAGAAAACCAACAATCTGCATAGGCGAAAACAAAGATGCAGATCAGCCTCGCGGTAACCGCGAAGCTGATCAGCGCCTTTGTTTTCGCTACTCGGATAGTACAATTCCACTTTGATTTAACTCCAAATTTTCAAGCTTCCAGCCTGCTTCTGTGACTGTACAGGTTGGTTTGTGTCAGACCTGTTCGGAAACCACATTGTTGGTTTTCCCACGAGGCGGCTCAAATATATTATTGTAAAGATAATTGCAGCAGTTATTTACACGTACACAACGCTTCAACATCCCATGATTGGTAAAACGTAAAATGACCCCATAGACAAGAATTAACAGAGATATCAGGAAATGAATACCCTTTAAACCCCCCTTTTATATAATAAAACTGGGGCATGCAGGGGTATACGTATTTTTCTTATTTTTGGTTCAAAACATAGATTGTGGGTACTCGTTAGAACCGCCTCGGCGAGGCGGTTCTAACGTGTACCCAGGTTCTAACGTGTACCCACGATCTATGTTTTGAGCAAAAATATTAAAAAAATAAAAAAAAAAAAAATCTAATGAAATTTTAGATTTTTCACATCCAAAATAATTTATGTATATTGCATGGCATGTTTTCGTAATTAATCTTAAGACCGCTACGCCATGGATGGAGAAATCGCACGAATCCATCCCATGCTTCCCATTATTGAACTGACATAACAAGGGGCTGACTTGATTCCCATAGCCGTACCCAAAGTTTGAAATAATAGTCTCGTTAAACAGACAGTAAATATTAGTTGGTGAACATTCGACTTAACTGACCTCCTTATATTTCCCACCCGAATCTGAACAGTTTACTATGTATGTGCATGAATAATTCCTTGTTATATATCAACGTTTGCTTTTCACTGTAAAATGTTTTTATCAAATGTATGAGACAGTCTTCGTATATGCGTTTTTCACAGAATTTATGTGGACATTTTAGAGGGATTATGCGTTTTAGATTGGCAATAACCTTGTACTCCATTACTCAATTTGAATTACAAGTTTGACTGGATAACAGATTGTGCAATTAGTTTGTGAGTATGTTTGTCTTTCCATTTTTCTCGACCTGTTTCCTATGAACTTTAGGCTGGTGAAATATGAATGATTATGAAGCTGTTGCAGTGAATAGTGGGTATTAAAAATGTAATGCATTTACCCGTGAATCATCTATGGTTGCATAGGGATCATCCCTGTTTCCACTTTCAAAATATTCAGGGTTTAGCACAGTACCTGGCCGATCTCTTCCAATTTTACTGAAAATAAAAATACAATATAATGGTTAGATCATTTGGAAGCATTCAAAACGTTCAACTGGAGAAGGTGTGTCGTATTGTGCAATTTTGGGTTGTGAAACCTCAACCATTACGAAAACACGCCCATGCAATATATAGAGATTTTTTAAGTTGTAAAAATTGAAAAATTTCAGTAGAAAATCTTTGATTTTTTTCTTATTTTCGCTCAAAACATAGATCGTGGGTACACGTTAGAACCGCCTCGGCGAGGCGGTTCTAACGAGTACCCACAATCTATGTTTTGGAGCAAAAACAAGAAAAATAGACCCCAGTTTTGCTATATAAAAGTGGGGTTCAGTGGGGTACACATTACACGGACATATTTTCCTGATCGTGAACAGACGCTTTGGTACATTCTAACAAACTAAATGATTGTGGTGCAATTCAAAGACATACGGCGCATTCTAACATATATTCTACTGAAGCAACTCAAGTGGTATGTATGACAATACATCATGACATTTCCTTTATTCCGATAATGCTGTCAAATGCGAAAATTTTAGAAAATAATCATTGAATTATCATCATATCAAAATATCATTATGTATGTATTGTAAGACTAAGTTCCGAAATTCGTCTATTTCTAAACGGTGTCATTTCAAACATGAGTACTGTGCAGAAAGTCTTTCTGGGAACTCAGAAATTTATTATCGGTTAAGATTTATTTTCTAACCAGTGTTTAATATATTTGGCCCCATTTAGTCTTTGTATCGACTACCCTGTTGAAACCATGTTGCCAAACCTAAAGGGTCACTGACGAGGCTTCAATAGTCGAATCCGCGGTATGGCCCATCCCCTTTCTCATTAATGTGTTCACTGCTCTTAAAGGATCACGGTTTTTAATTTTTATTTCAACAGTAAACAATAGCTATAGTAGATAAAATGTTATTCAACTCACTCCTTTGCTTTCCTTCTCCTCCATATTAAAACAAATAAAACTACCAATATCACAAGAACGATAACTCCAGCTACTACAAGTCCGATTATCAACCCAAGGTTACTTGCTGCAGGTTTATCTGTAGGTGATGGCTCTGTCAATGTCAATGTGGTTGACGTTGTTTGGATTTGAGACGAAGTTGTTCCGACACATATGTGTTCAAGTTCATTTATTCGAGAATCTGAAAAGAATGTATATATTACTAGTAGTTTATCCCCTAAAATTTCCGAAAAAGAAACAACAGCTGGTGGACAGAATGAGGTAGATGAAACACAATCAGATGATGGGGTTTCTCTTCGACGGTTGATAAAATAGGTTTTGGTTCACCTTGAATGCTGGGCAGGGGACAAAAATATTATATTGAGTGATATCTTGGCCATAACGGAATGTCAAAGTAAAAGCATCGGAGGGTAGGGTATTTTTTCATAGCATGGTTAATCTTTCAGACGCAATTATATCATGTGTACGTAGACACAAAACTCAACTGGGTCGTATTACATCGCCATGTAAGGAATATGGAGAAATTACACTAATTTTAGGTGGAAATACACCTCAAGCAGGTATCTTTGTGTAGATGTTGTGATTTAAATTAATGGAAATTTGTAAAATGGTGTGTTCCTCTGTCTTTATAATGCAAATTCTGTAGAGAGACAGGCAATGGAAATGGAAAATGATAAGGTTGTTCCACTGAATGCAGAAGGAAGAAGATTCTCCCACAGAATTCAAAGATGCTTCCATAATTCATTTATAACAGACTGAGAAGAGAAATATTAAGCAAAAGATGTTTTGAAAAGAAAATAATGGTAAAATTTCATTGAGCCGCCTCATACAGATAATGAATTTGATTCAGGAAGAACGGATGTAGACTAAAATTGTCTATAAAAACACAATTTCAAGATAAAAGACAAAGAACAAAATGTGTAAAAAATACACTCAATCACTGTCAGTAGTGTTAGGATTAAGAATAAATGTTGGCACCGGTGAGCTGTCCATCTTAGCAGCATGGAAAAGCATCTTAATTAAGTTAAGGTGGCTGAGTGGCCACCTATTGGGAAAATAGCTGCTCATTCGGCTTACGATATGTTTCAGGGTGTAGGTGCCTGGTTGTTAGTTTGGTTTTTTCCCGCCTTGGTTTTTGGAGTGGGAATCTCTTTCTGATTGCGCCTTTTCCTGATCTTTGCCTGCTTGTACCTTTTCATGGTGGCAAGTACTCACCTGTTAAAAAGAAATTTCCGGCGGATAAATATGTCGAACGGGACTACTGTATAACTTAAAACATTTAAGCCTGGCGTCCCTTTTATGGAACATAGGCAAGTTTATGCTGATCAAATACGGAAAATGCACAGAAAGATACATTTGCTAGATCCTGTTGACCGGCTTCTTCATTTAAAGGGAATCGATAGACTCTTTAAAACGGACAAAATATGTATGTTGTTGACAAATTCACGTATCTGAAGCGCATGTTGATGGTGGGGTCATTGTCAGATTTACAAAAGCCATAGTGGTATTTGGCAGACTACAGCTGTATGTAAGTCTTGGGGAAATGCAACCAAATTTTCCGGATCCCTGATTGAAAGATTACAATGCTGTTTTGGCACTGCTAACCTTCTTTAGTACATTGGTACATGTGAAAAACTCAACCTAAGAATCCAGAAAGCTCCTAAAAGACGATGTTTCAAAGCAGAATCAAGACAGCATGAGACAAGCTTTCTTAACGGACATACGCAACCAACTGGATGCAATCAATCTAAGTTCAGAGAACCCCGATGGAAACTGGACAGTTTTCCAGTTTTCAATAAATAAAAATAGACTGAGATCCTTTAAGAGCGGTGAAAACATTTCATACTTCAGCTGCTACTGCTTTAGGACATCCATCTCGCAAAGATCAAATGAAAATAATTGTTAGATCCTTTGGAAGCAGTAAAACATTGAAGGGTAATGAACCTTCGTCAGTGACCCTATACAAAACTGGCAGCGAAAGCCAGACAATTTGCTGCAATTTCAAAAATTTACATCGGTGTAGTCTAAATCAAAGACTTGTATTCCCAAAGGGGCCAAAAATCAAAATACTGTTAAGAAGATGATTCTTAACGTACAATATATTTGAAACACTCCAAATATATTCACTGATCCCAAAGGATCAAAAGGAAAATATAATCTGCACTATGGATGATGTACGGGGAGACTTTTTAGGGCCGCTACACGGCACAACACCAGCTGCAGTAATAGCAAATAAAACTAATTGTTAGATCCTTTGGAAGCAGTAAAACATTGAAAGCGTAAAAGACTGGTTTGACTGGTTTGATGAGAATGATGACGAGATTCAGAGGCTTCTTGAAGAAAAACACCGATTGTACAAGGCCCAGTATCCAAGAAAGCAGCCTATTTATAAGACAGTCCAGACCAAGATTAGGGACATGCAAGATTCCTGGCTGAGGAAGAAAACAGAAGAAATTCAGTCTTTTGCGGACAGAAAGGACATGAAGAAATTTCTTGATGCACTGAAAATCATTTATGGCCCAAAGTGTTCCGGAGTCACCACATTGCTCAGTGCAGATGGAAGCACTCTTCTCACAGATAAAGGGGCTATCTTGAAAAGGTGGGCTGAACATTTCAATAGTGTGCTGAATCGACCATCAAGCATCAATGAGGATGCAATCGACAGACTTCAACAGACAGAGTGCAATGTTCTGTTAGACTGAATTTCCAACCGTCATGGAAACAAGAAAAGCAGTTTAACAACTGTCATCTGGCAAGGTGCAGATGCAAAATTCCTGCATAGGTTTATAAGGCCGGGGGGGGGGGGGTACCATGGCAGAGAAATCATTGTATGTGGAGGAAGGAGGCTATCCCACAAGAATTTAAGGATGCATCCATAATTCACTTATACATACTAAAAGGAAATACCCAAGTCTGTGACAACCACAGAGGCATCTCCCTCCTATGCATTGCTGGGAAGATACTAGCAAAAATTCTGTTGAACCACCTGAATGCTCATCTTGATCCCAGAAAGTCAATGTGGATTCAGAAAAGACAGAGGGACAATAGACATGATCTTCACAGCAAGGCAGCTTCAGGAGAAATGCCAAGAACAGAATGTAGATCTTTACATGACGTTTGTCGACCTCACCAAAGCTTTTGACACAGTTAGTCGTGATGGACTCTGGAAAATCATGGCCAAGTTTGGCTGTCCACCCAGATTCATAGCAATGGTGTGGCAATTTCATGGTGGCATGCAAGCACGTGTGCAAAATGATGGAGAATTCTCTGAACCATTTGAGGTAACGATTGGGGTCAAACAGGGCTGTGTTATGGCACCAACACTGTTCAGCATTATGTTTTCTGCCATGCTTATGGATGCTTTCCCGGGGATGCTTTTCATGACAGTGACACTGGTTTTCCAATCAGGTACCGTTTTTATTGTAAAATATTCAACCTTAGAAGGTTGCGAGCCAAAACTAAGGTGCAGACTGATGTGCTAGATCAGCTCCTCTATGCAGATGATATGTATAAGAATGCCAGCTCAGAGGCAAAAATGCAAAGAGCCATGGATCAAGTCTCACAGTCAGGTGATAACTATGATCTCACAATCAGCACAAAAAGACAGAGGTTGTACACCAACCAGCACCTGGAAAACAGTGCAGTGAACCAACTATCACTGTGAATGGACAAAAACTGAAAGTTGTTGTCAAATTCACCTACCTAGGAAGCACTCTTTCCAGAGCAGTGCACATTGATGATGAGGTCACTGCCAGAATTGCAAAAGCCAGTGTGGCATCCGGAAGACTGGGAACAAAATGGAATCAAGCTTGACACTAAGCTGAAAGTCTACAAGGCTGTGGTACTGCCAATCCTCTTGTATGCATTTGAGACCTGGACAGTATACCAGCGTCATGCAAAGTGACTTAACCATTTCCACTTGAGCTGTTTGAGAAAGCTGTTAAAAATCAAGTGGCAAGACAAGATTCAAGACGCGGAAGTCCTGAAGAAAGCAGGGATGCAAAGCATGCATACTGTCTTAAAGCTAGCACAGCTAAGGTGGACTGGCCATGGTATAAGAATGCCTGATGAGCGACTTCCTAAGAAAGTCTTCTATGGAGAACTACAAGAGGGAAAAGCGCTCTCAAGGTGGCCAGAAGAAACGCTAAAGAGACATCCTCAAAGCCCCTCTGAAGGATTTGGACATACCAGTTGGGTCTTGGGAACAGATTGCACAGGAGCGATCAAAGTGGCGAGGTCTCATCAACAAAGGAGCAGCTCTCTATGAAAAAAAAAAAAAGAGAATCTGTGAAGCTGAAAGAAAGCGCAGAGAACGCAAAGCCAATATCAATGGGCAAACAGCTGATCCCATGATATTGACTTGTTCTACTTGCAACTGACAGTTTAGAGCTAGAATTGGCCTAGTCAGCCATCAAAGAATTCACCAACACACATGAACCTATTCAAGAAATAATGATGGTCTTTCTCATTAGTGACAGACGAACGACCACATGTGAAATATAACAAATGAGCCGCCTCATGGGAAAACCAACAATCTGCATAGGCGAAAACAAAGGCGCAGATCAGCTTCGCGGTAACCGCGAAGCTGATCAGCGCCTTTGTTTTCGCTACTCGGATAGTACAAATCCTCTTCTACTTAAATCCGAAATTTCAAGCTTCTAGCTCTTTTCTGTGCTTGTACAGGCCGGTTTGTGTCGGACCTGTTCGGAAACCACATTGTTGGTTTTCCCACGAGGCGGCTCAAATGAATGGCGAGTGTGATACAAAAGCACATGTCCACATCTAATAAAGCTGTGTGAGAAATATCTTAACCATGCTGCCATTATACAATTAATGACTTTTGAGGCATTGGATATGATGTGATATTGACCCGAGAATACCAATATTGACCGAGGCGAAGCCGAGGTCAATATTGGTATTCTCGGGTCGATATCACATCATATCCAATGCCTCAAAAGTCATTTATTGTTTTATTATATAATTTTTGACAAAATGTCAAGCAATGACACGTTGGACACGCGATTATGCGCAGCACTATGCGAAAGCGGAACCAGAACGTCAGCTCTAAATTTAGTAACTAATATAGACCTGCCAGCACGCGCTAGCCAGTTAATATGACAATTTGTGAAGACTTGCCACGTGGGCGCTTTGGGCCAATGAAAAGCGAGATTTTCAGTAGCTTATATAATAATATCTAATGTACAGACTTCCTGGTGGCTGGGGTGTGAAATTAATATACAGTGTTTGAGACCTTCAAGATGAAAGGTCAAACGAAACAACAAATGCACCATTCTTGACGAATCAATATTCTAACTCTGTCCTGGAGACAGGCTGCACGGAATAGAGCAAAGTTATACGACTTCGTCAGAGAAGTAGGGGCTTGGCAAGTAAAAACTAAAACAAAGCGTTAAGAACGCAAAAGGGGCACGACGAAGGTCGTGTTTGTTATAAGCCACTTGCTCCTTTTGCAAGTGGTAAATATAGCTGTACATGTTTTGAGTAGTCATGTAAGAAAGTGTTATCAAACATTTAAGCCACCTCGTGGGAAAACCAACAATGTGGTTTCCGAACAGGTCCGACATAAACCAGCCTGTACAGTCACAGAAGAAACCCAGGATCTTGAAAATTTGGGTATAAGTAGAGGAGGAAATGTACTATCCGGGTAGCGAAAACAAAGGCGCTGATCAGCTTCGCGGTTACCGCGAAGCTGATCTGCGCCTTTGTTTTCGCCTATGCAGATTGTTGGTTTTCCCATGGGGCGGCTCATTTACTCATAAAATGCAGGTTTATTGATGATCCTTCAGACAGTCCGAATTCAGTTGCGCATATTGGTTTAACATAATTATCACATGTCTACCTGACACATTGCATCTCAGCCATGGCTTGTCAGCATTGCAGTCTTGAATTAAAACTTTATCTTCATGGTCGCATCTCAGTCCATCATAAGCTGTTCCTTGGGCACATGTTTCCCTTTGTACTTCATAGTTCAAGCAATAGTACGTGTCGTAACAGTTACAAGGGTCTGTATAACGCTTATCAGGGCTCTGGCTACATTCTGCTATATCCAAAATTTCACAAGCACCTGAAAAGAGGTAAATTGATTAAAAGAATCAATGATGGGGTTGAGACTGAGACAAGGAAATCTCAGGCAAGTTTTCAGATTATTCAAGTCTCATCCGAGGCTCTGCCGAGAGTGAGACTCAAATATCTGAAAACGAGCCTGATATTTCAGTGTTGAGGCATCAGTACCACCATTGATTAGTTTTCTCACCCATCACTTAAACCATTTTGACTCTGTATAGGCTTCAAGTGCTGCTCAGGCAGCCATTTTGATTTTACATGAAACAATATGAAAGTTAATCAATGAAAAAAAAAAATAACTTTGTACATGCATTAACCTTACAAAAATATTCAATCAGCATTTTGTTTTGTGCATAAAATTCTAAGCAATTAAATGATTAAATTTTGAGATTTTTATCAAAGCAGCAGACTACAATTACTCTTGTAAACTTCCTGAAATTATTACCTACAAGCTTATTTTTGTCACTGACAGTTGATATTTTTACTTCCTTATATGGAAGTAGACATAAAATGTACATTTCTGTTGGCTAAATACAGAAATGATTGTCATTTTGAGACATAACATAACATAACATAACATAAATTTTATTTGGACTTAAGCATATACAGCTCATCGTCAAAACAAACATATATACATGAGATAGTTTTACAACAGCAACATATCAAAATATATGAGAGTGATAGACAATATACATACGTACATATATATCAGCTAAACAATAATTTAAAAGATAATAAATGGTTATAATTGGTTCACGTTTATCAGACTGTCTCTAAGCTTAAAAGACTTAATAATGTACAAAGCCAGATTTTTTAGGACTTTTGGTTTAACAGAATTAAGTAATATGATAAATTTATAAACACTCGGTCTATTATAGAAATATTTATCAATATATTGTTTTCTTATATTTTCATATGCAGGGCAAATCAACGTAAAATGAAACTCATCTTCTATATCGTTTAAGTTGCACAGTGTACACTTTCTATTTGATCTATCTATCCTTCCTATCCTTCTGTGTCGCCCAGTTTCAATATTTAAAGAATGTGATGAAAGACGAAGTTTTGATATTGCTCTTTTTAGTTCACGATTTTGTAATATAATCAAATAAGGAGACATTTCAAAAGATTGTTTAAGTTCTTTATACAAGGTTAATGACTCAGACAGGTTCAAGCCTTGATTCCATTGATTTATATAGTTATCCCGTAGTCTACATTCTAGAATTTTTAAAAACACATTTATATTAACTGATTCTGGATACAACCAGACATCGTAAAATCCACTACGTTCTAACAATTCCTTGATTTTAGAAGCCCAGTTAGAAGATGCAGAATTTATTTCAGTTTCGTGTCTGAGTTTTGCATTTAGTGTTCTCAAAATACAATTTTCGTGTTTCGTTTGGTAAAGGTTCAGCCAATATTTTATTATTCTTATTTGTCGCCCAATATAAAGGGGAAAACGACCTAGCTCCCCGTACAAAGATAAGTTATTTGTAGACATTTTTACACTCAAGTACCATTTACAAAATTTGCGATGTACTCTTTCGATATTCTCTGCATTTGAAAACCCCCAAATTTCGCAGCCATAATTGAGAATTGATACCACAAATGAATCAAAAAGACTGAACATAATTTTTGTAGGAATTTTCATAGATTTGGTAATAGATAAAAGTGAATTCATAGCTCTAAGAGCTTTTCCCGCTAAAGTGTTAGTAGCCTTTATGAAAGCACCCCCACTTGAAAGAACTATTCCTAAATAATTGAAACAATTCACAATTTCAATATTCACCCCAGCGTATGTCCAGCATTCATTTCTATCTAAAATACCACCTTTCCTAAACACAACAATTTTTGTTTTGTCTATGTTAACACTTAGATTCCATTTGTTACAGTACATTTCTAGATAATTAAGAGACGATTGCAATCCTTGAATACTATCGGAAAGAATTATGGCATCATCCGCGAACAATAACAGATATATTGAAAGTTGTTCAAGTGAAAGTCCAGCATCTTGGTTTTGTTGCAGGTAAACCTCAAGATCATTGATAAATAACGAAAATAAGAAAGGGGAGAGAACCTCTCCCTGCATGAGACCAACATCTGATTTGAAAAAGTCTGAAAAGGTATTGATATTTTTAACACACGACATAACCTCCGAATAAATGGATCGTATCAAATTAAACATTTTACCATCTATACCGTTTTTAATCATTTTATACCATAGGCCATTTCTATACACTGAATCAAACGCTCTTTTTAAATCGATGAAACACGCATACAATTTTTTCTTACTGTTAATAGTATTATTTATCAAGGATTGAAGAATGAAAATCGCATCCACAGTACTATAGTCCGCCTTAAATCCAAACTGAGCATCGGAAATTGTTTCGTTTTCTAAAGCCCATTTCTTTAACCTCTCATTTATAATAACTGTGAATAATTTACCGAAACAGCTAACGAGGGTTATCCCCCTGTAATTACTAGGGTCGTTTGAATTTCCCTTTTTATGTATAGGCAAAATCATACCTTTAGTCCATTGCTTCGGAAAACTATTTTTGTTCAATATATAATTAAAAACAATTTCCAATGGCCCAATTAGTATATTAATACTTTCCTTAAAGTATTCATTTAGAATTGTGTCTAAGGAACACGCTTTACTGGATTTAAGCTGGCGCGCTGCCCGTTTGATTTCGTCTTGCGTAATCGGATCATCTAGTTCCTTAAAAGTGGAATCGGTTCTAGTATTTTCAAAATCATGCAAGAAATCTGAAACTTCGGCATTTTCGAAATTCGTATCGTCCGTAGCTAGCGATCTGAAATATTGATAAAAATCTTCAGTCGATACGTCCGGCTCTGAAGAAGGAATCTTCTTATGTTTAAATTGCTTCCAAAATTCCCTCGGTCGGCTCTTGCGTAAATCGTTCATTTTCCTACCCTGCTCATAACTGTACTTTTGTTTACATGACCTGCAATAATATTTATAATCTTTTTTTGCATGCAACATTAATTTCCGCGTATCATCGTTTCTATTTAGATTATAAGTATAAAGCGCTTCATTGTAAATTCGACGTCTTTGTTTGCATTCGTCATTATACCATTTTTGTTTCACGGTTTTATTTTCATGATAAAAATAGCTTTCATTGCGCTCCGTCGAATGTTTTTCAAAATATGGATTTGCTCTGTCGGTAATAAATTGGGAAAACGAGGAAACAATATCATCGGGCTCACAGTTTCTGCTTGTACCATCATCTATTAGTCTATTTAATAAATGCATGTCACGTGACATATCGTTCAAAAATGCGTCTTTGAGATTCATGTTCCATTTATGAAATATACGCTCACGATTCACATGAGGTTCAAGTTTTGTGTAAGTTTTTAAAGACAAATATAACGGTGCGTGATTTGAGTATTCATTGAACTCGCAAATTTCAAAATCGCTGATAGACTGAAAGTTTTCAAGAGAAGTAATCACATAATCGACAACGCTTTCTCCGTTATGGGTATAACACGTCATGCGTCCTACCGACTGATCTTTGAACAAACGACCATTTACAATGCGCATGTCTGTCGCTTTGCATAAATCTAACAATGAATCGCCAAAACGATTGGTTCCACGGTCCATTGAGTAACGCGGAGTAGGCGTGTCTGCCTCGGTTTGAAAATCATGTGTATTCAGTAATCTATCGTTTTCAATGTAATCCGGTTTTATTGATGTACGGCTATTTAAGTCACCTAATAAAAATACCTTTCCATACTGTTGGAAAAAAGAAATGTTATCTTCAATAGACTTGAAAATATCGACATCATATAAATTATGTATGGGCGAATTTTCTGGTGCAATATAAGTCATACAAATATATATATCATCTTCAATTGAAAAAAATGTTTTATCGAGTTTTAACCACACAACACAGTCTAATTCGTTCTTTACTAATTTAACACCCTGTCTTATATCGTCCTTAATGTAAATTATTATACCACCACTAGACCGTTTTGCACGTCTATTTTGTAAACGTCTATATGAGTGTATAGGCTTAGAATAGCCTTTTAAGTCAATTTTTGAATGTTTATTTGTCCACGTTTCAGATAAACAAATAATTTGGTAATCACTGATAAATTTGGTAAAATCGTCACATGATTGTTTAGCTGAGGTAAGACCTTCAATGTTCCATGAAAGAACCTTTAAGTCACTCTCGTGTAAACCCTAGGCTTCTGGGCCCCTGTATAGGCGTTTGTCGATGTAGAGTTTGTCCACAGTGATGTACGCGTCCTTCCCGTTTTCTCGTGCCTCTTTCATTATCGGAACTAATTTCCGACGTTTCTCCATTATCTCCCTGGGGAACTGTTGACTAATGCCGGTCGCCTTGCCCTTTAGTTTACCGGCATTCTTACGAACGTTTTCTCTATCCGGGTAGTAGGCGAATTTGGCCACGATTGGCCGGATTTTCACCGGGTCATACTTTCCCATTCTATGCGCTCTATGTAGTTTAATGTCCGTACTAGCGTTCGCGATACCTAAATCGTTCTCGATCAGATTAAGCACTTTTTGAACACAGTCATCGTCCGTTTCGCCCGCCTCCTCTGGGATTTTGTAAAATATGAGATTGTCTCTCATACTGCGACACTGCATGTCGAGCACTTTGGCTTGTAAGTCGCTTTCTTTTGCGCTTTGATCTGCTTCAAGCTTTTTCATTTTAACCAATAATGAGTCAATCTCCTTTTGCTTTTTATTAAGTGCGTCGACAGACTCCGAATCAAAGCTACGGCTGGTTTCCAACGTATTAACCTTCGTCTCCAATGTATGAACTTTCGACTCAATATCGCTCACTTTATCCGTTATGCTGGCAATCGATGACTGTATTGTGTCGAGTTGCCCTAGTTTTTTATCCATGTGGTCGAGTCGCTGTAAAATAAGGTTCATGACCCCCTGTTCCGAATTATGAGTCCCTGGGGATTGGGGTTGGGAGGGCATACACCCGGTATGAGTAGCATGGCTGGTATGCTTGGTGCTGGCTCTCCAATGATGAGTATATTGAAATGTAGCAGGTGCCATATATTGTCCAGGTTGTGACATACCTTGTATCGGGGACGAGCCATTGTAACTGTTCATATTTGCCATGAAAATTCTTTTGTTCTCCTGATCAACACTTTGATTTGGCGAATTTGTGTCCTTTTTACGTTTATTTCCAGACTTTTTCCCCATCAATAATGTTCCGACACTCAAACAGTACTAGCGCACAAACATTGTTCCAGAAATAAGTCCTAGAAACCATTTAATCCAGAGAAAATTTTGATTTTTTCAACAGCGAAAAATTTTCCGCCATGCCTATCTCACGCATGCGCATGACAAGCTGAAATCTACTAGTACTGAGACAGAAATATCTCAGACAAGCTCACAAAGGGATATGCTTGTCTGATGGGTGAGAAAACTGTGGAATGTATCCCTTACAGTGTGTATCTCCGCTCTAAGCAAAAGCTACAAAGTCAGACGAACTGCACATCACATGAGAAAGCAACGGTTAATAGGCTACATTTACATGTATATAACTCGACATAACACAACTTTGTTTGTTCCGCATAGTTGTTAAATGTTACAATATAGTATTTTCGCTGTTTGCTTCATTTATAGAACCAAAAATGAGAGTCAGTCACTTCGAATATAAACGGCATCATTGTTTGGATTCGGATTCAGTTTAATAGTTTGTATCTCGATGTATGATTTTACTTCCCTGATCCTGATCCTGTTAAGGGCTCGTCATTTTGTATACGTGAATTTAAGATTAGATGATTTGAAAGCAAGAACGCTCACTTACTTTCAAACTTCCTATTGGATGACATGGCAGGCTACAGAGGAGGCTTCAGAAATCTGAAACAAGAAGTTGAAACTTTGTCGTTCTAATGAAAAGAAATAGAAGACGCAGAAATTGTAGAATTGTACAATTGAATATAAAATCCCACTAGAATGAATGCATGCTTTGTTACATTATTTGAATGCATGCTTTGTTACATAATAGCTTTTCATTTATTTTGGTATTATAGATATTGAGATTTTGTAACACATAACAACCGTTTCATTCCGTTCCAGTGAATAACTACATAGGACTTTTCGGCAAATTGCGCAGATAAATACATGAATATAAATGAGCCGTCGATTGGGAAAACCAACAATCTGCATAGGCGAAAACAAAGGCGCAGATCAGCTTCGCAGTAACTGCCAAGCTGATCAGCGCCTTCGTTTTCTCTACACGGATAGTAAAATTTCTCTTCTACTTATATCCAAAGTTTCAAGCGTCTAGCTTTATTCTGTGACTGTGCAGCCCGATTTGTGTCGGACCTGTTCGGAAACCCAAATTGTTGGTTTTCCCATGCACAGGCTCATAAATTAAAGACGCAGTTAATTCAATACGTACACAAAAGGCAAGGTCAGACAAAACTATTACCTTGCAGACATTATCTCTCTAGTTAAAGGTAAAGCACCTTTCTCGCCAATGGCACCCACCCGTTATTCATCTCTAATGGAATCAATGCCTACTTTTCTGAAGTGTTGTTGCGTAGTATACCTGTATTGTCAAATAATTTGACTTCTTTTTCATTTTTAAGAACAATATCCAATCCAGAACAGAACAGTCGAAAGAAAGTATTTCACAATACAACGTATCTCAACTCTGGATAAAAGAGCCTTTACGTCGTTTCCCTCATGCTATTTGCGTTTTCATGCAGACAAAATGTCAATTTTGAAATCCAAAAAGAGTTATTCCTTGATAAATATGTCCGACATTTTAGCCTGAGCTGTGTAAACTACGATCTATTTAATCATGTACATATCCCTGCTACCTAGTAATGTAGTTATCATCATCGCGACATCATCTGCCTTAAGAGGATTGTTAGTTAGAAAACACTTTCTAAACGGCACGCAGGTCGGCATCGGGAAAGAACTCCCTAAACAATTACATCGGGAAAACATGTCTGTGCAATGAGTACCCCCTTAAACCCCACTATTATATAGAAAACTGGGGTAAGCAGGGATATACCTCTTTTCTTATTTTGCTCCAAAACATAGATTGTGGGTACTCGTAAGAAGCGCCTCAGTGTGGCGGTTCTAACGAGTACCCACAATCTATGTTTTGACTGCAAAATCATGAAAAAATATCAAAATTTTCTTGATGAAATTTTTCGATTTTTTACATGTAAAAAATCTCTGTATATTGCATGGGCAAGTTTTCATAAGTGGTGCCAAACATTTTTCATTTTGGTTTCCACAACTTCGCTATCACTATCAAATTTAATACTTTCGAAACAATAAACTATACACTTATGTTGTATCTATGTCGATTTTGCTTGCTTGACAAGTCAAAGTTTGTATCTCCAGGCTCTATATTTTTACGCCTCAGTGCATCATGTTAATGTGCCCTTGCGCATTTGACCTTCTAAACAGAGTAAACGAACGAACGTTTTTTAATCACAGAGCTCTCCGTTCATGTATATGGCGTCGCGTTAATCAAGAATTTCTTTCTTTCTTTCTTTCTTTCTTTCTTTCTTTCTTTCTTTCTTTCTTTCTTTCTTTCCTTTTCTTTCTTTCTTTCTCGACACAATGTTGCAGATTCACCTCATTATTTTCCTTTCAATGACAAAAGCTAACATCTCAAGTTCATTTTCATTTTTTTTTGTTTTATTTCAGTCGATTAAAATTTATAAACTGAGCTAACAAGTAACTGGCAGCAGCGATTTT
This sequence comes from Rugalucina vietnamica, assembly GCA_964017185.1. Taxonomy (NCBI): domain Eukaryota; kingdom Metazoa; phylum Mollusca; class Bivalvia; order Lucinida; family Lucinidae; genus Rugalucina; species Rugalucina vietnamica. Next base: position 41,863,256 of record OZ024875.1, read on the forward strand.
TCGATGAAATTGGCCAGTGCCAGTCATTTAACGTTAAAAAGCTAAGTTGCCAGTTGACACGCCGAATAGGCCATAGTATACATGTTAACGCAACAGTAGAAAAATACATAATTTAACAAAGTGCTTTTTCAGTGAACATTCATTCTATGCTACGTTAAAGAAAAACAGTTTGTCTAGTGATGAAAAAACATGGAAATTTATAGGACATTTATTAGACTTTGAAGGCTAAATATATAAATTTACGTGCCAGTTTATAAGAAAAAAAAAGCTGATAGACATAAACTGACATTTCTGCACTGATTTGTTCCATTTATAACTTTCGTTTCGAGTGCTTCAGGGGCAATATTAATGATTTGCATTTTCACCGTTAAATGTCTCTGAGCAAACAGAAGAATTGCAGCTCTGTGGCATCATTTCTTCTTCTTCTTCTTCTTCTTCTTCTTCTTGAGGTGTCCAGCATTGTCGCACATCAGGGGCTATATACCGTTTTTCGCCTGAGTCTCATAGTGGACAGCGTTTAGATAATATTGAGCCGCCTCGTGGGAAAACCAACAATGTGGTTTCCGAACAGGTCCGACGCAAACCGATCTGTACAAGCACAGAAAAGAGCTAGAAGCTTGAAATTTTGGATTTAAGTAGAAGAGAAATTGTACTATCCGAGTAGCGAAAACAAAGGCGCTGATCAGCTTCGCGGTTACCGCGAAGCTGATCTGCGTCTTTGTTTTCGCCTATGCAGATTGTTGGTTTTCCCATGAGGCGGCTCATATATTTGAGCCTGTGCATGAGAAAACAAAGTTTGGGTTCCGACCAGGTCCGACACAAACCGGGCTGTACAGTCGAGGCTGGAAATTTTGGATTTAGAAAATAGAGGAATTGTACTATCCATACAGCAAAAACAAAGGCGCTGCTCTTCGCCTTTGTTTTCGCCTATATAGATGCAGATTGTTGATTTTCCCATGCGGCGGCTCAGCAGATCTGTTAAGCCTAGTTTAGACGGTGTGCTTTTACATATATGCTTTTGTGCATATGTGCTAAGCATACCGTCTAAATTGAGATTTTTACTGCTATGCTTTAGCACCTCTGCTAAGCATACGAAATAGAACTTGCTCTATCCTTATGCTAAAAAGCATACGCTTTTGGCCAATCAACAGAGAGTTCAATGGGGTTTATTGCTTTTTCAACCTCAGCAAGACCTGATAATGCCACAGAGGTATAATTAGTGTACCTGTCTTTGAGAAATTTTACATTTGTACATGTATGTTTACTTTGTTCAATAATGAGTTCTAATAGAAAAAAATAATGAGCCAGAATTAAAACTGACAGAAGAACAGACATTAAAAAAAATATATACGCTGCAACTGCTCATAAGCATGTTCAATAAACAACATGCAAATTGGAACTCAGTCTCCATTCTTGTGTTTTGCAACATAGACAATTATAAATATCCAGGTAAATGGAGGGGAAATCAGAACATATGTGCTCTCAGCATACTGTGTAAACGGAAAAGCATATGTGCTTTTTTAGCATATATGCTTTAGCACATATGCTAAAGCATACCATGTAAATAGGCCTTTAGTGTAAGTGTGTGCTGCTGGTTTGGAAATATAGTCATGGCCATTAAGAACGCATCAAATTAAAATTATGTATTAGAGACAGGGTTATAAACAGACAGAGTGTTTTGTCCATTCATGCCGGCATAAATTTATGTAATGTGATTAAGTACGAACTTAGTCGCTACATCACTGACCCAATCAAAATACCTCTGTTGAGACGAAGACGTGTCGGCCTGGCGATAAACGCATCCTATAAATCCGTTGAGCATGTCTGATACGAAAATATGCCCATGCGATATACATAGATATTTTTTCATTTGTAAAAATTAGAAATTTTACTGGGATTTTTTTTATATTTTTCTTTTGCTCAAAACATAGATTGTGGGTACACGTTAGAACCGCCTCGGCAATAGGTAAAACCCTGCATACCCCAGTTTTGCTAGTATATAAAAGTGGGGTGTAAGGGGTATACATTACAAGGACATGTTTTCCTGATGTGATGATGCTACAAATGGACTTATACTTCTATACGCAAGGGAATTGACCCGAAGAAATCCCGTGTCGACGATCGGGGCTTCCACACTTCAGACCAATCGGAGGTGCTGGTGCTTGATGACCAAGAACAGGTTCACAAATAATAATAATAATAATAATAATAATGAGGACGACGACATGATGATGATGATGATGATGATGATAATAATAATAATAATAATAATAATAATAATAATAATAATAATAAAGACGACGATGATGATGATGAGGAGGAGGAGGAGGGTGATGATGATGATTGTGTCATTATATTAGTTTAATTTTGACTGAGAAGCAAGAAGAATTGTAATTGTAGGGGGCGGGCTGTAACTAATGTTGTCAGAACTTGGAGCCCAGCCCCTTTGTCTTTGAGATGACAATAAAATATGTTTAAACTGAAGAATTGTAACATACTGCACAGCTATTTATCTGTTGATCTGTTTATCCTCTTATAGTGAATTCTGTTTCCATTTATGTTCAAGTTGTCTCCAGAACAGTGAATTTGCTGGTTCTGTGAAATGGAACAGGAAAGATTAGATTCTGGTACTTACGTGTCCGCTGTACTTCCAGTTTTAAGCCTATATTACTTTTAAACGGGCAATTAAAACGGGTAGACTATAATGCAGGTATATGAATCATCATGTGAATGGTTTCTTCAGCGCAATTAATCAAAAATGGTAACCCGATGCCATGCTACACTGTTTGAAATTTTAAAGAAACATGTTAACATTCATTCTTTGTCAATAAGGAAAGGGAAGAAAAGAAATGTGACTTCCGTATCATGTATTATACGATCGCTAACTTCAAAAAGACGTTATCCAGGCGTTTTAAGCTCAAGCTGATCTATAGATAATATAAGCCTCTTATATAATACATTCGAAAGTATTCTCAAACTCACCATGTCATGCATGTAGTATATCCGTTTTTGTGGACATTTTCAACATCGAAGCAGCATACTTCAAGTTTAAAAAAATCATTTCGGATTCTTAATGCATGACTAACTTTGAAAGGCAATCATTTGTAAGAGCCCAAAATATATCAGAATTGCGGTTTTTGTGAATGAAGTGTATTGCACAATGTCGAGGGTGTCAACTTGACAGCACGGCCAGCCACGGGAGGTAATATATGAGCCGCCTCGTGGGAAAACCAACAATGTGGTTTCCGAACAGGTCCGACACAAACCGGTCTGTACATACACAGAAAATAGCCCGGGGGGGGGGGGTACTCTGAAATTTTCTGTATACACAGGCGAGGCTGACTTTTTTGGAGTCAAAATTTTGAATTTCCGTAATTTTTTGGGTTTTCAGAAAAACTAGTTATTTTTTAGGGTAGTGAGCTTTTTATGGATATTTTTTTGGGGATCATGCCTTTTCTGAATTATTTTTTTGGGGTCATCTATAATTATAAGTAATTTTTTGGGTTTTGCACATTTCTTGGGAAATCTCTTTATTTCTATAAATAAGAATTTTAGAGTGAAGCTATAGTTGTGAGAATAAAATTTTACCAATCATAGTTTCACGGAGACAACAGCATTAACAGCATTCCAGGCTATTATTTATTGTTTTCACAGGCAGGTACTAAAACCATGAGGTGAGTGTGTTTGCTGAGTGTATGAGTTGAGTTTATGAGCTGAGTCTATGAGCTGAGTCCATGAGCTGAGTCAATGAGCTGAGTCCATGAGCTGAGAGAATTAGCTAAGCCTGTGACATGTAGCATGATCTCATGGTTAGTAGTATGGGCTCAAGGTCGATATGGACTATTTTTAAATGGAATCTTTTTTATTTTAACACTCTCCAGTAACTCCAGTAAACATATTTCTGGCAGGCAATTTAATAGGCGGGACCAGACCAGCATGCACACTGAAATACTGGATAAGTCAGCATGTGCATCGGGGTATTCTATAAATTAAATCGATCAAACTGCACAATCAAATATAGGACTAGACCAATGTGCATATCTATTCTAGTCTTAGCTGATGATCAGAGAAACAGCAATAGCCATTTATTAGAATGTTCATAATTGACTCTCATTAAATCTCTGTCATGACTAAGAGTCAGAAAAAGAACATTCTAATAAATCTTAAAGCTTATCAGTTTGTCACCGACATTGTATGGGAGAGAAGTTTTTGAGTATCAAAATGTCAGCAGCAGCTGTTGGTTCCACTGGTTACTTAATTAACATTGTTTATTCCTTATTCAGTATCTGTGTAAATTCACTTTGTGAAAGAGTAATGTTATGAAATTATGATATGTACATTTTTACTTCTAAATAGCATACATGTACTAACCATTTGTCGATAATTTATCATTGCAAGTATCTAGATTATATACTTTTCTATGAGACTATAAAAACATAACATAGGTTTTTTCATTATGTTTCTTAGAGGGTGGGATGTGGTAAGACAGGATACATAAATTGTTTCTTATCAAACAATTTTTTGTCTTTTACAAGAACTTGAAAAGGTACAAGTAGGCAAGGATCAGGAAAAGGCGCAATCAGAAAAAGATTCCCACTCCAAAAACCGAGGTGGAAAAAAAAAACAACATAACAATCAGGTACTTATACCATGAAACATATCGTAAGCCGAATCAGCAGCTATTTTCCCAATAGGTGGCCTCTCAGTTACCTTAACTTAATTAAAAATATGAAAACATACATAAGGCGCCAACAGCACAAAAAAATTTAAACACCAAGGCATAAAACAAAAAGAACCACCACAGAAGTATCGCCTTGGAACGATCAGTAACACAAAGTTACTGGTGGGCTTAAACCGGTTTAACACCGCCGGGCTTAAACCGCCTTTTCCTGATCTTTGCCTACTTGTACCTTTTTACAGGATCCTAACCTCACCCTCTGCTTCTGCAGTGGTTTTCTGGCCCACACATTGCAACCAATGTAAAGAAATTAATTCAAATATAGTTCTGTTTAGCATATTTCAGATTTATAGTTCTCAAGTTAACTGCACAGCAAAATATTTCCAAATAGCTAGGCAGATTAAGTCAATTTTCAATAAAAATTGTGCATTTAGTGAAACAAGCATGAAATTTGGCATGCAGGCTCAGAATACCCAACTGTTTTGAAAAATATCGTTGTCCACTCAAAAATTCAAAATGGCGGGCAAAATGGCCGCCATTTTCAAAATGGCCACCCTGAAAGACTACAGATCATAGTTTGCTATCTACAACTTCACTGCATTGACTGATTTTCAGGTTTTTGGTGTCAATGTCCATGTTTGAGAACCCATTGAATCTAAATTTCCACTTAATATTCATAATGACGGACAAAATGGCGGAAATTTTCAAAATGGCTGCCATTGAAGGCTTGAGTTACAGTTTTTCATCTTACATTTCACTGCATTGACTGATTTTGATGCTTTTGGTGTCTAAATGTATGTAAATGAACCAATAGAACATAGTTTTCTAATATTTATCTTTTACCATGACATATTTGTCAAATGTAAAGCAAAAACCTCATCCTTTAATGAGCAAAATGCAGTTTATATATAGCCGTCTGATGAAATACAATGATTTTAGTTGCCCTTAATTTTGTATGAAGTTGATATGAATATGTCAGGTGATAATATTTAATGGTTATCTCATTGCATTTTATGTGTTTAACAATTTACACCATTAAAATCAACTGACAATTCACCATTTTGATTGTAAAATGGGACCGTTGTATATATGAGATTGTTATTTTTTCGCCTTATCTTGAGTACGAGAGTGCAATTATTCCTTCTTTTAAAAACTTCACTTCTTCTTTTAAAAACTTCACTACATTGACTGATTTGTTACGTTTTTGGTGTCAACGTCCATGATTAAGAACCCATTGAATCTAAATGTTTACTTAATATTGATGATTTCGGACAAAATGGCGACCATTTTCAAAATTGACGCCACTGAAGACTTGAATGACAGTTTTTCATCTTACATTTCACTGTGTAAATGAACCTACAGAATATAAATATTCATATAGTTTTCTTGTATTTATCATTGGTCATGACATACTTGCCAACTATAAAGTAATAACATCAGCCTTTAATGTAATGTGTAAAATGTACTTTATATGGAGCCATCTGATGAAAATAATGATTTTAGTTGCATTTATTTTTGTATGAATTTGATGTGAATATGTCAGGTGATTATATTTAATGATTATCTCTTTTATTTTTTTTAGCAATTAACACTATTGAAAATCAAAATGGTGGCCATGTTTTATCCATACAGGTACTTTCCCTTATAAATGGTAATTCACCGTTTTGATTGTAAAATGGGACCGTAGTATAAATGAGATTGTTATTTTTGCGCTTATCTTGTGTAAGGAGAGTTAAATCAGTCTTTCTTTTAAAATAAATGTCCATGACGCCCTCTGTAATTTCCAAATATTGTATGGATTTATGGTCACTTGAAATGATGTCTGTAAGACATGTGTAAGTATCAGTGCCATTTTTGTGGTAGTTGCGTGCATTGGATACACAATAAATGTAATGGCATGAATGGCACAATGTGTCCTTGCCCTGATGATTTCAACTGTGCTTCATGCTTGGGCTTAGCTAGTCCTATTGATGGAACAGACAAAATGGAGGTGGAGTTTGTTGATGAAAATAAACAGAGGGAGAACACCCATCAAGAAGCATCTATAGAAGTAATGACGACTTGGTTGGCGTCGAGGACCAATATGTCAAATAAGGTGGAACGGGTCACATATTTTTTCTATTTAGGGATATGGTCTCTGGTGGTGGATGTGAAGTACTTGAATCATCTGTGGCGGTTCGTTTTGTTTTATGTCTTGGTGTTTAAATTTTTGTGCTATTGGCCAAAGAAAACTTGGGATGAATTATTTCGAGATGGCAGAAAGAAACTTGGAATTGATTTAACCACCCTGAAAACCGGTCTGAACAGACAGGGGCATTTGCTGGGGAGACTTGTCAACCCTCAGATGAGGAAAATAGACCATAAACTGGATATAATGATAGTATGATGATAAAATTAGACTCATGTTTTCAGACCTTTTCTAACCACATTCATGTTAGATGTATCAAATTTCTGTCACATCTAACAGTGATGTCACCGCTGTGCCCTGCTTGTGTATAGACAGACACTCTTTTCTCTACACCTACACAATTTAGTGGCAGAAAATTGATACATCTAACCTGAATATGATTAGAAAGGCCTGAAAACAAAAATCTAATTCATCATCTGACATAACATCATTAAATCCAGTTTATAGTCCATTTTCCTCTACTGAGGGTTGAACTTTCTGCCAAGTCTTCCTCGCAAATGCCGTTCAGACCGGTTTTCAGTGTAGCTAAATCCGTTCCAATTTTCTTTCTGCCATCTTGCAATAATTCATCCCAAGTTTTCTTTGGGGTGCATTATCTCTTCTGTGCAATTTGCGTACTTAAGCAATCCTTCCATCGCAACACTCCACATGCCCAAACCGGGCAAAGTGTAGCATCCAAAGTTTGAATGTCAAGCTTTTAGAGAAAAAGCTAGCTTTATCATTTTCTTTGACATACCAAATCAAATGGACAACTGCCTTGCCATAACACCGGAGATGGTTTAGAGTAGTAACAGGCATGGCACAAGTCTCTGCAGCATAAAACATGACACTTTTCATACAGGTTGATTACACCTGCTATCGTGTCAGATGCGACAGCTTGCTGTTTACAAGGGGATGCAGTTGACGGGACTTTCCTCAAACTGATTTTCAGCGTGTAACAGCAGCCAGTTCACAGCCACCACAAGACGCAATATCCCTAAATAGCAAAACTATGTGACCCGTGCCACCTTATTGGACATACTGGTCCTCGACGTCAACTAAGTCTGCATGACTTCTATAGACGCTTCTTGATGTTCTCCCTCTGTTTCTTTTCATCACCAAACTCCACCTCAATTTTGTCTGTTCCATCCATAGGACTAGCTAAGTCCAAGCATGAAGCACAGTTGAAATCAGGGCAAGGACATATTGTGCCCTTCATGCCATTACATTTATTGTCTATCCAAAACACGCAACTACCACAAAAATGGCACTGATACCTAGACCTCAGTCCTGTATTACAGACACCATTTCAAGTGACCATAAATCCATATATTCCATACAATAATTGTTAATTACAAAGGGTGGCGTGGACATTTATGGTGCATTAATTTAAAAAGTAGGAATAATTTCACTCTTGTAACACAAGATAAGGCGCAAAAATAACAAACCCATTGATACAATGGTCCCATTTTACAATCAAAATGGTGAATTGCCAGTTTTAAAGGAACTGTATGGATAAAACATGGCAACCAATTTGATTTTAATGGTGTACATTGCTAAACACATTAAATGCAAAGAGATAATCATTAAATGTAATCACCTGACATATTCATATCAACTTTATACAAAAATAAAGGCAACTAAAATCATTAAATTTTATCAGACGGCTGCATACAAAATGCAATTTGCACATTAAAGGCTGACGTTTTTGCTTTACATTTGACAAATATGTCATGTCAATAATACATACAAGACAATTATGTGCATATTCATAATCTATAGGTTCATTTACATACATTTAGACACCAAAAGCATCAAAATCGGTCAATGCAGTGAAATGTAAGATGAAAAACTGTAATTCAAGCCTTCAGTGGCAGCCATTTTGAAAATGGCCGCCATTTTGTCATCATTATGAATATTAAGTGGAAATTTAGATTCAATTGGTTCTGAAACACGGACACTGATTCCAAAAACCTAAAAATCAGTCAATGCAGTGAAGTTTTAGATAGCAAACTATGATCTGTAGTCTTTAAGGGCGGCCATTTTGAAAATGGCGGCCATTTTGTCCGCCATTTTGAATTTTCGGCTGGACAACGATATTTTTCAAAATAGTAGGGCATTCTGAGCCTACATGCCAAATTCCATGCTTGTTTCACCAAATGCACGATTGTTTCACTAATCTGCCTAGCTAAAAACACACATCAAACAATATGATTTATAGATTCGGTTTTTGTCTCAGCCCATGAAAAGATATTTAGAGGACAGACACTACCGGTATTATACAAGTCGATATCGCACCTGCATCGGACAAAGTCAACGGAACGTGAAATATAGGTCAAGGGCACCAGGTCAAGTGCATGCTTGAAGAGTATGTCAATGACAATTAGGCTTACTATGCAAGGTTTCACAATCGCAGCTATCAATGATGCAGATAAAACAAAACTTCAACGTAAAAATTTACAAAGTCAATGGACCGTGAAATATAGGTCAAGGGCACTGGGTCAAGGTTCGTGCTTGTAGAGTATGTACAATTACTATGAAAGGTTTCTCACTCATGGCTATCACTGATGCAGAGAAAACCGAATTTTGACTTAAGGTACTGAAACACAGGAAAAGATCGTTTCTTAATCACTTTAATCATCTCACCGCTATGTCTGGTGTGGGTTCGAGCCCCACTCTGGCTCAAGTTCTGTTTACGGGTGTGTCAGGTGTTTTTTTCTCGGGGTTCTCCTGTTTTGCCACACCTATTGATTAGCCCGTCTCATATGAGCTGAAATAATCTTGAACGGGACGTAAAACTGAAATAAAAAAAAAAAACAGGACAAGATCAGCTTGCGCATAGATCTAAGGATTCTACTACTGAAATCGATCAGGACTGAAGCACAGGGCGAGATCAGCACAAACGAGCACTGAAAAAAATGACCAGATCAGCATGTACACATACCTTAAACAAAAGAATATACCAGCCAAATTTGTTTAGAATCCTGAGTGACAATCACAGATGTGTGGTCTGGATAAGGTTATAAACATAAAAGAAATATTGTCTGATAAGAAAAAATATGTATCCTCAGTGTCTGGTTGTCCTCAATTTAATAGGCATATGAACAACATTCCCAACCTCTAAGAAACATTATGAAAAACCCTGTGTTGTCACTGTTTTATGAAAAGGGAATCTGTGTAGAATTTGTGGTAAAAAGTTTCAACTCAACTCAGTTCATACACTCAGCTCATAAACTCAGCTCACACACTCAACAAACACACTCAACTCACACACTCAACAAACACACTCAACTCAGACACTCAGCAAACACACTCACCTCATCATTTTAGTACATGCCGTTTTCACAAGGTGCTAAGAGGTTACTACAGGAGAAAGTCCAGGGAAAATGTATATTACGGGTTATATTATTGCATATGAGAACACAAAATCTTGCACACATTAAGATTCAATTTTGTTTGCGACCATGCCTTATGACTGGTCTCCGTGAAATTTTGGAAGCTTGATCATGATGATGTTGTTTGGATTGCAAACCGAATGGAATCAAAACCATCATAAGACTTACACTTTGAGAATAAATAAAATCTTTAAATTTTATCCAACTTGGTATTTCTTCCTAGTTCCTACATATACTAACTGTATTGTGACGTGTTCTGTTGGTTGGTTGATTTAAGATTTAACGTCCCACCAACAGCTTAGATCATATGGATGTGATAAAATTTCATCAGTAGGCATAAAAAAGATGAATAATTTTTTGGGGTAAGCTAAAAGTTCAAGTATTTTTTTGGGTATGCCTGATAGGACTGGTATTTTTTGGGGGTGGTCGGTAAATCTCAGTAATTTTTTGGGATTGGGGGTAGAAGCTGGGGCCTCGCCTATGTATCCACAAAAACTGAGACTACCCCCCCTGGGGAAAATAGCTAGAAGCTTGAAATTTTGGAGTTAAGTAGAGGAGGAATTGTACTATCGGAGTAGCGAAAACAAAGGCGCTGATCAGCTTCGCAGTTACTGCGAAGCTGATCTGCGCCTATGTTTTCGCCTATGCAGATTGTTGGTTTTCACATGAGGCGGCTCATATTTCCATGAGGAAAAACACGTGTTCGTGATATGTATATCCCTTTGTACCCAACTTTTACGGTGTAAACGGGTTTACAAAGAATCTGTGACATTCTTGGGGGTTTTATGCCTCGTTTTCAAAGTACCATAACAATGTCTCAAAGGTTCTGGTGGTGGTATTTTATGATTAGGGCAAAAGCCCAATGTATTCTGAACCTATAACTATTAAAAGTTTTGACTATTTCCTCCATATAGTGTAAAAAAGGCGATTTTAGCGGGGGTGGGGGTCAAAATTTCATATGCGAGAAAATTTTAATTTTTCGCTTTTCCTTGCTTTTAGTCCTTTAATTCCACTATTGTATCATATTTTGTGCATGCAACACTGTGTAAAGTGGGATAAACATGCATAATGCCATTGAAATAAAATTGAAATATTACAACGTCAACATTTTGGGTACAAACCTTTAGCAGTTACCTGTATAATATTATTGTCTAAGTACTGCCAAACATTATACAAGGCACTGTTAACTCATAAGAAAACCTGCTATCTGTTATATGCAAAACATTATGCCCAGATCAGCGATGACCAGCCAGCTACTCAGAATTGTGTCATTAATTAACAAAACTTCAATCCATCTTCTATGTCTTGCACAGCTTGATTAGAGTTTGATTTTAACCACAAACATTTTCTCCAGACACGGCCCATTGTGACAAAACTTGGTCACACTGAGCAACCTTGCATGAATATTTATTTACCTGTATAAACCTGTTACAACACGGCCTTTAATGTATTTATTTTTCTGATTCACTTTAATGTCCCTTTCAAGATTATTTCAGCTCGTATGAGATTGACCAATCAGTAGGTGGATGAAAACATGAGAACCCAGAGAAAAAACTCCAGGCACACCCGCAAACAGAACTTGGTTTTTCTTACCTGTGTCTCGTTTCAGTATAATGGTTGTGTCGAAGTGATTATAATCATAAAACTTTAAGTTATTTTTGATTCGATTAGATTATGGCCGAGCAACCTTTAATAGGAAGTTTTTCAGTCATTTTGGGATTGAGCCACGTATTACTTCCTGTACCCAGTACTCTGGGGGGGGGGGGGGGGTTAGTGTGTCTCAAGCACAGCACGGCTCCCCACGATTGGATCAAACCCAGGGCCTTTTTTTAGAATCACTTTCATTAAAGAACTGAAATATTCTTATTTTGATGCCTAACGTGATATAATAAGCAAATAGTTTTATGAGAATGAATGGAAAATTGTGTAAGCACCTTAAAGTTGGTGATTTGAAATTTTACGTCGCTGTATTGTACCAATGACAAAGACATTTTAAGTTCCCATGGTACCTAGACACTGGTGGCATCGTATCGACCTGACTGAAAAGTTGTTGATTTGGAAGTTAATACATTTAAAAAAAATAAATAGGAAAACAGTCCACCAATGTTACTGTTTTAGGTGCAAGAGGTTATTGGCCGTGTAATCAAGTGGACAATAATAGTATAGAATGATTACAAAAGTTTGTTCCACAGAATGTACAGTACCCTTATTTTCTGTGGAATGGAACATAAAAAGTGGTTATAAATCAAGCAGATTTGGGTTAATTTTGGAAACAAATGTATATATCAAATTTTTGTACTTTATATATGGCATACAACTTAACTGCTTTTTTGTTTTCTTTTTAATTTTAAGTTAAAAACAATTTTACATACTTGGGCTCTAGTACTGAGATAACATTTTGGGCTGTAGGGTACTGTTCCCCCCCGAGTCCCAGAACGCCATTCACGTATATTATGTATAATATGACAATACATTCATATGCAAAGGGATTTCTTGGGACTCGGGGGGGAACAATGTTAAATAAATACTTTTCTATTTTTCTATATGTTTAATACAAAATATGTCCATTTTAACCCAAAAATAAAGCAGTACTTCTTTTGAAACAACAACCTCAATCCAATATCATAAACTATGGACTACCAGCAAACATGTATACAAAAACAGAAGCATTTGACCAACATTTATTTTTATCAAAATCTGAGGCAGCTATACATTATGGCTCCCATTACCACCGTCAGAGGTCCTTATCATTTTTCACAGTGCTGATGAAATAATACTGTAGAATGCATGGAGTGTTTTTGTAACTTCTTGGAGAGCGCGGGTGGTGGTCGTTAGCATTGATAGTTAGATATATTTAAAACCAGATTGGGCTTAAAAGCATGAACTCAACAGTTTCGGGTGACAGTCCTCATAGGAGTGTGTGGGTCTCTAAAGAAAACTGGTCTTCGGGGTGTCTGACCTGGTCCGATACAAACCGACCTGCCGGACAGTCCCAGAAGAATGCTAGAAGAGCGATGAAATTCCGGATTAATTTTAAGAAGAAGAGTACTATCCGTTTAGCAAAAATGCAGGCGCTGATCAGCTTCGCAGTTACTGCGAAGGTAACTGCGAAGCTGATCTGCACCTTTGTTTTCGCATAGGAAAAGTCCGGTTTTCTGACGACGCGGCTCAAATAATAATAATATTAATAATGATAATAATAATAATAATAATAATAAGCGTGCCTTTTAAAATTAATTCAGTTTTGACTGAGAAGGAAGAAAACTTATAGTCAAATACCACAATTAGTGCAGCAATATGGTGAAAAAATTGCTCACCTCATGATAAAAGCATGGGAGTTGGCATGATGACAGTATATGATGTTCCAAATAATTTAAGATAGGGACCCACAAAAATCATCCAAGATGGCTGCCAAATCCAAGATGGCCGCTGAGTCCCAGTAATATACATGGGTACTATCGTAAATGTGTCTATTTCTTTGATATTTATATCAGATAAGTCATTAGTTGATATATTTCATGACATTTCAATGCCAGTAAATTTCATTTTCATCATAAAAGTGTCACTTTTGCACTTAAAATAGTGATTTTATTGGTATACCCCCTTCATTTGTCTGTGTTTTTCTCTTATATCTTAAGTTTTCTTAAAGTTTTGCATCAGGATTGTCAGCTTGTTCATATATCTTATTACATGGTTGTACATTATTGTTATATAAATCAATTGATACCAATTTCAGCTCTCTATGACTTTTGGTTGCTGAGATATAAACGTTTCTGTTGGTATACCCCCACTATATGTCTGTGATTTTTATCTCTAATATTTTAAGCTTTCATCAATATTGAAACAATAAGAAAGTCGAAATATTCATTTATCTCATCATTTGATTGTAAAACATTATCATAACAATCATTTGATACCAATTTCAGTTTTCTACAACTTTTGGTTGCTGAGTTAGCTCTCTGGAGCGTTTGGTCACTTAGATATTAGCATTTTTATTGGTATACCCCCTTCATTTGCCAGTGATTTTTTTCTTATATCTTAAGGTTTCTTAAATATTCGAGCAACAAAAAAGTCAGCTTGCTTATATCCTGTTACATGGTTATAGAATATTGTCATAGCAATTATTTGATACTAATTTCAGCTCTCTAGAACGTTTGGTTGCAGAGATATATATGTTTCCGTTGGTATATCCCTGTATTTTTCTAAGATTTATATCTAATATTCAAAGTTCTCATCAATATTCCAACAACAAGAAAGTAGGATTGTTTATGTATCTTATTTCGTGGTTGTAGAATGTTGTCATAACAACTATTTGTTACCAATTTCAGCTCTCTATGACTTTTGGTTGCTGAGCTATAAATGTTTCTGTAGGTATACCCCCTCCATTGTTTTATGATATTTCTCTAATATTGAAAGTTCTTATGAATATTTGAACACTGAGAAAGTTGAATTCTTTCTGTATCTTATCATATTATTATAGAACATTATTTTAACAATCGTTTGATATAAAGTTCAGCTCTCTAGAGTTTTTGGTTGCTGAGATATCAGCAATGTTGTTGGTATACCCCTTAATTTATCTGTTATTTTCCTCTAATGTCTGAAAATCTTTTTGATATTTGAGCATTACGATAGCCAGCATGTTTATATATCTTATTATATGGCTATAGAACATTGTCATAGCAATCATTTGATACCAATTTAAGCTCGCTATAGCTTTTGGTTGCTGAGATATAAGCATTTGTGCTGGTATACTCCATTTTTCTGTGATTTTTTTTCTAATATATGAAACGTCTCATTAATATTCGAACACCAGGAAGTCTGTTTGATTTTTATATCATTTTTATTTTTTATTACATGGTTATAGAGCAATGCCAATGTTTGATACCTACTTTTGCTTTCTAGGTCTATCAGTAGTCAAGATACATGTGGTAATATAGGGGTACGACATGCCTTCCTCTGCTTATTCCTCTGCTTATTAGGGTGGGGGTGAACACTCTGTGATTCTACGTGACACAACATTTCTAAATATCCTTTATTTATATCTAGACAATATCCTTCTTTATTCAATACATACATGTTACATGCGTTACATTATTCAGTAAGGTCTCTGAGAATGGGTACTTTGTAAAATATACTCAGAGCTTTGGTTCTCAAATATCAAGTATCAAAATTATAAGATATAAACCTTCATATATATCAAGCATTTACAGGTTTTGCAAAAATAGCAATAGTAAGAGTATTTGGCACATGAAACTGGGAATATGGCTGCTGAATATTTCATTTAAGACAAAGCATATAAGATAGAAAAAATAAATCTAATATCTTTGAAAAGGTAAAGCACTGAGCACCTGAAAAATTGAATGCTGTCACATATTTTTATTTCCCAAGTTTATTTAAACGTACATAACACATGCACATTACTTACAGTGGATGTTCAGATTTGTGCTCGAACACCTTTAATATGGAGAATAGGCATGCAGCAGGCAGACTTTACGAGTAAGTTAAGTAAAGTTTTTCAAACTGTCATACTGTATTGTAATTTCTTAATATATGTAACAGTCTTTAACATGATAATTCCCCCCCCCCCACCCCCCACCCCATACACAGAGTTCAAACAACTTTTATTCGACAATCTTGGGTTTTCTTTAAGATTAAGATTTTCATATTGCCCATATCCTGTCCCAGCAAAACATGGTTAACAACAATGATATTTTGATGAATTTTCTTCATTTTGAGCGTTACTTTTTGACAAATAAACAACTGTAACATATGTTACATACCACAAAAAGCTACAAATAGGTGTCAAACTCATACATGTTGTAAAATATATTATGCTAGCTTGATTTTTGTAGGTATTGGCTTTAAAGTTTCAAAAATTATTTTTTAAGTTTATCAGACACTATAGAATGAAGCAAATAGTACTGGGACTGATCATGTTTATAATGTAGCACTATGGACACTTATTTAAACTGTAAGGATCTATAGCCTTCCATTATCTTAAAAACAGTCTATTTTTTCTAAAGTTTAATACAAAACCAAACAATTAGGCAAAGTGAGCCATATAAAACAGAAAAAAGACTAATTTTGCAATTGAAAATAAAAACATTTTCGACATCTCTGAAAAATGGCGTTATCACGTCCTTAAGATGTAACGTATGTAACTTTATTTTTGTTCTAAAAAGCAAATTCAAGTTTCACTAGTTATTATATTCAAATATTAGCAGCTGTGCAATGAAAATCTATTACACAACCATGAAAAAGGCAGCAAACTTATGATTAGGGATCCGATGGTTGTCCAAGAAGTAACAGACGAATACGTCACTTTCACTCACAATAAAAGTACTTTTGCAATCATCTTGACCGAAAAAAAAAAACAACATTGGTTTTCATACTTCCCAAAAACAGTACTAAATTACTGTACAAAGGAAATTTGTGCTAAACAGGTGGCCACCTAAAGTGCTTTTTGATGGCTTTTTACCATCTGGCACCCTAGCTACAATGAAAATTCTTGCCAGCCGAACAGATTTTACCATATTTTTGCAATAATTGCAATAAACATATCATTATCTTTTCTTCTTAAGACCTTTCAAACATTTAAATGGTCATATTATATTAGGCTAATAATCCTTAAAGCATAAATTATTGGCCACCAAAATTTTAGTTTACGTTTTCAACTTTTTCAGCCGCGGAATGTAAACACGCTTATTATCTTGTACCTGAACGAGCATTTATTAGAATGAATGTGGCATTTTCAAAATCATAGTCATTAGTTTGGTTTTCACATGATTATTATAACAAACTTGAAGGATAATTGATTCATAGCAACTCACAACTCAACTACAACTTAGTACTTATACATCCAAAATTATTTCCGAGACATATTTTTATTTTTTATTTTTTGGACAATTTCAGGCATTTTTCGCAATATTTGCCCCTAAATAGGTATTTGAATGTCTCCCTATGTTTTTATCTCATTGTAGCATGTAAATTAAAGACAATTAAACGTCAAAAGTGCAAAATAAAGCTATTTCTATGGATTTTGTACAGTGCATTGAGCCCAGTAAGATGATTACAGTATTTTCAAAGGATTTTGGCGGCCATCTTGGAAAATGGCGGCCATCTTGGATGATATCAGGTGGGTCCCTATCCAAAAATAATTGTTATCATTAATACATTGCTCATACAAAGTGTCTTGCTTTTATCATTTAGTGAGCAATTCTGTCAAACTTTGTCACCATATTGCTGCACTAAATACACAGTTGTTTATCTGGTGAACATCCATTCATATAAAAAAAAACATTTAGTACGCAGATTTTTCCTTAACAAATGATATTTTCCTTATTTTTGCTCAAAACATAGATTGTGAGTACCCACAATCTATGTTTTGGAGCAAAAATAAGAAAAATAGGTACATGTATACCCCTGCATTACCCAGTTTTTTTTCTATATAAATGTGGTGTTCAAGAGGGTATACATTACATGGACATGTTTTCCTGATGTATGTTCAAGTTGTCTCCAACTACTTTGTGGTTCTGTGAAATGGAACCGAAAAGGTTAGATTCTATTACTTACTTGTCTGTTGTACTTCCAGCTGTTTTATGTCAATACTTATTTTAAAACGGGCACTTAACTCATTTAAGCCTGGCGTCCCTCTTACGGGACATAGGCAAACAGAATAGCCCCAGATGGGACGCCGCAGAACGCGGCTTCCCATCTGGGACTATTCTGTTTGCTTCCAGAAATGTCATTGAAAAAATTGAATAAAAATTAAAAATCACACCTGTGGCCCCTAAAAAAAGAAAGTGGACTCGTCCAAGTGATAATGATGGGAGAATCCATTCGTCAAATATGGGTATGCAGGTGTATGACTGTATCGTGAATGATTTAACCTGATACCATCTTACAAGTTTGTTGGAATAATAACAGTCATTTGTCAATATAAAGGGAAGGGAAGGAAAAGATATTTAAACTTCCGTATCATGTATGATCGCTTACTTCAAAAACAAATCATTAGCCAGACGTTTTATGCTCAAGCTGATCTATAGATATAAGCCCCTCATATATAATACATTCGAATGTAGGAAGCGCGGTGGCGTAGTGGTAGCGCGTCGGACTGCGGATCCAGAGGTCCTGGGTCCGATCCCCACAAACGGCACCTTGTTGTGTCATTGAGCAAGACACATTAACTCCCTACAGTACTGGTTAAACCCAGGACTGAAAAAATGTTGAAAAGCCTCGATACAAACAAACAAAAACATTCGAAAGTCATGTAGTTATATCCGTTTTGTGGGCCTTTTCAATATTTAAGCAGTAAACTCGAGTTAAAAATAATCATTCCGGATTCTTAATGCATGCCTTACTTTGAATGGCAATAATTTGTAAGAGCCTAAAAGTTGTACTTTATGTCGAGGGTGTCAAACAGCACGGCAAGCAACGGGAGATAATGATATATTTCTATGAGGAAACGTGTTCGTTACCATTGTGATAATATGAGCCGCCTCGTGGGAAAACCAACAATGTGGTTTCCGACCAGGTCCGACACAAACCGGCCTGTACAAGCACAGAAAAGAGCTAGAAGCTTGAAATTTCGGATTTAAGTAGAAGAGGAATTGTACTATCCGAGTAGCGAAAACAAAGGCGCTGATCAGCTTCGCGGTTACCGCGAAGCTGATCTGCGTCTTTGTTTTCGCCTATGCAGATTGTTGGTTTTCCCATGAGGCTGCTCATATGTATACCCCCTTATACAGGTGTAAACGGGTTTACAAATCATTTTTCACAGATGAAATAATATTGTGCATTGCATAGTGTGTTTTCTTAGATAACGCAGGTGCTGCTCGTTAGCTTTCGTAGTGACATGAGCCCATTCAGGAGGTTAATAAACCTAGCTGGGCCGAGAAACATAAACTCAACAGTGACAGTCCTCATAGGAAGGTACAAGTAGGCAACGATCAGGAAAAAGCGCAATCAGAAAGAGATTCCCACTCCAAAAACCGAGGTGGGAAAAAACCAAATCAACAATCAGACACTTATACCATGAAAACATATAGTAAGCCGAATGAGCAGCTATTTCCCCAATAGGTGGCCACTCAGTTACCTAAACTTAACTAAAATATGAAAACACACATAAGGCGCAAACAGCACAAAAATTTAACACCAAGACATTAAATAAACAATAGGAACCACCACAACAGTATCGCATCGGAACGATCAGTAATATAAAATTACTGGCGGGCTTAAATCGATTTTACAGTTACCTAACCTCACCCTCAGCTTCTGCAGTGGTTCAAAACATTTAGTTAGTTGTTCTGTCCTCGCGGTGAATCTCTAACTAGTCAATGAATCATCAAGCACAAACAAATAAATCAGTATAACCACCCTGATGAATAAAAACGAGGACTCAACAGATTCAGTAAGCTGCCCGACGATGGAGATCCCTGGGTGCCAAATAACTAACTCCGGAGCGAAAGAAAAACACCAGTTGAACCCCGATGGGTGTCTAGATAAAACCTGGACATTATGGGTGTCTAGGAGAATGTACTCCACACAGAAACTGTGTGTCGCGGTATGGGATAGAAAAGTGCCCGCTTCAATGCCCATGGCTAGTTAACCGCGCTCAGTGGGGAACTCTTTAAGCGGTCGAAATCAAAAGAAACAAACTTTGAGGAAACTAGAGTACAGTTTCAAGAAGAAAAGTGGAGTAAAGCCCGCCAGTAATTTTATATTTCTGATCGTTCCAAGGCGATAGTTCTATGGCGGTTCTTATCGGTTGAATTTTTGTGCTGTTTGTGCCATATGTGCGTTTTCATATTTTAGTTAAGTTTTGGTAACTGAGTGGCTGCCTATTGGGAAAATAGCTGCTCACTCGGCTTACTATATAAGTGCCTGATTGTTGATTTGGTTTTTTTCCCACCTCGGTTTTTGGAGTGGGAATCTCTTTCTGATTGCTCCTTTTCCTGATCGTACTGTCACCGTGTTTTCGTAGTATTAGTATTTAATTGTTAATTTAGTTTTTTTTCCCCATCTCGGTTTTTGGAGTGGGAATTTCTTTCTGATTGCGCCATTTCCTGATCATTGCCTACTTTTACCTTTCCATATATCGGTTCATACTTAAACTGCAACTATATATTAAGGACATCTAAAATATCAAGAAATTCAGAAGCTTCTTAAAGAAAAAGATCGTCAAGATGATTTATCATCATGACTATTGACTAGTAGCCAAGCAGAACCTGTCCTCCGCACAGGCACTTGTAGCATAAAAATATACCCCACCCTTTCTATATATGACAAGGCTGGCAGGATTTTAATTTCTAAACTTCACCTCAAATCGAAACCCCCTATCAAATCTACATTTTACCTTCGTCCACGCAGTAATCCTTTGTGGTGATCTTCTCTTTCATTAACAACAAGAATCACTTTCCCAAACGTACAATAAGCAGCAATAAGAACGAAAACTTTTTCTCGAACCGCTTATTTACAAACTTTTATTTGACAAAGCTTCCGGCTTCCAACTCGACTGTCCCGCAGCAAACATAACAAATAAATAATAAAATTTAAAAAACTGTTAAAAACAACCAAACAATGAATAGATAAAAACATAATATTTATTTGAGGTATCTAACAAAATTAATTTACTTTTTGAAGATGTTGTTTCGAGGCCTTTATAAAATTCGATTCGCGCAACGATGTGTTCGTACTTAATTAGTTTTCTCGGGTTTCCAAGGATCAGGTCGCCTATGTTTGGCAGGTGAATGTAGTTTTAAAGAACTTACCGAAAAATTGAAAAAAAAAATGCCGTAGTTGTTTTGGAGGGAAAATTCGAAATTCAGTGAAATTGCAGAGTCTGTCATATTTCCAATAGCTTCTTGGTAAATAAATACTGATATTAGCGGGGTTATGTCATTTTAAGATTTGTATAACAGTTTTAATGCACCAGTCATTTGTAACCACTGCCCCCACCTACGTGGACTGGTGGGGGATAGCCGGGCTTAAGTGCAGGGCAATTATTCTTTGAGTGTCCCCCACAGTGCAGGGGTAGTGGCCAGGTTTTGACATTAAGATCCTTACCCCAGGGAGGTTTCTATTGCTAAGGGCAAGGCAAAGAGCGGGGTTTTGACTTCCAGTTTGTCCCCTGGAAGTGGGGCTTTTAGCAGGGCACTGAAAGCTGAAAAGTCACTATCCCCACCCTTCCGCGTAGTTGGTCGGCAGTGGTTACAAATGACTGGCACATAACTACTGGATTGTCTGGTTGAAAATATAAATCTAACATATCATGTATCGTCATAATGGCCCAATGCACTTACCCGCGGAGAATGGTTGTACCCGGAGCTTATAGAAGATGTACAAGCACGCTACAAACTCCGTTTGTTTTGTATTAGTATTTGGAAATATCTGTAAGTAAATATATGTCGTAGTTTTAGATGGTTCACCTTGTAGAAGGCCTTGCTAAAATGTAGCAAGACCAAGATAACCTGGTGCCAGTTTGTTGATACTTTTCTGTACAATTCCTCGACGACGACAAGTACAAGTAACTTTGTTGTAATCCATGCAGTATATCGTGTTTGGTCAGATGCTGGGCAATATTTGAGGTAACAGTGTGTTCCATGACTCTACACAAAGTACAGGTGACCGAAATGCGGGAACAAACTCATTACCCTTATTTTAAAAGAAGGTTGCTTGAAGTAATATATTCATTTCAAGTGTGCATTAAAATGACTGTTGTATAACATTTTTAAAATTTTTAGAGCGTATAAATCCAGTGTGCGCTTAGCAGGGGGCTTTGCCAGCTTTCTGGGCAACTCGTATCCAAGTCAACTCTTACCCATTTTGGTCGACTCGTACCTACTTTTTGGTCAACGCGTACGGCCAAAGTCAACTCGTACATAATTTGGTCATCTCGTACCCATTTGGGTTAACGTGTACATGTTTTGGTAGGGGTAGGGTAGGGTGGGGCGGGGTAGGGTAGGGTAGGGATTACCGTTTTTTATTTTGGTTAACTTGTACCTGTTTTGGTAGGGGTAGGGGTAGATCAGCTGGCTAACCTGCACTCCGATACACTTCGTGACCTCGCTCCTCTCTCGTGACAGCCATCAGGAAAACATGTCCGTGTAATGTATACCCCCTTGAACCCCACTTTTATATAGCAAAACTGGGGTATGCAGGGGTATACCTATTTTTCTCATTTTTGCTCCAAAACATAGATTGTGGGTACTCGTTAGAACCACCTCGGCGAGGCGGTTCTAAGGTGTATCCACAATCTATGTTTTGAGCAAAAATAAGAAAAATATCAAAATCTTTCAGCTAAAAATTTTCAATTTTTAAAGCTAAAAAACCTCTGTATATTGCATGGGCAAGTTTTCGTAATGTTAGCATTAGTTGCCTTTAAACTATGGTCGAACAGATTATGGATTTCGTAAGAAGCTTATAGCTGCATTATTTGTTGAGAATTATTAAAATTTTTCTTATGTTTTGTTTGAAAATGCAAAAATCTTTTTGTAAACATCTGGTTAGCCTGCAGAGTTTCAATAAATTTGCAAAAAGCAATCGATTTTTTACTTTATGTCCCAAATTCTTCAGTAGTCTCCCCTTATCTATTTATAGACGCAGGTGATATTTTCCAAAGAAAATGTGATGTATTTTATGAATCTGCGTATCTTTACATCAAGAATATGTAAAAACTAAGTCCTATCAGTCAGAAAAGATATAACATAATATAATTTTCAATTTATTTGGCGTCTTCGTTGATTTTTCATTTTCGACCAAGGGCTCAATACATGCCATTTCCATCAGTATGGAGAGGTCTAACGGAATACCGATGAAAGGGTAGGGGTAGGGGTAGGGTGGGGTGGGATGGGGTGGGGTCGGGTGGGGTGGGGGTAAGGTGGGGTGGGGTGGGGTAGGGTAGGGTAGGGTAGGGTAGGGATTACCGTTTTTATGTCTATCACCTTTTTCAGTAATATAAAATTCACCGTCAAAGTATTCTCACCTGCACCTGCACTCTAGTTCCTTTTATGCTCATAGAGTGATCGATCACTATGTAACTCATACTTATTTCTTTGTATTTTTAAGGGTGACGGAGAATCTCGAACTGTGTGATAAAAATACAAGTGTGGATAGTATTTTCTCTGCCCTTATTGAGACCAACCCAGAAGCTAAGGAGAACGTTACTGAAAGTTTATTAAGTAAACTTATTTGTGCAGTGTACCCAAATGCTAAGAAGTCAAGTGTTCGCGAGGCAGATTCTTCAAATAAGCGGAAGACAAGCTTTAAGGGCCTGGGCATAAATGTGAAAAAATATCAAGGAGCGGAATTATCCTTCAAAGATCTGCAGGGCTTAGTCCCACCTGACTGGTTTCTTATCAGCAAGACTGACAATATAGCTGTTTTTGGAAAATTATCCGAAGAGTATTTTAATGGCAACCCGATTCTGTTTCGAATCGAAATAAATCCTACAGGTGAATGCAGTTTGTTTGTTGGAGATACCAGAATAAATCTGAGGGGGTATTTTATTGAACCCCATATAAAGTTCTATGCTTGGTCTGTTTCAGATTTTTTCAAGTGCATCGATAGAACTCTTAGATTATGCTGTGGGCATGATAGTTCTAGAACTTTAGAAAGTACAGTTGGTGTTACCGAGACATTTACTCATTCTAAAGAGCATTGCAAAAAACTATAATCAGGCATGTCTATTGCAACAGGATCGTTTCTGTCCAGTCGAGTAACCAAAGCTGCAAGAAATGTTCCAGTCTGTTTTACCGGTCGTCCAGTAATGTGACTTCAAACAAATGTGAAGAAAACACTGAACATAAAGACATTATACTCTCCGCACAATTGCTCCAAACATAAGTGGGAATCAGCTACTCTTCATTGAATCACAACTTAAAGCATTGACCACTCCTAAGTACGGAATGAGGTGGCCAAAAGAACTTATAAGTATGTCCTTAGCGATTTTCAATCGCAATCCATCATCTTACAGGATTTTATCTCAAAATGGTTGGCTTAGCTTACCGTCAGAGCGTCTTCTTACAGTGTATAAAAATGCTGTACAACAAAAGCCAGGAATAGTTCCAGAAATGATGCAGTGGATGAGCCAAGAGGCATCTCGACAGAATATCCCATCACATGGCATGTACGGAGGCCTGATAATGGATGAAATGTCAATTCAAGAGGATCTTGTTATCACAACAGATAAAGATGGTCAACACCTCGTTGGTTTATCAGACAGTGGCAAAGAATGCTTTTTGATGAATGTTGCAGACAATGGTCATTTAGACAGGAAACTAGCCAATCACGTTTTACAATATTTTTTTCATGGCTTGTCTGGCTTTCGCTGGCCTTTTGCAAACTACCCCAATAATCAAGCTTCCCCAGCAGAACTCTTTGTCACAGCATGGAAATGCATCGGGGCATTAGAAGAATACGGATTTCATGTCATTTATTGTTGCATGGACGGATCAAGCAACAACAGAGCATTCCTGAAAATGCATTTCCCGTCAGAAGACTACCTTTCGACTAAAATGGTTTCTTATCACTATAAGAACCGCCACAGAAAAATCATCTTTATGATGGATCCGTGTCACTTGCTAAAGAAGATGAGGAACAGTGTCTTGTCGAGTGGCGAGAAACAATTTCACACACGGATATTGACATTGGAAGGAAAAGTTATTGTGTGGCAGATGTGGATCGACGCCTATTTATGGGACAGAAACAACCCTTTCCCTGTTCACCACAAGCTCTCCGATGAGCATCTGTTTCCTAACAATGCTCAGAAAATGAGAAACAAACTCGCCTTCGATGTATTGGACAAGGAAATGCTTCATCTTATGGAAACATACAATGACAGCCTTCAACACGAATCAGAAGACATCAAAGCTGCTATAGCCTTACTCGAGAGGACAAGTTTTCTCGTTGATTTCTTTCAAGACAGCAGACCTGTAACGGATGTGGCCGATGCACGCCTTAGAAAGTTTACTGAAGTGTATAACTGGTTTAAGTCATGGGAAAAATCTGAATCTGGCAATGAATCCACAAGTAAACGTCACAGGGGATTGTTTACCATGGAAACGAGAGAAGACATAGATTTTCTGTACTATGGGTTCATGTCCTTGGTAGAGTATTCTGTAAATGAACTGAAACATGGTGTAGTACCGTCTCGCATTAACAGTGACATTATAGAAAATGTATTTTGTCAGCAGCGGTCTCTCTATCACGGCGCAACAACAAATCCCACGTACAATGCGTATCGCACGGGCATAAATTCTGTTATTTTAGGTCAGGCTACAGTTTCCAAAAAGTCAAATGCTGGTGGGACAAAAGCCGAGCCTTTTGCCAAGTCACTTAAGCTACCTAGACTTTCTTAAGTTTGCAGGACTGTAGATCATCTGCAATACGATATTAAGGGAAGACTGATTTTAAAGCTGAAAATCATTATGAATTCCTCGTAAAACGAACTTGATGATTTTATAGTGAAGACTGACTCTATAAGAGCAATTCAAACACCATTCACAGATAAATTTATGCCCATAAATGCAGTTTGTTTAGTGCTCAACAAAACGATTATCATATCTGAATTACTTCCTTTCCTTGCAGACTGCACTTCTCTGTGATAATGGTAACAATATCCAACATTACTCAGTCGTTCAATTACGGATATAGAAAGACAGTGACTAGATGAAATACAAAATGAGGTGATCATATTACAGGATGACTTAACTTTTCATAGGTATTATGTGAACTTGAATAGATTGTGAAGCATCATATCTTACCCATGATATACGAACAATGTTTCAATACATAGATTTCTACTTACAAAGATATTGATCAATTCTCCATTTAATAAATAGTAAGTTCAAGGTGATTTTGGTTACATATGTCTCTATCAACATCGATCAGAAACTAGAAATTAATGCAAAATGGTGAATGGTTGATCAATTTCACATTAACTTGAAACATGTGACACATATGGTGCTTAATAAGTATAAATCCCTTTACATCTTGAAACTTGTTTCCGTGAAACAGAATCAAGGCCGACTACACGAAACATTCACTAATAAAAGGTACAAGTAAGCAATGATCAGGAAAAGGCGCAGTCAGAAAGAAAATCCCACTCCATAAACCTAGGTGGAGAAAAACTGAATTGACAATAAGCTACTTAAAATTAGAAAATATATCGTAAGCCGAGTGAGCAGCTATTTTCCCAAAAGGCGGCCGAATTTAACTAAAATATGAAAACATACATAAGATGCAAACAGCACAAAAAGTCAACACCAAGACATAAAACAATACCACCGAAATATCGCCTTGGACAAAACTAAATTGAAAACTAGGTTCACACCCAGAAAACATAACGTAAGCCGAGTGAGCAGTTATTTAACTTATTTCCCAACAGGCAGCCTCTCAGTTACTCGAACTCAAACTATGAAAATGTACATAAGGTTCAAACAGCACAAAAATTCAACTCCAAAACATAAAACAAATAGAACCACAACAGAAGTAACGCCTTGGAACGATCATTTACATAAAATTACTGGGGGCTGCAATCGATTTTAGGCCCTAACCTCACACTATCTTCTGCAGTGATTGACAACATCTAATTAGTTGTTCGGTCCACGTGGTGAATCTCTAACTAGTCAATGAATAATCAAGGACAAACAAGTAAATCTTGATAACCACCATGATGAATCAAAAAGTAGACGAAGCTAAAGTAAGCAATCAGCAGGAACTGGTACAATCAGAAGCAGCGTCAGAAAGTTGTATATAGTGCCCTAGTAGATGCCAAATGCATTCTCGCCATCCATTTGACTGGTTTAAATTCATTTGGCTGATCAAATATGCGGTTCTTCTGCTGTTTATCCTTGTTTCTTATTTTGTGTCAGTTTCTGTGTTTGCACCGAAATGCCTTATTGATATATTTACGTTTCCTGAATGGAAGTTGACCACACGCAAGTTTCAGAGGAATACGTTGATGAGGGACAATTGAAGTGAAAAGAACATTGTATACAGCTGTACTTTGAGCAATTTTGTATGATCAATTATACACTACAAGCTGGAATCAGGAATGAAACGATTTTACATAAAAATCTTTTCTTCACCGATTATAGAACTAATATTGACCTTTGACCATTTAGGTTCTATTCTTAAAGTTATCACACACAAAAATTTCCGCAGTATGGCCCACGTCCATTTCTCTTTAAAACAAAGGATCTCAGTTTTGATTTTTATTTCAAGATAGTGTCCAAAATATCAGAATACTTATTTAAACTCGATGATTTTGTATTTCTGTTCGGACACAACCATTAGGCAAATCGATGATACTAGTAGTTTTCTAAATCAAAACTGAGATCATTTAAGAGCAGTAAACATATTAACATATGTAAACATGCAGCATTAATAAGAAAGGGATGTGTCATTCCATGCATATGGTTTCGGCTAGTTAATAAAATAAAACTGAGAGCCTTTAAGAGCAGTGAGCATATTAATGAGAAAAGGGATGGGCCATAGAATCAACAGTGACATTTAAGTGGCGGAGAGTCTCGAACTGTTGGCGTGATTAATGTTTGTGTTGTTTACATTCAATACAAAACCAGGGTATTTCTTCTACTTCGCTTGACAGCCTTTCATATTCTCTGTTAGATATATTTTGACACTCACAGTCAAACCATTCGTTACACTCATCACACTGAACCAAAGGTTCACCGTCAACATATTGCAGTTGACAGTAACCACAGTATGTGTCATCTTCTCTAGATTGTCTGGCCTTACCCTTTTTAACACTGCCTCGTTTTCGTTTTTTATCCGAACCACGGTCTGACGGACCTGGAAGACTATCGTTTTCGGTATCTACATGTGTTTTATTTGAATCAGGTATACTCTGTTTTCTTTTTTTCCCATTGTCTTTCGGTTTCTTAGCATCCGACTGCTGGATTTTCTCTGTCTTTGATTTTTCTACTACTACCTTCTTTCTTAAGCTCTCTGTTTTTGTCTTACCTATTTTCCTTATGCTATTCTTCCGGAACTGATTGTTTCCAATCCTTAAAAATCTAATAACAATGTCTTCAAACAATGCTTGTCTAATGTCAGCTGTCACTTGAGTAGTTGCATCGGGAATTTTGTACCCTTCAAAAAGGTTATCCCAGCATTGTTTTAAACCCTTATTGGTCAATGCTGCCTCCTTTGTTTTATTTAGACAATCAGGCCCAAATATCTTTAGATTATGTTCTGTTTGGTGTTGTGTGTTAATTCGATTTAGTGAGAGAAAAAAATCGAAACAATTGTCAGTTATAGACGTCAGTCCATGTTGGAGATTTTGCCTTCTGGCAGTTTCTTTTAATGATTGCTTATACTTTGTTTCTGTTTCTGAGTTTTTTGTTGTCACAAAGTCCAACATGCGCACTTTGGTAAATGCCTCATTGGCAACATATTTTGTTTTAGGTCTATATAAATTGGCCTTCACAACTTTCAGCATGTGATATTTAGCCTTTGCCACACACCGCCCCGCTATGTATCTAATATTACCAAGCCCGGCATCAGAAATAGCTACCGGTGTCTGAGTTGGAACTGGACCCTTAATAACTGTTTCAGTTTTTTCCTCAAGCAAAATTTCAATGAGTTTGTCAACAATTTTCCCAAAGGCATCGGCAGCTATTTCTGATGGATCGGTGCCATAAAACGCCTTCATGTGGCTTGAATAACTATCAGACAGTGAATATTTGTAAACGTTAGAGTAAAATGACGTCCAGTTTTTTGGTTCTGTTTTCTTCTCTCCTCCACAGTTGTCTTTTAAAATCTTATTTATGTCATCATATATTTGTTTCACGCACAACTTGAAACCAACTTTCTCCTTTATCATATTTAAATGTGCCTTTATGGCAGACTGTTTTTCAGTAAAATCAGGTTCTTTAAACACACTTTCCAATTTATAAAAAGCAAATGGTAACTCCTCGTCTCTTATATCATCAGGGTTTTCATTAACGTTACCACTACCACCTGCTGCATTTTCTTCATTGGGTATCATAATTTCCACGGGGAAGATACTATCTATGTCATATATTTCAGTGTCTGAAAATTCCGAATCCTCGTCTGAAGAAGCACTTCCTTCTTCAAACTCTGTCAGAAGACTATCAATTAGACTGACAGAATATTTGCAACACTCAAATGAATCAGAATATTCTGAAGATAACCTATTGTAAAAATCTGTTACCTGTTTTGATGCGGGTAGTAGGTCGGTTTGTCGAAACCCGATCAGCCTCAGACCTTTCTTACATGTAGCTCTCACGATAGCCACCCCAAGCTGTCCAGGTGCGAATATATTAGAGGCATCGACTTCCACACGGTCCAGTGTAAGCCCTTGGGCTTTGTGAATGGGCATGCTATACCCTAGAGTTAAAGGAAGTTGCGACATTGAAGCTATGACCTTTCCCTCTTTTGTGTTAAACACACTGAACGTTTCTCTTTTTATTGTTGCTGTCTTTACCCCATGAACCCCAGTTCCAGAAAACTCCACTACCACAGAATCAGCCATACACTCCTTAACAATACCCCGCATACCATTGACTAAGTGTTTTGATAGATTTTTAACCAAGAGGACTGAACAT
The DNA here is from genome assembly GCA_964017185.1 of Rugalucina vietnamica. Lineage (NCBI taxonomy): Eukaryota > Metazoa > Mollusca > Bivalvia > Lucinida > Lucinidae > Rugalucina > Rugalucina vietnamica. The sequence goes on from OZ024875.1 coordinate 41,893,085, forward strand.
CCAACTTTCAGGTGTAAAACATGAGGAACAACCAGTTTATTAAGCTCACTTTCCTTACCTTCCCGGTCGGCCTTGTATGTAAAAATCTCGCCTTCCATGTCCATCAGTTTTGAGGCATTATAAAATTCACATTCAAACTTTTTACCACACAAGCGCACCGGACTTTCTCCAGGTGGCAGAGGCCTAGATAGCCGATTTAAAAGATCTAAACTTTCAACAGAGCATGTTCCTAAGGAAGTTTCATGGATTGCTTGAATTAAGTCACGTTCTTTCTGCCTCACAACATCACTTAATATGACTGTATGGGGGAAAACAGAATTGAATAATGGTGAATGAAATGAAAAATCACCGGGGTCCCCTATGTTGTGATCAGGTACAGGGGGAAGCTGGAAAAAATCTCCCACCCCAATAACCTGCAATCCCCCTAAGTACTTGTCCGGGTCTTTTATATTTCTACATATAAACTCTACATCCTCAAACATTTTTCTTGACATCATAGATATTTCGTCTATGATCAAACAATCTGTTGAAGTAATATTCTTCTTCCAAACTTCGTAAAATTCATCGTTTTGAATCTTGAGCCTGAGATCTTCCTTTGTGTGCCGACCATCACCATAACCAGACCAAGTATGTAATGTGACGCCTTCAATCGTAAGGGAAGAGATTCCTGTTGTGCCGGTCTTCGCAACTTTCAGTCCTGGTAGAAAGACAGTTGATAGTACTAGTAAATTGCATTATTTTTCACCATGAAAAATCGCTAACTAGATGATTAGTTTGCGATTGAATTTGGTTCTGATTTTGCCAGTTCCTGCCTGGTTATTTATTATTTTTACATTTTGAAGACTTCTTATCTTATGCTATTTACTTCTCAAAATTTCAGCTGTTAATGCATACTCCAAAGTGCCACTAGACAAGAGGAGGAAGTTTATGCGCATATGAGCTGTACATAAGACCACTTGATATACACACGACAATACGTAAATGTCAGACTCAGGCCCGCTTGCTGGACACGAATGGTAGTTGTGTCAGTATAGCGGAGTAAATCTGTAATCAGAAGCATCTATTCAATATCTCTCAAAGCTGTTGCCAAATTCTTTCTGGGGAAAGTTTGGGCAGAGCTGTTATTTTGGTATAAATTGTGATTCTCACATTTTATATCAACTGTTGGTGCTGATGCCATTCAGCATTATTGCATTATCTGCTGCTACATGGCTTACACAATGCCAATATTGGAAAGACATGTAACAACCCCACCCCCACCCCCCGGGAAAAATTAATAATCCAAGGGGGTTGGGTTACCTGTAGTTCTAATATTGTTTTCAGTAAGCTGGGAACCAGAAGCTAATGCAAAATTGTGAATAGTGCCACTTGACAAGTGGAGAAGGTATTATGTGTATATGAGCAGTACATAACACACTACAAATCACAAGTCCGCTAGCTGGACACGAATGGTAGTTGTGTCAGTATAACGGCGCGAATCTGTTAATCAGAAGCATCATTCTGGTTTGCAGGTGATGAATATGCTATTCGAAGAATGAAATGAAATATTGTGTACCACTTCAAATGCAAATGTGGAATAATCATATTAATTACTTTAACTTCACTGTACACCGTAGAATCAGTGAAAGACACTTTTGGTGTGGTGCAAAAGTTACGAGATAGTAGTAAGTATTTTGCATGTTTTCTTGCAATCCAGATCTCTTTTTGTGTCATATTTCTTCTGAACACCTTTTGCGGTTTGTTGACCTTAAGATGACGCAAGAACATGTTTCAAGGCGATCAACTGAAAAATATGGCACAATAACTGGTACAGTATTTTTCACTGATTCTACGGTGTACAGTGAGTCTATAGGGTGTAACATGACGACTACGTCTTATCTCAATTATTTTGAAAAATTATGTTTCTCAGAATTTCAACTGTTGGTGCTTACTCCATAGTGCCACAAGGCAAGAGGAAAAGTAGTATGCGAATTTGCGCTGTACATGGCACTCATTAACATACACCCGACAAGACGTAAATGTTAGACCCAGAACCGCATGCTGGACACGAATGGTACTTGTGTCAGTATAACGGAGCGAATCTGTAATCAAAAGCATCTATCTCTGGTTTTTGTACCACTTCACTTGCAAAGGATGTGTTGTGCATATTTATTACTTTAACATGGAGATGAATACTTCTTATCTCATGCTCTTTTGGTATAATAAATTATGTTTCTCAGAATTTGAGCTGTTGGTGCTTCCCTGGTGGTGCTTATTCCATATACCAGTTTGGGTTATCTGCTGGTTCGCAGCTTACACATAATCAATATTGGAAATTCAGGTATCCATTCCCCCTCGCTGGAAAAATCAATAATCCAAAAGGGGGTTGATTACCTTATTTCCAATATTGATTTCAGTAAGCTAGGAACTGGTAGATAATGAAAAATAGTGAAAACTGCCACTTGACAAGAGAAGAAAGTATTATCTGTATATGAGCTGTGCATAAGACTTCTTCATATGCGCACGACAAAACGTAAATGTGAGATTCAAACCCACTTGCTGGACACAAATGGTAGTTGTGTCAGTATAATGGAAGGAATCTGTAATCAGAAGCATCCATCTCTGGTTTGGTTTAAATAATATTTATTTTTAAATCAAATTACATAATATTGCATTTTCAAATAAACAAAGTATCAGGATTGGAAAGCAAATCTTGTGGCTTATAGATATCCTCTTCTGTAAACTTCTTGACATACACACGACAAAACGTAAACATGTTAGACTCATGCCCGTTTGCTGGACACGAATGGTAGTTGTGTCAGTATAACGGAGCGAATCTGTAATCATATATTTCTATCTCTGAAACAAACAAAAACATATTTAGTACCACTTCACATGCAAAGGGTTTATGTGCATATTGATTACTTTACCATGGAGGCGACTACTTCTTATCTCATGCTATTTTGGGTAAAAAATTCTCAGAATTTCAACTGTTAGTGCTTACTGACTCCATTATTATGTCTCCATAGTGTCACTGGACAAGTGTGTAATTTAGCTGTACAATAAGACCTCTAGCATACACACGATAAAACGTAAATGTGAGACTCAGAACCGCTAACTGGACACGAAAGAGCCTTAAGAACAGCTAAGCTGTTAAAGCATTGTACAGTATGATTACCTTTCTCAGTTAGACTTTTGAATATATGCTTTACACAGAAACTTTTCCCAGTCCCGCTAACTGGACACGAAAGAGCCTTAAGAACAGCTAAGCTGTTAAAGCATTGTACAGTATGATTACCTTTCTCAGTTAGACTTTTGAATATATGCTTTACACAGAAACTTTTCCCAGTCCCGCTTTTGCCAAGCAGCAACAAATTGTGGCCTTCAGTGGCCCTAGAGCAGGCTATCTGTTGCTGTAAATTCATCACCTGGAAATAGAATCAAAATTTATACAACTTCATGCTGAACTTGATCATTCGCCATTTTTGCATTATCCGCTGGTTCCCCGCTCAAAAATAATAATCAATATTGGAAATACAGGTAACCAGAACCCCCTGACCTTTGAGTCACAACAGGTAGCGCATCGAACTTTGGGCCGAAGCGACCCTGGTTCGGTTCGATCCCCTACCGGGGCATCGTCCGTTTTGGCCCTCAGCAAGTCATATGCACAGCTCAAGGGGGGTTTCTGGTTACCTGTTTTTCCAATATTGATTTTTTTCAGCAGGTAACCAGCCGATAATGCAAAAATGGTGAATGGGCTGGACGCCAGGGGCGTCGTCTGTGGGGGCAATACAACGGACCAGGCGCAGTCGGTAGCTCCAGGGGCGTCGTCTGTGGGGGCAATACAACGGACCAATTGGATTTTCCCAATATGTATATCGTGTATATATGTTCATCGGACGTTGGGCCGAGGGATAGGGTCTGGTTCGGTCAACGCCAGGGGCGTCGTTTGTAGGGACAATGCAACGGACCATGCGCAGTCGGTAGCTCATCGGATTTTGAGCCGTGGGGTCCCTGGTTCGATCCTCGTCATATGCGTCGTCTGTTGTGGCCTTCAGAAAGTCATATTTCCACAGCTCAGTGTGTATATAGTGTACATTATTTTCTAAATTCCAAAAAGCTAGCACGGGGGTTATACCACGGACCGTCTGTAAAAAAATGAAGAAGAATACCAGAGTGTCGTTTGCAGCCAAAGCAACATTCCTGATCTGATTTAAAGACTGTAGTGATGAGTCGTCGTTGTGTTGCAGTACAAAATCAACAAGATTATGATTATCAACCTTGAGATTATAAAATAAAATAAATATTTTTCCACAAACACGAGGAGCGGCCCTGCTTTGAAGTTTTCGATCTTTCGGTGTCTCGTAAACCCCGGTCGCAATTATTGCCCTTTATTCGCTGCGGGACAGTCGAGTTGGAAGCCGGAAGCTTTGTCAAATAAAAGTTTGTAAATAAGCGGTTCGAGAAAAAGTTTTCGTTCTTATTGCTGCTTATTGTACGTTTGGGAAAGTGATTCTTGTTGTTAATGAAAGAGAAAACATTGTTCTATCGATCACCACAAAGGATTACTGCGTGGACGAAGGTAAAATGTAGATTTGATAGGGGGTTTCGATTTGAGGTGAAGTTTAGAAATTAAAATCCTGCCAGCCTTGTCATATATAGAAAGGGTGGGGGTATATTTTTATGCTACAAGTGCCTGTGGTCCTCCGATAAACTTCGTGACCTCGCTTTACTACCGTGTGGAGAAGTCTAACGGAATACGGATGGAAATATTCCGTCTAATTCCAGCAATATTGTAAGACAGTAGAGATCAAACTTAGAGACGTGCAAGATTCCTGGTTAAGAAAACCGTCAAATGAAATTCCGGCATTTGCTGGCAAAAATATGCACTGAACACCATTTGTAGCCCAAAGAGTTCTGTAGCCACCACAATGCTTTATCCAGATCGAAGTACAATTCATCACAGATGATGTTGCTCAAATAGAGTGTATTGTTCTGCTGGATGAACCAGCCGTCATGGAAACAAGAAAAGCAACACAACAACTGTCATCTGACAAGTATCCAGTTTTAGATGCAGTTCATCAGGAAAACATGTCCGTGAAATGTATACCCCCTTAAACCCCACTTTTATATAGTAAAACTGGGGTATGCGGGGGTATACCTATTTTTCTTATTTTTGCTCCAAAACATAGATAGTGGGTACTCGTTAGAACCGCCTCGCCGAGGCGGTTCAATTGTGTACCCACAATCTATGTTTTGAGCAAATATAAGAAAATTTTCAAAATTTTTCCAGTGAACATTTTCATTTTTACAACCAAAAACTTTTCTGTATATGGCATGGGCCTGTTTTCGTAATGTTATAAGCAGAGAGGAAATCCTCAAGTCTACGGCGACCAGATGTTTCTTCCTCCTATCCATTGATGGAAAGATACTATCTAATATTGATGAATCACCTTAAAGTTTATTCATCTTGATCAGGACTTATTTCAGCAAGTCAGTCGATATGGCTTCAGGAAAGGCAGAGGGGAAATAGGACTGATATTCAAAGCAAGCCAACATCAAGAAAAATGCCAAAAACAAAATGTAGATCTAGGTCACTGTCAGACTTGTAAATAAGTGTGGCATTTGATAGACTCACTTTGATTGAAAATTTGGGATCAAGCTCGACGCCAAGCTGCAATTCTACCAGGTTTTGGTACGACCGTTCTACTATATGCATATTAGCTATGGACAGTGCACCAACGTTTCATATACGATGCGATCTTTTTACCATTTTCACTTACGCTGCTTACGATCTCTGTTTAAATATCAAGTGACAAGACACGTTTCCAGACCAAAAAAAATGTCCCGAAGAAGGCAGGAATGCATCCATTTATGTAGGCCTAGTCTTAAGGTTAGCACAGATAAGATAGACTGGCCATGTTTGAAGAATGCCTGATGAGCGTTCAAACAAAGTTTTCTGTTGTGAATTAATTGAGCTAAAAGGCTTTCAGTGTGTCCAGAAAAAACGCTACCAAAACACACACAAAGCCTCGCTGAAGAAATTCAACAAGGCAATATATAATCTCCTGAGAACAGATTGCATAGGAGCATTTATCAAGCTGGCGTTGCCTGTCTCGTCAATTTAAGGGCAGCTCGTTGTGAAGAGAAAAGTATAAAATTTTGAAGCTCTAATTAATTTAAGCACAGAAAACGCAAAGCCAGAGATGATGGGTCATCGCCAGAATCTTCGACATTGACGTCTTCTTCTTGAAACCGACAGCGCAGAACTAAACTGGCATAGTAAGTCAATCTCACATGATCGACTGATATTCAAGAAACAAGTACTATAGTCTGTTCTTCTCATAATTGGAAGTAGAACGAACAGGGGCCATTTGTTCAAAATTAACGATGTCTTTAGTTAATGATTCATTAAAATTTCAAACATGAATATTACAAATAAACTGTTATTTTTTGTTGAAAAAAAAAGTGAGAATCTTTTGCAAAAGGATTCTTACATTTTTTTCAACAAATATAACTGTGCGTTTACTTTTGAAGTCGATATATATATATATATAGTTAACAAAATGACGACTTAACGAAATCGTGAAACTAACGAAGCTTTGAACAACTAGGTCACGTTGTCATTTGTGACTCGTAACTTTGAGCGACACTCAGTGGACAGACAATGTCTGTTTAACTGAAGTCGGCCTACTGGCAATCTCACGTGCAGGGTTTACGTTAACTTTCCCACGTCGTGTTGCGTTTACACCATTTTTACATTAAATTTTATAATTTTTCCGAGAAAAATCCGCATCGTTGCAGTTTAAACTTGGTGAAAGAGACAGTCGGTACCATTTACGTACATGCCTTGAAGTTGTTTATCACTTGACAAAATGACAATGAATGCAATATCAAGGCAAAACACGCTTAAACAAGGACGTCTTGTGAAAACGTCCTAGAAGGTGTATGAAAATGATTTTCGATAGCATTTAGTTTTGATATGGCAATGTTTTTCTTCTGTGGCCGTCTTTTGGGAACGGTCACCGCAGTGGGCATTAAACGCTTACGGATGACACTCTGACCGATGATGCATTTAAAGCAATGCCACGACGTTTAAAACGGATTCGGACTAAGCACGTAGACGTTAAGGATAGCGGAAAACAGGATTTCACACCAATTATCATGTTAACTAGCTAACGTTGTTCCGTCTTTTTACGTTGACGGATAGTTACAGAATCGTATATAAAGGTTGAACGCCACAAATATTCAACGACTAAACACTGGGAATACGAACGGTCTATCTATTTACAATGGAGACATTTCAAATTATATTCGGTTTCTTTGTTTGTTATTTTGCCTCCAGCGCACATGGGGCCGTCAAATCAGGTAGACTTTACGTTAAAAAGTTATCTGTGAGCAACGGAGGCCCATGGGGATCGTGGCAATATGACGACTTCTGTCCTCGAGGATCGTATGCCATTGGATTTGAAATGAAGGTAAATTTTCTCACCACCGTGTCTAGTGTGGGTTCGAGCCCCACACGGAGTACATGTGAGACAAGCCAAGTTATGCTTGCGGGTGTGCCAGGTGGTTTTTCTTTGCCTCCACCTACTGATTGGCCTGTCTTATATGAGCTGAAATAATCTTGAAAGGGAGGTAAAACTGATAAAAAAGGGAAACTTTCATTTTTTCCCAAACGCTTTAACGGATTATACGAGGAATTGAAAAACGTCATTATAGTAGAGCCTGTTCAGTTGTAATGTGATGACATTTTGTCTATCTGACAAAATACGAATTTGGTACCTGGTAACCAGTAGCAGTTTTCGTCGAAGCCTGTCGATTACGTGGTAAAACTACTTCTAGAAAGGGCTATTCATTCTGATGTGCAGAAGGTACAATGTTCTACTGAGCGCTAGCACACACCTTAAATCGTCTCATAAATGAATATCATCCTCTCAGCGTAATTTTTTCATTATTTTTATCCTTCAGATCGAAGACAAACAAGGTAGGGGAGACGACACGTCCCTAAATGGAGTGAGACTTATCTGTGGGTCCAAGACGGGTATAGCGGACGGGTCATACGCGTCCTCCTCCTCGGGGGTATGGGGAGACTGGAAGGGGGAGGTTCGGTGCCTACCTGGCCAGGTGGTCGCCGGATTCAAGCTTCAGGTTGAGAAACGGCAGGTAAAATATATAGAGGTACTTCGATCTCAACTATGGTTGAACTATGCTCCGACTTGTGACCAGTCTGACCAGAGTGACGTCATACCGAGACCATATTTCAACACGGTTTCGCCGACAGTATTGAAAATATTTCCTGGTCTACTAATTAATCGATCATTTTAGGGCTACTTTTGGCACTTTTAATTGTTTCTTTGATGCTGGAATTTATTTTCCCGTGTTTTAGTCTTCTAAAATATTCTCTCTTCTTTGTTTTGAAATTCAAGAAATAGAAGACGGATGTCCATGGGCGCCGCCATATTCACTAGACTATGGATCAACTAAACACCTTTCGATCAGCGTTTAGCCCCTTCCAGGACTAGACTATGGTTTGAGATCGAAGTCCCTCGTGATATAAGTAAATGGTTGATCGCATCGGTATCATTGAGATATTGCTATTGCTGGCGATCTAAATGCAACATTATCCGAAATACTGCAAATTTGCAATGTCAGAAAAGATTGGCAGACATTGTAAAATAAAAAAATAAAAAAAAAAACAAAATGAATAAAAACGTTAAAGAAAACAGAATTGAGAAAGTAATGACCAGGCTACATTATTCGATCTCGACCTAAGTCGATCTCAAGTTTTCACAAATAAATAAATAAATAAAAGCACAATTCTCGATATTTATATGAAAATGCGGTTCGCCAGTATCTCGATGTGCCCTCATTTGGCAAACATCTATTTATAGGGTAGCGGAGATGACACGGCGGCCAACTTCATGAGGGTCCGTTGCCGTGAGTTCGGAACCTCCAGCGGTCTGAACGAGAGATACATGGGAAATGGCTACGGATACTGGGGAACTTACGGTTCCTGGAGTAGTAGTTGTGAAGCAAATACGGCCGTCTGTGGGATTCGAACGAAAATTGAGAGTCCCCAGGGAAGGGGAGACGACACGGCGCTGAACAGCTTAGAATTATATTGCTGTGAATAAGGAGGTTGTGAATGACGCTACATAAACAGATAAACGGATAAATGACCTATTATATAGCCTAAGTAATAAATGCGAACTGCGGTATGATTTCCCTTGCGACTGAATGAGATTTTTTTTTCTAAAAACTGAATAAAGTGTTTCTTGATAATTGTTGTCTGGTTTATCATTTGACGATTTTGGAAAAAACACGGACTTTATATTAAAAGCGCAACACTTGCATTATCGATCCCTCCTCTCAGAATACAGGATGTTTTTAGAAATGTTTATCGAACTTAAAACTACAATCGGTCTGCATAACTTCAGTACCAAGAACGAAATGCCAGTATTCGCGATTAACGTCATACAGTAAGATTTTACGCGTTACCAAAAAATCAACAAAAATAAATTGCATAAAAGGTCAATGGGGACGAAAAATATTCTTCAGTACCAACATGATTTCTGGAAAGAAACCCCTAAAACCAAACGAATGCGGTTGGTTCGCTTTCATTTGCATTAAAAACGTGGTAATTACGTCATTTTAACGTTTATGAAGAAAACTTAATTTTGCGTGTAAAATTGAAACAAATTCAAAACTTTCCGAACACAGTATATAGACACAGGACTATCGTAAAAGTACCATAACTTTTGACTGTGTAATCAAATTAAATGCCTCGATCTGTGTTTTGAGCACTTTACGTTTGACGTCAGCGAAAAACGCTAGCGCCTTAACCGCCATTGAAAGAAAGCGCCAATGATTATTTTGCTTTTTCTTGTTGCTTATGTTGTTAGCTATCACCTGAGATAGTTTGCTTTCACAAAATCCCTTTCTTGTAGCCCCTGTTAGGTTTTCTTCAGAAAAGTTACATCTCGATGACGTTGAAGAAAGCAGCTTTACAAAGGGTTTATCGATTATTTTTTATGGAGAAATAGTGTGTATGGTGTTAAGATTCACGATGTTATCTTATTTTATGCTTCACTTTAACTTAAGCTGAGGGCGAGGTTTGGCGCCTATAAAACTGGTTTAAGCCCGCCAGTAACTTTGTGTTACTGATCGTTCCAAGGCGATACTTCTGTGGTGGTTCTTTCTGTTTTATGTCTTGGTGTTTAGATTTTTTTTTTTTTTTTTTTTTTTTTTTTTTTTTTTGGTGCTGTTGGCGCCTTATGTGTGTTTTCATAGTTTTAGTTAAGTTAAGGTAACTGCGTGGCCACCTATTGGGAAAATAGCTGCTCATGTTTCATGGTATAAGTACCTTATTGTTAGTTTGGTTTTTTTCCCACCTCGGTTTTTGGAGTGGGAATCTTTTTCTGATTGCGCCTTTTCCTGATCTTTGCCTACTTGTACTTTTAAACAATTTTGGGTGAATGATAATCTATATAAAGTGTTGTGTTATTGAAGACCGTCATTATATGTATGTTTACGCTTCCGATGTTGGTACGTTAAAAACAAAGTTCAAGGTTCTTACTGTACATCATTTATACATTAAACTTTCATAATTATATATTATGTCATTAAAACATTGCACTTATCTAATTACGTTCAAGTGACTGACAATGTGCAATTCAAGGTGTCATTCATGCCCAACACAAGACATTCATTATGTGTGATGGAGCATAAGCCCTCGGCGAGGCGGTTTTAACGTGTACCCACAATCTATGTTTTTCATAATTATATATTATGTCATTAAAACATTGCACTTATCTAATTACGTTCAAGTGACTGACAATGTGCAATTCAAGGTGTCATTCATGCCCAACACAAGACATTCATTATGTGTGATGGAGCATAAGCCCTCGGCGAGGCGGTTTTAACGTGTACCCACAATCTATGTTTTAAGCAAAAATAAGAAAAATATATAAAAAAAAATTCCAACGAAATTTTCACTTTTTTCACCTGAAAAAAATCTCTGTATATTGCATGGGCAAGTTTTCGTGGTCAGACAATGTCGACGTCTGTTTAACTGAAGTCGGCCTACTGGCAAACTCACATGCAGGGTTTACGTTAACTTTCCCACGTCGTGTTGCGTTTACACCATTTTTACATTAATTTTATAATTTTTCCGAGAAAAATCCACATCGTTGCAGTTTAAACTTGTTGAACTGAAGTAGTCTACGTTGTTTATCATTTGAGACGCGACGCGAGAATACCGGTCTCCGGGGTATTCCGACACAAACCGGCATGTACAGCCACATGGGATGGTTAGGAGCTTGTTTATCATTTGAGACGCGACGCGAGAATACCGGTCTCCGGGGTATTCCGACACAAACCGGCATGTACAGCCACATGGGATGGTTAGGAGCTTGAGATTTAGGATTTAAGAAGAAGGGGAATTGTACTATCCGTGTAGCGAAAACAAAGGCGCTGATCAGCTTCGCAGTTACTGTGAAGCTGATCTGCGCCTTTGTTTTCGTACAGGCAAACATCCGGTTTTCTCACGATGCGGCTCAGTTTTAAACTTAGTGAATTGAAGGAACTCAAAATGACAGTCGGTACCATGTCCGTACATACTTGAATGTGTTTGTCACTTGATGGCAATATCAAGGCAAAACACGCTTAAACAGGATTTCACAAGTAATTGAGCCGCCTCATGAAAAAGATAATCTGTATATGCGAAACCAAATGCGCAGATCAGCTTCGCAGTCACTGCAAAGCTGATCAGCGCCTTTGTTTTCGCTACACAGATATTACACCCCTTTACTTCTAAAATCCATAATTTCAACCGTCTAGCCATCTTCTGAGCTTGTGTAGCTTGTTTGCACCGGGCCTGTTCAGAAACAATATTGCTGGTTTTCTCATGAGGCGGCTCAATTATCATGTTTACTTACTAACGTTGTTCCGTCTTTTTTACGTTGACGGATAGTTACAGAATCGTATATAAAGGTTGAACGCCACAAATATTCAACAACTAAACACTGGGAATACAAACTATCTATTTACAATGGAGACATTTCAAATTATATTCGGTTTCTTCGTTTGTTATTTTGCCTCCAACGCACATGGGGCCGTCAGATCAGGCAGACTTTACGTCAAGACGTTATCCGTAAACAACGGTGGACCATGGGGATCGTGGCAATATAACGACTTCTGTCCTCGAGGATCGTATGCCATTGGATTTGAAATGAAGGTAAACTTTGTTAAAGGATCTCAGTTTTATTTTTATTTCTGAAAGTTCTAAGCGTTAACGTAGTGTAACGGCGTGCTATTAACAGATATGCTTTCCAACTCGATTTGTAATTGTCGCAAACATAGCACAGTAAAACACCCTTGGTGGATGAGCATGCTTTTCCGCCGACGGGGTTTAGCCGTTGATGGTTCGGCTTACGTTACAGTTGGCAATTACAACTTGTATACTAGATGATGAAAAACCTAAATAGAGCCGCGTCTGTTTTAACATTTTTTATCTACACAAAAGAATATATCGCATCAGGATAACATGTCCGTGTAAAGTATACCCCCTTATACCCCACTTTTATATAGCAAAACTGGGGTATGCAGTGGTATACCTATTTTTCTTATTTTTGCTCTAAACCATACATTGTGGGTACTCGTTAGAGCTGCGGTTCTAACGTGTACCCACAATCTATGTTTTGAGCAAAAATAAGAAAAATACTAGATTTTTTTCAACTGAATATTTTCATTTTTTACAACTTTAAAAATTTCTGTATATTGCATCCGTGGGCATGCTTTCGTAATCGTCAAAGTGTGTCGTTTGTGTGGTTATTTCTCAGTTTTATTTTTTTTTTCTGATACAAAGGCTTACATAATTATATTATAGTTGCACCAAGTAACCCATATTTGACGAATGAATTTTTCCATCATTATCATTTGGGTGAGTCCACTTTCATTTCTAGAAGCTTTAGGCAGGATTTTCAAATTGTATTACATTTTTCGATGAAATTCCTCTAAGCAAACAGAATAGCCCCAGATGTGACGCCGCGTTCTGTGGTGTCACATCAGGGACTTTACTGTTTGCCTATGTCCTAGCGCACTCATTGTAGTCTTTGATCACAGCATTTTTTTTTTCAATATTTTATCCTTCAGATCGAAGACAAACAAGGTAGGGGAGACGACACGTCCCTAAATGGAGTGAGACTTATCTGTGGGTCCAAGGCGGGTATAGCGGACGGGTCATACGCGTCCTCCGCCTCGGGGCCATGGGGAGACTGGAAAGGCGAGGTTCGGTGCATACAAGGTCAGGTGGTCGCTGGATTCCAGCTTCAGGTTGAGAAACGGCAGGTAAATTAATATGTTAGGGTTGATCGTTGATCGCAACGGTGATTGAGATATTGTTTCTGAATGAGAAGTTTGAGAACTAGTGCTGACGATGTAAATACAACAAATACATAGAGGATATTTGCTTTTTTGAGGTGAATACCAAATATATTTCATCGAGTGAGTTGAAACATCAGAATTTTCACGAGTGCGCAGCACGAGTGAAAATTTTTATGTTTTCAACTCACGAGATGAAATATATTTGGTATTCACCGTAAAAAAAGCAAATTTTCTTTTTATTTTATACAATACACGGGCATTTTCCAGTTTACAAGACAGGCGGTGAAAATGCGAAAACCAAAACTTTTTGAAAACACTAATAATTTTGATACCACATTGTTCCTTACATTCTAACTAAGAAAATGAATACCAGCACTTTATGTTTTCGTTCATGAATAACAGAGTTATAGGCGTTTGAATTTCTGAAGTGAGACAAATTTAATGACGTCAAGTAAATGGAAACGTCAGAAATAATCCAAAATCTACAGTGACGATATAGGCTGATATCAGTCACTAGTGACTTTTGATATCAGTGAGATTTGATATCAGTGAAATTTCATATCAATGAAAATACCAATTTTATCAAGTTTTGATATACATTGGTTTTCACTGTAAAGTATAAAATAAAATCCGAGAAACTGCACTGCAAGTTCAAAAATTGTCAGGCATGCATTGTAGACTATAAAAATAAGAAATGATTAAAAAAAAAAGAAGGTAAAACATATCTGAAAAATAATGACCAGGCTACATTATTCGATCTCGACCTAAGTTGGTCTTTTCAACAAAATAAATAAATAAATAAACGGATAGTACTATTCCTCTTCTTCTTAAATCCGAAATTGTAAGCTTCTAACCATCCCCTGTAGCTGCACAGACCGGTTTGTGTCGGACCTGGTCGGAAACCCCGACGACCGGTTTTCTCGCGTCGCGGCTCATTTTGCAAAAATCTATTTATAGGGTAGTGGAGATGATACGGCAGCGAACTTCATGAAGGTCCGTTGCCGTGACTTCGGAACCTCCAGCGGTCTGAACGAGAGATACATGGGAAATGGCTACGGATACTGGGGAACTTACGGTTCCTGGAGCAGTAGTTGTGAAGCAAACACGGCCGTCTGTGGGATTCGAACGAAAATTGAGAGTCCCCAGGGAAGGGGAGACGACACGGCGCTGAACAGCTTAGAATTATATTGCTGTGAATAAGGCGGTTGTGAATGACGCTACACAAAGAGATAAACGGATAAATGACCTTTTTCAAGTCACTCAAAAAAAAAAAAAAAAAAAAAAAAAAAAGCCTAAGTGATAAATGCGTTGCAGTATTATTTACCTTGCGACTGAGTGAGAATTTTTTCCCCTAAAAACTGAATAAAGTGTTTTCTTGATAATTGTTGTCTGGTGTATCATTTGACGATTTTGGAAAAAAAACAACAAAAAAACATGTATACTCACGGACTTTAAAAACGCAACACTTGCCGATATCGATCCTTCCTCTCAGAATACAGGATGTTTTCAGAAATGTTTATTGAACTGAAAACTACAATCGGTCTGCATAACTTCAGTACCAAAAACGAAATGTCAGTGTTCGCGATAAACGCCATACAGTATGATTTCAAGCGTTATCCAAAAATCAACAAAACTAAATTGCGTAAAAGGTCAGTAGAGACGAAAAATATTCTTCAGTCCCAACATGATTTCTAGAAAGAAACCCCCAAAACCAAACGAATGCCTTTGGTTAGCTTTCATTTGCATCAAAAACGTGGTAATTACGTCATTTTAACGTTTATGAAGAAAACTTAATTTTGCGTGTAAAATTGAAACAAATTCAAAACGCTTCGAACTCAGTATATAATAGCACGGGACTATCGTAAAAGTACCATAACTTTTGGCTCTGTAATCAAATCTCTGTCTGTGTTTTGAGTACTTTACGTTTGACGTCAGCGAAAACCCGACATTGAAAGAAAGCGCCGATGATTATTTTGCTTTTTTTAGTTCCTTATGTTGTTAGCTATCACCGGAGATGGTTTGCTTCCATAAAATCCCTGTCTTGTATCCAGTTAGGTTTTCTTCCGAAAAGTTACGTCTCGATGACGTTGACGAAAGCAGCTTTAGCAAAGGGTTCATCGATTATATTTTTTTATGGAGAAATATTGTGTATGGTGTTAAGATTATTTTATGCTCCACTTTCACTTGTAAACAATTTTGGGCGAATGATAATCTATATAAAGTGTTGCGTTATTAAAGGGGTACAAGAAGGCAAAGATCAGGAAAAGGCGCAATCAGAAAAAGATTCCCACTCCAAAAACCGAGGTGGGAAAAAACCAAACCAACAATCAGGTACTTTATACCATGAAACATATCGTAAGCTGAATGAGCAGCTATTTTCCCAATAGGTGGCCACTCAGTTACCTTAACTAAAAAAAACATACATATGAAAACATACATAAGGCGCCAACAGCACAAAAAATTTTTTAAACACCAAGACATAAAACAAAAAGAACCACTACAGAAGTATCGCCTTGGAACGGTTACTGGCGGGATTAAACCGGTTTTACAGGTACCTAACCTCAACCTTAAAGTCTGTCATTTTGTGTATGTTTACGCTTCTGATGTTGGTACATTAAAAACAAAGTTCAAGGTTCTTGCTGTACATCATTTATTCATTAAAATTTTAATAATATATTATCTCATTAAAACATTGCAATTATCTAATAACGTTCAAGTGACTGACAATGTGCAATTAAAGGTACATGTACATGTATCGACGCTAAAAACATTCATGCCCTGTTTGCTTATGTATGAGGTTGAGTCCTTTTTATTGGCTGATTAAAACAATTTTAGCTTTAAAGACGCATTTTTGATTGCATAACACCTTAACGACTAGTAGATAACAGAGAAGCAACTCCAGGAGAAATGTTATTTTCTCACAGGTGGGGCCAATGAATGGGACAGTTTATGTCTGATGCTACACCCGGTAATTATTCTTGTATTCTGGATTTTCATGCGTTCTTTACGCTTTCTTAAAGCTTCGCAGATTCTTATTTCTTCATACTTGACGAGACAACGCCACTGTATCCGATCCTATGCAGCCTGTTACAAGGACTTTTTGTGATATGCAAGTCATTCAGCGAGGCTTTAATTGTTGTCCTTGTAGCGTTTTTTATGACCTCTTTTGAGAGCGCCTTTCCTCCTGTCATGCCGAAAGTTTCTTTGGAAGTCGTTTATCAGGCATGCATTCTCATAAGGTCAGTTCACCGTTTGCGGCTCTGCCTTTTGATATCAAAATTGATTCAGTTTTGCCCCCACCCTTACACAGATTGTCTTCAGAATGCCACACAATTCGCGTCAAACGTTTAACTGCTCTGGTTAGGGTACTCACCATGTAGGTGAATCTGTTTGTCCATTCACAATAGTCCACTGTGCAGCTTTCCATGTGATGTCTGGTGGTGTGCCTCAGGTTGACCTGATCTCTTACAATTTGCCTCTGAGCTAGTATTCCGTTCCTTGTCATCTGTATAGAGGAACCCATACAACTACCTGTACCTTAGCTTTGGCTTGTAGCCTCCTTAAGTTATATAACGGCGACGGTAAAACCTGTAGCACAGCCCTGAGACATACGAAAAGCATGACAGAAAGCATCAGCATGTTGTATAAACAGCATGCATTCAGGAAATGGCATAGTTGTGAACACAACTTACTACAGGAATAAATGATTGGGCAAAATTCTTGGACAAAAAGGGTCAGATTAACACTTTTATTTTGGACTTTGAACAAACTTTTGACACTCTTCCACACGATTTTCTTAAAAGCAAATTGTTTAGTTATGGTATAGGTGGAAAGACATTTCAAAGAATAAATGCTTTTTTGTGCTTGAGGCGGCAAAGGGTAGTAGTTAATGGCGTTAAATCTAACTGGGCCCCTGTTGTGTCTGGTGCCCCATAGGGCACCGTTCTCTGACCATTGCTGTTTTCTTGTACATAAATGACATATCCGTTGGCATTGACTCTCAAATCAGGCTTTTTGCTTATGACTGCGTTTGTTACCGGGAAATTAAAACAGTAGAAGATACATTGAGGTACAAGTAGGCAATGATTAGGAAAAGGCGCAATCAGAGAGAAATTCCCATTCCAAATCCCGAGGTTGGAAAAACTAAATTGAGAATTAGGTACTTATACATGTACTTAGAAAACATATCGTAAGCCGAGTGAGCAGCTAATTTCCAATAGGCGGCCACTCAGTCACCCGAACTTAAACTTAGTCTAGTAAAAACATGAAAACATAGATAAGGTCCAAACAGTACAAAAATTCGACTCCAAAACATAAAACAAATGGAACCACAACAGAATAATCGCCTTGAAACGATCAGTAATATATAATTACTGGGGGGGGGGCTTCAATCTGTTTTATAGGCGCCTAACCTCACTCTCATCTTCTGCAGTAGCAGGGCGGATATGTGAAATGATTGTGCGCTTTTTGATAAAAGCATGAAACTTGGTACACGGCTATATCTATAATTATAAGAATTTTTGAGGGTCAGTGCCACGTGAAATTCGCCCTGTGACGGCCGCCATCTTGAATTTCAAAATGGCGGCTTTTTCCCATTTACAGCCTTTACAGTTAGTTATAAGTGAACAGTATTGTTTTCTTTGAAAGTATTAAAAGCTGTAAATCCAATAAATAAACATTTCAAGATATCAAATTATGAAAATAAACTCGCAAATTTTCTAAGATGGCGGCTATTTTCAAAATGGCCGCCATAAAATTACCTTAAATTAAGTACTCACAGTACTGTAAGTGTGATAAAACATGACATGTTGATCATAATGAAGGATTTTGCATTGTTGAAATGTATTCAAGCACATAACACCACAAATGCTAGTAACATGTTAGTTTGTATTAGGCAAATTCTCTTTTTACTGATTAATGATGGCATCCAAAATGGCTACCAAAGTAGGAAAATATTAACATGTTCTTTTTTTTTTCATTTTAATGTTTTGTTTTTCGAAGTTCTAATATTAAAAATTATTTTACATGCATTTGTTTAGTGCATCTAAGTTTAAATCAAGCAATCATCATCATCATCATCATCATCATCATCATCATCATCATCATCATCATCATCATCATCATCATCATCATTTTTGTTGTATTTTGTCCTATACCGAGGATTGTACTTGTCTGACAAGTTATCTTTTTAGACGACCTCTACACTATGAATGATTCTGAGGATCAGCTTTGTTCATTCCAAGCTCCATTCTCATATCAAAAAACAATTTATCACATTGTTTCCTTACATGTACCAGTCTCTTTTGTGCAACTTTGTTTAGCTTGCATAGCAATCTGGTCGTTGTTGTGCTCTACATGTTGCATGTAGCATTATATGGATAATAAAATTCATTTTTCCACATGTCTGAAGCAGCAGGAAATGTTGGTTAAGATGTTAAGCAATTGGCGAAGCTTGCCAAAAACAGGTCATAATCACAACAAGCAGAAAAGATGTTAACTAGATTACAGACTTTTGATACCTCAGTCATTTCATTATCAACTTCAAGCTTCTTCACCATCAAGCCCTAGATATAACCTCTAGCAAAATGGTGTGGTGTGCTATTGGCAGAGTCCTGGTGAACAACCACTAAGACACCAATCTCCTCAGTGTACCCAATACCAACTCTAACCTTGCCTCTCACATCCCAGTACATGTAAATGGATTGGACAAGAGGCACTAGCCTCTAATCATTTCCCAGTTTTCACACTGTCTACCAGATGAAATCCAATGGGACGCAATCTAATGTTTTCTCCAGGTCCACTGAGGTCATGTAGAGAAGCTTATTAGCAGCCGAGTGTTTCTCTTAAAATAAAAACTGCATCTGTAGAGCTACAACCTGTCATGAAGTCACAATGCATCTCATCAACCTCAGATTTTTTTATGCCCCCAACTTTGAAAAAGTTGGAAGGGCATATTGCTTTCGGCTTGTCTGTCTGTCTGTCTGTCTGTCTGTGCGTCCGTTAACTTTTGAACGGTGAATGCTAGGGTTTTGAAATTTCATATGCACATTCCTCTAGAAAAAAATAGTTGACCCCCGTATCATGAGTTTTTTTTTTCATGTCCGAGTTATGCTCCTTTTCTGAGTTATGTCCCTTTGAAAACAAAATTTGAAAATCTTGTGTGCAAGATATCTCAAAAAAGCATTTGAGCTATGGCCTTCATATTTAGTATACTGTTTGGGGCTGAGGAGTAGATCATCTGATAAACGTTTGAGAACTTTACCCCAAATTTTGACAAAATTACGGAATTTTGAAATTTTGAGTTTTTTTTTCCACTTTTCGGTGAAATTTGAAACTGTTAAACGGTGAATGCTAGGATTTTGAATTTCATATAAAGATTCCTCATGAAAAAAAGTTGACCCATATTTTTTCATGTCCAAGTTATGCCCCTTTTCTGAGTTATGTCCCTTTGAAAACAAAATTTGGAAATCTTGTGTGCAAGTTATCTCAAAAAGTATTTGGGCTAGAGCCTTCATATTTGGTATACTGATTGGTGCTAAGAAGTAGATCACCTGATTAACTTTTGGGAACTTTACCTCACATTTTGACAAAATTACGGAATTTTGAAGTTTTGATTGTTTTTTTCACTTTTCGGTGAAATTTGAAACTTTTAAACGGTGGATGCTAGGGTTTTGAAATTTCATTCACAGATTCCTCATGAGAAAATAGTTGACCAATATTTTTTTTTCATTTTTTCATGCCCGAGTCATGCCCCCTTTTTGAGTTATGTCTCTTTGAAAACAAAATTTTAAAATTTTGTGTGCAAGATATCTCAAAAAGTATTTTTGCTAGAGCCTTCATATTTCGTATACCGATTGGGACGGAAAAGAAGATCACCTGATCAACTTTTGAGGACTTTTCGTCAATTTTCGACAGACTAACGGAACTGTCAAATTTTAACTCCATTTTTAAGTGTGCATCTGTTATCACTGCAAGTCCGCAAGTTTGCTATTTGTGCCCAGATCAACTATGTTTGCTTACAAGATTTTCATTAAAAATAATGAAATAAATGAATCATATAAACTGTGCAGGTTAGAGGCAAGCATACAGTTGGGGGCATAGTGTTTTACAAACACTTATTTCTAGTTCCCTTTATGCTCCAGCACCTTCACCACTTGCTCAATTAGCAACAAGCCCCTGTTGCCTCTGTTCAGAATGTGCCCTTTTCCCTGAAACTGGTGGACAGTGAAACTCTACTGTCAGTCACTTGGAATGCAATTGTCTGATGTGATACCCATAAGATCCGCCATCGTGTGTGTGACAGCTTCCCTGAGTGACTTCAGCATTTTAGCGATAGTACCTGATGGCCCGGCTGCTTTGCAATATGCTATATTGCAGATGGCCTTTGTGATCGACTCGCTTCTGTTTTCAACTTGGATTTTCTCAGACTGGTCCTCTAGATTCCAAGGAAATTCAACAGGAGATTTTCATGATGCTCTTCTTCTGCTTTCTAGTTTAGCAACAGTTGGACTCTATTATTTCTGACAAGTTTATCTACCAATATATCCTGATTTCCACATCATATTTGCTTGGTAAGACATTATACATTTAATGATTAAGGACACCCCACGTTCTATACTGCGGGATGAACTCTTACCAGTTGTATGCAGTCGACCTGACACCTGCCTTTCACAGTTTGAAGGAGTCATAAATTGGCCCAGTGATTTCAGAGAAGAATTTGAACACAAACACGAGCCCACACGTCAGGGAATGAACTAAATTCATGTTCTTGAAAATTTGCATACTAGAATACCACAGCTGTGACTTGTTTTCATGAAATTGAAGTATTAAATGTGAAAATACTACTACATACATGTAGTCCATCTAAACAAATTAATGCGAGACGTTCACGTTTCAGAGTATGGTTGGACATTAAAATGTTGAATTGGCTGGAAATTTAACCTTCAGCACATCCCCGGCACTGCCGGGACTCATCGGAGGATACTTTCCGGCACTTAAGCCCTGCTATGTCCCTGCTATCCCCGGCCCTAGGGGGGTGCGGGGATACAAATGACTGGTGCATTATATCTGAGGAAGTGAAACAGTACAAGTAGGCAAAGATCAGGAAAAGGCGCAATCAGAAAAAGACTCCCACTCCAAAAACCAAGGTGTTTACACTTCATGAAGTGAATGCTTCTCTTGACCCTTCAGCTCCTGCAGCTTGATGTGCGGCACAAACTCACACTTGAGCTAGGAGGGATAGAAATTTTGAAGTCTCAAACCATAACCCTTTGCAGTGGGAAGTCCTACCGTAGATGTTATTGATGCCAAAAACTCATTGAAAGGTTGCAATTAGAATTGCACTTGCCAGAAAACGGGCATGAGATGACCTGTATTTTGTTACTCTTGTAATAAATGTAAGCAGTGTCAGATTCGGATATGTAGAATCATTGATCTTTAGAGGAATATATATATATATTGTTTCATTTGTTTCAAAATATAACTTGTTTGCTAAATGTATGCGAATGTCTTTACAGAATTTAGTGAAATCTTAAATGTGGAAAAGTTTGCATCAGCCATATGAATGTGCTGCAAGACTGACAGTAGTGTCTATTACAAAAAATCACACATAATGACTATATATGATTTTGACAGCCATTTTGAATGTCAAATATAATGTCATTGCTTTCATTTAAGGATAGTTGACAGCAACGTACTAGAAAATTAATAAGACCTTTAGCAGTTCAATCGACATTTTCCTTTTCCAAATGAAAGTAAAATATGATTTTTTCTTTTTGTCTTTTGGCAGCCATCTTGAATACCATGCTGATTTTGATTTTGAAATAATATAGATAGGTAAGATTCTGGTGAAAGTAGAAACTATTTCTATTCATTAGAAGAAATTAAGAGATTTCCATTTAAAATCATAATTTATAGTATCCATATGTAACATACCGGTATATACTCTTAAAGATGCTAAATATGGTGACCGTCTTGAGATTTGGCATCATTCTTGATATTTCTAACCTGTAGTATGAGTTTAAGATGTATAAGAGTGTTTATGACTGCAATTTATGTAACATTAAACAAAGAAAGTCTAATTTTTCTGCAATTATAATAATTATATTGAATGGCATATTGATAAAGTAGCTGAATATAAGTGGCCACTTTAAAAAAAAAAAAAAAGAATAAATGGCGGCCATTACAGGACATTTGTGGCACTTAACCTATTTTTGTTTTGATATAAAGTACTTGTAACTTGTATTAGTGGCATGTAATGTGCTTTGAACATTTTATAAAAAAAATAATTCTTCTTTTTGATTAATTGCGTCATATTTTCGTCTCGCAACATTGAGTTTGAGTAAACTAATGGGGGCCATCTTTGAAAATAGTCGCTATCTTGGAAAAATTTAAGATTGAAATGCATTACAATATATCTTGAAATGGTTAAGCATTAGAACTTTGGCTTTTGATACTTTTGACGAAAGCAGCAGTGAAAACTGACATCTATCTGTATATGCTTTTAATGAAAATGCCGCCATTTTGAATTTCAAAATGGCGGCCGTCACAGGCCAAATTTCACGTGGCACTGACCCTCAAAAATTCTTATAATTATAAGTCTACACATGTGCCAAGTTTCATGCTTTTATCAAAAAGTGCACGATTCACCAAAAAATTGTTACATATCCGCCCTGCTACAGGGTGTTCCCAACATTTGGTTAGTTGTTCGGTCCTCGTGGTGAATCTCAAACTAGTCAATGAATCACCAAGGACAAACAAATAAATCATGATAACCAGCCTGATTGATCAAAAATGAGGACTCATCAGATTCAGTAAGCTGTCCGACGATGGAGATTCCTGGGCGCCGAATAACTTACTGAAACCCAAAGCAAAGAAAAAAACAACAGTTGAACCCCGGTGGACCAAGCAACAGACAAGAAGCTCCGGCCCCAACCAACTAAATGAATAGCTTTATGTCGGGGCCATCATAAAGTCTGACGCCCGACCCACATGCGTGCAACCAAAGAAGGCAGCATAGTTATCAACCATGATTGGGTTAAAAACTAAGCATGCAGACTGTCGCATAACATTCAAGTTATAACCTATACTTCTGCAACGTATTATGAAGTATGGCATTGAACGGTCAGAAATACAAAATTACCGGTTAGGCTTAAGGTGGGGCTTAAGTGGATTTTTGAAAGTGCCCTACCTCGCTCTCTGCATTATTTGAAGACGAGTAAAGTCACTGACAACAAGAGGTTGATAAAAATTTGCTATAGTTCCTGGATAATCGTAGTAGGCTCACGTCACAGCTTTACTGTTACACATATGAATGAAATCTGACCAATAGGAACAGAAGGTGTGTCATTCATATTTATAACGGAAAGTCTGTGACGTGAGTCTCAGTAAGATCGTGCGGAATTTATACCGTCCACTATAAATGACAGTGTTGCAACTTTGTGTCTGAGTTGGGATGTTCAATTTGCTTGAATCACTACTTTGATTTTCTATTCTCACTTATTGTCCATGATGGATATGCTCGTGAATTGTCGGAAGATTTATTTATTTTTTAGGCATTCATGTCATGAACCCATTTTTGGCGAGTGGATCTGCCCAGCATTATTAATTGGAAGAGTACAGTGTCATTTTAGGGGCGTTAGGAGTGATTTTGAATTATAAATCCATTTTTCGGTTTGCACATGTCCCATAAAAAGGACGTCATGCTTATATGAGTTAAGTCAATAGTTAAGCTTGACATTGAACTCTTCGCCTTCACTTAACCTTGTCAACTAATACAGCATATCAATCAAACATCAGCAATACTAAATTTCATACTACTCAAAAAGTGTTGTATCACTATTTTATCGCATGTGTAACAGCATTTCAAAAAAAAAAAAAATAAAAAATAGGCAATGATCAGGAAATGGCGCAATCAGAAAGAAATTCCCACTCCACAAACCGAGGGATGGGAAAAAACTAAAGTGACACTTAGGTACATATACCAAGAAAACATAATTATCGTAAGCCGCCCCCAATAGACGGCCACTCAGTTACCAAAACTGAACTAAAAATATGAAAACGTACATAAGGCTCAAACAGCACAAAAATTCGACTCCAAAACACAAAACAATTAGAACCACAACAGAAGTATCGTCTTGGAACGATTAGTAATAAAAATACGGGGGGGGGGTCTTACACGTTTTTTTTTTTCTGAACTGAAAAGAAAAAATCATTCCTTCCTAAAAGTTTCTTAAATTTGTAAACCAATTCACCATAAAATTCTGGTTCCGAAAGACTCTTACGTAAAAGTGTCTTTAGCCCAACATTAAATTTGGAAATCAATTCAAAGTATCTGCGATAAAATTTAGAAAAATGTTTTTCGAAGTTTATGATAGCGATAGCCTTGCAGGAGAAGTTTGGCTGTTAAACATCTACTTCGCGCGTTGAAGTCCGCTACATGATTGCACTCTAGCAAACCTAATACGTTGCGAAATGTATACACCATACGAAGCACGGCGAGGAACGTCACCATATTAAAACGGAAAAATCAAAGTCATCGCGTTTATCATACATTTTAGAAGAAACAAATCCATTTGCAATAGAAAGATGTAAATCCAAAGTGTGTGTGTGTGTGGGGGGGGGCTTCGGTATCTGTGGTGTTGGCTTCTGGATAAATTTGATTGACCATGCCTTCAAAATAAGGATTGTCAATGTTTAAAAGGTCATCGGGGTACCTAGAAGTCGAATTAAAGGCCTCGGTAACATCAGCTTGATTGTCATGGTTAAGAGAATCCATGAAATCTCTTTCATAGCAGTATAAGAATAAATCAGCTACGAGAGGGGCGCAATTTGTACCCATCGGAATTCCAACAATTTGTCTGAAAAACTTGGTTCCGAATCTAATATAAATATTATCCAGGAGATATGATAAGGCATCGCATGCATTCTGACATGACCAAAGTGTATATCTACTTTGGTCAGAGGAAGTGAAAAAAAGCTTTTTGTCCTACCATTGTATAGTACGATTTCTTTGGCCTTGCCGGTTGACCTTTGATAATACGGATACGTATTCGTTGATCAGACTGCTTCAAATAGACATTTAAAGTACTGACACACATGGGCCACAACGTGAGAAAATGTACCTTCAGACAGTTTTTTTGAGTATAAGAAAAACAAAGTTACTTTCAATGTTTAATGTTTCTAGAGTCTATTAGTCTTTATTTGACCAGATTATTTTTGTTATTTTGTGAGTTATGACAAATTTACTATATGAACCCTACAGACGTCATTGTCCTGAAAAATGACGTCAAAATTGCGTAATGCATTTCTGCATGCTTACAAAACTTGATTCATTTGCTTAAAACTGTTTACGTACTGGCTAGAACCTATTGTTAAGATAGAAGCATACCATCCTTACAGGCAATCTGTCGTAATTATTTTGTCTATGTTTATGATGATGCAGTTGCTATGGTTACCGTTTAACGATAGATAATGGAAAATTATGTGTATTATGGGCTAAAACAAGGGCAGATAACTCCAAATGTTGAAAAATAATATGTTTTAAAACTCATTCATTTGGTAGCCCGATGTTCTAAGATTACAAATACAGTGTTATTTCTTAAGAAATGAATTTCATTTTTCTGGTGTTCATGGAGCTATGAACCGCAGTGGGTCGCGTGCAAAGTGAATGAACCCCGAAGGGGTTCATGTAAGCTTTGCTAGCGACCCACTGCGGCCCATAGCTCCATGAACAACAGAAAAATTAAACTCATTGCTTATATTTACATTCATTCTCTCTATCGCTTGTTAAAAAATCACCAAGGCGGTCACATTTACCAGCAAACAGAGAATCTACACACAGTGTGTGTGTTCAAACAGCGGAACGGCGTCGACGTTTACAACGTCCAACCAGATTGGCGAGATTAATGATTTTTGACGTCATGTTTGGATTACGTCAAGTCGCGTGACACGATGTTGTTCATGGAAGTATGAACACAGATGAACATCTAATGGTTCATCTAAGGAGGTTTTAGAAAAAATGTAAATATTAAAACGTTTATTACATCATTTTTCCGCAATTTGCTGCTTTTTACTAGTAATGCCAGAATGTCCGAAGGTACATTTTGTCGCGTTGAGGTTCACATAAGTTATGTCCGTACACTTCATGTGACACTTGAGCCGCATCGTGAGAAAACCGGATTTTTGCCAATGCGAAAACAAAGTCGCAGATCAGCTTCGCAGTAACTGCGAAGCTGATCAGCGCCTTTGTTTTCGCTACTCGGATAGTCCAGTTCCTCTTCTACTTAAATCCGAAATTTCAAGCTTCTAGCTCTTTTCTGTGACTGTAAAAGTCGATTTGTGTCGCACCAGGTCGGAAACCCCGAAGACCGGTTTTCTTGCGTCGCGGCTCACTCTAAAAATGCCATAAGAATGTAGAAACCCATCCGTCCCTATGGGACTGTGCATCGCTTACTCGTACACAGTGTATACAGAAGGAACTATGGGCACTATTGTTCATCTGTTTGTCGGTGCAGTAGATGCCAAGTTCATTTGAATGTACGAATAGGACTAGGTTGATTGCGCTATAAACTGTGATTCCGCTTATGGGTGCGCTAGCATGTTCTTTTGATATTAACCGCATTGAACATGGGCGGGACTGTTTACAGAGAAGAATCGCTGCCCGTAATGTTCAATCTGAGGCGCACCTGAGCTGGTAGTTGATTGGGGTACCAGAAAATTGATTAGGAACGCATAGACGTTATACTGGCCTAAATGGACATTCCTGTTATAAAGTTGGAATTTGTGGCCAGGAACACAAACAAGGGATTTTTCTTTTCGAAAAATTTACTACTCCACCCACCAGATGTGTAAAATAGCCAATTTTTGAGGGAGGTGTTATGTCATACATACTGACGATTTAGTTGTCGTTTGGAGGGGGGTGTTGGTTGGGGTATCCATTGAATGCTTATTAATATACATTCGACATTCACAAAATCTCTATACATGTAATTGAACGCCTGGCTATTAGTACCCTAGAATCACCCTAGAACGCCTGGCTACTAGTATCAGGGTATTTTTGAAGGAGGTGACATCTCCTGCTATCGTTGGTTTGAATGCATTTTTGAACAGTTTTAACCTTCCCATAAATGGTTTAGGTGGGCTGCTCTGGAAATGTTTTTGGGCAGATAGGTTTAATCACACCATGTTCTGAGGTACCATGGGAAAATACGCATTCCATACAAAGCAGACTTTAGCATCATTTATGGGGTCCTTGTGCTTTTTTTATCAATAAATTAATTCGTATTTATGCAAATACTTTGAATGTGAATAACTTCAGACATTTCAAAATGCCTTTTAAGGTCATAAAGTGTTATAAATCCCTTATAATGTACGTTTTTGTCATGCAAAGTTACCCCACCCACTTTCAAGCAATGTGCGTTTTTGATATTGATCTATAGCTTTGCTTTTTAGATACTTTGCCGAGATCAGTTCTTTTATGTACAAAACAATTTATATGTTGATCTAGTTATAAGGGAATATTTAGAAGGCAAAATCAGAGGTACTGAATGGGCCACATTCGTACACCAAAAAGGTATTAATCCATGTTCAGTACATTATAGGCATGTCCATATCGATGTATTTTAGTGTGGTCTATAATAATTGAGGCATATATCTACCAAAGTTATTGTATTTCAGCTTCTCACTGCCCTGAAAGGCCGGAAATGGTATCAAAAAATGTTGAAACAATGTAAAGATGGCCAAAGATCAGATTTATAATCATGTGACATAAAGTGTCGAGAAAAATTTATGAAAAAAAGACTTACGCAAAATAGTGGAAAAATAAAGAGGTATACCTACGAAAGTTCTTGTATCTCTGCCTCTGACAGCCTAAAGAGCTGAAGATGGTGTTATATAATTACTTAAACTTTGTTATATAGGCTGGTATTCAGATAAACAAATCTTATGGCTTAAATTATTAATATTTTTTATGAATGCACTGAAAATAGAAGAACAATGCAGAAAAATAAAAGGTGTATACATAGAAAAAAATCGTGTTTCTTGGCCTTCAATGCTCACAAAGAGCTGAAAATGATATTAATTAATTGCTGAGATAATCATCTCTTGGTATAAAATCGGATAAATTAATCATATTATTTAAAGTTTTTAAACTATTATTGAAATCATAGATAATTAAAGACAAAATGAGGAAAAATAAAAGGGGTATACTTACAAAAAAATCTTGTGTCTTGGCATCTGACGTTCCTGAATAGCTGAAAATGGTGTCAAATGATTGCTTTGATTTTGACCTATAAGCTTGTAAAAATCTACATAAATCATATGACTCAAAGAAGTAATAATTTTTATGAAGGCATAGAAGATATGGGAAAAATTTGGAAAAAGTAAAGGGGTATATGCACAAAAAACCTTGTGTCTTGGTCTCTTAAGGGCCTGGATAGCTGAAAATGGTGTCAAATAATTGCTTTGACGTTGTTCTATAGGTTTGTATTCGTACATATAAATCATATGACTCAAAGTGGTGATGATTTTTATGAAACATAGAAGATGAGAGGAAAAATGTGGAAAAAATAAAATAGATGAATAATGCTCATTTTTCAAGTCAAACAATGATTATAAAGAGCTGAAAATGGCATCAAATGATTGCTTAGACAATTATCTATTGGATTGTAATCAGATAAGTTAATCATATGATTTCAAGTTTCATTTTTTTTTTTTTTTTTTCAGCCACCCATTTCAGGTGGCCCATCCCATTTATTCTCCCCGTAACATGACATGCAGAGGGTCGGGGAGGACCACCCCCCTACATGTCTTACAATATATGTATTTACAATGTAGTTGATTTTTTTACCTTTCACTCACACACTCTCCATAACGTACATGTATGTAATTAACGACTTATTAATCAGTAAATCAATTTTATTGTTACAGGGAGGGGTTTTATAGGACAGAATGTAATTAAAGAGGGAAACAATAGATAGAAACAAGGTAGATCTAGAGAAAAAATGTGGAAGACTATTTTTGTTGGGAAAGCGTGACACTAAATTTGCTGTGTGTAAATGTATATTTCTATTATAATAGTTTTAGTCTGCATTATTCAAGAACTTATGATAATTTTGCCATTTGTATGAAAACGTTCATATGTATTTGATTGAACAGAAGCTTGTTTATATGTTTGGTATTGAAGTTTAAGTCTTTGTTTAAGGACTGTGAGACTCAGCCGACTCTTGCTGCATCTTGCATAGTATATACAATATTCAATTTCCATTAAAACCAATTTGTTAACATCTTCTTCAAGTACTAATAATCCAAATAGGAATGATATTTCATCTAAAATTATATATATGCCCTGTTGACTCAACCAAGAGATTACATCATTTACAAATTTTTGCACATAGTCACATTCCCATAAGAGATGTTCAATAGTTTCATCAGCTTCTGCACAAAACGTGCACTTAGGGTCGTTAGTAATTTTGATTTTATGTAAAAAGGTGTTTGTTGCTAGTATTTTGTGATTAATTCTTGTTTGGAACCACTGAGCTACAGTGTCTTTTGTAATTTTAAATGGCTCTGCATATATTATATTCCACTCTTTTTAATCTATTTTGTACTTTTTATTCCATGCAATTTTACCTGTTGGAGGGTCATTATGTTTATTTAATAGTTTGTACATGTTTTGTGCCCCCTTTGTATTTTTTAAATATATTCGAATTGTGAGAGGTAGAATAGGATTTGTTGCACTATTTGTTATGTCCTCAAGTTTTTTTTTCTCCATTCAATGATTGACTTTACCAACCCTGTATATTGTAAGAAATTTATGTTAACATTATAAGTGGTATTAAGTTCATCATATGTGTACATGCTACCGTTTTCCTTTGTAATATCATTTATAAATTTTATTCCATTTTCGAAGCATGATTTATTAAATATGATTTTGTTTCCTAGCTTTATATCCCCATTATAGAAAATTGGACAAGCCAAAAATTGCTCTGTCTCTTCAAAATATTATTGAAATCATAAATACTTGAAGAAAAAATGAGGAAAAAATAAAGAGGTGTGCTTACTTAAATTCTTGTATCTCGGCCTCTGTTGGCCCGAAATGGCTGAAAATGGTGTTAAATGATTGTTTTGACCAAGGCACGTTGTATGGTATTCAGATATATAAACCATATAGCATAAAGGAAAACACGCGGAAACGATTTCGGAGTATACATGCAAAAGTCCTTGTATCATAGTCTCAGACGGCCATAAAGAGCTAAAAATGGCGTCAAATAATTGCTATGACAATTATCTTTTGGCATAAAATCGGATGAATTAATAAAATGATTTCAAGTTTATAAATATTATTGAAAACATAGATTATCAAAGAAAATTTGAGGAAAAATAAAAGGAGTATACTTACAAAAAAAAAATCTTATATCTTGGCCTCTGATGGGCCTGAATAGCTGAAAATGGTGTCAAAAGATTACTTTGACTTTATTCTATAAGTTTGTATTCATATACATAAATCAAAGTGACTCAAAGCGCTAATAATGTTTAGAAAGGCATATAGGATGGTGGAAAAATGCAGAAAAAAAATAAAGGGATATACTTACAGAAGTTCCTGTTTCTAGTCAACCAATAATTATGAAGAGCTGAAAAGGGCATCAAATGATTGTTTAGACAATTATCTATTGGTATGGTATCAGATAAGTTAATCATATGATTCCAAATTTTAAAAATATCATTGAAAACATAATCATTTCAAGAAAATTTGAGGAAAAAATAAAGGGGTATACTATCAAAAGTTCTTGTATCTCGGCCTCTGGTGGCCCCAAATAGCAGAAAATGGTGTAAAAAGATGATTTGACTAAGGCACATTGGCTGGTATTCAGTTATATTAACCATATGATTGATTTTTTAATAATTTTTATGAATGCGTAAACACGGAAACGATAACGGGGTGTACATACAGAGGTCCTTCTATCGTGGCCTCAGATGGCCATAGAGAGCTGAAAATGATGCAAAATGATATCCAAGACAATTGTCTATTGGTATATATATGTTCAAATGAATTAATCATGTGATTTCAATTTTCAAAAATATTTATGAAAACTTTAATAATTAGAGAAAAATTGAGGAAAAACTAAAGTGGTATACATACAAACGTTACTTCATCTTGGCCTTTTATGGCTCTATAGAGATGTAGATGGCATCAAAAGATTGCTAATACAATGCTCTATTGGCCCATATTCAGATATATAAATTGTGCGACTTTATCTTTCAATAATGTTAAGAAATAAGAGCAAACTGCAGAAAAATAAGGAAATGGCACAAAATTACCTTTATATTAGCTGCTAATTGACCTATAAGGCTTCAAATGGCATCCAATTACATGTATTGCTAAGGCACTACACTGTTGCCTGTGATATATCATAACATAATATATAATATATAGTTTCATTTAAATGGGAGTAATGCTTCGGAAAGTTTTAGACCGAGTATCTTCAAAAGTACTTACCTCCAACTTAAGCAAGTTCTATAAACATTAATGTTATATCGAGGTATTTTGTAATGTGGTTTCAGACTAATATTATAAATGATAATATTCTATCAATATATTTATAATACATTTCAAAGAAAATTTAATATTCTGATAAATGCTAATTGTCATGTTACAATCAGCTATATGCAGAGTTTTAAAGTGGGTGGGGTAATTCTATGTGAAATAATGCCATACATTTAAAAGATCTTGAGGTTTTAGTGTAAACTGTGACTGCATTTTATACTTTGCTTGCAAACATTATACAATGCATTGGAAAGTAACTAATAAATACGAAAAAAGAACCAATTTATATACTACATTGCAGCAGACTTTTTACATGATATTATAGCTTTTTGTCATAGCACTACCTCCATACATAAATGAATTTGACCATTGTGCAAAAAAATTCCACAGCAGCCCACTTGTTCCTTCATCGATAAGGTGAGGACTACTTAAATAACATTCAAACCAACTATAGCAGGAGATGTCACCTCAAACTCAAAATATGAGAGATACAGGTTTTGGGGTTCTAGGGTATTAGAATATTTTGAGGAGTATATATAATTAACAGGCCTATTCATTCATCTTGTTCATTTATAATTATATATTGAGTGACGTGACTTCAATAATAGTCATAGTTCCGTGTCGAAGCGGTTTGAAGCGGTTTGTAACTGAACTATCACAGTAAATGACATACAGCTCCATCTTCATACGTTTGAAAAGACAAACTGACAGTCAAAAACTACAGAGCCAAAACGCACCAAAAATGACCCCATGGCATACAAGCTATTTTCAAGCCCATTGTGCATTAAATGTGACGCAAAAATGTGACTTTTCGCACCTACATTTACTACTTCCGTGAATGATTTACAGACCTAGAACCGCGCTATGGCATATACATTTCTCTCATCAATATAATATATATTGTTAGCTAGTGCTGAACTCAACTACGTAAGAGCATTGTTGAGGACATCGGGAAAATTGATTGGCTCATAATTTCCGTCTTTTAACGGTGTCACTATATTAGACGTTCATATGTATATATATATATATATATATATATATATATATATATATATATATATATATATATATATATATATATATATATATATATATATATATATATATATATATATGTAAATGGTTACCGTCGCAAAGATTCGACCTACTATTACTGAAAGAGAACAAAATTCAGCTTTTAACAATGAAAACCTTTCGGATAATATTCAGTTTGGCTATTTTTTCTTTTTCGTTGATAGGCTATGCTGACCTACAGGTTGAGGGTCCCGGTGCGCTGGAAGGTCCGGGCGCACCCTTAGGTATGGAGGGACCGCTAGATCCATCAGGGCCTACAGATCCACAAGGCCCGGCAGATCCACCTTTGCCTGACCCTAAAACAGGCCGAGAGTACGTTTCTACTCTAACAGTATCTAATGATGGACCTTGGGGCTACTGGGGATTTAAAGACTTCTGTCCAGAAGGATCGTATGCAATAGGATATGAGATGAAGGTAACATTTTAGACCTTTGATTTTCACATAATTTGGAAATAATATATGAAAAACAACATAGTGTCCGTAATATCATTTTGAATACTAAAATATTTTTAGTATTCGAAGTGATATTACGGACACTCTGTGGGTATTTCCGTAATTATTTTTGAAATGCTATTTTCTTGATTATTTCCAGTTTCAATTTACTGGCTTTTCAGCTAAGTTAATGTAAATCTAAAATGTTGGCGGCAAAAACGTTAAATTATAACAAATTTGGGCAAATGATAACCATACAACTTAATTTAGTTGCAGAATCAATGAAACTCTTGGGGAAAGTTTGAAAAAAATCCGTTTTCCTTTTTTCTGGCGATACTGAAATTTTTATCACATATATTTCATACCGCGTCCTAGCTACAGACCAATTTATGGAAATTCACAACATTTTGTCTTTGTACTACGGAGGATACAATATGCCATATGTGAAAAACTTCACTTTTACGGAATACAAGTTTGCATTTTTGCTTCTGCACTCCGCAAAACTCAATTTTGACAGCAAAACAGGAATAAAATGTTGAATCTGATCGTTCTGAATGAAGAAACGCCTTCTGACCTAAAATTTCATGCGTCATCTCTAAACCAGCTAATCATACAAAATCTACTGTTTGCATTGATGTCTATGGAAAGCAAAATTCTTGGATATTTTGCAAATAAAGCCGTAAAAGAATAATTCCGCTAGGACACTATAACCAGAACGTTCATGTTTAGATTCCTAAAGGGTCATATCGAATATCTGACCCAACATTTACAACCTGCAAAATGTATACCCAAAGAACAAAACGTGACCAAGAAACCTACCCCGGGGCAAGTATGGACCTACCGCCGACAGTCGGTCAGAAAATAAAGAATTTATGATCAGATTTCAACAAGCAATGTCTCAGATCTATGCTTGCGAAAAAGTACGACAATGCGATTTCAAATAATGAAGTTATGGCAACGACTAGCAGTGCGTTTCTTAAATTTGGCAAAAAAAATCTGAATCAAAGATGGCCGCTGTCCGCCACAGATAATGTTTGATGCTAACCATTTTCACATAGAAGCAACTTTGGATATTACAGATTCTGACAAGTTGTCAAAACATTCTTCATATTTTTAACAAAGAAGGATATATACAGTCCAAAGGTGGTAGTCACATTATTACAGGTGTTCCCTAACTTATTTCCATGTGTAAAATTTGCCATAGACATGTTGGTGCAAGGTTTTTAGCGTCCCGCATTTATACTAAATCGAGGAGATTCACGGCGACTAGCGGGCAACCATTTTAATATTCCCGTCTTTGGCAGAGTCTACTACGAACGCATTTAATCGACATGAAGCATGGACCTTCTCACAATTACAAATGACAAACACGACCCTGAAATTCCGCGATAATGTAACGTTCCACCAGCGACAGACCTAGTGGACACATAACAACCGTATCCATTCTAAAATGGTCAGAAATTCGGTTAAATTCGTTTACATTTTCTTCTTCTTCTTCTTCTTCTTCTTCTTCTTCTTCTTCTTCTTCTTCTTCTTCTTCTAATTATTATAAGCTCACCTGAGCCGAAGGCTCACAGGTGAGCTTATAGGATGGCCATGCTCCGTCGTCCGTTCGTCGTCGTCCGTCCGTCGGCGTCCGTCGTCCGTCCACAATTTCAAAGATCTTCTCCTCTGAAACCGCTGGGCCAATCAAAGCCAAACTTCATGTGGAGCAACCTTAGGAAGGGGGAACGAAAGTTTATATAAATGGTTCAGGTCACATGACCAAGATGGCCGCCATGCCATATATATGGTAAAAACCATAGAAAAATCTTCTTCTCTGGAACCGGTGGACCAATTTCAATGAAACTTGGTATGTAGCATTGGGGACTCTTTGTCCATTATAGTTTATATATATCATGACCTTGGGTTGACCTTGACCTATTTTATGGCCAGGTCAATTTTGGTTACATAGGCTTTTCAATGGAAAAAAGTGAAAATGTTGAATTTTTCAGGAAGTTTTGAAGCCTATGACCTGAAAGTTGGTAGATACAGACAACATCTTGAGCCATTGAAGTGTTGTGAGTATTAAAGGTCAATGTCATTTCTTGACCTTGGCCAAAGGTCAGTTACAAATTAAATGTTAAACTTAATTTTCTCAGTAACCACTTGACCAATCAAAGCCAAATTTTATATGCAGTATCCTTGAGATAGGGAAACGAAAATTTATATAAAAGGTCAAAGTCACATGACCAAGATGACCGTCATGGCTATAAATAGCAAAAACCTTCAAAAATCTTCTTCTCCAGAACCAGAAGGCCTACGATTTTGAAACTTGGCATGAAGCATCAGGGGAAGGAGCTATACAAAGTTTATATAAATCATGACCCTGGGATGACCTTGACCTATTTTAAGGCAAGGTCAACATAGGTTGCCCATGCATTTGAATGGGGAAAATTGTCAAAATGTCATTTGAAGGGAAAAAACTTTATAGAAATGGGCAAATGGACTGAAGATTTATGATTCTGAAAAAAAAAAGTTGGACCCCAGGGGCAGGTCTGCCCCCACCCTGGGGCAATACACATGTATATTACCATAATATTAAAAGATCGTCTTCTCTGAAACCGCTTGGCCAATCAAAGCCAAACTTCATGTGGAGCATTCTTAGGAAGGGAGAATGAAAGTTTATAAATGATCAAGGTCACATGACCAAGATAGCCGCCATTGCTATAAATAGCAAAAAAAAAAAAAAAAAAAAAAAAAAAAAGGAAACGAAAATTTATATTAAAGGTCAAAGTCACATGACCAAGATGGCCGTCATGGCTATAAATAGCAAGAAAGTTTAAAAATATTCTTCTCCAGAACAGAAGGCCTATGATTTTGAAACTTGGCATGAAGCATCAGGCAATGGAGCTATACAAAGTTTATATAAATCATGACCTTGAGATGACCTTGATCTATTTTACGGCAAGGTCAACATAGGTTGCCTATGCATTTGAATGGGGAAATTTAGTAAAATGTTATTAAATGGGGGGAAACTTGCTGGGAGTATGCAAATGGACAGAAACTTTATGGTTATGAAAGAAATGTCCTCAGGGGGTTGTCTGCCCCTGTCCCGGGGCTATATACATGTATATTTATATGACCATAATATTCAAACATCTTCTCTTAAAGCATTGTTAGGAAAGGGGAGTGAAAATTAATATTAATAGTCCAGGTCACATAACCAAGATGGCCGCCATGGCTATAGATAGTAAAAACCATTATAAATCTTCTTCTTCAGAACCGGAAAACCTATTGTTTTGAAACTTAGCCTCAAGCATCTATGAATACAGCTCTACAAAGTTTATATAAATCATGACCCTGGGATGACTTTGATCTACATGTATTTTACAGCAAGGTCAGCTTAGTTTGCATATCCCAGTTCTCAGGTGAGCGTTTACAGGACCATTGGTCCTCTTGTTATTATTATTATTATTATTATTTTCAGATTGAGAGGCCACAGTGTGGAGGAGACGACACTTCTCTGAATGGAGTGCGACTAATCTGTGGCTCCAAGACGGGAATACCGGACGGGTCATATGCTACCTCCTCCATAGGGCCGTGGGGAGACTGGAAGGGGGAGGTTCGGTGCCTACATGGTCAGGTGATCGCCAGGTTCAAGCTCCAAGTGGAGAGACCGCAGGTAAACCTTTATAACCGTTTCTGGGGTTGCAGCATCGTCGGTGTTTGCATTATTAATGAAGGGTTTAATATTAAAAAAAAAGGTACATGATCAGGAAAAGGCGCAACCAGAAAAAATTTCCCACTCCAAAAACCGAGGTGGAAAAACTAAATTGATAATTAGGTACCAACACTTAGAAAACATATCGTAAGCCGAGTGAGCAGCTCTTTCCCAATAGGCGGCTACTCGGTTACCCGAAATTAAAACAAAATATGAAAATGCACATAAGGGTCAAACAGCACGAAAATTCGACCAAAACATAAAACAAATGGAACCACAACAGAAGTATCGCCTTGGAACGACCAGTAATATAAAATTACTGGGGGTTTAAACCAGTTTCAAAGTACGTTTAAACATAGACGTAGAGGGTATTCCAATTGTTTTTATTGACTTTTATTTCATCGGCTTATTTTCATGAGTGTTTCAGATTTTTTGACCGTACCTCTTTCAGGGTAGAGGGGATGACACGGCAGCCAACTCTATGATGGTTCAATGTCGCAACTTCGCAACCTCTGACGGTCTAAATGATAGAAAAATGGGCAGTGGGTTGGGATTCTGGGGAACGTATGGCGACTGGAGCAATGGATGTCCAGAAAACACGGCCGTTTGTGGGATTCAAACCAAAATTGAAAGCCCTCAGGGAAGAGGAGATGACACGGCACTGAACAGCGTGCGATTATTCTGCTGTGAATAAGACAAAAAGTCCTATCCTGGACATGACAAAATGTGGTTCCTCATGGACGAATTTTCAATCGCAAAAGGAATACTTATTTCGTATATTTTGATACCACTTTGTATGGCAGATTATAAATAGTATGACCATAACTTATAAAATTTTGTCGTAAAACGGAAAACGTGTAATTTTTAACATTTTGTATGATTTGCCTATTCAATTCTATACATCGCACTACAGTAATTTCACAGGTAAGCGCTCGGGTACATGTATTTCCGTAAATCCGATAACAGCCGATTGCCATAGTGACTATTTTTCCCTATGAGCTGGAACCATGATGACACGATCAGCACTCTAATGTCATTCATGAGCATTAACCACAACTTCAATAACCCTCACTATAACACAAATCAGGCTGTGTTTCTGCTGCTTTTCGTATACATGTGCACATTCAGCTTTAGACCTTATCATGG
Source organism: Rugalucina vietnamica (assembly GCA_964017185.1). NCBI lineage: Eukaryota > Metazoa > Mollusca > Bivalvia > Lucinida > Lucinidae > Rugalucina > Rugalucina vietnamica. Next base: position 41,931,350 of record OZ024875.1, read on the forward strand.
CTTTATACAGGGTAATACTTACCGAATATTCAATTAGAAAAGGATGATTTCTTTCAGAGAAAACGCTAAATAAGTTCAGGTGTTTTTCATCCACGTGAACATACTGGCATCAGGAAAACATGTCTGTGTAATGAATACCCCCTTAAACCCCACTTTTATTAGCTCACCTGAGCCGGTAGCCGGACAACTCGGACCCAAGACAACTCGGACCCTTGGTATTTTTCGGACCCAAGACGAATCGGACCCAAGCCTGAGACAACTCGGACCCAATTTTGAGACGACTCGGACCCAACAACAAGGACGACCGTACAAACTTTTTCTATTTTATTATGTAGATAAAACTTGTATAAAACTCACATACTTGCTAAAATTATAATGCAGCTCATGACGCTATTTTGTGTAACCTGAGTTATTGAATACACTTGAACAATTGGTAACTACTTTGATGTGATGATTCTGTGATAATATGGTAAGGTTTTTTTTTTTTTAGGAAAAATGCATGAAATTGAGTCATTTACCTGTAATAAGGCAGCTCATGGTGTTATTTTGTCTAACCTGGGTTAAATGAATTAACTTGACCATTTGGTGACTAATTTGATATGATGATTCTGTGATAATATGATAAGCTTGAAATTAAGTCATTTATCTGTAATAATGCAGCTCATGATGTTATTTTCTATAACCTGGGCTTTTGAATTGGTAGCAGCACATTTGCGCAAATTTTTAAAAGAATGTGTTTCATATGCGTGCACAATTTTCGAAGGTAAACGTTTATATTTGCGCACACAATTTCCCTAGGTAAATGTTACATTTGCGCACAGTCATCAGATTTTCTCACTGATATGTAAATGGTATGTTTGCGCTCGCAAGACTGTATAGACAAGTCAAGCCCTCATTTCCAGTCCAAGCTATACATCTTTCTTAGTTCATTAGATAGATAGCATTCAAGGCATAGCCTGTGATGAATATGTGAATTAAAAACTTGAGAAAGTATAAAGACAGTGCGTGAACAAACCAAGGTGACTTAAAATGTAAAAACGTGCATGTATATTAAACAATATTACTTTTAAGTGTAAACATATTCGAACTCTTCTACCTAAGTGGTAACAGACTGAGTACTGACATTTTATTCATCGTACCTCGATTAAATAAAATACCAGCAGCTCGCCACGGAAGAGGTGCAAAAAATGCGCGTAAATGTAACATTAAAACTGTGCGCAAATGATATACATTTCTGTGCGCAAATGAAAACCTAGAGCAAACAAAGTTTTTGAAAAATGTGCGAAAATATAATAGAACCATTGGATTTACTTGGACATTGGGTGACTAATTTGATATGATGATGTTGTGATTATATATCATAAACTTTTTACAATACACAAAAACTCGCCTTTGAGCACAAGGAACACCTCAACCCCGGGACCTCAACTAAGTATCTCGAGTCATTCGATATTTAATCAACGTCGACAATTGTTTATCAATCACGACTTCTGTAATCCATAAGCGATAATCAACAAACATTAATTAACAAAGAGGTTTTAGTATATCGGTATTTTGAATATTTTAGTGGTAAATCTGATAGATAGATGGCTTGAGTATCTTTATGTACGGTGCAGTGTACTGCCTTTCAAATATATATAATTTACATGGCTGGCAAATTTTGTGAGTCTTCATGGAGTATATCATATCGATACAGCTTTCCGGTTTTGGTCGGACGGTACTGTCACATTTGAAACACAGATCAAACATTGGCTTAAATTACTGTTGATCACTCTTCACAGATTTGCATAAAACATAAAAGTCAAAAACCAAGTTTACGCAGTTAAATTCATACAATTTTAAAAACCATAAACCAATGTTTAAAATAAATCAAAAGTCTAAAACACTTTCATTCTAAAACCATTCTGTTCATTCGTTCGTATTATTGCATGTTCCAGTTGGGAAATAAAGATTGCTCACGCGTCTTATAGGTTTTATGAACATTGAAGATAATCTGAGATAAAGATGAGTATCTACATGCGTCTCTGAGATAATGCACTCGGTCATTTGTAGCCACAAACCTCTCGGCCCTGGGGGATATCATGCATTTATAATATCGTCCGTATATCGTCCGTCAGTAAGGGTCCGATTCGTCTTGAGTCCGAAAAGGTTTGGGTCCGATTCGTCTTGGGTCCGAAAAGGTTTGGGTCCGAGTCGTCCCAGAAATTTTGGGTCCGAGTCGTCTTGGGTCCGAGTTGTCTGACATTCCCTGAGCCGAAGGCTCACAGGTGAGCTTATACGATAGGCAGTCCGTCGTCGTCCGTCCGTCGTCCGTCCGTCGTCCACCATTTTCAAAGATCTTCTTCTCTGAGACCGCTTGGCCAACCAAAGCCAAATTTTATATGAAGCATCTATAGGAAGAGGGAACCAATGTAAATATAAGAACTCCAGGTCACAAGACCAAGATGGCCGCCATGCCCATATATGGTAAAAACCCTTCAAAAATCTTCTTCTCCAGAACCGGTGGACCGATTTCAACGAAACTTGGCATGAAGCATCGATGGCTCAAGCACTACAATGTATATAAATCATGATCATGTGATGTCCTTGACCTATTTTACTGCAAGATCAACATTGGTCGCCAATGCATTTGAATGGGAAAAACTTTTAACATGTCATTTAAAGTAAAAGTCTTGCAGGAAATGGGAAGTAGGACTGAATATTAATGATTCTGAAAAAATGGGCTCCAGGGGCTCATATGCCCCCACCCCGGGGCAATATACATGTACATTACCATAATATTCAAACATCATCTCCTCTGAAACCGCTTGGCCAATCAAAGCCAAATTTTATGTGAAGCATCAATAATAAGGGGTTACCAATGTGTATATAAATAATCCAGGTCACATGACCAAGATTGCCGCCATGCCCATATATGGTAAAAACTCTTCAAAAATCTTCTTCTCCGGAACCGGTGGACCGATTGCAATGAAACTTGACATGAAATATTGATGACTCAAGTACTGCAATGTATATATAAATCATGACCCTGTGATGACCTTGACCATTTTATGGCAAGGTCAACATAGGTCACCAATGCATTTGAATGGGCAAAACTTTTAAAATGTTATTTAAAGTGAAAGTCTTGCAGGAAATGGGCAGTAGAACTGAATATTTATTCATTTTATATTTCTGAAAAAAAAAATGGACCCCAGGGACTCATCTGCCCCCACCTCGGGGCATTATACATGAATATTACCATAATATTCAAACATCTTCTCCTCTAAAACCGCTTGGCCAATCAAAGCCAAATTTTATGTGAAGCATCTATAGAATTGGGGAATCAATGTATATATAAATAATCTAGTTCACATGACCAAGATGGCCGCCATGTCCATATATGGTAAAAACCTTCAAAAATCTTCTTCTCCGAAACAGGTGGACCAATTTCAAAGAAACTTGGCATGAAGCATCTATGGCTTAATTACTACACTGTGTATGGTGACCTTGACATATATTATGACAAGGTCAACATAGGTCGCCAATGCATTTGAATGGGGAAAACTTTTAGATTAGAAGTCATTTGAGGTGAAAATCTGGCAGGAAATGGGCAGTAGGATTCTGAAAAAAAATGGACCCAAGGGCTCATATGCCCCCACCCCGGTGCAATATTTATGTATATTACCATAATATTCAAGCATCTTCTCCTCTGAAACCACTCGGCCAAGTAAAGCCAAATTTTATGTGAAGCATCTATAGGATGTAGGAATCAATGTGTATATTAATAATCTAGGTCATATGACCAAGATGACCGCCATGCCCATATATGGTAAAAACCCTTCAAAACCAATAGACAGATTTCCATGAAACTTGGTGTGAAAGTACTACAAATATATAAATCATGACCCTGTGATGACCTTGACCCAGTTGCCCATGCATTTGAATAGGAAAAAAACTGTTAAAATGTCATTTGAAGGGAAAAGCCAGCAGGAAATTGGCAAATGGACATAATACTGATTATTCTGTAAAAAGAAAATGGCCCAAGGGCTTCATCTGCCCCTGCACTGGGGTTAAATACCATAATCACGCCCGGTAAAGTGCAAATTGACCACCGCCGGTGGTCAACGTAAAAAAAGTTGATATACATCCGGTGGTCGTTTTGAGCGTTTCCTGTTATTAATTTTCGCGAGTTTGGTGGATGTGGAAGGTAAGGTATTTTTTGATCAAAAACGTATTATAAAAATCAAAGAATGTCAGGCTATCAGTTTTTGTCTAGCCGAAAAGGTAGTTGAAAAAAATAAACCGTTTTACTGCAATCCTTTCCGGCCCATTTGATCGGTAGTGAAAACGAAAGTAGAATCTGGTCAAACACAGGTTAAAATGCCCTGGTCGTGCATTTGCAAGCTTTTTGTAACCAATGGTCGTTGCAGTTAGTTAAATTGACACTAAATTAGCTTTTCAGACATAATTTTAAAATATTTCAAGCTTTCCTTTCAACACTTAGATCGATTTTGTACCGGCGGTCAACTTGAAGTTGCGGTGGTCGTATTGATCAACGGGGATTACAATGTAAATTTTCATCGTGAGAGAAAGCCAGAAAAAATGCAACTTGATGTCGTTTTCTGTTAGGGGTACGGCAACATTAATGGAGATGCATTCTAGACACAACCAAATCCAAATCAATGCCGTCGGTGTCCTCATAATTCAATTTCGTTTGTCTATTTACCATTCAGTCACATTAGCAATATCGGATGTATTTATTACTAATTTTTGGTAACCCCAACAATACAAATACTACCTCATGCAAGATGCATTGAATTTATGTACATAACTCGCATTGACTCGAAGAAAAACCACTAGAATAACAGTGTGGTCAATTTGCAACTTAGGTGGTCAATTTGACCTTAAAAATTTTGAAATGATTTACTGACCAATTTTAAAAGTATTGAAGGACATGCCTGCTGTTTAATGTTGAGCAGGCTCAGTCTTGCAAATTCGACAATTATAGGAGTAACACTAAGCAAAGCGTTCATTGTGTTGTTCGTATGAAATCTATCTCCTGTTTTGCAATATCAGTTCTTTGAATATGTAAAGGTGAACAATCACGTGGTTTATATCAATTTCAGACGAAATATTTAGAAACATTGGTCATAATAAGATTGTCAATGCTAGATGTATTGGCGTGTAAAATTACACATGCATGTACCTCTTCATCACATTGTCACGAGCAGTTGGAACAATAGATTCATAATATTTCTGGATTTTGCCAGCAGTCGATTAAAATCTATACACCGAAAGGAAAGTTCGGATTTCCTAAGAAGAAAAAAACATAAAAACAGGGACTAAATCAAAAGTATTAAGGCCTGTCGATAAGACAACTGTAATGAGCTCGAAAAGCAAGAGTTATCGTTATTTGGTTCTTGTAAAATTTGTATAGATTACACATATTGTGATGAAAATCATATGGTTGAAGAAATGTGCATATCCCATCAATAGAAGAAGTAAGAAGAATGGAAAATGAAAATGCATCGAAATTGCTTGTTTTGTTCTTTTTTATTTAAAAATTATTAATAATTGAACAGATGTTTTAAATTCTCTAACTAGAATGCCTCATCTGACACATATCCAGCCGGTATTGAAAGGGAAATAATAGCTTTTTACATTCAAGTTGAAGCTTTTAAAAATGTTTCTATAGCAAACTAATTGTCGGGACAATATGATCGTGGTGTACGACAAGTGGTGGTTTGGTCCTTATATCGCATCTAATATTTATTAGAATTTAATAATTCTGGTATCATCACATTGGCAATTTTCGAATCTAAACATCCATACATAACCAGCTTTAACCAGTTTACATATTTTAGATCTATTCCGTGAAGAATAAAATTGAAAATATTTCAAAAAGTATATTTTTCTCAAATTTGAAAATCCGTAACTTTTTAAAAAGCATGGATACCCCACACATATTTTGCTTTTTGAGTAGCATTCCACCTATATTTTAAGCTGTCTAAAAATTATAGATTTATTTATCAACAAAAATTGTATCGAGCCACCTTAAGTCCGTACATGTATACTAACACCCCAAATAAATCAAAACGAAGTTTGATTATGGTAGACCATAGCTATGCACAAGCACAAGCTAATACAGAATCTATTGGCACCAGCAATTCACAAGCTGTTGTTCCCGAAGAACTTCTGATATAATTGATATAAACCACGTGATTATTCACCTTTACCTATTCAAAGAATTGATATTGCAAAACAGGAGATAGATTTCATACAAACAACACAATGAACGCTTTGCTTAGTGTTACTCCTATAATTGTCGAATCTGCCAGACTGAGCCTGCTCAACATTAAACAGCAGGGATGTCCTTCAATACTTTTGGAATTGGACAGTAAATCATTTCAAAATTGCTCATTTTTAAGGTCAAATTGACCACCTAGTTTGCAAATTGACCACACTGTTATTCTAGTGGTTTTTCTTCGAGTCAATGCGAATTATGTACATAAATTCAATGCATCCTGCATGAGGTAGTATTTGTATTGTTGGGTTTACCAAAACTTAGTAATAAATACATCCGACATTGCTAAACTATGTGACTGAATGGCTAATGGACAAACAAAATTGAATTATGAGGACACCGACGGCATTGATTTGGATTTGGGTGTGTCTAGAATGCATCTCCATTAATGTTGCCATGCCCCCTAACAGAAAACGACATCAAGTTGCATTTTTTCTGGCTTTCTCTCACGATGAAAATTTACATTGTAATCCCCATTGATCAATACGACCACCGCAACTTCAAGTTGACCGCCGGTACAAAATCGATTTAAGTGTTGAAAGGAAAGCTTGAAATATTTTAAAATTATGTCTGAAAAGCTAATTTAGTGTTCATTTAACTAACTGCAACGACCATTTGTTACAGGGCATTTTAACCTGTGTTTGACCAGATTCTACTTTCGTTTTCACTACCGATCAAACGGGCCGGAAAGGACTGCAGTAAAACGGTTTATTTTTTTCAACTACCGCTTCGGCTAGACATTCAATGACAAAAAACTGATAGCCTGACATTCTTTGATTTTTATAATACGTTTTTGATAAAAAAACATCTTACCTTCCACATCCACCAAACTCGCGAAAACTAATAACAGGAAACGCTCAAAACGACCACCGGATGTATATCAACTTTTTTTACGTTGACCACCGGCGGTGGTCAATTTGCACTTTACCGGGCGTGATAATATTCAAACATGTTTATTGGTATATGCAGCAGATCTCAGGTGAGCGTTTGTAACAGGACCATTAATCCTCTGGTATATTAAAACTGGGGTATGCAAGGGTATACATGTACCTTTTTTTTCTTATTTTTGCTCAAAACATAGATTGTGGGTACTCGTTAGAACCGCCTCGGTAACCAATCTATGTTTTGATCAAAAATATTAATATAAAATTCTCTGGTGAATTTTTCCATTTTTAAAAGCTAAAACAATCTGTATATTGCATGGGAAAGTTTTCGTAATGGGACTGACTCTTGTTAGGCTCTACCATTTGTTTGTACAGACTTCTTACATGGGTCTACTTTATAGTAGACTGCTTACATGGGTCTACTATTTGCTTGTAAAGACTTGTTACATAGGCCTATTTTATGGAAGACTGCTTACATGGGTCTACCATTAGCTTGTGAAGACTTGTTACATAGATCTATTTTATGGTAGACTGCTTACATGGGTCTACCATTTGCTTGTGAAGACTTGTTACATAGGTATATTTTATGGTAGACTGCTTACATGGGTCTACCACTTGTTTGTAAAGACTTCTTACATGAACCTATTTTATTGTAGATTGCTTACATGGGTCTACCATTTGTTTGTAAATACTTCTTACATGGGTCTATTTTATGGTAGACTGCTTACATGGGTCTAACTTTTGCTTGTGAAGACTTGTTACATAGGTCTATTTTATGGTAGACTGCTTACATGGGTCTACCATTTGTTTGTAAAGACTTCTTACATGGGTCTTTCTATGTGTAGACTACTTACATGGGTCTACCATTTGCTTGTAAAGACTTCTTACATGGGTATTTTATGTCTGTAGACTGCTTACATGGGTCTATAAATTGTGTTGACTGTAACGTAAAGCATCAATTCAAACAAACAAGCAAACTAATTTTGTGTAGACTTCTTACATGAGTCTATTGTTGTGTGTAGACTGCTTACATGAGTCTATGTGTGTATGGTCTAACTACAGAGTCTACTGTTGCAACATGAGGCCCTCTTTTTCATGTGTTATGTTAAGATTTCTGTACTGGTTTACTTTTTGTAATTTCTACTTTCACTTTCATTGTGATAATGGTGGTGTTATTCGTTGGCTATTTGGGCCATTTCCTGACTTGAGTCATTCGATTTGGCCATAGTACACAAATGATTCACCATCATTTGTTCTTTTACCCCAAATATCCTAATTTTGAGTTCCTCCCCTCTTTGCAGATTCCCACCATTAGTGCTTGTGGCGTGAAGCTGCACTGTGGGAGAACCAGACATGGGACTGGGCCCTTATAGCCGAGGTAGATTTTTTTGCGTGTAGTTTAGCGTTCAGCATTTAGAATTGTGTAGTTGTAATTATAAATAAACGTTGTACATATTTCATTCACTCTTCGATTGTCATTCTTTCCATAAAATATAAATTCATGTTTTAACATCAATTATTATACTTTATGGGAAAGGGACTTGCTTTTGTCTTCTTTCTAAATGACTTCTAGCCTAGCATTTATGGTCTACTTATATACCTTTGACATGCAGATTCAATTTCAGTTTTGAAAGAGCACTTAATGTTACAGCTATCCATCCTCCACCCCACCACCACCATTATCATTTTGGGGCTATCTCCTGACTTGAGTCATTCGATTTGGCCAAATTACACAAATAATTCTTTTACCCCAACTATCCAAGTTTGAGTTCCTCCCTTCTTTGCAGATTCCCGCCATTAGTGCTGTGGTGGGAATTTGCAGTCTTGGAGGACCAGTCATGGGACTGGCCCCTTATAGCCAAGGTAGATTTTTCTGTTTGTAGTTGTAGCATTAAGTATTTAGGATTTTGTATAGCTTGAAATAACTAAAATGTGTTTAAATTTCATTCGCTCTATGATTTATCTTTCTTTTCCCATAAAATATAAATTAATGTGCAGTTTATAAGAAAGGGACTATTATTTTTCTGAATGTCTTCTAGCATAGCATATACGATCTACTTATATACCTTTGACTTGCAGAATAAAACAGTTATCCATCCTCCACCCCACCACCACCATTGTCATAGTGGACAACAAGGGGTTTCAGTAAAAATAATATTTTTCTCCGAAACCACAAGGCCCAGATCTATCATATTTTGTGTGTATCAATGAATAGTGATTCTCTTTATGAATCCTGCCGACCGTGTTCCTGGGGTCCATACTGGCCCCGCCCCGGGGGATCATCATCTTCCATAGGCTTACTATGAAAATACATGATAAACTCTTCTTCTGTGAAACCGCAAAACCCAAAGCTTGTTTATTTGGTATGCAGCAATACCATGTCGACCTGACAACCAGAATTATATTGTAGAGTATCGGGCTTAACAATAATGCACACAGATACATGTTTTATGTTAAAAATCTAACGCCCATTATTGACATTTCGATTTTTCTTTTACGACATATCAGCGTAGAGTATAAATGATAATATGGATATGGTCCAAGTTAAATTTCAGTATTCAAGTTTCAATGTCAGGGATGGGAATCTTTACATGGTACCCCGAAAACTGCCTGTTTATGAAGGCAAACGAATATTTTGAGCAAAGAAATAATTCAGGTGTCAGGTTTATACCAAGTACAAAAATGGACTGAGTGTCACATTTTGATTCAAGTTAGATATACTTAAAGGGAACATATAAAAGTTTTTTAGATTCGTTTTATTAGTTGTCTGCTGAACCCATTTGTTCATGGGACTTGTTTATCGAAAACTAAACCCAAATATTCCAATCGGCTCAAAAGATATTATGGGACCATATGTAAATAACTGCATATTATTATCATGTGGGGGTAGTGAAAAAAAAAATAAAAACCAAAATACTTGACTTAAATTGTCATAAGATGTTTTGAAATTGAGTTGTATATAATTGATTTGAACTTGTTGTCAAATTAAAAATCATTTGTTTTAGTTGCTTGTTCTGACGATATTCCAAGTCTTCTATAACGTCATAGTGGAACTAATGAATATTCATGAGATAAAATGCAAAATTTCAAATCAAGCTATCTCTGAAACCAGTGATGATAATTTGGTGAGGTTTCCTGCAATCAGTTCCTTTCATCAATGTCCACTTCAATTTTACAAAATCAAAACCTTAAGATATGACCTTTAACATCATATTTTACTCTTTTATAAAGGGTCAAATTACCCCCACCCACTTAGGAAATTTTTGGGGGTCGTTTTATATATTCTGTCAATGTCCTCTAAGAATATGCTAAACTATTCAAGTTTAGTCCCCAAATAAAATCGTATCCTTTATCGTGGCAAATGGCACCCATTTGTTATGCTCAAGCTCAAAAATGGTATCAAGGATATATGGCTTTATACAAGCAAAACTTTAAAAATGCCATGGAATATGACTATATTTTAACAAGCTTTGTAAAGCTAAATCCTTTTAACAAATTGGTTTCAAATTTCCAGAACAATTTTGTTAAGACTTGCCATTCTAACAAACACCTGTTTAACTATCATACACAGGGCAGGTGTTTTAAACACCTGTTTAACTACCATACACAGGGCAGAAGTCGTAATAGAAAAGCCATTCCATATACTTTAACTAAACAAAATTAAAAATACCTCTACAGGTTCGTTTCATTAATAACATACCCCTGCAATGTCGCAAAATAAATTGACCCCGCACCCTACATTGCATGGCTCATTGCTGGATGGTTATTAGTCTGGCCTGGATGAAACTTCTACAATTTGTGTATATATTTATGTGTGTTAAACTGGTAGTTTGTTTATATTGATCGTGAGCAGTCCGATTGGACAGGAAGCTGCTTTCGACACGTACACGTGTACCAAAATTCTGCTAGATTAAATGTCAAGTTTTCAACTTTTGGCGATTGGTATTTTGTAAGTACTGTGAATATTGCCAGTTTCTGACATGAATGTTGTTCATTGGCATCTATTGTAGATACCTTAAAACTTACATCACATTCGCTGAAGTACTGAAGTAGAAATGGAATATCTAACTATACCTACTACCCTGTATAATGCTACCATGCAAATGCATGTTTTCAGCACATAAATTGTCTGAAAGTTTCTCAAATTTAAAAACTGGACATCTGAGAATATCATTAACAGTTGACATGATTATTTAAAGAGAGTAACGATGCCTTGTATCTAATGCAATGTGTACCTGCCTATGACAATGTTTAAGTTATGTAATGACATTATTAAACATACATGTATATTTATTAAGGACATTTGATGGTTTTTGAAAACAATTGATTGAAAAAGTGTGACTGGCGATTTTAACAAGACGGCTTATATTAGTAATCATCCAAGAGAAACTTCAACGAATCAAATATTAAACGCGCGAGAGCACACTAAGATGGAAGTAGACATTAAGAGCAGTTTTGCTTCCTTGAAATATGTCTGTAATGAAGGAAATAGCGTCTATTTAATCATTATTTCTGAACTTTATATGTATTGCGAATGCGGTACAAGTTTTAATGTATATCAAATAGATGTCAATGAATAACATTCAGGTCAGAAAGTGGCAGTATTCACAGTACTTACATAATACCAATCGCCGAAAGTGGAAAACTTGACATTAATTCTGTCGGAATTTTGGTACATACCGAAAACAGCTTCCTGTCCAATCGGACTGCTCACGATCAATATAAACAAACTATCAGTTTAAAACACACAAATGTATACACAAATTGTA